>CM070580.1:51772987-53028140 GCA_036346355.1 Rhipidocladum racemiflorum
ACATATCTATCCTATCCTTATTTGGGTACCATTGTACATTTTTATGTGAAGTTATTTGCATAGCGTTAAGCTAACAACATAGATTTTACCAAAATTAGCTTCATACTATCTTAACAACCGTGAAGACAAAAACAAATCAATTCCTATACTAAAAGCAATGTAGGGCCATCAATAGAATATGTTTTTCTACATATGTACATATTCGATATAGCCCTATTCTACTATTTCCAAACTAAACAAATTCTAGAAGTTCCAGCGCAGCCACCACTCAATTAGATTATAAAAAAGCACCTGCACCTCCATTTCTTTGTAAAAAAAACATCCATGCTACCAATATAAACCTGTCGCGTTTTTTTACTTATGAATATGTTATGCGAGAAATTACTAATAAAAAATGAAACCTTCAAACTGGCTTACATCCCGCTTAACTCTCGATCGTTCTTACTCCCCCTTTGATAAAAACATCACGAAAAATACTATGCACATCACCTAGATGTAGAAATAGCTTCTACGTTTTTTTAAAAAAAAGATGTTTACACGTTGCATTGCAGCAACATCATCTATAATAATACCAAATAAAAAAAAATGCTCTAACTTATTACTTTGCACTCATATGTTTACTATATTTTTACTAGAAGAAACACTATACTACAGCGTTAATAGCGTAAACAAGCATTCTAGTATAATATATAATACTTCCTGTGAAGAGCAGAAGGAGTGTTTGCAGGCAACAGAGGATTGGAGTTTGACAGGCGGCAGGCTGGCTATCGAGGAAAGCCAGTCTTATCAAGCTTCGTTGAAATTATTTTTTATTCGTATTATACTTATTTATAGATTTAAAAGTAATTTTGTAAAACGAGCTGACGAGTTTCACTTTCACTCAAATTGACCGAAGTAAAAAACGAAGGCACAATCTGAGCAATTTTGAAACCAGCTCACGGGAGCCTCGGAGAGAGAGAGCTGGCACAGGAGATCCTTGACTTGCAGGATAGTAGGCCAGTCAAAACGATGTCTGCTACACTGTGCTAGAGTACCCATATGTGTTGCAGTCTAGTAATTGTTTATTAAGAAACTCGGCTCATTATGATCTATCGTTGGACTCTTTGAAACCCTAAGCAGTAAGTTATATAAATAGGAGGCAGGGGGTCATTCTTTTTGAGCTGGCGAGCAATCAGAATAATAACAGCAGAGCAATTCCTTCTCATATTGTGTCTCTCCCCCACTCTCTCTATTCTCTAGTTTAGATCTATTAGGCAACCCCGGACTATTCGATGGCGAGGTTGTCTAACATGTTATCAGCAGACTCTGCCGGAGAATAAATTGAAAAGGTGAGAAACTGTAAGAATCGGAGTAATTATGAGATCCTAATCGCTCGTTAGATTCTTTACTTGCATCTCATTGGCAAGAAGCTACAAGTTCGCGGTTTATGTATGTCATCTATTCTACGTGAGCGCGAAAAGCCACAATACACATCGATCTTTGCAGATCACAGCATGAAGCTTCATGCGCATCAGGATCATGTTACAAATGTCGTGGCATGAAGCCAGTACAATGTCGCTCTGATAATCAACGGCCCGGCTTAGTCGGCAGCGGCCCCCCTCGGCTTACCGAAGCCATCGGCCGCGCCACGAAACACGCCGGTGCTGAAGCGCGGCATAACCCCGGCAGCACCGCGGCGACGCCTTCGCCCCATCTTCCTCCAGCAGCGCCATAGTACGCGGCCGATGAATCGATGAAACGATTCTGCCGAGCCAGACGCGATGGAGTGGCTCAAAGCCGCCCGTCGCGGTGCCTGAACTTCGCCGTGCACAGCACTCGGCCCACGGCGCGATGCCCAATGCGCCACCGCCCAGTTGAACCCTCCCACGATGGCCGCTGCTGAAGCGCCTCCAAGCTTGATCGGCGGCTTCGGCTTCCGTAGCTGCCCAATGCACGCTTGCTTCTGACGGATGGCCCCTCTGACAAGCGGCGCATCGGCCGCCGCTGGCCTCTATGCTTTGGTGCCCGCTGAATAACCAGCCGCTCTCCACGCCCGAGCGCCCGACTCCGCCCACCCAGGTTCGCGGCGCGCCGCGGCGCCCTCGGTAACCCGCCGACCGTCGCCAAGCCCGGCGTCCACCTGGCGGCCACGCGCGCCATACTGCCTGCTACGCTCGCTCAAGAAACTGCCCGAAGGCCACCTCCCTCACGCCGCCGAAACGCCCGCCTGCAGCGGCGCTACTCGCCGCTTCCGCATCCACGGACATACCGTAGCGGTAGCGCTTCGCCACAGCGTAGCACCGCCTCTCCCATGTGCCCCCAGTCCTGCACGCGCCACCAAAGCCGTCGAGCACGAGCTCGTCCGAGGTGGGACAATAAAGCCTTTGTCCATGGACTTGAAGTCGAAGCTTCAAAATCAATGAACATGAAGTCCAACTATGCAAGAGACAAGATGGACATGAAGTCCACAACTCCATTGCGATTTTGAAAAAATCGGAACTCTGAGGAGTGCAGGAATTTATCCTTTGCCCTCCCCAATTTATTTATCCTCTTTTTATTATTTCCTTTTCAAAATCCATTAGAATTCGAGAGAATTGATTGAAAAATTGCTAGAAAATTATGAAAAATACTAGAAAATTCGAGAAAATTTTGGATCTGATTTTAATTTTCTAGCGTGCTGACCAACATTTATGAATAATTTATGAATATGTTCCATGCATCTGTATTTATTGTTTTAATCTAGTTCACTAAAAATTTAAACATGCCTTGCAAGCGGCCACGCCGATGCACCTTGGAAGGCCAGCGCATAGGCTGACCAATCGCCTGAAGTCAATCGGCGCATGAGATCCGATCTACGAAGCCGTCAGCGCCATGAAACCCGATCGTCTGAAGCCGATCACGCATGCATGAAGTCGATCATAAAGTCGATCGTAGCGTATGAATCTGATCGCATGCACAAAGCCGATCACAAACATGCAGGAAGCTGTATTTACAAATCTTTATGAATATTTATGAATCTTGTATTTATGAATCTTGTACTTATGAATCTTGCATTTATCTTGTAGTTATAAATCTTTGTATATGTGAATCTTGTATTTATGAATCTTGTGGTCATTGCTTTCTTTTAGTTTGCTAAAAATTCATGAAATTTAATTATGCATTTATAAATCTTACAACCACTCTCTATTAGATTACACGAGTAATCTAATGAAAGAATCTTGTGAATATGCAAATATACGGCATTGTCAAATGTGAGTTTGAAGAACTAACCGAATGGTGAGAACTATCTCACATGGACATCAAATTTGAAGATCATGCTTGCGAGCAAGAAGCTCCTAGCTACCACGGCTTAGGGTCTTGAAGGGCGCAACCTACTTTGCCGGAAGCAAAAGCGATCAAACTTTGCCCTTTTTCTCAGGCATCACTTTTCGACCACTATAAAGAATGAATACATGGCTGAGGTGAGTACACTACTGATTCACGGACTGCACTTCAGAAGCAGCTCGAGAAACTCAAGTCCACTATCTTACCCCAAGCACAGCAAGATTGGGTTCGCCTGAAGTTTGCAGACTACAGAACAGTGGTTGTTAATAAATTTTGAATAATGAATTGTAAGCTCTTGAAAAGCATACATTTTTCTCATGAATAAGAATTCCAATTTATTCTTTATTCCAGTATTCTATATTTGCAAGCAATGCCGCTGTCTGATTAGAATTATAATTCTTTCATCTAGAAATCATGTAGCGCCCAAATGAAGAAAATATGCATTGTTGATGGTGGTACAACGAATACCATCTTAAGAGAGTCTAAATACTTCCAGACGATCACGAAGAACACTGGAAGGATTACGACAATCGCAGGAAGCGATACGCATATAATAAGCTCCGGAAGAGCCACAATTATATTGCCAATGGGTACAACTTTGGTAATTGAAGAAGCCCTCTTGTATCCTGAATCAACACGCACTCTCTTAAGTTTTAAAGATATCCGCACCAATGGGTTTCACGCAGAAACAAATGAAGAAAATGGCAAAGAACGTTTGTGCATTGTGAAGCACGCGGAATATAGAAAAATAGTATTAGAAAAATATCCCTCATATGAATCTGGGTTGTACTGCACGAGAATCAATGCACACGCAGTGTACACTTCTTTAGAAGCTCTGAATTATTTTCTTTATGGCATTGTAGATTAGGTCATCCTGGTCTTAGAATGATGAGAAATATAGTTAACAATTCACAAGGTCATAGCATTAATGTTAAAAATTTTACGAATCATGAAGATTTTGTGTGCCATGCATGTGCCCTTAGGAAAATTAATAACTAGACCCTCTGTTATGAAAGTGCAACATGAAATCCCTACATTCCTAGAATGCATTTAGGGGGATATTTTTGGCGGAATTCAGCCCTTGTCGGAACCGTTTGAGTTACTTCATGGTGCTCATTGATGCTTCTCGAAATGGTCACATGTATGTTTCTTTGTCAACAAGGAATCATGCATTCATAAAGCTGATCTCGGAGATCATCGAGAATTAAGAATGCTTTCACGATCATCAGCGTGAAGTCCATTTGAATGTACAATACCGGTGAATTTACTTCCAAGGCATTTGATGATTATTGCCTGTGAATGGAATAAGCTGATGAGCACTATGTACCGCATGTCCATCGCAAAATGGACTAAATTTGAAGCACTTATAAAGAGACTTGATTCATAGCCCGGCCGCTCTTGCGGAGTTGTAACTTGCTCAACACTTGTTGAGGGCATACAATCTTGCCTTGGCGGCACACTCATGCAATTAGTGCAAGGGATCACCCGAAGAATTCCCATCTTAGATAATTTGGTAGTTTTGGTATATGTACCTATACCACCCCACAACGGTTGCAATGGGCCCTCTCATGAAGTCTGGGATATCGTTGGTTATGAGAGTGCATCCATAATCAAGTATTTGGAACCCATATTTGGAGACTTGCACTCTGACGATTCGGTGATTGCATCTTTAACGATGACCAGTTTCCGTCATTAGGGGGAGAAAATCAACCATTGGATGAAAAATGCCGGGAAATAATATGGCATTCCACTAGGATTCCCGCGCATGACCCTCACACTAATGAAGCAAATCAAGAAGTCCAGAAGATAATTGATTTGCAGAATTTAGCAAATGATTGCACGATCATTTTTGTGATCTAAAGAGCGTGGTTGAGTCCCATGTACCAGCAATAAATGCACTAGAGAGGGTTGAAATACCAAAGAAAGCGAAGGTATCCCTCATCACATTCAGGAGGCCTCAAAGAAAAGAGAAAATCGGCTTCTCAAGCCAGAAAGTACCGGAGGCGTCTGGAGAAAATTGGGCAAGAGGACTTACCACAGACCAATCACAAAAGTGCCCCAAAGCAAGAAGGAGCCAATTGAGACACGGCGAAAAGAAGCTTTGTGGAAAAGGCAATTCAGATCTAAATCTTCCATTGGAAGAAGCCACCGAAAATAATGTGTGCGCACACATTGTGGAGAAAAAACTAAAGGAACTTGCTCTGGAGATGGGAAATAGCAGTGAAGAGCAAGTAGAAGTGCATAAAGCACACCATGGCCAATTGGCCATAAATTTTTGTAATAAGGGAGAATCGATGAATAGAGCAACGACCAATGTCGATGCTTACTTTGCAAAGAAAGATTGCCCACGATCATTAATCATGATCCCAAGCCGCATCTCTCGCGAGTGCAAGAAAAGGCTTGATTGGGAAGATTGGAAGAAGGCAATCACATGAGTTAGTCTCTGAAGAAAAGAGAGGTGTTTGGGCCTGTGTGCATACGCCTCCCCATATAAACCTCGTAGGTCACAAATGGGTTTTTGTTCGAAAGAGGAATGAAAACAATGAAGTTATAAGGTACAAGGCAATGTTTGTCGCTCAAGGTTTCACTCAACATCCTAGGGTTGATTATGAAGAAACATATTCTTCGGTCATAGGAGGAATTACCTTTAGATATCTGATCTCAATGGCAGTCAACTTGAAGTTGAAAATGAAGCTAATGGATGTTGTCACAGCATATTTGTATGAAAACTTGGATTCGGAGATATACATGAAAGTACTGGAAGGTATCCCTATCCCAAACCAAGGCGAGCAAATTGAAACCTATCTGATTAATGAAATTGGAGAAATCCTTTGTATGGGTGAAGCAGTCGGGAAGAATGTGGTACAATCACTTGAGTGACTTTCTCTGCAAGAAAGGCTACGAGCAATGAAGATTGTCCATGTGTAATCTCCGTCTATGTAGATGATTTGAACATCATTGGGACGGATAAAGAAATTGAAGAAGCATGTTCATACTTGAAGTGCGAGTTTGAAATGAAAGACTTGGGTAAAACCAAGTTTTGTTTAGGCTTGCAGATTGAACATGTCCAAGGTGGAATCTTGGTACACCAATCATCCTACATGCAGAAAGTGTTGGAGAGATTTGATTTTGAAAAGGCATACCCATAAAAACCCCAATGGTGGGAAGGTCACTCCAAGCGAGACCTAGACCCATCTGAGGCCTAGAGAAGAGGGGGAGGAAGTCATGGGGCTGAAATTCTTATATTTGAGTGCAATTGGAGCACTCATGTACCTTCTACGAATAACACTAGTAGGACATTGCGTTCGTCGTGAATTTGCTAGCACTATATAATGCGAGAACCCACTAAAGGCATTGGAAAGGGGTAAAGGACATCTTCCGAATTTACCTCCAAGGAAGCAAAGATCTCAGCTTGTTTCTGAAGAAACAATGAATTGAATTTGATTGGCTATGCGATGTTGGAGTACCTTCGGACACATCTTGGCAAGTCGCAAACCAAGTATGTTTTCCTTTGTGGAGGAACAGCAATATCTTAGAAGTCGTCTAAGCACACACTTGTCTCGACGTTGACAAACCACTCAGAAATTATTTCATTGTATGAAGCCTCTCGGGAATGTGCATAGATTCGAAGAATGGTTCACCACATTCAGAAGTTATTTGGCTTGAACATGGAACAAAACCCCACTATTATCTATAAAGATAATGCAGCTTGTGTTGCTCAAATGCAAATGGGATATGTGAAAAGTAATCTCACGACATATCAACCCCAAGTTCTTTTATGCCCATGAAATGCATAAGATGAATAAGATAAAAGATCTTGCATACTAAGTTATGTGAAAATCTCATGATTTATTCATTAAGTCACTCTTGGCATCTTCCTTTGAGAAATCGTTAGAGGAATCTGGATGATGAGACTTGGAGAAGTGCTGATTTTAGGAGGGATTTTCACATACTACTACATAAATCTAAAACATGAAGTTTGAGTACCCAGCGTGAATCTAGAAGATTAACATTGAAGTTTGGAGTGGATTATACTCTTTTCCTTAAGTAAGTTTTCATTAAAATTTTCTTACATAAGGTTTTGATGAGGCAATCCGTGCAACCTGACAAGCGTATGCTATGTACTCTTTCTCCAAGTATTTTTCCCCCTTTGGTTTTTACGGAGTTTTGATGAGGCATATGCATCTCATGGTGAAGAGTCAAAGGGGAGTGTTAGTGTAACACCCCAAAATTTTCTTTTCTTAAATTGATGTGTGATTTGGCACTTTGGTGAATTTTTGGAATTTTCTAGAATTTATTTGGAATTTATTTGAATTTATTCCATTTTGAAATAATTAAAGAATTAAACTTTGCAAATAAAATTTTGTTGGAAATATTTTATTTGAGTCCCAAATACCCTAAAATATTTTCGAGAATTTTTACGGAATTTTTAGTCTTTTGCTATTTTAATGAATTAAAATGAATTCTTGGGAATTATTTTAATTATTAAATCGCTGGAAATTCAACTCGGGTCGATCTTGTTCATCGGCGAGAGTCGGACTCGAGTCGACCGAGCGAGTCGACTTCGACCAAACCCACTCTAACTTAATCGATCGAGCCGTTGGATCGGGATCAACGGTCCGGATTGGACGCGCGGCTCGAGCAGAGTCGGTCGGATCCGGTCAGCGGCGTGAGCAATCGTGGCCGCTCATCGCGACACGTGGGCGGTCCCAGACCATCGTCTTCGATTCGAATCCCGGTAGGAGAAGCTCGCGAAGTGACCAAGCGGGACACGGTTAGGATTCCGATTTGCACGCACGTCGGCGGTATTTAAAGCGTGGACCCGTCCCGAATAAATCGTTCAGCGCCGCCCCTTTTCCCCAAGCCACACGCGGCGCCGTCCTGGCGAATTGCTCGCCGTAGTAGAGTTAGGGCTTAACCGAGTTCGATGCGCCTGCCTTGGCCAATCAAGCCGTCTCCGTAGTGTTGAAGCCGAGATCTGCAACCCGCCACGAGCAAAGGCGCATCGGACCGCACCATCCACCTCGCGGAGACCACCGGAAGCGCCGCCGCGGAAGGTCGCCGTCCTCGTCTCCGATGGCGAGCCCCACCGCGCCGCCATCACGGTCGCGAAGCCACGGGCCGTCCGATTCGATCGAGCGGTGGCGGTGATCACGTGCTTCCAAACCCGATTGGATACGGATCGTTGGATCAAGATCAGCGGCCTACGATCACCTCAGGCCGTAGTAGTGTTATCGTAGGGTTAGATCTGGACCGTCCGTCTAGATCGAGCGGCCCACGATCATCGAGTAGTTTTCAGCGTGTTAACCACTGGATCTAATCGCGTAGTTGATTTTCAAATCAGCGGACCGCGATCTTGCCCGTAATAGCCTAAGCGCGCGCATCGTGCAGCGCATGGGCGGCCCGACATGCGAGGCCCGCATGTCGGCCGCACCAAGCCGTCGCGCCCGATCCACCGTGGGCCGTGCGCCTGCGTGGACCCGGTCCATGGGCCGGACCGCGTGGCGGCACCTAAAGTGGTGCCGCGTGGCATGATGGCGTCATCTTTGGCGTCATCATGGAAGGCCGTTCGATCTTGGCGTCGGCCAGTCCTTTGTGGACCAATCACAGGATGACACGTGTCCATCTTGGCGCTTAATAATTAATTTCGAAAAGAAAATGATTTATTAATTCGAAATAATGATTTGATTTTTGTTTCAAACTACAACCGCTTATAACTGTTGCGTTTCAACTCCGATTTGAGTGATTCAAATTTCTAAATTTGTATAAAATTGAGATCTACCGAAATATGAATTTTATTTAATTTTTGGACTAAATTTTTTCTCTGTAAAAGTATTTAATTGATTATTTAAACTTTAAATAATCATAACTTTTGCGTTTTAACTCCAAATTTGTGATTCAGTTTCTAAAAATTCATAAAATTATGTTCTCTCTGTTTATGGATTTTATTTGGATGTTTGGACACTTTTTGCCTATTGTTTATTCGTGTATTTGCTATTTGCACGCTACGAGTAGGCGTTGAAGTCTTGGGAAGGATTCGAAGGAGAAGTGTTGACTCGAGGATCCAACTCAAGACCAAGAACAAGTACTTTTTGAAGGCAAGTTGTGCTTTGACCATGTTGATCCTATTTTGAAATCTATTTTGATTTAACCTATTGCATGCTAAGTTCAAATAGAAAATACTTTATTTAAACATGGGGATTAGATAAACACCAATCTCTTGTATGACACCTTGATTATTTAAGTATGTGCCATGACCCTTGTCACCTAGTTGTGGATTACTAGTTGGACATTATTAAATTGCCAACATGGGTTTAGGCCGTTGTAGTATCTTTGCTTAGACACACTTCGTGCTCATGACATGATTTTGGATAATCAAATGTTAATATTGACTTAATGACATATTGAACCTGTTTTGGAAAAGTATCATGTGATGTTGATAGCACGTGGTGAATGGTAATCAAGCCCGGGGTTTGATAAACTTGATTTTAAGCCAGGGCATGTGGCAGAAGTAATCAGTGGGCGGTTGTGGCATTGGGGATGTTGATTTGGTTCTTGGGTAGTCTTGCCTGGTCACCCCTAAGGACTTAACCTTGCAAGCCTTTGAACTGGGTCTAACGTGCAACCACATATACGTAATGGGACGGACCTAGTTGACTAAGTTGCTAATAACGTGCACTGTGGGACCTCGGGAGGTCAATTACACCCTTTGTGTAAGTTATGCGGGGAAGCGTCTGGGGCTGAGGCAGTACCCATCTAGCAGTTGATTGGCCTAGACTTCGCCTTAGCTAAGGGAAGGGTTAGTGTGCAATAGCAGGGAGGACCACTTGTATGGTTAGAAGTTTCCGAAAGACTTTATTCACGGGGAACTTCGCCTTTGTGGTGTTTATTTGTATCTTGTGGGTAAAGTGCATAACCTCTGCAGAGTATAGAATCTATTCGAATAGCCGTAGTGTCAGCGGTATTGGACATCGCTAAAGGAATTACAGATCAAGGGTTAGATTTTCTCAAAAATAACTTGGATTTGAAAGGTTGGGTTGGATTAATAATGATGTTGATGGAAATATGGATTAGGATGGGGAAGATGTTTATTAAACTCTTTGAAAAAGTTATTTATGCTTTACTTGTTTCTCTTGCTTCGAATCTACTTATGATATCTGTCAAATCTTGTTTTTATTGCAAATATACCTTGAGCTATTCCTTTGTACCAAGCCATGCATATAGTATATTAGCTTGCATTACATGCATGACTTCTT
Organism: Rhipidocladum racemiflorum; assembly: GCA_036346355.1. Taxonomy (NCBI): domain Eukaryota; kingdom Viridiplantae; phylum Streptophyta; class Magnoliopsida; order Poales; family Poaceae; genus Rhipidocladum; species Rhipidocladum racemiflorum. Next base: position 51,783,547 of record CM070580.1, read on the forward strand.
TGAGTACCAAGTACTCACCCTTGCCACCCTACAACACCGAGGTTGAAGAGGAGAATACACTGACTTTGGAGGAGGAGCTCCAAGGATCCGTCTACTTAGGGGCGAGCCCGATCAGGTTGCACTGTGGTATCTTTGGATGGCGCCCGCGATGTTACCTTCTTTGATTTTCATTTGCTATTATTTTTCTCTGAATAAGTTTCGCCTTGAAGGTATATATTGTAACTTGACCATAAGGTCGAGTAACTAGTTTGACTATTTAAATAAAGTACTTTATTAGTATCGAGTGGTATGATTGTGATATTTACCGATGTTAAGGCTGTGTGCACTAGCGTGTTCTGGACTAGTCTTTGAATACCTGAAGGTCGGATTTGCAAGTTCGGGGTCCCAGCAGAGGTGGTATCGAGCCATCTTATTTGTAAACTCAACCCTAGCTAGAATGGTCGTAGTGAGGATAAAACCTATTTTCTAAAGCTAAAAATTGTGAAGACAAGAAATGACATCTCAACTTATCCCCTTCTCTCTTTTCTTGTCTCTTGCTGAAATTTTCCCTTACCTTGTCACAATTTAAAAATTCGAGTTCTTACGTAAGCACTCTTGTGTGAGAAGGAGGAAGGAATTCAACTACGTCGATCTGGGAGTTGGTCACGCCAGCGGAACTTTGGCATATGCTACAAACTCTCGGAGATTTTGAGAAGCCGCAATACCAAGTGGAAGTGATCAGGACAAGCGGGATTGATCAAGGCTTGTGGCGTGAAGATTGAGGTACTGCTAGGAAGAAGGGCCAGGCAATGCTTAGATACAGCTTTGCCTTTGCCGGGAGATCTACAATGCAGATGGGTATCCAAGAGGTATCACGACAAGCAATCACGGCACATTACCGTATCTCGCCAGAGAGTTGGAAACGCGGTGTTCCGTTATCACCAGCGGCAGCGATAACCTTCTTGACGGCGGTCGAGGATGAGGATGCCATGGTTACACGATTGTACGATTTGTTGTCGCCAGGAGGATGTACTAGATGATACAAGCAAGGAGCTACGAAGGCCCGCAAGGAGATCACGACGAAGAAGAAACAGATGGCGGGAAGCTCAAGAGTATGTGGCACACCTTCTGCGAAGGATTGGCGAGTTGGAGATGACTTTATGCGGACGGACCCGAGCGATGCTCGAGCTACGAGCGAGATCGGAGGAGTCGGATCTCGATGAGGACAACGCTTCTTCGACTACCACGAAGGACACGATTCTTTGGACATGGCAATCGTTTGGCGCCTATGCGCGACACCGTACCCGAGGTAGTGGAGGTTTTCTCGATGAGTGAGCATAGGTTCTATAGTGAGACTCCTTGGCCAGAGTCGCGTCATAGAATAAAGAAGTCACCCTTTATTCGTTAGACTCCAGAGTTAGTTCGATTTGGATTTTCATTGTTTTCTGAGTGTTCAGTATGTGTTGCAAGGCCCTTATGCATTGTAAGCAGCCATACCAAGTTATTAATAATAAAGTTGGACCTTTAATTTTAACCTTTCTCCCCGCATAATTTAAATATTACTTGTCTATTCTTGTTTCCCTCTCATCTCTAAAACTTAGAGCAAATCGACGAGATGGTGAACACCGCGGAAACTTTGGAAGCAATGGGAGTGGTTCGCTCTTGAAAACCCCAATGATGGAGCACCAGCACCGCCTTTGGATATGCGAGAATTTGGAGCTTTTCTTGCTGCTCAGACTCAGTTGATGCATGCTATGATGCAACAAATGCAACACGTCACCGCCTTGATCCCACTTTGCTAATCAAGTTGTCGAGGACCACGCTTGAGAATACAAGATTGTCGAGTTCATGAGGACTCACCCACCCACTTTCTCTGGGAATGCCAATCCATTGGAGGCCGATGATTGGTTAAGGTCAATTGAGAGGAAGCTACACATAGCTCAATGCATAGGAAATGAGAAGGTACTCTACGCTTCTCATCGGTTGGAAAGGAAACATTGCGCCGAATGGTGGGAGAATTTACTGTGCCACGCAAGAGAACCCTCAAGATATCACTTGGGAAGAGTTCACAATTTGCATTCCGGCGATTATCACGTGCTGAAGGAATCATGGACCTTAAGAAGGAGGAGTTGAGCAGCTGAAGCAAGGTAATCGGCGATGGCGACTACCTGAACAAGTTCACCACGGCTAACGCTCGCTTTTTGAGGATGTAGCGGCAGATAAATCGAGGCAGTCTCGTTTTATGAAGGGACTTAACTTTCGGGATTGCAAGTAGGATTGATCACCCACACCTTTCAGATTTCCAAGAGTTGGTGAATAAGGCACTTATTCTTGAGGACAAGCGCAAGGGCTGGATGAGAGCAGGAAGCGCGAGGATGCAACGGCCAAGGATCACGCCGAGCGCATAGCGGCGCTGAGAGTTGCACCAAATCAATTCTTGATTCGACCACAAAATGCAACAAGGGCACCGTCACGGCGCAAGACCTGTCAATCAGAACTACGGACCCGGCCCCGCTAAGCGCTACTCGAGCGATCGACAAGGAAACGGTGAAGCCTGCTACAAGCGCAACGAGCGAGACACTTTGCCTTGATTGTCCAAAGAAGACGGCGAGAGTGACCCGATTCGCTTCAATCTAGGAACCACCCCAGCTAGGGCGCCCGGCCACGAGGAGCCACACCCAGGCCGTGGTGAGAGGCGAGTCAACCATGTCACCGCGGATGCCTTTGCGAATGCTCTGACGTCGTCTTGGGTAAGTTACTTGTTAACTTTCGATGCACCTGTGATTTTGTTTGACTCACGGAGCTTCGCATTCGTTTGTTCGCAAGGCTTTGCTACTAGAAATGATTTGAGGATTGCAAGACTTAGATGCATGCTTTTAGTTCAAACCCACAGTTAGAACTCGAGCAGAAAGTAGGATGTTAGGGGTGAGAATACTAATAGATGGAATAGAGTTCCTAGCAAACCTTATTATTCTAGAAACCCGGACCTTAGGCGTCATATTGGGAATGGATTGGTTATCCAAGCACAAGGCCGTATTGGATTGTGGACGAAGGACTATCTCGATTGAGAGCCCTTGTGGAAAGAAAGTGAAATTTCAAGCCACTTTGCCCGTTAGAGATGGGCAGTTGATGGTTAACGATACCAAGGCAATCGGCATAGAGGATGTCTCGGTAGTGAATGAGTACCCGAGATGTTTTCACGAAGATCTACAGTATGCCGCGAGGCGAGGGGACATAGAGTTTGTGATAGAGCTTGTACCTGCACGTACCGATAACAAAGAGACCCTATCGGATGTCAGAGGAGTTGGTTGAGATGAAGAAAGCTTGACTAGAAGAGTTAATGGAGAAAGGATTTATCGGATCGAGTTAGTCGCCGTGGGGAGCACAGTTTTGTTTGTCAAGAAAAAGGGCGGGAGTTTCGGGATGTGCATTGACTACAGTGCACTCAATGAAGTCACCGTGAAGAATAAGTATCCGCTACCAGGATTGATGATTTGTTTGATCGGTGAGAGGAGCGGAGTTTTCTCCAAGATTGATCTGAGATCGGGATACCATCGATTGAAGATCCGATCGAGAAGATATCGAAGGCGCATTCGTCAAGATATGGACATTCACGAGTTTACGGTTATGTCTTTTAGTCTGACGAATCATGCGACATATTTCATGAATATGATGAATAAGGTGTTCATGGAATACTTGGACAAGTTTATTAAATCGTGTTCATAGATGATATCCTAATCTACTCCAAGGCGGAGGATGAACATGGGACACTTAAGGCGAGTTTTGGAAAAGGCGAGGAGCAGCAACTTTTAGCCAAATTGATAAGTGTGATTTTGGAAGGACAAGGTGGAGTTTCTTGGACATGTAATGACCCTTGAAGGAGTCGCCAGTAGACCCAAGCAAAGTAGAAGGCTGTGTTACATTGGGAAGCGTAGAAAGGCGTGACCAGTTCGGAGTTTCCTTGGAATGGCGAGGATACTACGCCGTTTCATCGAAGGCTTCGATAATTGCGAAACCTCTTACGCAATTCTTGAAGAAGGAAAAGAAGTTTGCATGGGCGCTTGAGAATGTGAGAAAGGATTTGAGGGCTGAAGAAGCGATTGACATCAACGCCGGTGTTAGTTCTCTGGGATGTTAATCAAAGCTTTGATATTTATTGTGGCGCATCGCGCCAAGGACTTGGATGTGTCTTGTCTGAGAGAATGGAAAGGTAAATCGCTTATGCATCAAAGCGATTGAGGCCGCATGAGAAAATTATCCGACACATGACCTAGAGTTAGGCCGTAGTGCATGCCTTGAAGATATGGCGTCACTATCTGATTGGAAGCAGATGTGAAGTATATCACGGATCATAAGAGCCTTAAGTACATATTCACCCAGTCGGATCTGAATATGAGGCAAAGGAGATAGTTAGAGTTGATCAAGGACTACAATATTGGAATCCATTACCATCCGGGAAGGCCAGCGTAGTAGCCGATGCTCTGAGTCGGAAAAGCCATCACAGTGAGTGCGTTGCTAGCCACAAGTCGAGGATGAGCTATGTGAGGATTTTGAGAGAATGAAGATTGAGGTTGTACCTAGCCAGATTCTTGGCAGCATTGGAAGTAAAGCCTACTTTAGAGGACGAGATCCGAGAAGGGCGAAGGATGATGACAAGATTCGCGAGGATTAAGTCCATCAAGGAAGAAGGCAAAGCGGAGGAATTCAAGTTGGATGAGCAAGGCGCGTTATGGATGAAGGATCGGATTTGTGTGCCTAACAAGAAGGAGTTAAAGCAAGCGATTTTGGAAGAAGCCCATGACTCCAAGTATTCAATTCATCACAGAGCGCCAAGATGTATCGAGGATCTGAAGGAAAGATTACGGTGGCCAAGCATGAGCGTGAAGTTGCCAAGCATGTTGCATTGTGCGGCGTATGCCAAGAAGTCAAGGCAATGCATCGAGAGACCCGGCGGGATTGCTACGGTAGCTGAAAATACGAGTGGAAGTGGGAGGAAATCGGAATGGATTTCATTACCGGTTTGCCTAAGACTCAAGGAGGTTATGACTCCATATGGGTTATAGTAGATCGGCTTGACTAAAGTAGCCCATTTTATCCTGTGAAGACCACTTACTCGGGAGATAAATTAGCGAGAATTGTACATGATCGAGGATTGTCTGTTTGCAGGAGTGCCAAAAAGGATTGTATCAGACGAGAGGTACCCAATTTACCTCAAGGTTACGGAATAAGTTGCATGAAGCCATGGGAACCCGTTTGAACTTGGTATAGCTTATCATCATGAGCGGATGGAGCCAGGCCGAAAGAGTCAACGGTCTGGAGGATATGTTGAGAGCTTGTGCATTAGCTTATGCTACCTCTTGGGATAAGAGTTTGCCGTATGCGAGTTCGATTACAACAATAGTTACCAAGCTAGTTTCTGAGATGTCACCTTTTGAGGCCTTTGTATGGTCGACCACTGTCGGACGCCATTGAATTGGAATGAGGCCGTGGCCAGTGTCTTTGGGCACGATATTCTTCAAGAGGTGAAGAAGCGGTCGCCATGATTAGGGAAAGGTTGAAGATCGCCCAATCTCGACGAAGAGTTATCTTGACAATCGTCGCGAGGATTTGAGTTTTGAGCAGGAAGACTTTGTATACCTCGAGTTCGCCTCTCGGGGAGTTAAGAGATTCCATGCCAAAGGAAACTTGCACCCGTTATGTTGGACCATTTAAGATTTTGAGCATGAGGCGAAGTTGCTTATCGGTTGGAATTGCCCACGATCGTTACGAGGAGTACATGATGTATTCCATGTGTCCCGATTGAAGAAGTGTCTCGAGTTCACGAGAGCAGGCGCTAGAGTCAATTGAGTTGCAAGAGGACTTGACTTATAAGGAGCATCCGTGAGGATTCTAGACACAATGGATCGAGAAACTAGAAACAAGTCAACCCGTTTACGTAGAGTGCGATGGAGCAACCATGCGAGAGCGAAGCGACTTAGGGAAGCCTTGAAGAGGATTTGAAGAAAGAGTTTCCAAACCTATTCTGTAGTAAGCCACTGAATCTCGGGGCGAGATTCTATTAAGGGGGGAGGTTTGTAACACCCCAAAATTTTGCTTTTCTTAAATTCATGTGTGATTTGGCACTTTGGTGAATTTTGGAATTTTCTGGAATTTTTTTGGATTTATTTGAAATTTATTTGAATTTATTCCATTTTGAAATAATTAAAGAATTAAACTTTGCAAATAAAATTTTGTTGGAAATATTTTATTTGAGTCCCAAATACCTAAAATATTTTCAGAATTTTCTGGAATTTTTAAAGTCTTTTGCTATTTTTAATGAATTAAATGAATTCTTGGGAATTATTTTAATTATTAAATCGCTGGAAATTCAACTCGGGATGAAATCTTGTTCATCCGACCAAGTCGGACTCGAGTCCGACCCGAGCGATCGACTTCGACCAAACCCACTCCTAACTTGATCGATCGGCCAGTTGGATCGGGATCAACGGTCCGGATTGGACGCCGGCTCGAGCAGTCGGTCCGGATCCGGTCAGCAGCGTGAGCAATCGTAGCCGCTCATCGCGACCGTGGGCGGTCCCGACCATCGTCTCCATTCGAATCCCGGTAGGAGAAACTCCGCGTGACCAAGCGGGACACGGTTAGGGTTCCGATTTACGCATACGTCGGCGGTATTTAAAGCGTGGACCCGTCCGAGAATCGTCGTTCGACGCCGCCCCTTTTTCCCCAAGCCACACCGCCCGAGCGCCCGTCTTGGCGAGGTACTCGCCGTAGTAGGGTTAGGGCTTCGCCAGGTTCGTCGCGCCGCGCCAGCCCGAATCAAGCCGTCTCCGCCGTGTTGAAGCCGGATCTGCAACCCTTACGAGCAAAGCGCATCGGACCGCACCATCCACCTCGCCGGAGACCCTCGGAAGCGCCCGCCACGGAAAGTCGCCGTCCTCGTCTCCGGTTAGCCCGACCGCGCGCCCGCCATCACCGATCGCGAAGCTCTGGGCCGTCAGGTCCGATCGAGCGGTAGCGGTGAAATCACGTGCTTCCAAACCCGATTGGATGCGGATCGTTGGATCAAGATCCAGCGCCCACGATCACCTCGGGCCGTAGCGGTGTTATCGTAGGGTTAGATCTGACCGTCCGATCTAGATCGAGCGGCCCACGATCATCAGTAGTTTTCAGCGTGTTAACCACGGATCTAATCGCGGCGTTGATTTTCAAATCAGCGGACCGCGATCTTGCCACGTAACCTAAGCGCGCCGCATCGTGCAAGCGCATGTGGGCGGCCCGACATGCGGGCCGCATGTCGGCCGCGCCAAGCCGTCTTGATCCACCGTGGGCCGTGCGCCCGTGGACCCAGTCCATGGGCCAGGACCGCGTGGCGACACGAGTGGTGCCCGCGTGGCATGATGGCGTCATCTTGGCGTCATCATGGAGGCCGTTCGGTGCTGGCGTCAGCGAGTCACTTGTGGACCAATCACAGGATGACACGTGTCCATCTTTGGCGCCAATAATTAATTTCGAAAAGAAAATGATTTATTAATTCGAAATAATGATTTGATTTTGTTTCAAACTTCAAGCGCTTATAACTTTTGCGTTTCAACTCCAATTTGAGTGATTCAAATTTCTAAATTTGTATAAAATTGAGATCTACCTAAATATGAATTTTATTTAATTTTTGGACTAAATTTTTCTCTGTAAAATTATTTAATTGATTATTTAAACTTTAAATAATCATAACTTTGCGTTTTAACTCCAAATTTGGCGATTCAGTTTCTAAAAATTCATTAAAATTATGTTCTCTCTGTTTATGGATTTTATTTGGATGTTTGGACACTTTTTGCCTATTGTTTATTCGTGTATTTGCTATTTGCACGCTTTACGAGTAAGCGTTGAAGTGCAGGAAGGATTCGGAAGGAGAAGTGTTGACTCAGGATCCAACTCAAGACCAAGAACAAGTACTTTTTGAAGGCAAGTTGTGCTTTGACCATGTTGATCCTATTTTGAAATCTATTTTGATTTAACCTATTGCATGCTAAGTTCAAATAGAAAATACTTTATTTAAACATGGGGATTAGATAAACACCAATCTCTTGTATGACACCTTGATTATTTAAGTATGTGCCATGACCCCTTGTCACCTAGTTGTGGATTACTAGTTGGACATTATTAAATTGCCAACATGGGTTTTAGGCCGTTGTAGTATCTTTGCTTAGACACACTTTCGTGCTCATGACATGATTTTGGATAATCAAATGTTAATATTGACTTAATGACATATTGAACCTGTTTTGGAAAAGTATCATGTGATGTTGATGGCACGTGGTGCATGGTAATCAAGCGGGGTTTGATAAGCGATTTCGGCCAGGGCATGTGGCAAGAGTAATCAGTGGGCAGTTGTGGCATTGGGGATGTTGATTTGGTTCTTCGGGTAGTCTTGCCCTGGTCACCCTAAGGACTTAACCTTGCAAGCCTTTGAGCTGGGTCTAACGTGCAACCACATGTCTGTAATGGGGCGGACCTAGTTGACTAAGTTGCTAATAGCATTACTGTGGGACCTCGGGAGGTCAATTACACCCTTTGTGTAAGTTATGCGGAGGCGTCTGGGGTGAGGCAGTACCCATCTAACGGTTGATTGGCCTAGACTTCGCCTTAGCTAAGGGAAGGGTTAGTGTGCAATAGCAGGGAGGACCACTTGTATGGTTAGAAGTTTAGAAAGACTTTATTCACGGGGAACTTCGCCTTTGTAGTGTTTGTTGTATCTTGTGGGTAAAGTGCATAACCTCTGCGAGAGTATAGAATCTATTCGAATAGCCGTGTCGGCGGTATTGGACATCGCTCGGGAATTACAGTCAAGGGTTAGATTTTCTCAAAAATAACTTGGATTTGAAAGGTTGGGTTGGATTAATAATGATGTTGATGGAAATATGGATTAGGATGGGGAAGATGTTTATTAAACTCTTTGAAAAGTTATTTATGCTTTACTTGTTTCTACTGCTTTCGAATCTACTTATGATATCTGTCAAATGCTGTTTTACTGCAAATATACCTTGAGCTATTCCTTTGTACCAAGCCATGCATATAGTATATTAGCTTGCATTACATGCATGACTTCTTTGAGTACCAAGTACTCACCCTTGCCACCCTACAACACAGTTGAAGAGGAGAATACACGGCTTTGGAGGAGGAGCTCCAAGGGGATCCGTCTACTTAGGGAGCGAGCCCGATCGGTTGCTGTGGTATCTTTGGATGGCGCCACGATATTACCTTCTTTGATTTTCATTTGCTATTATTTTTCTCACGAATAAGTTTAGCCTTGCGAGGCATATATTTGTAACTTGACCATAAGGTCGAGTAACCAGTTTGACTATTTAAATAAAGTACTTTATTAGTATCGAGTGGTATGATTGTGATATTTACGATGTTAAGGCTGTGTGCACTAAGCGTGTTCTGGACTAGTGCTTTGAATACGGAGAGGGTCGGATTTGCAAGTTCGGGGTCAGCGGAGGTGGTATCGAGCCATCTTATTTGTAAGCTCAACCCTAGCTAGAATGGTCGTAGTGAGGATAAAACCTATTTTCTAAAGCTAAAAATTGTGAAGACAAGAAATGACATCTCAACTTATCCCCTTCTCTCTTTTCTTGTCTCTTGCTGAAATTTTCCCTTACCTTGTCACAATTTAAAAATTCCGAGTTCTTACGTAAGCACTCTTGTGACAGAAGGAGGAAGAATTCAACTACGTCGATCTGGGAGTTGGTCACGCCGCGGAACTTTGGCATATGCTACAAACTCTCGGAGATTTTGAGAAGCCGCAATACCAAGTGGAAGTGATCAGACAAGCGGGATTGATCAAGGCTTGTGACGTGAAGATTGAGGTACCTGCTAGGAAGAAGGGCCCAGGCAATCGCCCGATACACTACCTTTGCCGGAGATCTACAATGCGAGATGGGTATCCAAGAGGTATCACGACAAGCAATGCGGCACATTACGTATCTCGCCCGAGAGAGTTGGAAACACGGTGTTCCGTTATCACCAGCCAGCGATAACCTTCTTGACCGAAGGCGATTCGAGGATGAGGATGCCATGGTTACCTGATTAGCACGATTTGTTGTCGCCAGGAGGATGTACTAGATGATACAAGCAAGGAGCTCTGAAGGCCCGCAAGGAGATCACGGCAGAGAAGAGCAGATGGCGGGAAGCTCAAGAGTATGTGGCACACCTTCTGCGAAGGATTGGCGAGTTGGAGATGACTTTATGCGGACGGACCGAGCGATGCTCGAGCTACACGAGCGAGATCCGGAGGAGTCGAGATCTCGATGAGGACAACTTTGCTTCTTCGACTACCACGAAGGACCACGATTCTTTGGACATGGCAATCGTTTGGCGCCTATGCGCGACACCGTACCAGGCCGTGGAGGTTTTCTCGATGAGTGAGCATAGGTTCTATAGTGAGACTCCTTGGCGAGTCGCGTCATAGAATAAGAAGTCACCCTTTAGGCGTTAGACTCGAGTTAGTTCGATTTGGATTTTCATTGTTTCTTTGAGTGTGCATTATGTGTTGCAAGGCCCTTAGGCATTGTAAGCAACCATACCAAGTTATTAATAATAAAGTTGGACCTTAAAGTTACACCTTTAGCCCGCATAAGTTCCATATTACTTGTCTATTCTTGTTTCCCTCTCATCTCTAAAACTTAGAGCAAATCGGCAGATGGTGAACACCGCGAAACTTTGGAAGCAATGGGAGTGGTTCGCCCGGAAGAAAACCCCAATGATGGAGCACCGGCACCGCCCTTTGGATATGCAGAATTTGAGCTTTTCTTGCTGCTCGGACTCGGTTGATGCATGCTATGATGCAACAAATGCAACACGTCACAGCTTGATCCACTTGCTAATCAAGTTAATCGGGGACCACGCGAGAATACAAGATTGTCGAGTTCATGAGGACTCACCCACCCACTTTCTCTGGGAATGCCAATCCATTGGAGGCCGATGATTGGTTAAGGTCAATTGAGAGGAAGCTACACATAGCTCAATGCATAGGAAATGAGAAGGTACTCTCGCTTCTCATCGGTTGGAAAGGAACATTGGCCGAATGGTGGGAGAATTTACGTGCCACGCAAGAGAACCCTCAAGATATCACTTGGGAAGAGTTCACGGTTGCATTCCGGCGGTATCACGTGCTGAAGGAATCATGGACCTTAAGAAGGAGGAGTTGAGCGAAGCAAGGTAATCGGCCGGTGGCCGACTACTGAACAAGTTCACACGGCTAGCACGCTACGCTTTGAGGATGTAGCGGCCAGATAAATCGAGGCAGTCTCGTTTTATGAAGGGACTTAACTCGGGATTGCAAGTAGGATTGATCACCCACACCTTTCGGATTTCCAAGAGTTGGTGAATAAGGCACTTATTCTTGAGGACAAGCGCAAGGAGGCCCGGATGAGAGCGAGCGCAGGATGCAACGGCAAGGATCACGCCGAAGCGCCAGCGGCGCTGAGAGTTGCACCAAATCAATTCTTGATTCCAGCCACAAAATGCAACAAGGGCACCGTCACGGCACTCAAGACACATCAATCAGAACTACGAGACCCGGCCCCGCTTCGCGCTACTCGAGCGATCGGCAAAGAGGAGCAGTGAGGCCTTTGCTACAAGCGCAACGAGCGAGACACTTTGCCATGATTGTCCAAAGAAGACAGCGAGTGACCCGATTCGCTTCAATCTAGGAACCACCCAGCTAGGGCGCCCGACACAGGAGCCACACCCCCAGGCCGTGGTGAGAGGCCGAGTCAACCATGTCACCATGAGATGCCTGCGAGAATGCTCTGAGGACGTCGTCTTGGGTAAGTTACTTGTTAACTTCGATTACACCTGCTTGATTTTGTTTGACTCTGGAGCCGCATTCGTTTGTTTCGCAAGGCTTTGCTACTAGAAATGATTTGAGGATTGCAAGACTTAGATGCATGCTTTTAGTTCAAACCCTGGTTAGAACTCCGAGCGAAAGTAGGATGTTAGGGGTGAGAATACTAATAGATGGAATAGAGTTCCTAGCAAACCTTATTATTCTAGAAACCCGGACCTTAGGCGTCATATTGGGAATGGATTGGTTATCCAAGCACAAGGCCGTATTGGATTGTGGGCGAAGGACTATCTCGATTGAGAGCCCTTGTGGAAAGAAAGTGAAATTTCAAGCCCTTTGCCGTTAGAGATGGGCCAGTTGATGGTTATGATACCAAGGCAATCGGCATAGAGGATGTCTCGGTAGTGAATGAGTACCCGAGATGTTTTCACGAAGATCTACGGTATGCCGCGAGGCAGGGGACATAGAGTTTGTGATAGAGCTTGTACAGTACGGCACCGATAGCAAAGAGACCCTATCGGATGTCACGAGGAGTTGGTTGAGATGAAGAAGCTTGACTAGAAGAGTTAATGGAGAAAGGATTTATCGGATCGAGTTAGTCGCCGTGGGGAGCACCAGTTTTGTTTGTCAAGAAAAGGGCGGGAGTTTCAGGATGTGCATTGACTACCGTGCACTCAATGAAGTCATAGTGAAGAATAAGTATCCGCTACCAGGATTGATGATTTGTTTGATCAGGTGAGAGGGCGGAGTTTTCTCCAAGATTGATGCGAGATCGGGATACCATCGATTGAAGATCCGATCAGAAGATATCGAAGGCGCATTCTCGTCAAGATATGGACATTACGAGTTTACGGTTATGTCTTTTGGTCTGACGAATGCGCCAGCATATTTCATGAATATGATGAATAAGGTGTTCATGGAATACTTGGACAAGTTTGTCGTCGTGTTCATAGATGATATCCTAATCTACTCCAAGACGGAGGATGAACATCAGGACACTTAAGGCGAGTTTTGGAAAGGCGAGGAGCGACAACTTTTCGCCAAGTTCGATAAGTGTGATTTTGGAAGGACAAGGTGGAGTTTCTTGGACATGTAATGACACTTGAGAAGGAGTCGCCAGTAGACCCAAGCAAAGTAGAAGGCTGTGTTACATTGGGAGCGGTAGAAGCGTGACCAGTTGAGTTTCCTTGGAATGGCGAGGATACTACCGCCGTTTCATCGAAGGCTTCGACAATTGCGAAACCTCTTACGCCAATTGCTTTGAAGAAGGAAAAAAGAAGTTTGCATGGGCGCTTGAGAATGTGAGAAAGGATTTGAGGAGCTGAAGAAGCGATTGACATCAACGCCGGTGTTAGTTCTCTGGGATGTTAATCAAAGCTTTGATATTTATTGTGGCGCATCGCGCCAAGGACTTGGATGTGTCTTGTCTGAGAATGGAAAGGTAAATCGCTTATGCATCAAGGCGATTGAGGCCGCATGAGGAAAATTATCCGACACATGACCTAGAGTTAGGCTAGTAGTGCATGCCTTGAAGATATGGCGTCACTATCGATTGGAAGCAGATGTGAAGTATATCACGGATCATAAGAGCCTTAAGTACATATTCACGATCGGATCTGAATATGAGGCAAAGGAGATGGTTAGAGTTGATCAAGGACTACAATATTGGAATCCATTACCATCCGGGAAGGCCAGCGTAGTAGCCGATGCTCTGAGTCGGAAAAGCCATACAGTGAGTGCGTTGCTAGCCACAAGTCGAGGATGAGCTATGTGAGGATTTTCGAGAGAATGAAGATTGAGGTTGTACCTAGCGGATTCTTGGCGCATTGGAAGTAAAGCCTACTTTAGAGGACCGAGGATCCGAGAAGGGCGGAAGGATGATGACAAGATTCGCGAGGATTAAGTCCATCAAGGAAGAAGGCAAAGCGAGAGGAATTCAAGTTGGATGAGCAAGGCGCGTTATGGATGAAGGATCGAATTTGTGTGCCTAACAAGAAGGAGTTAAAGCAAGCGATTTTGGAAGAAGCCCATGACTCCAAGTATTCAATTCATCACAGGCGCCAAGATGTATCGGGATCTGAAGGAAAGATTACGGTGGCCAAGCATGAAGCGTGAAGTTGCCAAGCATGTTGCATTGTGCGGCGTATGCCAAGAAGTCAAGGCAATGCATCGAGAGACCCGGCGAGGATTGCTCTGATGTGAAAATACGAGTGGAAGTGGGAGGAAATCGGAATGGATTTCATTACGGTTTGCCTAAGACTCAAGGAGGTTATGACTCCATATGGGTTATAGTAGATCGCTTGACTAAAGTAGCCCATTTTATCCGTGAAGACCACTTACTCGGGAGATAAATTAGCAGAATTGTACATGATCGGGATTGTCTGTTTGCACGGAGTGCCAAAAGGATTGTATCGGACGAGGTACCCAATTTACCTCAAGGTTACGGAATAAGTTGCATGAAGCCATGGGAACCCGTTTGAACTTGAGTATAGCTTATCATCATGACGGATGGACAGGCCAGAAAGAGTCAACGGTCTGGAGGATATGTTGAGAGCTTGTGCATTAGCTTATGCTACCTCTTGGGATAAGAGTTTGCCGTATCTGAGTTCGATTACAACAATAGTTACCAAGCTAGTTCTGAGATGTCACCTTTTGAGGCCTTTGTATGAGTCGACCTGTCGGACGCCATTGAATTGGAATGAGGCCGTGGCGCCGTGTCTTTGGGCTTTGATATTCTTCAAGAAATTTGAAGAAGCGGATCGCCATGATTAGGGAAAGGTTGAAGATCGCCCAATCTCGTGAGAAGAGTTATCTTGACAATCGTCGCGAGGATTTGAGTTTTGAGCAGGAAGACTTTGTATACCTCGAGTTCGCCTCTCGGGGAGTTAAGAGATTCCATGCCAAGGAAACTTGCACCCGTTATGTTGGACCATTTAAGATTTTGAGCGCGAGGCGAAGTTGCTTATCATTTGGAATTGCCCTGATCGTTACGAGGAGTACATGATGTATTCCATGTGTCCCGATTGAAGAAGTGTCTCAGAGTTCTGAGAGCAGGCGCGCTAGAGTCAATTGAGTTGCAAGAGGACTTGACTTATAAGGAGCATCCGTGAGGATTCTAGACACAATGGATCGAGAAACTAGAAACAAGTCAACCCGTTTACGTAGAGTGCGATTGGAGCAACCATCTGAGGCGAAGCGACTTAGGGCCTTGAAGAGGATTTGAAGAAAGAGTTTCCAAACCTATTCTGTAGTAAGCCTGAATCTCGGGGCGAGATTCTATTAAGGGGAGGTTTGTAACACCCCAAAATTTTGCTTTTCTTAAATTCATGTGTGATTTGGCACTTTGGTGAATTTTGGAATTTCTGGAATTTATTTGGATTTATTTGAAATTTATTTGAATTTATTCCATTTTGAAATAATTAAAGAATTAAACTTTGCAAATAAAATTTTGTTGGAAATATTTTATTTGAGTCCCAAATACCCTAAAATATTTTCGAATTTTTAGAATTTTACGAGTCTTTTGCTATTTTTAATGAATTAAATGAATTCTTGGGAATTATTTTAATTATTAAATCGCTGGAAATTCAACTCGGTCGAGTAATCTTGTTCATCCGACCAAGTCGGACTCGAGTCCGACCGAGCGATCGACTCGACCAAACCCACTCCTAACCCGATCGATCCGGCCAGTTGGATCGGGATCAACGGTCGGATTGGACGCGGCGGCTCGAGCAGAGTCGGTCGGATCCGATCGCGCGTGAGCAATCGTAGCGCTCATCGCGACACGTGGGCGGTCCCGACCATCGTCTCCGTTCCGAATCCCGGTAGGAGAGCTCGCCGTGACCAAGCGGGACACGGTTAGGGTTCGATTTGCACGCATACGTCGGCGGTATTTAAAGCGTGGACCCGTCCAGAGAATCGTCGTTCGGCGCCGCCCCTTTCCCCAAGCCACACCGCCGAGCGCCGTCTTGGCGAGGAATTGCTCGCCGTAGTAGGGTTAGGGCTTCGCTTGAGTTCGTGCGCCGCCTTGCGCCGTCAAGCCGTCTCCGCCGTGTTGAAGCCCAGATCTGCAACCCGCCACGAGCAAAGCGCGCATCGGACCGCACCATCCACCTCGCCGGAGACCCTCGGAAGCGCCCTTACGGAAGGTCGCCGTCCTCGTCTCCGTGGCCGAGCCCCGCAGCGCCGCCATCACGGTCGCGAAGCTTACGGACCGTCCGATTCGATCGAGCGGTAGCGGTGAATCACGTGCTTCAAACCCGATTGGATGCGGATCGTTGGATCAAGATCCAGCGGCCACGATCACCTCAGGCCGTAGCGGTGTTATCGTAGGGTTAGATCTGGACCGTCCGATCTAGATCGAGCGGGCCCGCGATCATCAGTAGTTTTCAGCGTGTTAACCACGGATCTAATCGCGGCGTTGATTTTCAAATCAGCGGACCGCGATCTTGCCACGTAACCTAAGCGCGCCGCAGCGTGCAAGCGCATGTGGGCGGCCCGACATGCGAGCCCGCATGTCGGCCGCGCGCAAGCCGTCGCGCCCGATCCACCGTGGGCCGTGCCGCCGTGGACCCGATCCATGGGCCAGGACACGTGGCGACACGAGTGGTGCCGCGTGGCATGATGGCGTCATCTTTGGCGTCATCATAGAGGCCGTTCGATCTTGGCGTCAGAGTCACTGTGGACCAATCACAGGATGACACGTGTCCATCTTTGGCGTAATAATTAATTTCCGAAAAGAAAATGATTTATTAATTCGAAATAATGATTTGATTTTGTTTCAAACTTCAAGCGCTTATAACTTTTGCGTTTCAACTCCAATTTGAGTGATTCAAATTTCTAAATTTGTATAAAATTGAGATCTACCTAAATATGAATTTTATTTAATTTTGGACTAAATTTTTTCTCTGTAAAATTATTTAATTGATTATTTAAACTTTAAATAATCATAACTTTAACGTTTTAACTCCAAATTTGTGATTCCAGTTTCTAAAAATTCATAAAATTATGTTCTCTCTGTTTATGGATTTTATTTGGATGTTTGGACACTTTTGCCTATTGTTTATTCGTGTATTTGCTATTTGCAACTGCAGTAGGCGTTGAAGTCTGGGAAGGATTCGAAGGAGAAGTGTTGACCCAGGATCCAACTCAAGACCAAGAACAAGTACTTTTGGAAGGCAAGTTGTGCTTTGACCATGTTGATCCCATTTTGAAATCTATTTTGATTTAACCTATTGCATGCTAAGTTCAAATAGAAAATACTTTATTTAAACATGGGGATTAGATAAACACCAATCTCTTGTATGACACCTTGATTATTTAAGTATGTGCCATGACCCTTGTCACCCTAGTTGTGGATTACTAGTTGGACATTATTAAATTGCCAACATGGGTTTAGGCCGATTTGTAGTATCTTTGCTTAGACACACTCGTGCTCATGACATGATTTTGGATAATCAAATGTTAATATTGACTTAATGACATATTGAACCTGTTTTGGAAAAGTATCATGTGATGTTGATGGCACGTGGTGCATGGTAATCAACTGGGGTTTGATAAGCGATTTCGGCCAGGGGCATGTGGCAAGAGTAATCAGGTGGGCGGTTGTGGCATTGGGGATGTTGATTTGGTTCTTCGGGTAGTCTTGCCTGGTCACCCTAAGGACTTAACCTTGCAAGCCTTTGAAGCCGGGTCTAACGTGCAACCACATATGCGTAATGGGACGGACCTAGTTGACTAAGTTGCTAATAACGTACTGTGGGACCTCGGGAGGTCAACTACACCCTTTGTGTAAGTTGTGCGGGGAGGCGTCTGGGGTGAGGCAGTACCCATCTAGCAGTTGATTGGCCTAGACTTACGCCTTAGCTAAGGGAAGGGTTAGTGTGCAATAGCAGGGAGGACCACTTGTATGGTTAGAAGTTTAGAAAGACTTTATTACGGGAACTCGCCTTTGTGGTGTTTATTGTATCTTGTGGGTAAAGTGCATAACCTCTGCGAGTATAGAATCTATTCGAATAGCCGTGTCAGCGGTATTGGACATCGCTAGGAATTACAGTCAAGGGTTAGATTTTCTCAAAAATAACTTGGATTTGAAAGGTTGGGTTGGATTAATAATGATTTTGATGGAAATATGGATTAGGATGGGGAAGATGTTTATTAAACTCTTTGAAAAGTTATTTATGCTTTACTTGTTTCTACTGCTTTCGAATCTACTTATTATATCTGTCAAATGATGTTTTATTGCAAATATACCTTGAGCTATTCCTTTGTACCAAGCCATGCATATAGTATATTAGCTTGCATTCTGTGCATGACTTCTTTGAGTACCAAGTACTCACCCTTGCCACCCTACAACACCGGTTGAAGAGGAGAATACACCGGCTTTGGAGGAGGAGCTCCAAGGGGATCCGTCTACTTAGGGAAGCGAGCCCGGTCGATTGCACGTGGTATCTTTGGATGGCGCCCGCGATGTTACCTTCTTTGATTTTCATTGCTATTATTTTTCTCTGAATAAGTTTAGCCTTGCGAGGCATATATTTGTAACTTGACCATAAGGTCGAGTAACCGATTTGACTATTTAAATAAAGTACTTTATTAGTATCGAGTGGTATGATTGTGATATTTACCGATGTTAAGGCTGTGTGCACTAAGCGTGTTCTGGACTAGTCTTGAATACACGGAGGGTCGGATTTGCAAGTTCGGGGTCCCGAGCAGGAGGTGGTATCGAGCCATCTTATTGTAAGCTCAACCCTAGCTAGAATGGTCGTAGTGAGGATAAAACCTATTTTCTAAAGCTAAAAATTGTGAAGACAAGAAATGACATCTCAACTTATCCCTTCTCTCTTTTCTTGTCTCTTGCTGAAATTTTCCCTTACCTTGTCACAATTTAAAAATTCCGAGTTCTTACGTAAGCACTCTTGTGTGAAGGAGGAAGAATTCAACTACGTCGATCTGGGAGTTGGTCACGCGCGGAACTTTGGCATATGCTACAAACTCTCGGAGATTTTGAGAAGCCGCAATACCAAGTGGAAGTGATCGGACAAGCGGGATTGATCAAGGCTTGTGGCGTGAAGATTGAGGTACTGCTAGGAAGAAGGGCCAGGCAATCGCCCGATACACTTGCTTTGCCAGGAGATCTACAATGCAGATGGGTATCCAAGAGGTATCACGGCGAGCAATGCGGCACATTACCCGTATCTACGCCAGAGAGTTGGAGAGCACGGTGTTCCGTTATCACCAGCGATAACCTTCTTGACCGAAGGCGATTCAGGATGAGGATGCCATTGTTACCGATTGGCACGATTTGTTGTCGCCAGGAGGATGTACTAGATGATACAAGCAAGGAGCTCTGAAGGCCCGCAAGGAGATCACGCAGAGAGAAGAGCAGATGGCGGGAAGCTCAAGAGTATGTGGCACACCTTCTGCGAAGGATTGGCGAGTTGGAGATGACTTTATGCGGACGGACCCGAGCGATGCTCGAGCTACGAGCGAGATCGGAGGAGTCGGATCTCGATGAGGACAACGCTTCTTCGACTACCACAGAGGACGATTGCTTGGACATGGCAATCGTTTCGCGCCTATGCGCAGCACACCGTACCAGGCCGTGGAGGTTTTCGATGAGTGAGCATAGGTTCTATAGTGAGACTCCTTAGCGAGTCGCGTCATAGAATAAAGAGTCACCCTTTAGGCGTTAGACTCCAGAGTTAGTTCGATTTGGATTTTCATTGTTTGCTGAGTGTGCAGTATGTGTTGCAAGGCCCTTAGGCATTGTAAGCAACCATACCAAGTTATTAATAATAAAGTTGGACCTTAAAGTTACACCTTTCGCCCCGCATAAGTTCCATATTACTTGTCTATTCTTGTTTCCCTCTCATCTCTAAAACTTAGAGCAAATCGGCGAGATGGTGAACACCCGCGGAAACTTTGGAAGCAATGGGAGTGGTTCGCCCAGAAAACCCCAATGATGGAGCACCAGCACCGCCATACTTGGATATGCAGAATTTGGAGCTTTTCTTGCTGCTCGGACTCGATTGATGCATGCTATGATGCAACAAATGCAACACGTCACCTTGTGATCCTTTGCTAATCAAGTTGTCGGGGACCACGCGAGAATACAAGATTGTCGAGTTCATGAGGACTCACCCACCCACTTTCTGCAGGAATGCCAATCCATTGGAGGCCGATGATTGGTTAAGGTCAATTGAGAGGAAGCTACACATAGCTCAATGCATAGGAAATGAGAAGGTACTCTCGCTTCTCATCGGTTGGAAAGAGCATGCCAGAATGGTGGGAGAATTTACGTGCCACGCAAGAGAACCCTCAAGATATCACTTGGGAAGAGTTCACGGTGCATTAAGCGGTATCACGTGCTGAAGGAATCATGGACCTTAAGAAGGAGGAGTTGAGCAGCGAAGCAAGGTAATCGGCCGGTGGCCGAGCTACTGAACAAGTTCACACAGCTAGCACGCTACGCTTTGAGGATGTAGCGGCCGATAAATCCAGGCAGTCTCGTTTTATGAAGGGACTTAACTCGGGGATTGCAAGTAGGATTGATCACCCACACCTTTCAGATTTCCAAGAGTTGGTGAATAAGGCACTTATTCTTGAGGACAAAGCGCAAGGCTGGATGAGAACGAGAAGCGCGAGGATGCAACAGCAAGGATCACGCCGAGCGCATAGCGGCGCTGAGAGTTGCACCAAATCAATTCTTGATTCCAGCCACAAAATGCAACAAGGGCACCGTCACCAGCACCAAGACACATCAATCAGAACTACGGACCCGGCCCCGCTAGAAACGCTACTCGAGCGATCGGCAAAGAAGGAGCAGTGAGACAACTTTGCTACAAGCGCAGCGAGCAGGAACACTTTGCCATGATTGTCCAAAGAAGACAGCGAGTGACCCCGATTCGCTTCAATCTAGGAACCACCCGGCTAGGGCGCCAAAGACCAGGGAGCCACACCCCAGACCGTGGTGAGAGGCCGAGTCAACCATGTCACCGCGAGATGCACGCTGCGAATGCTACGGACGTCGTCTTGGGTAAGTTACTTGTTAACTTTCGATTACACTGCTTGATTTTGTTTGACTGCGGAGCTTCGCATTCGTTTGTTTCGCAAGGCTTTGCTACTAGAAATGATTTGAGGATTGCAAGACTTAGATGCATGCTTTTAGTTCAAACCCCTGGTTCAGAACTCCGAGCGAAAGTAGGATGTTCGGGGTGAGAATACTAATAGATGGAATAGAGTTCCTAGCAAACCTTATTATTCTAGAAACCCGGACCTTAGGCGTCATATTGGGAATGGATTGGTTATCCAAGCACAAGGCCGTATTGGATTGTGGGCGAAGGACTATCTCGATTGAGAGCCCTTGTGGAAAGAAAGTGAAATTTCAAGCCAGCTTTAGTTAGAGATGGGCAGTTGATGGTTAACGATACCAAGGCAATCGGCATAGAGGATGTCTCATTAGTGAATGAGTACCCGAGATGTTTTCTGAAGATCTACCTGGTATGCCGCTTGAGACGAGGGACATAGAGTTTGTGATAGAGCTTGTACCTAGTACAGCACCGATAGCAAAGAGACCCTATCGGATGTCCACCAGGAGTTGGTTGAGATGAAGAAGCGACTAGAAGAGTTAATGGAGAAAGGATTTATCGGATCGAGTTAGTCGGCCGTGGGGAGCACCGATTTTGTTTGCCAAGAAGAAGGACGGGAGTTTCAGGATGTGCATTGACTACCGTGCACTCAATGAAGTCACCGTGAAGAATAAGTATCCGCTACCCAGGATTGATGATTTGTTTGATCAGCTGAGAGGAGCCGGAGTTTTCTCCAAGATTGATCTGAGATCGGGATACCATCAGTTGAAGATCCGATCAGAAGATATCCCGAAGACTGCATTCTCGTCAAGATATGGACATTACGAGTTTACGGTTATGTCTTTTGGTCTGACGAATGCGCCAGCATATTTCATGAATATGATGAATAAGGTGTTCATGGAATACTTGGACAAGTTTGTCGTCGTGTTCATAGATGATATCCTAATCTACTCCAAGACGGAGGATGAACATGCCGGACACTTAAGGCGAGTTTTGGAAAGGCGAGGAACGACAACTTTTAAGCCAAATTCGATAAGTGTGATTTTTGGAAGGACAAGGTGGAGTTTCTTGGACATGTAATGACCGCATGAAGGAGTCGCCAGTAGACCCAAGCAAAGTAGAAGCTGTGTTACATTGGGAGCGTAGAAGGCGTGACCAGTTGAGTTTCCTTGGAATGGCAGGATACTACCGCCGTTTCATCGAAGGCTTCGATAGTGCGAAACCTCTTACGCAATTCTTGAAGAAGGAAAAGAAGTTTGCATGGGCGCTTGAATGTGAGAAAGGATTTCGGGAGTGAAGAAGCGATTGACATCAACGCCGGTGTTAGTTCTACGGATGTTAATCAAAGCTTTGATATTTATTGTGACGCATCGCGCCAAGGACTTGGATGTGTCTTGTCTGAAGAGAATGGAAAGGTAAGTAAACATGCATCAAAGCGATTGAGGCCGCATGAGGAAAATTATCCGACACATGACCTAGAGTTATTGCCGTAGTGCATGCCTTGAAGATATGGCGTCACTATCGATTGGAAAGCAGATGTGAAGTATATCACGGATCATAAGAGCCTTAAGTACATATTCACCCGATCGGATCTGAATATGAGGCAAAGGGAGATGGTTAGAGTTGATCAAGGACTACAATATTGGAATCCATTACCATCCGGGAAGGCCAGCGTAGTAGCCGATGCTCTGAGTCGGAAAAGCCATACAGTGAGTGCGTTGCTAGCCACAAGTCGAGGATGAGCTATGTGAGGATTTTCGAGAGAATGAAGATTGAGGTTGTACCTAAGCGAGTTCTTGGCAGCATTGGAAGTAAAGCCTACTTTAGAGGACCGAGATCCGAGAAGGGCGGAAGGATGATGACAAGATTCGCGATTAAGTCCATCAAGGAAGAAGGCAAAGCGAGAGGAATTCAAGTTGGATGAGCAAGGCACGTTATGGATGAAGGATCGAATTTGTGTGCCTAACAAGAAGGAGTTAAAGCAAGCGATTTTGGAAGAAGCCCATGACTCCAAGTATTCAATTCATCTGGAGCGCCAAGATGTATCGAGGATCTGAAGGAAAGATTACGGTGGCCAAGCATGAAGCGTGAAGTTGCCAAGCATGTTGCATTGTGCGACGTATGCCAAAGAGTCAAGGCAATGCATCGAGAGACCAGCAGGATTGCTACTGTATTGAAAATACGAGTGGAAGTGGGAGGAAATCGGAATGGATTTCATTACCGGTTTGCCTAAGACTCAAGGAGGTTATGACTCCATATGGGTTATAGTAGATCGCTTGACTAAAGTAGCCCATTTTATCCCGTGAAGACCACTTACTCGGAGATAAATTAGCGAGTGTACATGATCTGGATTGTCTGTTTGCGGAGTATAAAAGGATTGTATCAGACAGAGGTACCCAATTTACCTCAAGGTTACGGAATAAGTTGCATGAAGCCATGGGAACCCGTTTGAACTTGATGCGACTTATCATCCATGACGGATGGAGCCAGGCCAGAAAGAGTCAACGGTCTGGAGGATATGTTGAGAGCTTGTGCATTAGCTTATGCTACCTCTTGGGATAAGAGTTTGCCGTATGCCGAGTTCGATTACAACAATAGTTACCAAGCTAGTTTACGATGTCACCTTTTGAGGCCTTTGTATGGTCGACTGTCGGACGCCATTGAATTGGAATGAGACCGTGGCGCCCGTGTCTTTGGGCCTGATATTCTTCAAGAGGTTTGAAGAAGCGGTCGCCATGATTAGGGAAAGGTTGAAGATCGCCCAATCTCGGCCAGAAGAGTTATCTTGACAATCGTCGCGAGGATTTGAGTTTTGAGCGGAAGACTTTGTATACCTCGAGTTACGCCTCTCGAGGAGTTAAGAGATTCCATGCCAAAGGGAAACTTGCACCCGTTATGTTGGACCATTTAAGATTTTGAGCGCATGAGGCGAAGTTGCTTATCAGTGGAATTGCCACGATCGTTACAGGAGTACATGATGTATTCCATGTGTCCCAGTTGAAGAAGTGTCTCAGAGTTCTGAGCAGACGCCGCTAGAGTCAATTGAGTTGCAAGAGGACTTGACTTATAAGGAGCATCCCGTGAGGATTCTAGACACAATGGATCGAGAAACTAGAAACAAGTCAACCCGTTTCTGTAGAGTGCAGTGGAGCAACCATGCAGAGAGCGAAGCGACTTAGGGCCTTGAAGAGGATTTGAAGAAAGAGTTTCCAAACCTATTCACGTAGTAAGCCTGAATCTCGGGGACGAGATTCTATTAAGGGGGGAGGTTTGTAACACCCCAAAATTTTGCTTTTCTTAAATTCATGTGTGATTTGGCACTTTGGTGAATTTTTGGAATTTTCTGGAATTTATTTGGATTTATTTGAAATTTATTTGAATTTATTCCATTTTGAAATAATTAAAGAATTAAACTTTGCAAATAAAATTTTGTTGGAAATATTTTATTTGAGTCCCAAATACCCTAAAATATTTTCCAGAATTTTTCTGGAATTTTTCTGAGTCTTTTGCTATTTTTAATGAATTAAATGAATTACTGGGAATTATTTTAATTATTAAATCGCTGGAAATTCAACTCGGGTCGAGTACTGTTCATCCGACCAAGTCGGACTCGAGTCCGACCCGAGCCAGTCGACTCGACCAAACCCACTCCTAACCCAATCGATCCCGACCGTTGGATCGGGATCCAACGGTCCGGATTGGACCGCACCGGCTCGAGCCCGAGTCCGGTCGGATCCGTCGTGGCGTGAGCAATCGTAGCAGCTCATCGCGACACGTGGACGGTCCCCAGCCATCGTCTCCGTTCCGAATCCCAGCCGGAGAGCTCCGCCGTGACCAAGCGGGACACGGTTAGGGTTCCGATTTGCGCGCACGTCGAGGCAGTATTTAAAGCGTGGACCCGTCCCCGAGAATCGTCGTTCGACGCCGCCCCTTTTTCCCCAAGCCACACCACCCGAGCCGCCGTCTTGGCCGAGGAATTGCTCGCCGTAGTAGGGTTAGGGCTTCGCTTCGGGTTCGTCGGCGCCACGCCGCCGTCAAGCCGTCTCGCCGTGTTGAAGCCCGGATCTGCAACCGCGACGAGCAAGGCGCATCGGACCGCACCATCCACCTCGCCGGAGACCACCGGAAGCGCCGCCCACGGACGGTCGCCGTCCTCGTCTCCGGTAGCCCGAGCCCCGCCGCGCCGCCATCACCAGTGCGAAGCTTCTGGACCGTCCGATTCCGATCGAACGGTAGCGGTGAGTCACGTGCTTCCAAACCCGATTGGATCACGGATCGTTGGATCAAGATCCAGCGCCCACGATCACCTCAGGCCGTAGCAGTGTTATCGTAGGGTTAGATCTAGACCGTCCGATCTAGATCGAACGGGCCACGATCATCGAGTAGTTTTCAACGTGTTAACCCTGGATCTAATCGCGGCCGTTGATTTTCAAATCAGCGGACACGATCTTGCCACTGCAATAACCTAGCGCGCCGCATCGTGCAAGCGCATGTGGGCGGCCCGACATGCAGGCCCGCATGTCGCCGCGCACCAAGCCGCGGCGCCGATCCACCGTGGACCGTGCGCCCGTGGACCCGAGTCCATGGGACCGACACGCGTGGCAAAGACTCGAGTGGTGCCACGTGGCATGATGACGTCATCTTGGCGTCATCATGGAGGCCGTTGATCTTGGCGTCAGCAGTCGCGTGGACCAATCACAGGATGACACGTGTCCATGCCGACGCAATAATTAATTTCGAAAAGAAAATGATTTATTAATTCGAAATAATGATTTGATTTTGTTTCAAACTTCAAACGCTTATAACTTTTGCGTTTCAACTCCGATTTGAGTGATTCAAATTTCTAAATTTGTATAAAATTGAGATCTACCTAAATATGAGTTTTATTTAATTTTTGGACTAAATTTTTCTCTGTAAAATTATTTAATTGATTATTTAAACTTTAAATAATCATAACTTTTATGCTTTAACTCCAAATTTGTGATTCCAGTTTCTAAAAATTCATAAAATTATGTTCTCTCTGTTTATGGATTTTATTTGGATGTTTGGACACTTTTTGCCTATTGTTTATTCGTGTATTTGCTATTTGCACGCTTTACGAGTAGAGCGTTGAAGTCTGGGAAGGATTCGAAGGAGAAGTATTGACTCAGGATCCAACTCAAGACCAAGAACAAGTACTTTTTGAAGGCAAGTTGTGCTTTGACCATGTTGATCCTATTTTGAAATCTATTTTGATTTAACCTATTGCATGCTAAGTTCAAATAGAAAATACTTTATTTAAACATGGGGATTAGATAAACACCAATCTCTTTGTATGACACCTTGATTATTTAAGTATGTGCCATGACCCCTTGTCACCCTAGTTGTGGATTACTAGTTGGACATTATTAAATTGCCAACATGGGTTTAGACCGTTGTAGTATCTTGCTTAGACTCGCTACGTGCTCATGACATGATTTTGGATAATCAAATGTTAATATTGACTTAATGACATATTGAACCTGTTTTGGAAAAGTATCATGTGATGTTGATGGCACGTGGTGCATGGTAATCAAGCGGGGTTTGATAAACAGTTTTCGGCCAGGGCATGTGGCAAGAGTAATCAGTGGGCCGGTTGTGGCATTGGGGATGTTGATTTGGTTCTTCGGGTAGTCTTGCCTGGTCACCCTAAGGACTTAACCTTGCAAGCCTTTGAACTGGGTCTAACGTGCAACCACATGTCCGTAATGGGACGGACCTAGTTGACTAAGTTGCTAATAATCGCATTACTGTGGGACCTCGGAGAGTCAACTACACCCTTTGTGTAAGTTGTGCGGGGAGGCGTCTGCGGGGCTGAGGCAGTACCCATCTAGCAGTTGATTGGCCTAGACTTCGCCTTTAGCTAAGGGAAGGGTTAGTGTGCAATAACCGGGAGGACCACTTGTATGGTTAGAAGTTTAGAAAGACTTTGTTACTGGAACTTCGCCTTTGTGGTGTTTGACTGTATCTTGTGGGTAAAGTGCATAACCTCTGCAGAGTATAGAATCTATTCGAATAGCCGTGTCCGCGGTATTGGACATCGCTCGGGAATTACAGTCAAGGGTTAGATTTTCTCAAAAATAACTTGGATTTGAAAGGTTGGGTTGGATTAATAATGATGTTGATGGAAATATGGATTAGGATGGGGAAGATGTTTATTAAACTCTTTGAAAAGTTATTTATGCTTTACTTGTTTCTACTGCTTTCGAATCTACTTATGATATCTGTCAAATGCTGTTTTATTGCAAATATACCTTGAGCTATTCCTTTGTACCAAGCCATGCATATAGTATATTAGCTTGCATTCTGTGCATGACTTGCTGAGTACCAAGTACTCACCCTTGCCACCCTACAACACCAGTTGAAGAGGAGAATACACCAGCTTTGGAGGAGGAGCTCCAAGGGGATCCGTCTACTTAGGGAGCGAGCCCAGTCAGTTGCCTGTGGTATACTGGATGGCGCCACGATGTTACCTTCTTTGATTTTCATTTGCTATTATTTTTCTCTGAATAAGTTTCGCTTTGAGGCATATATTTGTAACTTGACCATAAGGTCGAGTAACGGTTGACTATTTAAATAAAGTACTTTATTAGTATCGAGTGGTATGATTGTGATATTTACCGATGTTAAGACTGTGTGCACTAGCGTGTTCTGGAGTAGTCTGAATACACAGAGGGTCGGATTTGCAAGTTCGGGTCCCGACAGAGGTGGTATCAGAGCCACATCGATTGTGAGGCTCAACCCTAGCTAGAATGGTCGTAGTGAGGATAAAACCTATTTTCTAAAGCTAAAAATTGTGAAGACAAGAAATGACATCTCAACTTATCCCCTTCTCTCTTTTCTTGTCTCTTGCTGAAATTTTCCCTTACCTTGTCACAATTTAAAAATTCCGAGTTCTTACGTAAGCACTCTTGTGACAGAAGGAGGAGGAATTCAACTACGTCGATCTGGGAGTTGGTCACGCCGCGGAACTTTGGCATATGCTACAAACTCTCGGAGATTTTGAGAAGCCGCAATACCAAGTGGAAGTGATCAGACAAGCGGGATTGATCAAGGCTTGTGACGTGAAGATTGAGGTACCTGCTAGGAAGAAGGGCCCAGGCAATCGCCGATACCTTTACCGCCG
This sequence comes from Rhipidocladum racemiflorum, assembly GCA_036346355.1. NCBI lineage: Eukaryota > Viridiplantae > Streptophyta > Magnoliopsida > Poales > Poaceae > Rhipidocladum > Rhipidocladum racemiflorum. Next base: position 51,811,598 of record CM070580.1, read on the forward strand.
GAGATCTACAATGCAGATGGGTATCCAAGAGGTATCACGACGAGCAATGCGGCACATTACCCGTATCTCGCCAGAGAGTTGGAGAGCACGGTGTTAAGTTATCACCACAAGAGCGATAACCTTCTTGACCGAAGGCGATTCAGGATGAGGATGCCATGGTTACACAGCTTGGCACGATTTGTTGTCGCCAGGAGGATGTACTAGATGATACAAGCAAGGAGCTCTGAAGGCCCGCAAGGAGATCACGACAGAGAAGAACAGATGGCGGGAAGCTCAAGAGTATGTGGCACACCTTCTGCGAAGGATTGACGAGTTGGAGATGACTTTGTACGGACTGCACTCCGAGCCAAGATTGAGCTACACGAGCGAGATCCAGAGGAGTCGATCTCGATGAGGACATCGCTTCTTCGACTACCACAGAGGACACGATTCTTTGGACATGGCAATCGTTTCGCGCCTATGCCGCAAAGACCGTACCAGGCCGTGGAGGTTTTCTCGATGAGTGAGCATAGGTTCTATAGTGAGACTCCTTCACGAGTCGCGTCATAGAATAAAGAGTCACCCTTTAGGCGTTAGGACTCCAGAGTTAGTCTGATTTGGATTTTCATTGTTTGTCGAGTGTGCAGATGTGTTGCAAGGCCCTTAGGCATTGTAAGCAACCATACCAAGTTATTAATAATAAAGTTGGACCTTAAAGTTACACCTTTCGCCCCGCATAAGTTCCATATTACTTGTCTATTCTTGTTTCCCTCTCATCTCTAAAACTTAGAGCAAATCGGCGGATGGTGAACACCATGAAACTTTGGAAGCAATGGGAGTGGTTCTCGCCAGCAGAAACCCCAATGATGGAGCACCAAAGACCGCCACCGGATATGCAGAATTTGAGCTTTTCTTGCTGCTCGGACTCAGTTGATGCATGCTATGATGCAACAAATGCAACACGCCACCGCCGCAGTCCACTTTGCTAATCAAGTTAATCAGGGACCACGCGAGAATACAAGACTGCCGGAGTTCATGAGGACTCACCCACCCACTTTCTTCGGGAATGCCAATCCATTGGAGGCCGATGATTGGTTAAGGTCAATTGAGAGGAAGCTACACATAGCTCAATGCATAGGAAATGAGAAGGTACTCACGCTTCTCATCGGTTGGAAGGAAACGACCAGAATGGTGGGAGAATTTCTGTACACGCAAGAGAACCCTCAAGATATCACTTGGGAAGAGTTCACATTGCATTCCGACATTATCACGTGCTGAAGGAATCATGGACCTTAAGAAGGAGGAGTTCAGAGCATCAAGCAAGGTAATCACCAAAGGGTCGACTACGAACAAGTTCACACACGGCTAGCACGCTACGCTTTGAGGATGTAGCGACCGATAAATCCAGGCAGTCTCGCTTTTATGAAGGGACTTAACTCGGGATTGCAAGTAGGATTGATCACCCACACCTTCCAGATTTCCAAGAGTTGGTGAATAAGGCACTTATTCTTGAGGACAAGCGCAAGGAACTGGATGAGAACAGGAAGCGCAGGATGCAACAAAGAAGGATCACGCCAGAACGCAACAGCGCTGAGAGTTGCACCAAATCAATTCTTCGATTCCAGCCACAAAATGCAACAAGGGCACCGTCACCGGCACCAAGACATGGCCAATCAGAACTACTGCACCCACGGCCCGCTAGAAACGCTACTCTGAGCAATCGGCAAGGAAGTGAGACATCGCTACAATCGCAACGAGCCAGGACACTTTGCCAACAGCTTGTCCAAAGAAGACAGCAGGAGTGACCCGATTCGCTTCAATCTAGGAACCACCCCAGCTAGGACGCCAAAGACCAGGAGCCACACCCTGCATCGTGGTGAGAGGCCGAGTCAACCATGTCACCGCAGATGCACCGCGAATGCTACGGACGTCGTCTTGGGTAAGTTACTTGTTAACTTCGATTACACCTAGTGATTTTGTTTGACTCGAGCTTCGCATTCGCTTGTTTCGCAAGGCTTTGCTACTAGAAATGATTTGAGGATTGCAAGACTTAGATGCATGCTTTTAGTTCAAACCCACGGTTCCGAACTCCGAACGAAAGTAGGATGTTCCGGGGTGAGAATACTAATAGATGGAATAGAGTTCCTAGCAAACCTTATTATTCTAGAAACCCAGACCTTAGACGTCATATTGGGAATGGATTGGTTATCCAAGCACAAGGCCGTATTGGATTGTGGACGAAGGACTATCTCAGTTGAGAGCCCTTGTGGAAAGAAAGTGAAATTTCAAGCCACTGCCAGTTAGAGATGGACAGTTGATGGTTAACAGATTTCAAGGCAATCAGCATAGAGGATGTCTCCGAAGTGAATGAGTACCCAGATGTTTTTCCTGAAGATCTACCTGGTATGCCGCCAGACAGGGACATAGAGTTTGTGATAGAGCTTGTACCTAGTACAGCACCGATAGCAAAGAGACCCTATCGGATGTCCACCGAGGAGTTGGTTGAGATGAAGAAACAGCTAGAAGAGTTAATGGAGAAAGGATTTATCAGATCGAGTTCGTCGCCGTGGGGAGCACCAGTTTTGTTTGTCAAGAAAAAGGACGGGAGTTTCAGGATGTGCATTGACTACCGTGCACTCAATGAAGTCACCGTGAAGAATAAGTATCCGCTACCCAGGATTGATGATTTGTTTGATCAGCTGAGAGGAGCCGGAGTTTTCTCCAAGATTGATCTGAGATCGGGATACCATCAGTTGAAGATCCGATCAGAAGATATCCCGAAGACTGCATTCTCGTCAAGATATGGACATTACGAGTTTACGGTTATGTCTTTTGGTCTGACGAATGCGCCAGCATATTTCATGAATATGATGAATAAGGTGTTCATGGAATACTTGGACAAGTTTGTCGTCGTGTTCATAGATGATATCCTAATCTACTCCAAGACGGAGGATGAACATGCCGGACACTTAAGGCGAGTTTTGGAAAAGCTGAGGGAACAGCAACTTTTCGCCAAGTTCAGTAAGTGTGATTTTTGGAAGGACAAGGTGGAGTTTCTTGGACATGTAATGACCGCAGAAGGAGTCGCCGTAGACCCAAGCAAAGTAGAAGCTGTGTTACATTGGGAGCAGCCGAAGACTGTGACCCAGATTCGGAGTTTCCTTGGAATGGCAGGATACTACCGCCGTTTCATCGAAGGCTTCTCGATAATTGCGAAACCTCTTACGCAATTGCTGAAGAAGGAAAAGAAGTTTGCATGGACGCCAGAATGTGAGAAAGGATTTCAGGAGCTGAAGAAGCGATTGACATCAACGCCGGTGTTAGTTCTACCGGATGTTAATCAAAGCTTTGATATTTATTGTGACGCATCGCGCCAAGGACTTGGATGTGTGCTGATGCAGAATGGAAAGGTCGTCGCTTATGCATCAAGGCAGTTGAGGCCGCATGAGGAAAATTATCCGACACATGACCTAGAGTTAGCTGCCGTAGTGCATGCCTTGAAGATATGGCGTCACTATCTGATTGGAAACAGATGTGAAGTATATACGGATCATAAGAGCCTTAAGTACATATTCACCCAGTCGGATCTGAATATGAGGCAAAGGAGATGGTTAGAGTTGATCAAGGACTACAATGTTGGAATCCATTACCATCCCGGGAAGGCCAACGTAGTAGCCGATGCTCTGAGTCGGAAAAGCCATACCGTGAGTGCGTTGCTAGCCACAAGTCAGGATGAGTTATGTGAGGATTTTCAGAGAATGAAGATTGAGGTTGTACCTAGCGGATTCTTGGCCGCATTGGAAGTAAAGCCTACTTTAGAGGACCAGATCCGAGAAGGACAGAAGGATGATGACAAGATTCGCAGGATTAAGTCCATCAAGGAAGAAGGCAAGGCAGAGGAATTCAAGTTGGATGAGCAAGGCACGTTATGGATGAAGGATCGGATTTGTGTGCCTGACAAGAAGGAGTTAAAGCAACTGATTTTGGAAGATGCCCATGACTCCAAGTATTCAATTCATCCCGAAGCGCCAAGATGTATCAGATCTCAAGGAAAGATTCGGTGGCCAAGCATGAAGCGTGAAGTTGCCGAGCATGTTGCATTGTGCGACGTATGCCAAAGAGTCAAGGCAATGCATCGAGACCGGCAGGATTGCTACAAATTACTGAAAATACCTGAGTGGAAGTGGGAGGAAATCGGAATGGATTTCATTACCGGTTTGCCTAAGACTCAAGGAGGTTATGACTCTATATGGGTTATAGTAGATCGCTTGACTAAAGTAGCCCATTTTATCCCCGTGAAGACCACTTACTCGGAGATAAATTAGCGTAATTGTACATGATCAGGATTGTCTGTTTGCACGGAGTGCCAAAAAGGATTGTATCGGACAGAGGTACCCAATTTACCTCAAGGTTACGGAATAAGTTGCATGAAGCCATGGGAACCCGTTTGAACTTCAAGATGCCTTATCATCCGCAGAGCGGATGGACAGATCGAAAGAGTCAACCAGATTCTCGGAGGATATGTTGAGAGCTTATGCATTAGCTTATGCTACCTCTTGGGATAAGAGTTTGCCGTATGCCGAGTTCGATTACAACAATAGTTACCAAGCTAGTTTACGATGTCACCTTTTGAGGCCTTTGTATGGTCGACTTCGGCTCGGACGCCATTAAATTGGAATGAGACCGAGCGCCGTGTCTTTGGGCCTGATATTCTTCAAGAGGTCAAGAGCGGTCGCCATGATTAGGGAAAGGTTGAAGATCGCCCAATCTCGATGTAAGAGTTATGCCGACAATCATCGCAGGATTTGAGTTTTGAACCGAAGACTTTGTATACCTCGAGTTACGCCTCAGGGAGTTAAGAGGTTCCATGCCAAAGGGAAACTTGCACCCATTATGTTGGACCATTTAAGATTTTGAGCCGCAGAGGCGAAGTTGCTTATCACCGGAATTGCCACGATCGTTACAGGAGTACATGATGTATTCCATGTGTCCCGATTGAAGAAGTGTCTCCGAGTTCTGAGGAACAGACGCCGCTAGAGTCAATTGAGTTGCAAGAGGACTTGACTTATAAGGAGCATCCCGTGAGGATTCTAGACACAATGGATCGAGAAACTAGAAACAAGTCAACCTGCTTCGTAGAGTGCAATGGAGCAACCATGCAGAGAAATGACGACTTGGGAGTCAGCGAAGAGGATTTGAAGAAAGAGTTTCCAAACCTATTCTCGTAGTAAGCCACGAATCTCGGGACTAGATTCTATTAAGGGGAGGTTTGTAACACCCCAAAATTTTGCTTTTCTTAAATTCATGTGTGATTTGGCACTTTGGTGAATTTTTGGAATTTTCGAATTTATTTGGATTTATTTGGAATTTATTTGAATTTATTCCATTTTGAAATAATTAAAGAATTAAACTTTGCAAATAAAATTTTGTTGGAAATATTTTATTTGAGTCCCAAATACCCTAAAATATTTTCCGTAATTTTTCCGAATTTTTCTCGAGTCTTTTGCTATTTTTAATGAATTAAATGAATTACTTGGAATTATTTTAATTATTAAATCGCTGGAAATTCAACTCGGTCGAGTATCTTGTTCATCCGATCGAGTCGGACTCGAGTCCGACCCGAGCTACCGACTCGACCAAACCCACTCCTAACTCCATCGATCCCGACCGTTGGATCGGATCCAACGGCCCGGATTGGACCGCGACCGGGCCGAGCCCGAGTCCGGTCGGATCCGTCAGCTGCGTGAGCAATCGTAGCCGCTCATCGCGACACGTGGACGGTCCTCACCATCGCCTCCGCTCGAATCCCACCGAGAGCTCGCCGTGACCAAGCGGGACACGGTTAGGGTTCCGATTTGCACGCACGCCGAGGCGGTATTTAAGGCGTGGACCCGCCCTCGAGAATCGTCGTTCGCTCGACGCCGCCTTTTTCCCCACGCCACCCCGCCCGAGCCGCCGTCTGGGCCGAGGAATTGCTCGCCGTAGTAGGGTTAGGGCTTCGCTTCGGGTTCGTGCGCACGCCGCCGCCGTCAAGCCGTCTCCGCCGTGTTGAAGCCCAGATCTGCAACCGCACGAGCAAGGCGCATCGGACCGCACCATCCACCTCGCCGGAGACCCTCGGAAACGCCGCACGGAAGGTCGCCGTCCTCGTCTCCGGTAGCCCGAGCCCCGCCGTGCCGCCATCACCAGTGCGAAGCTTCTGGACCGTCCGATTCCGATCGAACGGTAGCGGTGAGTCACGTGCTTCCAAACCCGATTGGATCTGGATCGTTGGATCAAGATCCAACGGCCCACGATCACCTCAGGCCGTAGCAGTGTTATCGTAGGGTTAGATCTGGACCGTCCGATCTAGATCGAACGGCCCACGATCATCGAGTAGTTTTCAACGTGTTAACCCTGGATCTAATCGCGGCCGTTGATTTTCAAATCAACGGACACGATCTTGCAACGTAGCCTAGGCACGCCGCATCGTGCAAGCGCACGTGGGCCGCTGACATGCGGGCCCGCATGTCAGCCGCACCAAGCCGCGGCGCCATCCACCGTGGACCGTGTCGCCCGTGGACCTACCCATGGACCGACACGCGTGGCAAAGACTCGAGCGGTGCCACGTGGCATGAGGCCGTCATGCTGCCGTCATCAGGGAGGCCGCTCTTGTCGACGCCAAGAGTCACTGTGGACCAATCACAGGATGACACGTGTCCATGCTGACGCAATAATTAATTTCCGAAAAAGAAAATGATTTATTAATTCAAAATAATGATTTCAGATTTTGTTTCAAACTTCAAACGCTTATAACTTTTGCGTTTCAACTCCGATTTGAGTGATTCAAATTTCTAAATTTGTATAAAATTGAGATCTACCTAAATATGAATTTTATTTAATTTTTGGACTAAAGTTTTTCGCTGTAAAATTATTTAATTGATTATTTAAACTTTAAATAATCATAACTTTTGCGTTTTAACTCCAAATTTGACGATTCCAGTTTCTAAAAATTCATAAAATTATGTTCTCTCTGTTTATGGATTTTATTTGGATGTTTGGACACTTTTTGCCTATTGTTTATTCGTGTATTTGCTATTTGCACGCTTTACGAGTAGACGTTGAAGTCTTGGGAAGGATTCGAAGGAGAAGTGTTGACTCAGGATCCAACTCAAGACCAAGAACAAGTACTTTTTGAAGGCAAGTTGTGCTTTGACCATGTTGATCCTATTTTTAAATCTATTTTGATTTAACCTATTGCATGCTAAGTTCAAATAGAAAATACTTTATTTAAACATGGGGGATTAGATAAACACCAATCTCTTGTATGACACCTTGATTATTTAAGTATGTGCCATGACCCTTGTCACCCTAGTTGTGGATTACTAGTTGGACATTATTAAATTGCCAACATGGGTTTAGACCGTTGTAGTATATCGCTTAGACTCGCTACGTGCTCATGACATGATTTTGGATAATCAAATGTTAATATTGACTTAATGACATATTGAACCTGTTTTGGAAAAGTATCATGTGATGTTGATGGCACGTGGTGCATGGTAATCAACCTGGGTTTGATAAATGATTTTCGGCCAGGGGCATGTGACAAGAGTAATCAGGTGGGCCAGCTTGTGGCATTGGGGATGTTGATTTGGTTCTTCGGGTAGTCTTGCCTGGTCACCCTAAGGACTTAACCTTGCAAGCCTTTGAACTGGGTCTAACGTGCAACCACATGTACGTAATGGGACGGACCTAGTTGACTAAGTTGCTAATAACGCACTGTGGGACCTCAGGAGGTCAACTACACCCTTTGTGTAAGTTATGCGGGGAGCGCATCGGCCGAGGCCAGTACCCATCTAACGGTTGATTGGCCTAGACTTCGCCTTAGCTAAGGGAAGGGTTAGTGTGCAATAACCGGGAGGACCACTTGTATGGTTAGAAGTTTCCAAAGACTTTGTTACGAGGAACTCGCCTTTGTGGTGTTTGACTGTATCTTGTGGGTAAAGTGCATAACCTCTGCAGAGTATAGAATCTATTCGAATAGCCGTGTCCGCGGTATTGACATCGCCGAATTACAGATCAAGGGTTAGATTTTCTCAAAAATAACTTGGATTTGAAATGGTTGGGTTGGATTAATAATGATGTTGATGGAAATATGGATTAGGATGGGGAAGATGTTTATTAAACTCTTTGAAAAGTTATTTATGCTTTACTTGTTTCTACCGCTTTAATCTACTTATGATATCTCACAAATGTTTGTTTTATTGCAAATATACCTTGAGCTATTCCTTTGTACCAAACCATGCATATAGTATATTAGCTTGCATTCTGTGCATGACTTGTCGAGTACCAAGTACTCACCCTTGCCACCCTACAACACCGCTTGAAGAGGAGAATACACCGCTTTGGAGGAGGAGCTCCAAGGATCCGTCTACTTAGGAGCGAGCCGGTCGATTGCCTCGTGGTATACTGGATGGCGCCACGATGTTACCTTCTTTGATTTTCCGCTGCTATTATTTTTCTCTGAATAAGTTTCGCCTTGCGAGGCATATATTTGTAACTTGACCATAAGGTCGAGTAACCAGTTTGACTATTTAAATAAAGTACTTTATTAGTATCGAGTGGTATGATTGTGATATTTACCGATGTTAAGACTGTGTGCACTAGCGTGTTCCTAGACTAGTGCTGAATACACAGAGGGTCCGGATTTGCAAGTTCGGTGTCCCGACAGTTAGGAAACTCGGCCCATGTGGACTCTCCCGAAACCCTAGCAGTAAGTTATAAATAGGAGGCAGGGGGTCACCCCTTTGGACACGAGCAATCAGAATAATAAAGCAGAGCAGTTCCTCCTCATATTTTGTCTCTCCCTCTCTCTGTTCTCCAGTTTAGATCTATTAGGCAACCCCGGACTATTCGATAGCGAGGTTGTCTAACATAATTAACAAAAAAAAAAAAAGTCCCTATTTGTTGGGTCGATACTCGATAGGAGAAAGTTACCATTGTGAAACCTCATGCCTTGGCTACAGCAACGCAATACCGAGTTTTTGGTAATTCTACCGTTTGCACTGGTAAAAGAGACAGCTAAAAGCCATTGAAGCAACAAGCTCAAGCGACGAAATGGAAACTTGTGACATGTTGGAACCTTTCGTATCCAGCATTCAAGCGGTGGTGAGATACAAAAATACAGTCACACTCGCATCAAGGTCAACACATTGACTGATCAAGAAAGGATTATGGGCATGTTTACCTCCACTTGTCCACAAAGGCACAAAACAAAGAAGGCTATAGAAGAAGAAGAAACGTACAATAAGAAGCAAATAGCTGCAAAAGGCGCCCAAAAAGAAAACAGAAAAGGCCCTCCCTACTCGCCCAAGAAATGTACACTTGTTCGGCTCCCGGACGCAGCACGTGGCACATATGTCCTAACCAAGTTCGCTCGAACTGACTCGAACTTCTCGAGCTCACCACGTTTACACCGGACGCGACCACGTCCGTCGGTCACTCCGTGGCGGCGACCATTGCCGCCGGCCGCGCTCGCAGGCTGCCGCAGAAACTCGATCAACACCTCCGCCTATCAAACCCCAAACAAAAAACCAGTAATTAATGTTGCAACTTGTTGTGACGACGTGTAGCACGAGCGTACACTCTGTAGTGTTACAGTAGGATGATACCTTTGCTCTGAGCCTCGGACGCGCGGAGGAGGATTGGGTGAGGGCGACGAGCGGCGGGAGGGCGCCCTCGCGTGCGACCATGGTGCGGTAGGCGGCGCTGTCCTTGCACACGCGGAGGAGGCACAGCGTCGCGATCTCCATCTGCTGGGGCGTCCCGGCCTCCACCATCTCCACCAGCACCGGCACGCCGCCGTCCTCCACCGCCGCCGTGCGCCCCTCCGCGGTGCCCACCAGAGCGTGCAGCACGTACGCCGCCTTGTCCACCATCCCGGACTCCGGGTCCGCCATCAGATCCAGCAGCGCGCGCACAGCACCGGCCTCCACCGCGCGGGACCGGTTCTCGCGGGCCCCGCTGCAGAGCGTGTACAGCGCCGTCGCCGCGTCCTTCTTGCCCCGCGAGGCGCCCGACTCCAGGAGGGAGACCAGCAACGGCACGGCTCCCGCTCGCCCGATGGCTGCCGCAGCCCCGCCGCCGAGCTGGGCGAGGCGGAGCAGCGCGCAAGCGGCGTTCTCCCGGGCCGCCGGGGACGCGGCCAACTTGAGCGCGCGCACCAGCGGGCCGACCGCGCCGGCGCCCACGATGGCCACCTTGTTCTCCTCGCAGAGTGAAAGGTTGAGCAGCGCGGTGACGCCGTGCTCCTGGAGAAGCGGGTCCGTGTGCGACAGCAGCGTCACTATCGGCGGCAGGGCGCCATCCGCCACGATGCGGAGGCGATTGTCCGGGTTGTGCTTGGCCAACAGCCGGAGTTCCAAGGCGGCGCCGCGGAGGTCGTCTAGGGAAGACGAAGGGGACTCCAGCTCGGCCACAAGCGCCGCGATGGCGACGTCGGAGGCCCCGGCCGCGAAGGACAGCAGCAGGCGGTGGATCCCTGCGGCCGCCACGGGGAACGACGGGAGCTCGTCGCTGCCGCAGGCGCTAAACGCGCCGTCGGAGTAGGTGGAGCCGCCGCCGTCGCTGAGGCAGTTGGTGCTGAGCCGGCGAGGAGAGGTCCGCGCGTCATACTCCATCGCCGCCCTTCAATTCGAGATCGACGGATCAGTGAGTGGCCGCGTAGTGGTGTTGCTTTGGGGAATCGGCTATGTACTATATATATGCTGGAGTCGGGTGTGTGCTTTGCTGCTGTGCGGGTAGCTGTGGAGTGCGAGATATACGTACGGGTTTTATTGCCCCGCTGATCGTCCGATCCTGGAGAAATGCCTCCGTAAGTGGATAGTTATTCGGTGATTTTTGAATTTAAAATAAAACATATTATAAGATATGATCGATTAAGATGGGATTTGCTCTTCTATATAATAGAAAGATATTTTTAAGCCTATCGTGTGATCAGATTTCGAAAATGCATAACTATACTACTCACAGTTAAAAAGTTAACCGTAGTTAGGGATTTTAAATCACGTAATCTAGAAAGAATGGTTGAGCTATACAAACAAAAATATCATACCAAAGTTAGAGATCCTGAGTCATGTAACCGTAGTTAGGGATTCTGAGTCACATACTCGCCTTGAGTTTGATTAATACCATGAGGCAAAGGGAAATATATATAATTAAGCATTGTTAAGAATCGTTCGATATGATCTTTACATATACTCGGGAGTTAGCACGTTCTGTTAGGGACCGCTAACGAAATGGTTGAGTAAGAGTACTCAGACCATGTTCAAGTATATGTGAACTTATAGGACCGTATGCTTAAAGGGTTGGGATTTAATTTGAATGATGATCTGTATTCTAATGAGCTTTGAGTTCCTAATAGGCCTCTAATATAAAGATCGATTGTGGGGCGTCTATTTAAAGGGAGGAGGTACTAGTTTAGGGTTATGAGACTGTTTGCACCAAAATTCGGCACATATGGAAAGTATCGGCCTAATACGAAATATGGAAAGTTTGGTGAGCATACGACGGCTGGGATTTGGAAACCAAAGAATAAATCATGATCAACACGAATTTAATTACCAGAACGGATTTTGAAAAATAGAGAACGGATCGTAGCCAACACTTAATCCTGGCTGCCGTATCCACGGAGGACTCGGATCGGCCGAGGCGTATAAAAGAGGAACGAGCCAGGAGAAGCAGGCATCAATCCAACACAACCACAAACATTATTTTTACAGTCTTTTTCGTTTTTTTAGTTTCGTAAACTTTCCTCTGTAAGTTGATGAGATCAATAAAGAGTTGCGCATCGCCAATTTGTTGATTTCTGCTGATTTCACCTCAGATTTGCTTTGCTTTGTTTTGTTGTGTATTGCCTCTCAAAGCCAATCTACCTTTGCCTTAATCGGCTAATCTAGTTATCCCCTAATCGGCTTTTAGCCAACTAGAGTTACGCCGATAATTGCTCGTTATCGGCTTCGGTTGATTTTACAACATTTTACCTTATCAATTTCAGGTCAAATTGACTAGCACGCTCAAACCCGGTGTTTGTCTTATATATTTGAGGCTAAGAACCCTATCTCAAGTTTTTAGCGCAAACATATTTTGGCACGCCCAGTGGGACACAATCAGAAAAGATGGCCAGGAAAGTCAATCTCGACCAACGCCAACTGAAGCTATCATCATCCCGACGATGGACGATTTGACCCCAGAGCAACGCAAGGAGATTGAAGACCGAAAAGCTGTGTTGGAAGAGATGATACTAGGGTGCTATCAAAAAACCAGATGGAGGGTCACGTAGAAGACCGCACTCCTAACGCTTAACCCCATCGGCGATGATGGCGCCCCATCGAACTCGGTAAGCCGATATGCACCGGCTCAAGCCGAGATGTCTGTTATGATCGAGCAATCCATGCATCATGCATTAATCAACCAATCATCGGCTTTGGTTACAACATTGAAGCCGATGATTGAAAATAGCGTCAAGATGATTACTCAGGAGTTGGCTTCAACCGGGGGTTTGCTCGACCCATTACAGCCGCTCCCAACGTACCCTGTATACTCAGTGGCACAAAACACCAGCGCCGTAAAAGGTTCGGCTCCAATTCCTTCACTAATGCCGACCCAGCCAACCGCGCTGGCACCAAGTAATCGTGCAGGTGGGATTAGCCACTACCACGCGTACACTGATGCCGCAAAATTGTGCACCACGACGAACGTGACCTCAGCAAACGTTCTCGAGCAATTGGCCCCTCGACCGATTGGATCAGATCAGAACCCTCAATTTCAAGGATCGATTCCAATACGGAATCTGATCCCACATAGGGTTGTCACTTATGAAGAACCTTTTGTGCCCATACCCGACGAGTACGATCGCTCACCTCTACAACAGCCGATTCGGCCTAACCGACAACCCGAGTTTGCAGTCGGGGGGCAGGTACCAATCTTCACAATTGGCAAGACCCTAATCCCCCGTTGGCCCGATTTAACCAGCAACCCGAGCTAACACTCGGGGGGCAGGATGCTAGTTACCCTAATTGGCAGAACCCCAACACTATGTTTGCTGATGGCGTTAATTGGGCCGATCAAATCTCTGCCGTGATAAGATAACAGTTCGGCCTACAGCCAAAGGGCAAGACTATCGGCTATAAAAAGCTGTATCCGGATTACATAGATCGGATGGCCTACCCACACAACTACAGAATCCCTGATTTCGCCAAGTTCTCCAGAGATGACTTCGTTACCACCCTTGAACACGTCGGACGGTTCATTGCCCAATGTGGCGAAGCCGCTCAGTCCGACGGATTTAAAATCAGGTTGTTTCCTTTGTCTCTGTCAGGAACCGCTTTCGCATGGTTCACAAACTTACCCCCAAATTCGGTCCATTTTTGGAACGATTTGGAAAGCCGATTCCTCGGATATTTCTTTTCCGGTAGTCCTGAACTTAGGATTTCAGATCTTAGCTCAATCAGACAAAAATTTGGCGAGCCAGTCTCGGACTACATCCGAAGATTTCGGAATGTGCGAAATCGGTGTCTTAGCGTTACTTTGCCGGATAATCAATTAGCTGATTTGGCGTTCCAAGACTTGATTCCCCCACTTAGGGAGAAATTTGCAGGACAAGAATTCTCCAATTTAGGCCATCTTCTTCATCGTGTATCGGTACAAGAAAGCCGATATTCTGATAGTAAAGGGTTTAAAGACAGGTTTAAAGCAAACGGGAATGAGAAGGCCAAAGTAAATATGGTCGATTGCAGCTCTAGCGAAACCTCTGATGATGATGAAACCGATATAAACATAGCCGAGTGGGCAAAGGGTCCCAAAAAATCACTTGTTTGCTCGTGGGCTTAAGCCGACCAAAAAATAAGCTCGGAAGTCAAATATGCCTTTGATGTGTCCAAATGCGATCGGATATTCGATTTGTTATTGCAAGAAAAATTGATACGATTGCCAGAAGGACATGTTATCCCGTCTACTGATGAAATCAAAAAACAAAGCTGACGGAATTTAGAACCGAGACCAAATCGGCCGAAGAAGCCTTGGCCCAGTTGTGCCTTGGCGCGTAGGATGCCATGTTTGAAAAACCCCAAGACATGCATCGGCATTTAAAGCCGTTGTACCTGAAAGGGCATATCAATGGCCGACCATATCAAGAATGTTATTCGACGGAGGGGCTGCGGTTAACTTGATGCCACTTAGCACCTTCAAGAAATTAGGCAAAGCCGATGAAGATTTGATCAAGACAAATATGGTGTTAAATGACTTCGCGGGCAATCCCACTAAAGCTAAAGGGGTGATGGTCACAGAACTAACAGTCGGCAGTAAAACCTTGCCAACCGCATTTTTTGTGATTGAGGCCAAGGGGAATTACAGTGTGCTCCTAGGGCGTGATTAGATCCATGACAACTGTTGCATCCCATCGACAATGCACCAACTCTTGGTGCAATGGAATGGAGACGAAGTCGAAGTAATACTAGCTGATACATCGGCTCACATAGCATTGGCCAATCCTGACACGAATTGGCCACACCAAGAAGCCGAATGCATATCCGACAAAGCCTTGGATGACTGCGATTTCATTTGCGTCGGAAAGTCAGGTCTAATGCTGATCAATGTCGGGCCGGGTACACTTATCGGGCAAACGAAGTATTAAGAAGATGGAATCGGGAATAAAAGATGCCCTTCAAAATGAACTTCAAAGCTATCGGCAAACAGTGGATAGCGGAGAGGCCATTGAAGACTGTCGGGACCCCGAATTTGCAAATCCGGACCCTCTGTGTATTCAGCACTAGTCCAGGAACGCGCTAGTGCACACAGTCTTAACATCGGTATATATCACAATCATACCAAACGATACTATCAAAGTACTTTATTTAAATAATCAAAGGGTTACTCGACCTTATGGCCAAGTTACAAATATATGCCTTGCAAGGCGAAACTTATTAAAAGAGAAATAACAAAGAAAATCAAATAAACTGCGTGGCGCCATCCAAGTATACCACAGTAACCGATCGGGCTCGCATCCCTAAGTAGACGGATCCTCCGGGAACTCCTCCTCCGAAACCGGGCGTAGTCTCCTCTTCAATCGGTATTGTGTTGAGGCAAGGGTGAGTACTTGGTACTCAAAGAAGTCATGCATGAATGCAAGCTAATATACTATATGCATGGCTTGGTACAGAGGAATAGCTCAGGGTATATTTGCAAAGAAATGCTTTTGACAAGTAATAAAAGTAGATTCAAAGCAAAGAGAAATAAGTAAAGCATAAATAACTTTTCAAGAAGTTTAACAAACATTTTTCCCATCCTACACCATATTTCCATCACCTTCCTTGTTAAACCAACCCATCTTTTTCAAAACCAAGTTATTTTCGTAAAGTCTACCCCTTGATTGTAATTCCCGAGCATTGTCGATCACAGTGGACTCGGCTATTCAAATAGATTCTACACTCTGCAGAGGTTATGCACTTTACCCACAAGATACAGTCAAACACCACAAAGGCGAGTTCCTCAGAATAAAGCCTTTCTAAGCCTCAAACAACACAGTGGTCCTCTCAGGTTCGTGCTCTACACCATCCCTTCCCTTAGCCAAGGCGAAGTATGGGACCAACACACCGTTAGATGGGTACTGGCCACAGCCCACGATACGCCCCGCACAATCACACAAACGGTGTAATCGACACTGAGGCTCCACAAGTGAGTCCTTAGCGACTTAGTCAACTAGGGCCGTCCCATTCCACCCATGTGGTTGCAAGTATGACCAGTTCAAAGGCTTGCAAGGTTAAGTCCTTAGAGTGACCAGGGCAAGACTACCCAAAACCAAATCAACACTCCCAATGCCACAACGGCCCACCTGATTACTCTTGCCACATGCCCTTGGCCGAAATCGTTTATCAAACCCCGCTTGATTACCATGCACCACGTGCCGTCAACATCACATGATACTTTTCCAAAACAGGTTCAATATATCATTAAGTCCATATTATCATTTGATTGTCCAAAATCATGTCATGAGCACGAAAGTGTGTCTAAGCAAAGATACTACAACGGTCTAAACCCATGTTGGCAATTTAATAATGTCCAACTAGTAAAACCACAACTAGGGTGACGAGGGATCATGGCACATACTTAGATAATCAAGGTGTCATACAAAGAAATTGGTGTTTATCTAACCCCATGTTTAAACAAAATATCTTTCTAATTGAACTAGCATGCAATAGTTTAAATCAAAATAGATTTCAAATAGGATCAACATGGTCAAAGCACAACTTGCCTTCAAAAAGTACTTGCTCTTGGTCTTGAGTTGGATCTGAGTCAACACTTCTCCCTCGAATCCTTCCCAAGACTTCAACGTCTACTCGTAAAGCGTGCAAATAGCAAATACCCAATAAACAATAGACAAAAACATCCCAAAACTCCAAATAAAATCCATAAACAGAGAGAACGTAATTTTCTGGATTTTTAGAAATCGAATCGCCAAATTTGGAGTTAAAATGCAAAAGTTATGATTATTTAAAGTTTAAATAATCAATTAAATAATATTACAGAGAAAAACTTTAGTCCAAAAATTAAATAAAATTCATATTTAGGTAGATCTCAATTTTATACAAATTTAGAAATTTGAATCGCTTCAAATCGGAGTTGAAACGCATAAAAAGTTATAAGCGTTTGAAGTTTGAATCTAAATTTTGAATCAATATTTCGAATTAATAAATCATTTTCTTTTTTCGAAATTAATTATTGCGCCAAAGATGGACACGTGGCAGCCTCTGATTGGCTGGCTGATGTCACCGGTCCATGGACTTGGTCCACGCTTGGCTCGGGTCTCACGGTGGACTCGGTCCCACGGCTCCACGTGAAGG
The DNA here is from genome assembly GCA_036346355.1 of Rhipidocladum racemiflorum. Taxonomy (NCBI): domain Eukaryota; kingdom Viridiplantae; phylum Streptophyta; class Magnoliopsida; order Poales; family Poaceae; genus Rhipidocladum; species Rhipidocladum racemiflorum. The sequence goes on from CM070580.1 coordinate 51,828,454, forward strand.
CCCGACATGTGGGTCCACTCGGGTGACGTCATTACGTCGGCCGAGGCTCACCGCAGTGCGACATGTGGGACCTTTGTGACGTCATGGGTGACGTCGGCGCCGGCTGGGACGGCCGACATCTTGAGCCCTCGACACGCGGGCCGCGTGTCGGCGTCTGCCACACGCCAGCGTCGCGTGGGCCAGCACCGACGCGTCGGTCCAACTTCCCGACACGTGGCGCAATCACGGCCGTTGGTTTGAAAATCAACGGCGCGGATTAGATCGGTGTTGACGCCGCTTTGGGTTAACGCATTGATTCGGACCGTTGGATCTAGATCCGATGGTCGAGATTAGATCTGAAATCGTAACGCAATCTCACCGTGCGATGACGTGGCGTGATCTCGGCGTTGGATCTTGATCGGACGGCCGAGAGAGCTTCGCGTCCGGCGATGGCTTGCGGCGAGCTGGCCGGGCCGAGCCGGGACGGCGACACGGCCAACGGCGCTTCGCGCGCCCGGCCGGCGAGAGATCTCGGTGCGCTCTCGTCGCGGTGAGTCCGGATCTGGGGTCAACGGCGGCAGGGACGGCGACGGCGGCGAACGGGCAAAGACCGTGGCGGAGCGGCGCGCAACTACGGCGAAGCTCGCGACGGCTAAACGGGCGCGGCTTTGCCTCGGTGAAGTAGAGAAGGGAGGGCGCGATCACGGCGGTCTCGGTACGCCGGGCATTAAATAGCCTCGGCGTCCGTGCAGAAAACGGAGACCTAGTTTTCCACGGCGGCGGACACGGCGGCGGAGTCCGGCTCGGACTCGGGCGGAGACGACGACGGAGAGCCGTACACGTGGCGCGATCAACGGCCCGATCGCGACGGGCGCGATCGGATCCGCCGGATCACGGCTGGTCGGTCGGCGGATCTCACCGTTGGATCTTGATCCAACGGTTGGGATTGATTAGGGTTAGGAGTGGTTCGCCGAGTCACGTGGCTCGGTCGGACTCGAGTCCAACTTCGGGTTCCGACTTCGGTCGGATGAAACGATACTTGACCCGAGTTTGATTTTCCAGCGATTTAATATTTAAAATAATTCCTAGTAATTTATTTAATTCATTAAAAATAGCAAATGACTCAGAAAAATCCTAAAAATCTGGAAAATACTTTGGATCATTTTGGACTCAAATAAAATATTTCCAACAAAATTTTATTTGCAAAATTAAATTCTTTAATTATTTCAAAATGGAATAAATTCAAATAAATTCCAATTAAATCCAAATAAATTCAGAAAATTCCAAAATTCACCAAAGTGCCAAATCACACATGAATTTAGGACAAGTAAAATTTTGGGGTGTTACAAACCTCCCCTTAATAGAATCTAGTCCCCGAGATTCAGGGCTTACTAAAGGAATAGATTTGGAAATTCTTTCTTCAAATCCTCTTCGCGCTCCCAAGTAGCTTCGCATTCTTTATGGGTGCTCCACAGAACACAACAAAAAAGGGTTGACATGTTTCTCGTTTCTCGATCCATTGTGTCTAGATTACTCACGGTATACTCCTTATAGGTCTTATCCTCTTTCAACTCAATTGACTCTAGCGGTGTCTGCATTCCTCAGAACTCTGAGACACTTCTTTAAGCTGGGACACATGGAATACATCATGTACTCCTCGCTAACGATCGTGGCAACTCCGGTGATAAGCAACTTCGCCGCGGCTCAAAATCTTAAATGGTCCAACATAACGGGTGCAAGTTTCCCTTTGGCATGGAACCTCTTAACTCCCTGAGAGGCGTAACTCGAGGTATACAAAGTCTTCGATTCAAAACTCAAATCTCGGCGACGATTGTCAAGATAACTCTTCTGCCGAGATTGGGCTATCTTCAACCTTTCCCTAATCATAGCGACCGCTCTTGACCTCTTGAAGAATATCAGGCCCAAAGACACGGCGCCACGGTCTCATTCCAATTCAATGGCGTCCGACAGAGTCGACCATACAAAGGCCTCAAAAGGTGACATCTGTAAACTAGCCTGATAACTATTGTTGTAATCGAACTTCGGCATACGGCAAACTTTTATCCCAAGAGGTAGCATAAGCCAATGCACAAGCTCTTAACATATCCTCCAGACTGGTTGACTCTTTCTGCCTGTCCATCCGTCTGTGGATGATAAGTCAGATCAAGTTTAAACGGGTTCCCATGGCTTCATGCAACTTATTCCGTAACCTTGAGGTAAATTGGGTACCTCTGTCCGATACAATCCTCTTTGGCACTCCGTGTAAACAAACAATCCTCGATCATGTATAATTACGCTAATTTATCTCCGAGTAAGTGGTCTTCACGGGGATAAAATGGGCTACTTTAGTCAAGCGATCCACTATAACCCATATGGAGTCATAACCTCCTTGAGTCTTCGCAAACCGGTAATGAAATCCATTCCGATTTCCTCCCACTTCCACTCAGGTATCTTCAGCGGTTGTAGCAATCCCGGCTGGTCTCGATGCATTGCCTTGACTCTCTCGGCATACGTCGCACAATGCAACATGCTCGGCAACTTCTCGTTTCATACTCGGCCACCAGAATCTCTCCTTTAGATCCCGATACATCTTGGCGCCTGTGGGTGAATTGAGTACTTGGAGTCATGGGCTTCTTCCAAAATCAGTTGCTTTAACTCCTTTTGTTAGGCACACAAATACGATCCTTCATCCACAACGTGCCTTGCTCATCCAACTTGAAGTCCTCTCGCCTTGCCTTCCTCCTTGACGGACTTAATCCTGCGGATCTTGTCATCATCCTTCTGTCCCTTCTCGGATCCGATCCTCTAGGGTAGGCTTTACTTCTAATGCGGCCAAGAATCCGCTAGGTACTACCTCAATCTTCATTTTCTGAAAATCCTCACATAACTCATCCCGACTTGTGGCTAGCAACGTACTCACGGTATGGCTTTTCCGACTCAGGCGTCGGCTACTACGTTGGCCTTCCCGGATGGTAATGGATTCCAACATTGTAGTCCTTGATCAACTCTAACCATCTCCTCCGCCTCATATTCAGATCCGATTGGGTGAATATGTACTTAAGGCTCTTATGATCCGTATACACTTCACATCTGCTTTCCAATCGATAGTGACGCCATATCTTCAAGGCATGCACTACGGCAGCCTAACTCTAGGTCATGTGTCGGATAATTTTCCTCATGCGGCCTCAATCGCCTTTGATGCATACGCGGCGACCTTTCCATTCTGCATCGACAAGACACATCCAAGTCCTTGGCGCGATGCGTCACAATAAATATCGAAGCTTTGAGCAACATCCGGTAGAACTAACACGGTCTTGATGTCAATCGCTTCTTCAGCTCTGAAATCCTTTCTCACATTCTCAAGGCGTCCATGCAAACTTCTTTTCCTTCTTCACAATTGCGTAAGAGGTTTCGCAATTGTCGAGAAGCCTTCAATGAAACGGCGGTAGTATCCTGCCATTCCAAGGAAACTCCGAATGGGGTCACGATCTTCTACGCTCCCAATGTAACACAGCTTCTACTTTGCTTGGATCCACGGCGACTCCTTCAAGGGTCATTACATGTCCAAGAAACTCCACCTTGTCCTTCCAAAAATCACACTTGCTGAACTTGGCAAAAGTTGTTGTTCCTCGGCTTTTCCAAAACTCGCCTTAAGTGTTCGGCATGTTCATCCTCTGTCTTGGAGTAGATTAGGATATCGTCTATGAACACGACGACAAACTTGTCCAAATATTCCATGAACACCTTATTCATCATATTCATGAAATAAGTCATGGCGATTCGTCACCCAAAGGACATAATCAGAAACTCGTAATGTCCATATCTTGACGAGAATGCAGTCTTGAATATCCTCTCGATCGGATCCTCAATCGATGGTATCCCGATCTCAGATCAATCTTGGAGAAAACTCCGGCTCCTCTTAATCGATCAAACAAATCATCAATCCTGGGTAGCGGATACTTATTCTTCACGGTGACTTCATTGAGTGCACGGTAGTCAATGCACATCCTCGAAACTCCCGCCCTTCTTCTTGACAAACAAAACCGGTGCTCCCCACGGCGATGAACTCCTGGCCTGATAAATCCTTTCTCCATTAACTCTTCTAGCTGTTTCTTCATCTCTACCAACTCCTCGGTAGACATCCGATAGGGTCTCTTTGCTATCGGTCTTTGTGCACTGTACAAGCTCTATCACAAACTCTATGTCCCGTCAGCGGCATACCAGGTAGATCTTCGGGAAAAACATCGGGGTACTCATTCACTACTGGGACATCCTCTATGCTGATTGCCTTGGTACTGTTAACCATCAACTGTCCATCTCTAACCGCAGTGGCTTGAAATTCCACTTTCTTCCCACACGGGCTCTCAACTGAGATAGTCCTTCGTCCACAATCCAATACAGCCTTGTGCTTGGATAACCAATCCATTCCCAATATAACATCTAAGGTCTGGGTCTCCAAAATTATAAGGTTTGCTAGGAACTCTATTCCATCTATTAGTATTCTCACCCCGGAACATCCTACTTTCGTTCGGAGTTCGGAACCAGGGGTTTGAACTAAAAGCATGCACTTAAGTCTTGCAATCCTGAGTTAAGTCCCTTCATAAAACGAGACTGTCTGGATTTATCTGTCGCTACATCCTCAAAGCGTAGCGTGCTAGGCTGAGTGAACTTGTTCGTAGTCGGCCACCGGTGATTACCTTGTTTGATGCTCTGAACTCCTCCTTCTTAAGGTCCATGATTCCTTCAGCACGTGATCTTTGTCGGAATGCAAATTGTGAACTCTTCCCAAGTGATATCTTGAGGGTTCTTCTTGCGTGGCACAGAAGTTCTCCCACCATTCGGTGTTCTTCCACCGATGAGAAGCGTAGAGTACCTTCTCATTTCCTATGCATTGAGCTATGTGTAGCTTCCTCTCGATTGATCTTAACCAATCATCGGCCTCCAATGGATTGGCATTCCCAGAGAAAGTGGGTGGGTGAGTCCTCATGAACTCTGACAGCCTTGTATTCGCGTGGTCACGATTAACCTGATTAGCAGTGGCCTGAGCAAGGACGTGCTGCATTTGTTGCATCATAGCATGCATCAATCGAGTCAGGCAGCAAGAAATGCTCCGAAATTCTGCATATCCAGTGGCGGTGCTGGTGCTCCATCATTGGGGTTTTCTGCTGGGCGAGATCCACTCCCATTGCTTCCAAAGTTCCCACGGGTGTTCACCATCTGTCGATTTGCTCTAGGTTTAGAGATGAGAGGGAAACAAGAATAGACAAGTAATATGGAACTTATGCGGGGCGAAAGGGGTAACTTTAAGGTCCAACTTTATTATTAATAACTTGGTATGGCTGCTTACAATGCCTAAGGGCCTTGCAACACATACTGCACACTCAGCAAACAATGAAAATCCAAATCGAACTAACTCTGGAGTCTAACGCCTAAAGGGTGACTCTTTCTTCTATGACGCGACTCGGCGAAGGAGTCTCACTATAGAACCTATGCTCACTCATCGAGAAAACCTCCACGGCCTGGGTACGGGTGCTGTGGCATAGGCGCGAAACGATCGCCATGTCCAGCAACTGTGTCCTCTGTGGTAGTCGAAGAAGCGGTGTCCTCATCGAGATCTGACTCCTCTGGATCTGGCTCCGGGTCTGGTCCGTACAAAGTCATCTCCAGCTCGTCAATCCTTCGCAGAAGATGTGCCACATACTCTTGAGCTTCCCGCCATCTGTTCTTCTCTGTCGTGATCTCCTTGCGGGCCTTCTGTAGCTCCTTGCTTGTATTATCTAGTACATCCTCCTGGCGACGACAAATCGTGCCAAGCTGTGTAACCGCGTGGCATCCTCATCTGAATCGCCTTGGTCGAGAAGGTTATCGCTGCGCGGATGGTAACGGAACACCGCATTTCCAACTCTCGGGCGTAGATACGGGTAATGTGCCGCATTGCTCGTCGTGATACTTCTTGGATACCCATCCGCATTGTGGATCTCTGGCGGCAAAGGTGTATCGAGCGATTGCCTGGCCCTTTTTCCTAGCAGTACCTCAATCCTCACGCCACAAGCCTTGATCAATCCCGCTTGTCCGATCACTTCCACTTGGTATTGGGGCTTCTCAAAATCTCCGAGAGTCTCAGAGCATATGCCAAAGTTCCGCGGGCGTGACTAACTCCCAGATCAACGTAGTTGAACTCTTCCTCCATCTGCTACGTAAGAACCCGAATTTTTAAATTGTGACAAGGTAAGGGAAAATTTCAGCAAGAGACAAGAAAAGAGAGAAGGGATAAGTCGAGATGTCAATTCTTGTCTTCACAAATTTTTAGCTTTAGAAAATAGGTTTTGTCCTCACTACGACCATTCTAGCTTAGGGTTGAGCCTACAGTCAAGTATGGCTCGATACCACCTCTGTCGGGACCCCGAATTTGCAAATCCGACCTCTCAGGTATTCAGCACTAGTCCAGAACGCAGCTTAGTGCACACAGTCTTAACATCGGTATATATCACAATCCTACCACACGATACTCTCAAAGTACTTTATTTAAATAATCAAAGGGTTACTCGACCTTCTGGCCAAGTGACAAATATATGCCTTGCAAGGCGAAACTTATTAAAAGAGAAATAACAAAGGCGGAAAATCAAATAAACTGTGGCGCCATCCAAAGATACCACAGCAACCGATCGGGCTCGCATCCCTAAGTAGACGGATCCTCCGGGAACTCCTCCTCCGAACCGGCGTAGTCTCCTCTTCAACTGGGTATTGTGTTGAGGCAAGGGTGAGTACTTGGTACTCGACAAGTCATGCACAGAATGCAAGCTAATATACTATATGCATGGCTTGGTACAGAGGAATAGCTCAGGTATATTTGCAAGAAATGACTTTTGACAAGTAATAAAAGTAGATTCGAAAGCAGTAGAAATAAGTAAAGCATAAATAACTTTTCAAGAAGTTTAACAAACATTTTTCCCATCCTACACCATATTTCCATCACCTTCCTTGTTAAACCAACCCATCTTTTCAAAACCAAGTTATTTTCAGAAAGTCTACCCCTTGACTGTAATTCCCGAGCATTGTCCAGTACCGTGGACTCGGCTATTCAAATAGATTCTACACTCTGCAGAGGTTATGCACTTTACCCACAAGATACAGTCAAACACCACAAAGGCGAGTTCCCGTAACAAAGCCTTTCGGAAGCCTCAAACAACACAGGTGGTCCTCTCCGGTTCGTGCTCTACACCATCCCTTCCCTTAGCCAAGGCGAAGTATGGGACCAACACACCGTTAGATGGGTACCTGGCCACAGCCACGATACGCTCCCCCGTACAATCACACAAACGGTGTAATTGACACCACTGAGGCTCCACAAGTGAGTCCTTAGCGACTTAGTCAACTAGGGCCGTCCCATTCCAGCCATGTGGTTGCAAGTATGACCCAGTTCAAAGGCTTGCAAGGTTAAGTCCTTAGAGTGACCAGGGCAAGACTACCCAAAACCAAATCAACACTCCCAATGCCACAACCGGCCCACCTGATTACTCTTGCCACATGCCCCTGGCCGAAATCGTTTATCAAACCCCGCTTGATTACCATGCACCACGTCGTCAACATCACATGATACTTTTCCAAAACAGGTTCAATATATCATTAAGTCCATATTATCATTTGATTGTCCAAAATCATGTCATGAGCACGTAGTGTGTCTAAGCAAAGATACTACAACGGTCTAAACCCATGTTGGCAATTTAATAATGTCCAACTAGTAAACCACAACTAGGGTGACGAGGGATCATGGCACATACTTAGATAATCAAGGTGTCATACAAGAAATTGGTGTTTATCTAACCCCCATGTTTAAACAAAATATCTTTCTAATTGAACTAGCATGCAATAGTTTAAATCAAAATAGATTTCAAATAGGATCAACATGGTCAAAGCACAACTTGCCTTCAAAAAGTACTTGCTCTTGGTCTTGAGTTGGATCCTCGAGTCAACACTTCTCCCTCGAATCCTTCCCAAGACTTCAACGTCTACTCGTAAAGCGTGCAAATAGCAAATACCCAATAAACAATAGACAAAAACATCCCAAAACTCCAAATAAAATCCATAAACAGAGAGAACGTAATTTTCTGGATTTTTAGAAACTGGAATCACAAATTTGGAGTTAAAATGCAAAAGTTATGATTATTTAAAGTTTAAATAATCAATTAAATAATATTACAGAGAAAAACTTTAGTCCAAAAATTAAATAAAATTCATATTTAGGTAGATCTCAATTTTATACAAATTTAGAAATTTGAATCGCTCAAATCGGAGTTGAAACGCAAAAGTTATAAGCGTTTGAAGTTTGAATCTAAATTTTGAATCAATATTTCGAATTAATAAATCATTTTCTTTTCGGAAATTAATTATTGCGTCGGCATGGACACGTGGCAGCCTCTCGATTGGCTGGTCGACGTCGGCCGGTCCATGGACTTGGTCCACGCTTGGCTCGGGTTCACGGTGGACTCGGTCCCACGGCTCCACGTGAGAGCTCGACATGTGGGTCCACTCGGTGACGTCATTGTCGACGTCACGAGGGCTCACCACGGTGGCGACATGTAGGACTCGTGGACGTCATGGGTGACGCCGGCGCTCGGGACGGACCGTGACATGCTGGCCCTTCGACACGCGGGCCTGGCGTGTCGGCGTCCTGCACTGCCAGCGTCGCTGCGGCGCTACCGACCGCGTCGGTCCAACTTCCGACACGTGGCGCAATCACGGCCGTTGGTTTGAAAATCAACGGCGCGGATTAGATCCGGTGTTGACGCGTTTGGGTTAACGCATTGATTTCGGATCGCTGGATCTAGATCCGATGGTCGAGATTAGATCTGAAATCGTAACGCAATCTCACCGTGCGATGACGTGGCGTGATCTCGGCGTTGGATCTTGATCGGACGGCCGAGAGAGCTCGCGTCCGGCGATGGCTTGGCGCGGAGCTGGCTGGCCGGAGCCGGGACGGCGACACGGCCAACGGTGTTCGGGCGCGCCCGGTAGTGAGAGATCCTCGGAGTGCGCTCTCGTCGCGGTGAGTCCGGACCGGGGTCAACGGCGCAGGGACGGGGACGGCGGCGGAACGAAGCAAAGACCGTGGGCGGAGCGGCGCAACTACGGCGCGAAGCTCGCACGGCTTAAACGGGCGGCGGCTTTGCCTCGGTGAAGTAGAGAAGGGAGGGCGCGGATCACGGCGGTCTCGGGTACGCCCGGCTTTAAATAGCCTCGGCGTCTGCGTAAAACGGAGACCTAGTTTTCCACGGCGGCGAGTCCGGCCGGACTTCGGGCGGAGACGACGACGGAGAGCCGTACCGCGTGGCACGATCAACGGCCCCGATCGACGCAAGCGCGATCGGATCCGGCGGATACGGCTCGGGTCTGGTCGGCGGATCTCACCGTTGGATCTTGATCCAACGGTTGGGATTGATTAGGGTTAGGAGTGGGTTCGGCCGAGTCACGTGGCTCGGTCGGACTCGAGTCCAACTTCGGTTCCGACGGTCGGATGAACAAGATTTGACCCGAGTTTGATTTTCCAGCGATTTAATATTTAAAATAATTCCTAGTAATTTATTTAATTCATTAAAAATAGCAAATGACTCGTAAAAATCCTAAAAATTACGGAAAATACTTTGGATCATTTTGGACTCAAATAAAATATTTCCAACAAAATTTTATTTGCAAAATTAAATTCTTTAATTATTTCAAAATGGAATAAATTCAAATAAATTCCAATTAAATCCAAATAAATTCCAGAAAATTCCAAAAATTCACCAAAGTGCCAAATCACACATGAATTTAGGACAAGTAAAATTTTGGGGTGTTACAAAGACTTTCAGAAAGAAAGATTGGGACAAGATTTTACTTCAGCCGATTTGCTTGAAGAAATAGACATAGGGGAAGGCGATAGGAAAAGATCAACTTTTATAAGTGCAAAATTAAGCACAGATTATAGGGCCAAGTTGGTCGAAATACTAAAAAATTATACAGATTGCTTTGCTTGGGAATATTACGAGATGCCTAGCCTAAGCCGATAGCTAGTTGAGCATCGGCTTCCTATAAAGCTGGGATATCGGCCGTTTAAGCAATTTCCTCGACACTTTAATCCAACCATGTATAATGCTATCAAGGAAGAAATAGAACAATTATTAGAAGCCAAGTTTATCAGGCCTTGCTGATATGCTGAATGGATTTTGAACACCATTCCCGTGGTGAAGAAAAACGGTAAGCTAAGGGTGTGCGTTGACTTTAGAGATCTAAACAAAGCGACGCCAAAAGACGAATACCCGATGCCAATAGCCGATATGCTCATCGACGCTGCATCGGGCAACAAGATCATTAGTTTCCTTGACAGTAATGCCGGATATAACCAAATATTCATGGCAGAAGCCGACGTGTCTAAAACGACTTTTAGGTGCCCTAGAGCCCTGGGGTTGTACGAGTGGACCAGCATGACGTTTGGCTTGAAAAATGCCGGCGCCACGTAATAACGCGCCATGAATTTAATCTTTCATAATCTAATCGGCCATATTGTTGAGATTTACATTGACTATGTCGTCGTAAAGTCAAAAGACGATTAGCAACATTTGGCCGATTTAGAAAGGGTGTTTCAGAGCATGAGGGCCCATGGGTTAAAAATGAACCCCTTAAAGTGTGCGTTCGGAGTATCAGTCGGACAATTCCTCGGATTCATGGTGCACGAAAGAGGAATCGAAGTTAATCAGCAAAGGATAAAAGCCATAGCTGATACTAAACTGCTGACAAGCAAAAACAAGCTGCAGAAATTGATCGGCAAGATCAATTATCTACGGCACTTTATTTCGAACTTGTACGGGCGAATTAAAGCCTTCACCCCGTTGCTAAAATTAAAAGAAAATCAAAGTTTCATATGGGGAGAAGAGCAGTAGAAGGCCTATGATGATATTAAGGAGTACCTGTCGAAACCCCCAATTCTAGCCGTGCCAAAGAAGGGAATACCATTAGGTTATACATATCCACCGAGGAAGAGACAATTGGGGCCGTATTAGCACAAGAAGTCGATGGCAAAGAACGAGTGATTTTCTATCTAAGCCGACGACTTTTGGGTACCGAAAGGAGATATCCTTTTGTGGAAAAATTATGCTTATCCCTCTATTTCGCCTGCACGAAGCTGAGACATTATATATTGGCGTCAAAATGCATAATAGTGTGCAGAACTGATATCATCAAAAACATTTTATCGGCACCAATTTTACGAGGACGACTTGGAAATGGGCATATGACTTAACCGAGTTTGACCTGACCTATGAATCGGCTAAAACCGTCAAAAGATATGTTATAGCCGATTTCATCACAGGTGGCGAGAAGACAGCAGAACTAGTCGACGTGGCTTCTTGGCAGTTGTATTTTGATGGGTCAGTATGCTGAGAAGGCAATGGCATTGGCATAGTGCTAATCTCACCAAAAGGATACAACTTTGATTTTGCATATCGGCTCAATAGCCGATGCTCCAAGAATCAGGCCAAATATGAAGCCTTGCTCAAAGGTCTACAACTGCTAAAGAGCATTGGAGTAAGTCACGTTGAAGTATTCAGGGATTCATTACTGATCGTATAGCAAGTCAAAGGGGAATTCCGATGCAACGATGAAACATTAGCACAATACCTAGAGCAATGCCTTCAGTCTATCAGGTCATTCATGATGTTCTCCATCGAGCACATCCCTAGAGAATTGAATGATAGGGCCAATTTGTTGGCACAACAGGCATCCAGATACAAAAATTATAGCCGACACGATATGATCGAATCGGTTGATAAAGTGGTAATGTGTGCCGACCTCGCCGACTGGAGGACGGAGATTCGGAATTACCTGGCGGATCCATCTAAGCCAACCGCACGAAAGGTCAGGCAGCAAGCTCTAAGATACATCGTGTTGGAAGGGATACTATATTTCTAGACAATGGAAGGATTGCTTCTAAGATGACTGGGAGCCGATGAGGCAAAGGTAGCAATGGGCGAAGTCCACGAAGGGATTTGTGGATCTCACCAATCGGCTCACAATATGAAATGGATGTTGAGATGAACACGATATTACTGGCCGACAATGCTAGAAGATTGTTTTAGATATTACAAAGGGTGCCAAACATGTCAGAAATTTGGAAACGTGCAACTTGCGCCAGCATCGGCTTTACATCTGATTACTAAGCCATGGCCGCCCGTGGATGTGGGATAGACATAATCAGCCAAATATTCCTAGCGTCAAGTAAAGGCCACAAATTTATCCTCGCGACAACGGATTATTTTTCGTAGTGGTTGGAAGCCATACCCCTCAAAAAGGTTACTAGTACCGAGGTAATCGGCTTTGTCAATGAACACATCATACATCGGTTTGGTATCCCACAGACTATCACGACCGACCAAGGGACCGTGTTCATGTCTAATGAATTCCAAAACTTCATGAAAAGCCTGGGCATCAAGTTGCTTAATTCTTCACCCTATTACGCTAAGGCTAATGGACAAACCGAGTCATCTAATAAAACTCTAATCAAGCTGATAAAAAGAAAGATCGATGAAAAACCAAGGAATTGGCACTCAACGTTATCAGAGGCATTGTGGGCATATCGGCTATCATACCACGGGTCGACCAAGTTATCCCCATTTCAGTTGGTGTATGGACAAGAAGTCGTACTACCCGTGGAAATAAATATCGATTCCCTTAGGGTGGCCGGACAAAATAGTTTGTCGGCTAATGAGTACAGAGAACTTATGATCGATGGTCTAGATGATTTGGCATAAACCAGATTGATTACATTAGATCAGCTTAAAAAGAATAAAGAGAGGATTGCCAGGGCATACAACAAGAAGGTTGTGCCAAAATCATTCAATGAAGCCGATCTAGTGTGGAAAACCATATTGCCAGTCGGATCTAAGGAGAGCTGATTTGGTAAATGGTCACCAACATGGGAAGGACCATATAAGATAAATCGGCTTGTTGATGAAAATTCGTATATACTGGAAACACTCGAAGGATCAGTACTACCAAAGGCAATTAATGGAAAATATCTAAAAACGTACTATCCTAGCGTATGGATCGGAGCATGATCGAATTGAATCATTGAATACGCTCGATTCAGAAAGCTAATTAAAACATAAATACGAAGATATATACATACATGAATTGGCTACACAGCCGATGATAATAGCAATGTTTACAACCAATCCAGAGAAAAGTACAAAACATCAAGCATTCAGACATCGTTTGTGAACAACATGGTTTAAACTATTGCATCCCAGACCCGGGCAGATTGGCACCAAGACCCGACAACGCCGCCACCGCCTTCGCAATGACCACTTGGATGCAGTCCATAATTTATTTATCATCTATGGCATTGCCGGGGACAGTGACCATCTTGGCCGATTGCTGCTTGACTTACAAACACCCCGCCGATCTGTTGTTTCTTGTCCACCAGCAGACAAGTCGACTCAGTAGCGCACACTTGGCTCTCGGCGAGTTGTTTGATAATTGTGGCCAGGTGCTCCTCAAGTGACTTCTTGGCCGATTCTAGTTCATGGATTTTGTTTTTCACCAGCTTGAGAGCAGCGGCGCCTTGGTTGAATTCCTTCTTCTTCAGCTTAGCATCGGCTACCAGTTCATCTAGAAGCTTTTGTTCGGCTTGCTGCGCTTCTCTCTGGGCGATCCTGGACTTAGCCGCTTCCACCTCCTCCCTCTGATTGTCCAAGTGGCAAACATCCATTAACGCTTTCATGGCCTGGGGGGGAGATCGGCTTGAACGGCGGCCATGGCATTCCTTAATGGCTAAGTATCGGCCAAAAGTTGGGCTTTAGGTTGCGTGACTTAATGAAAAAGGCGGTTAAGCCGTTCTTGCATACCCAGCGCAGAAGTCATGGCGGCCGATGCAACCATAGCAGCGTCGATGATCCGGTGGATGTCGGCCGGGTAGTCGTCAGTGGCTTTCACTTCGGGATCATCCAGCTCATCCAAAGTGAAGCCCAAAAGGCCAGCAGGATCCGCCGACAAGCCTGGAGAGGCAGGTGCAGCAGTCGTCGGAGGCAGCACCACTGGGAACGTTGGAGACAACGATGGCGGGATAACTGATGATGTGCCTTGTATGTCAGCTAGAATCCCGGCCACTTGAACCGACGACGATGGCTGATCCAAAGTGCACAGTTAGTACTGTGTTTGGATTTAAGGGAAAAGAGAGCCAAGATATAAGACTTTACCTCAGTAGTCAATCGGCCTGGAGAATTTTTGGCTGTACGCTCCACAGGCTTGGGGGATCTCTTTGCTGCAAACTTTGTTTTTTTTTTCTAAAAAACAAGATCAGCTAGAGTAAGTATAGGCCAAAAAGGTGAAAATTAGAACTTATCTGAATAAAATCTTACTCGTGGGGTGCCTCTTTTCGGCGAGGTCCGACAGGGATGGGCTTTGGACGCCTAGATTTCCCGATGAGTAGCCTCGCTGCACTGCCGCCTAGCTCGCCCTCTTCCGACGATCGCCGGATGGGGTAAACAATATTATGGGGTTGGTCTTTGCAAACCAAAGATCTTCACCTTATCCTACAAGAAAAGCAAGAAAAACTTGGTCAAGCCGATAAATGAAAATACTTGAAGCAGAAGAATCTAAAAAGTGTCAATGCCTCTATAACAACCGAAGAGTTAGTATAACCAGAAGAACTGGTGCTCTCGCTAGAAGAAGTATTAAAGACAACCGTCGGCTCATGATAGTCAGGTAGGAAAAGAGAAATAATAGCCGACGGAGTCCTATCCAGAAGAAGAGCTTCAGCTACCGAAGTCCACCATGTGGTATATCTGTAACACCCCGGCATCTAGTATGCCTGAATGCTACCAAACATAAGCTAAACAACATCTAAATACCATGAATTAAGGTAAATTACAGTAAGGGAGTAAATGCTAAAACCCGAGATTTCGGCAGCATCTCCTTTGCTTTAACATGATTTGAAGGAGCAACAACAGTATAACAATATATGGCAATATGAGAGACAACTAAAACAGCAATAATTAAAGACTTAACAACAATATAAGTCTAGTTTCACGCATTTAATGTCTCCAAGAGTCAAACGAACAATAAGACTCTCATTTAGCAAAGCTAAACCTTAAAGCAATAATCATCATACACAATTTATTATCAAAGACTAAATTAATGACTTGTGGAATCAAATGAGTGAAGCTACATGCGGAAATGTGACTATTTCCCTTCCCCGCATGCCGGTCTCATGGTACCTAAAACAACAAGAAAACACAAGCGTGAGTTCAAAACTCAGCAAGTATATTGCAATGGTTCAAACAAAAACAATTACATGGCTACAACAACTCACATCATGTATATCATCTCATTCATATTCATAAATCCTTATCATCATCATTATGTATGCAATGCGATGCGATGCGATGCTCATATCTCCTTGGAAACTCATACCGGTATGGTTGAGTACACACCCGCTGTGCACCCTCTCCCCCTTCCATCCCGAAGATGGAGGGTGCCTACTCCTCGCTTCCCCACACCGCGGTGGATGGAATCACGATGTAGGACTTACTCATTGGCTCTCCGGATTAGTCATAACTTTCTCACCGACCTTCCCCGGACTAGTTATGACTTTCTCATCACCCGGGCCATGTATCATGCCATGTATGCAAATATGCCAACATCATGAATAACTTGTACATTAACACATGGCATCATCATAGATAACTTGTACATGGCATCATCACGAAATAAACATATTCATCATATCAATGGCAAACATTAAAGCATGGCATGTGAACATATCATATATTCAAATTTCAATCTCAATCAATTAAACAAACTACAACCCGCTACCCATTCCAATACACTTGCCTCAACCACGGGCGACGGATTGGCGAGATGTAGAGGGCACTCCCGGGGTCACACCACCTGCACATAGGTACCATACACTCACAATCATGACCACAAAACAGTACGCAAACCCTCATCTACCCCGACATTGCCATCTACTCGCAATAACCAAAAACAGAGGTTATGTCCCGCCGGGACAGCAGCCTTCCAAAAGGCATAACTCGGGTTCTAAGACTCCGAATCAATTAAACGAGTATATCCTCGCGTAGCTTAGGAAATTTCCTAACTTTTTATAACTATAAGCAAAGACTGATTCAGACTCTAAAGTTGTTTAATCTACAAAATACCGAGATCTGTTCCAATCACGTCACAGATTTTAACACGCTCGGTAAAACAGCCATAACGTTCAAACGGCTGATCGGAATTTAACGTTCTTTATACCCAATGAAAGGTATTGAAATTACCTACAACTTCTTCAACAGGCGGACGTCCAAATTCGGACTCTAAATTGGCGAAAAACCGAACCCTAGGTCGACTGCTCATGCTGTCCGAAACAGAGAACGTGACCACTTCTAGAATTCATCTAATCTACTCAATTCCAGCACCACCAATTGATCTAAAAACATGATATTGATCCTTAGAACAGTACCTATCCCAACCCCAAGGAGTCCCATGGCCATACCTTCGCCTCGACTTAACGAAAAACCCACGGATCGCCTCCCTTGCCAAGGCGATCTCCTCCTCGCTCCGATTCCACTTTGGATCTCCTCGTCGAGCGCCTCCAATGGATGGATCTTCAGGTTGGGGATGTGGAGAACTCCCCTAGGGCAGCAAGGGTGGTGGAGAGGTGAGGAGAGGGGTGATGGTGCAATTGGGGAGCAACAAAGGGGGTGGCGGCTAGGGCAAAAAGGGAGAGGGAGAGGTGGGGAGAGGCTAGGGGCACAAGGGGCGCAATGGGGCAGGGGTGGGGCGCATAAAGGGGCAGGGAAGGCCCCAACCTGGTATCCTACTCCTATTTGGACTCCCACTCCTTCCCACCAAAGCCCACGACCCTTTCCCTTAGGCCCAAACTCCCCCGGAAAGGCCCAAACTCCTGGAAATGGCCCGAAAATGCATGTAAACCTCATACCACATGGTTTTAACCTTAATTCCACATTTTATAATGTTCTTGCCCTCAACATTCACATTTTGTAATGCCACAATCTCTAATTTCACATTTTATAAAGTTTCGGCATTCTGTAGTGTCATAATATCAGCTTGATCGACGGGTGTTTAGGACGAAATGTTGAAGTCTTGAAATTTGAAGATCATTAGCCAGCTCAAGAATGATCTCGGCAGCCACCTTATTTGTTACTCTGGTCCTGGGCTGGATCCGATCAAGGAGGGGGAAGCTAGGAATAACTTGATCGAAGCTCAATTGACGAGCATAAACTGACAGATGATAAAACTCGTAAGATGGTTGGAAAGTCCGATTCCTCGAGCTCATGCCCACATGGAGGATACAAGGGGAAATGAAGAGCTTGAATAGGTCCAGTTGCAAAAAGGAGGGATACTGGTAATCGACTATGTTGCTATAGCTGAAGAAATCTTGTTGGCCGAAAAGTTGCACTATCCAGATTCAAAAAATGTTAGGTATTTCTTCAAATGGCAGAGTTACCTTCGTCTCGCCAACATAGCACATCATATATTTCTGACCCGGAGATCGGCTGGCAGTATAGCGGGGGATAACACCTTCTGGGTAATCTTCTCGAGGGAAAGCAGGGTCATCTATGGAGTCTGGGAGGAGTGATCGGCTAAACAAGCAATGTATCCATAACTGTACAAACCACAGAGGTCCTCCCACATTGCCGACCACGAATTGCGCGAACCCTGAAAATAGCTGACTCCGTATAACATGCATCATTTGATAAACGGCGCCTAGAAGCATCTTTCCTAAGGCAAGCCGATGACCCTCTACCAAACGCTCAGCTATCAATTGATAAAATTGGGTCGGGCCAAGAGAAGCTCCGCAGAATAAGAATCTGTCCAGCCATAAGTTAAGAAATGCAATGTGCTCCTTGTCCGATACAGGCCCATTAATCTTATTGTTATGCTGAATATACTTGTGCCATCCTTCACCTTTTGTTTGGATTAGCTTATATCCTGGCTTGCCGCTAAAAGCTGATATCTACTCGCCATCAGGTCGGAGGCAGCATAGCTGGGCTACATCGAGGAGGGTTGGGCCGATTGGGCCAGTTGGAAAAAGGAAAGCATTGAAAGAGTCGGACCAGAAGTAACATGCCGTGGCCACTAAGTTCTCATTGGCTTCCGGATTGGCTAGGCTTAAAGGAAGACATTCAGCTTTTCCCATCTGATCCCACTCTGCCCTCTTGTAAGCCGATACCCTGATATACCAAGACCTCCATCCTTTAAGAGCCATCGGCCATGCTCTGAAGCTCTTGCCCCATTCCTTTACATTATAACCAGTAGCCGACAAAGCAAGGTGGGAGATTTCCTGGTTAATAACTGTTTCGGCTTCTATACTTCCTACTGGCCCTAGGTAGAATTGATCGTCACTATTGGGGATCGGGATGAGTACCTGAGAGGAATCCATTCAGCCGACTCGAAAGATGAGGTCAGAAGAGGGGAGAGGAAGCCGATTGCTGCTGATTCGAGAGCGTGAAGGCGTGAAAATGACAGTGGAGGGGCCCTCATATTTACACCGTAGTGAAAAAGGTGAAAGGGCGGGAACAGTTTTGACATGATGTGTGCATTAAAAGCGCACCGAGGTTTTTACGGCGCCATTAATGGAGCAGTTATCAAGGGGGGTTTTTCTCAGAAACCGATTAAGGAGAGAAGCCGATGGTGAAAGCCGATACAATTTTTGGAAGACAACAAGTTATCTTCCAAAAATGGGGGGCATATGTTTGCACCAAAATTCGGCACGTATGAAAAGTATCGGCCTAATACGAAATATGGAAAGTTTGGTGAGCATACGACAACCGATTTGGAAATCAAAGAATAAATCGTGATCAACACGAATTCGATTACCAAAACAGATTTTGGAATCCAGAGATCGATCATAGCCGACACGGACTCGCTGTCGTGATCCACGGAGGACTCGGATCGGCCGAGGCTTATAAAAGACGAACGAGCCAGGAGAAGCAGGCATCAATCCAACACAACCACAAACATTATTTTTACAGTCTTTTTCGTTTCTTTTAGTTTCGTAAACTTTTCTCTGTAAGTCGACGAGATCAATAAAGAGTTGTGCATCGCCAATTTGTTGATTTTTGCCGATTTCACCTCAAGTTTGGTTTGCTTTGTTTTGTTGCGTATTGCCTCTCAAAGTCAATCTACCTTTACCCTTGGATTAGCCTTAATCGGCTAATCTAGTTATCCCCTAGTCGGTTTTTAGCCGACTAGAGTTACGCCGATAATTGCTCGTTATTGGCTTCGATTGATTTTACGACATTTTACCTTGTCAATTTCAGGTCAAATTGACTGGCACGCTCAAACCCAGCATTTGTCTTGTGTGTTTGAGGCTAAGAACCCTACCTCAAGTTTTTAGCGCAAACAGAGACACTATAGAAATTTAGAATTCTCGAAACCGTAACCGCCACACCTCCTTCGCTCAAAACCGCGCAGCCGGCGCTAGCACTCCGGCGTGTAGTGTTCCTACTACATACGTGTGGATACCTTAGAGGTGTTGCTATGAGGCTTCAACGCTAGGATGATCCGTAACTTGTGATGGTCACGAGGATAATCCACAATCTGTGATGGTCAGGAGGAGCTATTGGAGGTGCGAGGATAGTATGACTACAACCACACCAGCGTGCTATATCGAATCTACTGCGATTCTTAATCTGCGTATCTAGTGGTAATTATGTGATCTATAACTTATAGTGGTTGCTTGGTTAAGCGGTAGAAAATTTTGATTGCATGTTAGAATAGCCTACCTGTTCCTCTTCACAATGTACATGCTAGCCCTGTAACTCTTTTTTTTTTTTTTGCAAAATTAGTCCCCCCAAGAACGAATTTGCAAGAATACCCTTCACCGCAGAAGACGCGGTGGATGACACATGTCCCCTATTGTGCCCGGGGAGTGTGGGAGGAGGCCAACACCGCGACACCACGTGCCATCGTGGGAGAAGAGCTCCTTCGCGCTACCGATCGAGGCAGCCTGCCTACTCCCCACGCCTCCAAGCACCCAGCCCACGCACGACGGAGAGCAACGCGCTCTGCCCGCCCCTACGCGCCACACTGTTCGCCGCCCGCTCGCCCTCGCGCTCCTGCCCACCTGCGCTGCCCTCGCTTGCCCCCTTGCGTGCTCCACGCGCTGCACTACCCACGCGTGTGTTGCTGTGGTCATCTGCGGTGCTGGCCGTCTCCCACCTTAGGCGGTGTGTTCAGGATCATTTTTATAAATTTATTTATAAGAGGACTAATTTTGTATAAAAAGAGATACAAAGCTAGATATGCACTCAATCTTTGAAATCAAGACAAGTTGAGCATGTCTAGAATAGGGAGTTGCCCTGTTGGAAATGTAAAGTGCGAGAGGCGGCTTCAATGGCTGCTTTGCGAAAAGTTAGACCTATGACCACTTCGTAACCTGCGTCCTAAGGCACAGTAAACCAAATGTCCCTGTTAGAAAAAGAGTTACGGATTAATGATTACTATAGTGATGGTTTTGGATAATCAGGAAAGATTTATTTTTTTTACCCGCTTGAAAGGCCACTACTTCTCTCACGCTGTGGAATTCTACAATCCGATTTGCCTTTCTAGAGATGACCCTAAAAAAATTAGATAGAGATGGATTCTGAAATGCGTACGGTGTATTAGGAAGCAACGTAATCAGTTGGTGGCCATGCTGGATGAAGGCGACGTGATAGTCCGTTGACTAAGGCGATGTTACATTACACATAACTTTTTAGTCATTAAGGATGTAACGGACCACCGTTCCTGGGTTCGTTTAAATACTCAACAGCTATCCAGAAAGATTAGCTGTTAGGAATCAAGCGCATGTGGCCAAACAAAAAACGAATTACAACTATTTTTAAAGGAAATAAAGGCCTATCTGCTAGGGTTTTTTTTTATAGAAAAGAGGCATAATGAGCCTCAAATATATTACATCACAAAAGAACAACCGCACAGACAGGTCTAAACAAAAGACTAAGATCTAAAATCAAATAGAATCACCATTTACGGATTCCTGGAACTCTTAGGCTTCTTGGAACTCTAAAAGGGTTAGGTTTAAACAAGAATGAGTACACAACAGTACTCAACATGTCGCACAGAAAAGTACTGAATACTGTAAGGGAATAACAAATGATTGTCACAGGGTTTTAATTTGTGGATGCAGTTTTATTTGCTACTTTTAGTTACATTTGAAACACAAACCATATTCAAATTTCCAAATTAACCATATTCACTATTAACCAAATTCTCAAATTTCCAAAGACTACTTGAGCGAGGTTTCGGAGTCACCACAATTCAAACTTAGCTTCATTAATTGGAAGCACGGCGTATCCGAATACCATTCAAATAAGACTCTGCATAGCCGCTCAGCTTTACCCACAAGATATCTACAACCCCACGTACGAATTTTATGCAACTTAAATGCTTATGGGTAGGTCCGGATGGCCCTTACCTGGTAGGTCTCAGGACCATAACCCTCGTGACCCACCGACTGAGTGAGTAACTACCGCTAGGAGAACCGAGTCGGTGTATTCTACACCAGGGTGCCCACTTCACCATAGTAAAGGTGATCGCCCAGCGGACAGGTGGCATCCAGGCCATGCCGCACTCAAGAAAGGTGATCGCCACGGGACAGGTGGCGCTCAGCCACGCTACCGGGCGCCAAGAAGATGATCGCCAGCCGACGCGGTGGCGTTCGAGCCACGCCGCTGGTGGTCACTAATCCGACGCTTCCGGACCAGTGGCGTCAAGGCCACGCCATCTGGCGCCAGTTCGAGGCCACCATGGTTCGTGCCACCGCACGTAGGGTCAAGGGCATTTAATGCGTATCGTGGCGCATTAAGTGGAGGTAATGAAGGCCATAGTGTGGCGGCGCGTGTTCCAGACGCCGCAGATTTATTACTGGTGATGTCATGCCGAAATCCTCGGCGAGGCGAAGTGAGCCGCGGCAGTACACTGGTCCCGAGGCCGGGACAAAGTCGGGCTGTGTTAGAAGCATTGAGTGCAACTCAAGAATAGTGACAGTGCATTAAATGCGATATGGCGTTGTAATAAGAGTGGTACACTGATGTAAGTCCCCAAGGCGCCCCAGCCAGCCCAAGTATAAAAGGGAGCCGGGCTGCATGGGAGAAAGGGGTGGACTATTTTCGGTTGGTTGATGTTTTTAACTACCCTCAAGAACACAAGAAAGAAGACACGGCAGAACTAGGGCTATTACTCTCAGGAGGGCCCGAACCCGGCATGCGTTAGCAGAGAATATAGAACGAAAGGCCAAGTGCTATACCCTGGTGGGCGGGTACCTGTACCGCCAAGGTAGGAACGGAATTCTTCTGAAGTGCATCACTCGGGAAGAGGGGAGTAGTCTGCTCTCAGATATCATTGGAGGCGTGTGCGGGAGCCATATGTCCAGTCGAACGATGGTTAGGAACGCTTTCTGCCAACGGTTCTATTGGCCAACCGCCTCCGTGATGCTTGCAGCTGGTGAGAAAATGCGAGGTGTGCCGCCCACGCCAAGCAAATCCACCGACCAGCCCAGGCTCGCAAAACATCCCGCTCTCATGGCCCTTCGCGGTCTGGGGGCTGGATATCCTGGGCCCGTTCCCGTGGGCCACAGGGGGCTGCACCCATCTGTTCGTCGCCATCGATAAGTTTACTAAATGGGTGGAAACCGAAGCAGTAAGGGCGATTACCGCCGCCGCTGCAATCAAGTTCATGCAAGGAATCTTCAGCCGCTTCGGGGTCGCCAACCGCATCATCACCGACAATGGCACATAATTCACCAGCGCCGCATTCTTGGGTTTCTGTGAAGAAATGGGCACCAAGGTTTGTTTTGCCTCGGTGGCCCACCCAAGGAGTAATGGCCAAGTTGAGCGGGCCAATGCGCTAATCTTGAAGGGCCTTAAAACCAGGCGTATGCTTGATCGACTCCATAAGCGCGAGCACGGTGGACTCAAGAGCTCTCAGCTTTTGTGGTCGCTCCGCACCACTCCCAGCCGGGCTACCGGAGAAACTCCTTTCTTCCTGGTCTACGGCGCGGAAGCTGTCTTGCCTTCGGAGCTGGCCCTGGGGTCACCGCGCATCGCGGTGTTCACGGAGGAAGGCCAGGAAGATCTGCGTCGAGGGGAAGCCAATCTCCTGGAAGAGATGCGAGACCGTGCAGCCTTGCGCGCTGCTTGGTACCAACAAAGTCTTAGGCGGTACCACGCCGCCCGGGTCAGTGAAAGAACACTGGCTGTGGGCGACCTGGTCTTGCGCAAAATTCAGACGCATGCCGGGTTGCACAAACTGTCTCCCCAGTGGGAGGGCCCCTTCAAGGTGGTCTCAGTCTCTTGCCCCGGGGTGGTCAGGTTGGCCACTGAAGACGGGGAGGAGTTGGCACTCCCAAAACATAGAGCTTCTACACAAGTTCTATCCCTAAAAATGGCTGTAAGTGCAGAGCTGTGTGCCCCAACCAGCCGGAGTGAATTTCTCTCTCCTTGGCTGGTCGGGGGAAGCATCTGTTTAATCAAGTGTTTGGTTTTCATTCAAAGCAGCTTCCGCCTTTGTTCTCTTTTTTTTTCTTGTTTGCGCCCTGGTGGGCCATGTCCGTGTGGTTGCCCTCAGTACCTTGCGACTCTCTGAAACCTCGATGGTAAAAGTGGAACCCCTGGGTGAGCGCGGCGAGCAGGGATGGGCGATCGGGCGGCTAGTTTGGCACGGTTCTCAACACGGTCGTGACGCCCCGGGCGTCCCCGTGAGAAATGGTGACTTAAACACCACTACCGAGAGCCTACTACCCTACCACGCCTCACCAAGTGTTCGGTCCCGAGAGACCACGAGAATAGTTGATTTCACAAGGTCCTAAGGTCCTGAGAAGGCGGTGTTCCGGCGCGAGGGTCTCGAGCCCTGCATCCCGACTAACCTTTAAAGTATACGGCTGCCTGTTCGCTCATGCAGAACCAGCAAAGTGGGGCGCGCAGACAAACGTTCGAACATAAGACATATACCAGAGAAACACGTGCATTCATAAGTAAGTAAGGGCTAATTTGTAGGAGTTTTTTACAGATAAAGACAAAACAAAAAGACAGAAAAACTAAGGCGAGGGTCTTCACTCCTCGTCTGCCAAGGCTTCTGCGGCCCCCTGGTCCTCCACTGGACCGCCGTCCAGCCCAAGAGCCACTGCTTCCAGCGCCGGGTTGACCATTTCGAGCTGGTTGGCGACCGCCGGCGGCGTTAGGACTGCGCCAAAGATTTGCTCAGCCTCTTCTTCCACCGGATGGCAGCCAGGGGTCGGTTAGCGTCCTGGCCGACGCAAAGACGCCAAAGACGCATTGGCTGTGCCGCCGCGATCGCGCCCTTCCTCGCTGGACCAGGTGGCTAAGGCGGTGGGCATGAGAGTGAGGAAGTCGGCGACACAGCCCATGTAGAAAGCATAGTGACGTGCCCTCTGCTCAAGGGGCTGCTCCACTTGGCGCCAAGTCGCCACCATCCGGCCGGCGGGCGCAGCATGGAGGTGGTCTCAGCCTCTGCGCGGAGTCGGTCACTCGTCTCCGCGTCGCGCTCCTTGGTGAGCGCCTCGACGCGGAGTGCTCCTTGCGCCCTCTCCTGCTGCAGCTCCTGCTCCAGCCGCACCGCCTGGCTGCGCCAGTCCTGCGCCTCCCTACGGAGGTGGTTGATCTCCACGGCGGCCTCCCTCAGCTTCTCCTTGCTTGTCGCGAGGCAGTTGCTCACACTGGAGTGAAGCTCGCTGAGGGCGGCCAGCAAAGCGTCCGTGTCCGCCGAAGGAACTGAAGCGGTGGGGGCCTCTGGAGTGGGCTGCAAGCCCAGCTCGCCTTCGGTCGGCGCGGTGGTCGCCCCTGAGGCGGCCACTTGGTGGTCACCCGCTTCACTCCTGGGCTCTTCCACCACAACCGGCGCTGTCAAGACGGCTGCGGTTCCCTGGTCGCCTTCGGTTGGGGCACTTGAGGAGGTCGCCCTGAAGAAGGTAAAAGGGGGTAAGCCTCTCAGATTAAAAGAACATAACAGTTTGTCGTGTTTTGGATTAAATACCCGGCAGGAGGTCTCCTGAAACGTGGCGTGGCCGGAGGGAGATTCGGCACCCCTCGCGGCGCCAGTGGCGGCGATGGTAGGACCTGCACAGCCGGCGCGGGCGGAAGAACCGGGGCCGGCAGATCGATCGGCGCCGGCGGTGGCGGAGGAAGGATCAGTGCCGACGGCGGCGGAGGATCGACCGACGCCTGCTGCGACGGAGGAACGATCGGCGCCAGCGGAGCTATGGTCGGAGCAGCGTCAACTTCAACCACCTCAACGGGAACGGTTGAAGTTGCAGCTGTGGCCGCCGTGGAGCTCCCCGCCTCGGTCGAGCCCTGCGGTGCGGTCGAGGTCAGCGCGTCCCCTGTCGGGGCGCAAACCCTCTTGGGGCTGGCACCAGGGGCGTCGTCGTCAGCAGGGCGTTTGCCCCTTCCCTGGTCACCGGCTGGGGGGGTCCCGGATCATCAGGGCCCTTGGGCGTGGCGTGTTCACCGGTCCCATGGAGTCCATAATGGGCATAGCACGGGACATCGCCACGCGCTGCCGGGGCTCCACGAGGCAAAGCGGGAGTGCACCCACCAGGAAAGGCGGGACGACGCCGGGGGCGCCCAATAGCCCCATCCAGGCTCGACTTTCGAAGGGGATAAGTCCCCTGCAGCTGTTGGAAAGTAAAAAAGAAAGAAGAATGTCTTTAACTCGGCAACAGTTGCCAAAATCACCAAGAAGAAGGGGAGACAAGAAGCCTACCTCCGGAAACCGTCCGAGTCACGTCGTCGAGGCCCGTGTCTTTGCCAGCCAAAGGGCACGGGCGGCCGTTAGGGGGGGTTGATTCTACGAGATATGAAGTCTCAGAGAACCATGCTTCCCGTCAGGCCCGCTGTCCACAGCTGGTCCACGCGGGCCAGCATTGTCCGGAGCTCGGGCGTCTCGTCGACGTGTGCTCCCTAGTTGGGGTTGTCGATCACGCCTTGGCCGGCAACTCCAGTGGCTTCAGTGCCACTGCGTCCCACGACGTAGAGCCACTCGTTGCGCCAGGTCTTCGATTGGACCTGGAGTCCATGGATGTAGCGCTAAGACGCGCGCCCCGAGGCGAAGGTGGCGACACTGACGGGGTGGAAGAATCCTTGGCCACGCGCAACGTGAGAAAAAGCGAAAAAGAGGAAGGTTGGGGGTCACTCCCACGAACATTTCGCAGAAGTAGGCAAAGACAGCAAGGAGGACGATGGAGTTGGGATGAAGATGAATGTTGTGGATGGAGTAGAAGTTGAGGACGGAAATGTAGAAGTCAGAAACCGGCGGGAGTAGGCCCGCCAGCATCGCCCAACCGAAGAAGATCACTTCTCCTGGGCGGCAGCCGGGCACTGTGGTCCCGGCGCGGACGTTGAGGGAGCTGCCGGAGATATACCGAGAAAACCTCGCGGCATCTATTTCCTCGACGATCAACGGTGGGAGCAAAGGTGTCGGAGGTACCATGTGGGCAAAGGAGGCGATGTGCAAGAAGGAGGCAGTTCGCTAGAAGGACGGTTGAAGGCTTAGCAGATGAATGAGACTAAAAGAAAGAACCGCTCCACCCGTGCCAACTTATATATAGGCACACGGAGAGGTGATCTGGCGGGAAACCCGAAGCGTCGCAGCGGCTTGAAGGCGGGAAGCCCAAAAGGCTGTCAAAGCGTGGGCATGTTCCCCAAAGGTCCGGCGTCGGTTACGAGGCGGGGGCGGTTGCATGTTCCGCCTTAATACCCAGAAACGGCTGCGGGCATTTAAAGCTGCGGCGTTACGTGGGCATTTATGATGGACGCACCCAGGAGATCGAACAGTTTTCCAAAAAGGGTCAAAAGCGCTCCCGGGTGGGCCTGGGGGCTACTGTCGATGTATTCTACACTAAGGTGCCCACTTCACCATAGTAAAGGTGATCGCCCAGCGGACAGGTGGCCTTCAGGTCACACCGCTAGCACGCAGTAAAGGTGATCGCCCAGCGGACAGGTGGCGTCCAGGCTACGCCGCTGGCACTCAGTAAGGTGATCGCCCAGCGGACAGGTGGCGTTCAGGCCACGCCGCTGGTGCTCAGTTCCCGAGGCCACCTAGTGGTCTGTGCCACCGCATAGAGGGTCAAGGGCATTTAATGCGTATCGTGCGTATTAAGTGGAGGTAATGAAGGCCACAGTGTGGCGGCGCGTGTTCCCGACGCGCGCATTTATTACGGGTGATGTCATGGCGAAATCCCCCCTAGTGAGGTGTGTGAGCCTAGCACACGGGTCCCGAGGCCGGGACAAAGTCGGTTGTGTCAGAAGCATTGAGTGCAACTCAAGAATAGTGATAGGTGCATTAAATGCGATATGGCAGTGTAATAAGAGTGGTACACTGATGTAAGTCCCCAAGGCGCCCCAGCCAGCCCAAGTATAAAAGGGAGCCGGGCTGCATGGGAGAAAGGGGTGGACGATTTTCGGTTGGTTGATGTTTTTAGCTCCCCTCAAGAACACAAGAAAGAAGACACGACAGGACTAGGGCTATTACTCTCAGGAGGGCCCGAACCTGGATAAACCTAAGTGTCCCCTTGCAAGCTTTGCGACTGATCTCTTTTCTCCACCTCTCGAGCGATCTCCACGAAAGCCCCCCGTTTGAACTTCATATACACCCGATTCGGAGGTGTTTGTTGGCTCTTACGTCGACAATCGGAAAACGACAGCATCCTACCCGATGCTGTCGGGACCCCGAATTTGCAAATCCAGACCCTCTATGTATTCAGCACTAGTCCAGGAACTCGCTAGTGCACACAGTCTTAACATCGGTAAATATCACAATCATACCACTCGATGCTAATAAAGTACTTTATTTAAATAACTAAATCAAGTTACTCGACCTTATGGTCAAGTTACAAATGTTGATTTGGCAGGGCGAAACTTATTAAGAGAGAAATAGTAGCAGCGGAAAATCAAATAAATTCGTGGCGCCATCCAGTATACCACAGGCAACTGACTGGGCTCGCTCCCTAAGTAGACGGTTCCTCGTGGAGCTCCTCCTCCAAAGCTGGTGTAGTCTCCTCTTCAACTGGTGTTGTATTGTGGCAAGGGTGAGTACTTGGTACTTAGCAAGTCATGCACAGAATGCAAGCTAATATACTATATGCATGGCTTGGTACAAAGGAATAGCTCAAGGTATATTTGCAGTAAACAGCATTTGACAAGTAACATAAGTAGATTCGAAAGCAGTAGAAACAAGTAAAGCATAGATAACTTTTCAAGGAGTTTAATAAACATCTTTCCCATCCTAATCCACATTTCCATCAACATCATTATTAATCCAACCCAACCTTTCAAATTCAAGTTATTTTTGAGAAAATCTAACCCTTGACTGTAATTCCCGAGCGATGTGCAATACCGCGGACACGGCTATTCGAATAGATTCTACACTCTGCAGAGGTTATGCACTTTACCCACAAGATACAGTCAAACACCACAAAGGCGAAGTTCAGTGAATAAAGTTTTTCGGAAACTTCTAACAATACAAGTGGTCCTCCCGGTTATTGCACACTAACCCTTCCCTTAGCTAAGGCGAAGTTTAGGCCAATCAACTGTTAGATGGGTACTGGCCTCGGCCAGACGCCTCCCCGCACAACTTACACAAAGGGTGTAGTTGACCTCCTGAGGTCCCACAGGTACGTTATTAGCAACTTAGTCAACTAGGTCCGTCCCATTACAGACATGTGGTTGCACGTTAGACCCAGTTCAAAGGCTTGCAAGGTGAAGTCCTTAGGGTGACCAGGGCAAGACTACCTGAAGAACCAAATCAACATCCCCAATGCCACAACTGGCCCACCTGATCATTCTTGCCACATGCCCTAGTCGAAAACTATTTATCAAACCCCAGTTGATTACCATGCACCACGTGCCGTCAACATCACATGATACCTTTCCAAAACAGGTTCAATATATCATTAAGTCAATATTAACATTTGATTGTCCAAAATCATGTCATGAGCACGTAGCAGGTCTAAGCCATATACTACAACGGTCTAAAACCCATGTTGACAATTTAATAATGTCCAACTAGTAAACCACAACTAGGGTGACAAGGGTCATGGCACATATATAAATAATCAAGGTGTCATACAGCAAATTGGTATTTATCTAATCCCCCAAATTTATATAAAGTATTTTCTAATTGAACTAGCATGCAATAGGTTAAATCAAAATAGATTTCGAAATAGGATCAACATGGTCAAAGCACAACTAGCCTTCAAAAAGTACTTGTTCTTGGTCTTGAGTTGGATCCTGAGTCAATACTTCTCCTTCAAATCCTTCCGGCACTTCAACGTCTACTCGTAAAGCGTGCAAATAGCAAATACACGAATAAACAATAGGCAAAAAGTATCCAATCATCCAAATAAAATCCATAAACAGAGAGAACATAATTTTATGAATTTTTAGAAACTGAATCACAAATTTGGAGTTAAAATGCAAAAGTTATGATTATTTAAAGTTTAAATAATCAATTAAATAATTTTACAGAGAAAAAATTTACTCCAAAAATTAAATAAAATTTATATTTAGGTAGATCTCAATTTTATACAAATTTAGAAATTTGAATCACTCAAATTGGAGTTGAAACGCAAAAGTTATAAGCGTTTGAAGTTTGAAACAAAATCTGAAATCATTATTTCGAATAAATAAATCATTTTCTTTTTCGAAATTAATTATTACGGCTACCGACACGTGTCACCTCGATTGGTCTGCTGACGTCACCGGTCCATGGACTTGGTCCACGCCGGCCGGGTCTCACCGTGGACTCGGCCCACGGCTCCACATGTCGCCGACTGTGGGTCTCGTGACGCCATCGCCGACGTCGGCCGGGCTCACCACGTTGGCGGTGGGACCCACCGATGATGTCATGGGTGACGCCACGGTCAGCCGCCGCCGACACGCTGGCCCGGCGTGTCGCTGACTCCACGCTGGCGACGCCGCGCGGGCGCGGCGGTTCGGCTTCCTGGACACGTGGCGCGATCGTGTCCGTTGATTTGAAAATCAACGGCCGCGATTAGATCCAAGGTTAACACGTTGAAAACTACTCGATGATCGTGGGCCGTTCCATCTAGATCGGACGGTCCAGATCTAATCGGGTTTGGAAACACGTGAACTCACCTCAACCGCACGATCAAGATCGGACGGCGCACAGAGCTCGCGAGGTCGATGGCGACGCGCATGAGCCGCAGCAATGAGACGGAAACGATGACCACTCCCGTGGCGCTTCGGGGCTCCTCCGGCGAGATGAGTTGGCTCCACGGGTGCGTCTTGGTCTGGGGATTCTGGATCTGGGCTCAACGGTGGCTAGGGACGGCGGGTGACGGCGGGATGAAGCAAAAACCGTGGCGAAGCGGCGCTCAACTACGGCGAGCTATCGTGGCTAAACGGCGGCGGCTCTACCTTGGTGAGTAGGGGCTATGGGTGCGTAAGGTCAGGGCCGACCTCGGGGTGTGACCCAGGCCTTAAATAGCCTCTGCTGCTCGTGTCTGAGGCTGAACCCTAGATCTACGCGGCGGCGGAGTCCGGCTCGGTCTCGGCGGAGACGACGACGCACACCGCCCACGTGGCACGATCGACGGTCACGATCGGCGTGGCGCGATCGGATCCGACCAGACTTCATTTCCAACCGGTCGCGATCCAATCCGGACTGCTGGATCTCGATCCAACGGTTAGGATCGAATGGGGTTCGGTCAAGTCACGTGGCTCGGTCGGACTCGAAGTCGGACTCGGACTCGGGTCGATCGGATGAACAAGATTTGACCCGACTTGATTTTCCAGCGATTTATTTTTAAAATAATTCCCGTAAATTCATTTAATTCAATAAAAATATCAAAAGACTCGAGAAAAATTCCAAAAATTACGAAAATACTTTGGATCATTTTGGACTCAAATAAAATATTTCCAACAAAATTTTATTTGCAAAGTTTAATTCTTTAATTATTTCAAAATGGAATAAATTCAAATAAATTCCAAATAAATCCAAATAAATTCCAGAAAATTCCAAAAATTCACCAAAGTGCCAAATCACACATGAATTTAAGAAAAGCAAAATTTTGGGGTGTTACAAACCTCCCCCCCTTAATAGAATCTCGTCCCCGAGATTCAGGGCTTACTACAGAATAGGCTTGGGAACTCTTTCTTCAAATCCTCTTCACGCTCCCAAGTTGCTTCACTCTCCGCGTGGTTGCTCCATTGAACTCTGCAGAAACGGGTTGACTTGTTCCTCGTCTCTCGATCCATGGTGTCCAAAATCTTTACGGGATGCTCCTTGTAAGTCAAATCTTCTTGCAACTCAATTGACTCTAGTGGTGTCTGTTCCTCAGGTACTCGGAGACACTTCTTCAACTGGGACACATGGAATACGTCATGTACTCCTGCTTAACGATCATGCGGTAGTTCTAGTCGGTAAGCAACTTCGCCTCGCAGCTCAAAATCTTAAATGGTCCAACATAACGGGTGCGAGTTTCCTTTGGCGTGGAACCTCTTAACTCCTCCGAGCGGCGTGACTGCGAGATACACGAAATCTTCTCGGTTCAAATTCGTGTCTCGGCGACGGTTGTCAAGATAACTCTTACATGCGTGATTGGGCGATCTTCAACCTTTCCCTAATCATGGCAATCGCTTCTTCAGCCTCTTGAAGAATATCAGGCTCAAGACACGGCGCCACGGTCTCATTCCAATTCAATGGCGTCCGACAGTGGTCGACCATACAAAGGCCTCAAAAGGTGACATCTCGTAAACTAGCTTGGTAACTATTATTGTAATCGAACTCCTGATACGGCAAACTCTTATCCCAAGAGGTAGCATAAGCCAATGCACACGCTCTTAACATATCCTCCGTAATCTGATTGACTCTTTTCTGCCTGTCCATCCGTCTGTGGATGATAGGTCATCTTGAAGTTTAAACCGGTTCCCATGGCTTTGTGCAACTTATTCCAGAACCTTGAGGTAAATTGGGTACCTCTGTCTGATACAATCCTCTTTGGCACTCCGTGCAAACAGACAATCCTGATCATATACAACTCTGCTAACTTATTCCCCGAGTACGTGGCTTCACGGGGATAAAATGGGCTACTTTGGTCAAGCGATCCACTATAACCCATATGGAGTCATAACCTCCTTGAGTCTTAGGCAAACCGGTAATGAAATCCATTCCGATTTCCTCCCACTTCCACTCTGGTATTTTCAGCGGCTGTAGCAATCCTGCTGGTCTCTGATGCATTGCCTTGACTCTCTGGCATACGTCGCACAATGCGACATGCTCGGCAACTTCACTCTTCATGCTCGGCCACCAGAATCTTTCCTTCAAATCCTAATACATTTTGGCGCTTCCAGGATGAATTGAATACTTGGAGTCATGGGCTTCCTCCAAAATCAGTTGCTTTAATTCCTTCTTGTTGGGCACACAAATCCGATCCTTCATCCATAACGTGCCTTGCTCATCCAACTTGAAATCCTCTGCCTTGCCTTCTTCCTTGAGGGACTTAATCCTGCGGATCTTGTCATCATCCTTCTGTCCTTCGGATCTCGGTCCTCTAGGGTAGGCTTTACTTCCAATGCTGGCCAAGAATCCGCTAGGTATCACCTCAATCTTCATTCTCTGGAAATCCTCACATAGCTCATCCTGACTTGTGGCTAGCAACGTGCTCACAGTATGGCTTTTCCGACTCAGAGCATCGGCTACTACGTTGGCCTTTCCAGGATGGTAATGGATTCCAACATTGTAGTCCTTGATCAACTCTAACCATCTCCTCTACCTCATGTTCAGATCCGACTGGGTGAATATGTACTTAAGGCTCTTATGATCCGTGTATACTTCACATCTGGTTCCAATCAGATAGTGACGCCATATCTTCAAGGCATGCACTACGGCAGCTAACTCTAGGTCATGTGTCGGATAATTTTCCTCATGCGGCCTCAATCGCCTTGATGCATAAGCGGCGACCTTTCCATTCTGCAGACAAAGACACATCCAAGTCCTTGGCGCGATGCGTCACAATAAATATCAAAGCTTTGAGTAACATCCCAGAGAACTAACACCGGCGCCGATGTCAATCGCTTCTTCACTCCTGAAATCCTTTCTCACATTCTGGCGTCCATGCAAACTTCTTCTCCTTTTTCAGCAATTGCGTAAGAGGTTTCGCAATTGTCGAAAAGCCTTCAATGAAACGGCGATAGTATCCTGCCATTCCAAGGAAACTCCGGATCCGGGTCACGCCTTCTACCGCTCCCAATGTAACACAGCTTCTACGTTGCTTGGATCTACTGGCGACTCCTTCTGCGGTCATTACATGTCCGAGGAATTCTACCTTGTCCTTCCAAAAATCATACTTGCTGAACTTGGCGAAGAGTTGTTGTTCCTCGCCTTTTCCAAA
This sequence comes from Rhipidocladum racemiflorum, assembly GCA_036346355.1. NCBI lineage: Eukaryota > Viridiplantae > Streptophyta > Magnoliopsida > Poales > Poaceae > Rhipidocladum > Rhipidocladum racemiflorum. The sequence continues at coordinate 51,861,857 of CM070580.1, forward strand.
ACTCGCCTCAAGTGTTCGGCATGTTCATCCTCCGTCTTGGAGTAGATTAGGATATCATCTATGAACACGACGACAAACTTGTCCAAATATTCCATGAACACCTTATTCATCATATTCATGAAATATCTTTGGCGCATTCGTCGATCAAAGGACATAATCAGAACTCGTAATGTCCATATCTTGACAAGAATGCAGTTTTGAATATCTTACGATCGGATCTTCACCGATGGTATCCCGATCTCAGATCAATCTTGGAGAAAACTCCGCTCCTCTCACCTGATCAAACAAATCATCAATCCCGGGTAACAGGTACTTATTCTTCACGGTGACTTCATTGAGTGCACGATAGTCAATGCACATCCTGAAACTCCCGTCCTTCTTCTTGACAAACAAAATCGGTGCTCCCACGGCGACGAGCCTGGTCTCGATAAATCCTTTCTCCATTAACTCTTCCAAATTGCTTTCTTCATCTCTACCAACTCCTCGGTGGACATCCGATAGGGTCTCTTTGCTATTGGTGCTGTACTGTGCACAAGCTCTATCACAAACTCTATATCCCCGTGCAGCGGCATACTGTAGATCTTCGAGAAAAACATCCGGGTACTCATTCGCCATCGAGACATCTTCTATGCCGATTGCCTTGGTGCCGTTAACCATCAACCGGCCCTTCTCTAACGGTGGTAGCTTGAAATTCCACTTTCTTTCCACACGGGCTCTCAATCGAGATAGTCCTTCGTCCACAATCCAATACGGCCTTGTGCTTGGATAACCAATCCATTCCCAAAATAACATCTAAGGTGCAGGTCTCCAAAATAATAAGGTTCGCTAGGAACTCTATTCCATCTATTAGTATTCTCACCGGAACATCCTACTTTCTGCTCGGAGTTCGGAACCAGGGTTTGAACTAAAAGCATGCATTTAAGTCTTGCAATCCCCAAATCATTTCCAGCAGCAAAGCCTTGCGAAACAAACGAATGCTAAGCTCTAGAGTCAAACAAAATCTGCAGTCTTGAGTTAACAAGTAACTTACCCAAAGACGACGTCAGTAGCATTCTGCATTGCATCTGCGGTGACATGGTTGACTCGGCCTCTCACCTGATCTGGGGTGTGGCTCCTGATCTTTGGCGTCCTAGCCGGGTGGTTCCCAAGTTAAAGCGAACTGGGTCACTCCTGCTGTCTTCTTTGGACAATCATGGCAAAATGTCACGGCTCGTTGCAGCTTGTAGCAGCGTCTCACTGTTCCTTGCCGATTGCTCGAGCAGCGTTTCTAGCAGGGGCTGGGGTCGTAGTTACGATTGACGGGTCTTGGTCTTTGGTGACGGTGTCCTTGTAGCATTCTCGTGGCTGGAATCAAGAATTGATTTGGTGCAACTCTCGACGCCGTTATGCGTTCCTCGGCGTGATCCCTTGTTGCATTCGCGCTTCTGTTCTCATCCAGTTCCTTGCGCTTGTCCTCAAGAATAAGCGCCTTATTCACCAATTCTTGGAAATCTCGGAAAGGTGTGGGTGATCACCCTACTTGTAGTCCTGAGTTAAGTACCTACAAGAAGCGAGACTGTCTGGCTTTATCTGTCGCTACATCCTCAGGTGCGTAGCGTGCTAGCTGTGTGAACTTGTTCAGGTAGTCGGCCACTGGCTGATTACCTTGCTTCAGTGCCCTGAACTCCTCCTTCTTAAGATCCATGATTCCTTCAGGCACGTGATACTGACGAAACGCAGCTGTGAACTCTTCCCAAGTGATGTCGGGACCCCGAATTTGCAAATCCGGACCCTCTGTGTATTCAGCACTAGTCCAGGAACACGCTAGTGCACACAGTCTTAACATCAGTAAATATCACAATCATACCACTCGATACTAATCAACTACTTTATTTAAATAGGCTAACTGGTTTCTCGACCTTATGGTCAAGTTACAAATGCACGACGCAGGCGAAACTTATTAAGAGAGAAATAGTAGCAATGAAAATCAAATAACTTCGTGGCGCCATCCAAGATACCACAGTAACCGACTGGGCTCGCTCCCTAAGTAGACGGATCCTCTTGGAGCTCCTCCTCCAAAGCTGGTGTAGTCTCCTCTTCAACTGGTGTTGTATTGTGGCAAGGGTGAGTACTTGGTACTTAGCAAGTCATGCACAGAATGCAGGCTAATATACTATATGCATGGCTTGGTACAAAGGACTAGCTCAAGGTATATTTGCGATAAACAACATTTGAGAAGTAACATAAGTAGATTCGAAAGCGGTGAGAAACAAGTATAGCATAGGTAACTTTTCAAGGAGTTTAATAAACATCTTTCCCATCCTAATCCACATTTCCATCAACATCATTATTAATCCAACCCAACCTTTCAAATCCAAGTTATTTTTGAGAAAATCTAACCCTTGACTGTAATTCCTTGTGCGATGTCCAATACCGCGGACATGGCTATTCGAATAGATTCTACACTCTGCAGAGGTTATGCACTTTACCCACAAGATACAGTCAAACACCACAAAGGCGAGTTCAGTAACAAAGTCTTTCGAAAACTTCTAACAATACAAGTGGTCCTCCCGGTTATTGCACACTAACCCTTCCCTTAGCTAAGGCGAAGTTTAGGCCAATCAACCGTTAGATGGGTACTGGCCTCGGCCAGACGCACCCTCGCATACAACTTACACAAAGGGTGTAGTTGACCTCACGAGGTCCCACAGTGCACGTTATTAGCAACTTAGTCAACTAGGTCCGTCCCATTACTGGACATGTGGTTGCACGTTAGACCCAGTTCAAAGGCTTGCAAGGTTAAGTCCTTAGGGTGACCAGGGCAAGACTACCCGAAGAACCAAATCAACATCCCCAATGCCACAACCGGCCCACTGATTATTCTTGCCACATGCCCTGGTCGAAAAACTATTTATCAAACCCCGCTTGATTACCATGCACCACGTGCCATCAACATCACATGATACCTTTCCAAAACAGGTTCAATATATCATTAAGTCAATATTAACATTTGATTGTCCAAAATCATGTCATGAGCACGTAGTGTGTCTAAGCGCTTTACTACAACGGTCTAAAACCCATGTTGGCAAGTTAATAATGTCCAACTAGTAAACCACAACTAGTATGACAAGGGGGCCATCGCACATATTAAATAAATCAAGGTGTAATACAGAAAATTGGTATTTATATAAATACCCAAATTTAAAAAAAGTAATTTCTAATAGAACTAGAAAGCAATAGGTAAAATCAAAATAGATTTGAAATAGGATCAACATGGTCAAAGCACAACTTGCCTTCAAAAAGTACTTGTTCTTGGTCTTTAGTTGGATCCTGAGTCAATACTTCTCTTTCAAATCCTTCCTGCACTTCAACGTCTACTCGTAAAGCGTGCAAATAGCAAATACACGAATAAACAATAGGCAAAAGTATCCAATCATCCAAATAAAATCCATAAACAGAGAGAACATAATTTTATGAATTTTTAGAAGCTGGAATCGTCAAATTTGGAGTTAAACGCAAAAAGTTATGATTATTTAAAGTTTAAATAATCAATTAAATAATTTTATAGAGAAAAAATTTAGTCCAAAAATTAAATAAAATTCATATTTAGGTAGGTCTCAATTTTATACAAATTTAGAAATTTGAATCACTCAAATCGGAGTTGAAACGCAAAAGTTATAAGCGTTTGAAGTTTGAAACAAAATCTGAAATAATTATTTCGAATTAATAAATCATTTTCTTTTTTGGAAATTAATTATTGCGTCAGCCTGGACACGTGGCAACCGCTGATTGGTTGGCTGACGTCAGCCGGTCCATAGACTTGGTCCACGCTCGGCTCGGGTCTACCGTGGACTCGGTCCACGGCTCCTTGTGTCACTGACAGGTGGGTCCCCCTCGGGTGACGTCACTGGCGGCGTCGTGAGGCTCGACCAATGGCCGACAGTGGGACCCGCTGTAGCGTCATTCTTGGCGTCGGCGCTCGGGGGGCCGGCCCGACATCTTGAGCGCCATGACGTCGGCGTGACGTCATGGTGCGATGTTCTTTGGGCCGCCGACATGCGGGCCCGCGTGTCGGCGTCACACACGCTGCGCGCGTGGGACGGCCACGGCCGCGGTCAGCCTTCCGGACGCGTGGCGCAATCTCGGCCGTTGATTTGAAAATCAAGCGGCCCGATTAGATTCTGGCTCTCACGCCGCTTTGGGTTAACGCGTTTGATCCGGACCGTTGGATCTAGATCCTACGGCCGAGATTGGATCTGGGATTTGGATTGGGATCTCACCGTGAGATGACGCGGGCGTGATCTCGGGACGTTGGATCTTGATCGGACGGCCGAGAAGCTTCGAGCGGCGGCGATGGCGTCATGCGAGCCGGCCGCCGAGCTGGGACGGCGACACGGCAACGGCGTTGGCGGGCTCCTCCGGCGAGGTGAGTGGTCCTTCGGTGCGTCGTCGCGGTGAGTTCGGTCTGGGGTCAACGGGCGAGGGACGGCGACGGCGGCGAACGGCAAAACCGCGGCGGAGAAGTGCTACAACTCCGGCGATTGCAAGCGCGTTGGGCACTGCTGCGGCGACGGCTAGGAGCAACGGCCGCGCAAGGTCAAGGTGGTCCTCGGTGTGATCCGGCATTAAATAGCCTCGCTTCCGCGGAAAACGGAAACCTAATCCCTGCGGCGGCTGGCGGGCGGCATGAGTCCGGCTTCGGACTTCGAGGCGGAGACGGCAGACGGAGGACGAATCCCACGTGGCGCGATCAGCGGCCACGATTGGCTGGCAGCGCCGCGGATCGGATCGGATCCGATCGAACGATCTTGGCGCGGATCCTGGCCGTTGGATCTTGATCAAACTGATCGACAATGGCTAGGAGTTTGGGCGCGGTTCGACCGAATCACGTGGCTCGGTCGGACTCGAGTCCGACTCGGGTTCGACTTCGGTCGGATGAACAAGATACTTGACCCGACTCGATTTTCCAAATGAATTAATATTTAAAATAATTTCTAGTAATTCATTTAATTCATTAAAATAGCAAAATACTCAGAAAAATTCCAGAAAAAATATGGAAAATATTTTAGGGTATTTGGGACTCAAATAAAATATTTCCAACAAAATTTTATTTGCAAAATTAAATTCTTTAATTATTTTAAAATGGAATAAATTCCAATAAATTCCAAATAAATCCAAATAAATTCCAGAAAATTCCAAAAATTCACCAAAGTACCATATCACACATGGATTTAAGAAAAGCAAAATTTTGGGGTGTTACAAACCTCCTCTTAATGTAATCTCGCCCCGAGATTCAGGGCTTACTAAAGGAATAGGTTTGGAAACTCTTTCCTCAAATCCTCTTCTGCTCCCAAGTTGCTTCACTCTCCGTGTGGTTGCTCCAATCGAACTCTGAAACGGGTTGACTTATTTCCTGGTCTCTCGATCCATAGTGTCCAAAATCTTCACGGGATGCTCCTTGTAAGTCATATCTTCTTGCAACTCAATTGACTCTAGCGGTGTCTGCTCCTCAGTACTAGGAGACACTTCTTCAATCGGGACACATGGAATACGTCATGTACTCTCGCTAACGATCGCGGGCAACTCCGGTGATAAGCAACTTCGCCTCATGCTCAAAATCTTAAATGGTCCAACATAACGGGTGCGAGTTTCCCTTTGGCATGGAACCTCTTAACTCCCCGAGAGGCGTAACTCGAGGTATACAGAGTCTTCTCGGTTCAAAACTCAAATCCCGGCGACGATTGTCAAGATAACTCTTCCTGCCGTGATTGGGCGATCTTCAACCTTTCCTAATCATGGCAATCGCTTCTTGACCTCTTGAAGAATATCAGGCCGAAGACATGGCGCCACGGTCTCATTCCAATTCAATGGCGTCCGACAGTGGTCGACCATACAAAGGCCTCAAAAGGTGACATCTGTAAACTAGCTTGGTAACTACTATTGTAACTGAACTCAGCATACGGCAAACTCTTATCCCAAGAGGTAGCATAAGCCAATGCACATGCTCTTAACATATCCTACAGAATCTGGTTGACTCTTTCGGTCTGTCCATCCGTCTTTGGATGATAGGTCAGATCTTGAAGTTTAAACGGGTTCCCATGGCTTCGTGCAACTTATTCCAGAACCTTGAGGTAAATTGGGTACCTTCGTCCGATACAATCCTCCTTGGCACTCCGTGCAAGCAGACGATCTGATCATATACAACTCTGCTAACTTATCCCCGAGCACGTGGTCTTCGGGGATAAAATGGGCTACTTTGGTCAAACGATCCACTATAACCCATATGGAGTCATAACCTCCTTGAGTCTTAGGCAAACCGGTAATGAAATCCATTCCGATTTCCTCCCACTTCCACTCGTGTATTTTCGTGGTGTAGTAATCCTCGCTGGTCTCTCGATGCATTGCCTTGACTCTCGGCATACATCGCACAATGCAACATGCTCGGCAACTTCACGCTTCATGCTTGGCCACCAGAATCTTTCCTTCAAATCCTGATACATTTTGGCGCTTCCAGGATGAATTGAATACTTGGAGTCATGGGCTTCCTCCAAAATCAGTTGCTTTAATTCCTTCTTGTTGGGCTCACAAATCCGATCCTTCATCCATAACGTGCCTTGCTCATCCAACTTGAAGTCCTCTGCCTTGCCTTCCTCCTTGATGGTCTTAATCCTGCGGATCTTGTCATCATCCTTTTGTCCTTCCCGGATCTGGTCCTCTAGGGTAGGCTTTACTTCCAATGCGGCCAAGAATCCGCTAGGTACCACCTCAATCTTCATTCTCTGGAAATCCTGACATAGCTCATCCTGACTTGTGGCTAGCAACATGCTCACAGTATGGCTTTTCCGACTCAGAGCATCAGCTACTACGTTGGCCTTTCCAGGATGGTAATGGATTCCAACATTGTAGTCCTTGATCAACTCTAACCATCTCCTCTGCCTCATGTTGAGATCCGACTGGGTGAATATGTACTTAAGGCTCTTATGATCCGTATACACTTCACATCTGTTCCCGATCAGATAGTGATGCCATATCTTCAAGGCATGCACTACGGCAGCTAACTCTAGGTCATGCGTCGGATAATTTTCCTCATGCGGCCTCAACTGCCTTGATGCATAAGCGACGACCTTTCCATTCTGCATCAGCACACATCACAATAAATATCAAAGCTTTGATTAACATCCGGTAGAACTAACACCGGTGCTGATGTCAATCGCTTCTTCAGCTCCTGAAATCCTTTCTCACATTCTGGCGTCCATGCAAACTTCTTCTCCTTTTTCAGCAATTGCGTAAGAGGTTTCGCAATTGTCGAAAAGCCTTCAATGAAACGGCGGTAGTATCCTGCCATTCCAAGGAAACTCCGGATCTGGGTCACGATCTTGGTGCTCCCAATGTAACACAGCTTCTACCTTGCTTGGATCTACGGCGACTTCTTCGCGGTCATTACATGTCCGAGGAATTCTACCTTGTCCTTCCAAAAATCACACTTGCTGAACTTGGCGAAGAGTTGCTGTTCCTCAGCCTTTTCCAAAACTCGCCTCAAGTGTTCGGCATGTTCATCCTCCTGTCTTGGAGTAGATTAGGATATCATCTATGAACACGACGACAAACTTGTCCAAATATTCCATGAACACCTTATTCATCATATTCATGAAATATCTTTGGCGCATTCGATCCAAAAGACATAATCAGAAACTCGTAATGTCCATATCTTGACGAGAATGCGATCTTCGGGATATCTTACGATCGGATCTTCAATCGATGGTATCCCGATCTCAGATCAATCTTGGAGAAAACTCCGCTCCTCTCACCTGATCGAACAAATCATCAATCCTAGGTAGCGGATACTTATTCTTCACGGTGACTTCATTGAGTGCACGGTAGTCGATGCACATCTGAAACTCCCGCCCTTCTTCTTGACAAACAAAATCGGTGCTCCCCACGGCGACTAACTCGGTCCTGATAAATCCTTTCTCCATTAACTCTTCCAAATTGTTTCTTCATCTCTACCAACTCCTCGGTGGACATCCGATAGGGTCTCTTTGCTATCGGTCTTTGTACTGCATACAAGCTCTATCACAAACTCTATGTCCTGTCTCAAGCGGCATACCAAGTAGATCTTCGCGAAAAAAATCTGGGTACTCATTTACTACTAAGACATCCTCTATGCTGATTGCCTTGGTGCTGTTAACCATCATCTGTCCATCTCTAACTGCAGTGGCTTGAAATTCCACTTTCTTTCCACAAGGGCTCTCAACTGAGATAGTCCTTCGTCCACAATCCAATACGGCCTTGTGCTTGGATAACCAGACCATTCCAAAAATAACGCTCTAAGGTCCAGGTCTCAAAAATTATAAGGTTAGCTAGGAACTCTATTCCATCTATTAGTATTCTCACCCCGGAACATCCTACTTTCGTTCGGAGTTCGGAACCAGGGGTTTGAACTAAAAGCATGCACTTAAGTCTTGCAATCCCCAAATCGTTTCTAGCAGCAAAGCCTTGCGAAACAAACGAATGCGAAGCTCCAGAGTCAAACAAAACTGTTGCAGGTACTGAGTTAACAAGTAACTTACCCAGTACGACGTCCGTAGCATTCTGTGGCTGGAATCTGAAAAATTGATTTGGTGCAACTCTCAGACGCCGCTATGCGTTCCCTGGCGTGATCCCTGCTGTTGCAATCTGCGCTTCCTGTTCTCATCCAGTTCCTTGCGCTTGTCCTCAAGAATAAGCGCCTTATTCACCAACTCTGGGAAATCTGGAAAGGTGTGGGTGATCAGTCCTACTTGTAGTCCTGAGTTAAGTCCCTTCATGAAGCGAGACTGTCTGGCTTTATCTGTCGCTACATCCTCAGGTGCATAGCGTGCTAGCTGTGTGAACTTGTTCAGGTAGTCGGCCACTTGCTGATTACCTTGCTTCAGTGCTCTGAACTCCTCCTTCTTAAGGTCCATGATTCCTTCTGGCACGTGATACTGACGGAATGCAGCTGTGAACTCTCCCCAAGTGATATCTTGAGGGTTCTCTTGCGTGGCACAGAAGTTCTCCCACCATTCGGCAATGTTCCTTCCAACCGATGAGAAGCGAGAGTACCTTCTCATTTCCTATGCATTGAGCTATGTGTAGCTTCCTCTCAATTGACCTTAACCAATCATCGGCCTCCAATGGATTGGCATTCCCGGAGAAAGTGGGTGGGTGAGTCCTCATGAACTCTGACAGTCTTGTATTCTCGGCGTTGTCCCCGATTAACTTGATTAGCGGTGGCCCGAGCAAAGGACGTGTTGCATTTGTTGCATCATAGCATGCATCAATCGAGTCTGGCGACAAGAAATGCTCCAAAATTCTGCATATCCAGTGGCGGTGCTAGTGCTCCATCATTGGGGTTTTCTGCTGGGCGAGAACCACTTCCATTGCTTCCAAAGTTTCCGCGGGTGTTCACCATCTGTCGATTTGCTCTAAGTTTTAGAGATGAGGGGGAATCAAGAATAGACAAGTAATATGGAACTTATGCGGGGCGAAAGGTGTAACTTTAAGGTCCAACTTTATTATTGATATTAATAACTTGGTATGGTTGCTTACAATGCCTAAGGGCCTTGCAACACATACTGCACACTCAGCAAACAATGAAAATCCAAATCGAACTAACACTGGAGTCTAACGCCTAAAGGGTGACTCTTTATTCTATGACGCGACTCGGCGAAGGAGTCTCTCTATAAAACCTACGCTCACTCATCGAGAAAACCTCCACGGCCTGGGTACGGATGCTGCGGCATAGGCGCAAAACGATTGCCGTGTCCAGCCACTGTGTCATCTGTGGTAGTCGAAGAAGCAGTGTCCTCATCGAGATCTGACTCCTCCGGATCTGGCTCGTGTAGCTCGAGTACTGGCTCTGGTTCTGGTCCGTATAATGCCGTCTCTAACTCGTCAATCCTTCGCAGAAGGTGTGACACATACTCTTGAGCTTCCCGCCATCTATTCTTCTCTGTCGTGATCTCCTTGCGGGCCTTCTGTAGCTCTTTGCTTGTATCATCGAGTACATCCTCCTGGGCGACAACAAGTCATGCCAACTGTGTAACCATGGCATCCTCATCCTGAATCGCCTTCGGTTCAAGAAGGTTATTGCTGCGGGGGTGATAACGGAACACCGTGCTCTCCAACTCTCTGGCGTAGATACGGGTAATGTGCCGCATTGCTCGTCGTGATACTTCTTGGATACCCATCTGCATTGTAGACCTCTGGCGGTGGTGTATCGGGCGATTGCCTGGTCCCTTCTTCCTAGCAGGTACCTCAATCTTCACGTCACAAGCCGTGATCAATCCTGCTTGTCTGATCACTTCCACTTGGTATTGCGGCTTCTCAAAATCTCCGAGAGTCTGAAGCATATGCCAAAGTTCTGCGGCGTGACCAACCTCCAGATCGACGTAGTTGAACTCTCCCTCCATCTGTCACAAGAGTGCTCACGTAAGAACTCGAAATTTTAAATCGTGACAAGGTAAGGGAATATTCAGCAAGAGACAAGGAAAGAGAGAAGGGGGTAAGTCGAGATGTCATTTCTTATCTTGACAATTTTTTAGCTTTAGAAAATAGGTTTTATCCTCACTACGACCATTCTAGCTTAGGGTTGAGCCTACGGTCAGTATGGCTCTGATACCACCTCTGTCGGGACCCCGAATTTGCAAATCCGGACCCTCTGTGTATTCAGCACTAGTCCAGGAACACGCTAGTGCACACAGTCTTAACATCGGTAAATATCACAATCATACCACTCGATACTAATAAAGTACTTTATTTAAATAGTCAAACTGGTTACTCGACCTTATGGTCAAGTTACAAATGCACGCCTCGCAGGGCGAAACTTATTAAGAGAGAAATAGTAGCAGCGGAAAATCAAATAACTTCGTGGCGCCATCCAGTATACCACAGGCAACTGACTGGGCTCGCTCCCTAAGTAGACGGATCCTCTTGGAGCTCCTCCTCCAAAGCTGGTGTAGTCTCCTCTTCAACTGGTGTTGTATTGTGGCAAGGGTGAGTACTTGGTACTCAGCAAGTCATGCACAGAATGCAGGCTAATATACTATATGCATGGCTTGGTACAAAGGAATAGCTCAAGGTATATTTGCGAAACAAAGATTTGACAAGTAACATAAGTAGATTCGAAAGCAGTAGAAACAAGTATAGCATAGGTAACTTTTCAAGGAGTTTAATAAACATCTTTCCCATCCTAATCCACATTTCCATCAACATCATTATTAATCCAACCCAACCTTTCAAATCCAAGTTATTTTTGAGAAAATCTAACCCTTGACTGTAATTCCCGAGCGATGTCCAATACCGCGGACACGGCTATTCGAATAGATTCTACACTCTGCAGAGGTTATGCACTTTACCCACAAGATCTGAGTCAAACACCACAAAGGCGAGTTCCGTAACAAAGTCTTTCGGAAACTTCTAACAATACAAGTGGTCCTCCCGGTTATTGCACACTAACCCTTCCCTTAGCTAAGACGAAGTTTAGGCCAATCAACAGTTAGATGGGTACTGGCCTCGGCCAGTGACGCTCCCGTACAACTTACACAAAGGGTGTAGTTGACCTCCTGAGGTCCCACAGGTACGTTATTAGCAACTTAGTCAACTAGGTCTGTCCCATTACAGACATGTGGTTGCACGTTAGACCCAGTTCAAAGGCTTGCAAGGTTAAGTCCTTAGGGTGACCAGGGCAAGACTACCCGAAGAACCAAATCAACATCCCCAATGCCACAACTGGCCCACCTGATTATTCTTGCCACATGCCCCGGTCGAAAAACTATTTATCAAACCCCAGTTGATTACCATGCACCACGTGCCATCAACATCACATGATACCTTTCCAAAACAGGTTCAATATATCATTAAGTCAATGTTAACATTTGATTGTCCAAAATCATGTCATGAGCACGAGTGAGTCTAAGCAGTTTACTACAACGGTCTAAAACCCATGTTGGCAAGTTAATAATGTCCAACTAGTAAACAACAACTAGGGTGACAAGGGGGCCATGGCACATATTTAAGTAATCAAGGTGTCATACAGCAAATTGGTATTTATCTAATTCCCCAAATTTAAATAAAGTATTTTCTAGTTGAACTAGCATGCAATAGGTTAAATCAAAATAGATTTCGAAATAGGATCAACATGGTCAAAGCACAACTTGCCTTCAAAAAGTACTTGTTCTTGGTCTTGAGTTGGATCCTGAGTCAATACTTCTCCTTCAAATCCTTCCGGCACTTCAACGTCTACTCGTAAAGCTTGCAAATAGCAAATACACGAATAAACAATAGGCAAAAAGTATCCAATCATCCAAATAAAATCCATAAACAGAGAGAACATAATTTTATGAATTTTTAGAAACTGGAATCGTCAAATTTGGAGTTAAAACACAAAAGTTATGATTATTTAAAGTTTAAATAATCAATTAAATAATTTTACAGAGAAAAACTTTAGTCCAAAAATTAAATAAAATTCATATTTAGGTAGGTCTCAATTTTATACAAATTTAGAAATTTGAATCACTCAAATCGGAGTTGAAACGCAAAAGTTATAAGCGTTTGAAGTTTGAAACAAAATCTGAAATCATTATTTCGAATTAATAAATCATTTTCTTTTTCGGAAATTAATTATTGCGTCAGCTGGACACGTGGCAACCGCTGATTGGTTGGTCGACGCCACCGGTCCATAGACTTGGTCCACGCTCGGCTCGGTCGCTATGGCGGCCAGCGACGCGTCGGCCTTCCCGGACGCGTGGCGCAATCTCGGCCGTTGATTTGAAAATCAACGGCCCAGATTAGGTCTGGCTCTCACGCGGTTGGGTTAACGCGTTTGATCTGGACCGTTGGATCTAGATCCTACGGTCGAGATTGGATCTGGGGAGTTGGAGTGGGATCTCACCGTGAGATGACGCGTGGCGTGATCTGGGACGTTGGATCTTGATCGGACGGCTGAGAAGCTTCGAGCGACGGCGATGGCGTGCGGCGGAGCTGGCTGGCCGGAGCTGGGGACGGCGACACGGCAACAGCGTTTGCGGGCTCCTCCGGCGAGGTGAGTGGTCCCTTCTGCGCGTCTCGTCGCGGTGAGTTCGGTCCGGGGTCAACGCGGCGGTGGACGGCGACGGCGGCGAACGAAGCAAAACCGCGGCGGAGAAGTGCTACAACTCCGGCGAGCGATTGCGGCGCTGTCGAAACGCTGCGGCAGCGACGGCTAGTGCAACGGCTGCGCAAGGTCAAGGTGGTCCTCGGGGTGTGATCCGGGCATTAAATAGCCTCGGCTTCCGCGCGGAAAACGGAAACCTAATCCCTCACGGCGGCGGGCGCGGCGGCGGAGTCCGGCTCGGACTCGGGCGGAGACGACGACGGAGGACCGTCCACGTGGCGCGATCAACGGCCACGATTGGCTCGGGCGCGCACGGATCCGGATCGGATCCGATCGAACGATGCGGCGCGGATCCTGACCGTTGGATCTTGATCCGACGGTCGACAATGGCTAGGGTTTGGACGCGGTTCGACCGAATCACGTGGCTCGGGTCGGACTCGAGTCCGACTCGGGTTCCGACTCGGTCGGATGAACAGTGCTTGACCCGACTCGATTTTCCAGCGAATTAATATTTAAAATAATTTCCAGTAATTCATTTAATTCATTAAAAATAGCAAAATACTCAGAAAAATTCCAGAAAAATTCTGGAAAATATTTTAGGGTATTTGGGACTCAAATAAAATATTTCCAACAAAATTTTATTTGCAAAACTAAATTCTTTAATTATTTTAAAATGGAATAAATTCCAATAAATTCCAAATAAATTCAAATAAATTCCAGAAAATTCCAAAAATTCACCAAAGTACAAAATCACACATGGATTTAAGAAAAGCAAAATTTTGGGGTGTTACAAGTGATATCTTGAGGGTTCTCTTGCGTGGCACAGAAGTTCTCCCACCATTCAGCGGCTGTTCCTTCCAACTGATGAGAAGCGTAGAGTACCTTCTCATTTCCTATGCATTGAGCTATATGTAGCTTCCTCTCAATTGACCTTAACCAATCATCGGCCTCCAATGGATTGGCATTCCGGGAGAAAGTGGGTGGGTGAGTCCTCATGAACTCTGACAGTCTTGTATTCTGGCGTTGTCCCTGATTAACTTGATTAGCAGTGGCCTGAGCAGTGACGTGTTGCATTTGTTGCATCATAGCATGCATCAACTGAGTCTGAGCAGCAAGAAATGCTCCAAAATTCTGCATATCCGATGGGCGGTCTTGGTGCTCCATCATTGGGGTTTTCTGGGCGAGAACCACTTCCATTGCTTCCAAAGTTTCGCGGTGTTCACCATCTCACGATTTGTTCTAGGTTTTAGAGATGAGGAAACAAGAATAGACAAGTAATATGGAACTTATGCAGGCGAAAGGTGTAACCTTAAGGTCCAACTTTATTATTGATATCAATAACTTGGTATGGTTGCTTACAATGCCTAAGGGCCTTGCAACACATACTGCACACTCAGCAAACAATGAAAATCCAAATCGAACTAACACTGGAGTCTAACGCCTAAAGGTGACTCTTTATTCTATGACGCGACTCGGCGAAGGAGTCTCACTATAGAACCTACGCTCACTCATCGAGAAAACCTCCACGGCCTGGGTACGGATGCTGCGGCATAGGCGCAAAACGATTGCCATGTCCCGCAATCTGTGTCATCCGTGGTAGTCGAAGAAGCGATGTCCTCTTCGAGATCTGTCTCCTCCGGATTCGGCTCGTGTGGCTCGATCTTGGCTCTGGTTCTGGTCCATACAAAGCCATCTCCAACTCGTCAATCCTTCGCAGAAGGTGTGACACATACTCTTGAGCTTCCCGCCATCGATTTCTTCTCTGTTGTGATCTCCTTGCGGGCCTTCTGTAGCTCCTTGCTTGTATCATCGAGTACATCCTCCTGGGCGACAACAAGTCGTGCCAACTGTGTAACCATGGCATCCTCATCCTGAATCGCCTTCGGGTCAAGAAGGTTATTGCTGCGCGGGTGATAACGGAACACCGTGCTCTCCAACTCTCTGGCGTAGATACGGGTAATGTGTCGCATTGCTCGTCGTGATACTTCTTGGATACCCATCTGCATTGTAGACCTCCTGGCAGTGCAGTGTATCGGGCGATTGCCTGGGCCCTTCTTCCTAGCAGGTACCTCAATCTTCACGTCACAAGCCTTGATCAATCCTGCTTGTCTGATCACTTCCACTTGGTATTGGGGCTTCTCAAAATCCCCGAGAGTCTGTAGCATATGCCAAAGTTCTGCGGCGTGACCAACCTCCAGATCGACGTAGTTGAACTCTCCCTCCATCTGTCACAAGAGCGCTTACGTAAGAACTCGAAATTTTTAAATCGTGACAAGGTAAGGAAAAATTCAGCAAGAGACAAGAAAAGAAAGAATGGGATGAGTCGAGATGTCATTTCTTATCTTGACAAATTTTATTCTTTTAGAAAATAGGTTTTATCCTCACTACGACCTTTCTAGCTAAGGTTGAGCCTACGGTCAGTATGGCTCTGATACCACCTCTGTCGGGACCCCGAATTTGCAAATCCGGACCCTCTGTGTATTCAGCACTAGTCCAGGAACTCGCTAGTGCACACAGTCTTAACATCGGTAAATATCACAATCATACCACTCGATGCTAATAAAGTACTTTATTTAAATAACCAAACTGGTTACTTAACCTTATGGTCAAGTTACAAATGTATGCCTCGCAGGGCGAAACTTATTAAGAGAGAAATAGTAGCAGTGGAAAATCAAATAAATTCGTGGCGCCATCCAGTATACCACAGGCAACTGACTGGGCTCGCTCCCTAAGTAGACGGTTCCTTGTGGAGCTCCTCCTCCAAAGCTGGTGTAGTCTCCTCTTCAACTGGTGTTGTATTGTGGCAAGGGTGAGTACTTGGTACTCAGCAAGTCATGCACAGAATGCAGGCTAATATACTATATGCATGGCTTGGTACAAAGGAATAGCTCAAGGTATATTTGCAAAGAAACAGATTTGACAAGTAACATAAGTAGATTCGAAAGCAGTAGAAACAAGTAAAGCATAGATAACTTTTCAAGGAGTTTAATAAACATCTTTCCCATCCTAATCCACATTTCCATCAACATCATTATTAATCCAACCCAACCTTTCAAATCCAAGTTATTTTTGAGAAAATCTAACCCTTGACTGTAATTCCCGAGCGATGTCCAATACCGCGGACACGGCTATTCGAATAGATTCTACACTCTGCAGAGGTTATGCACTTTACCCACAAGATACAGTCAAACACCACAAAGGCGAGTTCCCGTAACAAAGTTTTTTGGAAACTTCTAACAATACAAGTGGTCCTCCCCGGTTATTGCACACTAACCCTTCCTTTAGCTAAGGCGAAGTTTAGGCCAATCAACCGTTAGATGGGTACCTAGCCTCAGCCCCGGTACGCTCCCCCGTACAACTTACACAAAGGGTGTAGTTGACCTCCTGAGGTCCCACAGGTACGTTATTAGCAACTTAGTCAACTAGGTCCGTCCCATTACAGACATGTGGTTGCACGTTAGACCCAGTTCAAAGGCTTGCAAGGTGAAGTCCTTAGGGTGACCAGGGCAAGACTACCCGAAGAACCAAATCAACATCCCCAATGCCACAACTGGCCCACCTGATCATTCTTGCCACATGCCCCGGTCGAAAACTATTTATCAAACCCCAGTTGATTACCATGCACCACGTGCCGTCAACATCACATGATACCTTTCCAAAACAGGTTCAATATATCATTAAGTCAATATTAACATTTGATTGTCCAAAATCATGTCATGAGCACGTAGCAGGTCTAAGCCATATACTACAACGGTCTAAAACCCATGTTGGCAATTTAATAATGTCCAACTAGTAAACCACAACTAGGGTGACAAGGGTCATGGCACATATATAATAATCAAGGTGTCATACAGCAAATTGGTATTTATCTAATCCCCCAAATTTAAATAAAGTATTTTCTAATTGAACTAGCATGCAATAGGTTAAATCAAAATAGATTTCGAAATAGGATCAACATGGTCAAAGCACAACTTGCCTTCAAAAAGTACTTGTTCTTGGTCTTGAGTTAGATCCTGAGTCAATACTTCTCCTTCAAATCCTTCCCAAGACTTCAACGTCTCACTCGTAAAGCGTGCAAATAGCAAATACACGAATAAACAATAGGCAAAAAGTATCCAATCATCCAAATAAAATCCATAAACAGAGAGAACATAATTTTATGAATTTTTAGAAACTGGAATCGTCAAATTTGGAGTTAAAATGCAAAAGTTATGATTATTTAAAGTTTAAATAATCAATTAAATAATTTTACAGAGAAAAACTTTAGTCCAAAAATTAAATAAAATTTATATTTAGGTAGATCTCAATTTTATACAAATTTAGAAATTTGAATCACTCAAATCGGAGTTGAAACGCAAAAGTTATAAGCGTTTGAAGTTTGAAACAAAATCTGAAATCATTATTTCGAATTAATAAATCATTTTCTTTTTCGGAAATTAATTATTGCGTCAGCCTGGACACGTGTCAGCCTCTGATTGGTCTGCTGACGTCAGCCGGTCCATGGACTTGGTCCACGCTCGGCTCGGGTCTACCGTGGACTCGGTCCACGGCTCCACGTATCGCTGACATGTGGGTCCCCCTCGGGTGACGTCACTGCTGATGTCAGCGGGGCTCAGCCCACGGTGCTGACAGGTGGGACCCACCGATGATGTCATGGGTGACGTCACGGTGCTGTCGCTGACACGCGGGCCCGGCGTGTCAGTGACCCACGCGCACGCCCGCGTGGCGCGGCGGTTCGGCTTCCTGGACACGTGGCGCGATCGTGTCCGTTGATTTGAAAATCAACGGCCGCGATTAGATCCAAGGTTAACACGTTGAAAACTACTCGATGATCGTGGGCCGTTCGATCTAGATCGGACGGTCCAGATCTAATCGGGTTTGGAAACACGTGAACTCACCTCAACCGCACGATCAAGATCGGACGGCGCACAGAGCTCGCGAGGTCGATGGCGACGCGGCGGAGCTGCATCAGCCGGAGACGGAGACGATGACCACTCCCGTGGCACTTCGGGTCTCCTCCGGCGAGATGAGTTGGCTCCACGGGTGCGTCTTGGTCTGGGGATTCTGGATCTGGGCTCAACGGTGGCTAGGGACGGTGGGTGACGGCGGGATGAAGCAAAAACCGTGGCGGAGCGGCGCTCAACTACGGCGAGCTATCGCGGCTAAACGGCGGCGGCTCTGCCTTGGTGAGTAGGGGCTATGGGTGCGTAAGGTCAGGGCCGACCTCGGGGTGTGACCCGGGCCTTAAATAGCCTCGGCGTTCGTGCCCGAGGCGGAACCCTAGATCTACGCGGCGGCGGAGTCCGGCTCGGTCTCGGTGGAGACGACGACGCACAGCCGTCCACGTGGCACGATCGACGGTCACGATCACGTGGGCGCGATCGGATCCGACCAGCACTTCGGCTCGAGCGGTGTGATCCAATCGGGCCAGTTGGATCTCGATCCAACGGTTAGGATCGAATGGGGTTCGGTCAAGTCACGTGGCTCGGTCGGACTCGAAGTCGGACTCGGACTCGGTCCGTTGGATGAACGATTTGACCCGACTTGATTTTCCAGCGATTTAATATTTAAAATAATTCCTAGAAATTCATTTAATTCATTAAAAATATCAAAAGACTTTAAAAATTCCTAAAAATTCTGGAAAATACTTTGGATCATTTTGGACTCAAATAAAATATTTCCAACAAAATTTTATTTGGAAAGTTTAATTCTTTAATTATTTCAAAATGGAATAAATTCAAATAAATTCCAAATAAATCCAAATAAATTCCAGAAAATTCCAAAAATTCACCAAAGTGCCAAATCACACATGAATTTAAGAAAAGCAAAATTTTGGGGTGTTACAGATGCTAACCATTCCGGTTCCAACCCATCAGTCATTATCCCTCTGAGAATATTGCCACCCCATTCTACCTACGAGAATGGTATCCACCCTATAGGTATTACCAGGAAATGAACAATGTATTGAGCTATGTTGGAAAATAATTCAATCGAACTGATCGGTTCCCAACTTATGGTTGAGCGGGAACTTAAGTTATTTACTTTGCTCAAGAGGGTTTATCCTTATATTGCCAAAGAGCAAGCCACAAAACCAATCACACACGAAATCTAGTACCTGCTCGCACAAGCCACCAAACCAACCATGACTTCCAATCATTGTCCGGGGATCGGACTAGTATCCACCTCGTGGTTAGCCCAAAATTGTCCCGCTGACTGTAGCAACAGTTTGAAAAGACATCGAGCCAACTGCTCGCCACAAATTAAATGATCATGGGAGAATTAATAAGACTATTAATCGATTGTGAGATATACAAATATTGACCAAGGCAAATCAAAGGTTATTAGGACTCATCAACATCAAGGAGGCTAAGTGAGCAATTGGTTATAACTAAGCATCATGTCTATCTAAATTAATTGTTTTAGTATTTAAAAATACGAGTAAAATAATGCATTAGAAAAAACAATACTATTATATTACGAACAGTTGGATTCAACATGTTCATGGGTGTGCGGCTTGCTTTGCTAGACGGCGGAATCGTCTAAATAGTAGTGGCTGTAGTCGTACTCTACTCTGGCACAGTGCGGCTCCTGCTCCTGGAACTGCTCCAACTCTGCGAATTGCTCGATGGTCGGATCTTATGCAAGAAACAAAAACAAATAAATAAACCACAAACGCAAAATAGGAAGAAAGAAAAATAGAAACGAAAACAAAAACGGAAATGGAACGGGCCCGGAGAGAGTCGGAGGGCCATTTGGTCATTTTGGAATATTGGAGACTTTGTTTGGCGGAAAGGAGGCCGTTTTGGACTTAGTGGCGTGAACGGAGTAAGAATATGTATTTTTGAATTTTTTGTATGATTTTTGGGAATTTTCTGGGAATTTTCTAGAATATTTTTGGATTCTTTAAATCCGAAAATAAAAAAAAAATTAAAAAGTGAACAGAACTGGGCCGCACAGTAAACCGCATTTCAGCCCACAGGGAACGAGCACATGTGCGCGGCAGCTAGGCCGACCCACGGCGCGGTGCATGGCTGACAGGTGGGCCGGGCAGGACGGAGGCTGGCGAGCGGGATCGGGGCGCTAGGGTTTGATCGGGGAGCTGGGAGGAGGCAGCGGCATGGGGGAACGAATGGCGACGGAGCGGCGAGGTCGCGGCGTGTAGTGCAGGAGGCGGTCGGGGGCGGACGGCACGGAGCAGCGTGAGGCGACGGGTGCTTGGGCTCTCAAGCGGAGTCGAAGGCAGAGGGGATGGGCGGCTGCAGGTGGTTGGGCCAGGCGCGGCTGGCATGGAGAAGTGGGCCGGGGAGGCCCGAAAGCAAAAAGGAGGCCCAACAACGAATAAAATTTAAATAAATCCGAAAAATATCAAATAAATTAGAATAAATCCAAATAAAACAAATAAATTCATTTTGAATTTTTGGGTTATTTCAAAGGATAACCTCCTTCGTCAACGCTTGTTGACCATTTATTTGTTTGACGATTTTTATAACAAATATCTACCCATGGAGTTTTTTTTTCTCAATAAAAAAGAGGAGGTGTGGTGCTACCAGGCATCAGGTTTGGCCAAGGTGAATCGATCTCGTTGCATATGAAAAATATACAAGGGAAGATTTAGGGGAGAAGAGAGGAGATAGAAAGAAGATTAAGATGGCCTTTTTATGCTCTTAACGGTAGTCAACCATGTTTAACCTAATGGAAGTGGCAAAAACAAACCAGACCCTAATG
The DNA here is from genome assembly GCA_036346355.1 of Rhipidocladum racemiflorum. Classification (NCBI taxonomy): domain Eukaryota; kingdom Viridiplantae; phylum Streptophyta; class Magnoliopsida; order Poales; family Poaceae; genus Rhipidocladum; species Rhipidocladum racemiflorum. Next base: position 51,882,675 of record CM070580.1, read on the forward strand.
GAATAGTGGCAAAAGAGAAGTGCAAATTTCTCCTTGCCGATTATAGAAGTGCCCCAACTTAGTGGTAAAAAGAAAATTTTCTCTACGTCATACCACCTCCAGCCCACATAAACGTCCATTCTAGCAAGTTGGTTCTGGTTTGCAAATTATTGCTTACGTTTTGTTTTTTTCAAGTTATTTTGCACTGGACGCCCTTATTCATTTTTTCAATAGTGGTGTTAGATAAATAGATAGATATAACATTAATAAGAAAATTATATGTTAAAAAGCTAATGAATTCCTTCCTTCCTTGTTCCATGCACATCAAGTTAGAATAATGCCTAAATGACAATGGAGCTAGTACTTCAGTTTGTTGTTCAGCTATTATTTTTTGTTTGAAAGTTAGGGGACACAAAATTGAGTATAATTAGTCATCCACGAAGGTATGCAATGCGAAATTTAAGATGATGCCATTTTACTGAACTACTATAACGAAGGCAAACTACATAAAGCCATACTGCCAGGGCAAAAATCAATGAAATAGTCTACCACCATGTGATCTTATGCGGACGGTATCAGGGTGCTTCCACCTCTCCCTTTCTATCGTCCACTAATAAATCCAATTCTATCTGTCCATCCGACACATATCGCCCCTTCATGGATTTTTTCTAAAATAATATTTATTTAATGAATATTTACAAAAATAATATGTTGCTAAAAAAATAACAAAACTAAACCCATGTGTCCGTTTGAAATGGCGACATGCTCCTGTCGCCACTTCAAATGGCGACAAAGAGCTCTGTCGCCATTTCATTTGATGATAGAGGGCCCTCCCCCCGTTGGAAGTTGCTGCAGGGGGTAAAATCTTGTTTATACCCCCTGTCGCCATTTCAAATGGATATAGGAGGGCTAACTCAATAAATTAAGAAAAAAAATCAGATTTATCTATGATAATTGATGTAGTACTGTATAAAATAAGAATTGTCAAGGAAAAATAATATAAAAGGGTGAAATAATATTGTTTGATTGTTTATACTGTAAATTATATATGAATCACATGCATGAAATGTAGATTATATATTTTTTCTTTCCGAAATTTTCGAAAACGAATAAATGAATCACATGAATTATGAAATAAATTTATAAATTTGTATTAAGCTCTAAGGATTCAGATTACATAATAAAAACTACTATGTTCCATGCAAATGTAAATTGTTTAAATCAAGTTTACTTAAAGACCCATTTATGTATTATGAAGAAACTATACAAACCATGCCTCCAAACATACATGAAATAAATATCACTTGTTCCTAGGGTCTTAGATGTCCCTTTTTGCAAAAACATTTAGGAATAAACTCAGTTGAATAAACCAAATGACTAAAAAACCTCTCTTGCATGAAAAGCTTAAGCCTTTTCGGTAGCTAAATAAAATATCATGTTTAAATGTAATTTTTAGAAAGAATGAACTAGATTTGTTCTTTGATATATGGACTACCATATGCTGGGAAAATATTTAATTTACACATTTCTTTGCATCTAAATTCTACTAGTGCAATAACCCTAAGTATTATAGTCAACAACAACTTCATTGCAAAACGAGGGTGGGAGAGAGAGAATAGAGAGGGCGATTCACAAATAAGATGTTACTACAGAAAATAAGGTAGGCCACACTCTTTATTACGACTTAAAACTGAAAGGAGTACCACGACCAAGAAAAATAATAGTTACAACTAGATCGCCATCGAAAGTGCATCGAGGTCACTTCCCCTTCGCCCATGCCTCCGGTGGGGCTTCTCTGGCACGACGCACCCTCTCTCGCTTCCTCCCTCTCTCGACCTCCTTCTCCTCTGCTTCCTTTCTACATGCTTCCTTGTGTGCGCATCATGCTGCTCTTGTAGCTTCCGCCTGAGCTCCTCGTCCCGGTTGGCTTAATCAAGGAGCTTTTGGTCCTCGGGGTTGACCTCCATGTTAAACCACTGCTCAAAATCACACAGTGGCGAAAGCGATTGCAAGATACATAAATTAGCAAAGTGTCATGTAGAAATATTATGAAACATGTATGATTATTACCATCTGGTGATTCTTTGAGCTCTTCTCTGGCAGTTCTAAGGCGTAGTTGCCGCACTTCCAATGCCTCCTCTTCCAAGTTGGAATTTCCCAAGAGCTCACAAGCCTGCAAGAATCTTCTCACAAACACATCGGTGGGATAGCTCCATGAGGTACAAAGAGGTCTTGGTACGCAAAATTGCGCGGACAACCCGAAGCGCCTCCCTCTTCCTTAGCTTTCCCCTTTCCCCTTTCTTTTTCCGCTTGCACGCCTCGGCATTCTTTCCTCCCCCTTTTTTCCCTCTTCCTCTTCCCTTCTCTTTCTTTTCTCTCCTCTTATTTTAGTGTTGGGTTTGCTCTTCTACTGGCTCGGTGAGAACGAAGGCAGGAGGTGAGGTTTAAAGGGCAGATATCGCCCTTATATAGGGCGATCGCCCCATATTGGGGCGATATGACCCCTAACAATGTGCCCACTAACGGCCATGGACTTGTCCTTCGTGAAAGCTGCACGACTTGTCAGCCTTTATCAATCCTGGTCGTCTGTCACCCTCTGTGAAAAGCTGCACGAATTGTCACCCATCATCAAAGCTGCACGACCTGCCACCCTCTGTGAAAAGTTGCACGATGTGTCACCCATCATCAAAGCTGCAGGACCTGTCGCCTTCTGTAAAAAGATGCACGACCTGTCACCCTCTGTGAAAAGCTACACGACGTGTCACCCTCTGTGAAAAGCTACATGACGTGTTTGCAGCGAGTGTGTTGTCACGTCGTGTGAGAAAGTAAAAGCGATGACAACATAATTAACGGTGCAAAATAATAAAACATACATAATGTGAGAAAGTACAAACATACACGAGTTGTCACTGTCAATAAAACTACAAGTTAGAAAAAACTACAAGGTAAAACTAGCTGGCGCCCCTCGCGGTAGGTAAGGCTGGGCATTCGGTTTAACCGAAAAATTCGGTTTCGGTTTTCGGTTTATTTGGAAATTCGGTTATTCCAAAATTGAAACCGAATTGTGTATGAAAATTTCGGTAACTGATAGTTCGGTTTCGGTTTCAGTTTTAACTGAATTAACTGATAGCATCTGCTTCTTGACCCCACGGCATGCGCAGGAGCTTCTGGATTTTTCTGTAGCAAGGAGGAGGAAATCTGAAGATGCACTAGCAACCATCATCATAGAAAGTACGCTGTTTTGAAACGAATTACGGCACGTCGAGGCATGGAGTTTTTGATTCGGAAGAGACCGAGTTCTCGTTGATTTGCAACTTGCTGGATTCTAAGATTTCTCATTCTCCCGGTTCATGGGTTACCTTGGCCTGACTCAATCCCAGGTTGTGTATCTGCCTTAGTGACCCTGCCTTAGTTACTTTGCCCTGGTTAATGCAATCGTAAAAGTTCCATCTCATCAACAAAATTGAGTAAATTTAAATTTTACTTTTGCATGATGTGATATTACAAAAGTTTCACAAAGCCCATGCGCCTTGGTGACACTTGCGGGTGAGCCAAGTCCAGCTGCTAGTGCAATCAAGAAAAGGTGGTGTCAAGTGAGAAGATGTGCAAGCAATTGTTTTCTATGAAACGCTGGTAAAGATCTCCCGGGCTCTCTTCTCTCAGCAGAAGCAGCTTGTAAATTTTTCGCACCGCTCTTCTCACCGAAGAAGAATCCGGTTAGTTCGTTAACCAATAGTTAAAACCGAATTAACCGAAAAAAGTTCGGTTATTCCATATAGCTAACCGAATCAACAACCGAACAATTCGGTTTCGGTTTTTTCGGCCGGTTCGGTTTTAACGGTTTCGGTTTTCGGTTTATTTGCCCAGCCCTAGCGGTAGGATCCATCGTGTGGCCCCAGGCATCCTACGATGCTGAACATGTCCGGATGGATATGTCAGGTGGTCAGGAGGCAGTTCGCGAGTACTCCTAGCAGGCCGTACTGGTGCTATCGGAGTAGTGAAGGGGGCCTACGATGGCTAGCTCGGTCCGGGCGCATCAGTGAACTGCGACGGACAAAGGACATCATCCATCGTCTCCTGCTGGGGATCCAGAAGCCACTCGTCAAAAATCCCCAGGTCGAATAACACGCTCGAGACGTCAGAGTGGGTCGCGCTCCGGTCATCGACGACTGCTGACAAATATTTCAAGTTAGTACACCACATAGTGTAAAGAACGTAGGAGACAGGGGGATACCACAAAAGTATACCTGCAGCGGGACGGTGCCAGCTGGAGCTCCCCGGGACATCGGGAGGAGGGGTGTGTGTCATGTGCGCTGTACCCGGTGCGGTGTGCGACGTGTGTCGGCCACGTACAGCGGACGAAAAGCCGGGGACCTCTGCCACATCGTCATCCCTCACCCTCCTGCAAGACGTAAGGTGGACGATGCGAGCGGTCCTGTCCAGAACACGCTGCTCCATCCCTCTCAGGTGATCCATTGTCGTGGTCCCTGTGTCGATAGTAGCAATAACGGTGGTGGCCTCCTCGTGCGCCTCCCTGGCAAGGTCACTTTGCGAAAAAGGCTTGTTAGTTGTTGCTGTTGTATGAATGGTACATTATATGAAATGTGGGAGTAAGTACTAACCACGCGGTGAAAAGCAGAGTCTGGCTGCGTAGGGTAGGTGTCCACTATGGAGGGAACGTGCCTCGGAGGTGACTCTATGACATGCACAACTTGAACACGTGTGCGTGGGCTGTACCATCGGATGTAGTCGACGTAAGTGGCGTGGTTGTAAGGGGCAGTCTCGTCATGCACATCTGCCAACGCGCTGCGCTGGCCGATCAGCATGAGGCAACATGCGTGTCGACTCATTCGTAGTACCAATGAAGCCCTTGCGTGTCTATGCATAAAGTGATTTGCAACATAAACCTCATTAGTAAGAGATGCAATTAAAAGACATGTAAAATAGATGTAAAAGAGATGTAAAATAGTACTAATGTGTGGACGCTCACCGGGATGATATCACCAGTAGGGGGAACGCTTGCCGGAGATCGAACTACCTCATGACGCGGTGGGTGGCATAGCACTCAACGAACACATCATAAACAAGGTGACGCCGCATCAGCCAATACGTGATGTCACTGGTGCACTATAGCTAAAGTCCATGAGGTGATAGCGCACCAACAAGCTCTGGAAGGTACGGGCGCCAAATGACGCGATCATCCGTCAGCTGGTCAAACATTGCTATGTACTTAGGGTATGAAGCGTGCGACGTAATTGGGTTGAAAGTCGGCTGCAAAAAAAGGAATAGATGACCGCTAGTACGATAAAGTATTGTTACAATTAAACATGGCAAATAATTTTATAATTCATGATAAGTCGCTAAGTCACTAAATCGCTAAGTTGCTAAATAATTTTAAAATTGACAATAAAGTTTTTTGTACTAACCCATCGGTGACACCACAAATAGCCCATGGTAGGACGGTCGACATCATCCCCTGGGGCGAGAAGCCTAGGCCGTAAGGGTCCAAGTCTATATGTGGTCGTCCGATTTGAAACCTCTCGAACGACCACAACTGAAGCAGTAGAGGACACCCGGCGAGAACGGAGGCGTCAGAGATGCGACGACACCCATTGCAAAGGGCCCAGTAGGTGGCTGCCAGTACAGCTGGTTCACAAGCCAGCTGCGGGATCTGCTCCAGGTCGGCCTCCGCGATCGTCCTGGTGAACTGCATCATGTGCTTGTCAACGCTGTCCCCATGGGTCGAGCAGAACATAACCTAGACGAACATGCAGGATCGAAGTATACGAATATAGCAATCAGAGAGGGGTGAATGATTGTGCGGAAGCTAAAACCAAATTCTTGATCTAATAAAAGTTCACCCCAAAACAGAACTAAATAATTGCCTCGTATTCGACAAAAACAGAATGACAGAGGTTCGATAAAAAGCAAATTACCGGAGATCCAACCGTCGGATCGATTTGCAATTTGGAAACCAGAAACTAGATTCCAATATGAATTGAACCAAAAAAGAATCAGCTCGATCGGACTTACGGATCAAAAGTTATGAACCTCGCAGGCTTGCTATGACAGAAGTTGACGAGAATAGATCTTACTAGAATTGTAGCTCGCCGAAAGATTTGAAGAACTTGATCTTTATTTCTCCTTTTTTTTGTCTAAAGTACTCTAAACAAAAGAGTACAACCCTAAAGCTTGCTCAAAACTTGATGCATAAAGAGGAGGCGCCTCACCCTATTTATACAGAGCAAACACATAGAGTCCTGAATACAATTCCTACTCCTAATCCTAGAAGGAGTCCCACTCCTAATCCTAGAAGGAGTATGTATTCAACACAACACCACTTGGCCCAACCTGGTCGAGTACAACTCTTGCACGCGTATGGCAACCCTACCATACTCACGTGACTAACACTTTGCACGCGCATGGCCACCTGCCATTCTCACGTGACTAACCATTCTTCATATGTACCATTCTCTTAGCCCGAACATCCCGCATGACATCCTTGACCACTAAGGCCTCAGTTCCTCCTCAACCTAGTCCCGAATCTCAGTTCCTCCATGAATCTAGTTCCGGTCCCGTCATCGACCACGTTCGCCCTCAAGCAATCACCTGCATATGAACAAACCATAAAACGATTCCGAGCACAAGTCCGCGACTTGACTCAAAGTCAATCCATGCAACTACTCACACGAGCATTACATAAAGTCCACTTCAAAACAAGCATCATGAAATCCATTCAGATTTCATATCCTCCAAATCGAACCAAAAACCAATTCGATTCAACCAAATATCAAACCGAGCAAAACACATTCACGACGGACCAAAAATATGGTCCGGCATACACATGAAAAAGTCGATCAAAAATACAGTTCATGACGGACCAAAAATTTGGTCTGGCCTACATGCGAAACTTACTGTTTTTGAAAACTTGAGTCCGACGCAAAAACGTTTGAAAGCACGTTCACGACAGACCAAAAAATTGGTCCGGTGCTAATGCAAAAGAATGATCCGGCGCAATTGCTTTGTAAATTTTTGGTCCGATGCTAATAGGGAAATTTGGTCTAGCGCAAAGTACCTCGAGAACACGTTCACACCGGACTAAAAATTTAGTCCGACGCAGTAGCGAAAACTGGTCCAGCGCAGATGGGAAACTTACTGTTTTTCCAAGTTTGGTCCGGCGCCAATGCGAAACTTACTATTTTTGAAATTTGATCCGGGGCATATACAAGCACAAACACATTTGCAAATTCAACTCTAAGCCAATTTTTCAGCACATTATTTCACAATCTCCCCCTTGATGAAAGCATTGGCAACACCACTTAGAATTGAACATTTGGCATTCACTTCACACAAGATTTTGAAATCCAAAGTGAAAAACACAAAACTCCCCCTTTGACCAATATGCAAAGTAAAAAGTCTCCCCCCAAAAAAGAAAATGTGTGTGAATGTGCAATGTGCCCAAAAATTCCAAAAATCTCCAAACTTCCAAAAAAACTTCTCCCCCTTTTTCCTTGAATTTCTCAAAGATTGATTCCCAAACTTCTCCCCCTTTGACAATGGATTCATCAAGAGTATAAAATAGAGAACATGTTCAAAATTTTCCTGTAGCAATGATTTCACAAAGAGAAACAAGGGAGTGCCAAGATAGGAAAAGATGAGCTCATTCAATCATATAACCTTATATATCACATAATATGCAAAATACATGATCTTAATGTGATTTTAACAAGTTAGGGAATGACATGTATCTCAACCTCAATTCAGTCAACTATAGCCAAATACTAAGCAAGACCTTTAGTAGAAAAACAAAGGCTTAAAATTGAAGCAACTAACAACTCTGGGCGAGCAAGTAGTTTCAACTCCAATCTAGTAAACCAATTTAATCTTTAAACAGTAAACTGCATGTGGCATGCTTGAAGCATACTTCTTTTATTTCCTTAGAGTGGCATGCTTGAAGCATACATCTTATCTTTGAGGGAATGGCATGCTTAAAGCATACATTTTATCTTTTTAGGGAAAGCATGCCTGAAGCACATAACTTGAGGCTTTTGCTTTTAACAACCCTTTTTTATTGATTCCCTTTTCTTTCCTTTTTCTTTGATTGTAAACATGCAAAAGTGATTAAAAGGTCTTATGAAAGAGTAAAGATGAAAACACACTTGCTTCATAGCTCAAATTTGTCAAGAAGATTCAATATCAAGCCTAGAAGAGTAAGATATCACAGAGTATTTAGCTATAGGCAATCAGACAAGGGAATTCCGCAATGTCATTTTTGAGTTCAAGTGGAACAATTTAGATTATCATATATTAGCACAATTACATAATATATAAAGAAATATGATAAAGTAAGCTCATCAAGTGAAAGACCTTGGAAAAGAAACTCCCCCTCAAAACAAACTCATTGGATGAACAATCCCAAGTTCTCCCCGAATAAAAACAAAACGAGAAGAAGACAGAGGTTTTGTGAAAATGTCTGCCAATTGATGTTCAGTATCCACATGGTGAAGCACAATATTTCCTTTTTCAACATGATCTCTAAGAAAGTGAAATCTAATGTCAATATGTTTTGTCCTTGAATGTTGCACAGGGTTCTTAGCAATGCAAATTGCACTAGTGTTATCACACAAAAGCGGAACACTATCCAAATTAACCCCATAATCTTTAAGTGTAGCTACTATCCAAAGAATTTAAGAGCAACAACTAGCAAAGACCACATATTCAGACTCAGCAGTTGATTGTGCAGCAGAGGATTGCTTTCTAGATGACCATGCAATGAGAGAGTTTCCCTAGAAATGGCATGAACCAGATGTACTTTTTCTATCAATTCTACATCCCCCAAAATCAGCATCAGAAAAAGCTCTTAAATTAATGCATGAGGAAGCAGAAAGCCAAATGCCAAAATCTTGAGTTCCATGAAGATACCTGAAAATCCTTTTGACTGTTTGTCAATGTGAAGCACGTGGGGAAGCTTGAAAACGAGCACACAGACACACAGCAAATTGTATATCCGGCTTTGATGTAGTGAGGTACAAAAGTGAACCTATCATGCTTCTATATTCCTTTTGATCAACCGGCTCACCATCTTCATCCGGATCAAGTGTGCAACTGCTTTCCATGGGTGTTATGATTGGCTTGTTGTTTTCCATCCCAAATCGATGCAACAAGTCTTTTGTATATTTGCTTTGATGCACAAAAGTACCGTCCTTTGTTTGCTTGATTTGCAGTCCCAAAAATTATGTCAACTCACCCATCATACTCATCTCAAATTCGTCCCTTATGGTTTCTTAAAACTTAGACACTAAAACATGAGAGGAACCACCAAAGATAATATCATCAACATAAATCTGAACGAATAGTTGATCATTGCCTTGCTTGAGTAAAAAGAGTGTTTTGTCAACCTTTCCCATTGAAAATCCTTTTTCAAGTAAAAAGGTTTTTAGCCTATCATACCATGCTCTAGGGGCTTATTTCAAACCATACAAAGCTTTTGACAGTTTGAACACATGATTTGGAAACTTCGAATTTTCAAAACTAGGTGGTTGCTTGACATAAACCTCCTCATTTATGTAGCCATTAAGAAAAGCACTTTCCACATCCATTTGATACAATTTAAAACCTTTGGATGCAGCAAATGCTAAAAGGATTCTAATGGTTTCAATTCTAGCAACAGGAGCAAAGGTTTCATCAAAATCTAAGCCCTCAACTTGAGTAAAACCTTGAGCAACCAATCTAACCTTGTTTCTAACAACAACACCATCTTCACTTTGTTTATTTTTGAAAACCCATCTAGTTCCAATAACATTAAAATCAGGAGGTGGTGAGACTAGTTTCCAAACTTTATTTCGTTCAAAATTCTCTAATTCTTCATGCATGGCATTGATCCAAGATTCGTCAGATCATGCATGAGATATATCTTTGGGTTCAAAAGAAGCAACTAAAGCAGAATGAGCATGGGTATCAGAATGAATAAACCTGGATCGGGTGATTCTCTCACTTAGGTCTCCAATCATTTGTTCAGATGGATGCATTTTCTGAATGTGCAGAGGAGCTTTGGCTTTTGAAACTTCTCCTTCTCATTCTTCATTTTCAGCATGTAAAGATGATGTTGTAGCTAGAGGATGGTCAGTTGTAGGTGATGTAGAAGTAAGTGCCAAAGGTGCTACATCTTGTTGTGCATTAGGAAGAGTCAAGACCTCATCTTCAACATCACCATCATCATTATTTTCAAAGATTTTCTTCCCCTGAATATATGCGCCTGTACTTGCATCACTTGGACTAGTGCCTGAACTAGCCTCATCAAAAGTAACTTCACAAGTTTCCATAATTTTGTTAGTCTCCAAAACAAGCACACGATAGCCACGAGTATGAGCAGGATATCCAAGAAAGATGGCATCCATTGATCTAGCTTCAAATTTATCAAGATTTCCAGATTTCAAGACAAAGCATTTGCATCCAAAAACCCTAAAGTGAGAAACAGTAGGCCTATGCCCAAACCGAAGCTTATATGGAGTCTTACCCAATTTTGATCTCAAAAACACACGGTTTGAAACATAACATGCAGTTGAAATCGTTTCAGCCCAAAAGTTTCTAGGAGTGCGATGTTCATCTAACATGGTTCTAGCCATCTCAACCAACGTTCTATTTTTCCTTTCAACTACACCATTCTGTTGAGGCACTCTAGGTGATGAAAATTGATGATCAATTCCTTTTTTAGCACAAAAGTGATCAAAAGAAGAATTTTTAAACTCAGTTCCATTATCACTTCTAATCACTCTAAGAGCTCCTGGATGATCAACAGAAAGCCTAAGAATAAAACTTCTCAAATGACTAAAAGCCTCATCCTTAGATGCCATAAAGTACACTCAAGAGTATCTAGAAAAATCATCAACAATCACAAGCACATACCATTTGCCTCCAAAAGATTGAACTCGAGATGGTCCAACCGTGTCAAGATGTAGTAGCTATCCTGAAGCATTTGTCATCACCATGGTAAGAGGTGGATGTGAACCTGCAATCATCTTACCATGTCTACAAGAAGAGCATACTAGATTGCTATCACCCTTAAGCTTAGGCAAGCCACGTATGAGATCTAAACCACTTACACGTGTAAGATGATCAAAACCAACATGACCAAGTCTACGATGCCAAAAGAATAAATCTTTAGAAACATTGGCAACTAGACACCTATGCTTAGAAGAAGGTGATGCATCAAAATCAGCTTCAATACTCTTCCAAAGCGTGAAATCCTGAAAACAAGATCACCTGAAGCATCTAGCACTTTGCATTCATTTTTCTTAAAGCTTATTTCAAGATCTTCATCAATCATTTGTGAAATAGAGAGCAAGTTATATTTCAAGTTTTCAACAAGGGCCACATCCTTGAACATGAACTTGTTACTTACCTTCACTGTACCTTTTGCCACAACAGAAGATGAAGAAACATCTTCAAAAGTAACACTTTTAGCACGAGATGCAAGAGTGAGGGAGGAGAACCAATTCTTATCACCGGACATGTGGCGTGAGCATCTGGAATCCACTAGCCATATGTTCTCCTTCCTCGCACGAGAAACCTACATAGCAAAACATGTCGAGGTCTCACATCTGGGGTTAGAAATCAGATTTTTGGGAATCCAGTACTGAGACACACCACACAACAAAGTAGGCACAACACAAGTATTCTTATGCACAAAATCAGATTTGCCCTTTCTCGTGTCTCTAGCAACAAAAGGTGTTTGCTTCACCCTAGGCACATAGTAAGAAGCAAGATGTGCCTTTCTGAAGTTAGACCTAGTCTTAGTCTTTTCTTTCCTTTGCTATTTGGCTAGTTTGAAGCAAAAATCTACTAAATGTCCATCTCTACCACAATAAGTGCAAGTGTACTTAACAATATGTTTAGCTTTGGAAGTAGAAACAACATTTGCATTCATCATAGTAGAAGATAAAAGACCAGCAGATTTAAAGACAATTTTCTTAGGCTCATTTGAAATCTCAAGTTTGTCATTGCAAGGAGCATAAACAACAGTGCGAGGTTTAGTTTCATATGAAGCATGAAGATCAAAACCTAAACCTTTCTTGTTTGAGCTAACTTTAGATTGATCCAAAATCATGTTCAACTTTTTCTTGCCATTAGTGAATCGTTCCAAAGAGTTTTGCAAGTAATCAACTTTATTAGCAAGACTTAAATAATTATTGCAGGGAACATCCACTTTTCCTTTTTGCTTGCGACAAATTGAGCATGAAAGAACTTCATGAGTAAGTAGATCATCAGTCAATTGAGAAACCCTAGCATTTGCATCTTTCAATTTCAATTCAAAAGTTGAGCATTTAGAACAAGAAGTTGAATCATGTAAATCATCAGTGAAACAACTAGCATGTTTAGCATGTTTCTCATTTTTCTCAAGTTGATGTAACAGGGAAGCATGTTCTTTCCTAAGCAAAGTGAGCTCATTGTAGACTAAGTCACATGATTTGCAAGTATCATCATCGGGAATCAAAGTTTTAAGTCTAGCAATTTCAGCATTCAATGATTCAACAATGAAATCATGTTTCTTAATTTTCTTGTCATGTTTGTCAAGCAATTTTCCAAGACGAGCAACAACAATAGCTAATTCATCATAAGAAGGATCTACCTCATTGAAGTCATTGTCGTGGTCGTCCTCGGTGAAGCTATCCTTGCTGCTTGCCATAAGACACAACCCCATCAAATCATGCTTACCTGGAGTTGCATCATCCTCGCTGCTCTCCGAGTCCACGTCACTCAAATTGACTTGTTCAAGAGCGGAAAGAATTCGGTGAACCACCTTGCGGTTGATGAAGCTCTTCTTCCTTTCATTTGAAGAGAACCTTTTCTTCTCCTTTCTTCTGTCGTTGTCCTTCTCCTCCTTTGATGCTTTTCCTGCAAGCTTAGGACAATTTGTGCAAATATGGTTGAGGTCACCACATTCATAGCATCTTGGAGGGCCACCACCACCTCTCTTCCTCATTCTCACATTTTGCAAGGCTTTATTAAAACGAGAAGAGAGTAGTGCCAAATCTTCTTCAGGAAATTCTTCAATTTGCTCATCTGTTAAAGACGACAAAGAGGACAAAGCAAAAATAGAAGAAGAATTTGCATTCGACATGTTAGGGTTAGAGATTAAAACAATCGATTTAAAATTACCCTTCCTGGCAAGAACATCTAACTCATGAGTCTTCAATTTGGAATAAAGCACATCTAAGGTAAGTGTACTCATGACGGTAGATTCTCTAATGGATGTTACTTTCATCTCCCAAATTGACATGTCTAAAGCACCAAGCAATTGTCTAGCATTAGCAGCATCATCAAAGCTAACTCCAACAACACGCAAATTGCTAAGAATTTTATTAAAGCGTGCAAAAAAATCATCTAGTGACTCACCAGGCTACATCTCAAATCGCATGTATTCCTTTTTGTAAAGATCTTGACGAACCTCTTTGATAGTGTTAGAACCCTTATGGTAATCACAAAGAGATTTCCATACCTCATATGTGGATTTGAGATGGATCACACGGTCAAAGTCGCTGCGTCCCAAACCTTGGATGATCAAGTTGCGCGCTTTGTCGCTTTGTTTGCTTCAACATGTGCGTGATTGGCGTTGCTGACGTTGTCGTTTGCAGGGACTTGATAAGGCTTGTAAACCTTCTCCCAAATTGCGAAGCCCTGCGCTTGGATGAAAGCCTCCATCTTGGCCTTCCAAAACTGAAAATCAACACCATCGAATACACACGGTTTTGTCGAATAATGATCCATTAATCTAATCACCGGTTAAGATAGATTAGAAAAACCTGGCTCTGATACCACTTGTAGGATCGAGGTATACGAATATAGTAATCAGAGGGGGGTGAATGATTGTACGGAAGCTAAAACCAAATTCTTGATCTACTAAAAGTTCACCCCAAAACAGAACCAAATAATTGCCTCGTATTCGACAAAAATAAAACGATAGAGGTTCGATAAAACGCGAATTCCTGGATATCCAACCGTCGGATCGATCTGACATTTGGACACAAGAAACTAGATTCCAATATGAATCGAACCCAAAAAGAATCAGCTCGATCGGACTTATGAATCAAAAGTTATGAACCTCGTAGGCAAGCTATGATAGAAGATGACGAGAATAGATCTTACTAGAATTGTAGCTCGCCGAAAGATTTGAAGAACTTGATCTTTATTTCTCCTTTCTTTTGTCTAAAGTACTCTAAACAAAAGAGTACAACCCTAAAGCTTGCTCAAAACTTGATGCATAAACAGGAGGCGCCTCCCCCTATTTATACAGAGCAAACACATAGAGTCCTGAATACAATTCCTACTCCTAATCCTAGAAGGAGTCCCACTACTAATCCTAGAAGGAGTATGTATTCAACACAACTCCACTTGGCCCAACCTGGCTGAGTACAACTCTTGCATGCGTATGGAAACCCTACCATACTCACGTGACTAACACTTTGCACGCGCATGGCCACCTGCCATTCTCACGTGACTAACCATTCTTCATATGTACCATTCTCTTAGCCCGAACGTCCCGCATGACATCCTTGACCACTAAGGCCTCAGTTCCTCCTGAACCTAGTCCCGAACCTCAGTTCCTCCATGAATCTAGTTCCGGTCCCGTCATCGACCACGTTCACCCTCGAGCAATCGCTTGCACATGAACAAACCACAAAACGATTCCGAGCACAAGTCCGCGACTTGACTCAAAGTCAATCCATGCAACTACTCACACGAGCATTGCATAAAGTCCACTTCAAAACAAGCATCATGAAATCCATTCAAATTTCATATCCTCCAAATCGAACCAAAAACCAATTCGATTCAACCAAATATCAAACCGAACAAAACACATTCACGACGGACCAAAAATATGGTCCGGCATACACATGAAAAAGTCGCTCAAAAATACAGTTCATGACGGACCAAAAATTTGGTCCGGCGTACATGCGAAACTTACTGTTTTTGAAAACTTGAGTCCGACGCAAAAACGTTTGAAAGCACGTTCACGGCGGACCAAAAAATTGGTCCGGTGCTAATGCAAAAGAATGATCCGGCGCAATTACTTTGGAAATTTTTGGTCCGACTCTAATAGGGAAATTTGGTCTAGCGCAAAGTACCTCGAGAGCACGTTCACACCGGACTAAAAATTTAGTCCGACAAAGTAGCGAAAACCGGTCCGGCGCGGATGGGAAACTTACTGTTTTTCCAAGTTTGGTCCGGCGCCAATGCGAAACTTACTGTTTTTGAAATTTGATCCGGTGCATATACAAGCACAAACACATTTGCAAATTCAACTCTAAGCCAATTTTTCAGCACATGATTTCACAGAATAGCCATATCAAGTACGCCTCATAGTGGCGGCTAACAACGTAGTCCCCCACTCCGTCTGCCATCCTCTCTGGCTGTAAAAGGTAATGGTCAGGTCCAGAACTGCAAGGTAAAACAAAATAAAAATTAGACAAATTAAACCGTCACTTACATAGAATTGCACCAGCCACCTTTGCATCGGGCCATGCATAGAAGCGAAAGGGGTGTACCCTACATCCTATGGTAGCACGTCTGTGAACAGCTGCAGTAGGTCTGTCCGCCAGTTCGGGTCAAAGTCGACAGGCACAACTACGTCCCCGGAGCAAGGTAGGCCCAGGAGGTAATTGACGTCCTCCAGTGTGGGTGCCATCTTGCCACATGGTAGGTGGAACATGTGCATCTACGGGCGCCAACGGTCCACCAGAGCGGTCAGTAAGCTCAGGTCATACGGGAACCTCCTGGAGGCACCCCGTCTATCCTGCTCGTCTGCTACTGTTGCCACCACCATCCTGGCTAATGGAAGCAACCCCACTGCTCTCAGCCTGCAGGAAAATATTGTAAGTACGATCACTGCACACATACAAGACATCGTAGTAACGCAACTATGTGATTAGTGTACTAACCTCGGAATCCACCGCAGATCAATCCTCTATGCTCTCATGGGGGTGAGCAAGCGTAGCGCACTGAGCTCCTAAGGTGCCTCCCTCTCCGGTGGCAGCGCGGTGGCTAAGAGGCTCCGGTGAGTCACGTCTATCACCGGGTCAAGCAACTCGTACGCCATACCTGCAATTCAATAGCTCAATGTTAGTATCAATAGAATATACATACAAAATGAAAAATGCAATTACAAAAAGAATAGAATGTAAATAAAATTATTTCATACAAGTTAATGTGACATTACAAATTGAACACAACAACTACATATACAAAGTCCATACATTCATTACATATAACAATACTACATACTAAATTACAAGTACAACAATTTCATTGCAAAGTCGATACAACAATTTTACGGTGTCTGAACCGTGGGACAATACTTGAAAGTGTGGCCCGTCTCCTTGCAAACTGAACATTTCTTTACACGACGGCCGATTTCTGCTGCATCCATATCATTCCTTATACGCCTTGTCTGCCATCGCCCTACACCCTTTAGCCTACTTACATCCAGAACCCACCGTGTGTCCTCCCATCTCTGATGCTCCATGAATAAACCCAGCACTTGAAAACCATAAATTTTTGGACTCCAGGTTGTTATCACCGCTTCCTTATTGAAAAAATGTGACAAGAATATACCTAGATCCATTCGAATTGTTGAGCAGGCAGCCATGACGTGTGTGCATGGCTTGTGTAGCAGACGAGGCTTGTTGCAGGTGCATACACATGTTTGTCTATGCATGATGCATTCATGAGCAACTTTTCACAGGTTCATCCCATACCCAGATTTATCTTTACATAGTACCTCAAAACGAAGCTCCCCCATGCCCATCTTCAATGCTCTATGCATCTCCCCCTTACCCTTTTCCTCCATGTTCATAGAAATCATCTCAGAGTACTTTACACCAGGGGCATTCATGCGAGTGATGACCCTAGCATGACGATCCACAAAGTACTTCGTGATGCCATGAAGAACATCCTCCACTATAGCAACCAGGGGAAGCGGTCTCAACCCTCGCATGACCCAATTGTAAACGTCAGCCAGGTTGGTTGTCTGACCCCATACCTGGCACCATCGGTGTCATAAATCAGAGCTCATTTCTCCCTAGGCTCATGCTCTATCCATTCGGAGAAGCATTTCATAGCCCTTCCATTCCTCCGAACCAGGTGCAGAGTGTCTGTGGGTAACTCTTCAAGCACTACTGGGGCCTCCCTTGAGGAAGGTGTTGCCTTCTTTGTCGCTTCTCATTGTATGCCTTGATGTCAGCTCGTCTAACTTCTTCCACAATGCATAAAATTTTCTCTGTTGGTTCTGATTGCACAGCCTCCTAAAAAGCTTCGTCAGCTCTTTGTTCCTGAACTGCTTGTAGAAATTGGCACCCATGTGCCGTTTGCACCATTTACTACGCAAATCAGGCCATGGATGTGTCTCATCTTCACCTTGCTATAATTGCACGATCACCTTCAACAACCCTGGATGCCGATCATGTATGACACACACACCATGCCGTTGTTCCACGACACCGGCTTTCACGTTTCTTAGAAACCATAGCCAACATCAGTGTTCTCACCCTCTACGAATGCGAGCGCTACGAGAAGAACTTGATTGTTGCCATCGACTCCTATAGCAGTCAATATCTGGCCTTTGTACTTCCCAGTCATAAATGTCTCGTCCATGCATAACAACGGACGGCAATGTCTGAACGTGTTGATACATGCACCGAAAGCAATGAATGCCCACTTGAGTAACATCATCCCAAGGAAACGCTGCGAAGGCTGCTCAAAAATATCATCATAAGTCCCAGCATTTCTTTCCTTGATCACCTGAAGCAAACCTGACAAATTCTGATAGGAGTCTTCGTACGTACCAAACCTTGCTTTCAATGCCTTCTGCTTCGCTCTCCATGCCTTGGCATAGCTAATGGTGTACTGGAACCTCTTCTCAATTGCATGTATAATGACACGTGGCTCTAAATCCAGGTTACTCACAATCTCCCCATACACTGCATTCGCAACAAAGCCTGAAGATATATTTCTATGCGATTGTGTAGACTCCATCAGCAGACATGAGTATGGTAACACTATAGAACACTTCCAAATTGTGTCCCACTTAGGCTGATAAGCATGGACACACCATGGGCAACCCTCCGTCTAGCATTTGACATCATACACCCGCTGATCTGACTTCGCAACCCAAAACACTGCCCATGCTGTCGCCACTTCCTGCACCTCACCCTTATCTTTGTAAATTGCACCTTGCCACACCTCATTCCGATCGTACCCCCATTGGACATCATCATCCTCGTTGACCATCAGCCTATCGAACCGACACTCATCCCACTCCACAGGAGTGTTCTCCCTCGTCTGCTACACCCATTGGTTCTTGCACCTCTGTCATTGGAACATCAACTTCCTCACCTTGCACTACTTCCTTACCCGAACTAATATTATGCCTCAAAGTATTCTCTAGCCTAGCTGCTCTCCCCAACTTCCTCCACATCGTCACCAACAACCTCTTGTTGTATCGCATGGATACCCTCTGCTTTCTCAAATGCTTGCACCAACAACACTAATGGCCATCATCTCTCAATCGCTGCTCTTACATACAAACTCCATGACTTTGGACCTGTAATTTCAAATAACTCCCAGTACGTGCAATTCTGTCTCCTACACCCTAATCCGTGCAGCTTCATACCATGCAATTCACGGTCCAACGAGAATATTTGGTATAACCATCTTCTAACTATGCTCCATGAACACTCCCCTGGATGTGACAGACCAGCCACAACACTTGAAAAATGACTTAGTTCCACCCCTTCTGCACCCATTTGTGGAACCCCTTCTCCGTAATGTATTGTAAATTGCACTCGTTCATCCATACCTATTAAACATTTCATGAAATTCTTAATACCTTGTACCTGTGTACCACCCATACCTGATCGCTAAAAAGCTATTGCTATTCAACATAGCTAACTACTTACAAACCCAATTAATCTGGTTGCTAAATCATATATCTAAAAAAATGTATTGCTATTCTACACATTTAACTAATCTACAGACTAATTAATCAGATTACTAAGTCATTTGTCTAAAAAACTAAATGCTAGTCACTAAATCGCTAAATTGTCACTAAATCGCTACATCGCTAAATCGTTGGTATGTCACTAAATCGGTAAATAGTCGCTAAATTGTAGCTAAATCGCTAAATAGTCGTTAAATCATCACTAAATCGCTACATCGCTAAATCGTTGCTAAATCGTTTGTATGTAGCTAAATCGCTAAATAGTCACTAAATCGCTAAATTGTCACTATGCCGCTAAATCGCTAAATCGTCGCTAAATTGCTAAATCGCCGATATGTCGCTAAATCTCTAAATAGTCACTAAATCATCAATAAATCGCTAAGTGGCTAAATCGTTAAGTTGCTAAATAGTCACTAATTCGCTAAATCGCAGCTAAATCACTAAATCGTCGCTAAGCCGCTAAATAGTAACTAAATCGCTACCTCACTAAACCACCACTAAATTGCTAAATCATCGTTGCTAAGTCGCTAAATAGTAGCTAAATCCTTAAATCGCTAATTAATCTAGTAACTAAGTCTCTAATTAAATACAAAAAATAGAAATTTACCTGCAGATGAACGCAGCTATTCTTCTTCCTTCTCTTCTCTCCTTCTTCCTCCTCCTCCCTTCTTCTCCCTATTCTTCCTCCTCCCTTCTTCCTCTCCTCTTCTTTCTTTCTCTCCCTCTTCTTCTTTCTTTCTCTTCTTCTCTTTCAATCGACCTCTTCTGCCGTCAGTTTGGGCGAAGCCGAGGGGGCCTAGCAGTTTTGATGCTCCTTGTCACCAAATGAAATGGCGACAGAGAGGTGGATGACAATTTTGCCCTCTATCGCCAAATGAAATGGTGACAGAGCTCTCCTCACCATTTGAAATGGCGACAGGAGCCTATCGCCATTTCAAACGGACACAGGAGGGTACTTTTGTTATTTTTTTAATGGCATGTTATTTTTGTAAATATTTATTAAAAAATATTATTTATTAAAAAATTTCACCCCTTCATTCTATGTCCCTTCCTTCCCCACTCCCTTCTCTTATATTTTGAAATAGTTTTTCCAAAATTGTTCTCAATATTTGTTCTTTGGAGTTCCTTAATCCTTATTAGAATCATATTTAAATTATATAACTTCTTTTGTATCATTCTATTTTGGAGAAAATAAAGATAGTTGTTTTAGGTGCAACTTGTATGGTTGGGTCTTTTGACATGTTGGGAAAGCCAAGACCCATTATGTGTCGTGTACTGTGGAATTTCTCTATTTTTAAGGATGGTCATCGCTAGCAAAGCTTGCGCATGTTGTCTACTACATTTTATATGAGTACGAGCATGAGACATCATCCAAACATAATGATTAGCTGCCAACAGGTGAGAAAAAAAATGTAATTTCTAAAAAAAACATGTGAGAACGTATATTAGTGACCATACATAACAATATAACATCAACCAAACCATAATCGTTTCAACCACAAGCAACAAAATTGATATGGCGCGGATAGGAGGGGGTGCATTTTCGAGCTCGATTTGGTAATGTAAACCTTGCCTACACTACCCTTTTTCTTCACATTAGCTTGTTGCTTCAAATTAATATTAAAAAATTTTGCAGTGCTATCGGGACCCGAATCTGCAAATCCGGACCCTGTGTGTATTCAGCACTAGTCCAGGATCACGCTAGTGCACACAGTCTCAACATTGGTAAATACTAAAATCGTACTCAACGAAATAGTAAAGTACTTTATTGAAAGGAAATATAACTGGTTGCTCGACCTTATGGTCAAGTTACAAAAGTACACATTGCAAGGTTTAAGTCTTACTCAAATAAACTTGCAGTGGAAAATAAAGAAACGTGTGGCGCCAACCAATATGCCACAGGCAACTGACTGGGCTCGCCCCTAGTTCGTCGGCTCCTCCTGGAACTCCTCCTCCAATGCTGGCATCGATTCTTCTTCAACTGATGTTTGTATTGTTGCAAGGGTGAGTACTTAAAAGCACTCAGCAAGTCATGCACAGAATGCAGTCTAATATTCTACATGCATGGCTTGTTACAAGGAACATGCTAAAAGGTTTATTTGCAGTAAAGCATCATTCACAATATTAATAATAGATTGAAAGCAGTATAGCAATAGTAACAATAATTACTTTCATAAACAATTTCACAAGTAAGCATTTATCAACCTAAAACAAGTTCATCGTTTCCATACCAAGTAACCAAAGTCATTTTCATGAAAGTCTAACTCTTGACTGTAATCACCGAGCAATGTCCAATACCGTGGACTTGGCTATTCGAATAGGTTGTACACTCTGCAGAGGTTATACACTTTACCCACAACATACAGTCAAACACCACCAAGGTGAGTGACCATAACAAAGCCTTTCCAAAGCTACTTCTAAACCCGGTACTGCCCGCTAAGGTTTCAACACTAAAGGGATTGGTTACCACACTCAGGGCCCCCCTCTTACGCCTGTGAGTCCACCCGTTAACCTGAGGATCACACCACCATTACAGCACCGAAATCTAGACATCACAATTTACTCGGCTAGGTCTGTCCCATTCCAGACTTGTGACTATATGTTGGACTCAGTTCAAATTCTTGCAAGGTTACGTCCTTAAATTGACCAAGGCAAAACTACCCAATAATTAATGTGTCCAAATCAAAGAAAACCAACACGACCTCCCATGTGCCACCTTTGGCCCACCAGAAACAAACTTGCCACTTGCCTTAGTCTAAATCATTTTATCATACCGGTTAATTACCATGCACCACGTGCCATCATCAACATCAATAACACATGTCACATCTTCCATAAACACGTTCCATATCTCATTAAGTCAAGACTAACATTTAATATTCCAAAATGATGTCATTGACACGTTGCAGGGCTAAACGTACTACATGCGATCTATATAACCCATGTTGGCAAATTAATAATGTCCAACTAATATTCCATAATCCAGGGTGACAAATGATTTATGACATACAATTATTATCGTCAAGGAGACATACAACAAATAGGTCATTTATCTAATTTCCCAAATTATCTGAAAGCATTTCTAATTAAATTAGCGTGTAATAGTTTAAATAAACATAATTTTAAAATTGGGATCAATATGGTCAAAGCTTAACTTGCCTTGGAAAAGATCCTGTTCCTGGTCTTGGACTTGGTCCTAGGTCAGAACCTCTCCTTCGAAGCCTTCAGGCAGTTCAACGTCTACGCGTATCGGGTAAATAAATAACAAATGAATTAAAATAGAGAAAAACTCAAGTCCAAAAATTAAATAAAATTCAACATTAAATAGAGCTCAATTTTATAAAAATTTAGAAACTGGAATCACCTCAATCGGAGTTAAAACACAAAAGTTATAGCTGTTTGAAGTATGAAAAATCAATTAAAAGAATAAACCGAATTAATTCATTTATTTTTCTATTGAAAAACCGGAAATATGACGTCAGCATGATGTCATCACGCATTTTCTTTTCCGGCCGAATTATTTTTCTAAAGGAAAATCGATTTATTGTGTCATGCTTGCGTCAGCCGGTCCATAGACCTGGTCCACGTTTCAGGTTCAGTCCACCGTGGACCTAGTCCACGGGCGCACGTGTCGCTGACACGTGGGACCCACCGGGTGATGTCAACTGCTGACGTCAGCATGGCTCGGCCAAGATGGCTGACATGCGAGCCCCACCGTGACGTGAGCATGATGTCACGGATGACGTCCTCGCACGGTGCGACCGAGCCGCTGACACGCGGGCCCGACGCTGACATCACGGTAACCGAGCGACAACCGCGCTGACCACGCCGCTTCGGCTCCGTGCGAAGTGGCACGATCTGGGCCGTTCGTTTGAAATCCGACGGTCAAGATTAGATCCAATCTCGCACGTTGTGGATTAACGCGGTTGATCTGGACCGTTCGTTTTGGATCGAACGATTGAGATTGGATCTGGTTTAGCCGCATCAAGGGGCGACGTGGCATGACTCGGCGTCTAACACGTGGCACGATCTAAGCCGTCTAACCTGGATCCAACGGTTGAGAGCAGATCCAACTGGATCTACTCGGTCTAATCTAGACTGCACGATCTAGATCTAACGGCCATGGATGGATCTAATCCCGTGCAATAACCGAGCTACGTGGCTAAATCTATACCGTTCAATATAGATCTAACGGCCTAGATATGATCTAGCACGGTGCAATAGGGATCTACGTCGCCTGATCTAGTGCATCGGATCTAGATCCAACGGTTGCTAATAGATCTAAACGGTAACACGGGATTTTGCACGGGGTGACGTGGACGAACCTGGGCCCTTGGATCTTGATCGGACGGCTGGCTTTCTTCGCGAGTTTTGTCAATGTCGCGGCGGCTCTCGGTTGCCGGAGACGAAGACGATGACGATCCCGACGGCGTTTGGCTGCGAATCCGGTGAAGTGAATGCCCCCTTTAAAGCGCCTTGTCACGGGGAACCCGGATTTGGGCACCAACACGGCGGAGACGGCTCGACAGCGTCGGGGAAGAAGAAAAACAGCGGCGGCTACTCTCTGCGTAACGACAAGGAATCGGAGGCTGGCGGCGGCAGCTTGGGCTCCAAAACCTAGGGCAAAATGCGTAGGCGGCAATGACGAGTATGGTGCGCTAACCCACGCATTAAATACCAGCTTTGACGTTCGGATTCAGCGCGGAATTCACGGAATGGCCGTGGCGGCGGTGGACTCCGACCACGAAACTGAGAGGGTGACATGGCTGCATCCTGGCCGTCCGTACGAACGCGATCAACGGCCACGATCATGCGCCGTGAACGGATCTGAATGGGAAATAGCTAGGGTGATGTGGCACAATCTCTGCCGTTGGATCTTGATCCAACGGTTCACGCGGATAGGGTTTGGCTCGGTCGAAACGGGCTCGGGTCAGGCTCGGGTCCAGTGCGGTTCGGCTCGATCGGACTCGAGTCGGCCTCGAGTCTGACTCAGGTCGGTCCAACAGTGCAACCTGTTAGGGTTTTCAGCAATTTAATAATTTAAAATAATTCTAGAAATCCAAATAAATCAAGAAAAATAGCAAAATGCTCAGAATAATTGCAGAAAAATTCTAGAAAATACTTTGAGACATTTTGGACTCAAATAAAATATTTCCAACAAAATTTTATTTGAAACTTTTAAATATTTAAATAATTCAATAAATGACTTAATTCAAAATATATCCAAATAAATTCCATAAAATTCCAAAAATTCAACCAACATAATAAATTGAATAAAATTACAAATTTGGGATGTTACAAACCTCCCCCCTTAACAGAATCTTGACCTCGAGATTCAGGGCTAACTAAGGATTAGGTTTGGGAACTCCATCAAATCTTCCTCGCACTCCCAAGTCGCTTCGCTTTCTGAATGATTGCTCCACTGGACTCTGCAGAAATGGGTTGACTTGTTTCTTGTCTCTCAGTCCATTGTGTCTAAAATATTCACAGGGTGCTCTTTATAAGTCAGATCTTCCTGCAGCTCGATCGACTCCAAAGGTGTCTGTTCATCCGGCACTCGCAGGCACTTCTTTAGTTGTGACACATGGAACACATCATGCACTCCTGCCAACGACTGCGGCAACTCCAATTGGTAAGCAACTTCACCTCTACAGCTTAGGATCTTGAATGGTCCAACATATCACGGTGCGAATTTCCCTTTGGCGTGAAATCTCTTAACTCCCATGAGAGGTGTAACTCTGAGATATACGAAATCTTTCGGTTCGAAGCTCAACTCTCGGCGACAGTTATCGGCGTAACTCTTTTGTCTCGACTAAGCTATCTTCAATCTTTCCAGAATCATGGCAATCTGCTCTTCTACTTCCTGGAGAATGTCCGGTCCAAAGACATGGCGCTCTCTAGTCTCATTCCAATTCAATGGCATTCGACAAGGTCGACCATACAATGCCTCAAATGGTGACATTTGCAGACTGGCCTGATAACTACTATTATAGCTGAACTCGGCGTATGGCAAACACTTGTCCCATGAGGTAGCATATGCTAGAGCACAAGCCCGCAGCATGTCCTCCAAAATCTGATTAACTCTTTATGTCTGTCCATCCGTCTGCGGATGATATGCTGTACTGAAGTTCAAACGGGTCCCTATGGCTTCATGCAACTTATTCCACAATCTTGAGGTAAACTGGGTACCTCTGTCCGACATTATTTTCTTCGACACCCCATGCAAAAAGACAATCCTGGACATATATAGCACAGCTAAACGGTCTCTAGAATAAGTGGTCTTCACTGGTATGAAATAAGCGACCTTGGTCAAACGATCCACTATGACCCATATGGAATCATATCCACCCTGAGTTCTTGGCAAGCCAGTAATGAAGTCCATTCTGATTTCCTCCCACTTCCATTCAGGTATCTTTAGTGGCTGCAACAAACCAGCTGGCCTCTGATGCATGGCCTTAACTCTTTGACATATATCTCATAAAGCAACATGCTCAGTAACCTCACGCTTCATGCTTGGCTACCAAAATCTCTCTTTCAGGTCTTGATACATCTTGGCACTTCCCAGGTGAATTGAGTACTTTGAATCATGGGCTTCCTCCAGAATCAACTGCTTCAGCTCTTTGTTGTTCGGCACACAGATGCGGTTTTTAATCCACAATAGATCTAAACGGCAACACGGGATTTTGCACGGGGTGACGTGGACGAACCTGGGCCCTTGGATCTTTGATCGGACGGCTCATTTTCTTCGAGAGTTCGGGTAATGTCACGGCGGCTCTCAGTTGCTGGAGAGGAAGACGACGACGATCCCGACGGCGTTTGGCTGCGAATCCAGCAAAGTGAATGGCCCCCTCCGAAGCGCCTTGTCACGGGGAACCCGGATATGGGCACCAACGTGGTGGAGACGACTCGACAGCGTCGGGGAAGAAGAAAAACCGCTTCGGCTACTCTCCACTCAACGGAGAGGAATTGGCGGTTGGCGGCGGTAGCTCGGGCTCCAAAACCTAGGGCAAAACGCGTAGGTGGCAACGGCGAGTACGACGCGCTGACCCATGCATTAAATACCGCCCTCGACGTCGGGATTCGGCGCGGAATTCATGGAACGACTGTGTCAGCGGCAAACTCCGACCACGAAACGGAGAGGGTGACGTGGCCGCATCCTGGCCGTCCGCACGAACGCGATCAACGGCCACGATCGCGCGCCGTGAATGGATCTGAACGGGAAATTACTAGGGTGACATGGCGCAATCTCAACCGTTGGATCTTGATCCAACGGTTCGCGCGAATAGGTTTGGCTTGGTCGGTCCAACAATGCAACCCGTTAGGTCGGGCTCGGGTCAGGCTCGGGTCCGGCGCGGTTCAGCTCGGTCGGACTCGAGTCGGACTTTAGTCACGACTAATCGATCGACAGTATAACCCATTAGGGTTTTCAGTGATTTAATAATTTAAAATAATTCTAGAAATTCAAATAAATGAAGAAAAATAGTAAAATGCTCAGAAAATTTTTGGAAAATACTTTGAGACATTTTGGAATCAAATAAAATATTTTCAAAAGAATTTTATTTGAAACTTTTAAATATTTAAATAATTCAATAAAGGACTTAATTCAAATTAAATCCAAATAAATTTTAAAAAATTCCAAAAATTCAACCAACCCAATAAATTGAATAAAAGCACAAATTTGAGATGTTACAAGTGCGGATTTAATTTGTCAAATGCTAATAATTTTAGACTATGTACCTCTCTATAATCACCATAGATACGTCTCATTTAAAGTATAAATGAGTGGCATTTCATCTTGAGAAATGTACCAGGTTGAGGACGACAGCACGGGTGAGGAGGAGGATGTCAGCGCGGTGAGGATGGGGCCGGTGCGGTGAGGAGGAGGCTAGTACCACGAGGAGGAGACAAGCACGGTGAGGAGGCTAGCACTGCGAGAAGGAGGCTGGCACGGTGAGGAAGAGGCAAGCAACACGCGGAGGAGGCCAGCACGGGTGGAGGAGGCAGGAGGCCGACACGGTGGAGGACGACGGCGCTAGCTAGGTTTTGGTGACTTGCGCGAATGACCGGGTAGAGATTGGGTTCTTGGCGGCTCGTATTGTATAGAGCTATCATCTCATACAATTCTATATTAGAACTGTCTATGATGACTACACATCTTAGACGGTTTTACAATATAACCGTCTATGATGTGTAGATATCATAGACGATTCTATAACTGTCTGAGATGTGTAGTCATCACAAACAGTTATAATATAGAACTGTTTGTGATGTCTACTATCATAGACGATTCTATTGTAGAACCGTCTATGATGGTTATAGTACAACTGGCAAAAGAAAAACTCCAGATGCACTAACTTTCAATTCATTCAATCTGATCACAGGCAAGTTCATCACAATCATATTTACAAATTTCACAAGCTAGTTCATCACAATCATATATACAAAGTGATGATCATCACAATTAATCATCCACTAACTAGCTTGCTTACAAGTTCAAAAATTTAATTACACATGATAAATAAACAAGATGACACCTCCTTATAAATCCACTTGCTTATTCTTTTGAATAAAAATTAGCCCTTCACGATGATCGATGCATGTAGCTAACTTCCTCAGGTTGTTCTTCTTATACCATGATGGTGTTTTCGATAGGAGGCAACTCATCAAATTAATTGTACCCTTCCTCATCTATTACATTCTCAACTTTGATAATCCTCCTTTTTCCCTGAAGAACTACGTGGCGCTTCTTGTTGGACGGGTCGATTACATAGAAGACTTGAACAACTTGGGTAGCGAGTACGAATGGTTTATCTTGATATCTAATATGTTCGAGGTCCACAGTAGTGACACCGTACTTGTCAACCCTCACCTGCTGCAGGTGGATCCAACAGAACCGAAATAAGGGGATCTTGAATAGTATGTAGTCGAGCTCCCAAATCTCCTCTATGAACCCATAGTAGGAGCTCCTTGTTGAGCCAGCGGTATTGAACGCATCAATGCGAACACCGCTATTCTGGTTTGTGCTCTTCATATCCTGATATCTAATGTAAAATATGTACCCATTTAAGTTGTATCCTTTCCATGTGACAATTGTAAATGTTGGCCATTTTGCCAACCATGTCAGCATATCATGATTAGTACCTAATGAGCTGCCAGTGATGGGTCTCTCCTTCAACCATTTATTGAACTGGAGGTTATGCTATCTTGTGATCCAAGACTCCTATCGCGTCGGATTCTCTTGCCGTAGCCAGTGCTTGTGCTCTTTGATATAGGGGAGAATATAGCCATGTGATGCAAAACCGTGAAATAGCCTTGAGAGTAGGCAACCAGATCAGGCATGATTGCTTTCCTTTCGATGGTCTTGATACACATGAGCCTCCCCTCAGAGCGAGATTGAGCCACACCTATAGATTCAACCTGAGCCATGTAATCGACATATAACTCGATGATCTATTCGGTTGCATAACCTTCGACAATGCTACCCTTAGGCTGAGATTGATTCCATACGTACCATTTGAGAATCACCATGTGCCTCTCAAATGGGTACATGCTACACAAGAACATGGGTCCGCGCACCTTTATCTCCCTCACAAGGTAAACAATGAGATGGTCCATGATATCAAAAAATAAGAGAGGAAAATACATCTTAAGATTACACAGAATCATGACCACCTCGCCCTGTAGAGCATCTAGTCATTCGGGATCGATGACCTTCTAAGCAATTATGTTAAAGAAATAACACAGCCTCATGATTGTCTTTCGAATCTTGATCGGCAAAAATACTTCTAATTGTGATAGAGAGCATATGTGTCATCAGCACATGGCAATCATGAGAGTTTATGCTAGTTAATTTCATATCTTGCATCGAAACAAGTCTCTTCATATTAGAGGAGTAACCGGATGGAACTTTCACACCATGCAAGCACTAGCATAGTTCAGTTATCTCGGCCTTGGATAGTATGTAACAAGCATGTTCGCAATACGTTCAGCCTTTATCAGTCTCTTTCGGTGCTAACTCAGGTCTGATGCCCATATCGACCAAGTCAAGCCATGCATTAATATCATCCTTTGTTTTGCCCTTAATGTTCAGTAAGAGACCAATCAAGCTATCACATACATTCTTCTCTACGTGCATGATATTGATACAATGGTAAACTTCTATGTGCTCCCAATAAGGTAGGTCCTAAAATTTTGATCTCTTCTTCTATATTCTCCTCTCATTGGTTCTCAATTTGTCTCTTTCCAAAAACAACATCCAAATCCTTAACCACATCATAAACAGCTTTCCACTTAAAGACCTTGGAGCTAAATCATCCTCGTTCCTTCCGTCAAATTATTTCTTTATCTTGCAGTATGTGTGATTTCTCCGAAGGAACCTACGGTGACGCATGTACATGGTTTTACACGAATGATTCAACCACACACTCTCGGTATCATCTAAGAAGTGAGTACAGGCTTTTGCTCCTTTTGTACTCTGGCTAGACAGGTTAGCACGGGCTGGATAATCTCTACTATATAAAGCGAGAGTTTCTTCCCACGTCGCATTAATTGCCCTGCTTAATTGCCTTACTTAATTGCCCTGCTTAATTGCCCTACGCAAGAAACGAAGCGTTGCTTTAATTAGCCAGCTTTTGCAAGAAACGAAGCGTTAAAGATATATGTTTGATCTTAGAGCATCCCCAATGGAGACATGTCAGCAGGCTATAAGGAGTCCGTCTCATCTTTTTGCTTATGTGGAGGAGAGAAGTAGAGGAGAGAGACAAGAGCTGGCTCTTAACTAAGAGCCAGGCTATAGTGTTTTCCAAGAAAAATAAAAGACAATTACATGTGGACCCACATTTAATGTTGGAGAATATGTTATAGCCAACCCATTGGAGAGCTTGTCTTTAAGCTAGCTATAAGTGACATGGAGCTTTCTTATAGCCAGTAGTTGGCTCTACCATTGGACATGCCCTTATGAAATAGTATTTTTTTATTTTTTAATCTTTATTTTTCGTTATCAATTTTGTTTTTCGTAGCAACGCACGGGCATATAACTAGTCATTTATGATGCAGAACAATAGGCATTGCAAAGTGAAGTCCTCTCATTTGCACGCATCTTATACCGGTACCCCAGGAACCCATATTGTTTTTAGATCTTCTACCAATGATGCTAGGTACACATCAATGTTGTTCCCAGGTTGCCTCAGCCCATGGATAAGTATGGACAGCAAAATGTACTTTCGCTTCATACACAACTAAGGAGGAAGGTTGTTGATACAATGATTCACATGCCAAGTGTTATGTTGGCTGCTCATGTTCCCAAAAGGATTCATCCCATCTATACTCAATCTAAACCTTATATTCCTCGGTTCCGCACTAAATTCTTCAAACTCCTATCGATGTTTCTCCACTTGGAAGAATCAGCATGGTGTCTTAGCATTCCATCATTCTTGTATTCCTCCAAGTGCCAATGTAGCAGTTTTGCATCCCCTCAGTTGGCAAATATACATTTCAAATGGGGAATTGTAGGTAGATACCATGTCACCTTAGCAGGAGGTCCTTTCTTCACCTCGATGCACTCGCAATTGTCATCTGGTTGATTCTTATGCTTGTACTGGGATGCGTTGCACACTGGTCATATATGCAAGTCTGTGTACTCTTTACGGTAGAAGATACAGTCATTCAGACATGCATGTATTCTTTCTACTTCCATTCCCAAGGGATAAAGAACCTTATTGGCTTTGCATGTGGTTGTCAACAACTCATTTCCCTCTGGAAGCATGTTCGCTAATAAAGTTAACAGCGCCATGAAACTCTTGTCGGACCAACCGTTGTTTGCCTTCAATTTCAACATTTCAAGCATGGATGACAACCTTATGTATTTTGACTTACAGTCTGGGAACAAAGGTTTCTCTGAGTCATCCATCAAGCCCCAAAATTTAACATACTCTCTATCATCACGGTTCCCTTCTACATCACGCAACATCTAATCCAGATTGTCATCCTGCAACCTATCTGTGGTGGGCCGGCCAGGCTCAGCCCTCCCCTCGGCCAACTAAGCGAAAACACCACGCGTCTAGTGACCCATATGAACGATTTTATGAACGCCAACCTCTCCCTTCGACAAAGCCATGAGTCCATACACTAGGGGTCAACCCTGTAAGAGGAGGAGATGGATAAGGATCACCCCTCTCCCTCGCAATGAGGGAAGTACCCTTCCGTGGCGAAGGAGGAAACCGGAGGAATCACTCCCGATCGTGCCTTCCTTCGACGTGAACCTAATGCTAAATCACCAATGTCGACACCCTCCAACAACTCCTCCCAAATACATGGTGACGTGTCCAGCAATCTGAGACCCTACACAAGTGAAATTCCGTCGAACCCCTATAAAAGGTGTACGAACATAGGGTAAAACCCAACGTATTAGAGACGTGAGTCAATAAAAAAATTCAGATTAGCCCCTGGCAAGAAATAATAAAGAAAAAGAAAGCCAATCAATACGGGCATATCCAAGCCCGCCCTATAAAGCGGAAAAGAGGACAGTAGAAGCAGTGTTCCCCAAAAACAAGAAGCGATCGACGAGTAAGAAGAGGGAGAGACAGGTGGTTCCACACAACCACACCGGGCGCCGTCAGTGGGGAACCCAACCGCAAGGTGAAACCACCACTGCCGATCAAGCCCAAGGGTAAGTTTCTGCAACCATGCCACCAAAGAAAGGAAAGGAGGCAGATATCAAGGGGCGGCAACGACGGCGAGAAGAAGAACCAAGGCGGCGAGAAGCCAATCTGAGATCCTCGACTTACGCATGACGAGACGCAGATGCCACCGCAATGCGAAGCCCGAAACATGGCGGGAACTTTACATCCACAGACTCCGGTGGCCGTGGCGCAAGCGAGCCCCAAACGGCGGCCTCCGACAGCAGATCTAACGGTTTCGACACCAGGAGGAGATGTGGCGGAAGCGTCGACACATCCGACTCATCGCCGAGAGACCCACGGAAATGAAGAAACCCACGGAGGAGGAACCGGAGCTCGGGAGGAGATTGACCCCAACGTGCGGGCGCTGATGGAAGCCAACGAGCAACTCATGGCAGAGTTGAGGCGTCTACAAGGACAATCTGACGGGGGTCAATACGAATCACAAGATGAAAGCCCGAGCCGCGAGGTGCTATCTCCAGCGGTTGCGATGGCGCACAGGGAAGATCACGATCCAAACCCCCTCAGCCAAAAAATGGCCCTCCCCGGGAAGCTTCAAATTTCCCACTGTTAAGCCATATGACGGTCGGACGGACCCAAGGGAGTTCCTCCGCGTTTATGATACGGCGATTGAAGCAGCGGGAGGAGATGATGACATCAAGGCGAAGGGGCTCCTTCTAGCCCTTGAAGGCATAGCCTGTCTGGTACTCTTCGGCTGGAGCCCCGATCGATCACTGTTGGCCACAACTCCGCTCCAAGCTTGAAGGCAACTTTCAGGGTAACCGGCGGAATGAAAGAGGAAAGTGACCTATTTGCGGTCGAGACAACGCGAAGGGAAACCCTTAAAAGTTACTTCAGCGTTTCTCGGATTAAGTGCCAGTGCGAGGAGTAAGCGACACTACTATCATCAATGCGACACGTTGCGGCTGCGTAGGGGACCGTTAGCGGAAAGGCTCGCTCGTAAAGAGGTGCGCCACGGTGGAAGAACTCTTTGCGAAGATGAGGGAGTACGCAGGCGGAGGAAGACAACTTCCGAAGGGAAGACGGCCCCAACAGGAGAAGCAAGAATTCGCTCCACGCAAGAGAGGCGAGGAAGGACCTCCCGCCCAACCCAAAAATGAGGGAACGATACCCAGAGCCAGGAAGAAGAGACGAGAGGAGGAGAATCCACCACATTGAAAAGCCAAGAGATCGGCAAGCCACGGGCGACAGGCCCGCGGAGCAGCAAAGGCGAGGACCACCCGGCCGAGGAAAACAAGACGAGGGAAGCCGAGTTAACAAGAAAAGAAGGGACAGAGCCCCGGCAGACTTCGTGAATATCACGGGAAAATATCACTCACGACACCATCCAATGCAAAGTGATCAACGGATATAGGCGGTTCGAGGCGAAACAAAGGGAAGTCAAGATGCATCCTGCGCCGCCGGAAGCGCCTCCTGTTGGACGACAACACCCCCCTCGTGTAGGAATGAATCATCTTCGTCGCATTATCAACGTCATTGCGGGGGGCTCCTCATCACATCTCTCGTCAAAAAGACAGAGGAAGGCGTACGCCCGGCAAATTAACCACGTTGCAATTACCCCCACCACCCTTCCTCCGGTAAAATGTGAACCAATCACATTCACACAGGAGGACGCCACGGGGGTACACTTCCCGCACCAAGATTCCTTGGTAGTAACCGCCATTATCGCCGACTGCGAAATCGTCGAATATTGGTAGATGGAGGGAGCGCCATGACATACTATCCATGGAGGCTTTCCGACAAATGATGATTCCACAAGATCGGTTGAAAAAATCGGAGGTGCCGCTGATGGGTTTTGGAGGAAGCACGGTCAGCACCCTGGGGCAATTGGAGCTTGAAGTCACATTCGCGACGCCTCAAACCAGCGTCACAAGTCGCGTCACATTCTATGTGGTAGACAAGCCATTCCAATACAATGCGATCCTAGGCGGGGCTCGTTGACAACCATGGGGGCCATAATTCATCACGGTTTCCTATGCATGAAAATCCCTACCGCAGATGGTGTCATCACGGTGCGAGGAGACCAAGCCTTGGCAAGGAAGATAGATATGGAGAACCCACCTCAAGTCAAACACGTCCGCGCGCATCGAGCTAGATCCCGTCGTACTGCGAATCGCAGCCGGTGGCTCCTAAACCACAACCCCAGGGAGAAACCCAACGGATACCGCTCAGGCCAGGAAGCAGCAAGACAGTAAGTATCGGCGCCATGTTGTCTCCAGAGGAGGAAAAACACTTGCTGCTGCTCCTCCAGGAATATGAAACCGTGTTCGCTTGGGGGCCTGAAGACCTTCCTGGCGTCCCGAGAGAAACTATTGAACATGCTCTCGCTGTTAATCCAAACGTGAAGCCTAGGAAGCAAAAATTGAGAAAACTTGCGTGAGAAAGACAAGAAGGCTGCGAAGGTGGAAGTGGCTAAACCGCTCAGCGGGAATCATCCGCGAAACTTCGATACCGGATTGGTGGCCAACATCGTCTTAGTCAAGAAGGCTAGCGGGGCATGGAGGATGTGCATCGACTTCATCGATTTAAACAAAGCATGCCCGAAAGATGACTTCCCCACGCTCGCATCGACCCGGTGGTTGATTCAACCTCCGGGTCAGAAAGGATGAGCTTCCTTGATGCGTACTCTGGTTATCACCAAATCTATATGCAAGAAGGAGACGAAGACAAGACAGCATTCGTTACTCCCTTCGGTACCTATTGCTTCGTACGGATGCCTTTCGGGCTCAAAAACGCAGGTGCTACCTTCGCTCGACTCATCACGAAGATCTTCGCCGATCAGTTGGGAAGAAATGTGGAAGCCTACGTTGGCGATATCATTGTCAAAAGTGAGAAGAAAGAAGATCACAACGGGACCTCAGGAAACTTTCAGAAATTTGATAAAAGGAAAGGTGAAGCTTAACCCGTCAAAATGCGTTTTAGCGTGGGCGCGGGAAAGCCGCTAGGCTTCTGGTCTCCCAACGGGGCATAGAAGCGAATCGAGAAAGATAAGAGCTGTCCAAGACATGGCCCCACCAAGAAACCTGAAAGAAGTACAACGGTTGGCGGGCGGATAAGCGGCGCTCGATCGGTTCTTGCCAAAATCCGCGAGCGAAGTCTGCCGGTCTTTAAAGCCTTGCGGCATAAGCGATAGTTTAAATGCAGACGAGGAATGCCAACGTGCCTTCGATAACTTGAAGCGAGCCTCATGGAAATCCCTGTCCTACAAAGCCCGAAGCAAGGTGAGGAGCTTACATTATATCTAGCAGCTAGCCCCTCGGCCGTAGCGCCGTGTTAGTGCGGCCTCAAGGCGCCAAAAAACATCCGTTCTACTTTGTCTCTGAAGCCCTCCAAGGAGAGACGCTACGATACTAGGAAATGGAAAAACTGGCATATGCTCAGTTAATTGCATCTCGAAATCTACGGCATTATTTTCAAGCCAACCTCATCAAGGTGCCAACTACATATCCCATAGGGTCTATGCTCTTCAGCTGGGAAAGCACGGGGCGCATCAGCAAGTGGTCTGTCGAGCTAGCTAACTTTTAATTAACCATAATTCCTCGCACGGCAATCAAAAGCCAAGCCTCGTCGATTTCATGGTAGAATGGACCTCCCGACCAGGAGAACAACCAAACTCCAACAATGTGGTCCATCCACTCTGGCCAGGGTCTTGGGGGGCGAGTGGGGCGGGAATAAGCGGCGGTGATACACACACCAGCGGGAGAAAAAGTGGAGTTTGCAGCAAGGCTGGAATTTCCTTCAACTAACAATATAGCTGAGTATGAAGCGCTATTATTGGGTATCGAGAAAAGCAAAGATCATGGGAGCAAGAAAGGCGATAATATACACCGACTTCGAAACTCATTCAGGGCACATCACCAAAGAATATCAAGTGAGGATGAGCAGCTCGGAAATGCGTCGATATGATCAGGACAATGGAGAAGGGCTTCACCGGTTCACCGTTAATGCAATTCCTGTGTCTCAAAACGAACGAGCGTCTTTGACGAGCTAGCCAAGATCGCAGCCACCGGAGGAAGCCTACCTTCGACAATCTTCTTCGAGATACTTCGCACCCCTCCATTCCTTCCCGAGATAAACCTCATCGTTCGGGCGGCCGAAGACCGGAGGGATGAGATATACAACTACCTCTGGAAGGAGTTTTGCCAGACGAGGATACACGGGCAAGGCGCGTCGAAGACGAGCAAAGAAGTACGCCATCATCAACGGCCTCTTGTTCCGTAGCGGCCTCTGCGCTCAGTGGCTCTGTTGCATCTCGCGAGAAGAAGGAGTTCAAGCCTTACTTGAAGCACACGAGGGAGATTGCGGAGCGCACTGAGGCCCCTAGGAATCTCGTGAGAAAGCTATTAGGATGGGGCTCTCATCGGCCTTCGGCGTTGCAAGATGCGGAGCACATGGTCCGACATTGTCATGCGTGCCAATGGATGACCAAGCAAGCGAGGGCCCCGCCCAACGAAGCGCATCACGGTACCCCGATCGGCCCTTCGCCAAGTGGGGAATAGACATTGTTGGGGCGCTTCCTAAAGCTCGAGCAAACCTTCGATTTTTAATCGCCGCCATCGATTACTTCTCATTGGATCGAGGCGAGCCGGCCATAAGATAACCGCAGAGGCCGCCACAAATTCCTATGGAAAACAATTATCTGCCGACACGGGGTCCCTTACCAGATCAGAACCGACAATGGGACTCAATTCGACTCACGGAAATTCCGCGATTCGTGATAATCTCGGGATAAAGATCTGCCGCCTCGGTGGGTCATCCTCGATCGAACGGGGCGGTGGAGCAGGCGAACGGGTTACTTCTTGATGGCATAAAAAAGGCTTTACGGCTCTAAGAAGGGGCTTTGGCCCGACGAGTGGATCACGTCTTATGGGCAACACGCGCCGGCCTCAAGAGCGGCGGGTTCTCCCCTTCCGTCTCCTTTTCGGCGAAGAAGCCGCTTTCTCTGCGGAGATCTGTGCAAAATCATACGAGTAATCAAAACCCCGACCCATGAGGCAATTGGCGTCACGTGTGATCTAAAGGAAGAACACAAGCTTCAAGCCTTAAAGACCATGAAAGCCTCACAGCGAGGCGTCCACAAGCTTCAACAAGAAGGTGAAGAAACGTGAACTACACCACTGGAGACATGGTGCTCAAGCGGGCCGCTCCGGCCTTGTGGCTGAAACGACACAGGAAGGACCATACATCATCCAAGAGTCAACAGCGAAGGGTGCCCACAAGCTCATTACCCCTGCGGAGAAGAGATACCACGGACTGGAACACCGACGCGCTCAAAAAAATTTTTCCGTAGGTGGTCGAATCAGAAGGAAAGAAATGTACCGATCCTTATCAATAAAAAATGGAAAGACATCGCGAGTTTGAGCCATCTTCATGTTCTCCAAGATTCAAATCAAGAAACCTATTAGGATTTCGGATGCTTGGTCGGGCATAAGTCCCACCCATCCTCGCTCAGGAGACCCGTTGCCTCGTGCAGGGTAGGATTTGCGGATGCTTGGTCGGGCATAAGTCCCACCCATCCTCGCTCAGGAGACCCGTTGCCTCGTCTTAGGGTAGGATTTCGTGGATGCTTGGTCGGGCATAAGTCCCACCCATCCTCGCTCAGGAGACCCGTTGCCTCGTGCCGGGTAGGATTTCGCGGATGCTTGGTCGGGCATAAGTCCCACCCATCCTCGCTCAGGAGACCCGTTGCCTCGCGCCGGTAGGATTTTCGTGGATGCTTGGTCGGGCATAAGTCCCACCCATCCCTTGCTCAGGAGACCCGTTGCCTCGTCTTAGGGTAGGATTTGTGGATGCTTGGTCGGGCATAAGTCCCACCCATCCTCGCTCAGGAGACCCGTTGCCTCGTCTTAGGGTAGGATTTCGCGGATGCTTGGTCGGGCATAAGTCCCACCCATCCTCGCTCAGGAGACCCGTTGCCTCGTCTTAGGGTAGGATTTCGCGGATGCTTGGTCGGGCATAAGTCCCACCCATCCCTCGCTCCGGAGACCCGTTGCCTCGTGCCGGGTAGGATTTCGCGGATGCTTGGTCGGGCATAAGTCCCACCCATCCCTTGCTCCGGAGACCCGTTGCCTCGTGCCGGGTAGGATTTCGCGGATGCTTGGTCGGGCATAAGTCCCACCCATCCCTTGCTCCGGAGACCCGTTGCCTCGTGCCGGGTAGGATTTGCGGATGCTTGGTCGGGCATAAGTCCCACCCATCCTCGCTCAGGAGACCCGTTGCCTCGTGTCGGGTAGGATTTCGCGGATGCTTGGTCGGGCATAAGTCCCACCCATCCTCGCTCAGGAGACCCGTTGCCTCGTCTTAGGGTAGGATTTCGCGGATGCTTGGTCGGGCATAAGTCCCACCCATCCCTCGCTCCGGAGATCCGTTGCCTCGTCTTGGGTAGGATTGTGGATGCTTGGTCGGGCATAAGTCCCACCCATCCCTCGCTCCGGAGACCCGTTGCCTCGTGCCGGGTAGGATTTCGCGGATGCTTGGTCGGGCATAAGTCCCACTCATCCCTCGCTCCGGAGACCCGTTGCCTCGTGCCGGGTAGGATTTCGCGGATGCTTGGTCGGGCGTAAGTCCCACCCATCCCTCGCTACAGAGTCCCGTTGCCTCGCGCGGGGTAAGAATTCGTGGGTAGTTAGTCGCACCGACACTACAATTCGTTCGCTGTCCCCGTTCATCTATTCACGAAATAACCGTCCGGGTTAAGGTACCAACCTCACCTTCGCTCCGAAGGACCGGAGAACACGTCGTACTACCCTCGCCAAGTCATTGAGAAAATACACCCGAGCCGGTATCCCGTCTTTCTCTCGGCAAGGAGGGAGGGGGTGCTTACGCATTATGCGACCATATGAGACCATTTCACGACTACTACTCAAGGCACGATAGGAAGCTAAGAATGTAAGATCAGAAGGAATTCAAACAGAGAAGACAAAGAACAGATATAAGTACCAATCCCCGACTGGGAATTACATAACATCGTCCCAAGCATACATAGAACAGTAATCCAACAAAAGCTTTTATACGAAACGAAGCGGACTTAGATGCGATTAGCACGCGCCACGGCTTCCGCGAGGGCGTCCTTGGCTTCTAGCAGCCGCGGCACCATCCCGATCAAAATGTCGAGGTTGGCGAGGTCTCGGGCGAGGGCCTCCTCTGCGGCCATTATCATGTCGAAATCTGCCCATAGACCTTCAATGAAGGCCTCGAAATCGTCGGCGGCTGGAAGACCCCCGGGAGCGAGAGCGTCACCCAGAGGATCAGGAACCATGATAGGGGCTCCCTCCTCCTCCAGCAGTGGCGGGATCTCTGCCACAGGCGGCCCCTCATCCAGGTTGGCAAAAATGGGGTCTTCTTCCATAATTTCCCGGGAGGTCGACCATTGAAAAATCAAAGGAAGGCGGGGAAGAGAGCGATC
The DNA here is from genome assembly GCA_036346355.1 of Rhipidocladum racemiflorum. Taxonomy (NCBI): domain Eukaryota; kingdom Viridiplantae; phylum Streptophyta; class Magnoliopsida; order Poales; family Poaceae; genus Rhipidocladum; species Rhipidocladum racemiflorum. The sequence goes on from CM070580.1 coordinate 51,921,751, forward strand.
GTCTACTACGATACTAACAAGGTGGGCGAGGAAGGTGAAAAGGGCGAGTTAAATAATAACGCGAGAAGCCCAAGCGTCTACACGTCCCCGAGAAGTTCGCCAGGACCATTAAGTCCCGCTAATACTAAATCGACGGCGTTTGGTCTCCATTGGGAGAAGCTAAACGCTTTTTTAGGACGAAGGGACCCGTAAATGAGCGAACATACATGGTCATTTGATAAAATAAGTGATTTAACCCAAGTGTCTACAAAAATCCCCTCACACGAAGATACACCAACTAAGAAGGAGGCGGCTTCTCTTTGCCTTTCCCCGAGTCACGCATCACAGCACGAGCTCGACGAACTGACTCCCTTGCGGTGGGCTCCGTCTTTGCTTCAAATCGACATAAAACTTGACGATAATCTAGATGCGGCGGAGGAAGGCTTCACCGACGAAGGGATATCTCGAACCCCGTAGCACGAGTGGCCGCAGAAGAAAACCGAAATGCTCGCGTATATGAGTACATCCTTTTGCCTCCAATAGCTGAGCCGTTTTCACGGAGCCCAATCTCGTAGATGTCGCCGAAGGTCGATCTTTGAATCCCCAAAAATCTTAGTAGATTTCTCAAGGAAGGAGACGACTTCAGTGGAGGAAGGAATACGACTCGGAGCCGCATCAATACCGAACCAGGGAGGCTGAAGGAAGGCCTCTGTAGCCCGTGAATCCTCGAGACAACGGATTCCAATTCCGTCTGAACCATGTCGTGACGCTCCTCCGCTTCGTTGAGCGTTCTGAAGATGCATTTGAACCGCTCCGCGCCGTTGCGAGTTGAGAGGAATTCCTCCACTTGCTTCTTCAACATGTTCTTGCCTTCTTCAGCAACCCACCAATAGGTTTTTCAACTCCTCTATTCGATCATCCTTCTTCTTTTCGTTTCGCTCCGCCGCCATGCGGGCTCGCTCCTCCTCGGCGAGACGGTCCCTCATCAGAGAAATTACCCCTCGATTCTGCATTTTTCGCGGCTAAGTCCCGACTGGGGCGTTTCGGCTACACCTTGGCCAACGAGTCCTCAGAGTCCTGAAGTGCCCTTGAAAGACTAGCCTTCTCCGCCTCTAGTTCCGCTACTCGTTCCTTTGCGGCCTCACAATCCTGGGCCCCCTTGTTGAACTGACCCAAGTACGTCCGAAATCGACGTGATATCTCTGAAGCAGTCTGACCCCTAAAAATGGAGAAGATATGAAGCAGGATATTGAAAGACATTGATACCAGTAGGATAAGCTCAAAAGGAAGGATACCTTTAGATGATGGTCCATCGAGATCTCGCAGAGAGAAAGGTCATTGACTTCCTCAAATAAAGCCACAGATTTATTGTAAGGAGAAAAGGCCGCGCGCATCTTTCTTAAGGACGGAGAACAGCCCCCTTTCAAACTCTGAGGCTGAAAAATCCGACAAATCAAAGCGGACAAAGGAAGAGCCCACACCACCCGCAGGGGCTGGCGGGCCCGAAGGTAAAATCCCCTCATCCGGGGGGGGACGCCTTGAGTACTTGGAATCGGAGGTTCTCGACCCTCCTCCTCCGCGACAGGCAAAGGACTGGCAAGCGCCCCAGTTTGGACCTGTTTCAACGGTGTTAAATCCTCCGCCTCCTCCGCATCATTACCTCCTGCATTAACCTCATCAAGACACGAAAGAATATCGCACCCTAACGAGTGGCGGGAAAAGTATCAGAGTAAGACCTTCTCCCAGGTGGGGTGTCGAGAGTGGAAATGTTCAACCGCAAACCCCGAGTCTCCTGTCGCGTGGCGATCCCATCTTCAAGTTGCCCTTGTGCGCACTCCGTAGGAGAATCACCATCATCCTCGTCATATATGTCGATAGTCTCCACTCAGGAATCCCGAGAAATGAATACAGGGATCGACTCCCGTCAACAGGCACATTGAAGGGTCAAGTGGGAGGGCCGAGGACCTCCCCACGTGATCGGACTTGATGTTGCCTCGGAAAGCTCGTATCTGGGGCAGATGGCACATGCGAGGGTTCGCCCACAACAGCCCAGGGAATCGTTTCGGAGGGACCCCCCGCACCCACAGAATCCGGAGGAGGCGGAGGCAGGAGAGACGTAGCCGCCACAGAACCGGAGGAATCACCCTCGTCATTTGGATTCCTCCGAATCCCAATCCGCCTCCTTGTCGTCATCATCCCGAATCCTCGCTCCCACCCGAAGTAGCAGCGGCTTGGGGCAGCGCAACACGAGCTAACCGTGCTCGTTTAGCAGGGCGGGGAGAGCCAACTGACCCTCGGGGATGAGGGGGCGCGCGGCGTCCCCAGTCAGTAAAACGAGAACATCGGGTGGCCCCCACGGCGCCCATAGCAGCCTCATACTCCGTTGCCTGGCAAGGACCCAAAAGCTTGCGAGCCAATCTCTCGGCCGCCCCACGCCCGGTCTTGTACCCCTTCGGGGCGAATCACGGACACCGTACCTCGGCCGACCGCTCCAGAGTAACTGGGAACTCCTGGCCAACGGGTCGATACTACATAGGAAGTATTCTTCCACAAAATCTCGCTTTGTACTCTGGGAACGAAGGGCCTTGGATAGTCAAGATGTCTAATTTCTTCGCGGTCGCGCTCAATTAGGGGATCGAATCGCGCGGTGGACCCATTGAAGTATGAAGCGGAGAGTCCGTGCCCACGAATTTGATAATACCACCGGGACATCCATCACGAGTCCCATTTCCCCTTGGCGGCCGCTCTTGGGATTTCCTTTATAAGAGATCTCTTCGTGCGGAAATTGAGAGAACCGAAACATGACTTACGACCTTCGTTCCTCGCTTCTGTTGCTTGGTTGCCAAAGCGCGTCTTCTATGAGAGAAAACAAGCGTCTGTCGGTGGATTCGGTAGGCGGAAAGCCCATTCCAACACCGCCAATCGCACGATGGCATTAGGGGTAGCCGTGACATGACTCCGCATGGAAAACCCGAATCTTGATGATAGTAGAGGCGGGCGGAAGCGAAGTCCTGCCTCGAGAAATGCCGCGAACACCATCGCTTCATTTGCCTGGTGAGGGGTTTCTTCACCACCGGAGGCGCATGGAAGGGCGTATTACCCCAAAATCAGCCGCTAGTGCATCGAGGTCGACAGAGCTCAACGCCGACCGCCCCAAAATGGGGATAATCCCGGCATCCACTTCGCCGAAGCTGGTTTTATCTTAGGGCGCCTAGGACCCATGGAGATCTAGGTGGGTAGGAGATCAGGGAGACAGGCACCAGAGGAGAATGCGAACGAGAAAAGAAAACGGACGAAATGCGGAGCCAAAGAGGATGAACTTCTCCACCATCGGAAAACCCTATCTCTATAAAAAAAAAAAAAAAAACTCGGACGTTTAATGTTGCATCCCGTAAGCGAGCGACTTCTACCCGTGACATGAGGGGCTAGTTTGGTGGGCCGGCCAGGCACACCCTCACTCGGCCAACTAAGCGAAAACACCACGCGTCTAGTGACCCATATGAACGATTTTATGAACGCCAACCTCTCCCTTCGACAAAGCCATGAGTCCATACACTAGGGGGTCAACCCCCGGTAAGAGGAGGAGATGGATAAGGATCACCCCCTCTCCCCCCGCAATGAGGGGAAGTACCCTTCCGTGGCGAAGGAGGAAACCGGAGGGAATCACTCCCAGTCGTGCCTTCCTTCGACGTGAACCTAATGCTAAATCACCAATGTCTGACACCCTCCAACAACTCCTCCCAAATATATGGTGACGTGTCCAGGCAATCTGAGACCCCTACACAAGTGAAATTCCCGTCGAACCCCTATAAAAGGTGTACGAACATAGGGTAAAAAACCCAACGTATTAGAGACGTGAGTCAATAAAAAAAAATTCAGATTAGCCCCTGGCAAGAAATAATAAAGAAAAAGAAAGCCAATCAATACGGGCATATCCAAGCCCGCCCTATAAAGCGGAAAAGAGGACAGAGTAGAAGCAGGTTCCCCAAAAAACAAGAAGCAGTCTGACGAGTAAGAAGAGGGAGAGACCCGGTGGTTCCACACAACCACACTATCCTCAAAGGGAGCACAATCGATATCATCCAGCATATCATCAACTTCGTCGGTGATGTTAGTACTGCTTGCTGCCTGTATAATCTACTCTTCACCTTGATTGGTCCAACGTGTATACCCTCTTTTGAAACCCCGTAGAATCAAGTGCGCTTCGATCTAGCTGAGTTACCATACATTCTTCGATTGTCATGGTCAATGTATGGACAATACATAAATTGGATCCCCTTATTAAGCATATCCTCATGTGCAGCTCTTTTAAAAGCAGAGATGCCACTAATGTATTTAGCACTCACACGGTTCACAGCGTACATCCAGCTTCGGTCTATCTATGTACACTACGTATATAACAATATATAAGTGTTAAATAATGAAGTATACTAGAGTGCATGCACATGCACACATTCTTAATTAAATTAGAGCACAACTTAACTAGCTAGCTAAACCAAGTATATATCTTCAATTTTCGCTTTACGAAACTAGCTACCTCTTAGATCACAAACAACAAATGGATCTAGCTAGCTAGCTACAAGCTGCATCTCAAACATATATCTTCAAATTATATCTCTTTATCAAGGTAGCTAGCTAGTTTCTTATATAAAAAAGGAACAAAATGAATCTTCAATTCCCCCTTTACCTAGCTAGCTTGCTAGATCTTTAGTATAATACCATTAGAACCAATTACTACTTTAGAACACAAAGAATAAATGGATCTACACAGCAAGCTAGATCTAAACCAATATTCTCTCTTTATACCAAGCTAGATCTTCAATATAATGCAATAAGAACTGATTACTAACCTTAGATCACCAAGAACAAAATAATATACAATCAATCTTCCAAATCTAGAGTCTCCTTGCACTAGATCACCTCACAATCGCACCCACATCAAAAGTAGCTCGGAAAACTCTTAAGTGGGTCGGGGGCCTCGTGGCTCTCTATACTTATCATCACTGAAGGTTTTTGGCTAGAAGGGTCAATGATAGGTGGCCTCATCACAGATAGTTCTAACCAAGATCCATCAGTTATAATAATGGTGCATATCACTAACGGTTTTTTGCTAGAAGGGTCAGTGATAGATGTTCTCATCACAGATGGTTCAAAAAAACCGTCAACAATGAGTACCATAGTCATCACGGATGGTTTTTTTCTAGAACCATTTGTGATGTGGTTCTCATCACTAACCCTTCTAGCCAAAAATCGTCAGTGATGAGTACCATTGTCATCACTAACAGTTTGTGGCAAGAAGGGTCAGTGATGAGGGGTCTAATATAAGCCTTTTGTAGTAGTGAAAGTGTCAAAATAGTTGAAAACTCTTATAATCCCTTTGATCATAAATAGTTTTCATTTTAGAGATTTGCACAATCTCAAAAACATAACTTTGACCATTGATTTTTTGTTATAATATGTTTATAAAATCTAATAAAATTATAATAATATGAAAGTACTTTTTGAGATAAATCTAAACATATAATTTTTATGTAATTTAAATATTTAAAAGTTATTAATAGTCAAATTTTGATTGCATCTATATCTAAAACAATAAATATTTGTACCCGAAGGAAGAGTTGCTTCGCTCCACGGTCGACCGTGCTAAAAATCAGCCCATGTTTCTGGAATACAGACTCATCTTAATCATCAATGTTGCATGTCCTCTGTTCGTGTGCTTAAGTTATCCTATTTGAGAATCCGCTGAGCTACAGCTAATGGTGTTGTAAAACGATGACGACTGTCATCGATTAAACACAATGCATCGATCAAATAGCAAGAACAAACATTAATAGCACACACAATATAGGGAGGCAAAAACTCTCCTCTCATACAATACACCAATCAAATAACAAAAACAATCACGGATAGCACATATAATATAGGGAGGCAAAAACTCTTCTCTCTTTATTAGATTGATTCTCTTGTACAATGGGGTGCTATATTTATAGTATAAGCCCATAAGAGATAGATTCAAATTAGCCCACAATGAGATAGAGTCTAAACATATTTGAACAATCAGGACTAAGAGTCCTGCTATATCTCAACACTCCCCCTAGAAGAATACTGTGTAATACATATGTCTCATTAAAAACTACTTAAAAACCCAGTGGAAAAAAGGGATGGAGAAAAGAGTACATTGCACTCGCACATTGTGTTATACTAGTTACTTCATTAAAACCTTTATGTGAGAAAACTTCATGAAAGCTCACCAAGAAAAGAGAGTGCAACTTATAATCTTCTAGATTAAAGTAGTATCTACAAGATTATGCTAAGGATAGTTCAGGGATCTACTCCCCTTTGAACTCTGCATATCTCTGAGTCACCTCATTCCAATATCACAAACACATCTTTAAAAGCTAGATGTTGGCAAAGGCTTAGTGAATTAATCTGCTAGATTTTCACATGACTTAATTTGTAGGATTTTTACCTCACAATTCTTCTTGAGTTCGTGAGAATAAAAAATTTTAGGGGCAATATGGTTCGTGATATTACTCTTAACATAGCACATTTGCATTTATGCAGCACAAGCAACATTATCTTTGTGGATAATTGTGAGGGTTTCTGCGGTATTAAGGTCACATGACTTATGGATATGGATAATTACATATTTTTCTAGTCTCAACTAAACACATTGATGTGGACTTCATATAATACTATAATCTCTGTGTGGTTAGTAGAAGTAGCTACCAAGATCTGCTTAAAAGACCACCAAGAAACAACTGTACTACCGCAGAGAAACACAAACCCAATATGAGATTTGGCACTATAGGGATCAGATAGATAGTCGGCATCCGTATGTCCCACTATGGTCAAGTCTTGGTCCTTTAGGTATAAGCCAAGATCTTGAGTACCTTAGGTGTATTTGAGTAAAATTTTGACACCAACCCAATGTCTTCTGGTCGGAGCTGCATTGTGTCTAACTAGCAAATTTACTATGAATGCAATATCAGGCTTTGTGCAATTTGTAAGATACATAAGTACTACAATAGCACTAAAGTATGGGACTTCATATCCTAAGACTTTCTTATTTTTCATCATCGGTCTAAAAGGGTCTTTATCCGCTTCAAAGGATCTTATCGGTACCTTCAAAGGATGAGATTTATTCATATTAAAAATTTTCAGTACCTTCTTGGTATAGGTAGACTAGTGTATAAAAATTCATTCTGGAAATTAATTTAGCTGTAGGCCCAAGCAATGTTTTGTTTTACCTGAATCTTTCATCTAAAACTTCGTCATAAGGTAAGAATAGTCTTTCTTTATCTCTTTTGTGGTTCCGATGATATTCAGATCATCGACATATGCTCAAATAATACAGAATTCATTCTGGGATTTCTTTATAAACATACAAGGATAATCATCATTATCGGAGTATCCCTTCTTCTAGAGGAGGAACTCACTAAGTCGGTTGCACCACATTCCCCCCCCCCCCCGACTATTTTTAATCTGTGTAGCTATCTTTGTAGTTTGACGCTGTACATGTTGCGATTACTTTATTAAGATCTGTAATTTTGACTTCTTTAGGGACTCTCATATAGATATCCGTATCCAATGACCCATATAAATATGCGATCACTACATTCATGCCATTAACATCAAGTATCAGAACGTTATTCCAGTCATTACAGGAGAGTAAGTTTCATCGTAATCGATGTCGGGTTTCTACGTGAAGTCTTGTGCTACAAGCATCGCTTTATATCTCACCACTAGTTATTTTCATTTCTCTTCCAGATGAAAACCCATTTTGATCCTATAGGGAACAATTTTGGAGGTGTTCGGTCAACAGGACCGAATATTTTCCTTTTATTAAGTGAGCGTAATTCTGCCTCAATTGCTTATTCTATTTGATCCAATATGAACACTTCTAGCGTTATCATGGGATTTGGTTATGAATCCAACCCAAAAGTTTTAGCAATTTTTGAGGTGAAATATATGTGACTATTGTAGTCTTTCTTTTATACGGCTCTCCTGAATCCACATAATTATTGGATATCTCATAATTAATTTCTTTCAGTTCCTAGTGATTTTTATGACGATGAATTTTGGATGTTCCGACTTCCTGGCATTAAATTGTGCACACAAATATTTAATAGAGTTATCATCTTTATTATGGCTCATTTCAGGGATACGGTTACCATCTTTAGGATGAATCATTTCAGGGATTTTTTTTAACATTAAGTTGAGCTTCTTCCACTGTCATGGGCAATGTTTTCACTCGTTCGGTTATCTATTTTTGTGGATGTCTTCGTGAAATTGAGTCACATGCAACTAGAGGTCTCCTCTTCTTATTATGAGGGATAAGAGTGTATTTAATACCCTTCTGGGTATTTCCACTCTTTTAGGTGAATTTACTGTAGGTATATGATAACGTATTGTAAAATGATGACAACTACCATAGGTCAAACATAATGTACCGATCGAATAGGAAGAACAATAACAGGAGTACAAATGGTATAGAGAGGCAAACTCTTATCGCTTAATTAGATTGATTCTCTTGTATACCATATTTATAGTAGAAACATGTTAGAGATAGATTTGAATTCTTCCATAATAAAGTAGAGTCTAAACGTATTTAAATACTCAAAAATAAGAGTTGAAATGTTTTTAGAAGGATAAATGCCCCAAGAGGGGCCACCTATGTATCGATATCAAAAGGTAAAGAGAATTACAAATTTACCCCTGTTGACAGTTGTATGCACAAATAACAGAAATGTGGACACGTAGCCTAAGACAAGTCAAAGCATTGTCTCCCTGCTGCGCTTGCAGCCCTGGTCGAGATCAGGGGTGGAGCTGGGCCTTGGGCCAGTGGCCAAAATAGTAATGCGAAAAACCAGGTATTTTTAATTGGGCCAAAGGACTATTCTGGTTCAGCCCACTGGCCTAGCCGCCAGCCGGTTCCTAAATCTCGGCTAGCTGCCAGCCCAGCCGAGAGCCAACCCTAAACTGGGCGCTGGTCATCGAGCATCAGGCATTCGGTGGCGCCGCCCGACCCCAGTCCCATGCAACCACCTCCCGCCGTCCAAACTCTGCCCCGCCCGGTGCCCTCTCCTGCTCGACGCTCGCCCGGCCGGTGCCCATCCTCGCCTCAGCACCGCTCTGCCCGGTCGACGCCCGTCCTCGCCCCCTCCCGGTGCTCGCCCTGGCGGTCGACCCCTCTCTCGCCCAACGCTTACCCCTGGCCGGCGCCCTCTCCTGCCTGGCCGCCACCCCTGCTCCTGCTTTTGCCTGGCGCCGTGGCAAACTTCCAACCAATGGCAGATGGAGAAGATAATCCCATTGGATTCTAGGTTTCGATATTACATCAGAGGCGCAACAGAGAGGTACCTGCTCCTAGTAAGGTTTCTATAAGACCGGCACTCAAGCTCATAGCCGGAGATACCAGATTTGGAATGCTTCTCACTGGACGTCAAGGCATTGCAGCTTGAGAGGGTGTGTGGGTTGAAGCACCACATCCTACGTGCGCACATATATGCCAACTTCCCACCTTCACTGTCGTCACAGACTATATGAAGTGGTAAATTTTCTATTGCATCATAGTTTATCTGATGCTTGATGGTTGACAAGGTTTAGTAGTGGTTATTTTTTTTCTTTGCTTGTGGGAAAGCTAATCAAGCTCAGTGACATAATTGTGATTTATTTGTTTGTCTGTTCAGCAGTTATGATATATATATATATATATATATATATATATATATAGGGAGCATATTCGGTGCAAACCTCTCTTGTTTTGAAAAATTCTCAAAAAATTATCATAGGTAGGGGAGGTGAGGTTCTACAACCCTGTAAAATTTCAAGACCAAACTCAATCGCATTTGGAAGATATGAAAAAGACAAATTCGGTATGAATAGTAATTTTTCACTGTTTAGCACTATTTATTTTGCAATTTGTCTTTTTCATATCTTCCAAATGCGATTGAGTTTGGTCTTGAAATTTTACATGGTTGTAGAACCTCACCTCCCCTACCTATGATAATTTTTTGAGTAAGAGAGGTTTGCACTGAATATGCCCCCATATATATATATATATATATTAAGGTAATTAGACAAGTAAAAGAATGGATTTTTCATAGTATGAGTAGCATATCCATCTACCAGTTTGGAGACCTCGTAGAATTGCAAAAGTTACTAGATCGCGAAAATTCATGCCAGTTGAGCACGATTTATCTTGTCTGCTTTTCTTGTGACTTCTGTACGGAGGCGAAGAAGCCTTTTTTTTTTTTTTGTCATGCACTCATCCATAAATTTTTCTCATGAAGTTGATTTGAAATAAATTTACATAACTGCTATGGTTGCTCCATAGCAATTAAGAGCCTGAGTTATTACCCTCATTAGTACTAGTAACCCATCTCCTGTATATGATATAAGCAAATCGAAGTGGTGAGCATGATTAATTGCTCAATGGACCAGCTATTCAAATAGCAAGAACAGCTTGTGCTCGAAAACTGTTTTATTTGAAATCAGCATGTCAAGATCAATTACGGGTGGTGGAGGCATGAAGCTACCAATTTTGTATGACCAAATTTGGTATGATTCATTTCATTTTAGGTCCAAGTATTTACCTCAGCAATTTTGCCTGTGTCTTTTTCTTCTAAGCAATTTGGCTTCATTACGACGACTTCAACTTCAGCAAACTGTTTAAAGATGACCTCCAGCTTCGTTGCAGTATGGTAACAGGCATTGCCATCCCATGAAGCTTCAAGATCTTTGTCTTATCCATTTTCACTACATTGTCCTTTGCAGCTCAGCCCTTGTCTCGGTGTGCCTAGACATACTGACAGCTAGTGGTTAACATACGCTCTACTCTCAGCAAAAGCCAAAAACAAAGCTAACTGGAGCAAGGAAATTACCATGGGTATGGTGCTATTTGCTGAAGCTTGTCATGGGTCAAGTAAAATAAAATATTACAGGGAGCAAGTTTGTCTCTGTATAATTACAAGATTGTTGTCCTGTTTTTCAAGTGCATCACCAGAGTTTACATTTGCAGCTAATGTTTGTTTGGGAAGCAGATTGCTTGGCAGTGCTGGCCTGCTCGTGCTGCTCATAATTAGACGTCCTTGTGGCGTTTCAGGCCTGCAGCAGCATCGCTGAGGGTATGCAAGTGGTATACAGGGGTAGCAGACCACACAAATTAACCGTCAGGCCACTACAGTATCCAATTCTAGCAAGAGCTTACCACCCACCTGCCAAACAACACTTGAGACCATACCATATCTGTGGCAAAAAAGACCTCAAGTAAATTAATCAATGTAAAGGGCAAAATAATATACATATTAGCATATATAAATGATGAACTTAAACCTGACTGCTGCTCTTTGACCACCATATCAGATTATCTGATTTCTGCACCCCTTTGGTAGAGGAAGAATACAGGTAGGCGGCTCTTCAGGCCAACGCCTTTTTCTTGGTGTCCATAGTGCTTGCCTGCTTGGTACTCCAAAGCTCATTGCACAGCTCATGAAGTATAATCAAAGAACAGCTCAAATCCCTCACTATTCTCGGGCTCTTGTCTATAGATAGACTCACAACCAGGAACATATCTGTGATCCATCATGTCCCAAAACAACAGATTTAACACTGTATATGTAGCTTCTCTTCCATGATGCAATAATTGTTTCGTTGTAAACACATGGATTTCATTCTTGATACAGATCCAGCTACATCCCTGAACCTTCTTTGCTCCTTGATCTTCCAGTAACCTCCACATTCTGGCCATGCTTTCCCACTTACATCTGGCACCATACGTTCGGGCCAAAACAATGTATGGCAGTGAGGACCGAGGCTTCAGTTTCATCATCTTTTCTGCGACTGACTCTGCCATGCCAAAGTCTCCTTGAATCATGCAGGCCTCAAGAATATTGGAGAAAGCAGCAGTACTATATTTCTGCAAATTGTTCTCTACAAAATCTACAGCCTCTCTAAACATTCCTGCACGGCTTAACATGTCAACCACACATTTATAGTGCTCCAGGCCAGGAATGACATGGTAATTGTCTTTAAACAGGGAAATTATGTTCATTCCTTTATTAACCAGACCTGCCAAGCTACAGGCAGATAAAGCTCCAAAAAGAGTAATTCTATCTGGTTGGATACCACACTTCAGCATCCGCTGAAAAACTAGGAGAGCCTCTTTACCTCTCCCATTATCCGATAGACCAATGACCATTGTATTCCATAATACCAAATCCTTGACACAAACCCTGTTGAAGAGTTTCCTCACATGCTTCAAGGAACCTAATTTACAATACATGTCAATGAGGGCAGTGGCAACAATTACATCATCTTCAAACCCAAGTTTAAAAATCAGCGCATGAATTTGAGTGCCCTGCTCCATCAAACCAAAACACGAACTCCATCTAAGCACACTTGCAAAAGTGAACTCAGTTGGAAGAACACCATTTCGCAGTGCCATCGCAAAGAGGCCCAGAGCTTGTTCCATTATCCCACTCCTGGCATAGCCTGATATCATTGCATTACAAGTTTCTGAATCCCATGTTGCCATTCCTTCATAGAGCCAAACAGCATCGGCCAGTCTGTCAGACACACACAACAGGCTAATAACAGCACTACGAAGGACATAATTTGATAGAAGCCCCATTTTGACGGAAAGGCCCAAGAGCTGGTCACCCTTAGCAAAATCCTCAACATCCACACACACGCTGAGCACCGTCGACACACTGCACTCGTCAACCAAAAAACCATGGCTCCTAATCGACCGGAAACAATCAAACACTCGAGTGCTCTGGTTATCATCCTTGTACACTGACATGACAGAATTCCAAGAAACGATATCTTGTTCATTCATACTCCAAAACATGCGCACTGCATACTCGATGAGGCCGATACGCCGATACATATGAATAAGCGTATTGCCGACTACAACATTCTGATGCGTGTAACCGTGGCGGACAGCAACCGCATGGACCTGCACCCCGTGGCGAGCAGAGCAGACAACCGACGAAACAATGGAGAAGGTGAAGCCGCTAGGCCTAACACCAAGCCCCTTCATCGTGCGCACCAGCAGGAAAGCCTCGTCGGTCCGTCCACAGTCAACATAGCCAGAAATCATGGAATTGTAAGCAACGTGGTCCCTGTCGGGCATTCCGTCGAACAGCCTGCGCGCGGCTGGGAGGTCACGGGTCTTCAGCAGCGCGGCGAGGAGGATGTTGTGGGAGAAGCGGTTGGCGGTGGGCGCGTGGCGGAGCAGCGTGACGGCAGACGAGGCGGCGCCGAGGCGGGAGTAGGCGGCGGCGAGACAGTTGGTGAGAAAAGGCGGGCGGAAGAGGCGTGAAGTCCTGAGGAGGCGGGCGTGGAGGGCCGCGGCGGCGGCGAGGGAGGCGCAGCAGGCGAGGAGCGCAGAGAGGGCGGCGGCCGTGGGAGCGGGAGTTGGAGTCTTGAGCTTGGACTTGGAGGAGCAGGGCATGGCGGTGCTCGCATTGCCATCGCCGACTCCGGTCAATTTTGCTTGGTATTCCTCGTCTATACATACCCTGCGTAGCCAAAGCAAAGAGGCAGGTGCACTACTTTGTCCTCAAGTTTCAATACAGTTTCAGAATCAGAATGGTTCCTAGTTCCTACTGATTCAAATTGGCCAACTAGCATTTGAATTTTGGGCTGCAGGATATGAGCGGCGTGGGTAAAATGACGCTAAATCTTATGTGATAGAAAAACCCATAAAAAATTAAAAAGGGTGACGATCAACCTGCGGTGTTGTATGGGGTGAAATGTTGAACGGCAAAAAAATAATATGCACATAAAATGAGCGTAACAGAAATATAGATGCTACGGTGGATCTATAATAATACAAGGCTAGATTGAATTCACAATAATGATATACTGATAATATTAAGGTAGGACCAATTGATGAAAAAAAATTGTCCAATATTATTTGAGATGGTTTGAATATCTCCAACAGAGACATCCCAAGGCACGGTGCATAGTAAAATTTTATTTAAGCTGTCTCGAAAATATAAGAGACAGAGATCGATCGAGACTAACATAGGAAGAAGTAGTTTGAGGCCTCATAAGGTACCAGTGTATAGTGAAATTTCAAGCCGTTTCAAAAATATAAGAGGCAAAGATCGATCGAGACTGATGTGAGAAGTGGTTAAAAGAGACTTGAGAGATTAGAATGTATCCAAAGAATTAACGTTTCATAATAATACATAAAAGCTAGCAATCCACGTATTGAAATCATGATCTAAGATCGAACTGACCAGAATCATTTAACTTTAATTAGGTTTTATTTCTAGATTATCTCAACTTGATTGGATAAAAGATTAGGTTGTTGATTTATTTGAATTTTGGACAAAGGGAGATATATTTTCTTACTACATGTAACCATTTTCATCTCGCTGATTCAGCAACAAGAAAATAACTAACTTGCTCCTCCCATCAAAACCTGGGCCAAACAAGTGATGGTCATTAACCCTTGTTTTTGCCTTGGACACTACTTCCGGTCAAAAATAAGCGATGTTCTAAAATATGTGCAGCGAAACTATTCTAACTTGGGAGTGTCTACGAGCGTTGACTAGGAGGAAAACGGCATCACCAAATGCGTTCACAAGGAAATGGGCCACCATTTGCAAGACCCTGTCGTTAGCATTTGTCAGAACACCACCAAATAAGTCAAATAGCTTTTTACAGTAGAAACAGAAAGTCCAATATACTGTCCAGAAATTCAATTTTCCTGCCTCATGCATGCGCTTGGAAAGTCTAATCCATCATCAATGTTGTTACACTTATCTGCTGATGAGCATCTTTCTCTTTGATTTATTCAACTCCAATCCTTCGTAATAAAAGGATCTGCCCGGATTGAAGAGGGAGAACACTGCTGATACAATTGCCTCGATATTGAATTTTTGTTGATTTAACTAAAGATGTTATAGGGAATGGGTCCAAAATTCCGAAGGAAATCGAGGAAAATAAATAATCCAACGAATTGCTGAAAGAAACTCAAAATGTGTTGTAAAATGTTCAGTGTGAGATAAAATATGTTGTAAGAATATAATAGTAGGACAACCATTGTAACACCCCAAAATTTTGCTTTTCTTAAATTCATGTGTGATTTGGCACTTTGGTGAATTTTGGAATTTTCTGGAATTTATTTGGATTTATTTGGAATTTATTTGAATTTATTCCATTTTGAAATAATTAAAGAATTTAATTTTGCAAATAAAATTTTGTTGGAAATATTTTATTTGAGTCCAAAATGATCCAAAATATTTTGAATTTTTGGAATTTTTACGAGTCTTTTGCTATTTTTAATGAATTAAATGAATTATCGGGAATTATTTTAAATATTAAATCGCTGGAAATTCAACTCGGGTCAAGTATCGTTTCATCCGACCGAAGTCGGAACCCGAGTCGGACTCGAGTCCGACCGAGCCGATTGACTCGATCAAACGATTCAAAACCCTAATCAATCCTAACCGTTGGATCAAGATCCAACGGCCGAGATCCGCCTGCACGGCTCGAGCCGTATCCGCCCGGATCCGATCGCGCCCCGGCGATCGTGGCCGTTGATCGTGCCACGTGGGCCGGGCGTCTTCGCCCTCGCCGAGTCCGAGCCGGACTCGCCGCCCGTTCGCCGCCGTGAAGAACTAGGTCTCCGTTTTCCGCCTGAACGCCGAGGCTATTTAAAGCGTGAGACGTTCCTCGAGGTTGCCCTCATCCTTGCGCACCGTTCCCGAGCCATCTCGCCTGAGCCGCCGTCGTTTGCCCGTGCGAGCTCGCCGTAGTTGGAGGAAGTGACCGCCGTGGTTTTTGCTCGATTCCGTCGCCGTCCGTCGTCTTCCGCCGAGAAGGAGCCCAGATCCGGAACCACCGTGACGAGACGCACCCGAAGGGACCCTTCACTTCGCCGGAGCAACCCCGAAACGCCGTCGGGCTCGCCGTCGTCTCCGTCTCCGGCACGCAGCGCCGCCACGTCGCCATCGACCTCGCGAGCTCGGTGAACCGTCAGATCCGGATCGTGCGGTTGAGGTGAGTTCACGTGTCCCCAACCCGATTGGATCTGGACCGTTGGATCAAGATCCAACGGTTCACAATTGCCACGTGCCGTAGTAGTGTTATTATAGGATTAGATCTGGACCGTCCGATCTAGATCGAACGGCCCACGATCAACGAGTAGTTTCAACGTGTTAACCCTGGATCTAATCCGCGCCGTTGATTTTCAAACCAACGGTCGTGATTGCGCCACGTGTCGGGAAGTTGGACCGACGCGCCGCCGGGCCCACGCGCTGAAGCGTAGACGCCGACACGCGGGCCCGCGTGTCGAGGGCTCAAGATGTCGCTGGTCGCCCCAGCGAGCGCCGACGCCAAGAATGACGTCTGGGCCGGGTCCCACATGTCGACTGCAGTGGCTGAGTCCCCGCTGACGTCAGCGATGACGTCACCCGAGTGGGCCCACATGTCAGTCTCACGTAGAGTCGTGGACCGAGTCCACGGTGGACCCAAGCCGAGCGTGGACCGAGTCCATGGACCGGCTGACGTCAGCCAACCAATCAGGAGCTGACACGTGTCCATGCTGACGCAATAATTAATTTCCGAAAAAGAAAATGATTTATTAATTCGAAATATTGATTTGAATTTAGATTCAAAC
Organism: Rhipidocladum racemiflorum; assembly: GCA_036346355.1. Lineage (NCBI taxonomy): Eukaryota > Viridiplantae > Streptophyta > Magnoliopsida > Poales > Poaceae > Rhipidocladum > Rhipidocladum racemiflorum. The sequence continues at coordinate 51,938,369 of CM070580.1, forward strand.
TTCAAACGCTTATAACTTTTGTGTTTCAACTCCGATTTGAGTGATTCAAATTTCTAAATTTGTATAAAATTGAGATCTACCTAAATATGAATTTTATTTAATTTTTGGACTAAAGTTTTTCTCTGTAATATTATTTAATTGATCATTTAAACTTTAATAAATCATAACTTTTGCGTCTTAACTCCAAATTTGACGATTCCAGTTTCTAAAAATCCAGAAAATTATGTTCTCTCTGTTTATGGATTTTATTTGGAGTTTTGGGATGTTTTGCCTATTGTTTATTTGTGTTTTGCTATTTGCACGCTTTACGAGTAGACGTTGAAGTGCCGGAAGGATTCGAAGGAGAAGTGTTGACTCAGGATCCAACTCAAGACCAAGAGCAAGTACTTTTTGAAGGCAAGTTGTGCTTTGACCATGTTGATCCTATTTCGAAATCTATTTTGCTTTAAACTATTGCATGCTAGATCAATTAGAAAGATACTTTGTTTAAACATGGGGTTAGATAAATACCAAATTGTCGCACGACACCTTGATTATCTAAGTATGTGCCATGATCCCTTGTCACCCTAGTTGTGGATTACTAGTTGGACATTATTAAATTGCCAACATGGGTTTAGATCGTTGTAGTATCTCGCTTAGACACACTACGTGCTCATGACATGATTTTGGACAATCAAATGCTAATATTGACTTAATGATATATTGAACCTGTTTTGGAAAAGTATCATGTGATGTTGATGGCACGTGGTGCATGGTAATCAAGCGGGTTTGATAAACGATTTATCGGGGCATGTGGCAAGAGTAATCAGGTGGGCCAGTTGTGGCATTGGGGATGTTGATTTGGTTTTTCGGGTAGTCTTGCCCTGGTCATTCTAAGGACTTAACCTTGCAAGCCTTTGAACTGGGTCATACTTGCAACCACATGGCTGGAATGGGACGGCCCTAGTTGACTAAGTCGCTAAGGACTCACTTGTGGAGCCTCAGGGTGTCAGTTACACCGTTTGTGTGATTGTACGGGGGAGCGTATCGTGGCTGTGGCCAGATACCCATCTAACGGTGTGTTGGTCCCATACTTCGCCTTGGCTAAGGGAAGGGATGGTGTAGAGCCTAACCTGAGAGGACCACTGTGTTGTTTGAGGCTTCCAAAGACTTTGTTACTGAACTCGCCTTTGTGGTGTTTGACTGTATCTTGTGGGTAAAGTGCATAACCTCTGCAGAGTGTAGAATCTATTTGAATAGCCGAGTCCACGTGATCGACAATGCTCGGGAATTACAGTCAAGGGTTAGATTTTCTGAAAATAACTTGGTTTTGAAAAGTTGGGTTGGTTTAATAATGAAGATGATGGAAATGTGGTTTAGGATGGGGGAAAAATGTTTATTAAACTTCTTGAAAAGTTATTTACGCTTTACTTATTTCTACTGCTTTCGAATCTACTTATATTACTTGTCAAAAGTCAAGCTTATCGCAAATATACCTTAAGCTATTCCTTTGTACCAAGCCATGCATATAGTATATTAGCTTGCATTCTGTGCATGACTTGCTGAGTACCAAGTACTCACCCTTGCCTCAACACAACACCAGTTGAAGAGGAGACTACGCCAGCTTTGGAGGAGGAACTCCAAGAGGATCCGTCTACTTAGGGATGCGAGCCCGGTCGGTTGCTGTGGTATCCGGATGGCGCCACTAAGTTTATTTGATTTTCATTGCTATTATTTCTCTCTGAATAAGTTTCGCCTTACGAGGCATACATTTGTAACTTGACCATAAGGTCAAGTAACCAGTTTGGTTATTTAAATAAAGTACTTTGATAATATCGATTGGTATGATTGTGATATTTACCGATGTTAAGACTGTGTGCACTAGCGCGTTCCTGGAATAGTGCTGAATACACAGAGGGTCCGGATTTGCAAATTCGGGGTCCCGACAGAGGTGGTATCAGAGCCATACTTGACTGTAGGCTCAACCCTAAGCTAGAATGGTCGTAGTGAGGATAAAACCTATTTTCTAAAGCTAAAAATTTGTGAAGACAAGAAATGACCTCTCGACTTATCCCCTTCTCTCTTTTCTTGTCTCTTGCTGAAATTTTCCCTTACCTTGTCACAATTTAAAAAAAAAAAAAAAAAAAATTCCGAGTTCTTACGTAAAGCACTCTTGCGACAGATGGAGGAAGAGTTCAACTACGTTGATCTGGGAGTTGGTCACGCTGCAGAACTTTGGCATATGCTACAGACTCTCGGAGATTTTGAGAAGCCCCAATACCAAGTGGAAGTGATCAGACAAGCGGGATTGATCAAGGCTTGTGATGTGAAGATTGAGGTACCTGCTAGGAAAAAGGGCCAGTGCAATCGCCGATACACCGTGACCGCCAGGAGATCTACAATGCAGATGGGTATCCAAGAAGTATCACGACGCGCAATGCGGCACATTACCCGTATCTACGCCAGAGAATTGGAGAGCACGGTGTTCCGTTATCATCCGCGCAGCGATAACCTTCTTGACCCGAAGGAGATTCAGGATGAGGATGCCACGGTTACACAGTTGGCACGATTTGTCGTCGCCCAGGAGGATGTACTAGATAATACAAGCAAGGAGCTACAGAAGGCCCGCAAGGAGATCACGACAGAGAAGAACAGATGGCGGGAAGCTCAAGAGTATGTGGCACACCTTCTACGAAGGATTGACGAGTTGGAGATGACTTTGTACGGACCAGACCCAGAGCCAGTACTCGAGCTACACGAGCCAGATCCGGAGGAGTCAGATCTCGATGAGGACACCGCTTCTTCGACTACCATAGAGGACACGATTCTTGTGGACATGGCAATCGTTACGCCTATGCCACAAAGACACCGTACCTGTGCCGTGGAGGCTTTCTCGATGAGTGAGCATAGGTTCTATAGTGAGACTCCTTCGCCGAGTCGAGTCATAGAATAAAGAGTCACCCTTTAGGCGTTAGACTCCAGAGTTAGTTCGATTTGGATTTGCTTTGTTTGCTGAGTGTGCAGTATGTGTTGCAAGGCCCTTAGGCATTGTAAGCAGCCATACCAAGTTATTAAATAATAAAGTTGGACCTTAAGGTTACACCTTTCGCCCCGAATAAGTTCCATATTACTTGTCTATTCTTGTTTCCCTCTCATCTCTAAACCTAGAGCAAATCGACAGATGGTGAATACCCGTGGAAACTTTGGAAGCAATGGGAGTGGTTCTCGCCCAGCAGAAAACCCCAAGGATGGTGCACCGGCACCGCCTGTTGATATGCAGTATTTTGGAGCCTTTCTTGCTTCTGAGACTCAGTTGTTGCATGATATGATGCAACAAATGCAGCACGTCATCGCTCAGGCCACTGCTAATCAAGTTAATCGGGGACCACGCCGTAATACAAGGTCGCCGAGTTCATGAGGACTCACCCACCCACTTTCTCTGGGAATGCCAACCCATTGGAGGCCGATGATTGGTTAAGATCAATCGAGAGGAAGCTACACATAGCTCAATGCATAGGGAATGAGAAGGTACTTTACGCTTCTCATCGGTTGGAAGGGACAAATACGAATGGTGGGAGAACTGTACACGCAGAGAGAACCCTCAAGATATCACTTGGGAAGAGTTCACGTGCATTCGACGATATCACGTGCCTGAAGGAATCATGGACCTTAAGAAGGAGGAGTTGAGCAGCATCAAGCAAGGTAATCGGCCGGTGGTCGACTACTGAACAAGTTCACACAGCTAGCACGCTACGCACTTTTGAGGATGTAGCGACATATAAATCCAGGCATTCTCGCTTTATGAAGGGAATTAACTCATGATTGCAAGTAGTGTTGATCACCCACACCTTTCCAGATTTACAAGAGTTGGTGAATAAGGCGCTTATTCTTGAGGACAAGCGCAAGGAACTGGATGAGAACAGAAGCGCAGGATGCAACAAAGAAGGATCACGCCAGGAACGCAATAAATACCGAGAGTTGCACCAAATCAATTCTTGATTCCAACCACAGAATGCAACAAGGACACCATCCTCAGCACCAAGACCTGTCAATCAAAACTACTGCACTTCACCCCGCTAGAAACGCTACCCAGGCAACAAAGAAGGAACAGTGAGACGCCGTTACAATCGCAACGAGCCAGACACTTTGCCAACAGCTTGTCCGAAGAAGACAGCAGAGGCGACCCGATTCGCTTCAACCTAGGAACCACCCCAGCTAGGACGCCAAAGACCAGGAGCCACACCCTGCATCGTGGTGAGAGGCCGAGTCAACCATGTCACCGCAGATGCACTTTGAGAATGCTACGGACGTCGTCTTGGGTAAGTTACTTGTTAACTCGATACACTGCTTGATTTTGTTTGACTCGAGCTTCACATTCGCTTGTTTCGCAAGGCTTTGCTACTAGAAATGATTTAAGGATTGCAAGACTTAAGTGCATGCTTTTAGTTCAAACCCCTGGTTCGAACTCCGAACGGAAGTAGGATGTTCCGGTGAGAATACTAATAGATGGAATAGAGTTCCTAGCAAACCTTATAATTTTGGAGACCCAGACCTTAGATGTTATATTGGGAATGGATTGGTTATCCAAGCACAAGGCCGTATTGGATTGTGGACGAAGGACTATCGCAGTTGAGAGCCCGTGTGGGAAGAAAGTGGAATTTCAAGCCACTGCAGTTAGAGATGGACAGTTGATGGTTAACAGTACCAAGGCAATCAGCATAGAGGATGTCTCAGTAGTGAATGAGTACCCCAATGTTTTTCCCGAGGATCTACCTGGTATGCCGCCAGACAGGGACATAGAGTTTGTGATAGAGCTTGTACCTGGTACAGCACCGATAGCAAAGAGACCCTATCGGATGTCCACCGAGGAGTTGGTAGAGATGAAGAAACAGCTAGAAGAGTTAATGGAGAAAGGCTTTATCAGACCAAGTTCGTCGCCGTGGGGAGCACCAGTTTTGTTTGTCAAGAAAAAGGACGGGAGTTTCAGGATGTGCATTGACTATCGTGCGCTCAATGAGGTCACCGTGAAGAATAAGTATCCGCTACCCAGGATTGATGATTTGTTTGATCAGTTAAGAGGAGCCGGAGTTTTCTCCAAGATTGATCTGAGATCGGGATACCATCAGTTGAAGATCCGATCAGAGGATATTCAAGATCGCATTCTCGTCAAGATATGGACATTACGAAGTTTACTGATTATGTCCTTTGGATCGATTTAATGCGCCACTTATTTCATGAATATGATGAATAAGGTGTTCATGGAATATTTGGACAAGTTTGTCGTCGTGTTCATAGACGATATCCTAGTCTACTCCAAGGCAGAGTGAACATGCCGAACACTTAAGGCGAGTTTTGGAAAAGTCGAGGAACGCAACTTTTCGCCAAGTTCAGCAAGTGTGATTTTTGGAAGGACAAGGTGGAGTTTCTTGGACATGTAATGACCGTAGAAGGAGTCGCCAGTAGATCCAAGCAAAGTAGAAGCTGTGTTACATTGGGAGCACCAAGATCGCGTGACCTGCATTCGGAGTTTCCTTGGAATGGCAGGATACTACCGCCGTTTCATCGAAGGCTTTTCGACAATTGCGAAACCTCTTACGCAATCGCTGAAGAAGGAAAAGAAGTTTGCTCGACGCCGAGAATGTGAGAAAGGATTTCAGAGTGAAGAAGCGATTGACGCCAAGACCGTGTTAGTTCTACCGGATGTTGCTCAAAGCTTCGATATTTATTGTGACGCATCGCGCCAAGGACTTGGATGTGTCTTGCCGATGCAGAATGGAAAGGTCGTCGCGTATGCATCAAGGCGATTGAGGCCGCATGATGAAAATTATCCGACGCATGACCTAGAGTTAGCTGCCGTAGTGCATGCCTTGAAGATATGGCATCACTATCTGATTGGAAACAGATGTGAAGTGTATACGGATCATAAGAGCCTTAAGTACATATTCACCCAGTCGGATCTGAATATGAGGCAGAGGAGATGGTTAGAGTTAATCAAGGACTACAATGTTGGAATCCATTACCATCCCGGGAAGGCCAACGTAGTAGCCGATGCTCTGAGTCGGAAAAGCCATACCGTGAGTACGTTGCTAGCCACAAGTCGAGGATGAGTTATGTGAGGATTTTGAGAAATGAAGATTGAGGTTGTACCTAGCGGATTCTTGGCCGCATTAGAAGTAAAGCCTACCCTAGAGGATCGATCCGAGAAGGGCAGAAGGATGATGACAAGATCCGCAGGAATAAGTCCATCAAGGAGGAAGGCAAGGCAGAGGACTTCAAGTTGGATGAGCAAGGCACGTTGTGGATGAAGGATCGCATTTGTGTGCCTAACAAAAGGAGTTAAAGCAATCGATTTTGGAAGAAGCCCATGACTCCAAGTACTCAATTCATCCCGAAGCGCCAAGATGTATCAGGATCTCAAGGAGAGATTCGGTGGCCGAGTATGAAACGTGAAGTTGCCGAGCATGTTGCATTGTGCGACGTATGCCGAGAGTCAAGGCAATGCATCGAGACCAGCAGGATTGCTACAACCGCCGAAAATACCTCGAGTGGAAGTGGAGGAAATCGGAATGGATTTCATTACCGGTTGCCGAAGACTCAAGGAGGTTATGACTCCATATGGGTTATAGTGGATCGCTTGACTAAAGTAGCCCATTTTATCCCGTGAAGACCACTTACTCGGGAGATAAATTAGCGTAATTGTACATGATCAGGGATTGTTTGTTTGCACGGAGTGCCAAAGAGGATTGTATCAGACAGAGGTACCCAATTTACCTCAAGGTTACGGAATAAGTTGCATGAAGCCATGGGAACCCGTTTGAACTTCAGTACAGCTTATCATCCACAGACGGATGGACAGACCGAAAGAGTCAACCAGATTCTGGAGGATATGTTGAGAGCTTGTGCATTAGCTTATGCTACTTCTTGGGATAAGAGTTTGCCGTATGCCGAGTTTAGTTACAACAATAGTTATCAGGCTAGTTTACAGATGTCACCTGTTGAGGCCTTTGTATGGTCGACCACTGTCGGACGCCATTGAATTGGAATGAGACCAGTGGCGCCGTGTCTTTGGGCCTGATATTCTTCAAGAGGTCAAGAGCGGTCGCTATGATTAGGGAAAGGTTGAAGATAGCCCAATCTCGACAGAAGAGTTATGCTGACAATCGTCGCCGAGATTTGAGTTTTGAACCAGAAGACTTTGTATACCTCAGAGTTACGCCTCTCAGGGGAGTTAAGAGGTTCCATGCCAAAGGGAAACTTGCACCCCGTTATGTTGGACCATTTAAGATTTTGAGCCGCAGAGGCGAAGTTGCTTATCAGCTGGAGTTGCCACAGTCGTTAGCAGGAGTGCATGACGTATTCCATGTGTCCCAGTTGAAGAAGTGTCTCCGAGTTCCTGAGGAACAGACACCGCTAGAGTCAATTGAGTTGCAAGAGGATTTGACTTATAAGGAGTATCCCGTGAGGATTCTAGACACAATGGATCGAGAAACTAGAAACAAGTCAACCCATTTCTGTAGAGTTCAGTGGAGCAACCATGAAGAAAGCGAAGCGACTTGGGAGCGCGAAGAGGATTTGAAGAAAGAGTTTCCAAACCTATTCTGTAGTGAGCCCTGAATCTCGGGGACGAGATTCTATTAAGGGGGGGAGGTTTGTAACACCCCAAAATTTTGCTTTTCTTAAATTCATGTGTGATTTGGCACTTTGGTGAATTTTTGGAATTTTCTGGAATTTATTTGGATTTATTTGGAATTTATTTGAATTTATTCCATTTTGAAATAATTAAAGAATTTAATTTTGCAAATAAAATTTTGTTGGAAATATTTTATTTGAGTCCAAAATGATCCAAAATATTTTCCAGAATTTTTCTGGAATTTTTCTGAGTCTTTTGCTATTTTTAATGAATTAAATGAATTACTGGGAATTATTTTAAATATTAAATCGCTGGAAATTCAACTCGGGTCAAGTACTGTTCATCCGACCGAGTCGGAACCCGAGTCGGACTCGAGTCCGACCCGAGCCAGTTGACTCGATCAAACCAGTTCAAAACCCTAATCAATCCCAACCGTTGGATCAAGATCCAACGGCTGAGATCCGCCCGTACCGGTTCGAGCCGTATCCGGCCCGGATCCGATCGCGCCCGTGCGATCGTGGCCGTTGATCGTGCCACGTGGACGGCTGAGCGTCTTCGTCCCCGCCGAGTCCGAGCCGGACTCCGCCGCCGTGCCCGCCGCCGTGAAGAACTAGGTCTCCGTTTTCCGCACGAACGCCGAGGCTATTTAAAGCGTGAGACGTTCCCCGAGGTTGCCCTCATCCTTGCGCACCCGTTCCCCCGAGCCATCTCGCCTGAGCCGCCGCTTATTCGCGTGCGAGCTCGCCGTAGTTGGAGGAAGTGACCGCCGTGGTTTTTGCTCGATTCCGTCGCCGTCCGTCGTCTTCCGCCGAGAAGGAGCCCAGATCCGGAACCACCGTGACGAGACGCACCCGAAGGGACCCTTCACTTCGCCGGAGCAACCCCGAAACGCCGTCGGGCTCGTCGTCGTCTCCGTCTCCGGTACGCAGCCGCCACGTCGCCATCGACCTCGCGAGCTCGGTGAACCGTCAGATCCAGATCGTGCGGTTGAGGTGAGTTCACGTGTCCCCAACCCGATTGGATCTGGACCGTTGGATCAAGATCCAACGGTTCACAATTGCCACGTGCCGTAGTAGTGTTATTATAGGATTAGATCTGGACCGTCCGATCTAGATCGAACGGCCCACGATCAACGAGTAGTTTCAACGTGTTAACCCTGGATCTAATCCGCGCCGCTGATTTTCAAACCAACGGCCGTGATTGCGCCACGTGTCGGAAGTTGGACCGACGCGTCGCCGCCCACGCGTGAAGGCAGTGACGCCGACACGCTGGGCCCGCGTGTCGAGGGCTCGCGATGTCACGGCCGTCCCAGCCGGCGCCGACGCCAAGAATGACGTCAATGGTCCCACATGTCAAGACCGTGGTGAGTCCCCGCCGACGTCGGCGATGACGTCACCCGAGTGGGCCCACATGTCGGGCCTCACGTGAGTCGTGGATCGAGTCCACGGTGGACCCAAGCCGAGCGTGGACCGAGTCCATGGACCGGCTGACGTCAGCCAACCAATCAGGAGCTGACACGTGTCCATGCTGACGCAATAATTAATTTCCGAAAAAGAAAATGATTTATTAATTCGAAATATTGATTTGAATTTAGATTCAAACTTCAAACGCTTATAACTTTTGTGTTTCAACTCCGATTTGAGTGATTCAAATTTCTAAATTTGTATAAAATTGAGATCTACCTAAATATGAATTTTATTTAATTTTTGGACTAAAGTTTTTCTCTGTAATATTATTTAATTGATCATTTAAACTTTAATAAATCATAACTTTTGCGTCTTAACTCCAAATTTGACGATTCCAGTTTCTAAAAATCCAGAAAATTATGTTCTCTCTGTTTATGGATTTTATTTGGAGTTTTGGGATGTTTTTGCCTATTGTTTATTTGTGTTTTGCTATTTGCACGCTTTACGAGTAGACGTTGAAGTGCCGGAAGGATTCGAAGGAGAAGTGTTGACTCAGGATCCAACTCAAGACCAAGAGCAAGTACTTTTTGAAGGCAAGTTGTGCTTTGACCATGTTGATCCTATTTCGAAATCTATTTTGCTTTAAACTATTGCATGCTAGATCAATTAGAAAGATACTTTGTTTAAATATGGGGGTTAGATAAATACCAAATTGCTGTACGACACCTTGATTATCTAAGTATGTGCCATGATCCCTTGTCACCCTAGTTGTGGATTACTAGTTGGACATTATTAAATTGCCAACATGGGTTTAGATCGTTGTAATATACTGCTTAGACCTGCTACGTGCTCATGACATGATTTTGGACAATCAAATGCTAATATTGACTTAATGATATATTGAACCTGTTTTGGAAAAGTATCATGTGATGTTGATGGCACGTGGTGCATGGTAATCAATCGGGTTTGATAAATGATTTCGATCGGGGCATGTGGCAAGAGTAATCAGGTGGGCCAGTTGTGGCATTGGGGATGTTGATTTGGTTTTTCGGGTAGTCTTGCCCTGGTCATTCTAAGGGCTTAACCTTGCAAGCCTTTGAACTGGGTCATACTTGCAACCACATGGCTGGAATGGGACGGCCCTAGTTGACTAAGTCGCTAAGGACTCACTTGTGGAGCCTCAGGGTGTCAGTTACACCGTTTGTGTGATTGTACGGGGAGCGTATCGTGGTCGTGGGCCGATACCCATCTAACGGTGTGTTGGTCCCATACTTCGCCTTGGCTAAGGGAAGGGATGGTGTAGAGCACGAACCTGAGAGGACCACTGTGTTGTTTGAGGCTTAGAAAGACTTTGTTACTGGGAACTCGCCTTTGTGGTGTTTGATTGTATCTTGTGGGTAAAGTGCATAACCTCTGCAGAGTGTAGAATCTATTTGAATAGCCGAGTCCACTGTACTAGACAATGCTCGGAATTACTGATCAAGGGTTAGATTTTCTGAAAATAACTTGGTTTTGAAAAGTTGGGTTGGTTTAATAATGAAGATGATGGAAATGTGGTTTAGGATGGGGGAAAAATGTTTATTAAACTTCTTGAAAAGTTATTTACGCTTTACTTATTTCTACTGCTTTCGAATCTACTTATATTACTTGTCAAAAGTCAAGCATCGCAAATATACCTTAAGCTATTCCTTTGTACCAAGCCATGCATATAGTATATTAGCTTGCATTGTGCATGACTTGTCGAGTACCAAGTACTCACCCTTGCCTCAACACAACACCGCTTGAAGAGGAGACTACGCCGACTTTGGAGGAGGAACTCCAAGAGGATCCGTCTACTTAGGGATGCGAGCCCATCAGTTACTGTGGTATCTTGGATGGCGCCACGAAGTTTATTTGATTTTCATTGCTATTATTTCTCTCTGAATAAGTTTCGCCTTACGAGGCATACATTTGTAACTTGACCATAAGGTCAAGTAACCAGTTTGGTTATTTAAATAAAGTACTTTGATAATATCGATTGGTATGATTGTGATATTTACCGATGTTAAGACTGTGTGCACTAGCGCGTTCCTGGACTAGTGCTGAATACACAGAGGGTCCGGATTTGCAAATTCGGGGTCCCGACAACCATTATGTGCATGTTTTTATGGAAGATACAAATCATGAAATCATCACTTTTCTAGCCCTATGGTAAACTTTGTTTGCAAATTTGTCCCTTCTAAATGCAATTGCAAAAATAGCCCCATCCCAAATTGTAGAAGCGCCGGCAGATGGCACATGTCACCTACCATGGTAGGTGCATACTTCCTAGCGTGACAAGTGACACGTATCGTTTGCCGGCGTTCCCGAGGTTGGGGATGGAGCTATTTTTACAATTGCATTTGGAAGGGTGCCAATTTGCAAAAACATTATACAAAGGGCTAGAAAAGTGATGAATTTACAAATCATAACGTTAAACTGTTTTATCGCATTGAGTTCTCAAGAGGAAAACCTGCCAATTTGAAACTAGTCAAAGAAAACTACTTACAACATACACCATCATGCCAACAATTATATGTGTAAAATGTGTTATGATATGGATAACTACATGGGTTTTCTCCTATATATTGGGCATTACCTTGTACAGGAAAATCTAATCTAATAAAGGGATAATTTTCCTCTTACATTGTGTATGCCTCTATTCCCGTTCATGTGATTGTATTGGTGTACTATTGATTGACATGGGTGAACGATTATGTTTCACAACAAAATGAACTACCTGGAGACCAAACTTCAGTAGTAACTCTCCTTTTTGGTAGCAGATAGATCGAGTTTTTTTTTATTTTGATCTTAGCATATCATTAGAGTTGATGAAAACATAACAGGAAATAAACTTTCCTTAAACTAAAAAAAAAAATCAGATCATGGCTTGCATCTGTAAGATAATAAACTTCAAAATCAATGCACATACTGAAACATTGTAATATGCAGTTCGCATATTATATTGTTGTTGTCTTATGAATATTACGATATAGTTTACTGAAGTAAACATTTGTCTACTCTATACTTTTTAAGCTAACTCAAATGTGATGAATTTCAGATGATATGACAAACTGCATTTTTCCTTCAGAATACTGAAGGTATTATCAAATAAAGGAATCTTCATCCAGAGGCGGAGCCAGAAAGTTTCAAAGAAGGGGGCTTAAAAAAGAGACATCCAAAATTATGGGACATGTGGGCTATCGCGGCCTCACGAAGGGTCTTTGCGCTCGGAGGACTGGGTGGGCTCCAGCCCCACCCAGCCCCACCGGTGGCTCCGCCTCTGTCTTCATCTATAACTTAGAAAGTAGATTTAGCAAAGGACCGAAGATAGCTCTAATAAATTGTGTATATCATTCCTTCTAATAATATTATTGGGGATGCCTGTGTGAGAAAAAATAATAATTTACGATGTAATATAGATTCCAAAATGCCGCATATCCGTGAAGTTTAAAGCTTTAGTATTGAACAACTACTGCTATAGATGGACTTCAAATCCCAATAAATTGAACTAATAGCAGTCTGTGAAATGATATTCTTTTGGGGATAGAGAGGAAAAGATTGTAAGAATAAATGCAGAGTGATGGCCATACTTCACACGTCATGAAAAACTTTGGAGAAACATGATTTCTCTTATACAATTTTGAAGAAAGTTTGCAACACTGAATGATGGAAGTTATCACTTCAGCCACTCCCTATATCTCACATCAATATTGCATTTAATTGGCTTAACAACTCCCGTAATTTGAAAGATACTGATAAATGACAAACCACATACTGTTTTGGAGTACAGACCAAGAATTTGCAGAGTAAAGAATACAAAGAAATATACCATCTAAAACAGAGTGTGTGCTGAACACAATCCAGTAGGGAAAAAAACTTGAAAAAGGTACTTTTTTTACACGACAGGAATACGGACAGATGTGCTCTACACACAACCGTTGTCGGACACAGTGACTGTAGGCCACAAGGCAAATTGGATTGACTGTAGATTGCATCCTATGGGGTGTTTAAACAACTGAGGACTAAAAAAATCTAATGCGAGAAAGAAGGCAAAAAAACATCTCCACAAAAAAATAGTAAAATGTACAAATCAAGGGCTTTGAACAAACACCTAGGCGATGGAGGAAGATGTTACTTACAACAGAGGAGAGGGATCATGAGAGAGAGAGGGCATGTAAGTGCGACCGTGAGAGAGATGGCAGAGGAGGACTGGCAACGTTTCTGTGTGTGGTTCCTTCGTTTTTCCCAGGGACAATTTTTTTTTGCTTGTTCAGCTGTTGTAAAAGTTTTATGGTGGAGAAACAAACTCCTCCAAGACAAATGCAGAGACCAAATATTTTCATTTTTCAACACAACAACTGACTGAGAAATAATTTCTAATTGTCAATCCAACTGTAACCAGGATTCTTCATAACTCTTCTCTCACGCATCATAACTCTCATTTCTGCTGATTTGATCCAATCCCCTTGAGCAGCAAGCATGCTGGACAGCTGAACATACAAACTGGAATGTGGTGACTCCATCTCCATCAGCCTCTTTGCCACCTTCTGCATCAGAGCCTCATTGCCCTGAGCTTTGCACCCACCAACAACTGTAGTCCAACTCACTGTATCAGCTTTAAAGGGCATATGCTCGATGAACTCAACTGCTTCATCCAGTCGACCTGCACGGACTAACAGGTCAGTCACACATGCGTAATGCTCAGCCGATGGACTCACATTGAAATCTTCTTGCATCCGGTGAAACCATGTCAGTCCCTCTTCCATAAGTCCAGAGTGGCAGCATGCAGAAAGGACACCAATAAATGTTCGTTCACTTGGTTTTATACCCTTATTTCTCATCAACTCAAAGAGCTCCAGCGCCTCATGTCCATACCCGTTGGAAGCATAACCAATCAGCATTGAGTTCCACAAGACTTCGTCTGACTTGTTGCTTCCATTGAAGATCCTGCACCCATTGGCCAAGTTGCCACATTTGCAGTACAGATCAATGAGCGAAGAGGCAACAACATGATCAGATTGCAGGCCAAGAACAGTGGCAAGAGAAAAGATCTGCTCCCCAAAACTTATAGAGCAAATGCTGCTTGATGCACTCAGAGCACTGGCTATAGCAACCTTGTCAAGTCGCAAACTGAGCCGATGCATCTCACAGAATAGCCCTAGTGCATCAATAGCATGCCCATTCTGGCTCAACCCAACAACCATAGAATTCCATGAGATGACACTCTTCCTAGTGATCATATCAAAAACTCTTCTTGCCTCTCTTATCCACCCACAGTTTGAGTACACATTGATCATTGAGTTTAGCACAACAGTGTCATGAAACCTAAGCTCACTGAAAGCTTGGCAGGCATCCTTCCAGTGGCTGCATTTTGAGTAGAAGTCAATGAGAGCGCTTCCTGTTATTATGTCATTGACAGTTCCATTCTTTAGACTACACCCATGGATCTGCTGCCCAGACTTCAACATACCTGAAAAACCACACACATTCAGAAGGCTGGCATAAGTTGAAGAATCAGGCAACACATCAGACCGCATCATCCTTATAAAAAGAACAAAAGCATCATGTCCAAAAGCAGCCAATGTGCAACCACTGATAAGAGAATTCCACAAAACAATGGTGGGGTTTTCCTCTCGATCAAAGTGTTGTAACGCCTCGTGCAACTGTCCACAAGAAGCATAGCCATAGATCAGGGCAGACAGTGAGAACTCATCAACCCATGGTAAACCAACAAGAACACTGCGAGCAGAGTCCAAATCCCCACACTTGCAGTACATGTCAACCAATGTGCAACCCAATACTGAATCCAGTTCAATCTTGGCAACCACCATCCGAGCATGAGCTTGCCTCCCAAAATCGTACTTCATTTGGTCAGCACAAGCACCAACAACCGTCGCAAGAACAAAGGGGTCATTGCACAGCGAGGAGGCCTCTTCACCACTACATTCCAAACCAATCGTCTTGAGCAATGCAAATGCCTCATCCACCCGGCCACACCGGACATAACTATGCAAGACAGCGTTGCAAGCCACGGCACCCTTTACTGGCATTTCTTCCAGCAGGCCGTGTGCCACGTCGAGATCGCCTTTGGAGGCTATGCCGGTGATCACTGCGTTCCACGAGAAGGTGTTCCTTTCGGGCATGGAGCGGAAGAGGCGGAGCGCCGCAGGATGGTCCCCGGAGTTGAAATGGGCCATGATGAGAGAGTTGTAGGAGAAGCAGTTCTTGATGGGCATTTCGTCGAACAGGCGGAGGGCGTCGAGGCGGTGGAGCGGCGAGCAGCGCGCGTACGTGAGGAGGACGGAGTTAGAGGGCGGGAGGGAGGACGGGACGTGGCCGGACTTGAGGAGGAGCTGATGCAGCTGCTGGCCTGCCGCGGCACCGCAGGAGCGGAGGAGTTGGATGCAGCCGCGGACGTCGACGGCGACGGCCATGAGAGCAACTCCGATGCGGGAAAACAAGGCAGGCGTCCCTGGAAGCCACCGTCGCTGCAGTCACCGTCGCCGCTTGCCTCCACCGCTAACCTCCACCCAGGAACCGCAGCCCTCCCTATCCATCGCTCGGCGGGGAGCCGGATCCTCGACGGCTCTGCCTGGCTGATGTGCCGCCGACGTACGCTCGTAGCCGGAAACGCCATGAATGGAACGGCCTCGAGGGTCCTAAAATCCAAGATGGACGCTCAGGATCAACGGAGGCAAGATTTCATGGTATTTTCAGTTTCTTGTACCTTTAGTCGATATTGGTATGCACAACGGAAAAATATGAGAAGAAACTAGTTACATGCCCGTGCGTTGCTACGAGAAACAAAATTGATAACGAAAAATAAAAATTAAAAAATTAAAAAATATTTCACAAGATCAAACATCTATCTTTAATGCTTCGTTTCTTGCGAAAGCTGGCTAATTAAAGCAACGCTTCGTTTTTTGCGTAGGGCAATTAAGTAGGGCAATTAAGCAGAGCAATTAATGACATGGGTAGAACTCACCACTGCCACCAACTGCTGCTTTATAATAGTAGAGATATGACAGATACATTATTGGTTTTCGAGCCTAACTGTAGTGTTGTTTTTTATGATAGGTAGATATAATTGTACAATTAATTTTAGATTTCATTTGGTTTATTATGTATTTAGTTAATAGGACAAGAATATATTATTTATATAATAACTCTAAAGGTATAAGTGAGCGAGTACATTTTAAAATACACTATGGAGAAAGAGTTCTACAGATGAATTTAGAAATGGTTGAGTTGGATTATTTTTCAAGTGTGGCAGCTAGCTTATCATGTGCAGAGCAATGTCCTTGAGCATTGTTATGAGATGGTTGTACCACCTGTTCTCGTGAGACCATGCATTGCATGATATGAAGTTAGACGGTGTTGGTACTCGTGCATGACAATGCATGTACTAGAGTTAGTGGAATTGAAGGGGTCGAAATCGTGGAGCTCGTATATACGATTGGTGAAGGAGCGAGGATGACCTGTAGTGCTATTGGCCCAAGAATTTGAGAAAGTCGCTTCGGCCTATGTGATGCACAAGTAGGCTATTAGTGATGAAGCCGAAGAAGTTAGGGATTCGAGCCGTAGTCACTCATGCTTAATGACCCAAGATGTGGAAGGTGGTGATGACTTATTGGAAGCCGAGGCTGTAGATCTTGTCTTGCTAGAAGTGTAAGAACCGTTGGGTATTGCAGATGAAGGAGAACATATTGAAATCTTGGTGGAACAAATAGAGGCCGAGGAACGTGACTACAAGTCATTATTAGGTAATGAACGTTGCGATGAGGACAGGTTGGATATGAGGAGGGTATTCCTGCAAAGTAGAATGAATACCAGTTTGACAAACTAGTAGTCAATGAGTGTGAAGGTTTTGCATGTGATTGTCAGTAGAATGAGGTCCAACAAGGAGCGATGTACAAAATTACAGGGAAAGTGCACGAAGCAGTCAAATTGTGGGCAGTGTCACTACGGAGGACATTTAAGGTAGTAAAGTCAGATTGCTTATGGCACGTCCATGCGTACCAGCCTAAATAGGACATCATTTGGAATTGCTCAATAATCGAGCACACATACGTGGTGAAGGAGTCCATGCAATCTCATAGAAACATGTCTTTGAGCTTTCTTGCAAATGCAATGTATGGAGAGATTGCGGACAACTTGGATTTGTAGCCGCGTTCCATTATACATGCAATAGAGAAGAGGTTGCAGTACACAATAAATTTTGTAAAGGCTTGGAGGGCGAAGTAAAAGGTACTTGAAGTAAGGTTTGGTATGTATGAAGAGTTGTACTACAACTTGCCCATTATGCTTTGTGAGATCGTCCCTTTTATTCTACGGTGCAATATAAAAGAAAGGTTCTAAAGTGCATACCGTGCCAGTCCTATCATCAGTAGCTAGCATGCACTTTCATATTTTGAAAACACAGCCATACAAAAGTTGCATAATTTATTACAGCAGAAGTTATATTACATAACAAAAATAAAACAGCAGTGAAAATTTATTTATCTTGTAGTGTGCCAACTAAGCCCAATATTCCATAGGCAACTAACAAGGCGAAACTGAAGGACCATGTGGAGGTCCATCCATGTTTGTGATGAGTATTTGACTTTATTTGAGCAAGGTGTGCTCAGGTTTGAGTTTGATTTGACTTGGAATTACATGTTTGAATTTATGATAAATATGGACTAACATGCAGGAAGAAAAAGGTAAGAGTGTATTTTGGAATGTGCAAAATGGTTTGGTCCTTTTGGTACAAGTTATAGATGTAGCTGTGGTCGTTGGTGAGTACCGAGACTAGGTTAGGAGAACCGAGGTCCAGAACGGTCGAGGATGCCGACGAGATGGTTGGGCTCAAACTGGGATCACTTGTACGTCATGGGAAAGGACTTGAGGTGGATCAAGGTTTCTGGTTCGGGTTGGAGGCTCGAAGAGGCGGAAACGGAGCGATCAAGTCCAGCGGATGAAGGCCCGTTGCATCGGGTTGATCGGGTTTTGTTTAAAACCCATGTATGGCCTATGTGGCCCATGTAAAGCCCATGTGTGGGGCTGGAATGAGTGGGTTAATCCAAGCCTTTGGTGGAGTGCTCTAGGGCTTGGGACTCATCCAAGGGTGGTAGGTAGCCTAAGAATAGTATAAATAGAGAGGGAGGGGTGCACTCCCTCACTTGAAGGTTTGAGTTGCTCCTTTGAGCTTTGCCCACATGAAGTGAGGCTTTGTAAACCTTCCAACCAGAAAATATAAAGATTTTCTTTACATTCTTGTGAATTTAAATTCCGCATTTACATTATGTCTTTACTTTATGCAATTTAAATTCAGTATTTACTTTCTCGCATGTAAATTCTCGCAATTTGGATTTGCCTCCTTTACCTCTAAATGCTATTGATAAAGGATGTCTTAAGGGTGCTAATTTAGTTTTACATCTTTCTTGCACTCTAGGATAGACTAGAGATCAAGTTTATATCAAGATTGCAAATCTGTCCTGAACTTGTTCTTCGTGCAGCAGTCAGTCTCCGATTTTTAGAAACATATTGGGAAAATCCTTTTTGAGTTATTCTAGTTGGAGAAGTTGCGTGACTCATATATCCATCTGTGGAAAAATTTTGGAGTCCATTGGTTGCACCATTTGGGAGCTATGAGGTGAAAACCGAGCCCCAAACTTTCTGGTAGAAGTTCCTAACTATCTGTAGTCCTTGCTTTTTTCTGATTTTTATACAAGGATTTTGGAGTTGATTTTAGGTGGAGTGTTCCATGACTCATCTTCTCACAGGGTGAAAAATTCCCAAAACTTTTGGAGCAACAGAAGTCCACCAACCACCTGCTCCAAGTGAGGACAATTCCTGAAAAATATGCTTTTGCTTTTCTAAAAGAGGCTTTTGTGATTTGGCTTAATCTCTTTTAGAAAAGAAGTATTTGAATTGATTCCTCTTTGTTTTGGACACTTGACAACCAGGATTTTGATTTAAAAATTCCTCTCATGATTCATGGTTCTCATCCATGCAAGCTGGGGATACACATAGTTGTCTAGTCGTTCCGGTTTTTGCGGGTTTTGTAAATTTGAGGAACACCGGTTTCCTTGCAGGATTGTTTGGAGTACGTTGAGTAGGGGACAGTTTTATTAGGGATCATTCACCCCCCCTCTGATCGCCATCTCGGTCCTTCAGAAACCAAGAAAGAATCATCGTTATAAAACACGTATCCTGTGTCAAAGTAAGCGTCTTCCGGGACATCTGACTCTTCACCTAAAAACAACATTAATATCAAGTTGATTACAAAAATACTTGTAAGACTTTTACAAAACCTAAATACATGCAGGCTGAATCAAATGAAAGGCTACTACGGTTATTTTGCGTAAAGCTGAATTTGAATTGTAAATACTGGATCGTAAATTGAAAGTGTAAATGAATAAACATAATTTGACAGGTATATAAAATAATAAGTAAGAAATAATAGAAATGTAACAATTGACTTACAGTCCTTCGTGAGCAATAAAACATTTGAGGCCATCATATGGCAACATTAAAATGAGACATGATTCAGTACCATATTATTTATCTCATTTTTATGAAAATAGAAAACATCTAACTATGTGATGACTTTACAAAGTGCTCATGACTACGAGCACGGCTAATCGATTAGTTTTAACTCTGCTGAGCTGTACTGCTTTACCTATAAGGAATGATCATATTTTTTTGCAAAGCTATTTAACACACTTCTTTTGATGTGTCTGTGACACTACGGGATGGTGTGACGTTATAAAAGGTGAAATTTACGGTATGAAGTTTAATTGCGTTTTCGGGCCGTTTTCAGGAGTTTGGGCCTTTTCGAGCCGATTTGGGCCATGGGGGGGATGAAGTGGGCCGTTGGTGGGGGAGTTTTTGGCCCATGAGAGGGGAAATCCTGCCACCCTCCCCTTAGATGGTCGTGGAATTGGCCCATGCGACGTGGCTTGATCTCGGCCGTTGGATGGTCGTGGAATTAGGGCTTGGGTCTAGCTCGAACACGGATCGGTCGGAGGAACAGTGCTTGACCCGAAGCGATTTTCCAACGATTTAATATTTCAAATAATTTCCAGTAATTCAAATAATTCAAGAAAAATAGCAAAATAGTCGGAAAAATTCCAGAAAAAGTCTGGAAAATACCTTGAGACATTTTGGACTCAAATTGAATATTTCCAAAAATATTTATTTAAAACTTTTAATTATTTAATTATCTCAAAAGGGAGTAAATTCAAATTAAATCCAAATAAATCCCAAAAAAATTCCAAAAATTCTCAAAAGTGTAAAATTTCATTTAAATTCATGAAAAGCAAAAATTGGGGTGTTACAAACCTCCCCCCTTATCAGAATCTCGTCCCCGAGATTCAGGGCTGACTAAGGAATAGGTTCGGAAATTCCTTTCTCAAATCCTCCTCGCGCTCCCAAGTCGCTTCACTTTCTGCATGGTTGCTCCACTGGACTCTGCAGAAGCGAGTTGACTTGTTCCTCGTCTCTCGATCCATCGTGTCCAAAATATTCACCGGGTGTTCCTTGTAAGTCAGATCTTCTTGCAGTTCTATCGACTCTAATGGCGTCTGTTCATTTGGCACTCGGAGACACTTCTTCAATTGTGACACATGGAACACATCATGCACTCCCGCCAACGACTGCGGCAACTCCAGCTGGTAAGCAACTTCACCTCTATGGCTTAGAATCTTGAATGGACCAACATAACACGGTGCAAGTTTCCCTTTGGCATGGAACCTTCTAACTCCCTTGAGAGGTGTAACTCTGAGATACACGAAATCCTCTGGTTCAAAACTCAAGTCTCGGCGACGGTTGTCTGCGTAACTTTTCTGTCTTGACTGAGCTATCTTCAGTCTTTCCCGGATCATGGCAATCTGCTCTTTGGCTTCTTGAAGAATATCTAGTCCAAAGACATGGCGTTCGCCTATCTCATTCCAATTTAATGGTGTTCGACATGGTCGACCATACAGTGCCTCAAAAGGTGACATCTGTAAACTGGCCTGATAGCTGTTATTGTAGCTAAACTTAGCATATGGCAGACTCTTATCCCAAGAGGCAGTATAAGCCAATGCACAAGCTCTTAGCATATCCTCTAGAATCTGGTTGACTCTTTTCGTCTGTCCATCCGTCTACGGATGATATGCTGTACTGAAGTTCAAACGGGTCCCCATGGCTTCGTGCAACTTATTCCAAAACCTTGAGGTAAATTGGGTACCTCTGTCCAATACAATCTTCTTCGGCACTCCGTGCAAATAGATGATCCTAGTCATATACAACTCCGCTAGCTTATCTCCTGAGTAGATGGTCTTCACAGGGATGAAGTGAGCGACCTTAGTTAAGCGATCCACTATTACCCATATGGATTCATATACACCCTGAGTCTTCGGCAAACCGGTAATGAAGTCCATACCGATTTCCTCTCACTTCCACTCTGGTATCTTCAGTGGCTGTAGCAATCCTGTTGGTCTCTGATGCATTGCCTTGACTCTCTGACATATGTCGCATAACACAACATGTTCGGCAACTTCGTGTTTCATGCTCAGCCACCAAAATCTTTCCTTCAGGTCTTGATACATCTTAGCGCTTCCTGGATGAATTGAATACTTGGAGTCATGGGCTTCTTCCAGAATCAACTGTTTCAGCTCCTTCTTGTTCGGCACACAGATGCGATCCTTAATCCACAACGTGCCTTGCTCATCCAATCTGAAGTCTTTTGCCTTGCCTTCCTCCATCTTGGACTTAATTCTCTGAACCTTGCAATCATCCTTCTGTCCTTCTCGGATCTGATCTTCCAGAGTAGGCTTTACTTCCAAAGTATCTAAGAATCCTTCCGGTACGACTTCCAGTTTCATCTTCTGGAATTCCTTACATAGCTCGTCTTGTTCTCCTGTTATCAACACATTCACGGTATGACTTTTCTGACTCAAGGCATCGGTCACCACAATGGCCTTCCCGGGATGGTAATGGATTCCGACATTGTAGTCCTTGATCAACTCTAACCATCTCCTTTGCCTCATGTTCAAGTCCGATTGGGTGAATATGTATTTTAGACTCTTATGGTTCGTATACACTTCACACCTATTTTTGATCAGATAGTGTCGCCACAACATCAAGGCATGCACTACGGCTGCCAACTCTAGGTCATGTGTCAGATAGTTCTCTTCATGCGGCCTCAACTGCCTCGATGCATATGCAATGACCTTCCGATTCTGCATCAACACACATCCAAGTCCCTGGCGTGATGCATCACAGTATATATCAAAACTCTGGTTCACATCCGGTAGGAATAATACCGGTGCTGACGTCGAATGCTTTTTCAGCTCTTGAAAACCCTTTTCGCACTCCAGCGTCCAGGTAAACTTCTTCTCTTTTTTCAACAATTGCGTAAGAGGTTTCGCAATCGCCGAAAAGCCTTCAATAAAGCGGCGGTAATAACCAACCATCCCCAGAAAACTACGGATCTGGGTCACTGTCTTCGGCTGCTCCCAATGTAACACGGCCTCTACTTTGCTTGGGTCAACTGCAACTCCTTCTGTTGTCATGACATGTCCAAGGAACTCTACCTTGTCTTTCCAGAAATCACACTTGCTGAATTTGGCGAAAAGTTGTTGTTCCCTCAGTTTCTCCAAAACTAGCCTCAGGTGTTCTGCATGCTCTTCCCTGGTCTTGGAGTAGACCAAAATGTCATCTATGAAAACGACAACAAACTTGTCCAAATATTCCATGAAAACCTTGTTCATCAAGTTCATGAAATAAGCTGGCGCATTCGTCAGACCAAAGGACATAACGGTGAACTCGTAATGTCTGTATCTCGATGAGAATGCGGTTTTCGGAATATCTTCTGACGGGATCTTCAACTGATGATACCCCGATCTAAGATCAATCTTGGAGAAAACTCCGGCTCCTCTCAGCTGATCAAACAGGTCATCGATCCTGGGTAGCGGGTACTTGTTCTTCACGGTGACTTCATTAAGTGCACGGTAATCTATGCACATCCTGAAACTCCTGTCCTTCTTGATGAACAGAACTGGTGCTCCCCATGGCGACGAACTAGGTCTGATGAACCTTTTTTCCATCAGCTCCTCGAGCTGCTTCTTCATCTCCACCAACTCCTCGATTAACATCCGATAAGGTCTCTTTGCTATCGGTGTTGTACCAGGTACTAGCTCAATTACAAACTCTATATCTCTATCTGGCGGCATACCAGGTAGATCTTCAGAAAATACATCCGGGTACTCATTCACTACTAGAACAACTTTAATGCTAACTGCTTCAATGTTGTTGACCATCAACAGCCCATCACGAACTGCGATCGCGTGAAACTCCACTTTTCTTCCACAAGGGCTCTCAACTGATATGACTCTTCGTCCACAGTCTAACACGGCCTTGTGCTTGGTCAACCAGTCCATTCCCAAGATAACATCTAGAGTCTGGGTTCCCAATATTATGAGGTTTGCTAGGAATTCTACCCCTTTTATTAATATTCTCACCCCAGAACATCCTACTTGAGATCGAAGTTCTGACCCAGAGATTTGAACTATAAGCATGCCTTTAAGATCCACAATTCCCAAATCATTTCTAGCAACAAAATCTTGAGAAACAAACGAATGCGAAGCTCCAGAGTCAAACAAAATTGTTGCGGGTACTGAGTTGACAAGTAACTTACCCAGCACGATGTCCGTATCATTCTACAGTGCCTCTACGGTGACATGGTTGACGCGACCTCTCACCACTATCTGGGTTGTGCCTCCGGGCTGTGCGGCTCCACGGTTTGTTCCTGTTGCAGGTGCTCTTGCTGGCGTGGATCCCAGATTGAAGCGAACGGGGGTCACTCCTGCTATCTTCTTGGGGCAATTGTTGGAGAAGTTCCCTGGTTCATTGCACGTATAACAACGCCTCACTGTGCCCTGCTGGCTACTCGCAGCGGCGTTCCTGGCTGGAGCTGGTGTCTGGTAGTTCTGGTTGGCAGGTCTTGGTGCTGGCGATGATGTTCTTGCAGCCTTCTACGGCTGGAATCTGAAGAATTGATTTGGTGCAACTCTCAGGCATTGCCCTCCTTGGCGTGCTCCCTGCTGTGCCATCCTGCGCTTCCGGTTGTCATCCAATTCCTTGCGCTTGTCCTCCAGGATGAGCGCCTTGTTCACAAGCTCTTGGAAGTCAGGAAAGGTGTGGGTAATCAGTCCCACCTGTAGTCCAGAATTTAGTCCCTTTAAGAAGCGAGACTGCCTGGCCTTGTCTGTTGCTACGTCTTCAGGTGCGTAGCGGGCTAGCTGAGTAAACTTATTGAGATATTCAGCCACTGACTGGCTGCCCTGCTTTAAAGCTCTGAACTCTTCCTTCTTGAGATCCATTATTCCCTCTAGCATGTGATACTAACGAAATGCAGTTGTAAACTCCTCTCAAGTGATCTCCTGTGGGTTTTCCTGTGTAGCATAGTAATTCTCCCACTATTCTGCTGCAGTCCCTTCTAATTGATGAGAGGCGTAAAACACCCTCTCATTCCCCACACACTGGGTGATGTGTAGCTTTCTTTCTATAGACCTTAGCCAATCATCTGCTTCCAGTGGATTGGCGTTTCCAGAGAATGTGGGTGGATGAGTTCTCATAAACTCTGATAGTCTAGAGTACGACCGCTGTGCTTGATTAGCTTGATTGGCCTGGGCAGCCTGGTTAGCAGTAGCTTGGGCAGTTACCTGCTGCATCTACTGCATCATGGCATGCATGAGTTGAGTCTGTGCTGCCAAAAACGCTCCGAAGTTCTGCATGTCCACTGCTGGTGCTGGCTGAGGTGCCTGGTTCATATCATCTAGGCTCCCAGATGGGCGATGACCACTTCCATTTCCTCCATTATTTCCGCGGGTGTTCACCATCTGTGGAGTACTCCAAGTTTTAGAGACGAGAGGGAAACAAGAATAGGCAAGTAGTAGAGAAATTTATGCGGGGTGGAAGGTGTAACTCAAAATCCCACCTTTTTTATTTATTCAATAATAACTTGGTATGGTTGCTTACAATGCCTAATGGCCTTGCAACACATACTGCACACTCAGCATGTAATGAAAATCCAAATCGACTAACACACTAGAGTCTAACGCCTCTAAGGGTGACTCTTTATTCTTAGACGCGACTCGACGAAGGAGTCTCAACCACTAATCTGAACGCTCACTCCTCGACCCAACCTCCACTGCCTCCATGTGGCGGGTGCGGCGGCATAGGCGCAAAGCAATCGCCATGCCCCACAACAATTGTTGTCAAAGAAACGACATCCTCCTCGGGCTCTGGCGCGGGCTGTGGCTCTGGCTGCGGCTCCTCGGGATTTGGCTCGTGCAGCTCCAGTACTGGCTCTGGCCCCTGTCCATATAATGCCATCTCCAGCTCATCAATCCTTCGCAGAAGTTGTGACATATACTCTCGAACCTCCTGCTGACTCCTCTTCTCTTTCTTGACCTCCTCACGGGCCTTCTGTAGCTCATGCACCGTATCATCGAGTGCATCCTCCTGCGCGACGACGAACCTCGCCAAATGTGTGTCGGTGATATCCTCATCTTCTATTGGCTCCCGCTTAACCCTGTTGTCTCGACGTGGGTGGTGATGAAATACTATGCCCTCTAGCTCTCTAGAGTAGGTGCGAGCAAGGTGTCGCATCGCTCGGCGCGACACTTCCTGAATCCCCATCTGGAAGGTGGACCTCCTGGCCGTGAAGTAGCATGGGCGGCTGAACTTCGCCTTCTCGCGAGTATACACGGTGATCTTGACATCCCATGCCTTGACCAATCCAGCCTGCACTACGGTGGTCCCTTGGTAAAGCAGTCTCTCAAAACCTCCAAGTACCTGCAGCATACGCCATAAATCAGCGGTGTAGCCTTCCTCACGCTCGGCGTAGTTGTTGATCATCTTCATCTATCAAAGACACTCACGTGAGAACGCAATATTTTAAAACCAAAGTGGAGACAAAAAGAATTCAGCAAGGGGTATGAACAAGAGTGAAGGGAATAAGTCGAGAATTCATTCATTATCTTGGCAACTTTTAATTTTAGAAAATAGTTTTCAACCTCACTACGACCATTCTAACAAAGGGGTAGTCCTACAGTTAGTATGGCTCTGATACCACCTCTGTCGGGACCCGAATTTGCAAATTCGGACCCTCTGTGTATTCAGCACTAGTCCAGGATCACGCTAGTGCACACAGTCTCAACATCGGTAAATATCACAATCATACTCAACGTAACTACAAGTACTTTATTTAAAACAACCAAACTGGTTGCCTGACCTTATGGTCAAGTTACAAAGATGCGCCTCGCAGGGCGAAAACTTATTAAAGGAAATAAACTGCAGTGGAACATAAGCATCAACATGGCGTCATCCAGTATACCACAGGCAACTGACTGGGCTCGCTCCCTAGTTAGCCGAATCTTCCAGGAGCTCCTCCTACAAGGCTGGTATAGCTTCTTCTTCAGCTCATGTTGTAGTTGCAAGGGGTGAGTACTTGGTACTCAGCAAGTCATGCATAGAATGCAAACTAATATTCTACATGCATGGCTTAGTACAAAGGAATGTTTCATGGTTCACTTGCAGCAACATAGCATTTAACAATTAGCATAAGTAGATTCGAAAGCGGTAAAAGCAATTGTAATATCAATAACTTTTCCAGGAGTTAAGTAAAAACTTTCCCTTTCCTAATCCACATTTCCATCAACGTTATCAATAAACCCAACCAAACTTTCCAAGTCCAGGTTGTTTTCATGAAAGTATAACCCTTGGCTGTAATCCCCGAGCAGTGTCCAATACCGCGGACTCGGCTATTCGAATATATTTTTTTACACTCTGTAGAGGTTATGCACTTTACCCACAAGATACAGTCAAACACCACAAAGGCGAATGATCGTAACAAAGCCTTTCAGAAACCGCAAACTGTACAAGTGAACCTCTCCGGTTTTTGCCATACACCATCCCTTCCCTCAGTGGAGGCGAAGTATGGGACCGACATACCGTTGGACGGGTACCATGCCTTAGCCCTGGTACGCTCCCCCTTCAAGCTACACAAAAGGTGTAGTTGACACCCCGAGGTCCCACAAGCAAGTTATTAGCAACTTATTCAACTAGGTCCGTCCCATTACAGACATGTGGTTGCACGTTTGACTCAGATCAAAGGCTTGCAAGGTTAAGTCCTTAGGGTGACCAGGGCAAGACTACTCGAAGAACCAAAACGACTTCCCCGGTGCGACTCATGGCCCACCAGATCACTCTTGCCACTTGCCCCGGTCTAAATATATTTATCAAACCCAGTTGATTACCATGCACCACATGCCATCATCGACATCACAACACATGATACTTCTCAAAAACAGGTTCAATATCTCATTAAGTCAACATTAACATTTGATTGTCCAAAATCATGTCATGTGTACGTAGCAGGTCTAAGCAATATACTACCACAGTCTAAATACCCAATGTTAGCAATTTAATAATGTCCAACTACTTAAACCAGGCTAGGGTGACAAAAGGTTATGGCATACAATTAAATAGTCAAGGTGTCATACTGCAATTTGGCATTTACCTAATTACTAGAAATAATTAAAACAATTTCTAATTAAACTAGCATGTGATAGTTTAAATCAAACTAACATGCGATAGTTTAAATCAAACTAATTTTCAAAAAATAGGATAAATATGATCAAAGCATAACTTGCCTTCAAAAAGTACTTGTTCTTGGTCTTGAGCTGGCTCCTGGGTCAAAACTTCACATTTGAAGCCTTTGGGTACTTAACGTCTACTCAAATAAAATATTTCCAAAAAAATTTATTTAAAACTTTTAATTATTTAATTATCACAAAAGGGAATAAATTCAAATTAAATCCAAATAAATCCCAAAAAATTCCAAAAATTCTCAGAAGTGTAAAATTTCATTTAAATTTATGAAAAGCAAAAATTGGGGTGTTACAGAGGTCATGCCAAAATTTTATGAAAAAATTTAGATAGGTTTTTGGTATCACTTCGGGCACGTGAGGTGCCGGGGTGTTACAATTTGACTCAGCATAAGCACATAATTTGTCACAACCAACACATTGACCAACACTCGTCTTTTCCATGCTATGCAATGCACTTAAAGCATTAGTAAGCTATGCAACCCAAATTAAGTGCAAGATGCGTCCTTTTCTCCGAGCTCATACCGGTATAGCTAGGTGTGCACCCGTCGATGCCACACCTTGCCCCGTCCTTTTTCATACGGGGTCGAATCCTCCACTCCCGTGGAGTCCCTATATAGTTCCCACTCCCATGGGGACTACCTCTATAGGACTTTTTCGGAGCACCCAAGTCTAGTCATATAACTTTCTCACCAGCCTAGCCCACGAAGCTCTTAGGGTAAAAATCACATATCTTTCTCATTGACCCGGCCCGTGGCACTACGGACTAGTTATATGACTTTCTCTGACATGGTTCCTATGCACATGAATGCATTCATGCAATTGACATGCGTAACAATACAATTTGCATTCACATAGTCATACACCCATACATGATTATTAGCATACCCTCACATTCTAACCTACTATTCACGTTAATCAAATCATGATCACGAGTAAGACATGGTAATAGACATATGAGTCCAAATAGGCAAATAAGCTGTAACACTCATTATAGAACAATTACAAAACCGTAATCGGTTCTTTTTCTAAGAGGGTCTCGCCCTCGCTTTCTTTCACTTAGATAGTAAATCCCAAGAGCATAGATCTTTATTATACTCAACACTATACCATAAGCATTCATATTCTTTCAACTTCAGCTAGAATACAAAGGAAATACAGTTCTCTTTAGACCAATGCATCGCATACCTCACTTTGGGGAGAATTCGATAAAATCTAATGGTCACTCATTTCGCTTTTTCCAAATCCCAAATCGCAAAGGAAAACCCAGTACTCTAATATCACATAAACCACTTTTAACATTCTCGAATTAGTGCAAAAAAATTTCGCATTGGGGAGAAACTTCTAGTTAAAAGAGAGAACCCACACAAATCATTGACAGAAGCTTTCCATAATAGCCAAGAAGCAATTCAAATCGCTTTCACCAAAACAAAACCTCTCATATTTAACTCAAACTCAAAATCTTGAAATAGAAAACCAATTCTCAAGTCAAACATCCGTACACTCAACCATTACCATTTCCTTCCCAGAGAAATGGAACTTATTCCCAACAAAAACCACGTCACCAGTAAATCCACTTATGAATCATTCGCAAATACCACACACACATCCCTATTAAAACAACTCTAGTCACACTAGAGTTACCATTAAGGTCTTTGAACTCAAGAACTTTTGACACAATCCAAACATACACTAGGTGTGAATTCCATATTCATAACATAAGCTAAACAACTTAGCCGAGACAAAAAAGAATTTGCACGGTTCAGTGAAACAATGCATTCCAAAATCCATCAACCGATCACTCCAAAAATTAGTCTTTCATCCTCATTTTCAATCAACAACACCAACTCTGCAACCTAACCAAAATGCAACTTAATCAGGGGCTCTATTGCCCATTAATCATAGCGCCTTAACCCAAAAAGGCATGTGCCCCCAAAAGATCGTACAACTTGTTTACTCCAAGTTTAAAACACATCTCCTCAACATTTATTTCGATGTAATCAACATATACCTTTCGTACAACTCCAAAGTCCACATTCTAATATTCCCAGTTCATTCAACCAATAAATACTTTTAACAACTCGATGTGATATCTACCAGCCATATTCTATAGATAAACTCCCAGATGGACATTTGTCAAAGCCAAAAACTCCCATCATCCATACAATCACTCCATATATACTCATTCTTTAATTTGACATCGATTAAATCATCTGATTGATCCACAATATTAATTGATCCATATTAACTATCCTACAAGGGGTGGGAATGCCGGCTCCTCAGCGCTTCCACGTCGGCGCAGTACGTATCCCGGGTTTCGGCTCACCTCGCTTGCTTCGTCGAGCGCTGCGTGCGTTGTTTCTCGTTGCGCTTTTTGCCTTGAGGTCTGCGCGCTGCCCAGCCATGTCGTGTGGCCGCCTGTTCGCGCGTTGCACCTTCGCGCCTCGCGCGCGTCGTCCACGAGGACCAGCCGCACCCCTGCCCGCTGCCCGTTCACATCGTCATCCGTGCACCGCTCTTGGCTTGCTGAGTGTCGTCTCGTGTTGCGCCGTCACACCGTTCGCCTGTGCCGTTCCCCCTCGTGATGTCCGTCATCGGTGTGCCAGACTGCCAGTCGTTCGCCAGCACGTGCCACAGCCTCTTGCTTACCGCGCTGCCGTCGTTACCGCTCGCCACCCCGTTTTCGATGCTTTCTGCCGTGTCTTCTAAACCTGTTGCTACTACCGACGGTTCGGCCGATGGCTGGTCATGGTTTTCGTTTCCACTCGTTCTCGCCTCGCCCTTCGCTCTCCGTTGCGGCCTCTTTGCGCTAGATGCCGCCGCGGTGTTAATTGTAGGGGGCCTCGGTCATTCTGATTATCCCAACATCGTTTCCTCTCGTTGAGATTCTAGGTAATGTCGTTTGTTTGGATTTTTCGTCCCCGCGTTCATCTATCTATAGCTTCTTACTGCTTATTTATCTTTTCCTTTTTTTGTTATGTGCTTTCCACTTCGTGTTTCTGCGCCATGCGAAATGGGTTTTCGCCCTTGGATCATCGCGCCCCGTACCGTCCGTCCGTCATCGTTCCATCCGTCTATGATGCTTTGGTTATATAGATTCGCCGAGTTTTGGTTTGTAGGTTCTGATCTTTATTGCCTTTGGGTATCGGTCCTTGGTTAGCCCTTTGCTTTCTAACTTATATCTTCTTGTTTCGCCTCCGTTCTGCATGTCCGCCTGCACGCCGTACAGTCCTGTTCAGGTTGCTCCATTCGCACCAGTTGGGGATCGAAGGTGTTAACGCTCGCTGAGCTATTACATCACGCGATGAATATTTACAGGTTAGCTGACTTTCTAACATTTCGCCTTTTCGTCTATTTATTGTTGGTGTCGAGATGTTCTTATGCTTATTGTTTATGCAGTACTTATGCTTGTTGTTTGTGCATATCTTATTTATTGTTATTGTCTTTGTGTTCTTATGTCGAGTGTTTGTATGCGTGTGATTCTTTGTAGATATGCTTAACGCTCGGCTTAGTACGTGATTTTTTATGGTTTATCTGTTTCTGAATTGCGCTCTCCTTCCTTGCCATTGTAGATTGTTTTTATGGAAGGGCATGTTCTTTGTTTGCTTACTGTGTGCATCGTTGATCGGTACACGTCCCGTAGTGATTGATACACCGTTCGTAGTAGTTTAATTCCTTCCGAATTATCGTACGTATGCAAGATCCTGGTGCTTCACGGCGGCGTCGCTTTACACATGATGCCGGTACGTCTTGTTCAGTCCAATTGTCAGTTGTTTAGCCTTGTGAGTTTTAGATGTTATAGACTGGGTTTTCTGTAGCTTTTTATCCATGTAACTTGTTATACATTAGGTCCTACACGTATTGTTATCGGCTTTAATCCTCTATCGGTGCTATTCGCCTGATCAGCTTAGTTTTCCCTATGACCATTCCTACGTTACCCTTTTAGTGTTTTTTCCCCTTTGTTATTTGTCGCGCCCTCTTCTTCTATTATTGTTCCCTTTTCTTCACAAGTATATTGTTCCTTTTATTCCTTTGTGCTTATATTATTTCTACTGTGCTTCTTCACGATCGATCCTATTTATAACAATTCGATCGTTATATCACTATGGTATCATATACAGGTATTGTTCAACTTTGTTACTGATAGAGCCTACAATTGATTCGGTTTTATCATATACAGGTATTGTTCGGCTTCGTTACTGATACGGCCTACAGTTGATCCAGTATTACACTGCTGCTCACATTCTCATACAGCGTTCAATCAATTCGATATTACGTTGCTGCCTACATCTGGCTACCCTTATACAATTTATCTTAGTATACCGTGTCTACCTCAATACTATATACTCTAGCTCTATTTTTAGCTTTGTCCATGAACACCATGCATTATTAGTTATACACTCATGTTATCACAAACGAAACACTAATGCATAACATGAGTGTATAACTAATCTTTTTCGTTTACTGCCTACACTCATGTTTTGTATAACAAACGAAACACTACTCTAGCTCTATCTTTTTCGCTTACTGGCTACCCTTAGCCAGATGTATAAGGGTAGCAAGATTGTATAACATGGTTTTCATGGTGAAGAATCATATAACAAACGAAACACATAAGTGGTTTTCATGTGATCTTCTCGATCTTCTCTGACACAAACCCGCTTCTAAAGATTATATTCGAACAACGGATGACAAAGCATGTCTCAATATATAACGCCACAATATTACTTATGCTACAATAGGATATGGTTATTTCTATCTTGTGTATTCATAATTCATTCCCCTATGTAAGACAATCAGAGACTCATTTTAACCCATTTCACTCTTATGGATGCAGGGCATAAATTATCCACCAGATTGCCGCCTCTGCAACAAGCATCCTGTCTACCCTAGACAAAACGATTAGCCTTGAACAATCATTCCAGCTACGTAGCCTACGCTTATCTTCAATATTCCCTTTTCTATATCTATTTTACTACTGTACTAACGAACCATACTGGTGATATTGGTTCTCTCTCTATAACTACATCATCGTTCCTGTACAGTCGAGCTATATCGTCTTTTTATTGTCTATCCAATCACCGCCATATATATCCATGTCTTACCAAAAATACCCCAATATATAACTGCCTATATTGTCCCTTAATAGTATATCTATCATCTCAAACATTTATAATCGCTCAAGAATTTATTGTTATATGATTCTTCACCATCAAAACCACCCGTGTTTCGTTTTTCTAATGTATTACCATTCCATAAGTATATATTTCCTTTAAACTGCTTTTGCAACACGCAATTACTAAAGTTTTCCTTTACTCTATCTCGATCGGGCAAACAACGGTCTCTACGACGCAGCGTAGCGCGCATATCTGGCTAGTAAGCAACATAAACTAACCACTCTCATGTCTTTACGCCAATATACTCTGGCACTTTACTTCAGTACTTTGCTAAAATAAATTCACCCACAGAAGATTCTAGACCCTCTCAATCATGATCGATACTAGACTTACCAGAACACAAACCTCTAACTTCCACTTTGTTCTATGACTCGCAACACTTGTGCATAAAACACTAATCAACTGGCACTTTAAATCACCTACTATCACAATTAAATTAGGTTGCCTTTAAACAATCAACACGTTTCCTTTACCCAAATCCGTAGTTTACGTCACCTCAAGGTTCTAACTACACATCAAAGCTTAAAGCTTTGAACTCTCTCATTGGTCACTTACCCTTGATATAACAGGGTGTAACTCCAACCTTTAAATAAAACCATAGCTCTTAGGCCTGAACAACCCAATAAACACTAGAAAAACACAACCACAAATTGTGACATTTCGGTAAGATTTTAGGTCGTATTTATGTCTTTTCAGAGGATTTGGGCCTTTCCGTGAGGAGTTGGGCTTTTCCGGGAGGAGTTGGGCCTTTCCGGGAGGATTTGGGCTTTAGTGGGGTTATCTTCTGGGCCTTCAGTGGGAGGTTTTCGGCCCATGTGGAGGGGGAGAGGTAGCCAAACCTCAGCCCATGCGCCCTCCCTCATCCAATGCGCCCCCTCCTAGGGTTCCCCTTAGCCGGCCTTCCCCCTTCCCACTTGCGCCCCCCTTGGGCTTCCCTCCCCTAGCCACCTCTCCCTCCCCCACGTCACCTTGCCCTGCTATTCTTGCTATTGGAGCCCATCCAACCGATCGCTGCGGATCCGAAGGAAGGAGCGGCCGAGTGGAGGAAGGTGTTCGTCGTCCGTTCGATTCTCCAAGAAGAGGTAACGAATTATGGTTTTTTTGTGGGGATCTAGGTGATGTTTGATGGGAGAATCCATTCCTAGAACCCTCAATTAGGTGCTGCTATTAGATGGTTTAAGATGGTTGCTTGATCTGTCTCGCTTGATGCCCTCGGCCAGTTTATAGAGTCGACTTCAGGCGCAGATTTGAGGATTTTAGATGCGTTTTCTGGGGGGACGGCTGTTGCAAAAGTTGTAGATAATTTAAATACCTTTAATTGGACACCAAAAACGTTAAATTACATTTAACCGTTTAAAATTTATGGTCAAGTTACCGAGCGTTGTCCAATCTGTGACGTGATTGGGACAGACTGTGTTCAACTGTAGATTAGGGGACTTTAGAAGCCGAACCAGTTTTCGCGAATACTTAGAAAAAGTTGGAAAATTTCCAAGGTTTGATAAAATATACTCGTTTACCTGATTTCGAGTTTTACAACTCAAGTTATGCTTGTTGGAAGCCTGCTGCCCCGTTGGACAGATTCTCTGTTTTTCGGGTTTTAGGAGTGGGTTGCGAAGTCGATGTAGCCGATAGTTCTTGTATTGTTTTGTGGGCATGTTGTTTAGTGTATTATAACTATGTGCAGGTGGTGTGACCCCGGGAGTGCCGTCAACATCTTGCCACTCCGTCTCGCGAGATTGAAGGCAAGTGTATTGTAGTGGTTGTGATGATTCGCAATGAAATAGTTTAACCATGTGTTTTGATAAGATGCCATGATTGATTCTTGCTTGTGACATGATGAGTATAATTTGTTAAATGGCTATGCAATGGTTAAATCGAGTTTATATGCAAGTTATTCATGTTTATGGCATATGTGCATGTATAATGGAAGAGGCGACCCATTCTGATGCGGGCCTCTGTGTTCACATGTAGTGAACACGAAAGACCTACCTCATACTCCCATCCACAGTGGTGAATGGGAGCGAGTCAGTAAGAGTAGGCACCCTCCATGGGATGGAAGGGACAGAGGGTGCACACCGACGGGTGTGCACTCAGCGATACCGGTATGTGTTAAGCGAAGAGGCATGATGCATTGCATTGCATAAATGAGAATGTGAATGAGGAAGTATGTGAGAATGTGAATGAGAAAGTCTTCATGGATTGTTTCTATGGTTGGTGATCGGTATGACGTATGTATGTGAATTGTTTTTGTTTTGTTCCATTGCAATACACTTTGCTGAGTGTTGAACTCACACTTGTTGTTTAATGTTTTTTTAGGTACCTTGAATCTGGCTTGGGGAAGGGAGCTAGACTCACGTCATCACTTAGCATCACACATTTAAACAATGACATGCTCCATCCATAGTTGTGATGGTTATCTTAACAAGTTAGACCTTGGAATAATTATCTCGTTGGTTGCCTTGAATAATCGTTTACTTCTTAATGGATTAGATGACTATTAAATCTATGTGTTGACCTTGAATTGATGTTGGAACCATGGATTGTCATGTTATTGTTGTCTCCTATTATGCTATTATTGTTGATGTTTGAAACTATGGAAAAACAGATAATATGCTGCCAAAATTTTGTTAAAATCATTAGTGTAGTTGCTATAATTTTACCTTCAAAGATGATATTTGGTTGTTGTTTTATCTTTTGTGGTGACATTCTGGGCATACTAGGTGCCGGGGTATTACAGTTGGTATCAGAGCGGCCTTTAGGTTCGTGGAACATGTATTTAATGTCATACCATAGGTTCAACTAAAATGTGATGTGGGATAACCTAGAAACATGGCTTAGGTTATACTTCAAATTTTGCCATAGGATATGTAACACCCCGGCATCTAGTGTGCCTGAATGTTACCAAACATAGATTAAACAGCATCTAAAAACCTCAAATAAAGAAATTACAGCAAAGGAGCGAATGCTAGAACCGAAAATTTCGGCAGCATCTCCTTTGTTTATCCATGATTCGGAGCAACAACAAAATATCACATGATATATCTGTGGTGGGCCGGCCAGGCTCAGCCCTCCCCTCGGCCAACTAAGCGAAAACACCACGCGTCTAGTGACCCATATGAACGATTTTATGAACGCCAACCTCTCCCTTCGACAAAGCCATGAGTCCATACACTAGGGGGTCAACCCCCGGTAAGAGGAGGAGATGGATAAGGATCACCCCCTCTCCCCCCGCAATGAGGGGAAGTACCCTTCCGTGGCGAAGGAGGAAACCGGAGGGAATCACTCCCAGTCGTGCCTTCCTTCGACGTGAACCTAATGCTAAATCACCAATGTCTGACACCCTCCAACAACTCCTCCCAAATACATGGTGACGTGTCCAGCAATCGAGACCCTACACAAGTGAAATTCCCGTCGAACCCCTATAAAAGGTGTACGAACATAGGGTAAAACCCAACGTATTAGAGGCGTGAGTCAATAAAAAAAATTCAGATTAGCCCTTGGCAAGAAATAATAAAGAAAAAGAAAGCCAATCAATACGGGCATATCCAAGCCCGCCCTATAAAGCGGAAAAGAGGACAGAGTAGAAGCAGGTTCCCCGAAAAACAAGAAGCGATCGACGAGTAAGAAGAGGGAGAGACAGGTGGTTCCACACAACCACACCGGGCGCCGTCCGTGGGGAACCCAACCGCAAGGTGAAACCACCACTGCCGATCAAGCCCAAGGGTAAGTTTCTGCAACCATGCCACCAAAGAAAGGAAAGGAGGCAAGATTCAAGGGGCGGCAACGACGGCAGAATGAAGAACCAAGGCGGCGACGAAGCCAATCTGAGATCCTCTCGACTTCGCATGACGAGACGCAGATGCCACCGCAATGAAGCCGAAACATGGCGGAACTTTACATCCACAGACTCGGTGGCCGTGCGCAAGCGAGCCCCTCAAACGGCGGCCTCCGACGACAGGACGAACGGTTTCGACACCAGGAGGAGATGTGGCGGAAGCGTCGACACATCCGACTCATCGCCGAGAGACCCACGGAAATGAAGAAACCCACGGAGGAGGAACCGGAGCTCGGGAGGAGATTGACCCCAACGTGCGGGCGCTGATGGAAGCCAACGAGCAACTCATGGCAGAGTTGAGGCGTCTACAAGGACAATCTGACGGGGGTCAATATGAATCACAAGATGAAAGCCCGAGCCGCGAGGTGCTATCTCCAGCGGTTGCGATGGCGCACAGGGAAGATCACGATCCAAACCCCCTCAGCACCCGCCTACGGGCCAAAAAATGGCCCTCCCCGGGAAGCTTCAAATTCCCCACTGTTAAGCCATATGACGGTCGGACGGACCCAAGGGAGTTCCTCCGCGTTTATGATACTGGCGATTGAAGCGGGAGGAGATGATGACATCAAGGCGAAGGGGCTCCTTCTAGCCCTTGAAGGCATAGCCTCTGGTACTCTTCGCTGGAGCCCCTATCGATCACCTGTTGGCCACAACTCCGCTCCAAGCTTGAAGGCAACTGTCAGGGTAACTTCGACGCAATGAAAGAGGAAAGTGACCTATTTGCAGTCAGACAACGCGAAGAAACCCTTAAAAGTTACTTCCAGCGTTTCTCCGGATTAAGTGCCGTGCACGAGGAGTAGCGACACTACTATCATCAATGCGACGCGTTGCGGCATGCGTAGGGGACCGTTGGCGGAAAGGCTCGCTCGTAAAGAGGTGCGCACGGTGGAAGAACTCTTTGCGAAGATGAGGGAGTACGCGCGGGCGGAGGAAGACAACTTCCGAAGGGAAGACGGGCCCCAACAGGAGAAGCAAGAATTCGCTCCACGCAAGAGAGGGCGAGGGAAGGACCTCCCGCCCAACCCAAAAATGAGGGAACGATACCCAGAGCCAGGAAGAAGAGACGAGAGGAGGAGAATCCACCACATTGAAAAGCCAAGAGATCGGCAAGCCACGGGCGACAGGCCCGCGGAGCAGCAAAGACGAGGACCACCCCCGTTGCCTCGTGCCGGGTAGGATTTCGCGGATGCTTGGTCGGGCATAAGTCCCACCCATCCCTCGCTCCGGAGACCCGTTGCCTCGTGCCGGGTAGGATTTCGCGGATGCTTGGTCGGGCATAAGTCCCACCCATCCCTCGCTCCGGAGACCCGTTGCCTCGTGCCGGGTAGGATTTCGCGGATGCTTGGTCGGGCATAAGTCCCACCCATCCCTCGCTCCGGAGACCCGTTGCCTCGTGCCGGGTAGGATTTCGGATGCTTGGTCGGGCATAAGTCCCACCCATCCTCGCTCAGGAGACCCGTTGCCTCGTCTGGGGTAGGATTTCGCGGATGCTTGGTCGGGCATAAGTCCCACCCATCCTCGCTCAGGAGACCCGTTGCCTCGTGGGTAGGATTTCGCGGATGCTTGGTCGGGCATAAGTCCCACCCATCCTCGCTCAGGAGACCCGTTGCCTCGTGTCGGGTAGGATTTCGCGGATGCTTGGTCGGGCATAAGTCCCACCCATCCCTTGCTTCGGAGACCCGTTGCCTCGTGCCGGGTAGGATTTCGCGGATGCTTGGTCGGGCATAAGTCCCACCCATCCCTCTCTCAGGAGTGCCTGTGGCTCTCTCAGGGGAGGATTTCGCCTATGCTTGGTCGGGCATAAGTCCCACCCATCCCTCGCTCCGGAGACCCGTTGCCTCGTGCCGGGTAGGATTTCGCGGATGCTTGGTCGGGCATAAGTCCCACCCATCCCTCGCTCCGGAGACCCGTTGCCTCGTGCCGGGTAGGATTTCGCGGATGCTTGGTCGGGCCTAAGTCCCACTCATCCCGCTCAGGAGACCCGTTGCCTCGTCGGGTAGGATTTGTGGATGCTTGGTCGGGCGTAAGTCCCACCCATCCTCGCTGAGTCCCGTTGCCTCGCGGGGTAAGAATTCGTGGGTAGTTAGTCGCACCGACACTACAATTCGATTCATTGTCCCCGTTCATCTATTCACGAAATAACCGTCCGGGTTAAGGTACCAACCTCACCTTCGCTCCGAAGGACCGGAGAACACGTCGTACTACCCTCGCCAAGTCATTGAGAAAATACACCTGAGCCGGTATCCCGTCTTTCTCTCGGCAAGGAGGGAGGGTGCTACGCATTATGCGACCATATGAGACCATTTCACGACTACTACTCAAGGCACGATAGGAAGCTAAGAATGTAAGATCAGAAGGAATTCAAACAGAAAAGACAAAGAACAGATATAAGTACCAATCCCCGACTGGGAATTACATAACATCGTCCCAAGCATACATAGAACAGTAATCCAACAAAAGCTTTTATACGAAACGAAGCGGACTTAGATGCGATTAGCACGCGCCACGGCTTCCGCGAGGGCGTCCTTGGCTTCTAGCGACGCGCACCATCCCGATCAAAATGTCGAGGTTGGCGAGGTCTCGGGCGAGGGCCTCCTCTGCGGCCATTATCATGTCGAAATCTGCCCATAGACCTTCAATGAAGGCCTCGAAATCGTCGGTTTGGAAGACCCCGGGGGCGAGAGCATCACCCAGAAGATCAGGAACCATGATAGGGGCTCCCTCCTCCTCCAGCAGTGGCGGGATCTCTGCCACAGGCGGCCCCTCATCCAGGTTGGCAAAAATGGGGTCTTCTTCCATAATTTCCCCGGGGAGGTCAGCCATTGAAAAATCAAAGGAAGGCAGGGGAAGAGAGCGATCGTCTACTACGATACTAGCAAGGTGGGCGAGGAAGGTGAAAAGGGCCAGGAGTTAAATAATAACGCGAGAAGCCCAAGCGTCTACACGCCCCCGAGAAGTTCGGGACCATTAAGTCCCGCTTAATACTCGTCAGCGTTTGGTCTCCATTGGGAGAAGCTAAACGCTTTTTGGACGAAGGGACCCGTGAAGCGAACGAACATACATGGTCATTTGATAAAAAAAGTGATTTAACCCAAGTGTCTACAAAAATCCCCTCACACGAAGGTACACCAACTAAGAAGGAGGCGGCTTCTCTTTGCCTTTCCCCGAGTCACGCATCACAAAGACTGAGCTCGACGAATCGACTCCCTTGCGGTGGGCTCCCGTCTTTGCTTCAAATCGACATAAAACTTGGCGATAATCTAGATGCGGCGGAGGAAGGCTTCACCGACGAAGGGATATCTCAGAACCCCGTAACGACGGGCTGCAGAAGAAACCGAAATGCTCGCGTATATGAGTACATCCTTTTGCCTCCAATAGCTGAGCCGTTTCACGGAGCCCAATCTCGCGCGATGTCGCCGAAGGTCGATCTGAATCCCCAAAAATCTTAGTAGATTTCTCAAGGAAGGAGACAGACTTCAGTGGAGGAAGGAATACGACTGAGCCGCATCAATACCGAACCGAGGAGGCTGAAGGAAGGCCTCTGAGCCCGTGAATCCCGAGACAACGGATTCCAATTCCGCCTGAACCATGTCGTGACGCTCCTCCGCTCGTTGAGCTGCTACGAAGATGCATTTGAACTCGCTCCGCGCCGCTGCGAGTTGAGAGGGAATTCCTCCACTTGCTTCTTCAACATGTTCTTGCCTTCTTCAAAGAACCACCAATAGGTTTTTCAACTCCTCTATTCGATCATCCTTCTTCTTTTCGTTTCGCTCCGCCGCCATAGCTCGCTCCTCCTCGGCGAGACGGTCCCTCATCGAGAAATTACCCCTCGATTCTGCATTTTTGCGGCTAAGTCCCGACTGGGGCGTTTCGGCTGCACCTTGGCCAACGAGTCCTCGAGTCCTGAAGTGCCCTTGAAAGACTAGCCTTCTCCGCCTCTAGTTCCGCTTACTCGTTCCTTTGCGGCCTCACAATCCACAGGCCCCCTTGTTGAATCGACCCAAATGCGTCCGAAATCGACGTGATATCTCTCGGCAGTCTGACCCCTAAAAATGGAGAAGATATGAAGCAGGATATTGAAAGACATTGATACCAGTAGGATAAGCTCAAAAGGAAGGATACCTTTAGATGATGGTCCATCGAGATCTCGCAGAGAGAAAGGTCATTGACTTCCTCAAATAAAGCCACAGATTTATTGTAAGGAGAAAAGGTCAGCGCATCTTTCTTAAGGACGGAGAAACAAGCGCCCCCTTTCAAAATCTGAGGCTGAAACATCCGACAACTCAAAGCGGACAAAGGAAGAGCCCACACCACCCGCAGGGGCTGGCGGGCCCGAAGGTAGAATCCCCTCATCCGGGACGCCTTTGAGTACTTGGAATCGGAGGTTCTCGACCCTCCTCCTCCGCGACAGCAAAGGATCGCAAGCGCCTGGGCTTGGACTGTTTCAACGGTGTTAAATCCTCCGCCTCCTCCGCATTATTACCTCCTGCATTAACCTCATCAAGACCTGAAAGA
Organism: Rhipidocladum racemiflorum; assembly: GCA_036346355.1. Lineage (NCBI taxonomy): Eukaryota > Viridiplantae > Streptophyta > Magnoliopsida > Poales > Poaceae > Rhipidocladum > Rhipidocladum racemiflorum. The sequence continues at coordinate 51,979,573 of CM070580.1, forward strand.
ATATCGCACCCTAACGATTTGGCGGGAAAAGTATCAGAGTAAGACCTTCTCAAAGTGGGGGTGTCGAGTGGAAATGTTCAACCGCAAACCCCGAGTCTCCCTCGTCGGCCCGGCCCCATCTTCAAGTTGCCCTAGCGCACTCACCGTGGAGAATCACCATCATCCTCGTCATATATGTCGATAGTCTCCACTCCGGAATCCCAGAAATGAATACCCGGGATCGACTTCGCCAACAGGCACATTAACAGAAGGGTCAGGTGGGAGGGCCGAGGGGACCTCCCCCACAGCAGTCGGACTTGATGTTGCCTCAGGAAAGCTCGTATCTGGGGCAGATGGCACATGCGAGGGTTCGCCCACAACAGCCAAAGGGAATCGTTTCGGAGGGACCCCGCACCCACGTAATCCGGAGGCGGAGGCGGGAGAGACGAGCCGCCACGTAACCGGAGGAATCACCTCGCCGCTGGATTCCTCCGAATCCCAATCCGCCTCCTTGTCGTCATCATCCTCGAATCCTCGCTCCCACCCAAGTAGCGCTGCTTGGGGCAGAGCGAACACGAGCTAACCTTGCTCGCTTAGCGAAGCGAGGGAGAGCCAACTGACCCTCGGGGATGAGGGGGCGCGCGGCGTCCCCAGTCAGTAAAACGAGAACATCGGGTGGCCCCCACGGCGCCCATAGCAGCCTCATACTCCGTTGCCTGGCAAGGACCCAAAAGCTTGCGAGCCAATCTCTCGGCCGCCCCACGCCCCCGGTCTTGTACCCCTTCAGATTTAATCACGGACACCGTACCTCACCGCTCCAGAGTAACGGGGAACTCACGGCCAAAGGGTCGATACGACATAGGCGGTATTCTTCCACCAAATCTCGCATTGTACTGGGCACGAAGGGCCTTGGATAGTCAAGATGTCTAATTTCTTCGCGATCGCTCAATTAGGGGATCGAATCGCGCGGATGGACCCATTGAAGTATGAAGCGGAGAGTCCGTGCCTCACGAGAATTTGATAATACCACCGGGACATCCATCCCGAGTCCCATTTCCTTGGCGGCCGCCATCGATTTCCTTTATAAGAGATCTCTTCGTCTGGAAATTGAGAGAACCGAAACATGACTTACGACCTTCGTTCCTCGCTTCGTTGCTTGGTTGCCAAAACGCGTCTTCTATGAGAGAAAACAAGCGTCTGTCGGTGGATTCAGCCGGCGGAAAGCCCATTCCAACACCGCCAATCGCACGATGGCATTAGGGGTAGCCGTGTGACAGCTCCGCATGGAAAACCCGAGTCTTGATGATAGTAGAGGCGAGACGGAAACGAAGTCTGCCTCGAGAAATGCCGCGAACACCATCGCTTCATTTGCACGAGGTCGAGGGTTTCTTCACCACCCGGGAGGCGCATGGAAGGGCGTATTACCCCAAAATCAGCCGCTAGTGCATCGAGGTCGACAGAGCTCAACGCCGACCGCCACAAAATGGGGGATAATCCCGCGGCATCCTCTTCGCTCAGAACTGGTTTTATCTTAGGGGGGCGCCTAGGACCCATGGAGATCTAGGTGGGTAGGAGATCAGGGAGACAGGCACCAGAGGAGAATGCGAACGAGAAAAGAAAACGGACGAAATGCGGAGCCAAAGAGGATGAACTTCGCCACCATCGGAAAACCCTATCTCTAAAAAAAAAAAAAAACAAACACCCGGCCGTTTGATGTTGCATCCCCGCGAGCAGAACGACTTCTGCCCGCTGACATGAGGGGCTAGTGTGGTGGGCCGGCCAGGCTCACCCTCCTCGGCCAACTAAGCGAAAACACCACGCGTCCTAGTGACCCATATGAACGATTTTATGAACGCCAACCTCTCCCTTCGACAAAGCCATGAGTCCATACACTAGGGGTCAACCAGGTAAGAGGAGGAGATGGATAAGGATCACCCTCTCCCCGCAATGAGGGGAAGTACCTTCCGTGGCGAAGGAGGAAACCGGAGGAATCACTCCCGCCGTGCCTTCCTTCGACGTGAACCTAATGCTAAATCACCAATGTCTGACACCCTCCAACAACTCCTCCCAAATACATGGTGACGTGTCCAGGCAATCTGAGACCCCTACACAAGTGAAATTCCCGTCGAACCCCTATAAAAGGTGTACGAACATAGGGTAAAAAACCCAACGTATTAGAGACGTGAGTCAATAAAAAAAATTCAGATTAGCCCCTGGCAAGAAATAATAAAGAAAAAGAAAGCCAATCAATACGGGCATATCCAAGCCCGCCCTATAAAGCGGAAAAGAGGACAGAGTAGAAGCAGGTTCCCCGAAAAACAAGAAGCAGTCTGACGAGTAAGAAGAGGGAGAGACCCGGTGGTTCCACACAACCACAATATCATAACGGAAAAACATCCAAAGCAGCAATAACAGGTAATATAGCGGCAATTTAAGTCTAACATAATGAATTTAACCACTTCATGAACCAAATCGAAGTAAAAGATGTAAACAGGCACATGAACAAATCATAATCCTAGTTTCATCACCCTAGATTCATGATCACAAATCCGAAAGGTAAATATTGTATAATTATGTGGAAATTATGTGATGTCGTGCCGCTAAGCCCCTTTCCCACATGTCGGTGTCAAGGTACCTAAGAAAAACAACATAAACACAAGCGTGAGTTCATCACTCAGCAAGCATATTGCAATGGATAATAAAGAATAGATCAATGCCAACAGCAATACATACCATACTTTAACATCATGATCAAACCATAACCTCATCTACAACATCATAGCCATGACAAAGCACATTGTACACAACTCATAATCATCATCATGTATGCAATACAATGCAATGCACATGTCTCCTGGAAGCATATAACGGTATTGCTGAGTGCACACCCATCGGCGTGCACCCTCTTCCCCCTTCCATCCCGTAGATGGAGGGTGCCTACTCCTCGCTTCCATTCACCACGGTGGATGGAATCACGAGGTAGGACTTACTCATTGGCTCTCCAGATTAGTCATAACTTCCTCACTGACCTTGCCGGACTAGTTATGACTTTCTCACTGACCGGGCCAGATCACATGCCATGTATGCGATTATGCCATAAACATAAACAACGTGTACCAAACTGAACTAAACATGGCATAACATCATAATAATCTTTTTTCATCATAACATGGCAAGCACTAATCATGGCAAGATATCACAACATGTAATCATGACAAGATAGCACATCATGTAAACAAAGTTGCACCTAGTCACAATTAACAACATACAACGCTACCCATTACAATACACTTGCCTTAACCTCGGGCGATGGATTGGCGAGAGGATGAAGGCACTCCCGGGGTTACACCACCTGTACATACATACCACACACTCAAAACGTGCCCCCAAAATAGTATGCAAAAGCTTGTCTACCCCGACTTCACAAACTACTCCCAAAATCGAAAAACAGAGAATCTGTCCTCCCGAGACATCAGACTTCAATCTAGCATAACTTTAGTTCTAGGACTCCGAATCAATTAAACGAGTACATACTCGCATAGCTTAGGAAATTTCCTAACTTTTTCTAAGTATTGGGAAAAGCTTATTCGGCCTCTAAAGTTGTCTAATCTACAAAACACTACGTTCTATCCCAGCTACATCATAGATTTGAACACGCTCGTTAAATCGAGCATAACTTTCAAACGGCTAGACGGAATTGGACGTTCTTTATGTCCACTGAAAGGTATTGAAGTTACCTACAACTTTCTCAATAGGCGGCCGACCAAAGTTCGATTCTAAGGTCGCGAAAACTCAAACCGTAGGTCGACTGCACAATCTGCCCGAAGCGGAGAACGTGGCAAACTCTAGTTTTCATCTAATCTACCCAATGACAGCACCACCACTTGATCTAAAAGCATCCAAATACCCTCTAGCACAGCACCTAGACCAACCCCAATAATTCCCCTAGCCATACCTTCGCCCGACGAACGATGAACCGACGAATCTCATCCCGGTTCACGTGATCTCCTTCCTCGCTCCAAATCCACCGGATCTCCTCATCACGGGGCTTCCCGAAGGATGGATCAACGGGATGGCGAGGTGGGGATCTCCTCTAGGGCAGCAATGGGGGGTGGAGAGGGGAGGGGAGAGGTGGTGGTGCCATGGGGGAAGATGGAGAGGAAGGGGAAGGGTGGAGGCGCATGGGGGGGCTAGAGTGTGATGCCCTAGAATTTGAGAGCGATCCTAGGGTTTTCTTTCTTGGTTGTTCCGGAAAGAAAGGGGGTTTTGTCGGGGAATGAAATAATTGAAGAATATGCGGCAATTTAATATTAAAAAAATGGAGTTGGGCTAGTTTCCGCTGGGTTGAGGCAACCTGGGCCTGGGCCGGGAATTCCTTTTTCCCCCTCTCCTCCCCATGCCTTGGTGGGCCGGCCCACCTCCCCCCTTTAAGTGGCACCCCCCTCCCCCAAACCCTAAGGTGCCTCCCCCTTCCTCCCCCTAGCAGCCGCACCTCCACCTCTTCCTCCCCTTGCATGGTGGCTCAAGATCCACCGCGAAACGCGAAGGAGAAAACGAGAAGAGGATCCGTGGAGGCGAGGAGGACGGACAGATTTCCGTTACGGGGATCGTCGCGCGTTCTTCGCGGGTTCGCAAGGGGGAACTCAAGGTAAAATTCCCAATCTTTTACTCCTGTTCTACCTAGGGATTAGGAGTGTATTAGATCTGGTGGTGAGTGGTTTGGATGGATCTTGATGGGGGAGAAGGGTAGATGTTCACGTGGTGCTGTTTTTGGAAGGGAAGATTGTGCAGCGCGGATTGTTTCGCGTTTTACGTGGCATAGATGATTTTTCCTGCAAAAACCTATAACTAGAAAGTTGTAGATAACGTCGAGAACTAGCTTCTGTATTTTTTTTCAGAATTTTTGGGGCGTCAGTCTGAGAGTTATCTCTGTTGGAAGATGACGAACAGAATCTGGAAACAAATTTCGTCCACTGTGTTGGACGGTTGTTTAGGCATGTTTAACAGCGGAATTGAAATTTTTGACCTTCATGAAAGTTGTAGATCTCGTCAATATCTAGCTACTGTAATTTTTTTGTATTTTTATTAACAGTACAAAAAAAGATACGAAATTGGGAAGAGAGGGTGCTGCTGTTCGATCCGGACAGATCGGGGTTTTTGGCGTTTAAATGGGAACGGGGAGTAGGAAGCGTGTGTTTGAATTGTGTGATGAATTGTGATGTCGCTATGTACTGAAATAATGTTTGTTCAGGTGGTGCCACTGCTGGGCGTAACTAGGTTCATCGTCGACGTCGGTAAAGGCAAGTGGAAGTAGTTGTATTGTTAAGCTATACATTGTTGTTTGCTTCGCCTTTATTATAAACTCCAATTACAGCAATTATACATGGTTTAATCACTTGCTTTGAGGTAAGGTGAAGAATGAGGTTGTTTACCGGATGAATTGTCTAAACATTTCATCTCTATGATATTTGTTTTCTATCCATGCTATATGATGATATGCAAACATGTGGACTCAGTGGGAGGAGTTATGAATGAATTCATGCATGAAGCATTAACTGCATAATCATGCATTGAAGTTTGTCGACGCCAGCGTGCGCGATCAAGACGTACAACACCGTGTGTTCTGAGAAAGGGCACGGTGAGGAGGAACATGGCATAAGCATGTGCATCAATCATATGCATTTCTTGAAGTGGTGTGGACTCTTTGATGTGGTATTGTATATGAGGAATGTGGACTCTTTGATGTGGTATTGTATATGAGGAATGTGGAATGATAGATATATGGTGGATGTTTTATTTGTATTAGTTGTTCCGCTTGCTGAGATTACCCAATCTCACTACTTGCTGTTTTGATGTTTTCAGGTAGCGCACGTGAGTCGTAAGCATGAAGGGTGGGCTAGCAACACAATAAATTTTCTGTTGTCATCACGACTCACATGATCTAGTGCTTTAAATAATCCATTAGTTGGATGAAATTTTATTACAAATAGACCCTTTGTTGTTCCCTTTAAACTTGTTCTCGTTTATGGTTGTCCCTTTAGAGAGGTGTTATGTTTATGGTTGATTCCTGGTTGATTTAGACTTGTTGTCTCTAGTATTGATGTCGTGATATTATTCCTATTTGAATTGCTTATCATGGACCTTGTTTTTATGAATTGCTTCCGTATTATCTTGTTTTAGGGGAAATGCTGTCGAATTTTTCTTGTACAACAGTTTAGATTTATGGGGTGTTACATAGAGGGTGGCGGCTAGGGTTGGGAAAGGGAGTGGGGGCGCACGAAGGGGTGGGGGCCAGATTTGGCTGCCCAAAAGTCCCGCCCCCCTTGGGCCCAAACCCTTCCACCGGAGGCCCAACTCAACCCCCAAGGCCCAAAGTCCCCCCGGAGAGGCCCAAACACCCGAAAACGGCCCAAAAACACGCTATAAAGTCGTACCAAAATGCCAAATTCTAAAATGTCATATTCTGGGGTGTCACATTGTCTCCCCCTTCACAGGATTTGACCCCAAATCCGAGACACACCACTTCGCAACCAACCAAATCGAAGGGAGCTAAGGTTCACTTCTCAGAACCCGCTCAGAAACCCCTACGATTTGCACTAGCCCAGACTCAAAAGCAAGGAGCTAAAGCTCGAAAAGATTGATGGCTCTAACGATAACTCATAATCAAAACTTGCCAGAATCTTACTCAACATTGAAACATAAAGCACTCACATACGGCCTCAGCACGATCCAAACGGTAGGATAAATCCTCAAACAGACCACAAAAGAAAACGATCTCACACTCCTTATTTCATACATTCCTTGGCACTAGAGTGCCCGATCCCTTTAACCAACGCTACTCTCCAGAAGAACACAGTACCAACCTCTAACCCCAACTCTAGATCCCCCTTCAGCTCTCACGTGCAAAAATGCTTTCACACCTCAACCTCTCTACTATGGTTCATAAACAAGACGACGCGAACCAAGCGGGACATATCATTCCAAGACTACCAATTGCTTGAACAAACGGGGTTAAAACCTTGCAAAAGATTGATCTTTTACAACTAGGCCAACACCCACCGTTACCACTGAAGGAAAAACCTACTTTATAACCAGGGTCCTTAAAACCCGCAAAAACACTATCAACCGAGCAATCCACATCGGTTGACACAGCTCGCTCAGAGATCGGCGACAAAAAGATCCAATACACTTCCAAAAGGAAAAGCAATTACTAGCAACCACCAAGTGGTCCACTAATAATTTAAACAACCCCACCGAGGAACACATCGATGCCACAATTCTCCAAGAAGGTTTGAATTGGGTCATGCAAAACCTTCCTTTACTCTTCACTTTTAAACCATTTACGATCAACTACTAGCCACACCAGATTTCTCTTACTAAGAAAGTCTCGCCTTCACATCCTTCCACTCAAAGGACCAAGAAAAAGAGTACCACCATTGGGTAAACTCAACCACCAACCATTAACCCAATTGATCCCCATGCATAACTTTGAGTCCAATGCACTACAATCACTTTGGAAAGGATTCGACAACAACTAAAGAGTATTCATTTTAATTTCCTAAGCCAAGACGCAAAGGAAACACAAATCTCCTATACACCACCACCAACATACTAGAAATTCTTCATTATTTCATTTCATACCAGAAAGAAATAGAAATCTCGATTTGTGACATGAATGCACACTTTTCAAGAGCACTCCGGATTAGTCATATATCTATATATGACTTTCTCACCGACCTGGCTCATCGACTCTCTCATCATTAAACATCTATAAACAATGTCATGCTTCTTTTTCACCATTCATTCTTCATGTAACAACAATACCAAGTAGTCATTCACAAGAAAACTTCTTCCTCGGTACACATGATTGAAACACAATTAACATCGATGGCTGCGAAATTCTTATAAACTATGACGGCATCACCATTAACAGGAAAACACCACATCGTAAAAGAACCCACGTCAATTGAAAAACTAAACTTGCAAAACCTCGCATTTTTAACCACAATCAATATTTGGAAAAGAACATCGGCTCCAACGTTGAACATCTGCACATACAACCGCCATAAATTTTCTCAAAGAGAAAGGGAAACTCATTTCTAAAAGAGAACACTTCACCAGCAGCATCACCGATGAAACATCCACAAAAACCACCTTTTGAAGCACTTGCAAACACCACACAGATTTTCCAAATAACTCCAACTCTAGGAAAAAAGGATTACAAATTAAACCTCGTGAGTTTTCCAACACAACCCTCTATGTCCATCTGTTTCCTTTCAATTTATTCCAAGGATAACTCAGTGTGAACGCGAAGGAGCGCGATCCACTCAAAAACTTTTGGGTGTAAATCTATACTCACAACACAAACTAAACAAATTAGCCAAAACCAAAGGATTGGCACCAATTTCTACGAGTTTTAGGGAAATTCTGAAACGCAACATAAGGAACACCATGACCAAAACCCTTCAACCAAAATGGCAAACAACCAAACCGGTCTGAAAGGTTTAGACACAAGCTCAGCATGAAACCCACCATGTCTAGTATTCCACTATACTTACCATTTAAGCATTCAATATTCACTATTTACTCATCGAGAAGCCCGTCATAATTCAACCAAGAGCTACATAACCAATTCTTTCTCTAGTTACATTTCCCAACACTTATAAATAAAGTTTATGACGATTATCAAAAGACATCCAACCAATACTACCTCATCATGATCCCCACAGACCAACACATCATATAACAACGTATTCTATATTTCAAACATAATACTTCCACGGATACTTAAACGTGATCAACCTATCAATTTTATTCCATCCATACGCCAACATCTTGACAATTGAAACTTGTTCAATCAATAAATGACTTCAACAAGTAAATATTATCTCTACAAGATAAAATTCGTAAATAGGATTCTAAGATATGCATTCGTTAAGGATAAAATCTTGCATCATGATTATTATCCATTGTTCATCCCATCACAACATGTACTCGACATAATACCACAGTTTTACACTTTTCTTCTATTGGATCAATGGTTTCCAACAATTAACAACACTACCAAGTCATCAATATCAATTATTTGCATAATCTTAAAAACTACAACATTACTTTTAGTTACCCTATCCAAAGGCTATAGCAAATTGTCACTACTCAACATGCTCCAACTATTTGAAACAAATTGAATGGGTTGGACCATCACAAAGCTCTTACCACAACCGCAAAACCTATTTTTTCCCAATTAACACGATACTAGCATTATAGGAACACAACCGCACTTCCAAATATACTAATAGATTGCAACATCATAAATAACAACTCTAATCAACTTCCAAGTTAAGGTCACCAACACGATTAAATCTCTCTATTAACATGTAAAATTAGAACATCTTTAACAACCCGCAAAGTTTCTTTAACAATATCAGCAGTCTACATCATCTTAATGTTCTAACCATGCATCAGGGTTTAAAACCTTAAACATTATCGGGGGTCATAAGCACTTTTAAAGCGAAGCAACAGATTCTAAGCATGTACATTAACACCTTTAATCATTCTCGCTATAGAGTACTCTACAACACTAGTAGCCTAATTATTCTCAGGCTAAAGATAACAACCGCATTGAATTGTTTCAACTCACAAATTAACTTAACAATACGTCATTCCATAAACCACATTGGTACATACTACATAACATGCTAAACAACAATTCTCACTATTGACAAACGATTTCAGTCAAAAGACTACTTACTTTGTTTGCAGCATTTTATTTTTTTAAAACTCAACCCAAATTCACACGGAAACTTGACTCTCAAATTTGCAATGAGACAAACCCAAACTTGGTCATGCAAAAGGAATTCTCCAAAACACTTTTCAATCTCAAGGACTCCCATAGAGGAAAATGGTTGGAAGATAATTTTCTCAAAAGGGAACCAAGCGATCAAGTAATCCTTTTCAAATAAAACCTTGACACCAAACCCCAACCTTTCACGAAACAAGAAGGGTTTTCAAAGATGATTTCTCAAACCAGTAAAATGACGAAATCACACACCACTTACTCCTACAAAGCCACAGAACTTCAGCCCTGACAACCAGGTCTGGCATAACGCCGCAATAACTCTTTTGACCTTGGAGAAAGACAAACACAGGAATAAATTGAATGCTTCTCCCCATAAAGCAATCAACAAACTGAGCATCAAAGCTGGAAAGGCGACCAAAAGAAGCGCAACACTAGACTCTTCTTCTTCGTCTTCAACCAAGGAAGACAAAACCACATACCGCATACGGAACAATCCGCGAAAATCCAATACCAAACACTTTTTTTTTCCTTTGGTTTCAATCAACTAAAACTAAGAAAACCAACCAAGACCGACCGTTAGAACGGTAAAGAGCAATTGAAAGAATCCACCACAAACTCTTCTATTCGACTCCAGCCAACTACCCGGTCTACGACAGAAAGGATAAGCACTCTTGTAACACCCCAAAATTTTGCTTTTCTTAAATTCATGTGTGATTTGGCACTTTGGTGAATTTTTGGAATTTTCTGGAATTTATTTGGATTTATTTGGAATTTATTTGAATTTATTCCATTTTGAAATAATTAAAGAATTAAATTTTGCAAATAAAATTTTGTTGGAAATATTTTATTTGAGTCCCAAATACCCTAAAATATTTTCCAGAATTTTTCTGGAATTTTTCTGAGTCTTTTACTATTTTTAATGAATTAAATGAATTACTGGGAATTATTTTAATTATTAAATCGCTGGAAAATCAACTCGGGTCGAAATCTTGTTCATCCGATCGAAGTCGAACCCGAGTCGGACTCGAGTCCGACCCGAGCCAGTTGACTCGACCAAACTGGCTCCCAACCCTAAGCGATCCCGACCGTTGGATCGGGATCCAACGGCCGAGATCCGCCCGTACCGGTTCGAGCCGCGTCCGACCCGAACCCGGTTACGCCCGCGCGATCGTGGCCGTAGATCGCGTTACGTGGTACGGCCCTCCGCCATCGCCCCCGTCGAATCCGGAGCCGGAGAGCTCCGCCGTGGCCGCGTGTGCGTTAGGGTTTCGCTTTATGCGCCGCACGCCGAGGCACTATTTAAAGCCCCGAGGCCACCCCTGCGAAGCCCTTTGTCGTCGCGATCTTTTGCCCCTAGCCTTCGAGCCCTAGCCGCGCGCGTAGCCGCTATTGCTCGCCGTAGTAGGAGAAGTCCCCCGCCGCGGTTTTACGTCGATCCCCGCCGCTACCGCCGCTCTCCGACGACACGAAGCCCAGGACCAAGATCCCCACATCACGTCGCGTCTGGGAGTGCCAATCTTCACGCCGGAGCTGCACGGACACGCCGCGTGGGAGGTTGTCGTCTACGTCTCCGGTGCCCAAGCCTCGCCGCGCCATCACCGGACTTCGCGAAGCCTCTCCGCCGTCCGATCCGGATCCGACCGCTGAGGTTCGCCCACGTATTTCCTTTACTGTTCAACCCTAGATCCGTTAGCAGCCGTTAGATCTAGATCGAACGGCCCGGATCAACCGTGTAGTTTTGAACGTGAAGCCTAGATCCAATCTGGGCCGTTGATTTTCAAATCAACGGTCGAGATTGTGCCACGTGTACCCAAGCCACGCCACGCGCGCGTGAGCGCGTGTCTCTGACACGCGGGGCCCGCGTGTCAGCGGGACAACCGAACCGCACCATGACGTCACCGCTGACGTTACGGTGGGGCCCGCGTGTCAGCGAGTTAGACCGCACGGGTTAATTGCGTGCGTGACACTGACATGTGGGGCCCACATGTCAGCGACACGTGAACCATGGACCGGGTCCACGGTAGACCCGAGCCGAGCGTGGACCGAGTCCATGGACCGGCTGACGTCAGCAGGCCAATCAGAAGCTGCCACGTGTCCAGGCTGACGCAATAATTAATTTCCGAAAAAGAAAATGATTTATTAATTCGAAATAATAATTTCAGATTTTGTTTCAAACTTCAAACGCTTATAACTTTTGCGTTTCAACTCCGATTTGAGTGATCCAAATTTCTAAATTTGTATAAAATTGAGATCTACCTAAATATAAATTTTATTTAATTTTTGGACTAAAGTTTTTCTCTGTAAAAATTATTTAATTGATTATTTAAACTCTAAATAATCATAACTTTTGCGTTTTAACTCCAAATTTGACGATTCCAGTTTCTAAAAATTCATAAAATTATGTTCTCTCTGTTTATGGATTTTATTTGGATGATTGGATACTTTTTGCCTATTGTTTATTCGTGTATTTGCTATTTGCACGCTTTACGAGTAGACGTTGAAGTGCCGGAGGGATTCAAAGGAGAAGTATTGACTCAGGATCCAACTCAAGACCAAGAACAAGTGCTTTTTGAAGGCAAGTTGTGCTTTGACCATGTTGATCCTATTTTGAAATCTATTTTGGTTTAACCTATTGCATGCTAGTTCAATTAGAAAAATACTTTATTTAAATATGGGGGTTAGATAAATACCAATTTGCTGTATGACACCTTGATTATTTAAATATGTGCCATGACCCTTGTCACCCTAGTTGTGGTTTACTAGTTGGACATTATTAACTTGCCAACATGGGTTTTAGACCGTTGTAGTAAACTGCTTAGACCTGCTACGTGCTCATGACATGATTTTGGACAAACAAATGTTAATATTGACTTAATGATATATTGAACCTGTTTTGGAAGGTATCATGTGATGATTGATGGCACGTGGTGCATGGTAATCAACTGGGGTTTGATAAATAGTTTTTGACCAGGGCATGTGGCAAGAATAATCAGGTGGGCCAGTTGTGGCATTGGGGATGTTGATTTGGTTCTTCGGGTAGTCTTGCCCTGGTCACCCTAAGGACTTAACCTTGCAAGCCTTTGAACTGGGTCTAACGTGCAACCACATGTCTGTAATGGGATGGACCTAGTTGATTAAGTTGCTAATAACGTACCTGTGGGACCTCAGGAGGTCAACTACACCCTTTGTGTAAGTTGTACGGGAGCGTCGGCCGTGAGGCTAGGTACCCATCTAACAGCTTGATTGGCCTAGACTTCGCCTTAGCTAAGGGAAGGGTTAGTGTGCAATAACAGGGAGGCTCACTTGTATTGTTAGAAGTTTTGAAAGACTTTGTTACTGGAACTCGCCTTTGTGGTGTTTGATTTGTATCTTGTGGGTAAAGTGCATAACCTCTGCAGAGTGTAGAATCTATTCGAATAGCCGTGTCCGCGGTATTGGACATCGCTCGGGAATTACAGTCAAGGGTTAGATTTTCTCAAAAATAACTTGGATTTGAAAGGTTGGGTTGGATTAATAATATGTTGATGGAAATGTGGATTAGGATGGGAAAGATGTTTATTAAACTCCTTGAAAAGTTATTTATGCTTTACTTGTTTCTACTGCTTTCGAATCTATTTATGATATTTGTCAAATGTCGCTTTTACTGCAAATATACCTTGAGCTACTCCTTTGTACCAAGCCATGCATATAATATATTAGCCTGCATTCTGTGCATGACTTGCTGAGTACCAAGTACTCACCCTTGCCACAATATAACACCAGTTGAAGAGGAGACTACACCAGCTTTGGAGGAGGAACTCCAAGAGGAACCGTCTACTTAGGGAAGCGAGCCCAGTCAGTTGCCTGTGGTATACTGGATGGTGCCACGAAGTTATTTGATTTTTCCGCTGCTACTATTTCTCTCTTAATAAGTTTCGCCCTGCGAGGCGTACATTTGTGACTTGACCATAAGGTCGAGTAACCAGTTTGGTTATTTAAATAAAAGTACTTTATTAGTATCGATTGGTATGATTGTGATATTTACCAATGTTAAGACTGTGTGCACTAGCGCGTTCCTGGACTAGTGTTGAATACACAGAGGGTCCGGATTTGCAAATTCGGGGTCCCGACAGAGGTGGTATCAGAGCCATACTTGACTGTAGGCTCAACCCTAAGCTAGAATGGTCGTAGTGAGGATAAAACCTATTTTCTAAAGCTAAAAGTTTGTCAAGACAAGAAATGACATCTCAACTCATCCCCTTCTCTCTTTCCTTGTCTCTTGCTGAATATTCCCTTACCTGGTCACGATTTAAAATTCCGAGTTCTTACGTGAGCACTCTTGTGACATATGGAGGGAGAGTTCAACTACGTTGATCTGGAGGTTGGTCATGCCGCAGAACTTTGGCGTATGCTACAGACTCTCGGAGATTTTGAAAAGCCGCAATACCAAGTGGAAGTGATCAGACAAGCAGGATTGATCAAGGCTTGTGACGTGAAGATTGAGGTACCTACTAGGAAGAAGGGCCCAGGCAATCGCCCGATACACTGCACTGCCAGGAGGTCTACAATGCAGATGGGTATCCAAGAAGTATCACGACGAGCAATGCGGCATATTACCCGTATATACGCCAGAGAGTTGGAGAGCACGGTGTTCCGTTATCATCCGCGCAGCGATAACCTTCTTGACCCGAAGGCGATTCAGGATGAGGATGCCATGGTTACACAGTTGGCACGACTTGTTGTCGCCCAGGAGGATGTACTCGATGATACAAGCAGGGAGCTACAGAAAGCCCGCAAGGAGATCACAACAGAGAAGAACAGATGGCGGGAAGCTCAAGAGTATGTGTCACACCTTCTGCGAAGGATTGACGAGTTGGAGATGGCTTTATACGGACTAGAACCAGAGCCAGTACTCGAGCTACAAGAGCCAGATCCGGAGGAGTCAGATCTCGATGAGGACACTGCTTCTTCGACTACCACAAATGACACAGTTGCTGGACATGGCAATCGTTTCGCGCCTATGCCGCAGCATCCGTACCCAGGCCGTGGAGGTTTTCTCGATGAGTGAGCATAGGTTCTATAGTGAGACTCCTTCGCCGAGTCACGTCATAGAATAAAGAGTCACCCTTTAGGCGTTAGACTCCAGTGTTAGTTCGATTTGGATTTTCATTGTTTGCTGAGTGTGCAGTATGTGTTGCAAGGCCCTTAGGCATTGTAAGCAACCATACCAAGTTATTAATATCAATAATAAAGTTGGACCCTAAAGTTACACCTTTCGCCCCGCATAAGTTCCATATTACTTGTCTATTCTTGATTCCCCCTCATCTCTAAAAACTTAGAGCAAATCGACAGATGGTGAACACCCGCGGAAACTTTGGAAACAATGGAAGTGGATCTCGCCCAGCAGAAAACCCCAATGATGGAGCACCAGCACCGCCAGTTGATATGCAGAATTTTGGAGCATTTCTTGCTGCTCAGACTCAGTTGATGCATGCTATGATGCAACAAATGCAACACGTCACTGCTCAGGCCACAGCTAATCAAGTCAATCAGGGACAACGCCAGAATACAAGACTGTCAGAGTTCATAAGAACTCATCCACCCACTTCCTCCGGGAATGCCAATCCATTGGAGGCCGATGATTGGTTAAGGTCAATTGAGAGGAAGCTACACATAGCTCAATGCATAGGAAATGAGAAGGTACTCTACGCTTCTCATCAGTTGGAAGGAACAAATACCGAATGGTGGGAGAACTTCGTGCCACGCAAGAGAACCCTCAAGATATCACTTGGGAAGAGTTCACAAGCGTTTAGTCGTATCACGTGCCTGAAGGAATCATGGATCTCAAGAAGGAAGAGTTCAGAGCGCTGAAGCAAGGTAATCAGCCGGTGGCCGAATACCTGAACAGGTTCACACAGCTAGCACGCTACGCTTTGAGGATGTAGCAACAGATAAAGCCAGGCAGTCTCGCTTCATGAAGGGACTTAACTCAGGACTACAAGTAGGGTGATCACCCACACCTTTCAGATTTCCAAGAGTTGGTGAATAAGGCGCTTATTCTTGAGGACAAGTGCAAGGAACTGGATGAGAACAGAAGCGCAGGATGCAACAAACAGGATCACGTCGAGGAACGCATAGCGGCGTCGAGAGTCGCACCAAATCAGTTTTGATTCCAGCCACGAGAATGCTACAAGGACACCGTCACGGCACCAAGAACCGTCAATCAAAACTACTGCACCCAGCCCCGTTAGAAACGCCGCTCCAAGCGATCGGCAAGGAACGATGAGACGCAGCTACAATCGCAACGAGCCAGGACACTTTGCCAACAGATTGCCCAAAGAAGACAGCAGGAGTGACCCGATTCGCTTCAATCTAGGATCCACCCCAGCTAGGACGCCAAAGACCAGGAACCACATCCTGCATCGTGGTGAGAGGCCGAAGTCAACCATGTCACCGCAGATGCACCGCAGAATGCTACTGACGTCGTCTCGGGTAAGTTACTTGTTAACTCGGTACTGCAATAGTTTTGTTTGACTCGAGCTTCGCATTCGTTTGTTTCGCAAGGCTTTGCTGCTAGAAACGACTTGGGTATTGCAAAACTTAAGTGCATGCTTTTAGTTCAAACCCTGGTTCGAACTCCGAACGAAAGTAGGATGTTCCGGGTGAGAATACTAATAGATGGAATAGAGTTCCTAGCGAACCTTATTATTTTGGAGACCCGGACCTTAGATGTTATTTTGGGAATGGGTGGTTATCCAAGCACAAGGCCGTATTGGATTGTGGACGAAGGACTATCTCGATTGAGAGCCCGTGTGGAAAGAAAGTGGAATTTCAAGCCACCGCAGATTAGAGATGGACAGATGATGGTTAACAGTACCAAGACAATCAGCATAGAGGATGTCTCAAGAGTGAATGAGTACCCAGATGTTTTTCCCGAAGATCTACGGTATGCCGCCGACAGGGACATAGAGTTTGTGATAGAGCTTGTACAGTACAAAGACCGATAGCAAAGAGACCCTATCGGATGTCCACCGAGGAGTTGGTAGAGATGAAGAAACAGCTAGAGGAGTTAATGGAGAAAGGATTTATCGACCGAGTTCGTCGCCGTGGGGAGCACCGCTTTGTTTGTCAAGAAGAAGGACGGGAGTTTCAGGATGTGCATCGACTACCGTGCACTCAATGAAGTCACCGTGAAGAATAAGTATCCGCTACCAGGATTGATGATTTGTTCGATCAGGTGAGAGGAGCCGGAGTTTTCTCCAAGATTGATCTCGAGATCGGGATACCATCGATTGAAGATCCGATCGGAAGATATCCCAAGACTGCATTCTCGTCAAGATATGGACATTACGAGTTTCTGATTATGTCTTTTGGATCGATTTAATGCGCCAAAGATATTTCATGAATATGATGAATAAGGTGTTCATGGAATATTTGGACAAGTTTGTTGTCGTGTTCATAGATGATATCCTAATCTACTCCAAGACAGAGGATGAACATGCCGAACACTTGAGGCGAGTTTTGGAAAAGCTGAGGGAACAGCAACTCTTCGCCAAGTTTAGTAAGTGTGAATTTTGGAAGGATAAGGTGGAGTTTCTTGGACATGTAATGACCGCAGAAGGAGTAATGATTGATCCAAGCAAAGTAGAAGCCGTGTTACATTGGGAGCAACCAAAGACTGTGACCCAGATCCGGAGTTTCCTTGGAATGGCAGGATACTACCGCCGTTTCATTGAAGGCTTTTCGACAATTGCGAAACCTCTTACGCAATTGCTGAAGAAGGAGAAGAAGTTTGCATGGACGTCAGAATGTGAGAAAGGATTTCAGGAGCTGAAAAAGCGATTGACATCAGCACCGGTATTAGTTCTACCGGATGTTGCTCAAAGCTTTGATATTTATTGTGACGCATCGCGCCAAGGACTTGGATGTGTGCTGATGCAGAATGGAAAGGTCGTCGCTTATGCGTCAAGGCAGTTGAGGCCGCATGAGGAGAATTATCCGACACATGACCTAGAGTTAGCTGCCGTAGTGCATGCCTTGAAGATATGGCGTCACTATCTGATTGGAAACATATGTGAAGTATACACGGATCATAAGAGCCTTAAGTACATATTCACCCAGTCGGATCTGAATATGAGGCAAAGGAGATGGTTAGAGTTGATCAAGGACTACAATGTTGGAATCCATTACCATCCCGGAAAGGCCAACGTAGTTGCCGATGCCTTGAGTCGGAAAAGCCACACTGTGAGCATGTTGCTAGCCACAAGTCAGGATGAGCTATGTGAGGATTTCCAGAGAATGAAGATTGAGGTGGTACCTAGCGGATTCTTGACCGCATTGGAAGTAAAGCCTACTCTAGAGGACCAGATCCGAGAAGGACAGAAGGATGATGACAAGATCCGCAGGATTAAGTCCATCAAGGAGGAAGGCAAGGCAGAGGACTTCAAGTTGGATGAGCAAGGCACGTTATGGATGAAGGATCGCATTTGTGTGCCCAACAAGAAGAAATTAAAGCAACTGATTTTGGAGGAAGCCCATGACTCCAAGTATTCAATTCATCCTGGAAGCGCCAAAATGTATCAGGATTTGAAGGAAAGATTCTGGTGGCCAAGCATGAAGCGTGAAGTTGCCGAGCATGTTGCATTGTGCGATATATGCCAGAGAGTCAAGGCAATGCATCAGAGACCAGCGAGATTACTACACCACCGAAAATACACGAGTGGAAGTGGGAGGAAATCGGAATGGATTTCATTACCGGTTTGCCTAAGACTCAAGGAGGTTATGACTCCATATGGGTTATAGTAGATCGTTTGACCAAAGTAGCCCATTTTATCCCCGTGAAGACCACCTACTCGGGAGATAAGTTAGCAGAGTTGTACATGATCAGGATCGTCTGTTTGCACGGAGTGCCAAAGAGGATTGTATCGGACAGAGGTACCCAATTTACTTCAAGGTTTTGGAATAAGTTGCATGAAGCCATGGGAACCCGTTTAAACTTCAGTACAGCTTATCATCCGCAGACGGATGGACAGACCGAAAGAGTCAATCAGATTTTGGAGGATATGTTAAGAGCATGTGCATTGGCTTATGCTACCTCTTGGGATAAGAGTTTGCTGTATGCCGAGTTCAGTTACAATAATAGTTACCAAGCTAGTTTACAGATGTCACCTTTTGAGGCCTTTGTATGGTCGACCTGTCTGACGCCATTGAATTGGAATGAGACCGCGAGCGCCGTGTCTTCGGCCTGATATTCTTCAAGAGGTCAAGAAGCAGATTGCCATGATTAGGAAAGGTTGAAGATCGCCCAATCACGACATGTAAGAGTTATGGCCGACAAATCGCCGAGACTTGAGTTTTGAACGAGAAGACTTTGTATACCTCAGAGTTACGCCTCAGGAGTTAAGAGGTTCCATGCCAAAGGAAAACTTGCACCCGTTATGTTGGACCATTTAAGATTTTGAGCCGCAGAGGCAAAGTTGCTTATCACCGGAGTTGCCACGATCGTTAGCAGGAGTACATGACGTATTCCATGTGTCCCGGTTGAAGAAGTGTCTCCGAGTACCTGAGGAACAGACACCGCTAGAGTCAATTGAGTTGCAAGAAGATTTGACTTACAAGGAGCATCCCGTAAAGATTTTGGACACTATGGATCGAGAGACCGTAAATAAGTCAACCCGTTTCAGAGAGTACAAAGGAGCAACCACACTGAGAGTGAAGCGAATTTGGATCGCGAAGAGGATTTTAATAAAGATTTTCCAAACCTATTACTTTAGTAAGCCCTGAATCTCGGGTACGATATTCTATTCAGTGGTGGATGTTTGTAACACCCCAAATTTTTGCTTTTCTTAAATTCATGTGTGATTTGGCACTTTGGTGAATTTTTGGAATTTTCTCGAATTTATTTGGATTTATTTGGAATTTATTTGAATTTATTCCATTTTGAAATAATTAAAGAATTAAATTTTGCAAATAAAATTTTGTTGGAAATATTTTATTTGAGTCCCAAATACCCTAAAATATTTTCGAATTTTTGAATTTTTAAAGTCTTCTACTATTTTTAATGAATTAAATGAATTCGGGAATTATTTTAATTATTAAATCGCTGGAAAATCAACTCGGTCGAAATCTTGTTCATCCGATCGAAGTCGAACAGTCGGACTCGAGTCCGACCGAGCCAATTGACTCGACCAAACCGGCTCCCAACCCTAGCGATCCCGACCGTTGGATCGGGATCCAACGGCCGAGATCCGCCTGCACGGCTCGAGCCGTCCGACCCGAACCCGTTACGCCAAGGCGATCGTGGCCGTTGATCGCGTTACGCACGCCCTCCGCCATCGCCCCCGTCCGAATCCGTAGCCGAGAGCTCGCCAGGGCCGCCGTGTGCGTTAGGGTTTCGCGTTTTCTTGGCGCACGCCGAGGCACTATTTAAAGCCCCGAGGCCACCCCGGCGAAGCCCTTTGTCGTGCGCATCTTTTGCCCCTAGCCTCTGAGCCCTAGCCGCCGCCGCGTAGCCGCTATTGCTCGCCGTAGTAGGAGAAGTCCCCCGCTGTAACACCCCAAAATTTTGCTTTTCTTAAATTCATGTGTGATTTGGCACTTTGGTGAATTTTTGGAATTTTCTGGAATTTATTTGGATTTATTTGGAATTTATTTGAATTTATTCCATTTTGAAATAATTAAAGAATTTAATTTTGCAAATAAAATTTTGTTGGAAATATTTTATTTGAGTCCAAAATGATCCAAAGTATTTTCTAGAATTTTTCTGGAATTTTTCTGAGTCTTTTGCTATTTTTAATGAATTAAATGGATTACTGGGAATTATTTTAAATATTAAATCGCTGGAAAATCAACTCGGTCTAGTATGTTCATCCGATCGAAGTCGAACCCGAGTCGGACTCGAGTCCGACCCGAGCCGATTGACTCGATCAAACCACTCAAAACCCTAATCAATCCCAACCGTTGGATCAAGATCCAACGGTGAGATCCGCCTGCACGGTTCGAGCCGTATCCGCCCGGATCCGATCGCGCCGCGGCGATCGTGGGCTGATCGTGCCACGTGGACGGCCGAGCGTCATCGTCTCCGCCGAAGTCCGAGCCGGACTCCGCCGCGCCGCCGCCGTAGAATTAGGTTTCCGCCTCGCACGAACGCCGAGGCTATTTAAAGCCCTGGTCACGCCCGAGGTTGCCCTCATCCTGGCGCACCCGTTCTCGAGCCATCTCGCCGAGCCGCTGCCGTTGTTCGCGGCGAAGCTCGTCCGTAGTTGAGCGCCACTCCGCCGCTGGTTTTGCCTCTGCCTCGCCGCCGTCCGCCGTCTTCCGCCGAAGGAGCCCAGATCCGAGTCCTCGCTTCGAGACGCACCAAGAGACCACCCACTTCGCGAACGACCCCGAGCGCCGCTCGCCGTCCGCTCTCCGTCTCCGGTGGTCGCAGCCCCGCTGCCGCCATCACCCTCGCGAAGCTCTGTGGACCGTCCGATCTTGATCGTGCGGTTGAGGTGAGTTCACGTGTTCCAAACCCGGTTAGATCTGGACCGCTGGATCAAGATCCAGCGGTTCACAATCGCCACGTCGTAGTAGTGATTATTATAGGATTAGATCTGGACCGTCCGATCTAGATCGAACGCCCACGATCAACGAGTAGATTCAACACGTTAACCCTGGATCTAATCGCGCCGTTGAATTTCAAATCAACGGTCGGGATTGCGCCACGTGTCGGGAAGCTCGACCGCCGCGGCCGGGCCGCCGCCCACGCGCTGGCGTGTAGGACGCCGACACGCTGGGCCCGCGTGTCGAGGGGCCCGCATGTCGCTGGCTAATCCAGCCAAGCGCCGACGCCACCCATGACGTCACGATGGGTCCCACTGCCAAAGACCGTGGGCCGAGTCCCCGCCGACGCCAAGAATGACGCTACCCGAAAGGGGCCCACATGTCGGGCCGACACGTAGAGTCGTGGGCCGAGTCCACTGTGAGACCCGAGCCGAGCGTGGACCAAGTCCATGGACCGGTGACGCCACCAGCCAATCAGAGCCGACACGTGTCCATGCCGACGCAATAATTAATTTCCAAAAGAAAATGATTTATTAATTCGAAATATTGATTTGAATTTAGATTCAAACTTCAAACGCTTATAACTTTTGCGTTTCAACTCCGATTTGAGTGATTCAAATTTCTAAATTTGTATAAAATTGAGATCTACCTAAATATGAATTTTATTTAATTTTTGGACTAAAGTTTTTCTCTGTAAAATTATTTAATTGATTATTTAAATCGTAATAAATCATAACTTTTGCATTTTAACTCCGATTTGAACGATTCCAGTTCCTAAAAATCCAGAAAATTATGTTCTCTCTGTTTATGGATTTTATTTGGAGTTTTGGGATGTTTTTGCCTATTGTTTATTGGTGTATTGCTATTTGCACGCTTTACGAGTAGACGTTGAAGTGCCGGAAGGATTCGAAGGAGAAGTGTTGACTCAAGATCCAACTCAAGACCAAGAACAAGTACTCTTTGAAGGCAAGTTGTGCTTTGACCATGTTGATCCTATTTCGAAATCTATTTTGATTTAAACTATTGCATGCTAGTTCAATTAGAGAAATACTTTGTTTAAACCTGGGGGTTAGATAAATACCAATTTGCTGTATGACACCTTGAATTACTTAAGTATGTGCCATGACCCTTTGTCACCCTAGTTGTGGATTACTAGTTGGACATTATTAAATTGCCAACATGGGTTATAGACCGTTGTAGTATACTGCTTAGACCTGCTACGTGCTCATAACATGATTTTGGACAATCAAATGTTAATATTGACTTAATGATATATTGAACCTGTTTTGGAAAAGTATCATGTGATGTTGATGGCACGTGGTGCATGGTAATCAACTGGGGTTTGATAAACAGTTTTCGACCGGGGCATGTGGCAAGAGTAATCAGGTGGGCCAGTTGTGGCGATGGGAATGTTGATTTGGTTCTTCGGGTAGTCTTGCCCTGGTCACTTTAAGGACTTAACCTTGCAAGCCTTTGAACTGGGTCATACTTGCAACCACATGGCTGGAATGGGACGGCCCTAGTTGACTAAGTCGCTAAGGACTCACTTGTGGAGCCTCAGGGTGTCAATTACACCGTTTGTGTGATTGTACGGGGAGCGATCGTGGTCG
Source organism: Rhipidocladum racemiflorum (assembly GCA_036346355.1). NCBI lineage: Eukaryota > Viridiplantae > Streptophyta > Magnoliopsida > Poales > Poaceae > Rhipidocladum > Rhipidocladum racemiflorum. The sequence continues at coordinate 52,002,487 of CM070580.1, forward strand.
TGGCCGATACCCATCTAACGGTGTGTTGGTCCCATACTTCGCCTTGGCTAAGGGAAGGGATGGTGTAGAGCACGAACCGGAGAGGACCACCTGTGTTGTTTGAGGCTTCCGAAAGGCTTTGTTACGGGAACTCGCCTTTGTGGTGTTTGACTGTATCTTGTGGGTAAAGTGCATAACCTCTGCAGAGTTTGGAATCTATTTAAATAGCCGAGTCCACTGTGATCGACAATGCTCGGAATTACAAATAAGGGTTAGACTTTCTAAAAATAACTTTGGTTTGAAAGGTGGGTCGGTTTAATAATGAAGATGATGGAAATATGGTTTAGGATGGGGAAAATGTTTATTACACTTCTTGAAAAGTTATTTACGCTTTACTTATTTCTACTGCTTTCGAATCTACTTATATTACTTTTCGAATGCTGTTTACTGCAAATATACCTTGAGCTATTCCTTTGTACCAAGCCATGCATATAGTATATTAGCTTGCATTACATGCATGACTTGCTGAGTACCAAGTACTCACCCTTGCCTCAACACAATACCAGTTGAAGAGGAGACTACGCCAGCTTCGGAGGAGGAATTCCAAGAGGATCCGTCTACTTAGGGATGCGAGCCCAGTCAGTTGCCTGTGGTATACTGGATGGCGCCACGAAGTTATTTGATTTTCCGCTGCTATTATTTCCCTTTTAATAAGTTTCGCCTCGCGAGGCATATATTTGTAACTTGACCATAAGGTCGAGTAATCAGTTTGACTATTTAAATAAAGTACTTTATTGGTATCGAGTGGTATGATTGTGATATTTACCGATGTTAAGACTGTGTGCACTAGCGCGTTCCTGGACTAGTGCTGAATACACAGAGGGTCCGGATTTGCAAATTCGGGGTCCCGACACCCGCCGCGGTTTTACGTCGATCCCCGCCGCTGCCGCCGCTCTCCGACGACACGAAGCCCAGGACCAAGATCCCCACATCACGTCGCGTCTGGGAGTGCCAATCTTCACGCCAGAGCTGCACGGACACGCCGCGTGGGAGGTTGTCGTCTACGTCTCCGGTGCCCAAGCCTCGCCGCGCCATCACCGGACTTCGCGAAGCCTCTCCGCCGTCCGATCCGGATCCGACCGCTGAGGTTCGCCCACGTATTTCCTTTACTGTTCAACCCTAGATCCGTTAGCAGCCGTTAGATCTAGATCGAACGGCCCGGATCAACCGTGTAGTTTTGAACGTGAAGCCTAGATCCAATCTGGGCCGTTGATTTTCAAATCAACGGTCGAGATTGTGCCACGTGTACCCAAGCCACACCACGCGCGTGGCGCGTGTCTCGACACGCGTGGCCCGCGTGTCGTGGACAACCGAACCGCACCATGACGTCACCGCTGACGTTACGGTGGGTCCCGCGTGTCAGTGAGTTAGACCGCACGGGTTAATTGCGTGCGTGACACTGACATGTGGGGCCCACATGTCAGCGACACGTGAACCATGGACCGGGTCCACGGTAGACCCGAGCCGAGCGTGGACCGAGTCCATGGACCGGCTGACGTCAGCAGGCCAATCAGAAGCTGCCACGTGTCCAGGCTGACGCAATAATTAATTTCCGAAAAAGAAAATGATTTATTAATTCGAAATAATAATTTCAGATTTTGTTTCAAACTTCAAACGCTTATAACTTTTGCGTTTCAACTCCGATTTGAGTGATTCAAATTTCTAAATTTGTATAAAATTGAGATCTACCTAAATATAAATTTTATTTAATTTTTGGACTAAAGTTTTTCTCTGTAAAATTATTTAATTGATTATTTAGACTCTAAATAATCATAACTTTTGCGTTTTAACTCCAAATTTGACGATTCCAGTTTCTAAAAATTCATAAAATTATGTTCTCTCTGTTTATGGATTTTATTTGGATGATTGGATACTTTTTGCCTATTGTTTATTCGTGTATTTGCTATTTGCACGCTTTACGAGTAGACGTTGAAGTGCCGGAGGGATTCGAAGGAGAAGTATTGACTCAGGATCCAACTCAAGACCAAGAACAAGTGCTTTTTGAAGGCAAGTTGTGCTTTGACCATGTTGATCCTATTTTGAAATCTATTTTGGTTTAACCTATTGCATGCTAGTTCAATTAGAAAAATACTTTATTTAAATATGGGGGTTAGATAAATACCAATTTGCTGTATGACACCTTGATTATTTAAATATGTGCCATGACCCTTGTCACCCTAGTTGTGGTTTACTAGTTGGACATTATTAACTTGCCAACATGGGTTTTAGACCGTTGTAGTAAACTGCTCAGACCTGCTACGTGCTCATGACATGATTTTGGACAAACAAATGTTAATATTGACTTAATGATATATTGAACCTGTTTTGGAAGGTATCATGTGATGATTGATGGCACGTGGTGCATGGTAATCAACTGGGGTTTGATAAATAGTTTTTGACCGGGGCATGTGGCAAGAATAATCAGGTGGGCCAGTTGTGGCATTGGGGATGTTGATTTGGTTCTTCGGGTAGTCTTGCCCTGGTCACCCTAAGGACTTAACCTTGCAAGCCTTTGAACTGGGTCTAACGTGCAACCACATGTCTGTAATGGGACGGACCTAGTTGATTAAGTTGCTAATAACGTACCTGTGGGACCTCAGGAGGTCAACTACACCCTTTGTGTAAGTTGTACGGGGGAGCGCATCTGGCCGAGGCCAGGTACCCATCTAACGGTTGATTGGCCTAGACTTCGCCTTAGCTAAGGGAAGGGTTAGTGTGCAATAACCGGGGAGGCTCACTTGTATTGTTAGAAGTTTCCGAAAGACTTTGTTACGGGAACTCGCCTTTGTGGTGTTTGACTGTATCTTGTGGGTAAAGTGCATAACCTCTGCAGAGTGTAGAATCTATTCGAATAGCCGTGTCCGCGGTATTGGACATCGCTCGGGAATTACAGTCAAGGGTTAGATTTTCTCAAAAATAACTTGGATTTGAAAGGTTGGGTTAGATTAATAATGATGTTGATGGAAATGTGGATTAGGATGGGAAAGATGTTTATTAAACTCCTTGAAAAGTTATTTATGCTTTACTTGTTTCTACTGCTTTCGAATCTATTTATGATATTTGTCAAATGCTGTTTTACTGCAAATATACGTTGAGCTACTCCTTTGTACCAAGCCATGCATATAGTATATTAGCCTGCATTCTGTGCATGACTTGCTGAGTACCAAGTACTCACCCTTGCCACAATATAACACCAGTTGAAGAGGAGACTACACCAGCTTTGGAGGAGGAACTCCAAGAGGAACCGTCTACTTAGGGAAGCGAGCCCAGTCAGTTGCCTGTGGTATACTGGATGGCGCCACGAAGTTATTTGATTTTTCCGCTGCTACTATTTCTCTCTTAATAAGTTTCGCCCTGCGAGGCGTACATTTGTGACTTGACCATAAGGTCGAGTAACCAGTTTGGTTATTTAAATAAAAGTACTTTATTAGTATCAATTGGTATGATTGTGATATTTACCAATGTTAAGACTGTGTGCACTAGCGCGTTCCTGGACTAGTGTTGAATACACAGAGGGTCCGGATTTGCAAATTCGGGGTCCCGACAACTCTTCTCCTACAGGGGTTAATAGTTCTTCAGTGATGGCGCTAACCGGCCACACCGTCAAACCACACCCTTGCTATGAACAAAAAGTGGTGACCGAAACCCTTCGGCACCACAACCTCCCTTAATCATTATCACATGAACAACTCAATCAATTATCTCATAAACATAGCAGCTTACATTATCAAATATAGCATTCAACAACAAGGCTTAAATACAACATTTAAACGTAAGTAACGATACCCATTCCCCTTTCCTACTGTGCATCAAAGTGTGTCAAGTTTTAAATTAGTTAACCAAACTATTTCAGATTTTAAGGTTATTGCCCTAAGGTCAAATTTTAACAAGTAATCCTATGCCATGTTTCTACTTTTCCAAGTCAATATTTTAGTTTACTCTAGAGTAAATTACTACATTCACATTCCACGGACCTGAAGCCCGCTCTGATACCAATCAGAATAACACCCCGGCATCTAGTGTGCCTGAATGTTACCAAACATAGATTAAACAGCATCTAAAAACCTCAAATAAAGATAAATTACAGCAAAGGAGCGAATGCTAGAACCGAAAATTTCGGCAGCATCTCCTTTGTTTATCCATGATTCGGAGCAACAACAAAATATCACATGATATATCATAATGGAAAAACATCCAAAGCAGAAATAACACGTAATATAGCGACAATTTAAGTCTAACATAATGAATTTAACCACTTCATGAACCAAATAGAAGTAAAGGATGTAAACAGGCACATGAACAAATCATAATCTTAGTTTCATTACCCTAGATTCATGATCACAAATCCGAAAGGTAAATATTGTATAATTGTGTGGAAATTATGTGATGTCGTGCCGCTAAGCCCCTTTCCCACATGTCGGTGTCATGGTACCTAATAAAAACAACATAAACACAAGCGTGAGTTCATCACTCAGCAAGCATATTGCAATGGATCATAAAGAATAGATCAACGCCAACAGCAATACATACCATACTTTAACATCATGATCAAACCATAACCTCATCTATAACATCATAGCCATGACAAAGCACATTGTACACAACTCATAATCATCATCATGTATGCAATACAATGCAATGCACATGTCTCCTGGAAGCATATACTGGTATTGCTGAGTGCACACCCGTCGGCGTGCACCCTCTTCCCCCTTCCATCCCGTAGATGGAGGGTGCCTACTCCTCGCTTCCATTCACCACGGTGGATGGAATCACGAGGTAGGACTTACTCATTGGCTCTCCAGATTAGTCATAACTTCCTCACTGACCTTGCCGGACTAGTTATGACTTTCTCACTGACCGGGCCAGATCACATGCCATGTATGCGATTATGCCATAAACATAAACAACTTGTACCAAACTGAACTAAACATGGCATAACATCATAATAATCTTTTTTCATCATAACATGGCAAGCACTAATCATGGCAAGATATCACAACATGTAATCATGACAAGATAGCACATCATGTAAACAAAGTCATAACAATACACTTGTGTTAACCTCGGGCGACGGATTGGCGAGAGGATGAAGGCACTCCCGGGGTTACACCACCTGTACATACATACCACACACTCAAAACGTGCCCCCAAAATAGTATGCAAAAGCTTGTCTACCCCGACTTCACAAACTACTCCCAAAATCGAAAAACAGAGAATCTGTCCTCCCGAGACATCAGACTTCAATCTAGCATAACTTTAGTTCTAGGACTCCGAATCAATTAAAAGAGTACATACTCGCATATCTTAGGAAATTTCCTAACTTTTTCTAAGTATTGGGAAAAGCTTATTCGGCCTCTAAAGTTGTCTAATCTACAAAACACTACGTTCTATCCCAGCTACATCACAGATTTGAACACGCTCGGTAAATCGAGCATAACTTTCAAACGGCTAGACGGAATTGGACGTTCTTTATGTCCACTGAAAGGTATTGAAGTTACCTACAACTTTCTCAACAGGCGGCCGACCAAATTCCGACTCTAAGGTCGCAAAAACTCAAACCCTAGGTCGACTGCACAATCTGCCCGAAGCAGAGAACGTGGCAAACTCTAGTTTTCATCTAATCTACCCAATGACAGCACCACCACTTGATCTAAAAGCATACAAATACCCTCTAGCACAGCACCTAGACCAACCCCAAGAATTCCCCTAGCCATACCTTCGCCCGACGAACGATGAACCGACGAATCTCATCCCGGTTCATGCGATCTCCTTCCTCGCTCCAAATCCACCGGATCTCCTCATCACGGGGCTTCCCGAAGGATGGATCAATGGGATGGCGAGGTGGGGATCTCCTCTAGGGCAGCAAGGGGGGGTGGAGAGGGGAGGGGAGAGGTGGTGGCGCCATGGGGGAAGATGGAGAGGAAGGGGAAGGGTGGAGGCGCATGGGGGGGGCTAGGGGGTGGCAGCTAGGGTTGGGAAAGGGAGTGGGGGCGTACCAAGGGGTGGGGGCCAGATTTGGCTGCCCAAAAGTCCCCCCTTGGGCCCAAACCCTTCCACTGGAGGCCCAACTCAACCCCCAAGGCCCAAAGTCCCCCCGAAGAGGCCCAAACACCCGAAAACGGCCCAAAAACACGCTATAAAGTCGTACCAAAATGCCGAATTCTAAAATTTCATATTCTGGGGTGTCACAGGATAGCAACATTAAAACTTGTGTAAGTGGAATAAGTAATTTAAAACTTAATACACTTTGATGCACAGTAGGAAAGGGTATGGGTATTGTTGCTTTATGCTTAAATGTTATATTTAAGCTTTGATGTTGAATGCTACATTTGATAATTTATGTTGCTATGCTTATGAAAAAATTGATTGAATTGTTCTTGTTATTGTGATTAAGTGAGGTTGTGGTGCCGAAAGGGTTTCGGTCACCTTTTGTTCATAGTAAGGTTGGGGTTGACGGTGTGGCTGGTTAGAGCCATCACCGAAGGACTAATAACCTTCCGTTGGGGAGAGTGCTTGTCTTTTCTGTCGTAGATCGGGAAGTTGGATGGAGTTAAATAGAAGAGTTGGTGGTGAATCGTTCGGATTTTTCTTACTGTTCTTGCAATCGGTCTGGTTGGTTTCTTTGGTTTTAGTTGGTTGAAAACAAAGGAAAGGTGTTTGGTATTGGATTTTCGCTGATTGTTCCTTCGGCGGTTCTTGATTTTGTCTTCTTTGGTTGAAGACAAAGAAGAAGAGTTTAGTGTTACGTCTCTTTTGGTCGCATTTTCGGCTTTGACGCCCGATTTTGTTGGTTGCTTTACAGAGAAAGTTATCGATTTATTCTTGTGTTTGTCTTTCTCTGAGGTTAAAAAGAGTTATTGTTGTGTTGTGCCAGACCTGGTTGTGAGGGCTGAGGTTATGTGTCTTTGTAGGAGTAAGGGGTATTTGATCTCGTCGTTTCACTTGTCTGGGAAATTATCTTTGAAAGCCCTCTTCTTTCGTGGAAGTTTGGAGTTTGGTGTTTAATTGGAAGAGCTTTTGCTACTAGAGTATGGGAATTTGAGAGTTGATCTCTCAGGTAATTCTGTTTGGGTTTTGTTTTTCTTCCTTTTTTTGGAAAGGAGAAACTGAATATCGGTGTTCATTCTTGTTCAAGAGCTGTGGTTACCCTTAAATATTGAGGTTGCATCCTGTTTGTCAAGGGTAGGTGACCCATGAGGGTGTTTAGAAATTTTTATGTCGGTGTTGTGTAGTTGGAACATCGAGATGTTGTAAACTACCATTGTGGTTAGAGTGAGGTTAATGGTTGTTTGAAGACAACCTAAAACGATTATGTTGATAAAGGAGGATTAAAGGAAATGATAATGGATCTAAAGTGAAAGTTGATTAGTGTTTTATGCAGGGTGTGGTGAGTCTTGGAATTAATTCGAAGTTCGAGAACTGTAGTATAGATCCTGATTAAGAAGGTCTAGAATCTTCTGATCGAGGGATTATTATAGCAAGGTGAGGGTGTAAAGCACGGGAGTATGATGTTGTAGAGACATGATGAGTGTCGGCTTTTGTTGCTTAGGGGTCAATTAAATTGTAAATCGAAAAATTATTTAATTGATGTGAACCCAAAGAATGGGAGAATGTGGAGTGAATGTACGAAAGGCTGAGTTTGTCCTTGACAAATGTTGGTCTATGGTCCGTGGTTGGAATATGACTATTGGAGTTCGTATCGAATGATTATAAGAGTTTATTGATGGAACGAACTGGGGGTATTGAATATGTGATTTAAGGGTTGTACGGAAAGTAACGGTTGATTATACCGAATAAGTGTTAAGAAGGTATGTTTAGGACTGGAATACACAATTGTGTGGGTAATGGCTCGTATTATGTTGAGTTAACTGATAAGTTATTTGAATTGAAGAAGTGAGAACGTGGTTCTCCTTGTTAGTTGTCATGAGATGGGCCTGGACTATGGTTTGATGATTATGCGGCTAGTTATGGTTATGGTTATGTGAGTAAGAAGAGGAAATTAAGAGAAGATCAGGTTTTGTAACTTCTGTTCAAGGGTGTTGGACTTTTCGGGATTTTGGTCAGGTCAAGATCCTGAATGGTTAAGAGATTGGAATACTAGAAATGGTGGGGTTCGGGTAGAACCTTCTTTGAGAGATTTGCAGATGCAATTGATTGTATGTTTTAATTAAGTTGCATTTTTGGTCAAGTTGCGGACTTGGCCTTGATGCTCGAAAATGAGGATGAAAGTGTAGTTTCGAAGTAATTGGTTGATGGATTCCAGAATATTGTCTGCTATTGAACCATGCCAATCTTTGGTTTTGGCAAATTTGTTTAGCTTATGTTATGAGTAGGGATCTACCCCAAAAGAATTTGAGTGGGACGCGCTCTTCCGCGTTCAACTTAATTATCTCTGGAGACCATATTTAAAGGGAGCAAATGGACATGGAGGGTTGTGTTGGAAACCCTTGAGTTAAGCACTTAGTTTGTAACTCTATTGTGACTAGAGTTGGATTTGTTTGGAAAATGTGTGTGGTGTTTGCGAGTGCTTCAAAAGGTGGATGTTATGAATGTTTCATAAGTGAATTTTGTTAGTGAAGTGTTTTCTTCTGGGAATATGTTTCCCTTTCTCTTTGGGAGAATTTGTGGCGGTTGTGGGTGCAGATGTTTGACTTGAGAATTGATGTTCTCTTCCAAAATATTGATTTTGGTTGAAATGCGGTGTTTTGCAAGTTTAGCTTTCAATTGATGTTGGATTGTGATGCGATGTGGTGTTTTACTGTTAACTGTACTGCTGTCATAGTTTATATGAATTATCGCAATCATTGATGTTAATTGTGTTTTAATCATGTGATAAAGAGAGTGAAGTCTCTTTGTGAATGATTATTCGGTATTGTGGTTACTTGATGAATGAATGGTGAAAAGGAAACATGACATCGTTTATATATATGTAACCATAAAAGAATCGACGAGCCAGGTTGGTGAGAAAGTCATATATGGATATATGACTAATTCGGAGTGCTCTTGAAAAGTTTGCATTCATGCCATGAATCGAGATTTCCATTGCTTTCTAGCATGAAAAGAAATAATGAATAAATTATGGTATTTTGGCTGTGGTGTAAGAGATTTGAGTTTTCTTTGCGATTTGGCTTAGGAAAATAAAATGAGTGCTCTTTGGATGTTACCGAATTCTTTCCAAAGTGGTTTTTAGCGCTTTGGGGTTCGAGTTGTTGTATATGGTCTACTTGGGTTCAAAAGAATCGTACTTATTTTTCATTGTAGATGGGAGTGAGAATATGAATGTCCGCGGGTTATTGTTGAGTATAATCAAGATTGATACTCTTGGGCTTGATTGTTTGCGTGAAAAAAATTGCGATGGCAACACCCTCTTGGGAAAATCGCCAATTGTGATGTGGTGGTGAATTCCAGCCCTAGCTTGGGCCAGGTGTAAAACTTAATTGGGGTTTGAAAGGTGGATCATGATGGAAGTTGTGTTGTTGGTTCAAATCTTTTGAGAGTATCACTAGTTCTGAACAAGGTGATGGTAACTGATGTAAGGTGTCCAGTCGTGAACATCTGTTTTAGCTAAATATCTCTGGGGATGAGATATGCTTGGGAGTGGATAGAATGAATTATAACGTGTTTGCGAATTGGAAAGGCAGTTGTGCCTTAGTGAGTTATTTCTTTCGATGGCATTTCTCGGAAATGGTCCGTTCGATTTAAAGGGCACCCAATTGCAAGAGTTGAGAACTAGTGTTTTCTTGGTTCTTGGGGGGGGCTCACGTTTAGAACCCCAGTTAGAAACAAGTTACCATTGGTGATTTGGTGGTAGAGAGGTTGTTAAAAAAGATGTGACTCACTTTGGTTGTGTCCTCTTGAGTTTAATGAAATATGATAGACAGGTTGAGTAATGAGAATAAGGTTTTGTGAATGAAGTTGAAAAGGGCGTTTAGAGTTGAGCTCGGATATTGGTTTCATATTCTTCGGAAGAAAATTTCTGATTATACGGGTCGTACCTGTAGTGCCAAGAAAGGAAGTTGTTCTGAGTTCATCAGGTTGTTTGCGATAGTAGTATGAGGTGTTCGATGTGAGGATTTGGGCTTAATAAGTAATTTGATTGAGCCTTTAGTGGGTGAAAACAAGGATTGCGGTTGAGGAAATTCTTGTCGGATTCCTTGTTTGGGAATTTCACCAGAATAAAGAATGCTAGGGAGTGTTGTCTTTTGCAAATTCCATTTGGAATTGAAAAGAAAGGTGGAACCATAAGAGGCTGTGCATAGATGAGCTAAGTCAACTCTTTCTCGCTAAGTGTTGGTTTTGGGGAGTTTGTTTGTCGTTTGGTTCGGTTTGAGTTTTTGTGCGGTTGTCTTGTCTTGCAAAGAAGTCTGTAGTCCCTTGGGGACTTTGTTTTGTTTTTGGCGTTCTTGAATTCGAGGCCGAATCCTGTTAAGGGGGAGAGAATGTGACATTTCGGTAAGAGTTTAGGTCGTATTTATGTCTTTTCAGAGGATTTGGGCCTTTCCGGGAGGAGTTGGTGTGACACTACCGTATGGTGTGACATTATAGAATGTGAAATTAGAGATTAAAACCTTTCGGCTTGAGGTTTACTTGCGTTTTTGGGCCGTTTGAAGTGTTGTGACACCACGGAGTGTCGTAACCTTATTTAACGTGCATGATTTGGTCAAAAACAGTATGAGATGTGGAAATAAGGTTAAAACCATAGGGTATGGAGGTTTATAACGTTTCCGGGCCGTTTCTGGGGTTTTGGGCCTTCCCGGGGGAGTTTGGGCCTTAAAGAGGGGGTTGTGGGCTTTGGTGGGATGGAGTGGGAATCCATTTAGGATTAGGAAAGGGGCTTAGGGCTGGTAAAAGGGGGGTTTCCCTGCCCCTTGGGACGTCCACCCCCTTGCTGCCCCCTTGTGCGCCCCCTCCCCACCCCCAAGTGCCCTAGCCGCCACCCCTCCCTCCCTCCCTCCTCCCTTGTGCCGTGCGCCTCCCCCTCCTTGCCCCTTTGCTCCCCACCTCTCCACCACCTCTCCTCCACCCCCTTGCTGCCCTAGGGTGGCCTCCCCACCCCTGCACCTCGTGGATCCATCCATTGGAGCGAGGAGCGAGGAACGTGGAACGTGGAGCGAGGAGCGATCCGGGAGGAGTTTCGTTGAGTTTTCGTTCGTCGGGCAAAGGTATGATCATGGGGTTCCCTGGGGTTGATCTAGGTACTGTTCTTAAGGTGATTATCAAGTTTTTAGATCAATTGGTGGTGCTGGATTGGAGTAATTTGGGTTAGATCTAGACGTTGCCACGTTTCTGTTTTGGGGCAGCTTGAGCAGTCGACCTAGGGTTCCTATTTTCGCCAATTTAGATTTCGAATCTGACCGTACGGACTTTTAAGAAGTTGTAGATAATTTCATTATCTTTCCGTGCATATAAAGAACGTTAAATTCCGCCCAGCCGTTTGAAAGTTATGACTGTTTTACCGAGCGTATTAAAATCTGTGACGCGATTGGAATAGATCTCGGTAATCTGTAGATTAAACAACTTTAGATGCCGAATCAGTCTTTCCTTATACCTAGAGAAAGTTGGAAAATTTCCTAAGCTACGCGAGGATGTACTCTTTTAATTGATTCGGAGTCCCAGAGCCCAAGTTATGCCTTTTGCAAGGCTGCTGTCCCGCCGGGACAGAACCTCTGTTTTTAGGTTTTGCGAGTCGTTGGCAATGTCGGGGTAGATGAGGGTTTGCGTACTGTTCTGTGGTTATGATTGTGAGTGTGTGATACCTATGTGCAGGTGGTGCGACCCCGGGAGTGCCCTCTACTTCCCGCCAATCCGTTGCACGTGGTTGAGGCAAGTGTGTTGTGATGGATAGCGAGTTGTAGGTTGCATGTTGAGATTAGATGGAATTGTCTATATCTTGCCATGATATTGATATTGTGTTAATTCATGTTAAGACAAAGGAGATGCTGCCGAAATTTTGATTTGTAGCATTTGCTCCTTTGCTGTAATTTATGATAAATTGTGGTATTATGTTGTTGTTTAGTCTATGTTTGGTAGCATTCAGGCATTCTAGATGCTGGGGTGTTACAGTTGGGCCTTTCCGGGAGATTTGGGCTTTAGGAGGGTTTTATTCTGGGCCTTCGGTGGGAGGTTTCCGGCCCATGTGGAGGGGGAGAGGCAACCAAACCTCAGCCCATGCGGCCCCCTCATCCCATGCGACCCCTCCTAGGGTTCCCCTCCTAGCCGCCACCCCCACCCCACCCCCCATTACGTCTCCACCTCTTGGCCGGCCTTCCCCCTTCCCACTTGCGCCCCACTTGGGCTTCCCTCCCCTAGCGACCTCTCCCTCCCCCACGTCACCTTCTTGTAACACCCCGGCACCTAGTATGCCCTGGATGTTACCAAACATAGTAGGAATAGCAACTAAATAGCACAATTAAAGACAAATTACAGCAAGGGCGCAAATGCTTTAACCGAAATTTCGACAGCATCTCCTTTGTTTTTCCATGGTTTGAAGCAACAACAATAGTATCACAAGACATAACATGACATCTAAAACAGCAATAACGGGAGGTATAGCAACAGTTTAAGTCCAGAATAATGAATTCAACCATTTCATGTACAAGAACATGTACCGTAGTTGTAGTGTGGTTCATTCGGCTATGTGTCTTGCCATTTGTATTGTACGAGTAGTCAACAAAATTGAACTCCAATGAACCCAACACTCCTTGTAATTGTATTTACTTTCCTACATAATGTCAAATCGCACCAGTCTAAATCCGTGTCTTCAAATCAATTGAGAAGCTTTCGTCTGTTACTTCACAACTCGCACTGGCTTTTCTCAATGCATCAGAAGTACGCAATATCATTACATTGTGAAGGACCAAAATGGAGATAAGAGGGGGTGAATGATCAACAACAAATTTCCCCCTAAAATGACCAACCGAAACCTCACTTAAGCAAGGAAGTACAGAAATATAAAATTCTAGAGAAACTCAACTCTGGGCGATACTACCACAGTTAAATGGGCGGTAGTACCGGATTGAACTGTAAAATTGGCACTACCAACCATGTAGGGGTTGTAATATCACTTAGTGTCGTTTCCAAGTTTTAGAGCTTGCTCGTTTGGGAAATCAGTGGGCCACCTGCTTTTCGACGGGGTAGTCAATCATCTGTGTGTGAGAGGCAAGCTTAGAGCATTTCTTTTCGCCCACTCCAACTAATCTCCCCCCCCGATTTTTTTCTTTTCTTTTTTCAGCCGGCCAAGCCACCACCCAATCCCACCTTGGGGGCTCGTCCTCCACTTTATTGGTTCCTCGTCCTTCCTGTTCGTGAGGCAGTCAGGGAGGAAGCTCCTCCAGCCAGACAAAACATCCTCCCCTTGTGGCTCCAAGCTCCAATCAATTCCTCCAAGCCAGCAAGCCGGCGCCTCCACCTTTCCCCCCAGCTGGCAGCAACAGTCCTTGTAACAGCATCTCCTTCCTTGCCTCCGTCTTTGGTTAGTGTTTTTCCCCCATGGTTACTCCTTGTGAGCTCAAATCTGGAGTCCCTAGCCTAGTTATAAATGGTTCTAGGGTTCCACGATTGAATATTTTGGGGGGGAAACTAGCTATTTTGGAGGGAAACATAGGTTCTATTTTCGAGTAGAATTTTGCCTGTTTTGGTAGCTCGATTTTGAGGTAGTTAGAGTGGTCTAGTGGTTCTTCGGCTGTAGAGTTTGTTGTAGATCTTGTTCTTATATTTCGATAGAGTACAATAACTCAAAAATCCGTTAAGACAATTAAAAGTTGTGAGCTATTTACTGCCGACTATCCCGATTAGGTTGTTCTGTGAGCTGAAATGTTCAACTGAGATTTCGAGCTTGGTGCAGGCCGAATGAGCTTTTCCACTTGCCTAAAGAAATGTAGAAAATTTCCTTTAGATTTATAAAATATATTTGTTTTATTGATCTGGAGTTAGGAATCAAAAGTTATATTGTTTTGAAGCTGCTGTCCAGAGTTGGAATATTGCTGAATTGTTCATAGTTTAGTCTAAGCCTCAAGCTTCAGTTGAGGACTTTAACTTCAGTTGCTGAGTAAATGGCCATGGGGTAACCTTAGGTTATCCTCTTGTGTTTATTTAGAGTTCAAGAACATGAACTTTGACTAAGCTAATTGGAAGTTATGCTATTTTGAGTGCTTGCTGTCCAGAAATGACATTTGGGCTTGTAGCTTGTGTTCATTTCAATTATTGGATTGTTTGAGACAATTCCAACTTGAATGGCTTTGGGGTAATGATAGGTATCTCTCTGGTGGTCGTTTAGAGTTCAAGTTCGCGAATTTTGGTCAAGCCAATTGGAAGTTGTGATCGTTTTAGTGAGCGCTGTCCAAACTGCGTTAAGTTAGGTTTCGGTTTATTGGTCGGGATAGAGCGTTGAAGCGCTATGTGGAGTTGTAATTTGTTTAGTTTGAAGTGTGAGAAATGCATTGTGGTTCCTTTTCAGGTGGATTAGCCTCGGGTGTAGCTTCCTCCTCACGACACCCCGCTCCTCGCGAGTAGAGGCAAGTGTGAAGTGGCATTCTCAGCTTAATGTCGGGTGTCACATCTTCTTTTTTTTGCTTTTGCATTTGGATTGAATGATGATGATCATGAGTATGTTCAAGTTATGCATTGAGCACAATATGTTATGCAATGAGTATGTTCAAGTTATGCATATGATTATGTTGTAGATGCAATTTATATATATTAATTGCATTTGTGCATTCATAAAGGAAAAGGTGTCCCATTCTGATATGGGCCTCTATGTTCACACGTAGTGAACACGAAAGTCCTACCTTGTAGTCCCGGACACGCCGTTGTACGGGAATGAGTCAGTAAGCGTAGGCACTCTCCACGGGATGGAGGGGATGAGGGTGCACACCGACGGGTGTGCACTCGACAATAGCGGTATGAGCTGCATGAATGACATACACTTGCATATTTATGGCATTACGTGAGAAAGAAATGCATAAGTTGAGTTAAATTAATGAGTTGTTGAGATCATTACCTTGTATGTTTAAAAGACTTGATGTATGGATGTACTTATCTGTTTTGCAATTTTCTTGTCATTTTACACTTTGCTGAGTGATGAACTCACGCTTGTGCTCTGTTGTTTTTATTTTAGGTACCTCCAGAGCGGCATTTTGGGAGTTGGGCTAGCACTTCACTCACAAAATCATAACATAGTTAAATTTGTGCTATGACTCCACTTTTGGTTATATGTTAGTGGTAGAAACTTGCTTTTGAGTAGTTAGATTGCAAGTAGATAATGATGGCATGTTGTTATAATGTTCTAAATACCTGGTTGTGATGTTTATAGTTGTAGCCTCCCTCATTGTGTGATGTGATCGTCTTTTGATGCCTCGTTTATTTGATTATGCTTAGTGTTTGTGTTTAGTTGGGTCATGATGGTTGATTGATACCATGACCCTATGTTTATGCTCAAATGATGTTGTCATTAGATTGTATTTTGTCTTTTGTCTGCTGAGTGGATGTCCATGTTTTAGGGAAGGTGCTGCCGAAATTTTTAATTAGTTCAGCAACCTACTAGCATGTTTAGGTTGAATTTCCCTTTTCTATTTGTCTTTGTGTTGTTGTCGCTTGAAATGTGTAACATTTAGGGCACGCGAGGTGCTGGGGTGTTACAGTTGGTATCAGAGCAGGCGTTAGGTCCATGGTTCATGAAATTAGTAAATTACCCTAGGGTAAACTAAAACTTGACTTGGGATAACCTGGAAACATGGCTTAGGTTCTTGTATTCCTTAAAATTTTGGCTTAGGTAAACAACACTAAAACTTGTCATAGGATTGATTAAGTAATTAAAATTTTGACACACACTAGGGCATAGTAGGAAGGGTATGGTAATTCATTGCATTGCGCTTAATTGTTCTTTTCGCTTATTGATATTATGACGTTGCTAGCTTGTTAATATTGCTGTTCTGAGGCTTGAGTTGTTGTGTTGTGTAGTTGTAGCGATGCCGAGGGGTAGAGGTCGTGGTCGTGGTGACCGTGGTGGCCGCAGCCGAGGTGGGAGTCACCCATCTCAAGTAGATGTTGAGTCAGTCGCTGAGGGGAGCGGCTCGCTCAATGCCCCCGTTGAGCAGTTAGGGGCAGGAGTTGAGGCCGTGACTGTGGCATTGCTGCAAGCATTGCAGAGGGAGGTTTAGGAGCTGCGTCAGAAGGTTCAGGCAGCTCCTGCAGCTGTGCCTCCACTTGCAGCGGTCCCCGCAGTGGCTCCGGATGTGCCGAAAGCCAGGTTGAGTCTGTAGGACTGGATGACTCTCCAACTCGACACCTTCGATGGTGCGGGTACGCCAGTCCAGGCAGCAGACTGGCTGCACTACATGGAAATACAATTTGGAGTCCTGGAGATGACTTCCCTCCAGAAGGCTCGATTTGTGGCCTTTCAGCTGAAGGGCCAGGCTGATATCTGGTGGGAGGGGGTTCTTGCCACGAGGGCCCCCACTCTGGGACCAGTTACTTGGGAGGATTTTGTCCACCACTTCTGGGCAAAATTCTACCCAGAGTCATTTCTTGAGAGGATGGAGCACTCTTTGTCCACCCTCTCTCAAGGCAAGAAGTCGGTGGCGAAGTATGAGGCAGAATTCAATAATATCATCCGCTTCATACCAGGAGTGGTCACAAATGATCGCGAGAAAGCTCGGAGGGTCAGTAGGGGCCTCAACCAAGAGTTCAGAGTTCTCATGGGGGCCATGGTCTCTCATGACTTCACTTCTGTGGTGGATCAGGATAAGGGCATTGTAACATACCAAATTTGTGCTTTTATACAATTTATTGAGTTATTTGAATTTTTGGAATTTTATGGAATTTATTTGGATTTAAATTGAATTAATCCCTCTATTGAATTATTTAATATTTAAAAGTTTCAACTAAAATTTTGTTAGAAATATTTTATTTGAGTCCAAAATGTCTCAAAGTATTTTCTAGAATTTTTTTGGAATTTTTCTGAGCATTTTGCTATTTTTGTCGATTTAAATGAATTTCTGGGAATTATTTTAAAGAATAAAACGAAAAAGAAAATCATAAAACCCTAATGGGTTTGTACTGTTGGATCAGAACCATTACCGTGCTGGACCCGAACCGGAACCCTATTTGCCCCGACCGTTGGATTTGGATCCAACGGCCGAGATTGCGCCACGTCGCCCGCACAAGTTCGGATTGAATGCGTCTGTTCTGGTCGATCGGAGCCATTGATCGTGTATGCATGTGCGATCGAGATTGTGCCACGCCGCCCTCTCCATGTCCGCGCTGGACTCCACCGCCCGTACCAGCCTCGTCGTGATTTTCGCGCCTATCTCGACGTTCGAGCCGGTATTTAATGACCGCGTATGTGCCCAAGGTTCGTCTTCGTCTCGCGCACCTTTTGCCCTAGCCACCACCCGTGGAGCTCTGCCGCGCCCGCGATTGCTCGTTGGAGTGGAAGAATAAGCCATTGTGGTGTTCGTCGATTTCCGCCGTTCTCCGCCGCGACTGAGGCTAGGTCCGGGACCGTCACGACGAGGCGCACCTGGGAGTAGCACCCACTTCGTCGGAAACACACGGAAGCGCCGTTTACCATGTCGTCATCCCCAGCCCCGGCCAGCCAGCTCCACCACGACATCGCCGACACCCTCGAGCTCCGCCAACCGTCCGATCCAGATCCAAGGGCCTAGGTTCGTCCATGTCGCCATCCCTATGCAAATCTCAGATTAGATCCCAACCGTTAGATCTAGATTGTATGGTTTGGTTAGATCTAGTATTACTATTTAGATCTATTTGCAACCGTTAGATTTAGATCGGATGGGCAAGAGTGAGCCACGTAGACTCGTACTGCACCGTGCTAGATTAGATCATGACCGTTAGATCTAGATCGTACGGTTAGATTCGGTTCACATGTTAGCACAGGACTTGATCTCGGCTGTCCAATCTACAGTGTACGGTGTAGATCGTGCCATGTGTCAAACGCCGGGTCATGCCGCGTCACCCCCAGTGACGCGGCGAGCCAGATCCAATCCCAGCCGTCCGATCCAAATCGAACGGACCATATTGATTCACGTAGATCCAATACAGGTGAGATTAGATCCAATCGTGACCATCGGATTTCAAACCGATGGCCCAGATCGTGTCATGTCTAACCAAAGCGGTGCGATCGGCACCCGGTCGTTGCTGATGTCACCCGCGACATCAGCGTCGGGCCCGTGCGTCAGCATCTATGCCCGGGCGCACGATGATGTCATGCTGATGTCGCGGTGGGGTCCAGTTGTCAGAGCCGTTCGGCCGAGCTATGATGACGTCATCCGGTGGGTCCCGCATGTTAGTGACACGTGCACCCGTGGACCAGGTCCACGGTGGACCGAGCCCAAGCCATGGACCGGTTCTATGGACCGGCTAACGCAAGCATGACGTCATAATTCGATTTTTCTTCAGAAAAATAATTCAGCCGAAAATGAATGTGCGTGCTGACGTCATGCTGATGTCATATTTCCAAATTTTCAATAGAAAAATAAATTGGATAATTCAGTTTATTCTTTTTAATTGATTTTTCAAACTTCAAACGACTATAAGTTTTGCGTTTTAACTTCGATTGAGGTGCTTCTAGTTTCTAAATTTTTACAAAATTGAGATCTATTTAATGGTGAATTTTATTTAATTTTTGGACTTGGGTTTTTTCTTTATTTTTATTTATTTGTTATTTATTTATCTGATACGCGTAGACGTTGAACTGCCCGAAGGCTTCGAAGGAGAGGTTTTGACCCAAGAACAAGTTCAAGACCAGGAACAGGACCTTTTCCATGGCAAGTTATGCTTTCACCATATTGATCCCACTTTTGAAATTATGTTTATTTAAACTATTGCATGTTAATTTAATTAGAAATGCTTTCAATTAATTTTGGAAATTAGATAAATGACCTATTTGCTGAATGCCACCTTGTATATAATAATTGTATGCCATGAATCATTTGTCACCCTAGATTGTGGAATATTAGTTGGACATTATTTATTTGCCAACATGGGTTATATAGATCGCATGCAGTGTGCTTAGCCCTGCAACGTGTCAACGACATCATTTTGGAATGTTAAATGTTAACCTTGACTTAATGAGATATGGAATGTGTTTTCGGAAGATGTGACATGTGTTATTGATGTTGATGACAACACGTGGTGCATGGTAATCAACTAGGGTGGTAAAATGATTTAGACTAGGGCAAGTGGCAAGATTGTTTCCGGTGGGCCAAGAGTGGCATATGGGAGGTCGTATTTGGTTTTACTGGGTTTCGGATACTTGTAAATAAATTTGGGTAGACTTCCCCTGGTCAACCTAAGGACTTAACCTTGCAAGAATTTGAACTGAGTCCAACATACAGCCACAAGTATGGAATGGGACAGACCTGGCCGAGTAAACTGTGATGTCTAGATTTTGGTGCTGTCATGGTGGTGTGAGCCTCGGGTTTATGGGTGGACTCACAGGCGCAAGAGGGGGGCCCTGAGTGTGGTAACCAGTCCCTTCAGTGTTGAAACCTTAGCGGGCAGTACCAGGCCTAGAACTAGCTTTGAAAAGGCTCTGTTACGGTCACTCGCGTTGGTGGTGTTTTATTGTATCTTGTGGGTAAAGTGTATAACCTCTGCAGAGTGTAAAAACTATTTGAATAGCCGTGTCCACGGTATTGGACATCGCTCGGTGATTACAGTCAAGGGTTAGGCTTTCATGAAAATAATCTTGGATAGTTGTCATGGAAATGATGAACTTGCTTTAGGCTAG
The DNA here is from genome assembly GCA_036346355.1 of Rhipidocladum racemiflorum. Classification (NCBI taxonomy): domain Eukaryota; kingdom Viridiplantae; phylum Streptophyta; class Magnoliopsida; order Poales; family Poaceae; genus Rhipidocladum; species Rhipidocladum racemiflorum. Next base: position 52,022,276 of record CM070580.1, read on the forward strand.
TAAATGCTTTATTTATGAAATTGGTTATGAAAGTTATTATTGTTATTACTGTTTTACTGCTTTCAATCTATTATTGATATTGTGGATGTTGCTTTACTGCAAATGAACCTCTTAGCCTATCCTTTGTAATAAGCCATGCATATAGAATATTAGGCTGCATTTTGTGCATGACTTGTTGAGTGCTTTAAGTACTCACCCTTGCAACAACAAAACACCAGTTGAGGAAGAATCAACTCCAGCACTGGAGGAGGAGTTCTAGGAGGAGCCATCGAACTAGGGAGCGTGCCCAGTTAGTTGCCTGTGGCATATTGGTTGGCGCCACGCATTTCTTTATTTTCCGCTACAAGTTTATTTGAGTAAAACTTAAGCCCTGCGAGGCGTACTTTTGTAACTTGACCATAAGGTCGAGCAACCAGTTATATTTCTCTTTCAATAAAGTACTTTACTATTTTGTTGAGTATGATTGTGGTATTTACCGATGTTGAGACTTTGTGAACTAGCGTGATCCTGGACTGGTGCTGAATACACAAAGGGTCCGGATTTGCACATTCCGGTCTCGACAGAGGTGGTATCAGAGCCATACTGACTATAGGACTACCCTTAGTTGGAATGGTCATAGTGAGGATAAAATTATTTTCTAAATTTAAAAATTGCCAAGATAATGAATAAACTCTCGACTTATCCCCTCTCTCTTGTTTATACCCCTTGCTGAATTCTTTTTATTCCACTTTGTTTTAAAATGTTACGTTCTTATGCGAGTGTCTTTTGGGCAGATGAGGATGATCCAGACCTATGGTGAGCGTGAAGGAGGCTACGCCGCAGAACTATGGAGGATGCTTCAGGTGTTGGGAGGCTTCGATAGACCGATCTACAGAGCCAGCACTTGGATCGTGAATGGGCATGCCCGAGGAATGGACACCAAGATCACTATGTATGCCCGAGAGTAGACCAAGGCAAGTCGCCCCGTCAACATCACTGTCAGGAGAGCTACATTTGAAGCCGGCATTCAGGAGACATCACGTCTTGCGATGAGGAAGATCTCTACCACTTATGCCAAGGAGCTGCAGGAGTCTATTTTTCGCCTTCACCTGCAGAAAGGAGGAGTCACTAGTGCACCGATCGACCTGGAGAGCGACGTTGCTGTTGTGCACTTGGGCAGGTTCCCTGCCGCGCAGGACGCGGTGATGGACCAGACTGTGCAGGAGTTGAACACCGCCTACACTGCTTTGGAGACCACCGAGAAGAATCTACAGGACGTCAGGATGTGGGCCGTCCAGAGGATTGGAGAACTGGAGGAAGCTCTGTATGGAGGACAGCCTAAGCCAGAGGCAATGCTAGAGCTACACGAGGAGGACCCAGTGGAGGTACAACTGGAGCTAGAGCCAGAGCAGCAGCCAGCACCAGAGTTGGAGGAGGACGCTGCTTCGTCGACCACAGCTGTTGTTGGTCATGGAGATCTCTTTGTGCCGATGCCGCCGCACCCACTGAGGCGAGCCTAGTCAATTGCCTGTGGCATATTGGTTGGCTCCACGCATTTCATTATTTTCCGCTTCAAGTTTATTTGAGTAAGACTTAAGCCCTGCGAGGTGTACTTTTGTAACTTGACCATAAGGTCGAGCAACCAGATATATTTCTCTTTCAATAAAGTACCTTACTATTTCGTTGAGTATGATTGTGGTATTTACCGATGTTGAGACTGTGTGCACTAGCGTGATCCTGGATTGGTGCTGAATACACAGAGGGTCTAAATTTGCACATTCGGGTCCCGACAGGCATGGAGCTTGAATGGGAGCTTTCCAAAGAGAAGCACAACTCTGGCGGTTTAGGAGTTTCTACAGCCCCTAGTGGTGGGCAGAAGAGAGGTTTTGGTGGAGGAGGTGGGTCCTTCCAGCGACCTGCTTCCAAGAAGTTCAAGGGAGGGCAAGGCTCCTCTTCGGGAGTCAAGGCCAAGCTGCCCCGAGTTTCTTCTTCATCCAGCCCATGGATGGCCTCTCACCCTGTCCCAAGGCAAGGCCTGATGTGCTTCAAGTGTGGTGCTGGGCATCGCGCTGCAGAGTGTGCATGGACAGGGGATTGCCACCATTGTGGTCGTTCTGGCCATATGAGCCGCGTGTGCCGGTCGAATCCCAACAGCATCATCAAGTGGGAGCCGGTGCCATCTACCCCGACTCAGACTGCCTCGTCCAAGGGGTCAGTCAAGATGTTGGCTGCATCTCCTATTCTTTCTCAGCCTTCCGTGTGGACGCCTCCTGCGGCATTCTAGCATCCACAGCCATCGGCTCCTCCTTTGGTGGCTGCACCACCTTCGGCTCCGGTGCCTCCTTAGTAGTGTGTTGGGGCTCCCACCGTCCCGGCACCACCATGTAACACCTGGCATTTATTATGCCCGAATGCTACCAAACATAGACTAAGCAACCTCTAAATACCACAAATGCAAGTAAATTACAGCAAAGGCATGAATGCTAAAAACCAAAATTTCGGCAGCATCTCCTTTGTTTTAACATGAATTGAAGGAACAACAATAACATAGCAATATAAGAGGCATCTAAAATAGCAATAACCAAAGGCATGACAACAATAAAAGTCTAACTCCAAGCATTCAATGTCTCCATTAGCCAAATGAACAATAAGACTCTCATAACGCAAAACTAAAGCATAAATCAATAAGCATCACACTTAGTTTATTATCAAGACCCAATTGAATGACTTGTGGGAACAAATGAGTGAAGCTACGTGTAGAAGTGTGACTATTTCCCTTCCCCTCATGCCGGTCTCATGGTACCTAAAACAATAAGAAAGCACAAGCGTGAGTTCGACACTCAGCAAGTATATTGCAATGGTACAAAAGAACAATTACATGGCTACAACAACTCACATCATGACTATCATCTTATTCACGATCACATATCGTTATCATCATCGTCATGTATGCAATGCGATGCGATGCACATGTCTCCTTGGAAACTCATACCGGTATGGTTGAGTACACACCCGTCGGTGTGCACCCTCTCCCCCCTTCCATCCCGAAGATGGAGGGTGCCTACTCCTCGCTTCCATTCACCGCGGTGGATGGAATCACGATGTAGGACTTACTCAATGGCTCTCCGGAATAGTCATAACTTTCTCACCGACCTTCCCCGGACTAGTTATGACTTTCTCACCGCCCGGGCCATGTATCATGCCATGAATGCAAACATGCCAACATCATAAATAACTTGTACATTAACACATGGCATCATAACATAATAAGCATATTCATCATATCAATGGCAATCATTAAAGCATGGCATGTGAACATATCATATATTCAATTTCAATCTCAACCAATCTAGCAAACTACAACCCGCTACCCATTCCAATACACTTGCCTCAACCACGGGCGACGGATTGGCGAGAAGTAGAGGGCACCCCCGGGGTCACACCACCTGCACATAGGCACCACACACTCAAAATAATGCCCACAAAACAATACGCAAACACTCTTCTACCCCGACTTCGCTAACTACTCGCACAATCCAAAAACAGAGGTTCTGTCCCACCGGGACAGCAAGCTTGCAACGAGCATAACTCAGGTTCTAAGACCCCAAATTGATTAAACGAGTACATCCTCGCGTAGCTTAGGAAATTTCCTAACTTTTTCCAAGTATATGGAAAGACTGATTCGGATTCTAAAGTGGTTTAATCTACAGAATACCGTGATCTGTTCCAATCACATCATAGTTTTTAATACATTCGGTAAAACAAGCATAACTTTCAAACGGCTGGGCGGAATTGGACGTTCTTTATACCCACTGAAAGGTATTGAAGTTACCTACAACTTCTTCAACAGGCGGACAACCAAATTCCGACTCTAAATGGGCGAAAACCCAAACCCTTGGTCGACTGCTCATGCTGCCCGAAACAGAGAACGTGACAAACTCTAGATTTCATCTAATCTACCCAATTATAGCACAACCAATTGATCTAAAAACATGATATTAACTCTTAGAATAGATCCTAGACCAACCCCAAGGATTCCCGTGGCCATACCTTCGCCCGACGAACGAAGAACCAACGGATCTCCTCCCGGTTCGCGCGATCTCCTTCCTCGCTCCAAATCTACCGGATCTCCTCGTCGCGGAGTGCTCCAATGGACGGATCTGCAGGGTGGTGAGGTGGAGAGACTTCCCTAGGGCAGCAAGGGTGGTGGAGAGGGAAGGGGAGGGGTGGTGGTGCAATGGGGAGGAGGGGCGCAAGGCCATGGAGGGGTGGCGGCTAGAAGTGGGAGGAGGTGGTGGTGGGGGGGCGTCCTAGGGTTAAGGATGGCTGGTTGCTCCCCCAAATGGGCCAAAAACCCCTCCACCAATGGCCCAAATCATCCCTCCAAAGCCCAAATTAGTTCCCCTAAGGCCCAAACTCCCCCGAAAAAGCCCAAACACCCGGAAACGGCCCAAAACACAATAAAACACCATATTGTAAAGTTTTATTCTCAAATTTCACAATTTATAAAGTTTTGACATTCCGTAGTGTCACATTCTTCCCCCCTTCAACAGGATTCGACCCCGAATCTGAGACACGCCACTTCGCAATCAACCAAATCGAAAGGAGCTATGGTTCACGCCTCAGAACCCGCTTAGAAGCCCCTACGATTTGCACCAGCCAGCACTCAGAACAAGGAGCTAAGGCTCGAAGACTGACGGCTCTAAAGACAACTTCACATTCAAAACTTGCCAGAATCTTACTCAACTTTGAAACACAGAATACAAACATAAGGACTCAGAACGTCCCAAGCAAAAGGATAACTTCCTAAACTGACAATGAAGGAAAACAGTCTCAAACTCCTCCTTTCTATGCATTCCTTGGCACTAAAGTGCCCGATCCCTTTAACTGGTGTTTCTCCCCAGAAGAACACGGCACCAACCTCTAGAACCCTCTTCAGCTCCCACGCACAAAAGTGATTCACGTCTCAACCTCTCAACTGTGGTTCGTCGTATTCGAGACGACGCAAACCAAGTGAGACACAACACTCTAAGATTACTAACTGCTTGAACCATCGGGGTTACATTCTGATCTTTTACAACAAGACCAACACCCACCCCACTACCACCGAAAGGAGAAGCCTACTTTATGACCAGGGTTCTGAAAACCCGCAAAATCAACAACAACCGAACATTCCACTTCGGTTGGCACAACACGCTCAAAGATCGGCGACAAAAGATCCAATACACTTCCAGAAGGAAAAGCAATTACTAGCAACCACCAAGTGGTCCACTCAAGATTTAATCAGCCCCACCGAGGAACACATCGATGACACAATTCTCCAAGAAGGTTTGAATTGAGACATAGACAACCTTCCTTTGCTCTACACTTCTACACCATTTACGATCAACTACTAGCCACACCAGGTTTCTCTTACTAAGAAAGTCTTGCCCTCACATCCTTCCACTTAAAGGACCAGGACAAAGAGTACCATTATTGAGTAAGCTCAACCGTAAAATATGAACCCAATTGATCCACATGCATAACTTTGAGTCCAATGCACTACAATCACTTTGGAAAGGATTCGACAACAACCAAAGAGTATTCATTTTAATTTCCTAAGCCAAGACGCAAAGGAAACACAAATCCCTTCACCACAACCAACACCAGAAATTATTCATTCTTTTCTTTTCATACGAGAAAGCAAGGGAAATTTTGTTTCATGACTTGAATGCACATTCTTCAAGAGCACTCCGGAATAGTCATATCTCCATATATAACTTTCTCACCGACCTGGCTCATCGACACTTTTATGATTGAATAAACATAAATGATGTCATGTTTCCTTTTCACCATTCATTCACCATGTAACAAACAATACCGAGTAATCATTCACCAACCGACTACTTCCTCGCTATCACATGTTTGAAACACACATAACATTGACGGTTGCGCTAAATCTTATAACTATGACGGCAACACCGATAACAGCAAAACACCACGTCGTAAAAGAACCCATGTCAATTGAAAAACTAAACTTGCAAAAACCTCGCATTTTTAACCACAATCAACATTTGGAAAAGAACAATGGCTCCAACGTTGAACATCTGCACATACAACCGCCATAAATTTTCTCAAAGAGAAAGGGAAACTCATTTCCAAAAGAGAACACCTCACTAACAAAATCACTTTATAAAACATTCATAAAATCCACCTTTTTGATGCACTCGCAAACATCACACACATTATGCAAATAAATCCTTCTCCAGTCAAAAAGAGTTACAAATTAAATCTCAAGAGTTTCCAACACAACGCACTATGTCCATTTGCTTCTGTTAAAATTTATTCCAAAGATAATTCAGGGTGAATGCGAAGGAGCGCGATTGTCGGGACCCGAATTTGCAAATTCGGACCCTCTGTGTATTCAGCACTAGTCCAGGAACGCGCTAGTGCACACAGTCTCAACATTGGTAAATATCACAATCATACTCAACGAAATAATAAGGTATCTTAAATAGTTAACCAAGCTGGTTGCCCGACCTTAAGGTCAAGTTACAAATATATGCCACGCAGGGCGAGAACTTAAATAAAGAGAAATAATAGCAGCGGAAAATAAGATAACTTCGTGACGCCATCCAGTATACCACAGGCAACTGACTGGGCTCGCCCCCTAGTTAGACGCTTCCTCTTGGAGTTCCTCCTCCGAGGCTGGTGTAGACTCTTCTTCAACTGGTGTTGTATTGTGGCAAGGGTGAGTACTTGGTACTAAGCAAGTCATGCACAGAATGCAAACTAATATACTACATGCATGGCTTAGTACGAAGGAATAGCTCAGGGTATAATTGCAGTAAAACAGCATTTAACAAGTAGCATAAGTAGATTCGAAAGCAGTAAAGACAAGTATAAGATCAATAACTTTTCCAGGAAGTAAATACACATCTTTTCCATTCCTAATCCATATTTCCATCAACATCATTATTAGACCAAACCCAACCTTTCAAGTCCAGGTTATTTTCAAGAAAATCTAACCCTTGACTGTAATTCCCGAGCGATGTCCAATGCCGCGGACACGGCTATTCGAATAGATTTTATACTCTGCAGAGGTTATGCACTTTACCCACAGGATACAACCAAACACCACAAAGGCGAGTGTCCGAAACAAAGTCTTTCGGAAACTTCTAACAGCACAAGTGGTCCTCCCCGGTGATTGCACACTAACCCTTCCCTTAGCGAAGGCGAAGTTTAGGCCAATCAACCGTTAGATGGGTACCTGGCCGCAGCCCCGGTACGCTCCCTCGTACAACTACACAAAAGGTATAGTTGACACCCCGAGGTCCCACAGGTACGTTATTAGCAACTTAATCAACTAGGTCCGTCCCATTACGGACATGTGGTTGCACGTTTGACTCAGTTCAAAGTCTTGCAAGGTTAAGTCCTTAGGGTGACCAGGGAAAGACTACCTGAAGAACGAAAACAACGTCCCCGGTGCCACAACTGGCCCTCCCGATCATTCTTGCCTCATGCCCCGGTCGAAATCTATTTATCAAACCCCCAGTTGATTACCATGCACCACGTGCCATCGACAATCACAACACATGATACTTTTTCAAAACAGGTTCAATATCTTATTAAGTCAATATTAGCTTTTGATTGTCCAAAGCATTTCACGTGGCAAGGCTAAGCATACTACATCGGTCTAACTACCCATGTTGGCAATTTAATAATGTCCAATTAATAATCCACAACTAGGGTGACAAGGGGTCATGGCACATATTTAATTAACCAAGGTGTCATACAGCAATTTGGCATTTATCTAATTTCCCATAATTAAGTAAAGCATTTTCTAATCAAGCTAGCATGCAATAGTTTAAACCAAATTAATTTGAAAATGGGATCAACATGGTCAAAGCACAACTTGCCTTCAAAGAGTACTTGTTCTTGGTCTTGAGCTGGCTCCTAGGTCAACACTTCACCTTCGAAGCCTTCGGGCACTTCAACGTCCACTCGTAACGCGTGCAAATAGCAATAAATAAATAAACAGTAGGCAAAAATTGTCCAAACATCCAAATAAAGTTCATAAACAGAGAGAGCATAATTTTATGAATTTTTAGAAACTGGAATCGTCAAATTCGGAGTTTAAATGCAAAAGTTATAACCGTTTAAAGTTTAAAGAAAACATTAATTAATTAAAAATAGAGAAATAATCAAAATAAAAAATTAATTAAAACTCATATTTGAGTAGGTCTCATTTTTGTGAAAATTTAGAAATTTGAATCACTCAAATCGGAGTTGAAACGCAAAAGTTATAAGCGTTTGAAGTTTGAATCCATTTTTGAAATCAATAATTCGTATTAATAAATCATTTTCTTTTTCGGAAATTAATTTATTGCGTCAACATGACACGTGGACCAATCGGGAGCCGCCACGTCACCTCGGGTCCATGGACCCGGCGCACGGCGCGGCTCGGTCCACCGTGGACCCGGTCCATGGCGCACGTGTCTCACTAACAGGTGGGCCCTTCGGATGACGTCAGCAGTGACGTCATCACGCACGGCTGAGGACGGCTGACAGCTGGGCCCCACCGTGACGTCAGTGGTGACGTCATGGTGCGGTTGGTCAAGCCATCGACACGCTGGTTCACGCCGACGCCACGCGTGACGCCGCCGGCATCGCGGCCGATCACGCGCATCGCGACGGTCCAAGTTCTGGACACGCAGCAACATCCGGGCCGTTGATTTGAAAATCAACGGTCCAGATCGAATCCAACCTCACGCCGCTTAAAAACTACTCTACCGATCCGATCGCTCGATCTTGATTGGACGGTCAAGATCCAATCTAACGTTTACAACGCGGCTAACCATAGCCGTTCGATCTAGATCTAACGGCTGAGATCTATCCTAGCACAGTGCGGTGTTAGCTATGTGGCACAATCTAAACCGTTGGATCTAAATCCAACGGTTGGAAATAGATCTAAAGCTGCAACGTGAGAAAATACCTCTGGGCGACATGGCGCAATCTCAGCCGTGCGATGAAGATCCAACGGCTGGAAAGCTTCGAGGCCACGGCGATGTCCACGGCGGAGCTCGTTGGCCAGAGATGGAGACGACGACGATGGCAACGGCGTTGCGGGCGTGCTCCGGCGAAGTGGAAGGTCCCCTTCAACACGGCTGGTCCTTGCGGTTCCGGATCTGAGCTCAACGACGGCAGAGGACGGCGGACGGCGGCGGAAATGGTGAATAACCGCGGCGGGGCGCTAGACCAACTACGGCGAGCTCTAGCGGGTAGACGGCGGCGGCTCAGGTGACGTGGGCTAGGGCTACGGGTGCACACGGAAGTCGGCTACCCGGTGGCGGCGGCGACGCTTTAAATAGGGGCCTCGGCTTCTGTGAAAAGCGCGGAGACCGAGGCCCACACGCGGGCGGCGGCGGAGTCCGGCGAGGACTCGGAGAGGGGTGACGTGGCTCAACGTGAGCCGTTGGATCAGGATCCAACGGTGCGGGGGTTTGGGCTCGGGTTCAGCTCGGGCGACTTGGCTGGCTCGGTCGGACTCGGGTTCGGCGACATGGCTCAATCTCGGCCGTTCGATCTTGATCGGACGGTCGAGAGGGTTAGGGTTCGGTTGGGTTTGAGTCGGACTCGGACTCGAGTCGGACTCGGACTCGAGTCAGACTCGGGCTCGGGTCGGGTCCGGGTCGGAGGAACAGTACAAACCAACTCGATTATTCCAGCGATTAAATATTCAAATTAATTCCCAGAAATTCATTTAATTCATTAAAAATAGCAAAACACTCAGAAAAATTCTAGAAAATATTTTGGAGCATTTTGGACTCAAATAAAATATTTCCAACAAATATTTATTTGTAAAATCAAATTCTTTAATTATTTAAAAAGGTAATAAATTCAAATAAATTCCAAATAAATCCAAATAAATTCCAGAAAATTCCAAAAATTCACCAAAGTGCCAAATCTTACTCAAATTCATGAAAAGCAAAAATTGGGGTGTTACAAACGTCCCCCCTTAACGGAATCTCGTCCCCGAGATTCAGGGCTTACTAAAGAATAGGTTCGGAAACTCTTTCTTCAAATCCTCTTCGCGCTCCCAAGTTGCTTCACTCTCCGCGTGGTTGCTCCATTGAACTCTGCAGAAATGGGTTGACTTGTTTCTCGTCTCTCGATCCATGGTGTCCAAAATCTTGACGGGGTCCTCCTTGTAAGTCAGATCCTCTTGTAACTCGATTGACTCTAGCGGTGTCTGCTCATCAGGTACTCGGAGACACTTCTTCAGCTGGGACATGTGGAACACGTCATGTACTCCTGCTAGTGATTGCGGTAACTCCAGCTGGTACGCGACTTCACCTCTACGGCTGAGAACCTTAAATGGTCCAACATATCGCGGCCCGAAGACACGGCGTTCACCTGTCTCATTCCAATTCAACGGTGTCCGACAAGGTCGACCGTATAGTGCTTCAAATGGCGACATTTACAAACTTTCTTGATAGCTGTTGTTGTAACTGAACTCCGCATACGGCAGACTTTTATCCCAAGAGGTAGCATAAGCCAACGCACAAGCTCGTAGCATGTCCTCTAGAATCTGATTAACTCTTTCGGTTTGCCCATCCGTTTGCGGATGATATGCTGTGCTAAAGTTCAAACGGGTCCCCATGGTTTCATGCAGCTTATTCCAGAATCTTGAGGTAAACTGGGTACCTCTGTCCGATACAATCTTCTTCGGCACTCCGTGCAAACAAACGATCCTTGTCATATACAATTCTGCTAACTTATCTCCCGAGTAAGTGGTCTTTACTGGAATAAAATGGGCGACCTTACTCAAGCGGTCCACTATAACCCATATGGAGTCATACCCTCCTTGAGTCTTGGGTAAACCGGTAATGAAGTCCATTCCGATTTCCTCCCATTTCCACTCATGTATCCGTAACGGCTGCAGCAATCCTGTGGGTCTCTAGTGCATTGCCTTGACTCTCTGACATATGTCGCACAGCGCAACATGCTCGGCAAATTCACGCTTCATGCTCGGCCACTAGAATCTTTCTTTCAAATCCTGATACATCTTGGCACTTCCCGGATGAATTGAATACTTGGAGTCATGGGCTTCTTCTAAGATCAACTACTTCAGCTCCTTCTTGTTTGGCACACAAATTCGATCCTTTATCCATAACGTGCCTTGCTCATCTAGTTTGAAGTCTTTTGCCTTGCCCTTGTCCATCTTGGACTTAATCCTGCGGATCTTGTCATCATCCTTCTGCCCTTCTCGGATCTGATCCTCTAGGGTAGGCTTCACTTCTAATGCGGCCAAAAATCCTTCTGGTACTACTTCAATCTTCATTCACTAGAAATCCTCACATAGCTCATCCTAACTCGTGGCTATTAACATGTTCACAGCATGGCTTTTCCGACTCAGAGCATCAACCACCACGTTGGCCTTTCCGGGGTGGTAATGGATTCCAACATTATAATCCTTGATCAACTCCAACCATCTCCTCTGCCTCATGTTCAAGTCTGATTGGGTGAAGATGTACTTAAGACTCTTATGGTCCGTGTATACTTCACATCTGTTCCTGATCAAATTCAAGGATCGTTATTTTTGATCCAGTTGATTTTGATGATGAGTATTTGAAAAAGATTTGAAACCAGTTTGATATTTCGACAAGATTTATTTTTTGGTTTCTTTATTTGAAAAGATCTAAAATCAGTTTGATTATTTGAAAAGCTTTTTGATTTTTGCAAAGGTTTTTGTTCATGTTTTGAAATTGTGTTCTTAGAATATTTAATGCAATGCACTCCTGTGAGTGGTTGCATGGTTTAATGTGAGTCAAGTCGCGGACTTGTGCTCGGAATCGTTTTGTGGTTTGTTCATGTGCAGGTATTGCTCGAGGGCGAATGTGGTCGATGACGGGACTGGAACTAGGTTCATGGAGGAACTGAGGTTCGGGACTAGGTTCAGGGGGAACTGAGGTCTTGGTGGTCAAGGATGTCATGCGGGACGTTCGGGCTAAGAGAATGGTGCACATGAAGAATGGTTAGTCACGTGAGAATGGCATGAGGTCATTCGCGTGCAAAGTGTTAGTCACGTGAGTATGGTAGGGTTGCCATACGCGTGCAAGAGTTGTACTCGGCCAGGTTGGGCCAAGTGGAGTTGTGTTGAATACATGCTCTTTCTAGGATTAGGAGTGGGAATCCTTTTAGGATTAGGAATCCTTCTAGGATTAGGACTCCTTCTAGGATTATGTGTGTTTGCCTTCTTTAAATAGAGAGGTTGCCTCCTGTTGAAGGCAATCAAGCTTTGAGCAAGCTTTAGGGTTGTACTCTTTTGTTTGGAGTATTTTAGACAAAAGAAAGGAGAAATAAAGATCAAGTTCATCAAATCTTTCGGCGAGCTACAATTCTAGTTAGATTTATTCTCGCCATCTTCTGGAACAGTAAGATTACGAAGGTCATAACTTTTGATCCGTAAGTTCGATTGAGCTGATTCTTTTTGGGTTTGATTCGTATTGGAATCTAGTTTCTTGTGTCCAAATTTCAGATCGATCGGATAGTTGGATCTCTGGGAATTCGCGTTTTACCAAACCTCTATCATTCTGTTTTTTTTTTCCGAAAACGAGGCAATTATTTGGTTCTATTTTGGGGTAAACTTTTAATAGATCAAGAATTTGGTTTTAGCTTCCGCACAATCATTCACCCCCCCTCTGATTGCTATATTCGGTCCTACAAGTGGTATCAGAGCCAGGTTCTACTAATCCATCTTAACAGGTGATTAGCAAACGGTAAGTTATGGCAACAGAGATATACTCGAACAAGCCGCCAATCTTCAATGGCACAGACTTTCCCCACTGGCGGATTCGGATGACTGTATACCTTCAAGCTCAAGGTAACGCTATTTGGCGCAAGGTAAAGATTCCATACGAGCTTCCTTCAAATGATGATATTGATAAAATCGAGTTTGAAAAAGATGTTGAAAACAATAATAGAGCTAGAAACATATTGCTTCAAGGACTTGCTAGAAAAGAATTCGATAGAGTCTGTCATTTACTCACTGCTCATGAAATTTGGAAATCTCTTCAAGATTATCATGAGGGCACTGACTCTGTAAAAGAAGCTAGGCAAGATCAATTTAAAAAGGAATACACTAGATTTGAAATGAACTCTGGAGAATCTCTAGATGATTGTTTTGCTCGCTTTAACAGAATCTTAAACAATCTTAGAGCTGTAGATGTAAAGTACACTGACTTTGAAAATGCTAGACATTTCCTATCATCTCTTGATCTTAAAATCTGGCAAATGAAAGTGACTGCTTTTAGGGAAGCTCACAAGATGAGTGAAATGACAAGTCCTTCCGGCCAAGAGAGAGCAAGGATAAAAATAAGCAACGGACGAAGAAGATGCTCAACAAAGTCTTCGAGGCAATTGGTCGCTTAGACTTAAGCGACATTGATGACTCAACTGAAGATGAGAAGGAAGCGAAGCAAACGAAGCTGAAAGAGAAGGATTTCACCGGACTGTGCTTCATGGCAAAAGGGAACACTAGTGATTCTAGTGACAACGACAGCACCTCCAGCGACGGTGATGAGGTAATGCCTTCGTATGATGAGCTTTGTGAAGTTTTAGTCATATTGAGAAAATCTTTAAGAAAATCTTCACTCAAAAATAAAAACTTAGAAAAAGATCTATCCATGCTAAAATCTGAAAACTTTGATCTTAGAAATTAATTCTGAAAATATTTGTGATACTTGCTTAGATCTCAAATTTGAAATTAAGTCTCTAAAAGAGGAACATGTCATTAAACTAGAACAAGTTTATGCCGAACAATTGAAAAATGAAAAACTTGTGAAAAATATTGCTTGCTCTCGATAGTTTACATGATCAAATTGCTTGCTCTAAATGTTCAATTCTTGAGTTGAAATTAAAAGATGCAAATTGTAGAGTTACACAATTAACAAATGACATGTTCACTCATGAAATTAACTCGTGTTCAAATTGCCAGAAACAGAAAGCTAAAATTGACACTCCTTGTGATAATTGTTTAACTCTTGCTAAGAAAGTTGATTACTTGCAAAATTCTTTGGAACGTTTCACTGATGGCAAGAAAAACCTAAACATGATTTTGGATCAATCAAAAGTCAGCACTCAGAACAAAGGTTTAGGTTTTGATTCTTATGCTCATCATAAATCACATGCTCCCACTGTTGTCAAAACACTTGGAAGTGGAAAATTTGAAATTGTCAATGAGCCTATGAAAAATGTCTTTAAATCTGGTGGTCTTTTATCTTCTACTATGGTGAATGCAAAATGTGCTTCTACTGTTAAAGCAAAACATCATGTTAAGTACACTTGCACTCATTGTGGTAGAGATGGACATCTAGTAGACTTTTGCTTTAGACTAGCTAAACAACAAAAGAGAGAAAGGTTTAATGCTAGGTCTAATTTCAGCAGCACGCTTTCATTTCTCATTATGTGCCTAGGGTGATGCAAATACCTCTTGTTGCTAAGAACACGAGAAAAGACAAATCTTCTTTTATGCATAAGAATGCTCGTGTTGTGCCAATCTGTTGTGCGTCGTGTGTCTCGATCTTTGGATTCCTAAACATCTTATTTCTAACCCCATGCATCGAGACATCGACACTTTCTGCTTCTATGTAGGCTTCTCACGAGGAAGGAGAACATATGGCTAGTGGATTCGGATGCTCACGCCACATGTCCGATGATAAGAATTGGTTCTCCTCCTTCACTTGTGCATCTCGTGCTAAAAGTGTTATTTTTCAAGATGCTTCCTCCACCTCTGTTTTACTTAAAGGCACTAGTCCAAATAGTGCAGTGCAGTGCATATGTTCAGGGGGAGAGTATCTTTGTTGATGAAGATGATGATGATGCTTTGTTGAGGATGAGATAATTGGAGTTCTTTGTGTGCTTGTGTGCTCGTTTTCAAGCTTCCCCGTGCTTCACATCGACAAGCTATCCAGAGGATTTTAAGGTATCTCCGTGGTACTCAAGATTTTGGCATTTGGCTTTCGCTTCTTCGGCGCATTAGTTTAAGACCTTTCTCGATGCTGAATTTGGAGGATGTGGAATTGATAGAAAAAGTACATCCGGTTCATGCCACTTCTTGAGTAATTCTCTTTCTTGGACACATTGACATCATATTTCATTTTCTTAGAGATCATGTTGAAAAAGAGCTATTGAACTGAAATTTGTTGATTCGGTGCTCACTTTGTCGATATTTTCACTAAACCGCTTGTTTTTTCTCGTTTTGCTTTCTTACGCGGTGAACTTGGGATCATTCATCCCCATGGGTTGATTTGAGGGGGAGTCTTGAGTTTATCTCTTTTTGGGTTACTTGACTTTGGTTCCTAGAAGTGATTTTTTTTTATAAGTGGTATTTTGACTTTACACCTCAAGTAAAAACCCCTGTTTACATTGCATCATGTAGTACAAAGCTTTGGTGATTATTCTTGTGTATATAGCCAAGTTAATGCTCAATGCTTTACTTATCACTAAAAGGCTAAAATAATTCAATTTGAGATGCTTTTCGAGAATATTTTGGCTCTTGCTCATTATGGTATTGCATTTGTGAAATAGGCTTAAAAGTTTCTTGTCATCTGTTGAAAGGCTAGAGCTGATTAGAAACTATGTGTGAGTTTTTTGTTGGACTTCAAATGATCATTATGAATCTCAAGCAAAATCAGTGTTTTAATGTTAAAAGCAAGTTGAAAAAGATGCAAGCAAAAGCTACTTGGCTAAACACAAGTTTAGTACAATGTGCAGCTTCCTTGCCATGGATTTAAATGCAAAAGATGCAAGAAAAGGCTACTTGTCTAAACAAAAGTTCAGAACAATGTGAAGCCACTTGCCAATTTAAACTGAGAAAGATACAAGAAAGAACTACCTACTCATACACAAGTATGGGCTAGTGTGCAGTTACTTGTCATCCCTGTTGATCACAAAGCAAAATTGTCAAACTTGCTAAAAGAGAAAAAGGAAATTCAAATGGTTGAAAAAGGCTTGAGACAAATATTAGTGAATTTGAAAGTCTCTCTATGCTCATGATAGATTTCTTTTTCGCTTTGGCAAAATCTGTTTATGACATTTTACTTGTTTGCTCTAATTTGCTTATGCAATAACTATTCTATGTGTTAGAGCCTCCATATTCTCACAATTTGCTTTCTCATTGGATAATTTGATACAAAATGAGAAAGTTCTCCTAAAACTCTTCAAATGCTTTACTTTGATTATATACCTTGAATATACTTCAAAGCTTGAGATACTGCATTCATTAAGGGGGAGTTTTGAGATCTTGATGACTATTTTGTCAAAAAGGGGGAGAACAAGTCAAGGAGGTTTTTGAATTGGGATTATTTGGTCTTTTGGTTCTTGCTCAATCTCTTGTCAAATCTTATATTGTGTTTTGTCAAATTACTCATCAAGGGGGAGATTGAAGGATCGTTATTTTTGATCCAGTTGATTTTGATGATGAGTATTTGAAAAAGATTTGAAACCAGTTTGATATTTCGACAAGATTTATTTTTTGGTTTCTTTATTTGAAAAGATCTGAAATCAGTTTGATTATTTGAAAAGCTTTTTGATTTTTGCAAAGGTTTTTGTTCGTGTTTTGAAATTGTGTTCTTAAAATATTTAATGCAATGCACTCCTGTGAGTGGTTGCATGGTTTAATGTGAGTCAAGTCGCGGACTTGTGCTCGGAATCGTTTTGTGGTTTGTTCATGTGCAGGTATTACTCGAGGGCGAATGTGGTCGATGACGGGACTGGAACTAGGTTCATGGAGGAACTGAGGTTCGGGACTAGGTTCAGGGGGAACTGAGGTCTTGGTGGTCAAGGATGTCATGCGGGACGTTCGGGCTAAGAGAATGGTGCACATGAAGAATGGTTAGTCACGTGAGAATGGCATGAGGTCATTCGCGTGCAAAGTGTTAGTCACGTGAGTATGGTAGGGTTGCCATACGCGTGCAAGAGTTGTACTCGGCCAGGTTGGACCAAGTGGAGTTGTGTTGAATACATGCTCTTTCTAGGATTAGGAGTGGGAATCCTTTTAGGATTAGGAATCCTTCTAGGATTAGGACTCCTTCTAGGATTATGTGTGTTTGCCTTCTTTAAATAGAGGGGTTGCCTCCTGTTGAAGGCAATCAAGCTTTGAGCAAGCTTTAGGGTTGTACTCTTTTGTTTGGAGTATTTTAGACAAAAGAAAGGAGAAATAAAGATCAAGTTCATCAAATCTTTCGGCGAGCTACAATTCTAGTTAGATTTATTCTCGCCATCTTCTGGAACAGTAAGCTTACGAAGGTCATAACTTTTGATCCGTAAGTTCGATTGAGCTGATTCTTTTTGGGTTTGATTCGTATTGGAATCTAGTTTCTTGTGTCCAAATTTCAGATCGATCGGATAGTTGGATCTCCGGGAATTCGCGTTTTACCAAACCTCTATCATTCTGTTTTTTTTTCCGAAAACAAGGCAATTATTTGGTTCTATTTTGGGGTAAACTTTTAATAGATCAAGAATTTGGTTTTAGCTTCCGCACAATCATTCACCCCCCCTCTGATTGCTATATTCGGTCCTACAAGTGGTATCAGAGCCAGGTTCTACTAATCCATCTTAACAGGTGATTAGTAAACGGTAAGTTATGGCAACAGAGATATACTCGAACAAGCCGCCAATCTTCAATGGCACAGACTTTCCCCACTGGCGGATTCGGATGACTGTATACCTTCAAGCTCAAGGTAACGCTATTTGGCGCAAGGTAAAGATTCCATACGAGCTTCCTTCAAATGATGATATTGATAAAATCGAGTTTGAAAAAGATGTTGAAAACAATAATAGAGCTAGAAACATATTGCTTCAAGGACTTGCTAGAAAAGAATTCGATAGAGTCTGTCATTTACTCACTGCTCATGACATTTGGAAATCTCTTCAAGATTATCATGAGGGCACTGACTCTGTAAAAGAAGCTAGGCAAGATCAATTTAAAAAGGAATACACTAGATTTGAAATGAACTCTGGAGAATCTCTAGATGATTGTTTTGCTCGCTTTAACAGAATCTTAAACAATCTTAGAGCTGTAGATGTAAAGTACACTGACTCTGAAAATGCTAGACATTTCCTATCATCTCTTGATCTTAAAATCTGGCAAATGAAAGTGACTGCTTTTAGGGAAGCTCACAAGATGAGTGAAATGACAAGTCCTTCCGGCCAAGAGAGAGCAAGGATAAAAATAAGCAACGGACGAAGAAGATGCTCAACAAAGTCTTCGAGGCAATTGGTCGCTTAGACTTAAGCGACATTGATGACTCAACTGAAGATGAGAAGGAAGCGAAGCAAACGAAGCTGAAAGAGAAGGATTTCACCGGACTGTGCTTCATGGCAAAAGGGAACACTAGTGATTCTAGTGACAACGACAAAGACTCTCCTGACGGTGATGAGGTAATGCCTTCGTATGATGAGCTTTGTGAAGTTTTAGTCATATTGAGAAAATCTTTAAGAAAATCTTCACTCAAAAATAAAAACTTAGAAAAAGATCTATCCATGCTAAAATCTGAAAACTTTGATCTTAGAAATTAATTCTGAAAATATTTGTGATACTTGCTTAGATCTCAAATTTGAAATTAAGTCTCTAAAAGAGGAACATGTCATTAAACTAGAACAAGTTTATGCCGAACAATTGAAAAATGAAAAACTTGTGAAAAATATTGGTTGCTCTACTGATAGTTTACATGATCAAATTGCTTGCTCTAAATGTTCAATTCTTGAGTTGAAATTAAAAGATGCAAATTGTAGAGTTACACAATTAACAAATGACATGTTCACTCATGAAATTAACTCGTGTTCAAATTGCCGTAAATGTAAAGCTAAAATTGACACTCCTTGTGATAATTGTTTAACTCTTGCTAAGAAAGTTGATTACATGCAAAATTCTTTGGAACGTTTCACTAATGGCAAGAAAAACCTAAACATGATTTTGGATCAATCAAAAGTCAGCACTCAGAACAAAGGTTTAGGTTTTGATTCTTATGCTCATCATAAATCAAATTCTCCAACTTTTGTCAAAACAATTGGAAGTGTAAAATTTGAATTTGTAAATGAGCCTAAGAAAAATGTCTTTAAATCTGGTGGTCTTTTATCTTCTACTATGGTGAATGCAAAATGTGCTTCTACTGTTAAAGCAAAACATCATGTTAAGTACACTTGCACTCATTGTGGTAGAGATGGACATTAGTAGACTTTTGCTTTAGACTAGCTAAACAACAAAAGAGAGAAAGGTTTAATGCTAGGTCTAATTTCAGACAGGCACGTTTCATTTCTCATTATGTGCCTAGGGTGATGCAAATACCTCTTGTTGCTAAGAACACGAGAAAAGACAAATCTTCTTTTATGCATAAGAATGCTCGTGTTGTGCCAAGCTGTTGTGCGTCGTGTGTCTCAAGATCGGATTCCTAAACATCTTATTTCTAACTTGATCGAGACATCGACACTTTCTCGCTTCTATGTAGGCTTCTCACGCGAGGAAGGAGAACATATGGCTAGTGGATTAGGATGCTCACGCCACATGTCCGATGATAAGAATTGGTTCTCCTCCTTCACTTGTGCATCTCGTGCTAAAAGTGTTATTTTTCAAGATGCTTCCTCCACCTCTGTTTTTAAAAGGCACTAGTCCAAATAGTGCAGTGCAGTGCATATGTTCAGGGGAGAGTATCTTTGTTGATGAAGATGATGATGATCTTTGTTGAGGATGAGATAATTGGAGTTCTTTGTGTGCTTGTGTGCTCGTTTTCAAGCTTCCCGCGTGCTTCACATCGACAAGCTATCCAGAGGATTTTAAGGTATCTCCGTGGTACTCAAGATTTTGGCATTTGGCTTTCTCGCTTCTTGGCGCATTAGTTTAAGACCTTTCTCGATGCTGAATTTGGAGGATGTGGAATTGATAGAAAAAGTACATCCGGTTCATGCCACTTCTTGAGTAATTCTCTTTCTTGGACACATTGACATCATATTTCATTTTCTTAGAGATCATGTTGAAAAAGAGCTATTGAACTGAAATTTGTTGATTCGGTGCTCACTTTGTCGATATTTTCACTAAACCGCTTGTTTTTTCTCGATTTGCTTTCTTACGCGGTGAACTTGGGATCATTCATCCCCATGGGTTGATTTGAGGGGGAGTCTTGAGTTTATCTCTTTTTGGGTTACTTGACTTTGGTTCCTAGAAGTGATTTTTTTATAAGTGGTATTTTGACTTTACACCTCAAGTAAAACCCCTGTTTACATTGCATCATGTAGTACAAAGCTTTGGTGATTATTCTTGTGTATATAGCCAAGTTAATGCTCAATGCTTTACTTATCACTAAAAGGCTAAAATAATTCAATTTGAGATGCTTTTCGAGAATATTTTGGCTCTTGCTCATTATGGTATTGCATTTGTGAAATAGGCTTAAAAGTTTCTTGTCATCTGTTGAAAGGCTAGAGCTGATTAGAAACTATGTGTGAGTTTTTTGTTGGACTTCAAATGATCATTATGAATCTCAAGCAAAATCAGTGTTTTAATGTTAAAAGCAAGTTGAAAAAGATGCAAGCAAAGCTACTTGGCTAAACACAAGTTTAGTACAATGTGCAGCTTCCTTGCCATGGATTTAAATGCAAAAGATGCAAGAAAAGGCTACTTGTCTAAACAAAAGTTCAGAACAATGTGAAGCCACTTGCCAATTTAAACTGAGAAAGATACAAGAAAGAACTACCTACTCATACACAAGTATGGGCTAGTGTGCAGTTACTTGTCATCCCTGTTGATCACAAAGCAAAATTGTCAAACTTGCTAAAAGAGAAAAAGGAAATTCAAATGGTTGAAAAAGGCTTGAGATAAATATTAGTGAATTTGAAAGTCTCTCTATGCTCATGATAGATTTCTTTTTCGCTTTGGCAAAATCTGTTTATGACATTTTACTTGTTTGCTCTAATTTGCTTATGCAATAACTATTCTATGTGTTAGAGCCTCCATATTCTCACAATTTGCTTTCTCATTGGATAATTTGATACAAAATGAGAAAGTTCTCCTAAAAACTCTTCAAATGCTTTACTTTGATTATATACCTTGAATATACTTCAAAGCTTGAGATACTGCATTCATTAAGGGGGAGTTTTGAGATCTTAATGACTATTTTGTCAAAAAGGGGGAGAACAAGTCAAGGAGGTTTTTGAATTCGGACTATTTGGTCTTTTGGTTCTTGCTCAATCTCTTGTCAAATCTTATATTGTGTTTTGTCAAATTACTCATCAAGGGGGAGATTTAAGGATCGTTATTTTTTATCCAGTTGATTTTGATGATGAGTATTTGAAAAAGATTTGAAACCAGTTTGATATTTCGACAAGATTTATTTTTTGGTTTCTTTATTTGAAAAGATCTGAAATCAGTTTGATTATTTGAAAAGCTTTTTGATTTTTGCAAAGGTTTTTGTTCGTGTTTTGAAATTGTGTTCTTAAAATATTTAATGCAATGCACTCCTGTGAGTGGTTGCATGGTTTAATGTGAGTCAAGTCGCGGACTTGTGCTCGGAATCGTTTTGTGGTTTGTTCATGTGCAGGTATTACTCGAGGGCGAATGTGGTCGATGACGGGACTGGAACTAGGTTCATGGAGGAACTGAGGTTCGGGACTAGGTTCAGGGGGAACTGAGGTCTTAGTGGTCAAGGATGTCATGCGGGACGTTCGGGCTAAGAGAATGGTGCACATGAAGAATGGTTAGTCACGTGAGAATGGCATGAGGTCATTCGCGTGCAAAGTGTTAGTCACGTGAGTATGGTAGGGTTGCCATACGCGTGCAAGAGTTGTACTCGGCCAGGTTGGACCAAGTGGAGTTGTGTTGAATACATGCTCTTTCTAGGATTAGGAGTGGGAATCCTTTTAGGATTAGGAATCCTTCTAGGATTAGGACTCCTTCTAGGATTATGTGTGTTTGCCTTCTTTAAATAGAGGGGTTGCCTCCTGTTGAAGGCAATAAAGCTTTGAGCAAGCTTTAGGGTTGTACTCTTTTGTTTGGAGTATTTTAGACAACAGAAAGGAGAAATAAAGATCAAGTTCATCAAATCTTTCGGCGAGCTACAATTCTAGTTAGATTTATTCTCGCCATCTTCTGGAACAGTAAGCTTGCGAAGGTCATAACTTTTGATCCGTAAGTCCGATTGAGCTGATTCTTTTTGGGTTTGATTCATATTGGAATGTAATTTCTTGTGTCCAAATTTTAGATCGATCGGACTGTTGGATCTCCGGGAATTCGCGTTTTACCAAACCTCTATCATTCTGTTTTTTTTCGAAAATGAGGCAATTATTTGGTTCTATTTTGGGGTAAACTTTTAATAGATCAAGAATTTGGTTTTAGCTTCCGCACAATCATTCACCCCCCCTCTGATTGCTATATTCGGTCCTACACAAATAGTGACGCCATAACTTCAAAGCATGCACTACGACGGCTAGCTCTAGGTCATGCGTTGGATAATTCTCCTCATGCGGCCTCAACTGTCTTGATGCATAAGCGATGACCTTTCCGTTCTGCATCAGCACACACCCAAGTCCTTGGCGCGATGCATCACAATAAATATCAAAGTTCTGATTAACATCCGGTAGAACCAACACCGGGGATGATGTCAATCGCTTCTTCAGCTCTTGAAAACCCTTCTCGCACTCCGGCGTCCATGCAAACTTCTTCTCCTTTTTTAGCAATTGCGTGAGAGGTTTCGCAATTGTCGAAAAGCCTTCAATGAAACGGCGGTAGTAACCTGGCATACCAAGGAAACTACGAATCTGGGTCACGGTCTTCGGCTGCTCCCAATGTAACACAGCTTCTACCTTGCTTGGATCTACGGCGACTCCTTCTGCGGTAATTACATGTCCGAGGAACTCCACCTTGTCCTTCCAAAAGTCACACTTGCTGAACTTGGCGAAAAGTTGCTGTTCCCTCAGCTTTTCCAAGACTCGCCTCAAGTGCTCTGCATGTTCATCCTTTGTCTTGGAGTAGATTAAGATATCATCTATGAACACAACAACAAACTTATCCAAGTATTCCATGAACACCTTGTTCATCATATTCATGAAATAGGCTGGCGCATTCGTCAAACCAAAGGACATAACAGTAAACTCGTAATGTCCATATCTTGACGAGAATGCGATCTTCGGAATATCTTCCGATCGGATCTTCAACTGGTGGTATCCCGATCTCAGATCAATCTTGGAGAAAACTCCAGCTCCGCTCAACTGATCAAACAAATCATCGATCCTGGGTAGCGGGTACTTATTCTTCACGGTGACTTCATTCAGTGCACGGTAGTCAATGCACATCCTGAAACTCCCGTCCTTCTTCTTGACGAACAGAACTGGCGCTCCCCACGGCGACGAACTCGGTCTGATGAATCCTTTCTCTATTAACTCTTCCAGCTGCTTGTTCATCTCTACCAATTCTTCGGTGGACATTCGGTAGGGTCTCTTTGCTATTGGCGTTGTACTAGGTACAAGCTCTATCACGAACTCTATGTCTCTGTCTGGCGGCATACCAGGTAGATCTTCAGGAAAAACATCTGGGTACTTATTCACCACTGAGACATCTTCTATGCTGATTGCCTTGGCGGCGTTAACCATCAACTGTCCATCTCTAACGGCGGTAGCTTGAAATTCCACTTTCCTTCCACACGGGCTCTCGACTGAAATAATCCTTCGACCACAATCCAGCACAGCTTTGTGCTTGGATAACCAATCCATTCCCAAAATAACATCTAAGTTCTGGGTTTCCAATATAATGAGGTTCGCTAGGAATTTGTAACACCCCAAAATTTTACTTGTCCTAAATTCATGTGTGATTTGGCACTTTGGTGAATTTTTGGAATTTTCTGGAATTTATTTGGATTTAATTGGAATTTATTTGAATTTATTCCATTTTGAAATAATTAAAGAATTTAATTTCGCAAATAAAATTTTGTTGGAAATATTTTATTTGAGTCCAAAATGATCCAAAGTATTTTCCAGAATTTTTAGGATTTTTTCTCGAGTCATTTGCTATTTTAATGAATTAAATAAATTACTAGGAATTATTTTAAATATTAAATCATTGGAAAATCAAACTCGGGTCAAGTCTTGTTCATCGACCCGAGTCGGAACCTGGAAGTTGGACTCGAGTCGAGCCGAGCCACGTGACTCGACCGAACCATCTAACCACTAATCAATCCCAACCAGTTTGGATCAAGATCAGCAGTGAGATCCGCCAAACCAGGCCGAGCGTATCAGGCCCGGATCCGATCGCGCGTCTTGTCGGGGCCGTGTCGTACACGTATACGGCTCTCGTCGTCGTCTCCGCCAGTCCGAGCCGACCGCCGCCGCATGTCATGCCGCGGGAAAACTAGGTCTCAGTTTTACGACGGCCGCTGTTATTTAAAGCCGGCGTACGAGACCGCCCGTGATCCGCGCCCTCCTTCTCTACTTCACCGAGGCAAAGCCGCTGCCGTTTAGCCGTGCGAGCTTCGCCGTAGTTGCTTGGCGCTCATGCAGTCTTTGCGCCGTTCGTTCGCCGTCCGCCGTCCCTGCGCCCGTTGACCCTAATCCGGACTCACCGCGACGAGCGCACCAGAGATCTCACTTCAGCGGAGCGCGCGAACGCCAGTTGGTCGTGTCGCTGTCCCGGCTCGACCCGGCCAGCTCACGCCGCCAAGCCATCGCCGGACGCGAGCTCTCTCGGCCAGTCCGATCAAGATCCAACGCCGAGATCACGCCCGTCATCGCCGCGGTGAGATTGCGTTACGATTTCCGAATCTAATCGACCGCCGGATCTAGATCCAGCGATGCCCGAAATCAATCGTTAACCAAACGCGTCAACACCGGAGATCTAATCCGCGGTTGATTTTCAAACCAGCGGCGTGATTGCGCCACATGTCGGGAAGTTGGGCCGACGCTGGCAGTCCACGCCGCGGCGTTGGCAGTTGACGCTGACACGGCCCGCGTGTCGAGGGCCCGCGTGTCGGAGCCGCTGTCGGCCCGACGGCGTCACCATGGCGATGGGTCCTACATATCGCCGTCGAGCGACGCCGGCCAGACGTCACCGAGTGGACCCACATGTCGGTCTCACGTGGAAGCCAGTGGGCCGAGTCCACCGTGAGCAGGAGCCAGCGTGGACCAAGTCCATGGACCGTGGCGTCGCCCGACCGAAGGCTGCCACGTGTCCATGATGACGCTTAATAATTAATTTCGAAAAAAGAAAATGATTTATTAATTCGAAATAATGATTTGATTTTGTTTCAAACTTCAAACGCTTATAACTTTTGCGTTTCAACTCCGATTTAGTGATTCAAATTTCTAAATTTGTATAAAATTGAGATCTACCTAAATATGAATTTTATTTAATTTTTGGACTAAAGTTTTCTCTGTAAAATTATTTAATTGATTATTTGAACTCTAAATAATCATAACTTTTAAATCTTAACTCGAATTTGTGATTCCAGTTCTAAAAATCCATAAAATTATGTTCTCTCTGTTTTGGATTTTATTTGGAGTTTTGGGGATGTTTTTAAGCCTATTGTTTATTTGTGTATTTGCTACTTGCACGCTACGCAGTGAAGCGTTGAAGTCTTGGGAAGGATTCGAGGGAGAAGTATTGACTGGGATCCAACTCAAGACCAAGAGCAAGTACTTTTTGAAGGCAAGTTATTAGCTTTGACCATGTTGATCCTATTTGAAAATCTATTTTGATTTAAACTATTGCATGCTAGTTCAATTAGAAAGATATTTTGTTTAAACATGGGGTTAGATAAACACCAATTTCTTTGTATGACACCTTGATTATCTAAGTATGTGCCATGATCCCTCGTCACCCCTAGTTGTGGTTTACTAGTTGGACATTATTAAATTGCCAACATGGGTTTGAACCGTTGTAGTATCTTTGCTTAGACACGCTCGTGCTCATGACATGATTTTGGACAATCAAATGATAATATGGACTTAATGATATATTGAACTGTTTTGGAAAAGTATCATGTGATGTTGACACTTACGTGGTGCATGGTAATCAAGCCAGGGGTCCTTGATAAACGGCCAAAGGGCATGTGGCAAGAGTAATCAGGTGGGCAGGTTGTGGCATTAGGAGTGTTGATTTGGTTTTTAGGGTAGTCTTGCCACTGGTCACTCTAAGGACTTAACCTTGCAAGCCTTTGAATCAGGTCATACTTGCAACCACATGGCTTTGGAATGGGACGGCCCTAGTTGACTAAGTCGCTAAGGACTCACTTGTGGAGCCTCGTGGTGCTCGATTACACCGTTTGTGTGATTGTGCGGGGCGTGTCGTGGGCGTGGCAGTACCCATCTAATCGGTGTGTTGGTCCCATACTTCGGCTTTGGCTAAGGGAAGGGATGGTGTAGAGCCTGAAGCGGAGAGGACCACCTGTTGTTTGAGGCTTACGAAAGGCTTTATTCTGGGGAACTTCGCCTTTGTGGTGTTGGTATTTATCTTGTGGGTAAAGTGCATAACCTCTGCAGAGTGTAGAATCTATTTGAATAAGCCGAGTCCATGATCTTGATCGACAATGCTCGGGAATTATAGTCAAGGGGTAGACTTTACGAAAATAACTTGGTTTTGAAAAGATGGGTTGGTTTAACAAGGAAGGTGATGGAAATATGGTGTAGGATGGGAAAAATGTTTGTTAAACTTCTTGAAAAGTTATTTATGCTTTACTTATTTCTCTTTCGAATCTACTTTTATTACTTGTCAAAAGTCATGTTTTATCGCAAATATACCTGAGCTATTCCTTTGTACCAAGCCATGCATATAGTATATTAGCTTGCATTACATGCATGACTTCTTTGAGTACCAAGTACTCACCCTTGCCTCAACACAATACCAGTTGAAGAGGAGACTACGCGATTCGGAGGAGGAGTTCCCGGAGGATCCGTCTACTTAGGGATCACGAGCCGGTCGGTTGCCTGTGGTATCTTGGATGGCGCCCACAAGTTTATTTGATTTTCCGCCGCTGTTATTTCTCTTTTAATAAGTTTCGCCTTGCAAGGCATATATTTGTAACTTGGCCATAAGGTCGAGTAACCCTTTGATTATTTAAATAAAGTACTTTGATAGTATCGTTTTGGTATGATTGTGATATATACCGATGTTAAGACTGTGTGCACTAAGCGCGTTCCTGGACTAGTGAATACAGAGGGTCCGGATTTGCAAATTGAGGTCCCGAGAGGTGGTATCAGAGCCATACTTGACCAGAAGGCTCAACCTAAGCTAGAATGGTCGTAGTGAGGATAAAACCTATTTTCTAAAAGCTAAAAATTTGTGAAGACAAGAAATGACATCTCGACTTATCCCCTTCTCTCTTTTCTTGTCTCTTGCTGAAATTTTCCCTTACCTTGTCACAATTTAAAAATTCGGGTTCTTACGTAAAGCACTCTTGTGTGAGATGGAGGAAGAGTTCAACCACGTTGATCTGGGAGTTAGTCACGCCGCGGAACTTTGGCATATACTCTGAGACTCTCGGAGATTTTGAGAAGCCCCAATACCAAGTGGAAGTGAGTCGGACAAGCGGGATTGATCAAGGCTTGTAACGTGAGGATTGAGGTACTGCTAGGAAAAGGGCCAGGCAATCGCCCGATACACTGCACCTTGCCAGGAGATCCACAATGCAGATGGGTATCCAAGAAGTATCACGACGAGCAATCGGCACATTACCGTATCTACGCCGAGTTGGAAATGCGGTGTTGTTACCATCCGCGGAGCGATAACCTTCTCGACGGCGATTCAGGATGAGGATGCCACCACAGCTTGGCACGCGATTTGTCGTCGCCCAGGAGGATGTACTAGATAATACAAGCAGGAGCTACGGAAGGCCCGCGGGAGATCACGCCAGAGAAGAGCAGATGGCGAAGCTCAAGAGTATGTGGCACATCTTCTGAGAAGGATTGGCGGTGGAGATGACTTTGTACTGACCCGGACCGGAGCCGGCGATTTCCGAGCTACACGAGCCAGATCCAGGAGGAGTCAGATCTCGATGAGAGACCGCTTCTTCGACTACCCACGAGAGGACACGATTCTTTGGACATGGCGATCGTTTGGCGCCTATGCCACGACACCGTGCAGGCCGTGGAGGTTTTCTCGATGAGTGAGCATAGGTTCTATAGTGAGACTCCTTCAGCCAGTCGCGTCATAGAAGAAAGAGTCACCCTTTAGGCGTTAGACTCGAGTTAGTTCGATTTGGATTTTCATTGTTTCTTTGAGTGTGCGGTTATGTGTTGCAAGGCCCTTAGGCATTGTAAGCAGCCATACCAAGTTATTAATAATAAAGTTGGACCTTAAAGTTACCCCTTTACGCATAAGTTCCATATTACTTGTCTATTCTTGTTTCCTCTCATCTCTAAACCTAGAGCAAATCGATGATGGTGAACACCGTGGGAACTTTGGAAGCAATGGGAGTGGATCTCGCCAGAAAACCCCAATGATGGAGCACCGGCAGCCGCTGGATATGCAGAATTTGGAGCATTTCTTGCTGCCTTTCGATTGATGCATGCTATGATGCAACAAATGCGACGTCACCTTTGCTCAGCCGCTAATCAGGTTAATCGTCGAGGACCACGCCAGAATACAAGGCCAGAGTTCATGAGACTCACCCACCACTTTCTCCGGGAATGCCAATCCATTGGAGGCCGATGATTAGGTTAAGATCAATTGAGAGGAAGCTACACATAGCTCAATGCGCATAGGAATGAGAAGGTACTCTACGCTTCTCATCGGTTGGAAGGAACGACTTAATGGTGGGAGAACTGCTACGCAGAGAACCCTCAAGATATCACTTGGGAAGAGTTCACCATTGCATTCGGCGGTATCACGTGCTGAAGGAATCATGGACCTTAAGAAGGAGGAGTTCGAGCAGAAGCAAGGTAATCGGCCGGTGGTCGACTACCGAACAAGTCCACAACGCACGCCACGCGCTTTGAGGATGTAAGCGACGGATAAATCCAAGCGATTCGTTTTATGAAGGGCCTTAACTTCGGTGGATTGCAAGACTTAAGTGCATGCTTTTAGTTCAAACCCACGTTAGAACTCCGAGCGAAAGTAGGATGTTAAAGGTGAGAATACTAATAGATGGAATAGAGTTCCTAGCAAACCTTATAATTTTGGAGACCGGACCTTAGATGTTATATTGGGAATGGATTGGTTATCCAAGCACAAGGCCGTATTGATTGTGAATGAAGGACTATCTCGATTGAGCACATGTGGGAAGAAAGTGGAATTTCAAGCCACTTTACGATTAGAGATGGGCTGATTGATGGTTAGCAGTACCAAGGCAATCGACATAGAGGATGTCATTAGTGAATGAGTACCCGATGTTTTTCAGAAGATCTACAGTATGCCAGACGAGGGACATAGAGTTTGTGATAGAGCTTGTACTGGTACAGCACCGATAGCAAAGAGACCCTATCGGATGTCTACCGAGGAGTTGGTAGAGATGAAGAAACAGCTTGACTAGAAGAGTTAATGGAGAAAGGATTTATCAGGACGAGTTAGTCAAAGTAGGGAGCACCAGTTTTGTTTGTCAAGAAGGGCGGGAGTTTCAGGATGTGCATTGACTACCGTGCACTCAATGAAGTCACCGTGAAGAATAAGTATCCGCTACCAGATTGATGATTTGTTTGATCGATTGAGAGGAGCCGAGTTTTCTCCAAGATTGATCGAGATCGGGATACCATCAGCTGAAGATCCGATCGGAAGATATTCAAGATCGCATTCGTCCAAGATATGGACATTACGAGTTTCTGATTATGTCCTTTGGGTCATTTAATGGCGCCAAATTATTTCATGAATATGATGAATAAGGTGTTCATGGAATATTTGGACAAGTTTGTTGTCGTGTTCATAGGCGATATCTAATCTACTCCAAGACGGAGGATGAACATGCCGAACACTTAAGGCGAGTTTTGGAAAAGTCGAGAGCGGCAACTTTTCGCCAAGTTCGCAAGTGTGATTTTTGGAAGGACAAGGTGGAGTTTCTTGGACATGTAATGACGCTTGAGGAAGGAGTCGCCGTAGATCAAGCAAAGTAGAAGCATGTTATATCGGGAGCGTAGAAGGCTGTGACCAGGTCGAAGTTTCCTTGGAATGGCGGATACTACGCCCGTTTCATTGAAGGCTTCTCGACAATTGCGAAACCTCTTACGCAATTCTTCGAAGAAGGAAAAGAAGTTTGCATGGGCCTTGAGAATGTGAGAAAGGATTTGGGGAGCTGAAGCGATTGACATCAACACCGGTGTTAGTTCTACGGATGTTGCTCAAAAGCTTCGATATTTATTGTGACGCATCGTGCCAAGGACTTGGATGTGTCTGATGCGAGAATGGAAAGGTCGCGTATGCATCAAAGCGATTGAGGCCGCATGAGGAAAATTATCCGACACATGACCTAGAGTTAGGCTGTAGTGCATGCCTTGAAGATATGGCGTCACTATCTGATTGGAAACAGATGTGAAGTGTATCACGGATCATAAGAGCCTTAAGTACATATTCACCAGTCGGATCTGAATATGAGGCAGAGGAGATAGTTAGAGTTGATCAAGGACTACAATGTTGGAATCCATTACCATCGGGAAGGCCAACGTAATGGCCGACGCTACGAGTCGGAAAAGCCATACCGTGAGTCGTTGCTAGCCACAAGTCAGGATGAGTTATGTGAGGATTTTCGGAAAATGAAGATTGAGGTAGTACCTTTAGCGATTCTTGGCCGCATTAAGTAAAGCCTACCTAGAGGATCAGATCAGAAGGGCGAAGGATGATGACAAGATCCGAGTTAAGTCCGTCAAGGAGGAAGGCAAGGCAGAGGACTTCAAGTTGGATGAGCAAGGCACGTTGTGGATGAAGGATCGTATTTTGTGTGCCTAACAAAAGGAGTTAAAGCAAGCGATTTTGGAAGAAGCCCATGACTCCAAGTACTCAATTCATCACAGGCGCCAAGATGTATCGGGATCTGAAGGAGAGATTACGGTGGCCAGTATGAACGTGAAGTTGCGAGCATGTTGCATTGTGCGACGTATGCCGGAGAGTCAAGGCAATGCATCAAAGACCAACAGGATTGCTACAACCGCTGAAAATACTCGAGTGGAAGTGGGAGGAAATCGGAATGGATTTCGTGCAGTTTCTTAGAAGACTCAAGGAGGTTATGACTCCATATGGGTTATAGTGGATCGAAACTTGACTAAAGTAGCCCATTTTATCCCGTGAAGACCACTTACTCGGAGATAAATTAGCGAAATTATACATGATCGGGATTGTTTGTTTTACACGGAGTGCCAAAGAGGATTGTATCGGACAGGTACCCAATTTACCTCAAGGTTGGAATAAGTTGCATGAAGCCATGGGAACCCGTTTAAACTTCAAGATGCTTATCATCCACAGACGGATGGACAGACCGAAAGAGTCAACCAGATTGGTCCGGAGGATATGTTAAGAGCTTGTGCATTGGCTTATGCTACCTCTTGGGATAAAAGTTTGCCGTATGCCGAGTTCGATTACAACAATAGTTATCAGGCTAGTTTGACGATGTCACCTTTTGAGGCCTTTGTATGAGTGACCCTGTCGGACGCCATTGAATTGGAATGAGGCTGGCGCCGTGTCTTTAGGCTTTGATATTCTTCAAGAGGTTTGAAGAAGCGGTCGCTATGATTAGGAAAGGTTGAAGATAGCCCAATCTCGAGGAAGAGTTATCGCGACAATCGTCGCGAGATTTGAGTTTTGAATCGAAGACTTTGTATACCTCGAGTTACGCCTCTCGGGGAGTTAAGAGGTTCCATGCCAAAGGGAAACTTGCACCCGTTATGTTGGACCATTTAAGATTTTGAGCGATGAAGTTGCTTATCGGTGGAGTTGCCACGATCGTTAGCGAGGAGTACATGATGTATTCCATGTGTCGATTAAAGAAGTGTCTCCGAGTTCTGAGGCAGACACCGCTAGAGTCAATTGAGTTGCAAGAGGATTTGACCTATAAGGAGTATCGTGAGGATTCTAGACACAATGGATCGAGAAACTAGAAACAAGTCAACCCGTTTTTGTAGAGTTCGATGGAGCAACCATAAAGAAAGCGAAGCGACTTGGGAGCTAAGAGGATTTGAAGAAAGAATTTCCAAATCTATTCCTTTAGTAGTTCCGAATCTGTGGGACGAGATTCTATTAAGGGGAGGTTTGTAACACCCCAAAATTTTACTTGTCCTAAATTCATGTGTGATTTGGCACTTTGGTGAATTTTGGAATTTTCGGAATTTATTTGGATTTAATTGGAATTTATTTGAATTTATTCCATTTTGAAATAATTAAAGAATTTAATTTTGCAAATAAAATTTTGTTGGAAATATTTTATTTGAGTCCAAAATGATCAAAGTATTTTCGAGAATTTTTCTAGGATTTTTGAGTCATTTGCTATTTTTAATGAATTAAATAAATTACTAGGAATTATTTTAAATATTAAATCATTGGAAAAATCAAACTGGTCAAGTATCTTGTTCATCCGACCGAAGTCGAACCCGAAGTTGGACTCGGAGTCCGACCCGAGCCACGTGACTCGACCAAGACCCATCTAACCTAATCAATCCCAATGGTGGATCAAGATCCAGCGAGTGAGATCCGCCGACTTAACCCGAGCCGTGTCCGGCCCGGATCCGATCGCGCCTGTCGCGACGGCCGGATCGTCGTGCCAATGTGTCAATGGCTCTCCGTCGTCGTCTCCGCCGAGTCCGACGGACTCGCTTGCAGTAAATGTCCGCCGGGCCAGTGGAAAACTAGGTCTCCGTTTGCACGGCGCGAGGCTATTTAAAGCCCGCAGGCGTACCAGGACCGCCGTGATCCCGCGCCCTCCTTCTCTACTTCAGAGGCAAAGCCTTGCGCCCGTTTAGCCGTGCGAGCTCAGTAGTTGCGCGCCGCCCGCCCAGTCTTTGCTTGCGCGCCGCCGTCCTGCCGTCCCGCTGCTGACCCCTGGTCCGGACTCACCGCGACGAGGCGCACGAGATCTCTCGCCGCCGGGCGCGCCGAAAGCGCCGTTGGCGTGTCGCCGTCCCAGCTCCGGCCACCGGCTCCGCCGCAAGCCATCGCCCCGCGAGCTCTCGGCCGATCAAGATCCAACGCTTCGAGATCACGCGCCACGTCATTACGGTGAGATTGCATTCACGATTTCGGATCTAATCCGACCGCCGGATCTAGATCCAGCGGTCAAAAATCAATCGTTAACCCAAACGGCGTCAACGCGGATCTAATCCGGCGGTTGATTTTCAAACCAGCGGCGTGATTATGCGCCACGTGTCGGGAAGTTGAACCGGCCAGCGGTGTAGCCATCACGCAGCGTCGTGTGACCAGCGGCCCCGCGTGTCGAGGGCCCGCATGTCCGCATCCCAGCAAATGACAGCGTCACCCATGGCGTCAGATGGGTCCCACATGTCGCACCGATGGTGAGCCCCGTTGACGTCGACAATGGCGTCACCCGAGTGGACCCACATGTCGATCTCACGTGGAAGTAGTGGGCCGAGTCCAGTAGACCCGAGCTGAAGCGTGGACCAAGTCCATGGACCGGTGACGTCAGCCAGCCGATCGAGAGGCTGCCACGTGTCCATGATAGCGCAATAATTAATTTCAAAAAGAAAATGATTTATTAATTCGAAATAATGATTTGATTTTGTTTCAAACTTCAAACGCTTATAACTTTTGCGTTTCAACTCCGATTTGAGTGATTCAAATTTCTAAATTTGTATAAAATTGAGATCTACCTAAATATGAATTTTATTTAATTTTTGGACTAAAGTTTTTCTCTGTAAATTATTTAATTGATTATTTGAACTCTAAATAATCATAACTTTTTGCGTCTTAACTCCAATTTGTGATTTATCCAGTTTCTAAAAATCCATAAAATTATGTTCTCTCTGTTTTTGGATTTTATTTGGAGTTTTGGGATGTTTTTGCCTATTGTTTATTTGTGTATTTGCTACTTGCACGCTTTACTGAGTAGACGTTGAAGTCTGGAAGGATTCGAGGGAGAAGTATTGATTTCGGATCAACTCAAGACCAAGAGCAAGTACTTTTTGAAGGCAAGTTGTGCTTTGACCATGTTGATCCTATTCCGAAATCTATTTTGATTTAAACTATTGCATGCTAGTTCAATTAGAAAGATATTTTGTTTAAACATGGGGGTTAGATAAACACCAATTTGCTGTATGACACCTTGATTATCTAAGTATGTGCCATGATCCCTCGTCACCCTAGTTGTGGTTTACTAGTTGGACATTATTAAATTGCCAACATGGGTTTAGACCGTTGTAGTATCTTGCTCATGGAGCCTGCTACGTGCTCATGACATGATTTTGGACAATCAAATGATAATATGGACTTAATGATATATTGAACTGTTTGGGAAAAGTATCATGTGATGTTGGCGGCACGTGGTGCATGGTAATCAAGCGGGGTTTGATACATGATTTCGGCCAAGGGCATGTGGCAAGAGTAATCCAGGTGGGCAGTTGTGGCATTGGGAGTGTTGATTTGGTTTCGGGTAGTCTTGCCTGGTCACTCTAAGGACTTAACCTTGCAAGCCTTTGCCAGGGTCATACTTGCAACCACATGGTGGAATGGGACGGCCCTAGTTGACTAAACGCTAAGGACTCACTTGTGGAGCCTCGAGTGTCGATTACACCGTTTGTGTGATTATGCGAGGGAGCGTGATCGTGGGTGGCCAGTACCCATCTAACAGTGTGTTGGTCCCATGCCGCCTTAGCTATGGGAAGGGATGGTGTAGAGCACGAGCAGGAGAGGACCACGTGTTGTTTGAGGCTTAGAAGGCTTTATTCTGAGGAACTCGCCTTTGTGGTGTTTATTTGTATCTTGTGGGTAAAGTGCATAACCTCTCGCAGAGTGTAGAATCTATTTGAATGGCCGGAGTCCACAGTCTTTGGACAATGCTTGAATTCTGATCCAAAGGGGTAGACTTTCAGAAAATAACTTGGTTTTGAAAAGATGGGTTGGTTTAACAAGGAAGGTGATGGAAATATGGTGTAGGGTGGGAAAAATGTTTGTTAAACTTCTTGAAAAGTTATTTATGCTTTACTTATTTCTCTTTGCTTTGAATCTACTTTTATTACTTGTCAAAAGTTTCTTTGCAAATATACTGAGCTATTCCTTTGTATCAAGCCATGCATATAGTATATTAAGCTTGCATTACGTGCATGACTTACTTTGAGTACCAAGTACTCACCCTTGCCTCAACACAATACAGTTGAAGAGAGACTACGCTTGAGTTTCGGAGGAGGAGTTCCCGGAGGATCCGTCTACTTAGGGATCTGAGCCCGGAGTTGCACGTGGTATCTTTGGATGGCGCCAAGTTTATTTGATTTTCATTTCTGTTATTTCTCTTTTAATAAGTTTCGCCTTGCAAGGCATATATTTGTAACTTGGCCATAAGGTCGAGTAACCCTTTGATTATTTAAATAAAGTACTTTGATAGTATCGTTTGGTATGATTGTGATATATACCGATGTTAGGCTATGTGCACTAAGCGGCGTTCTGGACTAGTGCTGAATACCTGGAGAGGGTCGGATTGCAAATTCGGAGGTCAGCTGCAAATTCTACCCCATCTATTAATATTCTCACCCCAGAACATCCTACTTTAGTTCGGAGTTCGGAACCAGGGGTTTGAACTAAAAGCATGCATTTAAGTCTTGCAATCTCCAAATCATTTTTAGCAGCAAAGCCTTGAGAAACAAATGAATGCGAAGCTCCAGAGTCAAACAAAACTGTTGCAGGTACTGAGTTGACAAGTAACTTACCCAGCACGACGTCTGTGGCATTCTGGAGTGCCTCTGCGGTGACATGGTTGACTCGGCCTCTCACCACGATGCAGTGCTTTGCTCTGGGTCTTTGTCCCGCGGTTTGCTCCTGGTGCTGGCGTCCTGACTGGTGTGGATCCCAGATTGAAGCGGACTGGGGTCACTCCTGTTGTCTTCTTAGGGCAACTGTTGGAGAAGTGCCCTGGCTCGTTGCATGTGTAGCAGCGTCTCACTGTTCCCTGTTGACTGCCTGAAGCGGCGTTCCTGGCTGGAGCTGGGGTCTAATAATTCTGATTGACGGGTCTTGGTGCTGGTGATGGTGTTCTCGTTGCATTCTGCGGCTGGAATCTGAAGAACTGATGTGGCGCAACCCTCAAACGTTGCTGCGCTCCCTGACACGATCCCTGCTGTTGCATCCTGCGCTTCCGGTTCTCATCCAGTTCCTTGCGCTTATCTTCAAGAATGAGCGCCATGTTCACAAGTGTCGGTGTATTCCACACCAGGGTGCCCACTGCACTTTAGTAAAAGCAGCCGCCGCCGAACATGTGGAATCCAGGCCACGCCCCCGGCGGTCAGCTGAGTGGTCGCCGGGGAAGGGTGGCGACAAGGCCACGTCCCCGGCAGCCGGCTGAGTGATCGCTAACAGGAGGGTGGCGACCAGGCCATGCCCCTGGCGGTCAGCTAAGTGATCGCCAGCAGGAGGGTGGCGACTAGGCCACGCCCCTGGCGATCAGCTGAGTGATCGCCAGCAGGAGGGTGGCGACTAGGCCACGCCCCTGGCGGTCAGCTGAGTGATCGCCCGAGGGAGGGTGGCGACCAGGCCACGCCGCTGGCAACCAGTTCCCGAGGACATTAAATGGCCCACGCGGCCATTTGAGAGGTCAAAGACATTTAATGCATATCGTGCGCATTAAATGGGGCTAACGAAGGCCACAGGATGGCGGCGCGTGTTCCCAACGTGCGCCATATTGGCGAGTGACGTCAGGGTGCACTTCTCCACCCCGATGGAGCGGGCGAAGCCGGCAGGCGCGGCGCTCAAGGGCGGGGGAAGAGGATGTCTGCACAGGGCATTAAATGTGTTGCAGAGGCATTTAATTCTATAGAGCAGGGTAATGAGATAGCTTGTTGTGTAAGCCTCCCATGCGCCCTCGCCAGCCCGAGTATAAAAGGGAGTTGGGGTGCATGGGAGAAGGGGTTTGATCATTTTCTCTCAGGCTAGATTCTCCATTACGGGTGAGCTGATCTGGGTGGCTCTGGGTAGCTGTTCATCTTGCAGGTCCCCCCGGGCACACCATAATTCAAGAACACAGGAGTAGGGTTATTACTCTAAGGAGGGCCCAAACCTGACAAACCACCAGTCTCCTTGCATGCTTCGCCCCCAGTTCCCCATTTCCCGAGCGATCTCCACGAAAGCCCCGGTTAGAACTTAGTATACCCCTCACCGGAAGGGGTCTGTTGGCTAATACGCAGACAGTGGCGCGCCAGGTAGGGGGCTCAGTGGTTGGATTGTTCTCCCTTATTCCATCTCCCTGCGAAGTTTGCAAGAAGCTTTGACGGTTACAAGTATGGCAACTTCCGGTTCCAAGCATGATGGTCTGCCCGAGGAGAGCATCGCTCATGGCCGGTCCCGACGCTCGCCCAGAGCGTCGGACCCCCCCGGTCCGTCTGCCCACACAGGGGCGCGCAGCGCTTCGGCGTTAGGGACCCAGCCCGTCCGACGACGCCTCCTGATGGGAGACGACACCCCGGCGCGGAACCTTCAGGCGGCCCGGCTGCTCCTCAATCATCCCCCGGTTGCTCTAGAGGGCAAAACCCCAGCCACTCCATGGTTGCGGGACATCGCCCGCTTGGTGGATGCCGCCCAACAGCAAGTGGAGGCGGCAAATCGGCCGGGGGCTTCCGATGTCGGGCGATAGAGCTTGCGCGTGGTCGACGCAAGAAGCCTCTAGCCAAGACGGCTCTGGCTTGTTTCGGCCGTAGGGGCCGGAACAAAGGGAAGGGTGCGCCTGTTGCGGCCCCCTCAAGCACAGGGGGACGGGCACGCGCCCCCGCTTCTTCCCGTGGTTCCCCCAAGGTGGCGGGGTGCCATGGGGACCTGAGGACTCTCCTAGACGAAAGGAGGTCCCAGCACGGTGTGGACTTGCGCGACGTCCTTAGAGGGTGCCGCGCCAATGTACCACACCGTATGGGCCACCCACCGTTTAGCGGCCGGGGGGAAACCCCTTCCCCTGACTCCAGGGAGAGCGCAGACTCGCACTCCTCAACCCCATCTCAGGGCCGAGGGGTGGGTGAGCGGCGTTGCTCCCCCTACAACGTTGGATGCCAGGCGTTCTCCCTTCGCCTACGTCAAGCCGCGTGGCTGGAGAGATTCCACCCCGCGTCCATCGAGAAGTATGACGGCACCACCAACCCGGAGGAGTTCCTACAGATTTACACCACGGTGGTGCGCGCCGCGGGAGGGTCTGAGAAGGTCATGGCCAACTACCTCCCGACGTCGATAACGGGCTCCGCCCGTTCCTGGCTGTTGAACCTCCCCCGAGGCTCTGTGTACTCATGGGAGGAGTTGTGCGATATCTTTGTCGCCAACTTTCAGGGCTCTTACGCTCAACCAGGTGTGGAGGATGACCTTCAAGCCCTGGAGCAGACAAAGGGGGAGTCCCTGAGGGAGTTCATCCAGCGGTTCAGCCACTGCCGGAACACGATTCCCCGGATCTCCGAGCAATCGGTGATTATTGCCTTCCGGAGGGGGGTCCGGGACCAAAAGATGCGGGAGAAGATGGCTACCCGCACCATTTCCACTACCTCCGAGCTATTCTCCATGGCGCACAAGTGCGCCCAGGCGGCGGAGGCCCGGGAGCGCCCGGCGGGGCCGTCCGGTCACAACGAGGCGGGGACCTCGATAACTTCCGACCGCAAGAAGAAGAAGAAGCGCAAGGAGGTCGGCGCCGGAGAGGTCCTCACCACCGAACCGGAGGATAAGCCCCAGAAGCGCGACCGCAGGGGCAAGCGGGGTGATCGTGGGGATCGTCGGAGACGACGGAGGCAGGCCTTACTGCCCCATCCACAGGACCAACGGGCATGACTTGGCGGATTGCCAGGTCGTGTCCAAGCTGGTCGAGCAGCTGCTGAAGAAGCACCGTGGAGACGACCACGACGACACGAACGAGGACCCTGCTTCGCTGGTTTTCCAGCAAGCAGATCACACGGTGGCCTTCATCCATGGTGGCTCCGCCACCTACTCTTCGAACTCGCAGTACAAGCGAGAGGTAAGAGAAGTATGCGCCACCGTGCCAACTTCCAGGGCGAGCAGGCTGCTGAAATGGTCGGAGTAGCCGATCACTTTTAGCCAGGCTGACCACCCGGACAGCACTGCCGGCCCGGGCCATCTCCTGATCGTGGTTTCTCCCACGGTCCGGAATGCGAGACTCGGGCGGGTACTCATTGATGGAGGGAGCTCCATCAACCTCATGTCCGTGGGGGCGTTCAAGGCACTCCAGATCCCTTACGAGGAGCTGCGTCCGGCCCCACTGTTCTACGGAGTTGCCCCCGGGGTAGGTTTGACACCCCTGGGTCAGGTCCGACTGCATGTCACGTTCGGAAGTGTGGAGAACTTTCGAACAGAAAAGATCGACTTCGAGATCGCAGACTTCGACCTCCCCTACAATGCGTTGCTTGGTCGGCCAGCCCTTGTCAAGTTCATGGCGGCCACGCATTACGCTTACATGATAATGAAGATCCCCAGGCCTGGGGGTCCGATCACCGTGAAGGTGGACCGGCTGGAGGCCCTGCGCCTCAGTAAGCAGGTGTAAGACCTGGCCGGCACCACCTGCACGGCTCGAGGTGAGGAAGACCACCCGGAGCTCCCCCGGTCAAGGCCCGCGCTTCACCCGGTTCCTCGGGTGAGGTGAAGGCGGCCCCCGTGGGCGAGGTTGGCTCTGGGAAGGTCGTGAAGATTGGTGCCAACCTCAGCACCAAATAGGAAGACGCGCTCGTCACCTTCCTCCGGTCTAACCTGAATGTGTTCGCCTGGGAACCATCAGAAATGACCGGGGTCCCCAGGGAGGTGATCGAGCACCGATTGGCAACGCTCCCTGGAGTGCACCCAGTTCGGCAGAAGGTCCGGAGGCAGGCACCAGAGCGGCAAGACGCCATTCGGATTGAGGTAGAAAAGCTGCTGCAGGCGAGGATTGTGCGGGAGGCCGCCTATCCCTAGTGGCTGGCCAACCCCGTGCTTGTCAAGAAGTCGAACGGAACGTGGCGGATGTGCGTCAACTTCACTGACCTCAACAAAGCCTGCCCCAAGGATCCGTATCCCCTGCCGCGGATAGACCTTGTCATCGACTCCACCGCAGGGTGCGAGACCTTGTGTTTCCTGGACGCCTACTCCAGCTACCACCAGATCAGCATGGCGCAGGAAGACGAAGAGAAGACCGCTTTTGTGACACCCTTGGGCGTGTACTGCTATGTCCGCATGCCTTTTGGGTTGAAAAATGCGGGCTCAACCTACCAGCGCGCCATGCATGCTGTATTCCAATCGCAGATTGGGAGAAATCTCGAGGTATATGTCGATGATCTGGTAGTAAAGACGAAAAAATCTGTTGGGCTCATTGAAGATCTGGAAGAAACTTTCTCCAACCTCCGGCAGTTTTGTCTGAAGTTGAATCCAGAGAAGTGTGTGTTTGGTGTGTCATCCGAAAAGCTGCTCGGGTTCCTTATTTCCCACCGCGGGATCGAAGTCAACCCGGAAAAAATTACGGCCATCGAGCGCATGCAACCGCCCACATGGCTCAAGCAAGTCCAGTGCCTGGCTGGTCGCCTGGCCTCTCTTGGCCGGTTTATCGCCAGGCTAGGAGAAAAGAGTCTCCCCTTCTTCAAGCTGCTGAAGAATACTAACTCCTTCTTCAAGCTGCTGAAGAATACTAACTCCTTCGAATGGACCGCGGAAGCGCAGCAGGCATTCGAAGAACTGAAGCAATGCCTCTCCTCCTCTCCGGTGCTGGTCGCCCCCGAGACGGGTGAGCCGCTACTGCTGTACGTAGCGGCCAGGCCGGCGGTCGTGAGTGCGGCACTGGTGGCGGAGCGTGAAGTGGTCCAGCGGCCAGTTTACTATGTCAGCAAGGTGCTGCACGACGCCGAAATTAGATACCCGCAGGCTCAGAAGATGGTGTATGCTGTACTGGTGGTGTCCAGGAAGCTGAGGCATTATTTCCAAGGAAGAGAGATCACGGTGGTGTCCTCCTACCCCCTGCGCGAGATTCTCCACAACCGTGAAGCCGAAGGCCGCATCGCCAAGTGGTCCATGGAGCTGGGGGAGTTCGGTCTTAAGTTTGCCCCCCGCACAGCGATCAAAAGTCAAAGGCTGGCGGAGTTCGTTGTCGAATGGACTCCTGGCGAGCCGGAAGTTGAAGAGACCCCCACGCCCTCCCCCTGGACACTCTACTTCGATGGCTCCTTCAGGTACGAGGGCGCTGGGGCTGGGGTCCTCCTGGTTTCCCCAACTGGGGACCTCCTCAAGTACGTGGTCGTCCTGTACTTCAAATCCACCAATAACGTTGCTGAGTACGAAGGCTTGCTGGCGGGACTCCATTGGAGTCTGGCGTCTGCAAGTCAAAGGCGATTCTTTGCTTGTCGTCAACCAGGCAAGGAAGGAGTTCTCCTGCTCTGATCCTATCATGGCCGAGTACTTGGCGGAGGTCAGAAAGATGGAGCGACATTTCGATGGGCTAGGGTACACCCATATCCCCCGGCGCGACAACTACTTGGCGGACGAGCTCACTCAGCTCGCTTCGACAAGATCTCCTGCTCCGGTCGGAGTCTTTGAAGAAAGGCTTCCGCGACCATCCATCGTGGCCCCCATCTCCGGTGGGGACGATGGTGACGCTGCTCCCGCCCTTGCTCCAGAAGGGGAAGCGGCACCGGTGGAAACGCCCGGCCAGGCGGAGTACCCGGGCGGCCACTCAGTGGTCGCTACACTTGACCGGGAAGGCACGTGGATGGATCCGATCCTGGCCTACCTGCGGGATGAAGTGTGCCCCGACGATGATGCGTCAGCAGAGAAGATAGCGCGAAAGGCCAAGTGCTATACCCTGGTGTGCGGGGACCTTTACCGCCGGGGTAAAAACGGAATTCTTCTGAAGTGCATCACTCGGGAAGAGGGGAGCGTTCTGCTCTCTGATATCCATGGAGGCGTGTGCGGGAGCCATGTTTCAAGTCGAACAATGGTCGGGAAAGCTTTTCGCCAAGGGTTCTATTGGCCAACCGCCCTCCAGGATGCTTGCGAGCTGGTGAGGAAGTGCGAGGCGTGTCAGTTCCACGCCAAGCAAATCCACCGACCAGCCCAAGCTCTGCAAACTATCCCGCTCTCGTGGCCCTTCGCGGTCTGGGGGCTGGATATCCTGGGCCCGTTCCCGCGGGCCACAGGGGGCTACACCCACCTGTTTGTCGCCATTGACAAATTTACTAAGTGGGTGGAAGCGGAAGCAGTAAGAACGATCACCGCCGCCGCTGCGATCAAGTTCATACAGGTATCTTCGCCCGCTTTGGGGTCGCCAACCGCATCATCACCGACAACGGCCATGATTCGCCGGTAGCGCTTTCTTGGGATTCTGCGAAGAGATGGGCACCAAAGTTTGTTTTGCCTCGGTGGCTCACTCAGGAAGCAATGGTCAAGTTGAGCGGGCCAATGCGATGGTGCTGAAGGGCCTCAAAACCAAAGCGTTTGATCGACTCCACAAGCGTGGAGCCCGTTGGACCGAAGAGCTCCCTGCAGTGTTGTGGTCGCTTCGTACCACTCCCAGCCGGACCACGGGAGAGACCCCTTTCTTCCTGGTCTACGGTGCAGAGGCAGTTCTACCATCAGAGCTGGCCTTAGGGTCACCGTGCGTGGCGGCGTTTACCGAAGAAACCCAGGAAGAACAGCGTCGAGAAGATGTCAACCTCCTGGAAGAAGTGCGGGACCGCGCGGCCGTGCGCGCCGCCCGATACCAGCAAAGTCTCAGGCGGTACCACGCCACCCGGGTCAGCGAGAGGACGCTGGCAGTAGGCAACTTGGTCTTGCGCAGAGTCCAGACGCATGCCGGGTTGCATAAACTGTCTCCCCAGTGGGAGGGCCCCTTTAAGGTGGTCTCAGTCTCTCGTCCCGGGGCGGTCAGGCTGGCCACTGAGGACAGAGAGGAGTTGGCGAACTCCCAGAACATAGAACTTTTGCGCAAGTTCTATCCCTGAACAGGCTGTAAGTACAGAGTTACACCCCTCTACCAGCCCCGTTGAGCCCTCCTCTCCGCGGTCTGGTCGCAGGATGTCTCTGGTTTGTTCAAAAGTGTAGTCTTCACTTAAAGCAGTTGTCAATTTTGTTCCCGCTTTTTGGTTTGCGCCCCGTTGGGTCGCGGCCGCATGCTCGCCCTTAGAACATTAAGGCCCTCCGAGTGCTCGACAGCTAAAGTTGGCTCGCTGGGTGAACATGGCGTGCAGGGAGAGGTAATCGGGTGGTTGGTTTGGCATGGTTCTCAATACGGTCATGACGCTCAGGGTGTCCCCGTGAGAACTGGCGACTCAAACACCGTCACCGAAGGCCTACTGTCCTGCCCCACTTCACCGAGTGTTCAGCCCAAGAGGGTAAGTAAATATCGACTAGTATGGGATGTAGTAATTAAAAGCATACATAACCTTCAATGTTTTCTTAGCCCGGTATGGTGAGGTTCCTTCACTGTCCATATTAGCATCGGTATGGGGGGATTAAGAGATTTCATGGTCTCCTTTGTTATTGCAACATTTCTATTCCTCTCTATGCCATTAAGATTTCCTTTTGCGTTTACCATTGGTTTTCCTGAAACAAAAAAAAGACATAAATTATTTCAAATTATTGCTTACATAATGCTTGTATTTGAAACTACTACTGAATAGAAAGTAGTACTAGAAGAATATATGTAAATAAAGCTTACTTTTTATGCTTATTAGCATCAACCATTATTCCATCTATGTCATTTCGAGCACAATCAAAACCTCTAATGGGAACATTCTCTATTTCAATGGAATGGATATCAGGCAACGAAACACCTACTTCATTTTGATGCTCTAAATTCTTATCATCTGCCTCATGCATGTTATAAAAGTCACGTGGTTTTGATTGAACAACAGCAAACCAGTCAACATCAATGGGATCTTTAACATAGTACACTTGTGTTGCTTGGAAAGCTAAAATGAATGGCTCATCTGATATCTTCTCACCAGTATTGAATACATGCTTGAAGTTAACAGTAGTAACT
Organism: Rhipidocladum racemiflorum; assembly: GCA_036346355.1. NCBI lineage: Eukaryota > Viridiplantae > Streptophyta > Magnoliopsida > Poales > Poaceae > Rhipidocladum > Rhipidocladum racemiflorum. The sequence goes on from CM070580.1 coordinate 52,066,324, forward strand.
CCAAATTTATCTATTTTCACCCATTTGTCTTCTATGCGGTTATCAACCCAATCACATTTGAATAACACTATATTTCCTTTATGGTGATAGTTTATTTCAAGAATTTCCTTTATAATACCATAATACGTCTTGTTTTTAATGATGAAGTCATCATTGTTTTCCTTTCGGACATTGTTTCCCTTTCGAACAGTTGATGTTTGGGCAACTAAGGCCACTCCACTACACTGAACTGGCCTACCCAGGTCATACAACTGTGTATGGAAATTCAAACCATTTATAGTATAGCTATCATACTTATGCGCGACCATGATTGGTTCACTAGCTGAAATTTTTATCTCTTCCGCTATTTCATCGCCAACGTTGGTCACCTGCGAATACTAAAGAATGAAGTTAAATGGGATTCCAAGTGATATCACAATTTATCTAAGTAATGTACCTACTTACGTTTAACCTAAACCATTCATGGAAGGTCTCGTAATGCAAATGGTTAATTTCATCATGATTTCGAAGACCAGTCGAGGAAAGATAGTCCACATGCTTGCTGCAGATAATAAATAACTTAGTTGTTTATTATAAATTTATAAAATAACTAATTGTATTATTTAATTATATAGCTGTAACACCCTAGTTTTCGCTTTCTGGAGAAAAACCTAATTTAAATAAGTTAAATTCAAAACTTGGAGTTTCTTTGGTGTTTATATTAACCTGGCATCCATTCCTATCCAAAATCGGGATTTAATTCCCCTCCGGTCGAAAAATCGATTTTCCAGTTCTCGCCGGTACCCGAAATTTCACCCGAGTTCAAAAATGCTCCAAAAATCCCCAAACCACTTCTAAAATGTTCCAAATATTCCAAAATGATTTTAGGGATCATTTCCCAGATTTTTGGACCTCCGTTCCTATTTTATCTCGCGCGGCTTTTGTTTAATGCCTGCGATCCGCGCCCGATTATTTAATTCCACAAAAATCATCCAAATTCAACTAAACCAATTCCATTGAGTCCCAAATATTCTAATATGGCTCTAGGAATTTTTCCGAAATTTTTAGGCCATTTTTCCTTATTGTTCTCTAGGGCGAATTGTTTGCGTAAAGGAGAACCAATGAGGCGTCGCCACGTGGCAAGTGAATAGTGGAGCTTCTTCAACCTCCAGCCAAGGGAAGTTACAGAGAGCTCCATGTGAGGCATCAATGGCTAGGGTTCCACTCAACCCTCATAACTCCGCTGCTTCAACTCCAAAACGCGAACGGCCGGGTTGCATTGGATCCGCGAACGGCGAAGTTCTTGCCATTCCCACCTCGGTGAGCCATCAATCTCGCCGAACGGCCCCATTCAAGAAAACCGATTTCCACTAAAATGCCAATAACTCATCTGCTTCTCGTCCAAACGCCGCACCACCACCTCCATTCCTCCGTATAAGTATCCCTTCCGGAGTGTGCTCCCCTTTCCATCTACTCCACCCTTGTGCCCGTGAGATCAAGAAAACCGAGATTGGGTTAAACTTTTTCGGTGTTCTTCATGTTCGTGCTTGTAAATCCTTCTCCGGTGAGCCATTCTTCGTGCCACTTGGTTCCTTGTGACCGTGGATGAGTCTAGAGTCTAACCCAATCATCAATTTTAGGTTTGATCAAGAGTTGGCGACGAATTTCAAGTTTTGGTGCATCCGGCCGAAACGCCGTTCGTCGTCGATTTCTCCAAATCCGGCGAGGTTTGGCTCAATTCCTTCCTCCTAGATGTCGCTAAAGATGTCATCTATTGATTCTAGGCTTTTGTTTGGATCAATTCCATGCGAAAATGGGGCAAAAATCCGGTTTTTGGAAGAAGAGGGGGGGCTCTGTAGCTTTGGGTCTGTTCTGGAACAAAATTCTCGCAAGTTACTGTAGTAAATAGTAACTTTTCTCTTTTTCTTGATTTTCCATCATTTTCCAACTTCGAACGCTTATAACTTTTGCGTCCGAACTCCGATTGACTCCGTTCAAGTTTCTAAATTCATCTAAATTCAAGATCTACCTGCCAGTACTAATTTTATAATTTTTGGATTTTATTTATTTTCTTTTATTTATTTATTGCCCCGTTTTGCGTGTAGTCGACGATTCCGCCGAGTCCGCCGACCCCGCCGTCGGGCTTCAAAGAGTTCAACCTTCTCGCTGTGACCGAGGCAAGTCTCCTTGATGCACGTTGATCCCATGATTTATAAATGTTTTACAATATTTTGCAAATTGCATTGCTATTTATATAAATAATGATGTTACCGTTAGGCTGTTAGTTATTGAAGGATCATTGTTTTTGATCCAATTGTTTTTGATGATGAGTATTTGAAAAGAGTTGAAATTGATTTGATTATTTGATAAGATTTGAAAGTGGTGTGATTATTTAGTGGTTGTATGGATTAATGTGAGTCAAGTCGCGGACTTGGGCTCGGAAATTGTTTGTGTATTTTTGTTGATGTGCAGGTGTTGCTTGAGGTCGAACGTGGTCGGTGACAGGACCGAGACTAGGTTCAAGGGAGGAACTGAGGTCGTGAGGGTCGAGGGTGTCATGCGAGACGTTCGGACTAGAGAACGGTGCGCGTGAGATCGAGATCGTTGCAGCGTAGTGGCAGGAGGCCGTCTGGCGTGTATACGGATTTTTGATACTTGCATTGTGTGTGAATATGCATGCATGCATTGAGTGTGTGTGTGAATGCATTTAATGCATGTGTGTGTGCATGCATGGAGTGTGTGTGTTTGCATGCATGTGCATGTGTGTGTGAATGCATTTAATGCATGTGTGTGTGCATGGCGTGAGTGTGTGCATGTGCGAGTGTGTGTGTGCATGGCGTGCGTGCTGCATGCATGTGTGTGTGCATGCTAGTGTGTGTGTGTGCATTTAATGTGTGTGTACGTGATGCATGTGTGTGCATCGTGAGTGTGTGTCTGCATGCATGTGTCGTGTGTGTGCATGTTGCGGGCGTGTGTGTGGCGTGCGTGCGTTGTGTTGCGTGTGTTTTGCTGCATATGGAAAGAAGAAGCAAACCGATTCAACATCTGAAAAAAAAGGAAAAGGAAACGGAAAGCGCATGTGTTTTGAAAGAAAAGGAAACGGAAACGGTTTCGGTTTGGGTTGGAGTTGAATCCCAATCGGCTTGGTGGACAGATTTTGGTGCACCTCTTGTCCTTTAAATAGAGAGTTCTAGGGGCTTAGAATTCATCCAAGGCAAAGGGCAAGAAGCAAGAGGTGCGTACAACAAAGAAGAGATTTTGTGTTTTCTTTAGCTTGTTTAAGGTTTTCTAATCTTGTGAGATTAGAGATTTTGGTGGTTTTCTAATCTTGTGAGATTAGAGATTTTGGTGTCCTCCCGGAAGGAGTGGCTTTGGAATAAAGAAAAGGTTATACAATTCTTTACATACTCTTTTGCTATGATTCTTGATTAGAAGGATTGTTCGATTTTTGATAGAACTAGTTTTGATTTATGTTCGTCTTGTCTCGCTAATTAATCTAGGGTTTTGATCTCTACGATATTAAATATTCTTCCGCTATTTAGGGGTCTTTAATTTTCCAAAAGAAATAGTTGAATTTTATTCGGCATCTATTCACCCCCCCTCTAGTTGCCTACTCGGTCCTACAAGTGGTATCAGAGCTAGGCTCTACTAATCCATCTTAACAGGTGATTAGTAAACGGTAAGTTATGGCAACAGAGAAATACTCAAACAAGCCGCCAATCTTCGATGGCACAGACTTCCCCCACTGGCGGATCCGGATGACTGCATATCTTCAAGCTCAAGGTAACGCGATTTGGCGCAAGGTAAAAATTTAAATGCGAGCTTCCTTCTAATGATGATATTGATAAAATCGAGTTTGAAAAAGATGTTGAAAACAATAATAGAGCTAGAAACATATTGCTTCAAGGACTTGCTAGAAAAGAATTCGATAGAGTCTGTCATTTACTCACTGCTCATGAAATTTGGAAATCTCTTCAAGATTATCATGAGGGCACTGACTCAGAAAAGAAGCTAGGCAAGATCAATTTAAAAAAGAATACACTAGATTTGAAATGAACTCTGGAGAATCTCTAGATGATTGTTTTGCTCGCTTTAACAGAATCTTAAACAATCTTAGAGCTTTAGATGTAAAGTACACTGACTCTGAAAATGCTAGACATTTTCTATCATCTCTTGATCTTAAAATCGGCAAATGAAAGTGATCGCTTTTAGGAAGCTCACAAGATGAGTGAAATGACTTTGGATAAACTATATTCTAGTCTTAAGACTTTTGAGATAGACATTGTTTCAAGAACTTCCAATGATAACTCTATGGCTCTTAATGCTAATTCTTCATATGATAATGCTACTAGTTCTTCATCATCATATTCCATTACTGCTTTGAGTGCTCTTAGTGATGAACAGCTAGATCAAATACCAGAAGATACACTTGCTCTTCTTTCCAAGCGTGTCAATGCAGCTTACATGAGATCAAGGGAGAGAAGAGGAGCCTCCATTCACTGCTACAACTGCGGCAAGGCCGGGCACATCCGTGCTAACTGTTTCAAGAACAAAGATAAAGAGGAGAAGGAGCAAAGCAACTCCTCCAAGTCCTTCCGGCCAAAAGAGAGCAAGGACAAAAATAAACAACGGACAAAGAAGATGCTCAACAAAGTCTTCGCGGCAATTGGTCGCTTAGACTTAAGCGACATTGATGATTCAAGCGACGATGAGAAGGAAGCGAAGCAAACGGTTGAACGAGAAAGATTTCACCGGATGTGCTTCATGGCGAAAGGGAACACTAGTGATTCTAGTGACAACGACAGACCTCCAAATGACGGTGATGAGGTAATACCTTCGTATGATGAGCTTTGTGAAGTTTTAGTCATATTGAGAAAATCTTTAAGAAAATCTTCACTCAAAAATAAAAACTTAGAGAAAGATCTATCCATACTGAAAACTGAAAACTTTGATCTTAGAAATTCAAATTCTGAAAAGACATGTGATTCTTGCTTAGATCTTAAATTTGAAATTAAATCTCTAAAAGAGGAACATATGATTAAACTAGAACAAGTTTATGCCAAACAATTGAAAAATGAAAAACTTGTGAAAAATGTTGGTTGCTCTACTGATGGTTTACATGGTCAAACTTCTTGTTCTAAATGTCCCATACTAGAATTGAAGTTGCATAATGCAGATGCTAAGATTACTCAATTGTTTAATGATTTGCTTACACATGAAGTTCTTTCATGCTCAACTTGTCGCAAGCAAAAAGAAAAAGTAGATGTTTCCTGTAATAATTGTTTAACACTCTCTCGAAAAATTGATTACTTGGAAAAGTCTTTAGAACGTTTTACTAAAGGAAAGAAAAATCTAAATATGATTTTGGATCAATCAAGAGTCAGCACTCATCACAAAGGTTTAGGTTTTGATCCTTATGCTCATCACAAATCATATGCTCCTACTATTGTTAAAACTCTTGAAAGTGGAAAGTTTGAAATTGTCAAAGAACACGAGAAAGCTGTCTTCAAATCTCTGGAATTTTATCTTATGCTATGATGAATGCAAATGTTGCTTCGCTTCTAAAGTCAAACCATTTGTTAAGTACAATTGCACTCATTGTGGAAAAGATGGTCATTTGATGAATTTTTGTTTTAGACTAGCCAAACAACGAGAGAAAGGAAAATTCAAAGGCTAAGTCTAACTTTAGACAAACACGTATCATTTCTCCACATGTTCCGCTAGTGAAAGCAAACAAAATACCTGGAAATTCATCTACTTTGCATTCACAAGCTTTTGTACGATCACCTCCTCGCCGAGTGATTGATCTGGATACCTAAATCATATTTCTCTAACCCGGCCAATGAATCCTCAACATCTTACATTCATAACATGTAGGTGGTACGAGAAGGGAAGGAGAACATCACGGGTTATTGATTCAGGATCTGCCAACACATGACAGCAACCCAAGTTGGTTCTCCTCCCTAACAAAAGCATCCGGGAACGAAACGATCACTTTTGGAGATGCTACTCGGACGCTGGCGTCATTGCAAAAGGTCGTGTGAAGGTGAATGATCACTTTACTTTAAAGAATGTCTCTTTGGTGTCTAAACTGAAATTCAACCTTCGTCTCAGTATCTCAATTGTTGGATGAAAACTTTGAAGTGAGTTTTAAACCAAATGCATGTAGAGTACTCGATGCTTGGAAACTTGACTCTTGAGATATCTAAACTTGGAAAAATTTTCATAGCAAATTTTAGCAATGCTTCAAGTTCACATTGTTTTGTTGCTTGAGAATCTAGAAATCTCAATTTTTGGCATCGTCGGTTAGGTCACATGGGCTTTGATCATTATCAGTTGAGTGGTCTAGACTTAATTCGTGGCTTGCCAAAATTAAAATCTTGCAAAGACATTGTTTGTGCTTCCTGTCGACATGGTAAGATGGTTGGAGCCCCACATGCTCCTGTCTCTACTGTAATGACCACTGGCCCCGGTCAACTTCTTCACATGGATATGATGGGACCATCTCGAGTACAATCGGCTGGAGGTAAGTGGTACTTTCTAGTAATAGTTGATGATTATTCGAGATACTCTTGGGTGCTTTTTCTGTCTTCAAAAGATGAGATTTTTGGACTCTTTCATGTCTTCATTAAGAGATTGATAAATGAATTGCCTAACTCATTGAAAGCCATAAGAACAGATAATGGTACAGAATTCAAAAATGCCTTGTTTAAATCTTTTTGTGAAACTAATGGGATTGAACATCAATTTTCTTCGCCATATTCTCCCTCACAGAATGGTGTTGTAGAAAGGAAAAATAGAACTTTGATTCAAATGGCTAGAACTATGCTAGATGAATACAACACTTCAAGAAAATTTTGGACTGAGGCAATTTCTTCTGCTTGCTATATATCAAATAGGGTCTATCTCAGAGCTTTACTTGGTAAAACATCTTATGAACTGAGATTTGATCGTAAACCATCTGTTTCTCACTTACGAGTGTTTTGGTTGCAAATGCTTTATTCTTAAACATGGAAATCTTGATAAATTCGAAGCTCGTAGTACAGATGGTATTTTCCTTGGCTATTCGTTGCACTCTCGTGGATATCGTGTACTTGATTTATCGACTAACAAATTGTTGGAGACATGCGATGTTACTTTTGATGAGGCTAGCCACGAGCTAGACCCGACATTTCAGGTTCACGAGAAGATTTAGAGCCAATCTTTTGGATAAAAGATTCGAAGAAAATGATGAAGATAATGATGTTGATGTGCTCTGACCTACTGATCGGGAAGATGTTCTGAACAAATTGATGTGACTACTACTTGCATTCTCCTACACCTCCCACGACGATCGAAACAAGCTGGACCTCCCCTACTGTTTTAAAGAACCATCCTCTGAACAAATTATTGGAAGTCTTCATGAAAGGGTGACACGTTCTAATTCATCTCAAACTCTTTTATGCATGCATTCTACTTTTGTTGCAAATTTTGAACCTAAGAACATTACTCATGCTTTAACTGATAGTTCTTGGGTAGATGCGATGCATGAAGAGTTTGAAAACTTTGAAAGGAATAAAGTTTGGTCTTTAGTGGAACCTCCTAAAAATCAAAACATTATTGGAACAAAATGGGTTTTTAAGAACAAGTTAAATGAAGATGGAATAATTGTTAGAAACAAAGCTAGACTTGTAGCTCAAGGTTATTCTCAACTTGAAGGAATTGATTTTGATGAAACATTTGCTCCTGTTGCTCGTTTAGAAGCTATTCGCATCCTCTTGGCTTTTGCAGCTTCAAAAGGTTTTAAGTTATTTCAAATGGATGTGAAAAGTGCTTTTCTAAACGGTTTTATAGAAGAAGAAGTTTTTGTGAAACAACCTCCTGGCTTTGAAAATGAAAAATTTCCTAATCATGTATATCGTTTGTCAAAAGCTCTTTATGGATTAAAACAAGCCCCTCGTGCTTGGTATGATAGATTAAAAGGCTTCTTGCTTCATCATAATTTTGAGATGGGAAAAGTTGATAAAACTCTATTTACTCAACATTCAAATGATCAATTTCTTGTGGTGCAAATTTATGTGGATGATATTATCTTTGGAGGATCCTCCCACTGTCTTGTGTTGCATTTTTCTGAGTTAATGTCCAGGGAATTCGAGATGAGTATGATGGGAGAGTTGACATACTTCCTTGGATTTCAAATCAAGCAAGCGAAAGAAGGGATCTTCTTGCACCAATCCAAGTATACAAAGGAGCTACTAAAGAAATTCGACATGGGAGAAGGAAAGTCAGTATCTACTCCAATGAGCACAACAACAATTTTGGATCTTGACGAGAATGGTGTCGAGATGGACCAAAAGAATCTGAAGCATGATTGGATCACTTCAGACTTGATCGCTTTGAGGCCTGACATACATTTTGCAGTATGTTTGTGCGCTCGATTTCAAGCCTCTCCTCGAGAATCACATCGATAAGCAATTAAAAGAATTTTCAGGTATCTTCACTCCACTTCTGAATTTGGCATTTGGTATTCTTGTTCTTCTTCGCTTACACTCCTAGGATATTCTGATGCTGATTTTGCGGGGTGTAGATTAGATAGAAAGAGTACTTCTGTCACATGTCATTTTCTTGGCACTTCACTTGTTTCTTGGTCTTCTAAGAAACTTGATCATCGATTGCTCAATCTATCACTTTGAAGCTGAATACGTTGCAGCCGCTAGTTGTTGTTCACAAATTCTTTGGATCACTTCAACTCTTAAAGATTACGGCATTAACTTTAATAGTGTTCCACTTCTTTGTGATAATACTAGTGCAATTCACATCGCTAAAAATCCTGTTCAACATTCAAGGACTAAACACATTGATGTTCGATATCATTTTCTTAGAGATCATGTTGAAAAAGGAGCTATTGAACTGAAATTTGTTGATTCGGATGCTCAAATTGCTGATATTTTCACTAAACCGCTTGATTCTTCTCACTTTGCTTTCTTACGCGGCGAACTTGGGATCATTCATCCCCTTGGGTTTATTTGAGGGGGAGTCTTGATTTTAACTCTTTTATTTGTGTTACTTGACTTTGGTTACTACTGTAGTGGCTCAGTTACAAAGTCTAGCCCATCATATCCCGAGCCATCGGGTGAACGAAGCACGGCCCATGTTTTATCCGAGGCAGAGTTGAGCAAACGAGGCATTGCTTCGGCCGAACCTACAATGCGGAGCGAAGCAAAGGTAGCGGCAAAGGCAACGGAGGAACGCACCCTCGCAGTCCACAAGGACACACCCGACAACACCATTAAATAAATCTGACACCCGGCAAAAAGAGAAGAAGAAGACGACAAGATCCTGTCGGGACCGGTCGAGAAGAGTAAAATGGGACGCGCACGAAGGGATGGATCCCCCATGTTCCCCTCCTATAAAAAGAGAGGAAAGAGCCCACAAAAAAAGACAGACACAGGTGGTCATAACCACAACACTAGCGCCGTCCGTGGGGAGAGGAAGAACGTGAAGCTCACCAGTCTAGACGACGAACACGATTTCCAAAAAACCATGCCACCAAAGAAGGGAGCAGAGGCAACGCCTAAGGAGACGCCGCCGACGGGAGCAACGGCGACGGCTGGAGCGAGCGGATCCAGACGATCCACCAGAAGTCAATCGCGCGGACAACTTCAACTTCAAAACGAGGAGGATCGCGTTTTGGCCCCAGCAACAACAAGGGAAGCTCCAGGGGCGCCACCTCCCCAAACTCCGGCGACGGCGCGCAAGCGCGTCCCCAAACGGCGTCCCCCAACTGCAGGTGTACACGCTTCGACCATGGGAGGAGACATAGCAGAGGCTTCAACCCCCCCCAGCTCGTCGCCAAGTCGGAAAAGGGCGGAAAGGAGGCTTCGAAGGGGGGACCGGGAGTCAAGAGGCGATCGACCCTAACATACAGGCGCTGATGGAGGCCAACGAAAGGCTTATGGCCGAAGTAAAACGCTTGCAGGAACAACAAGAATGGAGGTGTGAGGAATCTCAAGATTACAGCCCAAGCCGGGAGGTATCTTCTCCAACATACATAAGAACAGAAAGGGAGGAAAGCGATTTGAACCCTCTCAGCGTCAGGCTTCGAACAAAAAGGTGGCCATCACCAGGAAGCTTGAAACTCCCCACAGTAAAACCGTATGATGGCAAAACCAACCCAAGAGAATTTCTCCGTGTCTATGATACGGCCATGGAAGCTGCCGGAGGTGATGACGATATCAAAGCCAAAGGATTGCTATTGGCATTGGAGGGGATAGCCTTATCCTGGTATTCTTCCTTGGAGCCAAATTCTATCACCAACTGGCGCAGACTCAGGCGAAACTTGAAGGCAATTTTCAAGGCAACGTTGACGGGATTAAAGAGGAAAGCGACTGTTTGCAATTAAACAACGTGAAGGCGAAACCCTAAAGAGCTATTTCAGCGATTTTCTCGAGTCAAATGCCAAGTTCGAGGGTTAGCGACACAACCATAATCAACGCCGCGCGTTTTGGGTTACGAAGGGGGCCGTTGGTGGAGAGACTTGCACGCAAGGAAGTACGCTCTGTGGAAGAGCTATTCGCAAAGATGAGGGAATACGCCAGGGCAGAGGAAGATCATCTCCGGAGAGAGGCGGGCGCTGCGAAAGCAGAAGAGATGGGCCCACGCAAGAGGGACCGGAGGAGAGATCCTCCCCTGAGGGCCGCGGCGAAGGAACGACGCGCAGAACCAACCAGAAGAGACAAGGGAAGGAGGATTCACTATGGGGACAATCGGGCGAATCAGGGAAGGTTTGGAGGACAGCAAAAATGGAGTTCACCGATGGAGCGAGGGAGGCCAAAGGGAGGAATCTGTTTGGGCGAGGGAGGAGCAAAGCCAAAAGGGTATACTGTGAATATCATGGCGACAACAACACACATGACACCGCACATTGTAAGGTAATTGAAGGCTATCGTCGCTTCGAAAGAAAGCGAAGGTACGCGGGTATTCACCCCCCAGTGCCGGCATCGCCCCCAGCGGAGCACCGTCCTCCTCCTCCCCTTCCCGGGGGGGTAAATCAGCTTCGACGCGTAATTAACGTTATCGCCGGGGGGTCATCCTCACACCTCTCGTCGAAAAGACAAAGGAAGGCTTACGCAAGGCAAATTAACCACGTAGGACTCAGCCCCGTCGGCTCCGCCCCGAAGGAATTTGAACCAATCACTTTTACGCAAGAAGACGCAGCGGGAGTGCATTTCCCACATCAAGACTCTCTGGTCGTAACGGCAATCATCGCCGAGTGCGAAGTTCGTCGAGTGTTGATTGATGGGGGAAGTGCTGCGGACATTCTCTCGGCGGAGGCTTTTCGACAAATGATGATACCTCGCGATCGATTGAAGAAGTCGGAGGTACCATTGGTGGGCTTTGGGGGCCACGCAGTTAACACTCTTGGACAAGTGGAGCTGGAGGTCACCTTCGCGACGCCACAGAGTCAGATATCCAACCTAGTCACATTCGACGTAGTGGATGTACCCTTCCAATATAACGCCATCCTCGGTCGGGGATCATTGACGGCCTTGGCGGCAGTTATCCACCACGGATTCCTATGTATGAAGATCCCGTCGGGAAGTGGCATTATCACGGTCAAAGGAGACCAAGCCCTCGCCAGGAAAATAGACATGGAAAATCCTTCGCGGGTTAGGTATGTTCATACCACCGAGCAGGACCTAACAACAATGCCTCGTGGGAAATGGCTCCCCAAACCGCAACCCCAGGGTGAAACAAGACGAGTGCCCCTCCACCCGGAGGAGAGAGGATTATAACTCTCGGCGCCACCCTCACCCCCGAAGAAAAATACTTAATGCAGCTTCTCCAGAATACGAGGCAAGATTCGCGTGGGGACCGGAGGACCTTCCGGGGTTAAAAGAAACCGTCGAGCACGCCTTGGCAACCAGCGAGAGTGTCAAACCAAAGAAGCGAAGCTCAAAGCTTTCCACCGAGAGGCAAGCTGCGGCCAAGGCGAAGGTGGTGAAGCTCCTCCAAGCGAGAATCGTGCGGGAGGCGATCCATACGGATTGGTTGGCCAATGTGGTCCTGGTCAAAAAAGCGGCGGGGGCTTGGAGGATGTGTATCGATTTCACCGACCTCAACAAGGCGTGCCCTAAAGATGACTTCCCCCTCCCCCGCATCGATCAACTCGTTGACTCAACCTCCGGGTCAGAAAGGATGAGCTTCCTTGATGCTTATTCTGGGTATCACCAAATTTACATGCGGAAGGAGGACGAGGACAAGACGGCGTTCATCACCCCCTTTGGCACTTATTGTTTTATTCGGATGCCGTTTGGTCTTAAAAATGCAGGTGCTACCTTCGCACGTCTTATCGCCAAGGTTTTCGCGGACCAATTAGGAAAGAACGTGGAAGCTTACGTCGATGATATCATCGTTAAAAGCGAGAAGAAGGAAGGCCATTTAGCCGATCTCAGGGAGACTTTCAACAGCCTAAGAGCTGAAAGGATGAAGCTCAACCCGAACAAGTGCGTCTTCGGAATAGATGCGGGAAAATTGCTGGGATTCCTGGTGTCACAACGAGGCATCGAAGCGAACCCCGAGAAGATAAGAGCTATCCAAGACATGGCCCCGCCCAGGAATGTGAAAGAAGTACAACGATTAGCAGGAAGGCTTGCCGCCCTCAACCGCTTCCTCCCTAAGTCCGCGGAGCAGAGTCTACCCATCTTCAAAGCACTGCGACACAGCGGCACCTTCACTTGGACAGAGGAATGCCAGCTCGCCTTCGACAAATTGAAGCAAAGTCTTATGGAAGTGCCAACCTTACGAAGCCCGAAGCAAGGCGAGGAGCTTTTATTGTATTTAGCAGCAAGCCCCTCGGCTGTCAGTGCAGTATTGGTGCAACCGCAAGGCGCAAAGCAACAACCAATATACTTCGTCTCTGAGGCGCTGCAGGGGGCGAGGTTGCGATACACGGAAATGGAGAAGTTGATGTACGCGTTGCTAATGGCATCCCGGAAGCTCCGCCATTATTTCCAAGCCCACCGTATCAAAGTACCAACCGCATATCCCCTCGGCTCGATGTTGACCAATAGGGAGAGCACGGGGCGCATCAGCAAATGGGCGGTCGAACTAGCATCTTTTGAGTTGGGGATAATCCCGCGCACTGCCATCAAGAGTCAAGTTTTGGCCGACTTCGTGGTAGAATGGACGTCTCCGACCTCCGAAGAGGGGAGGATTCCGACGGTATGGACCATCAATTCGGATGGGTCATGGGGAGTAAAAGGAGCTGGGATTGCAGCGATCGTGAAAGCCCCGGGGGGGAGCTGGCTGAGTTCGCGGCAAGACTTCAGTTTCCCTCGACTAACAACATGGCGGAGTATGAAGCATTGTTCTTTGGGCTCTGAAGGCAAAAACCATGGGGCAAGAAGAGCCATCTTGCAGATCGACTCAAAGTTGGTCCAAGGACAAATCTCCAAAGAATATCGAGGTAAAGGACGAGCAACTTCAAAAGTATGTGGAAGCGATTCGCAGACCGGAAAAAAGGCTTCGAGGGTTTCACTGTCCTCGCTATTCCGAGAGCCCAGAATACAAGAGCAGATGAATTGGCAAAGATCGCTGCGAACGGAGGGACTTTACCACCCACGGTTTTCTTCGAAGAACTCCAAGCCGCCTCAATTTCTTCGCATGTGAATGTAGTCACCAGAACGAGGGTCGAGGACTGGAGAAGCGAAGTGTACGATTACCTTCTTCTTACAGGAAGCTACCTCATGACGAAGCATCTTCAAGGCGTGTGGAAAGGCGAGCAAAGAAATATGCCATAATAGAAGGGTTGCTCTTCCGTAATGGACTCTGCGCTCCATGGCCCGTTGCATTTCACGCGAAGAGGATACAAGCCCTACAAGAGGCGCACCAGGGGACCTGTGGAGCACACCAAGCCCCGAAGCCTCATTGGAAAGGTCTTCCGGATGGGATTTTATTGGCCTTCGGCATTAAAAGACGCGGAAGAGGTGGTCCGGCATTGCCACGCATGCCAGTGGATGTCGAGGCAGAAGAAGGCACCCCCCAGCGAGTTGCACCCGATACCGCCAATCTGGCCCTTCGCCAAGTGGGGAATGGACATAGTGGGAGCATTGCCCAAAGCCCGAGCGAGTCTCCAGTTCGTGATCGTCGCGATTGACTATTTCTCTAGGTGGATCAAGCGGGCGGTGTCGAAGATTACGGTGGCGGCGATAAAATTTACGTGGAAAACAATCATATGCAGGTACGGGGTCCCTTTTCAGATCGTCACCGACAACGGGTCTCAATTCGACTCCCGGAGGTTCAAGGAGTACTGCGAGGGTATCGGGGTAGAAATCTGTTTTGCTTCAGTTGGACATCCACAGTCGAACGGGGCCGTTGAAAGAGCAAATGGGTTGATCCTCGACGGCATTAAAAAAAGACTCCATGATTCGGCCAAGGGTTCGTGGCCGGACGAGCTCCCCAATGTTTTATGGGCCCTTCGGACATCGACCTCGCGGGCGACGAAATTCTCTCCATTTCGACTTGTATTTGGAGAAGAAGCCGTTTCCCCCGCAGAGATACAAGCCAGATCGCTCCGCGTGATTAAAGCTCCAGCACAAGAAGATATAGAGGATACTTGCGACTTGAGGGAAGAACAGAAACTTCAAGCCCTGAACACCATACAAGCATACGCGAAAGCCTCAACCCGGAGTTTCAACAAGAAGGTCCAGAAGCGGAGCCTAGCCCCCGGAGACATGGTGCTAAAGAAAGCGGCACCAGCCTTTGCCAAGCTGGAAACAACGTGGGAAGGACCATATATCATCCAAGAATCCACGACAAAAGGGGCGCATAAGCTCGTTACGCTGCAAGGCAAGGAGGTGCCAAGAACTTGGAATACGGACGCTCTGAAAAGGTTCTACCGTAGTTACTTTTTACGTAATGTGCGTGCGTGTGTCTGCAGCTGTGTCTCCGTCAATAAAGAAGAAAAAGTCTCCCTCAAGCAAAGGTTTGGTGGCGTCACTCAGGATCTCTGAACGCTTGGTCGGGCTAAAGCCCACCCGTTCCTCGCTCAGGAGACCATGACCTCGCGCAGGGTAGGAGCCTCTGAACGCAGTCGGGCCAAAGCCCACCCGTTCCTCGCTCAGGAGACCCTTGACCTCGCGCCGGGTAGGAGCCCTCTGAACGCAGTCGGGCCAAAGCCCACCCGTTCCTCGCTCAGGAGACCCGCAGCCTCACGCGGGTAGGAGCCTCTGAACGCTTGGTCGGGCCAAAGCCCACCCGTTCCTCGCTCAGGAGACCCGCACCTCGGCGGGTAGGAGCCTCTGACGAACGCTTGGTCGGGCCAAAGCCCACCCGTTCCTCGCTCAGGAGACCATGACCTCGCGGCAGGGTAGGAGCCTCTGAACGCTTGGTCGGGCCAAAGCCCACCCGTTCCTCGCTCAGGAGACCTGACCTCGCGTGGGTAGGAGCCTCTGAACGCTTAGTCGGGCCAAAGCCCACCCGTTCCTCGCTCAGGAGACCATGACCTCGCGCCGGGTAGGAGCCTACCCGCAGCCTCGCTCCTCCGTTCCAGGGGATCGCAGCCTCGAGCCGGGTAGGAATTTATGGATGTAGAATAAAGTTAACTGCCCACCTGTCCACTCGTCCTAAATGCTCGGGGCTACGGTCAAAGACGAACGCGGAGAAGTTAGGTGCAAGCATAACCCTCCCCCGATGGGATCTTACGGCCCGGGGCTCAGCCCCGAGGGGAATTTGACACGCGATGAGTTAGGCTTATACTTTGCTTCATCTTTCCAAGGAACCCAAGGTTTTGCCCCCAAGCCTACGGCTAAAAGCCCCTGGAGAAACCCCGAAAATAGGCCGGCGACCATGACCCCGTCCTATTCCATGGGAAATCGAGACCCTCAGATCCCTAGACAGTAACAACCGCTTGAACAATGCGACATGACAAGCTTCAAAAAATATATATGTATATGTATATACATATATATATATATATATAGATCAACATGGACGATCACGTTGCTGATCCCAGTCTCGAGAATGAAGCAGGAACGGCAAAAAGAGATAAAAGAAGCAGTACAGAAAATGATATTTTTTTTATATATATATCGGTGCCACCGGAAACAGGGTCCATTACACATACGACCAATATTACTCGTTGTACGCACGGTGTACTGCTGCAACAAGAGCATCCGTCACCTCGTAGAGCTGCGGGAACGCCGCCACCAGAAGGTGAACGCCTGAAATATCACGAGCGATGGCCTCCTCCCGCGCCAGCTCCTCCAGGGCCAAATCGTATTCCATCCAAAGTTCATCTTCTTCGTTGGCCACCGCTGGTGGGGGTGGCGGAGCCTCGTCCCCGAAGTTGAAAACTAAGGGGAGGGCGTCGACGACGGCAGGGGGCGGAGCTTGGCCGTCCATCTCGGAATGTTGGGCGCTAAGAGGAACAAAGTATGCAGGGAGAGAAAGAGTGCTCGAGGGGACTCCAAATGGTACAATCGTCATGCGTATATACACTACGGAAGCAACGAAGTTCGAGGAATTGAAGTAAATGTCAACCCAGGAAGCCGAAGAGACGAGAAGGCGGAAAGTCTGAAATAAATGCAACACGATAATTCGAAGCGTTTACATTCCCAAAGTCAGTGAAGTGTATAGCGATAATGCGAGAAGCAGGCAAACTAAGTGGACGGCGGTTTTTCCGCTCCCTTCGCTAACTCGACCATCGAAGCCCGAGCACGACGCACTGATTCCTTCGCAACATTATCGCCATGCTGCCTCCAGAAATCTGACATAAAGCTCGAGGACAACCGGAAAGCAGCAGCGGAGGGCTTCACGGAGGGAAGGAGGTCACCAAATCCAGGCGAAGATCTGAAGCGGAGGGAGAACCAAAATGATAGCGAACAGGTGTGCATCCTTTCGCCTCCAACAAGCGAGCAGTCTTCACAGAGCCTAGCCTCGCTGATAGTCCCGAAGGTTAACGCCGAGTCCCGAAAATTTTAGTAGACTTCGTGAGAAAAGAAATAGCTTCCAGGTGAGAAGGGGGAATGCGGCTCGGAGGCGCGTCGATGCCAAATCGAGGAAGCTGTTGCAAAAAGGCTTCAGTCGCTCCATGAACTGCGGAAGCGATGGAATCCATTTCCTTCCGGATCGCTTCGTAACTCTCCTCTGCACGTCGAGCGTTGCGGAAGTGCATCTGAGCCTCGCCCCGCGCCGTCGCGAGCTGGGAAGGAAACTCCTCTGCTTGCTTCTTCAGCATACTCTTGGCCTCATCCGCCACAGCTAAGAGGCCCTTCAGCTCTTCTATACGATCTTCCTTCTTTTTCTCATTCCGTTCGGCTGCTAAGCGAGCCCGTTCTTCTTCGGCCAAGCGGCTCCGCATCATGGAGATAGCCCCTTCAAGTTCGACATTTTTCGCCGCCAAGTCTTGGCTTTGTGCCGCCTCGACTTGGGCCCTAGCCAAGGACTCACTAGAACTGCGGAGCGCCTCTGACAAATGAGCCTTTTCCGCTTCCAGCTCCTCTACTCGTTTCTTAGACGCCTCGCAATACTGAACCCCTTCGTTGAATTTATCAAAATATGCCCAAAAGCGACGAACCATTTCCGAAGCCACGACAGCCCCCTGTAAAAGAGACATCACAGGGTGAAGAAGCAGCCAGTAGGAATACAGAGATAAACGAGAACAACGGAAATAAATAAACACCTTAAGATGATGATCCATCGACATTTCGCAAAGGGCAAGATCGTTAACTTCCCCAAATAAATTTATGGATTTACTATAAGGAGAAAAGGCGGCACGCATTTTCTTCAGGGTGGGGTCCGCAGCTGTCCCTCCTTCAAAATCTGAAGCCACAAAGTTTGACAGGTCGAACCTGACGAAGGAGGAACCAGAGCTGCCCCCAGGGGCCGCCTGACGCGAGGATAAAGCCCCTCCGCCGGAGGAAGGAGCCTCCTGGGGGGTAGCTTCCGCGGGGATCATACCCCCTTCCTTCATGTGAGCCAAAGGAATCGGAGGCGTCTTGCCCCGGTCCTGTTCTGATGGCTCTAAAGTTTTCCCCGCCTCCGCGTTATCACCCCCTGCACCGGCCTTCGTCAAGCCCTAGAGAGACATCATACCCTAATGAGTGGCGGGAAAAGTATCGGAGTAAGACCTTACGCCCTACGGGGTATCGGGAGTAGAAATGTTTAGTGAAGGTCGCGAGCTTGAAACCGACGGCCGACAATCCGCCCGAAGGAACGCAAATTCCCTCCGCCGCCACGTCAGCCATGTTCCCGGGCGATCCCAGTGCATCCTCCATAACCGAAGTATCACCTTCATCATCGCCTGCCAAGTCAACAAGATCGACGCCAGGGATGGCCAAGAAAGAATATCCAGGAGATTGCCCCCCGTCAGCTTGCTTACTCGCCAACGGAGTGGGAACAGGGACCGGAAGTGTCGTGTCTGACGAAACCGGGACGGGGGCGGTCTCAGGCAATCCCGCTTCGGAGGCAGAGACCGGGGTCCGGGAAGGGGCGAGAGGCTCAGCCCCACCCAAAGAATGTAACCCAGTTGTAGCCCCACGGCCGGGCGGAGAATCCGAAGCAAGAGGTGTCCCAGGGGATTTACTCTCCTCGATCGCCGGCAATGCTCCAGAAAGTCCCGTGGTGCAAACCAGATCAGATGGAGCCGGCGGGGACAGAGATGTGGCGGCAACAGATTCAGAGGAATCACCTTCATCACTGGACTCCTCATTCCAGTCCGCCTCCTCATCGCCATCGTCTTCTGAGCCTCCACTTCCCCCGGAGGTATTGGTGGCCTGAGGCGGAGCAAGACGAATCAGTCTCGCTCGCTTCGCGGGACGAGGGGAACCCGCTGATCCTCTGGGATGAGGAGCGACTCGAAGCCCCCATTCGGCGAAGCGAGGGCATCGTCTGGCCCCAATGGCACTCATAGCAGCCTCATATTCGGCCGTCTTGCACGGACCAAGGAGTCTGCGAGCCAATTTTTCCGCAGCTCCGCGCCCTAAGTCTTGCATCCCCTCGGGCCGGACCACGGAGATATCTCCTCCGGGGGACCAGTCCAAAGTAACTGCGGGGTTCCTTGCCAGAGGATCGATGCGACATAAACAATACTCCTCCACCAAGTCGCGCATAGAGCTTTGATGTCGAAGGGCCCTCAGGAAATCGAGCAGTCGGGCCTCTTCTGCAGTCGCGTCCCAATTCGGCGAGCGGATAGTCCTCACAAGCCCCAGGGAAGTGCGAAGGGGGGAGTCCGAGCCGTCTAGCTCCTGGTAGTACCACCGGTGCATCCAACCCGACTCCCATTTACCTTTAGCGGCGGCCACGGGGATCTCTTTGGCCAAAGATCTCTTCGTCTGAAAGTTTAAGGAGCCGAAGCAAGATCGGTGGTCCTCCTCCCCAACCCGGTGAAATTTAGGCTGCCAAAATGCGTCCTCTATAAGAGAAAACAAACGGCCAGTCAATCTGAATCCACCGGCTCGAAATGCCCAATCTAACACCGCCATCCGGACAATAGCATTCGGAGTGAGTTGCGAAAGCTCCGCTTGAAAAGCCCGCAATATAGATCCCACTAGAGGGGAAGCAGGGAATCGAAGTCCGGCTTCTAAGAAGGCGGCGAACACGACCGCCTCCGTGGCTTGGGGATGGGGGACTTCATCCGCGCCAGGGGAACGCATAGATATGCGGGCTATGCCGAAGTTCCGGGCCATAAGATCTAGCTCGCCGGAAGTCAAAACAGAGCGTCCCAGGGAAGGGGACAAAGCTCCGGCGTCCCTCTCGCTTAAAACCAAATTCGCTCGAGGGGCGCGTCGAGGACCCATTGGAGGGAAAAAGCTTACGAAGATGAAGAAGAGGATGGAGTCAGGAGGAGCCAAAAATGCCAGTAGTGGAATAAGCTCTATGGAACCTCCCCCCACTACTATCCTTATCCTCAGCCAAAAGGAAACCGCTTGTCTTCTATAAACCGAAAAAGAAGGCCCTCCTTCATACACCCGAACAGCCAATGGATAATATTTGGGCCTCGAATGTCATTGCTGAGGAAAAGATGAAATCAATCCACAGCCATGCGGGGCTATTGTAGTGGCTCAGTTACAAAGTCTAGCCCATCATATCCCGAGCCATCGGGTGAACGAAGCACGGCCCATGTTTTATCCGAGGCAGAGTTGAGCAAACGAGGCATTGCTTCGGCCGAACCTACAATGCGGAGCGAAGCAAAGGTAGCGGCAAAGGCAACGGAGGAACGCACCCTCGCAGTCCACAAGGACACACCCGACAACACCATTAAATAAATCTGACACCCGGCAAAAAGAGAAGAAGAAGACGACAAGATCCTGTCGGGACCGGTCGAGAAGAGTAAAATGGGACGCGCACGAAGGGATGGATCCCCCATGTTCCCCTCCTATAAAAAGAGAGGAAAGAGCCCACAAAAAAAGACAGACACAGGTGGTCATAACCACAACAACTACAAGGAGCTATTTTGACGTTACACTTAAAGAAAACTCCCCTGTTTTCATTTCATCATGTAGTACAAAGCTTTGTTGACTATTCTTGTGTATATAGTCAAATTAATGCTACATTAAAAGACTAAAAGACTAAAATAATTCAATTTGAGATGCTTTTCGAGAATATTTTGGCTCTTGTTCATTATGGTATTGCATTTGTGAAATAGGCTTAAAAGTTTCTTTCATCTGTTGAAAGGCTAGAGCTGATTAGAAACTATGTGTGAGTTTTTTGTTGGACTTCAAATGATCATTATGAGTCTCAAGCAAAATCAGTGTTTTAATATTAAAAGCAAGTTGAAAAAGATGCAAGCAAAAGCTACTTGGCTAAACACAAGTTTAGTACAATGTGCAGCTTCCTTGCCAGGGATTTAAATTCAAAAGATGCAAGAAAAGGCTACTTGTCTAAACAAAAGTTCAGAACAATGTGAAGCCACTTGCCAATTTAAACTGAGAAAGATACAACAAAGAACTACCTACTCATACACAAGTATGGGCTAGTGTCTGATTACTTGTCATCCCTGTTGATCACAAAGCAAAATTGTCAAACTTGCTAAAAGAGAAAAAGGAAATTCAAATTTTTGAAAAGGCTTGAGACAAACATTAGTGAATTTGAAAGTCTCTCTTTGCTCATGATAGATTTCTTTTTAGCTTTGGCAAAATCAGTTTATGACATTTTACTTGTTTGCTCTAATTTGCTTATGCAACAACTATTCTATGTGTTAGAGCCTCCATATTCTCACAATTTGCTTTCTTATTGGATAAATTGATACAAAATGTGAAAACTCTCGTAAAAACTCTCCAAATGCTTTACTTTGATTATATACCTTGAATATACTTCGAAGCTTGAGATACTGCATTCATTAAGGGGGAGTTTTGAGATCTTGATGACTATTTTGTCAAAAAGGGGGAGAGCAAAAGTCAAGAAGAAGAAAAATAAAAAGAGAGGAGAATTTCAAACTGTTTGAGAATTTGGATTTACTTTGTCTTTACTTGGTCTTGGAATCTTTTGGGTCTCAAACTCTTATTTTTTTTTCTATACTCTTGTCAAATCTTATTGTGTTTTGTCAAATTACTCATCAAGGGGGAGATTGAAGGATCATTGTTTTTGATCCAATTGTTTTTGATGATGAGTATTTGAAAAGAGTTGAAATTGATTTGATTATTTGATAAGATTTGAAAGTGGTGTGATTATTTAGTGGTTGTATGGATTAATGTGAGTCAAGTCGCGGACTTGGGCTCGGAAATTGTTTGTGTATTTTTGTTGATGTGCAGGTGTTGCTTGAGGTCGAACGTGGTCGGTGACAGGACCGAGACTAGGTTCAAGGGAGGAACTGAGGTCGTGAGGGTCGAGGGTGTCATGCGAGACGTTCGGACTAGAGAACGGTGCGCGTGAGATCGAGATCGTTGCAGCGTAGTGGCAGGAGGCCGTACGCGTGTATACGGATTTTTGATACTTGCATTGTGTGTGAATATGCATGCATGCATTGAGTGTGTGTGTGAATGCATTTAATGCATGTGTGTGTGCATGCATGGAGTGTGTGTGTTTGCATGCATGTGCATGTGTGTGTGAATGCATTTAATGCATGTGTGTGTGCATGGCGTGAGTGTGTGCATGTGCGAGTGTGTGTGTGCATGGCGTGCGTGCTGCATGCATGTGTGTGTGCATGCTAGTGTGTGTGTGTGCATTTAATGTGTGTGTACGTGATGCATGTGTGTGCATCGTGAGTGTGTGTCTGCATGCATGTGTCGTGTGTGTGCATGTTGCGGGCGTGTGTGTGGCGTGCGTGCGTTGTGTTGCGTGTGTTTTGCTGCGTATGGAAAGAAGAAGCAAACCGATTCAACATCTGAAAAAAAAGGAAAAGGAAACGGAAAGCGCATGTGTTTTGAAAGAAAAGGAAACGGAAACGGTTTCGGTTTGGGTTGGAGTTGAATCCCAATCGGCTTGGTGGACAGATTTTGGTGCACCTCTTGTCCTTTAAATAGAGAGTTCTAGGGGCTTAGAATTCATCCAAGGCAAAGGGCAAGAAGCAAGAGGTGCCTACAACAAAGAAGAGATTTTGTGTTTTCTTTAGCTTGTTTAAGGTTTTCTAATCTTGTGAGATTAGAGATTTTGGTGGTTTTCTAATCTTGTGAGATTAGAGATTTTGGTGTCCTCCCGGAAGGAGTGGCTTTGGAATAAAGAAAAGGTTATACAATTCTTTACATACTCTTTTGCTATGATTCTTGATTAGAAGGATTGTTCGATTTTTGATAGAACTAGTTTTGATTTATGTTCGACTTGTCTCGCTAATTAATCTAGGGTTTTGATCTCTACGATATTAAATATTCTTCTGCTATTTAGGGGTCTTTAATTTTCCAAAAGAAATAGTTGAATTTTATTCGGCATCTATTCACCCCCCCTCTAGTTGCCTACTCGGTCCTACAGTTATACCTGTTGTTCATACCTCCTTGACATTTGTTATCCATGATCCGTTGGCGCCCTAGTACAATACTCCGCCATAATAAATATTTTGATAAAATATTCTTTAAGTAGGGAGAGAGACTGTTTGGAATACCTTTTAGATGGAACAAAGGGTACAGAATGCAAGTTGGAGTTAGATTACTATTAGTGATGATGTGGGTGTAGTAGTTATGAAATTGATCCATGATTGGTGATTAGTTGAATTACTAAGGAGTTGGATTGTGATAGTGGTTCGCCATATAACATGTGTGGGTTCGGAGAATATTGGAAGATGTATGATATCCAGAGTAATAGTCGGTAGAAGTAAATAATATTGGGAGGCATACTTGTGGATCAAATAGAATAAGTGGTGAATTATATTTCGGTGGATTTTAACAAGAATACTATGTGATAATCATTTATGAAGATTGTGAATAATCCAGAATGTTTGGTGGTTTAGTGGATGATAATATTACGTATTCTTGGTGGATTAAAATGATGATTTAGAGGTGATAATGTGAAGGATTAAATAGATGACGTTATGAAGTGCTATCGGTGGATTGTAGCCTAAATGATTAGAGTCGATATCGTGAAGTATTCTCGATGATTTAGTCAATGATATTATCAAATATACTCGATGGATTCAGTGAATAATATTGAGAATCGTACTCGGTGGTTTGGTAGATGATTTTGTGAAATATGGTGTTGCGATAACCATCTAGGTGGGATTATGAATAATGAGGATTGTATGTGTTTTGTTTAGCCAACTTGGTGTCATTGTTTAGGGAAACAGCTATAGGCAATGAATCAATGAAATCTTGGATTTGTAGAATCTTTCATGAAATATGCTTGGGGATGAGATTATGAATTATTCTCGGTGGATCAAGTAGATTACAAGATTTAGCGATGTATAGATGATGGGTAACCCCTAAGAAGACTTATATTTTGAGGAGATTGTTTCATATACAATGATGTCAGTAGCTTAGCATGATTTTGGAGTTATGATGGCACATGGTATAGATTTTACTTGTTGGAGTACTAAATTGGATTGGATTATATAGTGCCATGATAATAATGGGGAGTCTTGGTGGTCTCGTGAATTTTGGAGATGATAGAACGGATTATCATAATTTTTATCAAACACTGAGTTTTGTATTTTTATAAAATAAACTATTGGTGGAATAGAATAGTACGGTAGAAATGCTTAGCCTCGCTGTCGGTCAATATTCACCTATGGGTGGGACTTTCAATTATCTCTTGAAAACTTGTATTGGAAGTTATAGGCAAGGAGTATTGCCAATGGTTTACAAAATAAAAATAAAATGAAAAAGGATTTCAACTTGGGCGGCATGGAATGTCGGGTGGAAGCGGACCAAGCCTTGGTTCTTTTGTGCAAGTATCGCCCCAAGTCAATTAAGGACCGACGCTTATGACTGTCTCCATTCTAAGCATAACCGTACAACCACATGTCAAAGTGGGCACGACCTGGCTGAATAATTTGTAGAAACCTAACTTAGACTCACCACTCGGTGGTTGTGTGAGAGCCGGAAAGAGGCATTGTTGTTGTTGTTGTTGTTGTTTTCCTCACAGGCGCAAGAGGGGGCTTCTGTACTGGGTGGAAAGAACCCTAACAGCGGTGAAACCTTAGCGGGTGGGTCGGGTTAGGCGTATACATTGTAAAGGCCTTGTCATGATATCCCTGCCGGCACACCCAAGGAAGTGTGCTAATTGCATGGCATCAAGGGAATATCATGTCTTGTGGGTAAAGTTGTACACCTCTGCAGAGTTAAAACTATTCGAATAGCCGTGCCTACGGTCAAAGGTAAAGCTTGTTGAATGCTTTCATACTGGTAGACTTTGGGTTTTGATTTCAAGCTAAACAATGTTTCGTTTTGGGATCCGGGAGTGGTTAGAACTCTCGGGTGTGCTTCTGGCGGCTAAAGCCAGGTAGGTGGAAAGAACCTGATTTTGTGAACCCTGGCGGACAGAGCCATATGATTGGATTGAACCTTGATCTTGTTGAGATGTGGCGGATAGAGCCTGTATATTAGTGAGTGGTGGTTAGAACCTTCACTACAATATTACATAATTCAATTATTAAAAAGAATTGCTCAATTATGCTTTGTGAAAATTATTAATAAGTATGATTTGATAAAACTTGGCTTTATGCAAAAGAACCATATTAAGCCATCCTTGGATAGCCTACATTGTGCATAATTTCCCAGACTTGTTGAGTACTTTATGTACTCACGTGCTATATTCTAATTGTAACACCCCAGCTTCTACTAAGCCCAGAATGTCACCAACAAAAACCATACAACAATTAATACCATGATTAAATGGAAAATTTCGGCAGCATCTCCTTTGTTTTAGCATAAATTTGAGCATCACAATATCATATAATTATAAATCTCAATCAGGATATCAATATGCATCGACAACAATAGATGAGCATCAACTAGAATAACAACAAGCAATGGTAATCATGGAATAAGCATCAATTAAGACTAGGATGATAAAGTAAATCGCTCCAAAGACCCACATGGCACACATGAGGGAAATCAACACACATAATATCCATACACCAAAAATCAACATAACTTATTGCCATGTTTCCATAGAAATGGGTGAATTATCTAGATTATGAGTGCTACGTGAGGAAGTGTAGCTAAAATTCCCTTCCCGCGCGCCGATTTCATTGTACCTAAATAAACAAACAACATAAAACACAAGCGTGAGTTCATAACTCAGCAAAGTGTATTGTAATGGACAACAAGATCATTTACAAGACAAAAATACCTTACATCACATATAACATCTCATACTTGAGCACATAACAACATCATCATCATTAAATATGTATTGCAATGCAATGCAATGCAATGTTATGCTCATATCTCCTTGGAAACTCATACCGGTATGGTTGAGTACACACCCGTCGGTGTGCACCCTCTCCCCCCTTCCATCCCGAAGATGGAGGGTGCCTACTCCTCGCTTCCATTCACCACGTGAATGGAAGCACGATGTAGGTCTTACTCAATGGCGTTCCAGACTAGTCATAACTTTCTCACCGACCTTCCCCGGATTAGTTATGACTTTCTCACCGCCCTCGCCCCATCTCATGTCATGCATGCAACTATGCCAATTATCATATCTCATTTGTACATAAACATATGGCATCTCATCATGACAAATATAGACACATGGCATCGAATCATGATAAGTATAAACGCATAGCATCATATCGTGATAATCATACTCAATATATCATTGGAAAACAGCAAGCATGGCAAGTGATCATAGCAAGTATTCAATCTTTCATCCAATATCAACAAGCATCCTACAATCCGCTATACATTACAACACACTTGCCTTCAACCACGGGCAACGGAGTGACGAGAGGTTGAGGGCACTCCTGGAGGCACACCACCTGCAAACATGTGCCATACACTCAAATCGAGTCCACAAAACAGCACACATAAATCCCACTACCCCGACTTCGCTTACAACTCCTAAAATCAGAAAACGGCAAACCTGTCCCTTCGGGACAGCAGCCTTCCAATGGGCATAACTTCTGTTCTAGGACCTCAAATTGAATAAACGAGTACACCCTCGCATAGCTTAGGAAATTTCCCAACTTTTTCTAGTTATAGGGAAAGACTGATTCGGACTCTAATGTTGTTTAATCTAACGTTGAACACGAACTGTCTCAATCTCATCACAGATTTGACAGCGCTCGGTAAAATGGCCATAACTTCCAAACTGCTGGGCGGAATTTCAATTTATTTATATGCACTGAAAGGTATTGAAATTATCTACAACTTCCTAGAAGTCCGTACGGTCAGATTCGAAATCTAAATTAGTTTAATCTAATGTTGAACACAGACTGTCCCAACCTCGACACAGATTGGACAGCGCCCACCAAAACGGCCATAACTTTCAGACCGTAACTCCAAAAATTCTCAAACAAATACACAAAATAGGTCTTGACGATACTTACAACTTCTTCAACAGGAGGTTGGCCAAATTCCGACTCTAAAATTGCGAAATCGCACCCCCTAAAACGGACTCCAAATCTGCCCGAAACTGAGTACAATACGAACTCTAGTTCTTTTCAGATCTACTCCATGGAAGCACGTCCTCTTGATCTAAAAAATCCAAATCTACCATGAGAACAGCACCTAGACCTTCCCCAAGGTTTCCCCAAGATCATACCTTTGCCCGATGCACAAAACCCCAATGAATCCCCTCGCGAATCGCTCCTCGCTCCACGTTCCTCGCTCCTCGCTCCACGTTCCTCGCTCCTCGCTCCACGGGATGACTCCACGAGGTGCAGGGGTGGGGAGGCCACCCTAGGGCAGCAAGGGGTGGAGGGGAGGTGGTGTGGAGGTGGAGAGGGGGGTGGAGGGGGCGCACGGTGGGGAGAGGGTGGCGGCTAGGGCTTAGGGGGAGGGAGTTGGGGGCGCAAGAGAGGGGAGGGGGCGCAATTGAGGGGAGGGGGGCGCACAAAAGGCAGGGAGGGCCTCCTTTGAGCCCTCAACAAGGAAACCTACGCTCATACGGACTCAAACACCTCCCCACCAAAGCCCACGTAAGGCCCAAACTCCCTCGGGAAGGCCCAAAACCCCGAAAACGGCCCGGAAACAGCCTGGAAACGTTATTAACCTCCAATTCCTATGGTTTTAACCTTATTTCCACATCTCATAATGTTTATAGCCTCATCATGCTCAATAATTAAGGATACGACACTCCGTGGCGACATAACACTTCAACCGGCCCAAAAACGCGAGTAAACCTCAAGCCGAAAGGTTTTAACCTAAATTCCACATCCCATAAAATTTTTGTCCTCAACATTCACATTGTATAAGGTTGCGACACTCCGAGGTGTCACACTAATCCTCTCTCAGAAGTGAAAGAAGCTGTTCAAGATTTCCAACGACTAGGGTGCGTTCTCCACTCGATTGCCTGTGGGCATTTGGATGGGTCGCATTAGCGTTTTCGTCTTCCGCTGCAGTTGTTCAAGTTGTTCAGCCTGTTCAGGCCGTAATGGTAAACCTTGACCATAAGGTCTTTGCTTTTATTTGGTATTATTCTTATTTAGTTATTTATACTCGTGATATGGTTGTTGATTCATCACTTTTGACTGTGTGTACTAGCTACTGATCTGGGACTAGTACAGAAATACACAGAGGACTCCGGATAGCCGATCCGGGGGCCTACAATAGATTACTTCAAGTATGGTTCTATGTTGTCGTAGTTGAACAATATATAACGATGTGCTTGCACCCATGTTTTGTGGTCTAAGGTCACAGCTCGCCTTCCGGCTAATCCTCGACCAATATTACGAAAGAAAGAGGTGGTGCCAATGACTTCCATCTACAAACTATCATCATTTCTTACTTTCTGAGTGAACCTTGTCGCACCATATAAATAGCGGGAACAAAAAGTAAGGCTTTCATAAAACAAATATCCCTCTGCGATCAACCCCTCTGGATGACTTCTAGTACGAACATAGCCCTTACACCTCATCAAATATCTATAAAAAAGAAACATACCATATTTGTAAAAAAAATACATATACTTGATGCTAAAAATAATTAGAAATTACCTCTCAATAGGGTACATATTTCTATAATGTACAGGACCTGCTATTCTTGCTTGGGCAGGAAGATGGACCATCAAGTGCACCATGATATCAAAAAATGATGGGAGAAATATAGTCTCAAGAATGCTTAATGTCTCGGTGATTTCTGATTGTAGTTTTTGCATACCACGCATAGAAATAACAGGTGAGTAGATTTGCTTGAAAAAATTGCTCACACGAATTAGCGCGGCACTAACTTTCTCTGGTAATATCTTTCGCACAGCAAGAGGAAGCAGATGTTGTATTAGAATATGGTTATCATGGCACTTTAGCCCAATTAGTTTTTTTCATTAACATGCACATTGCGGCGTATATCAGATGCATAACCATCGGGAAACTTAACTTCTTTGAGTACTTCACAGAACAACCTCTTCTCTGATATGCACATAGAGTAAGGTGCTGGAGGTAAATAATATTTATCTTCTACTTCAACAGGGTGCAAATCTCTTCTAATATCTAGACACTGAAGGTCTAAACGAGAATTCAAATTATCCTTGGACTTTCCTTCAGTCCCTAAAAGTGTGTTAATTATGTTGTCACACACATTCTTTTCTATGTGCATGGGATCATAATTATGCCGTAATAGAAGGTCCTTCTAGTATGGTAGCTTAAACAAAATAGACCTCCTTTTCCAAATAGTAAGAGGTTCTCCCTTGCTGTGTTTCTTCTTTTATGGTTTCTTCCTGAACATATCCTTCCCAAAACAAGTACGAATATTTTCTGTTTGCACCATAATCTCCTCGCCTGAGAGTGCTTTAGGTGCCGACCTAAGCTCCATTGTACCATCAAATGAATCAACATCATACCTAAATGCATGGTTTGCATGTAAGAACATGCGATGTCCCATATAGCAGGTCTTTTTACCATTTTTTAGTCGAAGAGAACATGTATCTGAATGGCATTCAAGGCATGCTCTTTCACCAGATGTAGCACACCCTGCTACATAGCCTAGACCTGGGTAATCAGTTATGGTGCATAATATGGCAGCACGCAAATGGAAGTATTCGCTCCTAGAGGCATCAAAAGTTCTCACACCATTGACAAACAAATCTATCATATCATCAACTAGTGGCTGAAGATATACATCCATGTCACTACCAGGAGCTTTTCGGCCAGGAATTATCAACGAGAGCATGAAATTTGGCTGCTTCATACACACCCAAGGTGGAAAGTTATATGGAATCAAAATAACAGGCCAAATACTATAATTGACATTCAAGGACCTAAATGGATTAAAACCATCTGTAGCTAATGCAAGTCTAATATTGCGGCTGTCTGAAGCAAATTCTGGATGTTTATGGTCAAAATCTTTCCAAAGAGGAGAATCTACAGGATGCCTGAGTAAACCATCTTTTGTGCACTCTTCATCATGCCATCTCGTGTCATTTGCAGTTTTAGAGGAAATAAACAACCTTTGAAGACGTCTTTTTATCGGAAAATAGCGAAGAACTTTACAAGGAACCTTGTGTACATGTTTCCCATCTAAACTTTTCTTTTCTAATTTCCATTGTGACTTCCCACATGTTGGACAACAATCAGCATTACCATGATCTTTCCAGAAAAGAATGCAATCATTTTCACATGCATGAATGTTAACATACCCAAGTCCTAGGCATTTAAGTGTTTTCTTAGCTTCATTGAAATTTTTAGGGAGCGCCGCCTTATCAGGGAAAGCTTCTTTAAGCAGAACAAGTAGTTGGTCAAAGCTTTTATCAGTCCATCCTCCAAGCAATTTAAGATGAAGAAGCCTAATTAGAAAACCTAGCTTAGAGAAGTTCTTACACCCTGCATATAGTTCAAGATTGTTATCATGTGATAACTTCTGAAGAGCTTCTGAATCTTCATTAGCATGCTCCGAACCATCAACCTCAAAATCCCCTCTACCATCGAAATCGCATGCTAAATCTTCAAGTAAATTTGAAATTTCATCATCT
This sequence comes from Rhipidocladum racemiflorum, assembly GCA_036346355.1. Classification (NCBI taxonomy): domain Eukaryota; kingdom Viridiplantae; phylum Streptophyta; class Magnoliopsida; order Poales; family Poaceae; genus Rhipidocladum; species Rhipidocladum racemiflorum. Next base: position 52,096,780 of record CM070580.1, read on the forward strand.
TCATCAAAGTTATTGCTAGCCTCATTATTACTATCATGGTCATTCATAAAACTTGAGCTTGCTTCTCCATGAAAAGTCCATCTTGTATACCCTTCTTCAAATCCATCACATATCAAGTGCTCACGCACTTCTCTTCCTTCTCTCCACAACGAATTAACACATTTTCTACAAGGGCATAATATTTTGTTTCCTTTCGCTGAGTTACTAAACGCATAATCAATAAATTTCATGACCCCATCTATATAGACCTTCGTATGCCTATATGTACAATATATGCAACATGTTAGTTCAAACACCTATAGTTGCAAACACGAAAATAGAGGACCAAAATACGATTTACCTAGGCTCATCCATCCACCTTTTATCCATGTTGCGCCTTTACTATCAATATTCAAGAAGATATCTATGTCCAATATAAAGGTTAAAACGATCACATTGATATTTTTAACTTCATTCTAGAACCATAATATAACAAGATTACCCCACTATTGTTCATGAATACATTCTAGCTATAAACATTCTAGCTCATTCAAAACAAATAGACGTACTAAAAAATGTGTACAATATTGTTTGTCCGATAAAACTAAAGGAAGTAATCTGTTCGATCACTTCATATTTCAATACCACACACTCTTGGACGAAAGAAAAGAGGGTGCTCCTTATAGTGTTTATAATGCGAAAAAAAGGATGTTATGATATTATCACATAAACCAGTGGGCTGTCAAATATGAACCAATCTGAATGATATATTTCAACACAAATTTGATCGTGCACAACATGGATAATTATTCTAACATACCAACATACATAACATAGCTCTCACACGATAACACACATACATGATCACATCGACGTAATCATAATTCATACATAAGTCTAATATAAGTGATTCATACATAATGCACCCCATTAGTTTCCAGCAAAGTGTAACAGAACCCTGCTACTAGTTGTCATATGACCTTCAATTAACATTAGAACGTCAAGACATGCACTAAAGTATTTCAATTTTGCTATGGATAATTCACCCATTGTATCTCTTATAGTCTTATAAAATGTTTTGCTAAGTATTGTTTGAGCCATATCCACATGTGGGCTGAAAAGAAAAACACAGACTGACGTGATTCATTTTTAGATCTTGATTTTGTAACTTCAAGGCAAGGTTTTTGGATGGTTCATCCCTATTCTGTTCTATCCTTGTGTTTTCTTTCTCTTTTACCTTGAGTTACATTGCATATGAGTATATGGCGAAGCTACTGAACTAATACACCTATTATTCTATCGATGCTTATGTGGTTTGTGGAAATTTGCATTCATATCTATGAATCAGCCAGGCTATACTACAAACATGTTCATTTGTGTCGGTTTGGAACCGACATTAGTGTCGGTTTTCCAACCGACACAGATGTACCGACAGTAATAATCGAACATTATCAGTGTCGGTTTATAAACCGACACAAATAATATCATCAGTGTCAGTTCTAATCTCAAACCGACACAAATATTTGAATATCAGTGTCGGTTCTAATAACAAACCGACACAAATATCTACATATCAGTATCGGTTCTAATAAAAAACCGACACTAATATTCAACAATCAGTGTCGGTTAAATCTACGAACCGACACTAATATAAACCATATTAGTGTCAGTTCAAGCCAATAACCGACACAAATATACATATCAGTGTCAGTTTCTTTTGAGAACCGACACAAATGATAACTAAACTGAAAAAATAAAAATCAGAATTGTGGCTAGCCTCAGGAATACTGCTAGCCATGCCCTCTGAAGCAACATGATCACAAAGTAGAGAGAAACGCAATGCCAAATCAGTCACAAGACGAGGATAGACAGCAATATTGAGTAATGATCAACTACATGAGTCATTGAGCAATATTGAGCAATGCCAAATCAGTCACAACACGATCACGCCACATGTACCCGTGTCTTCCAAACCACATGTACTGGTGTCTCATAAGTGGCAAACATTTAAATGACAGAATTGGGGACATTGTTATACTGCAAGCATGCAAGATTAACAAACCTTTTGTGCCTTGCAAAATATGGCACCACCACATGTACCCGTGTCATGCATTGTCCCTTAAAATGATCCCCACCAAATTGGGGACATTGTTATACTGCAAGCATGCAAGATTAACAAACATTTAAAACTTGTCATGCATTGTTCCTTAATATGACGAAAAGTAAGCTGCAGTGCATAAGATAAAAGAATGCATACCTCCATTAGCTCAAAGCCAATTGATAACACCCATACAAATCAGAAGTACAAATCACACACTGCAGTGGTGAATATAGGTGAAGTGTGATGTGCATAGACATGGAATATAGTGAAGTTGTAATCTCTTTTTTTCATAACCTTTTTTTAAGTATTCATTCAAGTGTTAGAACTGAACCTGGTGTTCCCCAAACCGAGCAGGAGCCACAAGAACTGAACCTGGTGTTCCCCAAGAACAGCACCAACATCCTCCTCTAGAACCGAACCTCAAACCTTTTCAGGTGCACAGCCATTCCCATTAGTAGTAGCAGTAGCAAAACCACTCCTCTAGTGCACACTGAATAGATCAAGTAGCCCATCGTCTCAGTAGAGATTCTAGGGTTGCAAGAACGTGTTCTTGCCGTCCATAGAACTCGAACATCATTGACCCTAAAACTTGCAAGCAAAACCGAAGGCGAGTAGAATGCGAAAACCAGATAGATCATTAGCATCTGTTCTTATCATCCACCCTAAATGCGAAAATCAAAAGGTAGAGAAAACGTAAAATGAGGCAAAACGAATAGATCAAGTAGTATCTGTTCTCATAATCTTTAGGGTAGAGAGGGGAGTAGAGGAAGAGTAGAGGAAAGATTAGAGGGGGAACGAGAGAGAGAGGGAGGCAGCGATGAGACCGAGGGAGGAGAAGCCGAAGGGCTTCGGCCAGGAGGAGAAGGAGATTAAGAACAGAGAAGAAAGGAGAAAAGAAGGAGAAAAAAAGGAAAGAAGAGAAAAGAAAAGAAGAGAAGAAAAATAGAAAAATAAGAAATCTTGTGAATTCGTGCATTCGCGTAGGTTAAATTGATCGTATTTGAATCGTAGGGAAAATTGTATTTCAATTTCTAAAAGTCATTAAGATCTATAAATGGATAAATATGGAATTAACTGCATTACTGTATTACTTGCTGCTAAGATGTTAATGTTATGGGTAAGTTGGTGGGTTTAGATTAAAATGGGGTTGCTTTGGGCAAGTCTGTAGATTTAATACTTGGTCCTTGTCAGGTCCAGAACAGAACCTCGAGCTCCCGCTCGTCGAGGCCATCTCCTCCGCCCCCCTCTCGCCCTCGGCCTCCGCCTCACTGAACAGCTCTCCTCGTATGGCACCGCGAAGTCCCCGAAGTTGAAACTCCCAAAGATCTCCCCGTAGTGCCCCACGCCGCAGCCGAAGAAACCGTGGTCGACCCCGACGGAGGCCATGGGCGGCAGGTCGAGGAACGGGATGGAGCACGTCGCGGCCACGCCGCCGAACACGTCCGCGTAGTCCACGGGCGTCCCTCCGAACAGCGTGGTGAATCGAGGTGGCCCACCGAACACGCCCCCGTACGCCGCCCTCGAGGCCGCCGCTCCCCCGCTACCGCCCCGTACTTGGTTGAAGGAGGCGCAGGGCGGTGGCTTGAGCTAGATAGCGAGTAGCTAGGGTTGACGAGCGACAAATGGGCCGAATGAGGGAGTTGGACCGAAGAGCTGTTGGACGATCCAATAAGCAGGGTAAACTTCTCTTTTTATTAGTTTAGATGAAGAATGGTTATCGCTTATCACCACATCTGCAAGCTGGATCGACGATGCGAGGGGGATGAATGGAGGAAGAGCAGCGCAAGGGTTTAGGGACACGAGGCCTCAAGAGCTCCGCGAGGCCCAAATCTATGACGCTTTATCATAAAAGAACCATCTCATTCAGAACCAATTAATTTAAATGATAGAAAACCTTAATGAACATCATTCTACATTGCACCAACTGTTTCAGGGAAAAATATGAAACATCATCACACTCTGCACTAAATAATATATCATTCGGAGTTGAATGGAGACACGATTCGTTTCAGATTAGTACAGAAGACTGGGTCATTGTTGTTAGGGTCATGAAACTCGCCATTCTTGTTGATGATTTGACTCATGATGAACCAGGCGAGTTGTCCCTGAATGGCTTTGATTTCTTTATGGTGCAGTCTATCCGTAGGCAATTTTAGGCGCTATAAGTAGAAAAAAATGAATGTGAGCTTTCGTAATCATCATTAGGTATGAATCAATTTGCGTTGTTAGCATGACAAACCTCTACGTCATTGTCTACTAATGTAGAACCTAAGATTTCCCGCATGTATTGGCAGACAAAAAATCCGCATAAATTTGTGCCTTGCAACTGTTTGTGACACTGCAAAGAATAGATAAACTAAAATGTCACGAAACGAGTCATTTACTACAAAATGCGATATAGAAATAATGTGTACGTACCGGGAATTTAGTACGCATTGAGAGGGACTTTTGGAATGGGCGGTATCTCATGCTCTTTTGACAGTATCTTTTAAAGGCATTCTGTAGTATATTTGTCATGTCCTTGTAAAGTTCTACATCTTTATCCAGGGGATCAAGTACAACCATTTTGCTCTTATCGAGTGCAATGGCAACGAGCAACCAATGGACGCTACACACACAGTAATCTGATCATTGTGTTAAGATCACAATGAGTAAGGAACAACATCGAGTAATATAACTAGCTAGTGAACCACTTACTTGAAGTTGTAGGGTAAAAGTATCAATTCCTTCTCTTGAAGTTTAATGAAAGTATTATATACGTATTCCCGACCTCATTTGGTGTTCCTCGGACTATAGGTTCACAAACTATTGCTGGGTCGAGGAACCCTACACTAAGTGCTTGCGCTTTCCTTAATTCAATGGTCTCGTACCTACATAATAAAGAAGTTTGACATTGCATTTATCGGAACTACATTAATGTAGACAACAATTTATGTAATTCATACTTACAGTACCCAACATCTCAAAAGAGACACGTCGAGAGCATCCTGGTAGTACAAGTTATGCAAGTTGTCGAATTCAATTAGGAAGCACCCATCCCCATGGTGAAAATGCTCATCTTTAAAAACTCCAACGACTGACTTCGGCAGTACGTCCTGGTTGGACCGCTCCATGTACCACGTATGCAATCTTTGCATCATTAATGCTAGGGTATCAAACATTTTTTGGGTCACAAAAGGCTTCCCCATCTCGAATTTTAGTCTTTGTACATTATCTTGTCCGTTTGATTTTGATTTGCCCTTGTATTGTTGAAGCACAACATCATGTTCAGTCTTGGCGTCACCTGATGTGTTCGACTTGGCTCGCCTCCTTTTCAATTTCTTTGTAGGATAGACATTATGTTCTTCACGTATCTCTGGCAGAACATCTAATGCTGGAATATCGATCTTTATCACGGTGGCGGGGCACTTGACACTGGGTCTTGGTGACACTTGACACCGAGTCTTTGGTGATGACTCAGTGTGCTAGCACTTGAAGGTCGAGGACAATGTCACGCTTGCGCCATCGAATGAACGTGTGCACCGCAGTCCCAGAGTTGTCACCTCGTCATTTCGGGCATTTCCAACATCATGTCGGTGAATCTGCGGAAGTACCGTGTCCGCCGACCTTAGTGTATCCGGTAGCGATTGGGGAGTTGTGCAAAACACCCCTACTTGGCACGGATAAGCCATGCTCAGAGTGTGAAGAGATATGTTCATGACAGGAATATTGAGCTGGCACGGTGTTGGTTGTTGTATGTCATCCACGGGATAACGGGCTAATGCATCATCTGGCAGTGGTGTGGATGCACAACTGCTGCGATGGTGCGAGGTGCTTGGGAGAACAATGTTTCCGACTTCTGCATGGCTCATGGCTGCTTGTACTTGTCATTGCACTTGTTCTTGTATTGTGCCTTGTAAATCCCGAAGCACTTCTTGCTTCATTACTTCTCGTTCATAGTCGGCACGCTCTTCTTTTGCTCTCTTCCGACTCCTGTAAGAGTTGGTGTGATCAGGGAATCCCTTGCTCCAAGGTACCTTAGCCCCAACACCAGTGTCAGGCCAGGGTGCTCTTTGGTTCCTAAGGCCACGGTAAGTGCATCCTTCTCCCTATCCGGAATGAAATAGCCTTCTATAGCACAGACGGACAACTCTTGGATTCTTTGGGACATCGCTTCATCTTCATTAGTTTTGAAGGACAAGCCCCCACTAGAACTGACAGTTGCCCTTGCTAACACATAGTGCTTGACTCGCTTTGGTAGTTCAAACAAGGGGCTTCTGCCAATCGATTGAGAGGCCTCTGCTTCTTGCCTCTCCCATTGGGGAATTTTTCCCGCGTACCCACCCGTGCCAAGTCTGTGGGGATGAATGTTCTTTCTGGAGATCTGTTTGTGATCCTCACTTGACTTCATTGCTGATTCATTGGACTTCATCGCCACAAACTCATCCCGGTATGGTTCGATTTTGGATAGTTCGTAATGGCCGACCGGTTTTCTTCACATATTTGCAGTTCAACCGGTCTTGAAGTTCTTCCAACAGGTACCCATAGTCATCAAGGCATCCCGACGCACGAGGTTCTCGACTCCTTCGGGGAATTCAAAGCTTGTTTCAGCTCTGTCCCAAAGGTCCTCTTTTGTGGCGGCGGGCACTTTATGCCAGTCCTGATAGATGATTGGCACTTTATCCCTAACGATGCACCCGCAGGTTGATTTATATTTAGAAACTGCTGCTTGTGGTGAACTAGGAGCCCCAGTCTCTGATATGTTCGAGATAACATGTCGGCCTTCAGGCTTCTTTGTTTGCCCTCGTCCACGACGCCTTGCTACCGCGACATCAAGGGCAGGCGAAACTTCAGCGTCCGATGTGTGGATGTTGAGGAAGCTAGTCGGGCTTCTGCTCGGGCTCCTACTCAGGTTAGGCTCAGGGGTCCCCTCCATCTGTTGTTGATGAAGCTTGTAACACCCCGGCATTTAATATGCCTGAATGCTACCAAACATAAGCTAAACAACATCTAAATACCACAATTAAACATAAATTCCAGCAAAGGCGCACATGCTAAAAACCGAGATTTCGGCAGCATCTCCTTTGTTTTAACATGAATTAACACAATATCAATATCATGGCAAGATATGTCATAGCACACGACAAATAAAACATCAACATAAATGGATATATCATCAAATTACGCCAATAAAAGCATGCTCAACCACTTCATAAGCTATAACCAAGCAAATAAGGAATCACAAGCATGCTAAATTAAACCCTACATTAAGTTTATGGCACAACTCTTAATATCATGTCTCCAAGTGATTAATTATGGACTATGATGGTGGAGCTACGTGTAGAAGTGTAGCTAGACCCCTTTTTCCCGCATGCCGATCTCAAAGTACCTAAAAACAACATAAAACACAAGCGTGAGTTCGAAAACTCAGCAAGCATATTGTAATGGACAACAAGATCATTTACAAGACAATAATACCTTACATCACATATAACATCTCATACTTGAGCACATAACAACATCATCATCATTAAATATGTATTGCAATGCAATGCAATGCAATGTTATGCTCATATCTCCTTGGAAACTCATACCGGTATGGTTGAGTACACACCCGTCGGTGTGCACCCTCTCCCCCCTTCCATCCCGAAGATGGAGGGTGCCTACTACTCGCTTCCATTCACCACGTGAATGGAATCACGATGTAGGTCTTACTCAATGGCGTTCCGGACTAGTCATAACTTTCTCACCGGCCTTTCCCGGATTAGTTAATGACTTTCTCACCGCCCTCGCCCCATCTCATGTCATGCATGCAACTATGCCAATTATCATATTTCACATGTACATAAACATATGGCATCTCATCATGACAAATATTACACATGGCATCGAATCATGATAAGTATAGACACATAGCATCATATCATGATAATCATACTCAATATATCATTAGAAAACAGCAAGCAAGGCAAGTGATCATAGCAAGTATTCAATCTTTCATCCAATATCAAGAAGCAACCTACAATCCGCTATACATTACAACACACTTGCCTCAACCGCGGGCGACGGATTTGTGGGAAGTCGAGGGCACTCCCAGTGTCACACCACCTGCACATAGGCATCACACACTCACAATCATGCCCACAAAACAGTACGCAAAACCCCATCTAACCCGACATTGCCCACTACTCGCAAAACCTAAAAACAGAGGTTCTGTCCCGACGGGACAGCAGCCTTGCAAAAAGCATAACTTGAGTTCTGGGACTCCGAATCAATTAAACGAGTACATCCTCGCGTAGCTTAGGAAATTTCCCAACTTTCTCTAGGTATAGGGAAAGACTGATTCGGACTCTAATGTCGTCTAATCTACAGATTACCGTGATCTGTTCCAATTACGTCACAGATTTTAACACGCTCGGTAAAACAGCCATAACTTTTAAACGGCTGGGCAGAATTTAACTTTATTTATATCCACGGAAAGATAATTAAATTATCTACAACTTATTAAACATCCGTACGACAAGATTCGGATTCTAAATTGGCGAAAACGCGAACCCTAGCTCGACTGCTCAATCTGCCCGAAAACAGAAACGTGGCAACATCTAGATCTAACCCAAATTACTCAAATCCAGCGCCTCCAATTGATCAAAAAACTTGATAAACTCCCTAATAACAGTACCTAGCTCATCCCTGAGGATCCCCATGATCATACCTTTGCCCGGCCTTACGAAAACTCCAATCGATCTCCTCGCTCCTCGCTCCTCGCTCCTCGCACCTCGCACCTCGCTCCTCGCTCCTCGCTCCTCGGATGGATCCATGAGGATGCAGGGGTGGGGAGGTCACCCTAGGGCAGCAAGGGGGGTGGAGGAGAGGTGGTGTGCAATGGGGAGCAATGGGGGCGCCAAGGGGGCAAGAGATGGGGCGGCTAGGAGGTGGAGGGAGGAAGAAGGGTGGCGGCTAGGGTTAGGGGCGCATGGGGCAGGGGTGGACATCCCAAGGGCTGGTGGGGAGCCCTTTTACCATCCCCCACACCCAAACCTAGTCCGTTACGGAGACCTACTCCATCCCACCAAAGCCCACCAAGGGCCAAACTCCCCCGGGAAGGCCCAAAACCCCGTAAACGGCCCGGAAAAGCTATTAACATCCATATCCTATAGTTTTAACCTTAATTCCACATCTCATAATGTTATTAACTTTATCATGCACGTTAAATAAGGTTACGACACTCCGTGGTGTCACAACGCTTCAAAAGGCCCAAAAACGCGAGTAAACCTCAAGCCGTAAGATTTTCTTCTCTAATTTCGCAATTTGTAATGTCACACCAAAATGTAGTGTCACAAAGCTATTGATATAGAATTTAAGAGAAAGAAAGTTAAGAGAAGCAAATTTAAGAGAAGGTAAGTTAAGAGTTATTTTGTACATACAAGGTTAAGAGAAAGTCCAATGATTGGTAGTGCTCTCAGGCAATTGGTGTAGCAATGCTAGAGACTAGCTCTTACCTCATCTACACCTGGGTCAAGTTTATCTCATTTGAACCAAACAATTAACTATGTAAAGAAGGCCTTGAATCCTTACCTTCCTAATCATGCAGTTTAAGGTATTAATATAATAGCTATATATCTTATTTAAAAGGTCTATATAAATATATAATAGGTATATACTTTTTTTATAATCTAGGATTCCTAGTTTTTTTGATATTATAAAAATATTCTAAAATTGTAATCAACATGAGAATAATAACTAAAATTGTAATCTTTTCAGTGTATTAATATAAAATGGAAGGATTCCTAGTTTTTTATATTCTAAAAATATCCCAAAATTGAAATCAACATGATAACAATAACTAAAAGTCCATATAAATATATAATACGTATATACTTTATCTAATGCATAGGAATTAAACAATTTGTAGCATGGATGTCTACTGATTCAAGGCCTAATTCACAACCTTATTTGTTCAAGTCATCATTTGACCCAATTTGCATCATCGAGCAATAAAAGAAAAATAAGAATAAAACATTGAAGCATTGACATAGAATATTCTAATCCTCGAATACTGAAACATAACATATACTGAATAAATAAGAATCACAATTAAATAGAAGAAAGAAAGCCAAAAGATGCCTCATATTGCGGACCATATACTGAATAACATATACTGAATAACATATACTGCATTTAGTGTGAACAACAAGAATGCAAACCATATAACAAGGAGTTCATATACCAGAACCACCAGTAAACACCCATTGACACAATACGATGCAGAATCAGAAGAAAAACCATGTTTCCTGTTTTGAAAAAGAAGGGTAAATACGGTTTAGCATACAAATGCTATTAAAATACTGGCAGGTTAATTCACTAGGAAAAGGTAATCTGCTAAACATGCTATTTCATTAGCACAAAGAATTTCTTTTACGTGCAGTATGTAACCAAAAGGCCATATCTCAAAAAGATGCACATCTTGGAAGTCTACATTAGCATACCAAGTGAAGTTTTCACAATAGACATTTCATTACAAAACCAAGAAAAACTACGGTTTTTGTTGCCTGCTTATGCCACATATACATTAACAGGTACCCAAGTACCAAAGTTCATCTCTTGGTTCCTTATTGCTGCACAAACTTAACAAAACTAGTCGAAGAGTAAATTTACCACTGCCAAAGCTCAGCTAAGTCGACAACTAGCCCCAAACCCATGCCCGAAATCCTTGTGCCTAGGGGCTTGGCCAAACACCCATTGAACAGAATGCTGCCCGAGTGAAACTGTATAAGATCCTAATCTACTGAAACAGTATTTGTGCGCATTCACAAACATGGCATTCGATTAGCTCTGACACGGCACAACAGCATACATTGCAATACATAGCTTGACCGCATGACATTTCATTGCAAAACCAAGAAAAACTATTGGCGGCGTCACGGTGAGTAAAACCGGGGTTTGCGGGGGGTCACCTAACCTACTATCGCGCGAGGTAGTCGGATTTGATGGAGGTGACGGAGGAGAGGAGCTCCGGGAGCGGAAGCAGCTTGGATCCCGCACCGCCGCCTCCTTCGCGGCGTCGGCGTCGGCGCTCGGGCGGCGTGGGTGGCGTCAGAAGTCGGCGTCGGCGCTCGGGCGGCATGGGTGGCGTCCGGGCGGCGTGGAGGGTGCCCGGGGGCGAAGGCGTGGGCGGCGACGCGAACGGGGACAGGGGCGACAGACTTAGGTTTAGGGTTCAAGGGCACGGCGTGTAGGGACTTAGGTTTTAGGGTTCAAGGGCACAGCGTGGACTTAAAAGGGTGCAGGAGTATTTTGTGTCGGTTCAATGAAACAACCGACACAACATACATATTAGTGTCGGTTCCATATTAAAACCGACACTAAATGTGAATACTTGTGCCGGTTGAAACTACGAACCGACACAAAAACGTTAGTTTTAGTGTCGGTTCCATATTAAAACCGACACTACATGTGAATACTTGTGCCGGTTGAAACTACGAACCGACACTAAAAATGCATTAATATAATAGCTATATATCTTATTTAAAGGTAGGATTTCTAGTTTTTTTAGATTATAAGCTAGGATATATACTAAAATTGTAATCTACATGAGAATAGTAACTAAAAGTCTATATAAATATATAAATATATAATAGGTATAAATTTTTTTTATAATCTAGGATTCCTAGTTTTTTTTGATATTATAAAAATATTCTAAAATTGTAATCAACATGAGAATAATAACTAAAATTGTAATCTTTTCAGTGTATTAATATATAAGGTAGGATTCCTAGTTTTTTATATTATAAAAATATCCCAAAATTGAAATCAACATGATAATAATAACTAAAAGTCCATATAAATATATAATACGTATATAATTTATTTAAAAGATAGGATTTCTAGCTTTTTTATATTATAAAAATATCCTAAAATTGTAATCAACATGAGAAAAACAACTAAAAGTCCACATAAATGCATATATTTGACATCATATTTATATTATATTTTTTTACATCACATTGACATACTCCTAGCTAATTTTCTTTCACAATTTGCCCTTCTTCATGATCATCGCGATGATAGGTAGCTTCTTCCTCAGTGGTTTCTTCCTCTAGCCTAATGCTTCCATCTACGACAGGTGGCAACTCGTCAAACTGGTTGTACTCGTCCTCATCCACGACATTCTCAACTCCGATGATCCTTCTTTTTCTGTGAAGAACAACATGGCGCTTCTTATCTGCCGGGTCGATTACATAGAAGACTTGTGCTACTTGCTTCGCTAGTACGAATGGTTCATTTGTGTATCCAACATGTTCAGTATTCACAATAGTGAAGCCATACTTGTCCACCTTCACACCCTTTGGGAGTTGGACCCAACGACACCGAAACATCGGGATCTTGAAGATACAATAGTCGAGCTCCCAAATCTCCTCTATGAAACCATAGAAGCTGCTCTTCTTACGCCTATCTTTGTCATAAGCATCTATGCGAACACCACTGCTTTTGGTAAGTGCTTTTCTATCTTGAGCTCTAGTGTAAAATGTATACCCATTTATATCGTATCCTTGCCATGTCACGATTGTACGATGGCCCCTTTGCCAACCACCTCAACGTAACACTCGCTTTCTTTCCAGTCATGTGTTCCTTAAACCAATGATTGAACAAACAGTTGTGCTCTTTTATTATCCAAACCTCTGATCGTCCTTGGTTTTCCCTCCGTAGCTCATCCTTGTGCAAGTCCATATACGAGACACCTCAACCGATTGTTGCAAGGCGTGAAATGTGCTTGTTCGAACAAAACATGATCGTAAGTATTTATTGATTTCTTTCCGATGACCCTTTCCCGGCTAGCCTACCCTCATGTCGAGATACAGGCACACCAACCGGATCGACGTTGTCCATGTAATCGATGCAGAACTCGATAACCTCCTCAGTTGCATAACCTTCTACAATGCAGCCCTCCGGCCGAGATCGATTACGTACATATTTCTTCAGTACTCCCATGTACCTCTCAAACGGGTACATCTGATGCAAGAATACGGGGCCACATATCTTTATCTCATTCACAAGGTGAACAATGAGATGGACCATGATATCAAAAAAGGATGGAGGAAAATACATCTCCAGTTGGCAGAGAGTCTTGACCACATCATCCTGCAGTTCACATAGTCCAACGGGATCGATGACCTTCTGTGAAATTGCGTTAAAGAAGAAACATAACCTCATTATTGTCTCTCGGACTTTGTCAGGCAAAATACCTCTAATTGCAACAGGAAGCATTTGTGTCATCATCACATGGCAATCATGAGACTTCATTCCATTTAACTTCAAATCTTTCATCGAGACCAGTTTTTTGATGTTTACGGAATAACCGGACGGAACTTTCACACCATGTAAGCACTTGCAAAGTTCTGTTCTCTCTTTCTTGGATAGAGTGTAGCAAGCTGGGGGTAGATAAAGTCGGCCCGACCCGGTATCTTGAGGATGTAGCTCGGATCTGATTTTCATATCTTCTAGGTCCTTTCGTGACTTGAGTCCATCCTTGGTTTTGCTACGAATATCCAATAAAAGACCAATCAAGCTGTCACATACATTCTTCTCTACGTGCATAACATCGATGCAGTGTCGAACTTCTAAGTCTTTCCAATAGGGCAAGTCCCAAAATACTGATCTCTTCTTCCACGTGGTCTTCTCAGTTCGGGATCTTGAAGTATTATTACTACCTTTTCCATGTACAACATTAATATCCTTAACCATATCATATACTTCTTCCCCACGACGAGGCCTTGGAGCTAAACCGTTCTCCTTTGTTCCGTCGAATTGTTTCTTCATATTGCGGTAGGGGTGATTCCTTCGAAGGAACCTACGGTGTCGCATATATACGCTTTTTCTTGAGTTCCTCACCACACACTTTCTGCTTTCATCGAAGCCTTGTGGACATGCTTTGGCCCCTTTTATAGTACGACCGAGATAAGTTACCTAGGGCAGAAAATCATTGATGGTGCAAAACAATAATGCATGTAGAGTGAAGTACTCCCGTTTGTACTCATCCCATACCGCACACCTTCATTCCACAAGATCGTAAGATCTTCCACCAATGGTTGCGGTATACGTCAATATCGTTGCCAGGTTGTCTCGGCCCTTCGAAGAAGCGACATCATAATGTACTTCGTTTCATACACAACCAAGGAGGAAGGTTGTAGATACAGAGAGTCATGGGCCAAGTGCTATGAATGCTACTCATATTACCGAAAGGATTCATTCCATCTGTACTCAATCCAAACCTTATATTCCTAGGTTCATTTCGAAGTTGTTCCTAAACGACCTATCGATGGTTCTCCTTTGGCGAGAATCGGCAGGGTGTCTCGACTTTCCATCCCTCTTACGCTCTTCCGAAAAGCCATCGCAACAATTTGGCGTGCTTTTGTTTCCAAATAAACGCTTCAACCGAGGGATTCTTGGCAAATACCATACCACTTTAGCAGGAGGTCCTTTCTTCACCTCGGCCCGACATTCTTTGTCATCACTCTTCCGCTTGTATCTTGATGATTTGCATACCGACATACATGCATGTCCGAATACTCTTTGCGATAGAGTATACGATCGTTTGGACATGCATGTATTCTTTCTACTTGCAATCCCAATGGACATACAACCTTCTTTGCAAGATATGTGGTTTCAGGCAATACGTTTCCCTCTGGAAGCATGTCCGCCAAGAGATGTAACAACGCCGTGAAACTTTTATCGGACCAACCATTGCTTGCCTTCAATTTTAGTAGTGAAAGCACGGTGTGCAACTTTGTGTATTCCTCCTTACAACCCGGGAACAAAGGTTTGTCGGAGTCCTCCATCAAACATTGGAATTGATTAAACTCTCTCTGACTAGTGTAGTTCCCTTCTGCATCACGCAACATCTGAGCCATATTATTGTCATCATCCACGAGCAACCTATCCTGATCGGATCCAGAACCGATGTCAGATACCATGTTGGCAGCTCCGTCGTTGATGACGTTATCCCCTTCATGTATGATCTCTTCTTCACCGTGCCTTGTCCAATGTGTATATCCAGGTAAAAAACCCCTTCGAATCAAGTGCAAGTGGATATGCTCTTTGTCTGAAAACATCTTCTGATTCTTGCAATCAATACATGGACAATGTATGCATTCCTTTTTCTTTTGCAACTTGTCCTCCTCAAATAATCTTAGAAAAGCAGACGCCATCGATGTATTCTCGATGTAACGATGCGCAATGTACATCCATCTCCGGTCCATCTACGATTAATTAACATAAACGATTATCAAAATAAACCTTTAATTTGAACCACATATAAATTAACCTTAATTGAACTAGATGTAAGCATGAAATTTCAACTGGATCAACAATAATAGATAGACATAATTTTAATCTACATTATATAATACTAAGCAAAACTTCATCTAATGGAGCTAGGTAATAAATTCAACATCTACAAAATGATAGATCAATAAAAACAAAAGCAACATCTACAAAATGCTAGATCATATAATTTAATCTTAATTGAATCAGATGTAAACATTAAATTTCAACCAGATCAATACAAATCAATGCTTATTAAAATTTAATATAAGTTTGATAATAATTAATTAGCTAACAATAATACATGGACATAATTTTAATCTAAAGTATATAAAAGTAAGCAAAACTTCATCTAATGGAGCTAGGTAATAAATTCAACATCTACAAAATGCTATATCAATAAAAACAAAATCACCATCTACAAAATGCTAGATCATATAATTGAATCTTTATTGAATCAGATGTAAACATTAAATTTCAACTAGATCATTACAAATCAATGCTTATTAAAATTTAATATATGTTTGATAATAATTAATTAGCTAACAATAATAGATTGACATAATTTTAATCTACATTATATAAACCTAAGCTACATATCAAGAGAGGAGAAGAAATTACATTATATAAAACTAAGCTATACATTATATAATTAAAACTAAGCTACATTATACAAAACTAAGCTACATATCAAGCTAGGTAATAAATTCATCATCTACAAAATGCTACACCAATTAAAACAAACTAAATCTAAACCTACATATAAATTAACCTTAATTGTACAAATTCTAAACATTAAATTGCATCTAGAACACCACATATCAAGAGAGGAGAAGAAATTATTCACCTTAGAACAACTAGAGGAAGTACAAACACTCAAAATGCAGCAAATGCAATCAATGGAGCAAGAAGGAAAGAAGGAAGAGTTTCTTTGTCGGGAGGAAGAACTGATCGGGAATGGAGCAGGAGCTGCGAGTACCAGGTTATATAGGGGCGTATTAGTGTCGGTTCAGAAGCGAAACCGGCAGAAATTTTACTTATTTGTGTCGGTTATTGTTACAACCGACACAAATAATGATTTATTTGTACCGGTTCCAATTAGAAACCGACACTAATACTTGGGAAACTATTTGTGTCGGTTTGTGATTAAAACCGACACTAATAATTTTATATCTGTGCCGGTTCCATATACAAACCGACACAAATACTATGTGTGTCGGTTTCAATTACAAACCGACACTAATACATAATTATTTGTGTCGGTTGTAGTTGCAAACCGACACAAATAAGATTCCTGCCATTTTGAGTTTTAGAACCGACACAAAATATTTATCTCTGTCGGTTCGCAAAAAACCGACACAGATGGGCCGACGCCTATTGCTTGTTCTGTAGTATAGCGACTGACGAATAAGTTTCATCATAGTCCACACCATGAATTTGCTTATACCCTTTTGCCACCAATCGTGCCTTAAAAATGTGAACATTTCCATCGGCGTCTATCTTTTTCTTAAAGACCCATTTGCACTCGATAGTTTTTACACCATCAGGCAGATCAACCAAGTTCCAAACTTGATTATCATACATGGACTTTTAACTCGGATCTCATGGCCTCTAGCCATTTCTCAGAGTCCGGGCCCACCATCGCTTCCTCATAGTCCTTGGGCTCGTCATTTTCCAATAATAACACATCGCGTTGCTCCGTCATGAGGAACATGAACCTCTCGAGGCGCGGCTTGCCCGTGAGGACCTCCGTGGGCCGGGCGCCTCATCAATGTGTTCAACAACACGTTGCTCATCCCGCCGAGGACTAGCCGGAGCTGAAACATTTTCAGGTATTTCTTGAACTTCTTGAGTTGCACCTTTCTCCCACTAGCTCTTTTGGAAAACTCATTCTCCAAAAGACACGATCCGGCGACAAACACTTTGCCTTCTTCCCGGTTATAAAAATAATACCCTTTGGTTTCCCTTGGGTACCCCACAAAGAAGCACTTATCCGACTTGGCATGGAGCCTATCAGACGTCATACGTTTTACATAAGCCTCACAACCCCAAATTTTAAGATAAGACAAGTCGGGACATTTCTCTTTCCATATCTCATATGGTGTCTTATCAACGGATTTTGATGGAACCCTATTTAGCATGAACGCAGCTGTTTCTAGAGCGTGTCCCCAAAATGATAATGGAAGATCGACTTGACTCATCATAGACCGTACCATGTCCAACAAAGTCCGGTTCCTCCATTCGGATACCCCATTCCACTGTGGTGTACTGGGCGGAGTCAATTGCGGAACAATTCCACAACTCTTTAGATGATCACTAAACTCTTGGCTCAAATATTCACCTCCACGGTCGGACCGTAGAAATTTAATTTTCTTGCCTAAATGATTCTGTACTTCATTCTGAAACTCTTTGAACTTTTCAAAAGATTCAGACTTATGCCTCATTAGATAGATATAGCCATATCTACTAAAGTCATCAGTGAAAGTAATGAAGTATTGATAACCACCTCTGGCCATGGAGCTCATTGGTCCACACACATCAGTATGCACGAGAGCCAACAACTCGCACATTGTGGGGGCTCCGGAATTAGATTAGCGAATCAGGTCATTACTGTTGCATCGGACTGAAGATTAATGCAACCCGCAACGTCTCCTGGCCGCTAAGCCAAAACCGTACTCGGATTGGGGCCAATTAATCGGCAAGACTCATGAGGAGTATACCTGCCAACTGATTGATCCCAACTCGAAGCTTCCGCAATCAGCGTGCATAGTATCTTGGTTCCTGGATCAAGAGCTCCAAGACTCCACGCGTTGTCATACAAGACAGGTCTCAACTATGCAAGAGTAAATATATTACACCAAAAAGGTAACGTTATTACAATAGTTTAACTTACAGTCACGGCTTACAAATGAACAAGTCCAAAAGAAACACCAAAGACCAAATGAAACACCAAAAGAAGAACACGCGGTGTGCCTCCACCCCCAGTGCAACCGGGTCGGATGATAACCCAGCCTAAGCCCCGCCAGAATCAAGGCCATCCACGAACTGTGACTCGTCTGGAACATCTGCGTCATTACCTGCTTCTTCTCCTTCTGACCAAAATCCGTTAGAGCAAACGGTGAGTACACGTATGTACTCGCAAGACTTTAGTGTATGGAATGTATACATATAAAATGCAGGTTGAAACAATGAATAACAGGTTACTACACTAGTCTTTTTGAGCACAAAGCGGATTTTGCTTACAATATGATAATAGATTCACATTCGCATTTTACGAAAGAAATTGAGTGAAGAAAACTTTTCGAACAATTAACAATATACCAGCGATTAACCAAACCAGCACCCAACCATTCCTTCCACCAAACCAGCCATTCACCTGCACCTTTTGAACCCAAGACTCAAACACACACACACCCAACCAACACGATCCAACCTCGAAACCCATTTTTCCGAAATCAACCCAGACCCAAAATCTATACTTGATAGTACTTTCCAAGCTGCTCATGACCGTGAGCACGGCTAATCGATTAGTTTATTTATCTCTGCAGAGAATGTACACTGTACCCACATGACACGTTCTAGCAATCATGTCATCCATGCCTTGCGATACCGAAGTACCCGATTTGCTAGACAGTGACGGAACCTTTCGAAAGAATTGAGTTCTAATCCTGCACCGGCCCGGTAACGTGGATCCCTAACTACAGCCACAGAGGCCACCAGTGGTTCCAATAGGCACCCACTAGCCCACGACCCCCCTGTAGTAGGCATTACCGTTGTATTGGGTAAACTTTCCTTCGATGCCTCGACAAGAAAGTCCCTAGAATGCACCGACACCACAGGTGCATCCAATCCTCTTTGCCCTCCAATGATGCAGTGGTCTGATCCCTTTTCCTCGTACTAGGCCGAGGCCATCCCATACCGGCACATGTGGTTGCACGAATTTATACCCAAGAAATAGCACCAAGTTCGGTCCTTAGGGTGACTCAGGCGAGATCTTCCAAACCCACTTGCTATGGCCACAGAGGGTCGGCACTAGCGGCCCCACCGAGCACACACTAGCCCTCAACCTCCCCATAGCAAGGGACCAACTCTGACCAAACCACTCCAAACCAGCCAACGGCCTGACAACCAATCCGAACCTGAAACCCACCTTCCAACCGGAACCACTACTCGGCCAAACACCACCAACTCCGAACCACCAAACATCTCGCCTGGTCTAATCTCTCCAAGCTTTTCCATTTTACTCACGCAACCATTCCCTTTTTCCAACAAAACCCCAAAACCTCCGGTTCCAACCGGACACCCTTCACCCATCCTATAGTTCCAGGAGTTTATGAATAAGAACGTCATGATCTCCTGCAACCAATTCTATTGCTGAACTAAGCATATGCAACTATTATTCTTTAATACCCTCTGACACTTACTAATGTGTCTAAATTATTCTTAAGTCTATCAAGGATAGCATATTCGGATTAGATTGAGGTAATCCAACAATTTTCGGCTTAACTACTGCTTCCCACAAATTATCACTTTTAATAAACTTATGAGCATGCATAATAGTTTTGGAAATCAAACATAAGAATTTGCAAATATGGGATTGGAAATGGTCAAGGAGGCGCTTGCCTGTTTGCTCTTCGGTGAAATCGGTCTCCGGGACGTAGTCGGGATCGTCGGCGACGTTCGAAGCGTCTACGTCTACACGAAAAGCAACGAGACCCGAAATCATCGATCAAAATAGGCAAAGAAGCAATCGAAATCCAAAAAGAAGCGAAATCGGGAAAACGAAAACCTAGACGGAAAAAGAAATCCTAATTTTTCTTCTAGAGACCGGCGAAGACCGTTGTTGAATGGGCGGTAGTGCGCTCGCCTGGCGGCAAGACGGCCATCAAGCGCGGTAGTGCCGCTCTCCAGGGATCCAAAAGGGTTGCTCTACGGAAAATAACTACCGCGCCCTAAGCCCGGTAGTGCCGCTCCCACCCTAAGCAAGATCGCCCTTGCCCACGGTAGTGCCGGCCACCTCGAGACTGTGTTTCCAAAATTGAGATTTTACGCATTAATCTCCCTAACTTCGACATAAGTGCATGGATAGGTTCCTGGGGACCCATGGGACCTATTCACGCAGTTTCGTCAAGTTCCGAGCCTGCTTGGCGCAAAAATTTCACTTTTCGGATCTTTTCTCCCCGTTAATGACGCTGAAAATGGATTTCGACACGTAAGGTGTCGAAACTCGAGTTTCTTCGCGGCAACGGATTCTCTACGACTCTGGGGACTTATGTGCGCTAGACTTGTGAACTTTGGGACTTCGGAACTTGAAATTGCTCCGAATGCCCAGAGTGCATCTTTTGCAAATCCTTCGGAACGACGGATTCGCAACAAGCGCAATAGGTCCAAAAATGCACTAGGGTTCTACGTGATCTAACTACTGATTGGAAACTCCGAAATATGCTATTCGACTTCTACTACCCGAAAACCTAAATATACTCTCCAAATCCGATTCTCGCTCCGAATCGAGTTCAAGCTCGATTCTTTCGCAGGAATCGACTTACGAGGCTCTAAGAAAACATCCATGAGGTCATTTCCGACTTTCCTGAGCTAGGGTTCCAAAAGAAGAGCTCCAAAATTCAAGAAAAGGCGTTTGCAGCGAATGAGTCCAACGATGCGTAGATCAGGGTTACCGAAACTACTCGATCACTTGAAGGATCCTTCTACCCTTGACCTAGGTTTAACTTCTTGGAAAACAACTATGCACCACAAGAACTAGGGTTTCTATGGTTTAACTAGGACGTAAAGAACGATTACAAGCCAGGGAAGAGCTAGGGTTTGCATCTGCACCTAGGGTTTAGGTTTAGCTTCAAGCCCTACCTCTTGTGGAGTTCCTTGACAGACTTAGAGACGCTTCTCCACCCTTGCTCCTGCTCCCACACAGCCTCCTGGAGCTTCAACCAACTGGAAATGGCAAGGAGGAGGAGAGAGCTCCAATGGAGAGAGAGGAAGGAGAAGAGAGGAAGAAGGAGGAGGAGAGGAGGAAAAATGAGAGAGGAGAGGGAGAGGAGGGGCTCCTTGGCGCTTTGAGGGAGTAGGGGGCACAAAACCCGAGGCAAATGGATAGCCACGAGCACAGGAGCAAAACAGGGCTCTGGCCTGCCGCTCTCTGCAAGCCAGCGATCGCTTGGAAGCGGCATCGCCGCCAGCCAGCAGAAAACTTGGGGAAAACGTAGTTTTCGCGATGGTTCTTCAACCAACTAGCTTAAGGACTATCGGAACAGGTTCGAGGGGTCCTAGTAAAGGTTTTACAACTTAGGTTTGGGATCTAGTTCTCTCGATTTCAACTTTCACCCGATTTCGATTCTCGAGACTCCAATCGGGAAAACGATCAACGAAGCGACAACACGTAATTCGAAGGCAAATAACTCCAAATTCAAATCGAAACTAAACAGAGCACTAATCCACACCTAGTTAGCCTAATTAAGCTTAATTACAAACAGGCGTTACAATCCTACCCCCTTGGAATAATCTCGCCCTCGAGATTAGCTAAACTTTACGAAGAAAGAGGGAAACTCAATTCTAAGACGATCTTCTCGCTCCCAAGTAGCTTCGTCTCCGGGTATGATTACTCCATTGGATTTTGAGCATTACGATGACTTGATTGTAGTAAAGCGCTCAGCTTCTTCAAGTACTTGGATCGGATGCTCGCGATATGATAGATCAGTGAAGATCAATCGCTTTCCAATGGGGTAAGTTCTGTGGACTTTCAAGACATTTCTTCACCGCGATACGTGGAATACATCGTGCACCTCGGAAAGCCGAGGGGAAGTTCAATCGGTAAGCAACTTCACCTTTCCTCGCAAGAATGCGGCACGGTCCGATTTAACGGCGTTAATTTCCTACCTAACTTGAAAGCGGCGAGTGCCACGTAGCGGCGACACTTTGAGATAGACAAAATCGTCTACTTCAAAACTTAGTTCGCGCGACGAGTATCGGCATAACTTTTCTCGCCGACCGGGCTTCCTTGATCGGTCTCGAATCAATTTGACATGATTTTCGGCTTCTTGGATCACAACAGGTCGAAGAATTGTCTTTCGCCGACTTCAGATCGTAACAAAGGAGTTCTCGCACTTTCTCCCATAAAGTGCTTGAATGGCGACATCGGAGACTTGCCTCGATAGCTGTTGTTGTAGGAGAATTCAGCAAAAGCTAAGCATTTCTCCCACTTCGTGTTATAAGTCAACACACAAGCTCTCAGCATATCCTCCAGGACTTGGTTTGTTCTTTCGGTTTGGCCATCGGTCTGAGGATGGTACGCTGTGCTGAAAAACAACTTAGTACCAAGGAGTTCATGCAGATTTTTCCAGAATCGCGACGTAAATTGGGTCCCACGGTCTGACACAATGACCTTAGGAACACCATGCAGTCGGACTATGTGATTCGTAAAGTTCTCGCAAGTTTAGGCCCATTATAGGTGGTATGGACTGGAATAAAATGAGCCACTTTGGACAATCGATCCACGATTACCCAAATGGAGTCATGGCCACCTAAAGATTTCGGCAGACCAGTGATGAAATCCATGCCGACTTCATCCCATTTCCACTCTGGAATTTTTAAAGGTTGGAGCAATCCCGCAGGGTGTTGATGATCCGCTTTCACTCGGCCGACACACATCGCAAGTAGCGACAAATTCAGCAATCTCCTTTTTCATACCAGGCCACCGTAAACTTACACGGATATCCTGGTACATTTTCGCATTTCCAGGGTGGATCGAAAGAGGAGTATTGTGAGCTTCCTTGAAGATCAATTGCTTGATCTCTTGGTCATTCTAACGCATAATCGCCGCCCACGCATGACCATTCCATCTCGCTTCTTTCCAAAACTCCGGCGCGCTTTCCTTCAGTCGCGCTTAATTTCAGCCACTTTCGCCAACGATTTGTGCGGCTAGAATTTGGGGCTCAAGAGTGGGCTCTAAGGTTAGGGCTGCCACAAACCCTTCTTGAACTACTTCCAGATTGAGTCTCCCAAACTCATCCATCGCTTGAGGTTGACTAATGAAAGTCGGTGCATCAATGAGGTGCGCTTTGCATCGAGGGCATCTGCTACCACATTGGCTTTGCCGGATGATAATGGATTCCCAGATCATAATCCTTGATCAGCTCCAACCACCGCGCTGCCTCAAGTTCAGGTCTGGTTGGGTGAAGAAATATTTCGTGCTCTTGTGATCGGTATATATCTCACATCTGTTTCCAATGAGATAATGACGCCACGCTTTTAGAGCATGAATGACCGCCGCCAATTCCAAATCGTGAGTTGGATAGTTGGCTTCGTGAGGTTTCGATTGTCGTGGAAGCGTAAGCTACAACCTTGCCCTCTTGCATCAAGACACAACCAAGACCACGACGCGAAGCATCACGTAAAACGTCAAAGCTCTTATGTATATCCGGCAAAACAAGAATCGGGCAGAGGTAAGTCTTCGCTTCAATTCTTGAAAACTTGCCTCACAACTTGATGACCACTCAAATTTCTTTTCTTTCTTGAGTAGTTACATCAACGGTTTAGCGATTTTGGAGAAGTTCTCGATGAACCGTCGGTAGTAACCGCAAGACCGAAAACTTCGGATCTCGAGAACACCGCGTGGCTGCTCCCAAGCAATTACATCCTGCACCTTACTCGAATCAATCTGCGACTCCACCTCCGTAAAGAACGTGCCCTAAGAATGCAACTTCCTTGAGCCGTAACTCACACTTGCTGAATTTTGCATAAAGTCGGTGCTCGCGAAGTTTGTCGAGCACTAACTGCAAATGGAGCTTATGTTCTTCTTCACTTCTGGAGTAGATGAGGATATCATCAATGAACACCACCACAAATTTGTCCAGGTATTCCATGAATACCTTGTTCATGAGGTTCATGAAAGTGGCGGGGCATTGGTAAGACCAAAGGAAACTCATCAGTATACTCGCGATCAGTAGCGAGTAGTAAACGCAGCTTTTCGAATATCCTCCGGTCGGATTTTAAGTTGGAAGTACCCAAGCCTCAAATCGATTTTAGAAAAGATCTGAGCTCCGCTCAATTGATCAAACAAATCATCAATCCGCGGAAGGGGATACTTGTTCTTAATGGTGACTTCGTTCAACGAACGATAGTCGACGCACATGCGAAGATCGCCATCCTTTTTCTTAACGAAGAGCTTTGGACTACCCCACGGCGAAGAGCTAGGACGGATAAAACCCTTTGCTAGCTGCTCCTTGAGTTGCTTCTTGAGTTCGATCAACTCATCCGAGGGCATCCGATAAGGGCGCTTGGATATTGGTCTTCTCCAGGTAGCAAATCTATCATGAACTCCAAGTCTCTGTCCTGAGGCAATCCCGGTAATTCTTCAGAAAAATATCGGGATACTCACAGACAACCGTACTTGTTCCATCTCGAGAATAGACAAGGAATGAAGAGTGGGCTTTTGCACCGATAATCTGGCCGGAGTTAAATTTGACTTGGATGCCATCTGGATTCACCAAGGAAATAGAACGTTCGGCACAATCAATGCGCCCTTGGTTCTTAGATAACCAATCCATTCCTAGGATTACATTAAGTCCGGATGTATCAATCTGAATCAAATCTCCACTAAATCGCACTCCTTCAATCTCAATCGGGACTCCTAGGCAAATACATTGAGCAGAAGGATCGAGCCAGGGAATGAACTAGCATGTAATTGCCTAGTAAACTGGTCCTAATCCCTTGATCCTTAACGAACCTTGAAGACACAAATGAATGGGAAGCTCCCGAATCAAACAAAACCACAGTAGGAGCTGAATGCACAAGAAACATACCGAGGACCACATCTCGTGCAATACTTGCTTCCTCCGCTTGTCACCAGATTAAGACGACCCTCGAGCAGGACTCTGCGAGAACCAGAACACGCTCGCCAACTCGATGACCACCACGTCCACTAACAGGAGCTTGAGGACGAACCGGAGCGCTTTGAGTTGAAGGGCGAGTCGGTAGGGTCGACGATGAGGGCAAACATTGGCAAAATGGCGAACTTTGTCCACATGCAAAGCATGAAAGCGGCGTCCCTCTTTGCTGTCCTCCTTGCATCCGCCCACCGCGGTTATAGGATTGAACCGCAGATTGAGAGGCACGAGGAACAGTCGTTGAGGTTTTGGAGGAGAAGTGATGGATCGAACACTGACCTTCTTCCTGTGGCGAGACCTCGACGGGCCCGCACCGGCCGCTTTTGGGCCAGCCACTTGCTGATTTTCTGCGACAGCCTTTGCACTGTCTTCCACCCGAATCGCCTTATCCACTAATTCCTGGAGATTAGGGAAATCAAGAGCTGCGAGCGAATGTTTAACTTCATCATTCAGATGCTCCCGGAACCAAGCAGTTTTCCGGGCCTCGCTCGGAATCTCATCAGCTACATAATGAGTCGAGGTAGTTGAACTTATGCAGATAGTCCATAACGGACAAGGATCCTTGCTTCAAGTTATAGAACTCCCTCTTCTTTATCTCCATCAAGCTGGAGGAATATGGACTGCGCGAAAGCTTCCTTGAAATCTGCCCATGTGGTAACTTGTCCAACAGGCGAATAGTCTTAAAGCTGTTCCACCATCTTCTGCCGCTCCTTGGAGATAATGTGCAGCATATTGGACTTTCTCTTCATCCGTGCATCTAGCTAACTCAAGTTTATCTTCAATGTCGCGAGCGATCGTCCGCGTCCAAAGGATCGGTGGCCACGGAGAAATTCGGTGGGCGAGTCCGTTGGAACTCTGCCACCGAGTGCAGGGTTGCATTGCTGCCACACCTCCAAAAGCGGCACCTGATTCTCCGAATTCTGCACCAATCTCTCAAGTAAGCAGTGCATCACGATTACTTGGGCCATGGACGGAGGAGGAGGTAATTCTCACTGCACTTCCCCGACGTCCATGTGATGACGCCACCGGGTCATTAGAATGCCGCGAAACATGGCTATGGGATCCCTGCTGCGGCGGATCATGATGAGAGGGGTTCGGCCCAACAGCAGCTGGATTCGGCTCATTTCGCGCCGTACCCTCAGCCATAATCGCACGGACTGGCCGTCTCCTCGGCATCCTGCTTGACATAAGGTTCAACAACGTGAACAACAGGTGCAACACGAGAATTGAGACGACGCAACAGGATTACTGCAGGATTCATATGCATTTAATATGATTTGCAGCGACACAAGATAGCGAAACACGCTTTGAAGTGAAAGGATTTCATTGCGATAGGTTTACGGAGGACGACAAAGCACGTCTTGGCGCTTTACAACTTTATTTATTGTACATCGTCATCCTACTACGCAAGTTCCAACATCACCTCTGTACAGCAAAAGTACATCACCAGCCAGCTCGTATCTACGACAAAAGCAAGCTTCAGTACTACCTATTACACAGAAGACTCCTAAGGTCTAAATCTACACATCCCCACCGTTCTCGGTAGGAGCGTCAGAAGGTCCTGGGACTGCGGAAGAGGTAGAAGACTCCACCGGGTACATCAGCTCGTACTCACGACCGCCGAAGACGAGATTACGACCCGGTGCTGCACTCGACGAAGCTCCAGGGCGCACAGCTGAGACACGACGGCGGCTGCTACCTCGCACGGACATCCTGGCATTGCGGGAGACCCGACGGTAGGATCCGTAAGGGCGAGGAAGCTCCTCTGCCGGCTCAAGCTCATCATGCTCCCCGTAGATCATCTCGGTGGTGAAAAAGCCATGGTTGACAAACGGTGCCATATGGCTCTCTAGCTCAGAAATACGACGGCGAGCGACCAGAAGCTCGTCCCGGCGGCAGTACTGCCAATAGCTCGCACATACCCAACCTGCCAAGCTTCCACTATATCCATTGGATTCACTGTGCATAGAGGTTTGCCTGGCCGTCCGCTCACGAGAGGGACAACCGGAAACATCTGCGCGAGCTCGGGAAGGTCGAAACGAGTCGAAGGATTGCCATATCGCCCCATCTAGCAACGCCGCGAGAGGACTCTGAGCTGTGCCATAGTAGAGACGTGATCGCTCTCGCATGGCGACCTCGAATGGTGACCTCAGCCACAAAAGAGAGGATCTTGGGCTGAGTCCAGCGCTTGAGATCATGAACTCTGGCGGCTCAGTGAACCCAACACGGCGCATCATCTCCGAAAGGGTGGCCTGAACAGAACCCTCCAGGATAGCACGCAGCGTGTAGAAACGAGGTTCCCAATGACCCGACATCTAAAGCAAGAAAAGAACTAGTTAGCAAAACCTTAACTAAACAAACCAAAAGAGAGGAAACCAAACAACTACCACACGTAACAAGCTGCAAAAGCCGCAGCCCAAGCCTTAATCCTATCCTTAAACAACGAGTAACTAATCTGTTAAATAGGTAAGACTTCCCCAAACTCTATCTTAAGGTTTTGAGTGAGAAAGGGAATAGAATAAATCCCATTTTCCTACTTCACTCTTGTCCCGTAAAAACAAGGTTTGAAAATCAATTGAGCGAAATTCACTTTGAAGATTCAAATCGAAAAGAAGCTATAGAGGGAAAAGGCTAGCATTCTAACATTTCACAATTAAGAATACTAAGTTAAAATAGCTTTCCAGAGAAAACTCTTTCCTAAGTTCTATTATCTAATGATCTAATTTATCCTTTCAGATTTTAACATAGCTCGATACCACCTCTTGTGGGGGCTCGGAATTAGATTAGCGAATCAGGTCATTCTTGTTGCATCGGATGAAGATTAATGCAACCCGCAACGTCTCCTGGCCGCTAAGCCAAAACCGCATTTCGGATTGGGGCCAATTAATCGGCAAGACTCGTGAGGAGTATACCGCCAACCGATTGATCCCAACTCGAAGCTTCGCATAATAGTGCATAATCTTGGTTCCCTGGATCGCGAGCTCCAAGACTCCACGCCGTTGTCATACAAGACAGGTCTCAACTATGCAAGAGTAAATATATTACACCAAAAGGTAACGTTATTACAATAGTTTAACTTTACAAGTCACGGCTTACAGAACAAGTCCAAAAGAAACACCAAAGACCAAATGAAACACCAAAAGAAGAACACGCAGTGTGCCTCCACCCCAGGCAATCGGGCCGATGATAACCCAGCTAAGCCCGCAGAATCGTTAAGCGTCATCCACTTAACCGTGACTCGCCTGGAACATCTGCGTCATTACCGCTTCTTCTCCTTCGACCAAAATCCGTTAGAGCAAACGGTGAGTACACGTATGTACTCGCAAGACTTTAGTGTATGGAATGTATACATATAAAATGCAGGTTGAAACAATGAATAACAGGTTACTACACTAGTCTTTTTGAGCACAAAGCGGATTTTGCTTACAATATGATAATAGATTCACATTCGCATTTTACGAAAGAAATTGAGTGAAGAAAACTTTTCGAACAATTAACAATATACCAGCGATTAACCAAACCAGCACCCAACCATTCCTTCCACCAAACCAGCCATTCACCTGCACCTTTTGAACCCAAGACTCAAACACACACACACCCAACCAACACGATCCAACCTCGAAACCCATTTTTCCGAAATCAACCTGCACTCCAAAATCTATACTTGATAGTACTTTCCAAGCTGCTCATGACCGTGAGCACGGCTAATCGATTAGTTTATTTATCTCTGCAGAGACTGTACACTGTACCCACATGACACGTTCTAGCAATCATGTCATCCATGCCTCGCGATACCACAGTACCCGATTTGCTAGACAAAGGACGGAACCTTTCAAAGAATTGAGTTCTAATCCTGCACCGCCCGTAACGTGGATCCCTAACTACAGCCACAGAGGCCACCGGTGGTTCCAATAGGCACCCACTAGCCCACGACCCTCGTAGTAGGCATTACCGTTGTATTGGGTAAACTTTCCTTCGATGCCTCGACAAGAAAGTCCCTAGAATGCACCGACACCACAGGTGCATCCAATCCTCTTTGCCCTCCAATGATGCAGGTCTGATCCCTTTTCCCGCACTAGGTCGAGGCCATCCCATACCGGGCACATGTGGTTGCACGAATTTATACCCAAGTAAATAGCACCAAGTTCGGTCCTTAGGGTGACTCAAAGCGAGATCTTCCAAACCCACTTGCTATGGCCACAGAGGGTCGGCACTAAGCGGCCCCACCGAGCACACACTAGCCCTCAACCTCCCCATAGCAAGGGACCAACTCGACCAAACCACTCCAAACCACCCAACGGCCCGACAACCAATCCGAACACGAAACCCACCTTCCAACCGAACCACTACCCTGGCCAAACACCACCAACTCCGAACCACCAAACATCTCGCTTGGCCTAATCTCTCCAAGCTTTTCCATTTTACTCACGCAACCATTCCCTTTTTCCAACAAAACCCCAAAACCTCCGGTTCCAACCGACACCCTTCACTCCATCCTATAGTTCCAGGAGTTTATGAATAAGAACGTCATGATCTCCTGCAACCAATTCTATTGCTGAACTAAGCATATGCAACTATTATTCTTTAATACCCTCGACACTTACTAATGTGTCTAAATTATTCTTAAGTCTATCAAGGATAGCATATTCGGATTAGATTGAGGTAATCCAACAATTTTAGGCTTAACCATCGCTTCCCACAAATTATCACTTTTAATAAACTTATGAGCATGCATAATAGTTTTGGAAATCAAACATAAGAATTTGCAAATATGGGATTGGAAATGGTCAAGGAGGCGCTTGCCTGTTTGCTCTTCGGTGAAATCGGTCTCCTGGATTTAGTCGGGATCGCCGGCGACGCTCAAGCGCCTACGCTCACACTAAAAGCAACGAGACCCAAATCATCGATCAAAATAGGCAAAGAAGCAATCGAAATCCAAAAAGAAGCGAAATCGAAAACGAAAACCTAGACGGAAAAAGAAATCCTAATTTTTCTTCTAGAGGCCGGGCAAGATCGTTGTTGAATGGGCGGTAGTGCCGCTCGGCCGGCAAGATCTGCCATCAAGCGCGGTAGTGCCGCTCTCCAGGATCCAAAAGGGTTGCTCTTCGGAAAATAACTACCGGCGCCCTAAGCCCGGTAGTGCCGCTTCCCACCCGGCAAGATCGCCCTTGCCCAGGTAGTGCCGCCACCTCGAGATTGTGTTTCCAAAAATTGAGATTTTACGCATTAATCTCCCGGAACTTCGACATAAGTGCATGGATAGGTTCCTGGGGCCCCATGGGACCTATTCACGCAGGTTTCGTCAAGTTCCGAGCTCGTTTGCGCAAAATTTCACTTTTGGATCTTTCTCCCCGTTAATGACGCTGAAATGGATTTCGACACAGAAGGTGTCGAAACTCGAGTTTCTTCACGGCAACGGATTCTCTACGACTCTGGGGACTTATGTGCGCTAGACTTGTGAACTTTGGGACTTCGGAACTTGAAATTGCTCCGAATGCCCAGAGTGCATCTTTTGCAAATCCTTCGGAACGACGGATTCGCAACAAGCGCAATAGGTCCAAAATGCACTAGGGTTCTACGTGATCTAACTACTGATTGGAAACTCCAAATATGCTATTCGACTTCTACTACCCGAAAACCTAAATATACTCTCCAAATCCGATTCTCGCTCGAATCGAGTTCAAGCTCGATTCTTTCAAGCAGAATCGACTTACGAGGCTCTAAGAAAACATCCGCAGGTCATTTCCCGATTTTCCGGAGCTAGGGTTCCAAAAAGAAGAGCTCCGAAAATTCAAGAAAAGGCGTTTGCAGCGAATGAGTCCAACGATGCGTAGATCAGGGTTACCGAAACTACTCGATCACGCAGAAGGATCCTTCTACCCTTGACCTAGGTTTAACTTCTTGGAAAACAACTATGCACCACAAGAACTAGGGTTTCTATGGTTTAACTAGGACGTAAAGAACGATTACAAGCCAGGGAAGAGCTAGGGTTTGCATCTGCACCTAGGGTTTAGGTTTAGCTTCAAGCCCTACCTCTTGTGGAGTTCCTTGACAGCTTAGAGACGCTTCTCCACCCTTGCTCCTGCTCCCACACAGCCTCTTGGAGCTTCAACCAACTGGAAATGGCAAGGAGGAGGAGAGAGCTCCAATGGAGAGAGAGGAAGGAGAAGAGAGGAAGAAGGAGGAGGAGAGGAGGAAAAATGAGAGAGGAGAGGGAGAGGAGGGGCTCCTTGGCGTTTTGAGGGAGTAGGGGGGGCACAAAACCCGAGGCAAATGGATAGCCACGAGCACAGGAGCAAAACAGGGCTCTGGCCTCGTTCTCGCTGCGGCAGCGATCGCCGGAAGGCCTGCATCGCCGCCAGCAGAAAACTTGGGGAAAACGTAGTTTTCGCGATGGTTCTTCAACCAACTAGCTTAAGGACTATCGGAACAGGTTCGAGGGGTCCTAGTAAAGGTTTTACAACTTAGGTTTGGGATCTAGTTCTCTCGATTTCAACTTTCACCCGATTTCGGATTCTGAGACTCCAATCGGGGAAAACGATCAACGAAACGACAACACAGAATTCGAAGGCAAATAACTCCAAATTCAAACTGGAAACTAAACAGAGCACTAATCCACACCTAGTTAGCCTAATTAAGCTTAATTACAAACACGGGCGTTACACACATCCTCTCACTCGAACCAGTGAAGGGTGCCTTTGTCATCTTGCCAAGTAAACAAGACTTGCATGTTTCAAGAGATTCTAAATCTAATGAACCAAGAAGACCATCTTTATGAAGCTTCTCCATGCGTCTTTTATTTATATGGCCTAAACAACAATGCCATAAATAAGTGGAATCAGTATCATTTGTTTTGAGTCTTTTAGTATTAACATTATTTATAGAAGCATTACGAAAATCCAAAGACATACAAATCCATTCACCAATGGACAGTCACCATAGAGCAAGCCTTTGAAATAAATTGAACAATTCCTGTTCTTTATTACAAAATCATAACCATCTTCCTCTAAACAAGAAGAGATAATGTTCTTACTCAAGGCAGGAATGTAATAACAATTATTCAATTCCAAAACTAAGCCAGAAGGTAATGACAAGGGATAGACGCCGACGGCCTTTGCAGCAACCATTGCTCCATTGCCGACGCGAATTTCCAACTCGCCAATCTTGCAATATCTAGTCCTTCTTAACCCCTGCAACGATTTGCAAATGTGAATCATTGATCCGGTATCAAATACCCAAGACTCAGTAGGACAAGTTGCAAGATTAACTTCTATAACATTAATACCTGAAGTAGAAGGAACCTTTCCTTTCTTTTTGTCTTCCAGGTACTTAGGACAGTTTCTCTTCCAAAGGCCCACTACCCTTGCAAAGAGTGACATTTATCAGAATCATTAGGGCCAACCTTTGGCCTTTCTCTAGGCTTTGATTTTGGGTCTTGGATCTTATCCTCACCATAACTTGTAACCTTGCGCTTCCTTTTCCTATCCTTTTGAATCATCATCACATGATTTGTGCCTTTCTTTACGCTCTCTTCCGCAGTTTTCAGCATTCCATGCAGTTCGGTTAGATTCTTCTCCAGGCTGTTCATATGATAATTCAAAATGAACGGCTCAAAGCTCACAGGGAGCGACTGGAGAATCACATCTGTGGCCAATTCATTCTGCAGTGGAAAACCGAGCTTCTCCAGGCTCTCAATGTAACCAATCAGCTTGATTACATGAGGACTAACAGGAGCACCCTCAGCCAGCTTACACGCAAACAATGCTTTAGATATCGAATATCTTTCAGCCCTTGCTTGGTTCTCAAACATGCCCTTGAGACCTACAATCATAGTGTAGGCATCGGCGTGCTCATATTGCTTTTGGAGCTCAGAGTTCATCGTGGCAAGCATGAGACACCGACGTCTAGGGCATCGTTAGTGTGCTTCTCATAAGCACGCTTTATCGCGGATGCATTTTCGTGCAATTCATCAGGATATGGACCGTCTAGAACATATTCCTTCTTTTCAGCCTTGAGAACAATTCTCAAGTTACGATACCAATCCATAAAATTCGTCCCAGAGAGTTTTTCCCTCTCCAGAATCGACCGCAAGTTAAAACCAGTGTTTGCATTAACAGCATTTGGTGCCATCTACAACATAAACAAGTAAAGTTTTAGCACTATGTTCACGTTAATCTCTTATTAAACAATTTCAATAAAAGATGTTTCCTTTAAGATCACTTTCCCTCCGGCAATCTCCATGGAACAAGATCCATGGTCACTGCGGTTCAGGTAAGGACTTGTCAATACCGCTTGAACCCGCGACATAGGTAGGCAACACCTTGCCAATCACATCGTATGTGACTCTTGCTTGTTGGGGTTGCATCATATGAACCGGCGCCCAACACTGATGCCCCGAAGTCCCAAATCCTATTTGGATGACTCTGTTAAGCAAACCAATACTATGCTTGTGAGTGCACGGGTTAGGCTACACTCACTCTATTGTACAAGTAAGAGGGTGGCGTTCCTGACTTGTCAAGACCTTATCCACCAACGTACAAGACAATAGACGCAGCTATTGAAAAAGGGCATCTTACTCTTAATTTTTCGAGGGAAACTATTCAATCAGGTTAACATATTCACCACATATGACATGAAAGAATAGAAATGCAAGGTAAATTATCACAGGCAATCAGATTAGACTGTGAACAAGTATGGCCCATGACGTGGCGATCTCCATCTTCCACAACCAACCTTGCACAGTCGGGCCATCTGGATTGAAGCCTCCAAGATCATGTACTAAACTACTACATCTAGCAGCTAGTAGCAAAATTACATGAGGATTCAAGGCATCACAAGCCGGCACGCAGGCCGTTATACAATAATAGGACAGCCCACAGCTGCAGTTAACCATGACACGTAGGCCATGAAATATACAATCATGCATCATATACACAAAAGGGTCCATACTGTTCACAACATACCCTGCAAAAACAAGTTAGGCGCTGGATCGATTCTAGCGCGCGGGAAGTGAATAAATTTTAATTTATGGGCGCTATGCTGACTATCACGGTTAGCGGGCGGGGTTCGAAGGGGCAGCGCCCCTCGCGGGTGCGGGCAGCGCCTGTAGAAAATTTTCGGGGTACATAGATCGCATCTATGAAAACGCTATGGAAATTCAATCGGGTTGATCTCATCAAGCCGATTCCAAGCCATCAGAATGCCTCAGTTTCCATAGGATCGATCTTCATCGATCCATCGCGCGAGGTCCCCTTGAGAGGGCGGTGACCACACCAATCTCGATCTATTAGCTCGATCTGTTCGTTGCTTGCAACTACCCCGATGGTGTTACCAGCCGGTAGGGGTAATGCATGGCACGAATCTGAAACGAGCACGAACTAACCTTTTTGATCGTGTAGATCCACCAACTCATACCTCATACTTCCCCAAAACCGATTGATCTAATCAACCCGTGATAAAACACAACAGCACATCAACATGTGCGAGCGATCCAGATCCAAAACTACACATGATCGGCTCTGATACCACTGTTGGGGTAACCGGTAGGCTACGCGAGCATAAAATCAAAATTTCTACCGTGAACACCCAAGATCACATGCAAGTAAAGGATCACAGATCGTTACCCTTGACGCGCAGATGCAGCGGAAGCAGATACGCGCGTTGAGGAAGTAGTCGATCACCTCCCAATTGGCACCGAGTGGTCGCCGATCTCCACCGAGTGGTCGCCACCTCGTCCGAGTGGTCACCAACCTCGCCCGAGTGGTCGCCGACCTCTACCGAATGTTCGCCGTCCAGCGCGTCCGCGAGCGGCAGCACCTCTACCGGTATCCACACGTCCCGAGCAGGAACACCGTGCGGGGTGTGCTAGCACCTCGCCACACAGCCAGGGTTTCTGGAGAGCAGGAGGGACGCACGGCGGCTGAACGTGGTGAGGGTTCTCCACGGTGCACTGTTCCTTGCCTCGCCTTTTATAGACACGCTAGTGGGCCGAAGCCCGCTAGGTTTCCATCTCCAACGCGGATCTCATCGATGCACAAAAACCCGTCAATCCTATTCCAACTCGTTAAGTGTGTGACCCGTTAGGTTCAGTGCAAGTCGGACATGAATCCAGAACCCGTTTCCAATTCATTGATCAACAGCGGCACCTAGCAGTACGTATTGACCCGAATGCACGTAATCATTATTCGGCTGAACCTTTGATACACTCTCATACCGATCCCTTTTTCCACACGATACCGCCAAGCTCAAGGCGAGATGCGCGCCACCCTTGTTGATAGCTCGACCACTTCTCTCGACAAAGGTGATGGATACAAACCATGACTAACTCCTTAGTCACATTAGCACGCGCAGGTGTTTTCCTATCCATCCACACGAGGGGCCCAGAGGTATCTTCTCCCGTTATCTAGGAGGGGCAAATCCCATCTTGATCATCACACCCTTGGCGATGTATCGTGGCATACCCAGTATTCATCTTTATGACTACCCTGTTACGGTGTAGCGTTTGATGATACCAAAGCATACAAGTCTACATGCTAGGTTTCCATGACAATCTCAGGTCTAAAGACCATATAGGCGTACCACTCGAGACTATACGCTGATGGCACTATAATAGATAATAACTCACAGCGTCTCGGAGTGGGTCTTGTCCGACTACCCATGTTCTCCAACATGTGTCCATTTTTATTGATTCGATATCTCCATATCTATGGTATGTGAAACATTATCATCAACCAATAAATGTGCTGATCAAATCATCACCGCTCCTCGTAATGATATGGATCAGGGACCCGTTTAGAATAATGTCACTTGACAATGTGTTTCACAATCAGATCGCATCCAATGAACAAAGTCGCAACATATATTCAGGGAACCAATAAACAAAGTTATCATAATTTCATGAACAAAGACGTATTTACAATCATCACCATGATTGATCTAGGGCATATTCCCTTCATTAAGCGGGGTAGTCAATCATCTGTGTGTGAGAGGCAAGCTTAGAGCATTTCTTTTCCCCCACTCCACCTAATCTCTCTCCCCCCATTTTTTTCCTTTCTTTTTTCAGCCGGCCAAGCCCGCACCCGATCCCTTGTGGAATCCTCCTCCTCTTTATTGGTTCCTCCTCCTTATTGTTCATGAAGCAGCTAGGGAGGTAGCTCCTCCAGCCGGCCAAGACTTCCTCCCCTTGTGACTCCAAGCTCCAAGCAGCTCATCCAAACCAGCAAGCCGGCGCCTCCACCTTTCCCCCCCAGCCAACAGCAGCAATCCTTGCAGCAGCGTCTCCTTCCTTGCCTCCCTCCTTGGTTAGTGTTTTTCCCCCATGGTTACTCCTTGTGAGCTCAGATCTGGAGTCCCTAGCCCGGTTAGAAATGGTTCTAGGGTTGAAAGTTTAGGGGGAAACTAGCTATTTTGGAGGGAAACCTAGGTTCTATTTTCGAGCAGAATTTTGCCTGTTTTTGTAGCTCGATTTTGAGGTAGTTAGAGTGGTCTAGTTGTAACATCCCGGCACCTCACGTGCCCAAAGTGCTACCAAAACCTATCCAATTTTTACCCAAATTTTTTTTGCAAGATCTCCCCTGCTAAATGGACATCCACTTAGTAGGCAAAGAGATGACAATTAACAAATTAATAACAACAACAACACCAAGGAATCAACTAACCATCATGACCCGCTAAGCACATACAAAGGATCATGCTCTTCTAACAACTATAAATCCGCAACATCAAAGAGATCATAACAACTACAACAAGGTTATTACAACGATCTCAACTAATTACCAAAGGGAACCAATAAAATAACTTAATCCATAACATGTCATGAATGTTAGTGAGGTGTAGCTAAGTGTAACACCCCAAAATTTTGCTTTTCTTAAATTCATGTGTGATTTGGAACCTTGGTGAATTTTTGGAATTTTCTGGAATTTATTTGGATTTATTTGGAATTTATTTGAATTTATTCTATTTTGAAATAATTAAAGAATTTAACTTTGAAAATAAAATTTTGTTGGAAATATTTTATTTGAGTCCAAAATGTTCCAAAATATTTTCCAGAATTTTTCTGGATTTTTTCTGAGTCTTTTGCTATTTTTAATGAATTAAATGAATTTCTGAGAATTTAATTGGATTAATTAATCGAGTGGGTTTTACTGTTCATCCGACCGGACCCGAGTCCGAGTCAGACTCGAGTCCGACCCGAACCCTAACCGCGTGACCGTTGGATCTAGATCCAATGGCCACGATTGAGCCACGTCACCCGAGCCCGAGTCTGACCGAGCCAGCCAGCTAGCCCGAGCCAGACCCGAGCCCAAACCCTCGCACCGTTGGATCTTGATCCAACGGCTGACGTTGAGCCACGTCACCCAATCCGAATCCAACTCGGATTCCGCCGCCGCAACGGAGTGGGCCTCGGTTTTCGCGTGTTTCACGGACGCCGAGGGCCCTATTTAATGCGCCGCCACCGCTGCCGTGACGCCGACTTCCGTGCGCACTGCAGCCTAGCTCACGCCACCAGAGCCGCTGCGTGGTTGCGCCGCAATCGCCACGGAGTTGGAGGAGCGTTCCGCCGCGTTCAATTGCAGTTTCCGCCGCCGTCCTCCGTCGCCGTTGAGCCCAGATCCGGAACCGCAAGGTCAAGCCGCGCCAGAGGAGACCCTTCACTTCGCTGGAGGAGCCCTGCAACGCCGTCGCCGTGCTCGCCGTCTTCGTCTCCGGTGAACCAGCCACGCCGCAAGCCATCGCCGGACCCCGAGCTCCACCAGCCGTCCGATCCAGATCCAAGGGTCCAGATCGCGCCACGTCACACCCCGGTGAGATATCACGTGCTAATCCCAGATGTATTTCCAACCGTTGGATCTAGATCCAACGGCGAAGATTCTGCCACGTAGCCTAAACCGTACAGTACTAGATCCTTTCTCAGCCGTTAGATCTAGATCGAACGGTTAGGGTTAGCCACGTTGTTTACGTTAGATTGGATCTTGACCGTCCGATCAAGATCGAACGGTCCAGATCAGCCGAGTAGTTTTTCTACTGCGTTAGGCTAGATCTAATCTGGGTCGTTGATTTTCAAATTAACGGCCGAGATCACGCCACGTGGCCGGGAGGCCGACCGTCGCGGTCAGCGCCCGCGCGTGGAGCGTGTCTCTGACACGCGGGGCCCGCGTGTTAGTGGGGCCCAGCCTAGTGCACCATGACGTCACGCTGATGTCACGGTGGGGCCTGCCTGTCAGCCCGTTCGGCTGAGCCATGCGCTGACGTCATGCTGACGTCACCGGCAGGGCCCACCTGTCAGCGACACGAGCCGTGGGCCGAGTCCACGGTAGACCAGGCCATGCCCGTGCGCCGGGTCCATGGACCCAAGGCGATGTGGCAGCTTCTGGTTGGTCCACGTGTCACGCTGGCGCAATAAAAGAATTTCCGAAAAAGAAAATGATTTATTAATTCGAATTATTGATTTCAGAATTTGATTCAAACTTCAAACGCTTATAACTTTTGCATTTTAACTCCGATTTGAGTGATTCAAATTTCTAAATTTGTATAAAATTTAGATCTACCTAATGATGAATTTTATTTAATTTTTGGACCAAATTTTTTCTCTATATAATTATTTAATTGATTATTTAAACTTCAAATGCTTATAACTTTTGCGTTTCAACTCCAAATTTGACGATTTCAGTTTCTAAAAATTTATAAAATTATGTTCTCTCTGTTTATGAACTTTATTTGGTTGTTTGGACACTTTTGTCTACTATCTTATTTATTATTTGCTATTTGCACGCTTTACGAGTAGACGTTGAAGTGCCCGAAGGCTTCGAAGGAGAAGTGTTGACCTAGGAGCCAGCTCAGGACCAAGAACAAGTACTCTTTGAAGGCAAGTTGTGCTTTGACCATGTTGATCCCAATTTCAAATTAATTCAATTTAAAACTATTGCATGCTAGTTTAATTAGAAAATACTTTATTTAAATATGGGAAATTAGATAAATGCCAAATTGCTGTATGACACCTTGGTTAATTATATATGTGCCATGATCCCGTGTCACCCTAGTTGTGGATTACTAGTTGGACATTACTAAATTGCCAACATGGGAAATTAGATCGTTGTAGTATATTGCTTAGACCTGCTACATGCTCATGACATGATTTTTGGACAATCAAATGTTAATATTGACTTAATGATATATTGAACCTGTTTTGGAAAGGTATCATGTGATGTTGATGGCACGTGGTGCATGGTAATCAACTGGAGTTTGATAAATAGCTTTCGACCGGGGCATGTGGCAAGAATGATCGGGTGGGCCAGTTGTGGCACCGGGAACGTTGTGTTGGTTCTTCGGGTAGTCTTGCCCTGGTCGCCCTAAGGACTTAACCTTGCAAGCCTTTGAACTAGGTCAAACGTGCAACCACATGTCTGTAATGGGACGTACCTAGTTGAATAAGTTGCTAATAACGTACCTGTGGGACCTCAGGATGTCAACTACACCCTTTGTGTAGTTGTACGGGGGAGCGTACCGGGGCTGCGGCCAGGTACCCATCTAACGGTGGTTTGGCCTAAACTTCGCCTTCGCTAAGGGAAGGGTTAGTGTGCAAACACCGGAGAGGACCACTTGTGCTGTTAGAGGTTTTCGAAAGACTTTGATACGGACACTCGCCTTTGTGGTGTTTGACTGTATCTTGTGGGTAAAGTGCATAACCTCTGCAGAATGTAAAATCTATTCGAATAGCCGTGTCCGCGGTATTGGACATCGCTCGGGAATTACAGTCAAGGGTTAGACTTTCTTGAAAATAACTTGGTCTTGAAAGGTTGGGTTGGTTTAATAATGATGTTGATGGAAATGTGGATTAGGAATGGGAAAGATGTTTACTAAACTCCTTGAAAAGTTATTGATCTTATACTTGTTTCTATTGTTTTCGAATCTACTTATGCTACTTGTCAAATGTCAAGCATCGCAAATATACCCTGAGCTATTCCTTTGTACTAAGCCGTGCATGTAGTATATTAGTTTGCATTCTGTGCATGACTTGCTGAGTACCAAGTACTCACCCTTGCCACAATACAACACCAGTTGAAGAGGAGTCTACACCAGCTTTGGAGGAGGAGCTCCCAGAAGATCCGTCTAACTAGGAAGCGAGCCCAGTCAGTTGCCTGTGGTATACTGGATGGCGCCACGATGTTATCTTATTTTTTCCGCTGCTATTATTTCTTTTTTAATAAGTTTCGCCCTGCGAGGCGTATATTTGTAACTTGACCATAAGGTCGAGCAACCAGTTTGGTTAACTAATTAAAGTACCCTATTATTCGTTGCGTATGATTGTGATATTTGCCAATGTTGAGACTGTGTGCACTAGCGCGTTCCTGGACTAGTGCTGAATACACAGAGGGTCTGGATTTGCAAATTCGGGTCCCGACACTAAGTCCTTTCCCGGCAAGACGACCTCAGAGTACCTAAAAACAATAAACAAACAAGAGTGAGTCCAAAGACTTAGCAAAGTGCATCCAACAATTAAATCATAGACAGTAATGCATTTAAATCAACAATAAGTACAATAATATCACATCAATACCATTTACCTCCTTTACCTCACTTCTTACTTCTCAATATACCTCGCTAAACTTTCGGGAGGGGTCCATGACTCGATCCCAAAACCTCACATTTCCACTAGCACAATAAACATTAGCAATGCAATGCAACATGCATGCTCATGAATGTATCTTTTCTTTGCACATACTGGTATTGCCGAGTGCACACCGGTCGGTGTGCACCCTCATTCCCTTCCAGCCCGTGGAGGGTGCCTACTCTTATTGTCTCGCTCCCATTCACCTCGATGAATGGGACTACGAGGTACGACTTTCGTGTTCACTACGTGTGAACACAGAGGCCCACATCAGAATGGGTCACCTCTTCCGTTATGAATGTACAAATGC
Organism: Rhipidocladum racemiflorum; assembly: GCA_036346355.1. Taxonomy (NCBI): domain Eukaryota; kingdom Viridiplantae; phylum Streptophyta; class Magnoliopsida; order Poales; family Poaceae; genus Rhipidocladum; species Rhipidocladum racemiflorum. Next base: position 52,137,972 of record CM070580.1, read on the forward strand.
AATTAACACAATTAACTTGCATCTACATTCATTTCCATCTTTTCACATGGACAATTGAAATACATACATAGCGATCAATTCTCATATTCATGACTATAATCATCATCATCCACTCAATCAATAGCATTAAATAACTTTAAATGCATAACCATTTGACATTCCTAATTTACTCGTATGATGCAACACAAATCGTGTAATTCATTTCAACATAAACATATTCATAATGATTAACAAGAATCAAGACTCTTGCATCATATGAGGAGTACACTTGCCTTTACCCACTAGGGATTGGGTAGCGAGAAGCTTCGTCCACTCCCGAGATCACAATTCCTGCAATAAATATAAATACATCTATCTCAAACAATGCAAGTCATTACAAGCGGCAATTAACAAAAACTTCTTTCGCCCTGCGTGAAACCCGCTTTAAACTCCCTCCACTACACCCATTAGCTTTTCATATGCAATCCAACTCAATTTCAATTTCCAATCGGCAATAAAAGCCCACAACTTTACATATCAACACTTCTACTCGATTTCTCAAAATAGTCGCTTCAACTCAAAATTTCCCTTCACGGACAACAATCACGCAAACTCGCATAATTTCTAAATAGCTAAACCAAAATTCGAGTTCTTATACTCTAAATGACCCCAAGGGAATAAGCTTCAGTTATCACAAACCATTCAAGTAGAAACTATCTTAAAGACCCTCAAATCATGCTCCAAACACTCAGTCAAAATTCTGAATTTTCAGCAACTCTAGTTTTCAGGATAGCAAATTCAACAAAGTGTAACTTTTGTTTCACTTAGAAAAATTGAGTAAACTTAGACTCTAATTAACCACAAGAATATAATCCACCATTATCATAAACCCATTCAATTTGGTTACTCCTCAATCAATTCCAGTTTTTCAAAAGAACAAGGCTCATTTACACTAATTCCAATTCCGGACAGTCCGCATTCAAATTAGCATATCTCCTAATTGGCTAAACCAAATTTGGAGTTCTTGTGCTCTAAACTACCACAAGAAGATAATAAATCCATAGATCATATCCATTAAAGCTAGTTATTTTTCAATCACTACCAGTTTTCAAAAGAACAGCCCACTCGTAATACATGAACTTCTGAAATTTCAGAACAAACACAATTTTGGATAGCAACTTCAACAAAGCATTTCTTTTGATTCTAGAATGCAAATCAAGTAAACGAACATATTTTATCAATCTACATAAAATTTTCTATCTTTCTCTAGGCAAACAGAAAAGCTAATTCGGACTACAAATAGCTCAAATCATCAGTTGAACATTGAATCTACCATTACCACAACACTTTGGACAGCCCGCACTAAAACAGCCATAACTTTCAATTGGCTTAACAGCTTTAGTGAACTTGTGCTTCAATTAAAGAGGAAAGGAGGGGTTACAACTTTGTCCACTACCGAAAAACCATGGGGTGACTGCATCTGCCCCAAAACTAAGCTCCAAAACTCAGGTTCAATCTCACCCAAAAACAGAAAATTTTCCCTCCAACCCTACACCACATTTCCCTCCAAAATACTTAGATCTAGGAACCCTAGAGACATCTAGACTTGCTAGGTACTCCAATAGAGTAGGAAAAATAAGTTCATTGCATTACCTTCACTCATCCCATGGAAGAGGAAGAAGAAGCAAGCAGCTCGGGTGGGGCGCTCGGGCAAAGAGGGAAGAAGCCGGCCCTAGCCTAGGGTTTGCTGCCTTTCATCCCCCACATGGGCCAAAAACCCCACCACTAAAAGCCCAGAACGACGTCCCTCAAGGCCCAAACTCCCCAACAACGGCCCACGAACCCGGAATTGAACAAAAAATGTCTTAACTCCTTATCGTAATGTCACAATTTTATACTAAAACCATCTGTGATATTGTTGTATATCATCGACGGTTTCTAAATAGAACCGTCTATGATGTTGTCACTGATGGTTGCACTATAAAACCATTTATCAAAATCATCTATGAAGAGGCATATAATATAAGCCTTTCTGTAGTAGTTTAACCTACCGTCGTCGCTCTTCCTCGACTTTTGGTCCAGTCTCAATGTTAGTGAGACTACTGTTTCGATTGCTGAGCAGTGTTAGTTGTACATCTGTTGATATCTTTGTATAATGTGTAGGTATGGAGGTCTATCGGATTGTACGGTTGACATACTTTCCTTTTTAATCTCACGATATACTATGAGTATTGGTCAACAGAATGCCATCCTAGTGTGGTGCATTCTATCAAACCTACACCGAGGACCATGAAAAACACTTAATTTGTATAGCCACTGCTTCGTAGGGTTAAATACGGCCTGTGCCGGCCGTTTCATCTAGCTGGCTTGTCCACATGGAGACAAACCATCCAGATCGAGAGGAAATGTCTCAACACATCAGCCAGGAAATGTCTCAACTCATCAGCCATCCAATGGCTGCAATATATGACCGTGATTCTAAACTTTTGACTAAAAAACCGATTGTGATACGTGTATCTAACCTGTAGATTTTGGCAATGGGTTATCACAATCGGTTCTGAGATAGAATCAATTGTGATGAGGGGCACCTCATGCAACAATTTTCTATTCACTCTTTAGTGAAATATCTATGCTATCGAGTGGCTCTTCATTTGTTGTTGTATGTGTATTTGCTGAAGGTGAGCTCTATTGTAACACCCCGGCATCTAGTATGCCCGAATGCTACCAAACATAGACTAAACAACATCTAAATACCACGAATTAAAGTAAATTACAGCAAAGGCACAAATGCTAAAAACCAAAAATTTCGGCAGCATCTCCTCTGTTTAACCATGATTTGAAGCAACAATAATAGCATAGCAAAATATGGCATAATACAAGACATTTTAAACAGCAATAATAAGTGGCATGACAGCAATATAAGTCCAATTTAAGCATTCAAACTCTTCATGCGCCAAAAGAAACGATTAAGGCACTTATAGCTCACAACTAAACCATAAGTCAAGTTGCAACACACTAAATTTATTATCAAAAGACCAAATGAATAACTGTGGGAACAATTGTGTGAAGCTACGTGTAGAGTGTGACTAGTTCCCTTCCCCGCATGCCGGTTTCATGGTACCTAAAACAACAAGAAAGCACAAGCGTGAGTTCAACACTCAGCAAGTATATTGCAAGGGTACAAAAGGATTATTACATGGCTACAACACCTCACATCATGCATATCATCAAAATCATGCTCACATATCATTATTCACACATCATCATCATCATGTATGCAATGTGATGTGATGCACATGCCTCCTGGAAGCACATACCGGTATTGCTGAGTGCACACCCGTCGGCGTGCACCCTCTTCCCCCTTCCATCCCGTAGATGGAGGGTGCCTACTCCTCGCTTCCATTCACCGCGGTGAATGGAATCACGATGTAGGTCTTACTCAATGGCGCCCCGAACTAGTCATAACTTTCTCACCGACCTCACCGGACTAGTTATGACTTTCTCACCGACCCGGCCATGATCATGCCATGTATGCAAATATGCCAACATCATAAATAACTTGTATATTAACACATGGCATCACAATATAATAATCCGTATTCATCATATCAATGGCAAACATTAAAGCACGGCATGTGAACACATCATAAATCCAATTGCAACTCATCAAAACTAACAACCTACAACCCGCTACCCATTCCAATACACTTGCCTCAACCACGGGCGACGGATTGACGAGAAGTAGAGGGCACTCCTGGGGTCACACCACCTGCACATATGTACCACACACTCAAAATCATGCCCACAAAACAATACGTAAACTCTCTTCTACCCCGACTTCGCAAACTACTCGCAAAACCCAAAAACAGAGGTTCGGTCCCGTCGGGACAGCAAACTTCCAACGAGCATAACTTGAGTTCTAAGACTCCAAATCGATTAAACGAGTACATCCTCGCGTAGCTTAGGAAATTTCCTAACTTTGTCTAAGTATATGGAAAAACTGATTCGGCTTCTAAAGTGGTTTAATCTACAGAATACCGTGATCTGTTCCAATCTCGTCACAGTTTTGAACACGTTCGGTAAAATGAGCATAACTTTCAAACGGCTGGTCGGAATTAAGCATTATTTAAGTTCAATTAAAGGTATTTAATTACCTACAACTTCTTAAACAGGCGGACGACTAAATTCTGACTCTAAATTGGCGAAAACCCAAACCCTAGGTCGACTGCACAATCTGCCCGAAACAGAGAACGTGGTAAACTCTAGATTTCATCTAATCTACTCAATTGCAGCACCACCAATTGATCTAAAAACATGATATCAACCCCTAGAATAGTACCTAGACCAACCCCAAGGATTCCCGTGGCCATACCTTCGCCCGACGAACGAAGAACCAACAGATCTCGTCCCGGTTCGCGCGATCTCCTTCCTCGCTCCAAATACACCGGATCTCCTCGTCGCGGAGCGCTCCAATGGACTGATCTGCGGGGTGGTGAGGTGGAGAGGCTTCCCTAGGGCAGCAAGGGTGGTGGAGAGGGGAGGGGAGGGGTGGTGGTGCAATGGGGAGGAGGGAGGAGGGGCGCACGGCCATGGAGGGGTGGCGGCTAGATTGGGGAGAGGGGGAGGCGCCACATGGGGAGAGGTGTGGGGGGTGGCTAGGGTTGGGAGGGGGCGCACCAAGCCCCCTCAACCTGGTCTCCCTCCCCTCATCGGCCCGTACCCCCTCCACAAAAGCCCACTGTAACACCCCGGCATCTAGTATGCCCGAATGCTACCAAACATAGGCTAAACAACACCTAAATACCACTAATAAAGACTAAATACCACACACTCACAATCATGTCCACAAAACAGTAAGCAAACCCTCTTCTACCCCGACATCGCAAACTACTCGCTAAACCCAAAAACAGAGGTTCTGTCCCGTCGGGACAGCAGCATTCCAAAAGGCATAACTCGGGTTCTAAAACTCCGAATCAATTAAACGAGTACATCCTCGCGTAGCTTAAGAAATTTCCCAACTTTTTCTAAGTATACGGAAAGACTGATTCGAACTCTAAAGTGGTTTAATCTACAGAAAACCGTGATCTGTTCCAATCACGTCACAGATTTTAATACGTTCGGTAAAACGATACTTTCAAACGGCTGGGTGGAATTGGACGTTCTTTATACTCACTGAAAGGTATTGAAATTACCTACAACTTCTTCAACATTTGTACGACCAAATTCCGAATCTAAATTGGTGAAAACCCAAACCCTAGGTCGACTGCTCATGTTGCCCGAAACAGAGAACGTGGCAAACTCAAGATTCCATCTAATCTACTCAATTCCAGCACCACCAATTGATCTAAAAACATGATAATACCCCTTAGAACAGATCCTAGACCAACCCCAAGGATCCCCGTGGCTATACCTTCGCCCGACGATCGAAAACAGAATGGATCTCCTCTCGGTTCACGCGATCTCCTTCCTCGCTCCAATTCCGCCGGATCTCCTCGTCGCGGAGCGCTCCAACGGATGGATCTTCGAGGTGTTGAGGTGGGGAACTCCCCTAGGGGCAGCAAGGGAGGTGGAGAGGTGGTGGAGACATGGTGGTGCAATGGGGAGTAATGGGGAGGGGTGGCACAATCAAGGGAGAGGAGGAAAGTGGGGGTGGCAGCTAGGGCATGGAGGTGGGGGGCGCAACCAGCAGGGTGGGGGCGCAATGAGGGTTGGGGAAAGCCCCCCCAACCTAGTCTCCTACTCCCAAAAGGACTCAAACTCTTCCCCACCAAGGCCAACGACCCTTTCCCCTAGGCCCAAACTCCCCCGGAAAGGCCCAAATCCCCGGAAACGGCCTGGAAACGCAAATAAACCTCATACCATATGGTTTTAACCTTAATTTCACACTTCATAATGTTTTTAACCTCAACATTCACATTTTATAATGTCACACCATTCCGTAGTGTCACATTCTTCCCCCCTTCAACAGGATTCGACCCCGAATCCGAGACACGCCACTTCGCAAACAAGCAAATCAAAGGGAGTTATGGTTCACGCCTCAGAACCCGCTTAGAAGCCCCTACGATTTGCACCAGCCAGCACTCAGAGGCAAGGAGCTAAGGATCAAAGACTGACAGCTCTAAAGATAACTCACATTCAAAACTTGCCAGAATTCTTACTCAACATTGAAACACAAAAGCACTCACATACAGCCTCAGCACAACCCAAGCGGTAGGTTAAAGTCCCAAACAGACCATGAAATAAAACGGTCTCACACTCCTCATTCCATGCATTCCTTGGCACTAAAGTGCCCGATCCCTTTAACCAAAGCCACTCTCTAGAAGGACATGGTACCAACTTCTAGATCTATCTTCCGCTCCCACGCACAAAAGTGATTCACGTCTTAACTTCTCAACTGTGGTTCGTCATATTCAAGACGACGCAAACCAAGTGAGACACAACACTCTATGATTACTAACTGCTCGAACCAACGGGGTTACATGCCGATCTTTTACAACAAGACCAACACCCACCCCACTACCACCGAAAGGAGAAGCCTACGTTATGACTAGGGTTCTGAAAACCCGCAAATTCAACAACAACCGAACATTCCTCTTCGGTTGGCACAACACGCTCAAAGATCGATGACAAAAGATCCAATACTGTTCAAAAACTAAAAGCAATTACTAGCAACCACCAAGTGGTCCACTAATAAATTGATCAACCCTATCGAGGAACACCTCAATGACAATTCTCCAAGAAAATTTGAATTGGGTCATACCCAACCTTCCTTTACTCTTCACTTCCAAACTAGTTACGATCAACCACTAGCAACGCCTAATATCTTAGGTCATTACCAACCCACAATAAATTTTCCTTTCTTAGAAGGTCTCGCCCTCGCATTCTTCCTTTCAAAGAATCAGAACAAAGGGTACAATCATTTAGTAAGCTCAACCAAAACCCATGAACCCAAAATGATCCACATACAACAACTCGAACTCCAAAGCGCTAAAAGCCACTTTGGAAAGAATCCAGCAACAACCAAAGAGTACTCATCTTATTTTTCCTAAGCTAAGATGCAAAGGAAACACAAATCTCCTACATGCTTCCTTTTCACCATTCATTCTTCATGTAACAACAATACCGAATAGTCATCCACCAAAAGATTTCTTCCTCGGTATCACATGATTGAAACACAATTAACATCGATGGCTGCGAAATTCATATAAACTATGACGGCAACACCATTAATAGGAACACCACATCGTATAGGAAGCCATGTCAATTTGAAAACTAAACTTGCAAAACATCGCATTTTAACCAAAATCAACATTTTGGAAAAGAACATCGACTCCAAAGTCAAACATCTGTACACACAACCGCCACATATTTTTCTCAAAAAAGGGAAACTCATATCCCAAAAGAGAACACTTTGCTAACAACATCACCGATGAAACATCCATAAAAACCACCTTTTGGAGCACTTGCAAACACCACACATGTTATGCAAATAAATCCAACTCCAGTCAAAAAGAGTTACAAATTAAATCTCAAGAGTTTCCAACACAACCTACGATGTCCATCTGCTTCCGTTAAAATTTATTCCAAAGATAATTCAGGGTGAACGCGAAGGAGCGCGATCCACTCAAAAAACTTTTGGGTGTAAATCCATACTCATAACACAAATTAAACAAAATAGCCAAAACCAAATATTGGCACCAATAGCTACGGGTTTTAGGGAAACTCGGAAACACAACACAAGGAATACCTTGACCGAAGGCATTCAACCAAAATGGCAAACAACCACACCAGTTGAAAGGGTTTTAAACACCAGCTCAGCATGAATCCCACCATAACTTGTATTCCACTACACTTACCATTTAAGCATTCAAAAATCACTATTTACTCATCAAGAGAGTCCAACCGGATTTAACAAAATTTACATAACAATTTTTTTCTCTAGTTACCATTCCCAACACTTTTAATTAAGGTTTAAGATGCTTATCACAAAGGCACCCAACCAAGACTACATTGACATGATCCCCACGGATCACCAAATCATATAACAACATATTCTATATTTCAAACATAGTACTTCAACAGCTACTTGAGCATGGTCAACCTATAAATTTTATACTATCCATACGTCAAAATCTTGACAATTGAAACTTGTTCAATCAATAAAATGACTTCAACAAATAGGTAATATCTCTACAAGATAAAATTTGTAAATAGGATTCTAAGATATGCATTCATTAAGATTAAAATCTTGCATCATGATTATTATCCATTGTTCATCCCATCACAACATGTACTCGACATAATACCACCGTTTTACACTTTTCTTCTATTGGATCAATGGTTTCCAACAATTAACAACACTACCAAGGCATGAATATCAATTCTTTGCATAATCATCAATCAACAACATTGCTTTTAGCTACCCTATACATAGGTTGCAACAAAATTGTCACTACACAACATACTCCAACTATTAAATTAGATTTAATAAGTTAGATCAGCACAATGTTCTTAAAACAACAACCAGACCTATGTTTTTTTTCCAATTGACATCGGTACTAACATTAACACTACCCTTAACAACATCATTAACAATAGGTCTTATGTCTTCTCCATTGAAATTAATACCAGCATTGTAGAGACACAACTGCATACTTCCAAATATACTAGTAGGTTTCAACAACATAAATAGTAACTCTAATCAACTTCCAAATTAAAGCCACTAGTCAACATGATTAAATTTCTCTATTAACCCGTTAGATTAGAATAACTTTAAACAATCGGCAAGGTTTCTTTAACAGTATCATTAATTTACATCATCTTAATGTTCTAACTATGCATCAAGGTTTAAACTTTTAACATTAAGAAGGATCATAAGCACTTTTAAAGCAAGGCAACAGATTCTAAGCATGTACATTAACCCATTTAATCATTCTCGCTACAGAGTAAACTACAACACTAGTAGTCTATTTATTCTCAAGCTAGAGATAACAACCGCATTGAATTGTTCAAACTCACAAATTAACTTAACAATACGTCATCCCATAAACCACATTGGTACATGCTACATAACATGCTAAACAACAATTTTTACTAGGGACAAACGATTTCAGTCAAAAAAAAAAACTACTTACTTTATTTGCAGCATTCTAGTTTTAAAACTCAACCCAAATTCGTAAGGAAACTTGACTCGCAAAATTGCAATGAGACAAACCCAAACTTGGTCATGCAAAAGGAAGTCTCCAAAACACTTTTCAATCTCAAAGACTCCCACAGGAGGGAACCAAGCGATCAAATAAACCTTTGCGGACAAAGGCACAAAACATAAATCGACACAACTTAACTTTTTTGCACACGCTTCAATAACTTCTTTTAAACTCAGAGTAAGACACACAAGAACCAAAACTATACTTTTCTTTGCAAGGCAACCCACAAAACCGGTGTCCAAGCCAAAAGGCGCAATGCTAAATTCCTCTTCTTCGTCTTCAACCAAGGAGGACAAAACCAAGGAACACCGAAGGGACTCTCCGCGAAAAATCAAATCCCAAACACTTTTCTTTTGATTTCAATCAACTAAAGTCAAGAAAAACAACCAAAACCGACCGTCAGAACTGTAAAGAACATACGAAGGAATCCACCACCAAACTCTTCTATTTGACTCCAGTCAACTACCCGATCTACGACAAAAAGGATAAGCACTCTTCTCCTACAGGGGTTAATAGTTCTTCGGTGATGGCGCTAATCGGCCACACCGTCAAACCTCACACTTACTATGAAATAAGAGAGGTGGCCAAAACCCTTCGGCACCAAAACCCCAATTTATCACAACAACAAGAACAATTCAATCATTTATCTCATAGACATAGCAACATGCATTATCAAATGAAGCATTCAACATCATAGCTTAAATTCAACATTTAAGCGTAAAGAAACGATACCCATACCCTTTCCTACTGTGCATCCATTGTGTGTCAAATTTTAGATTAGTTATACCACTTTTGCAAGTTTTAATGTTGCTATCCTATGACAAAATTTTAGTTGAAACCTAAGCCATGTTTCTAAGTTATTCCACATCACATTTTAGTTGTACCCTATAGCATGACACTAAAAATACACATTCCAAGGACCTACAGCCCGCTCTGATACCAACTGTAACACCCCGGCATCTAGTATGCCCGAATGTTACCAAACATAGGCTAAACAACACCTAAATACCACTAATAAAGACAAATTACAGCAAAGGAGCAAATGCTAAAACCGAAAATTTCGGCAGCATCTCCTTTGTTTTAACATGATTTGAGACAATAGCAATAACATGCAAGTAACGTAATATCATAAGATATCTAAAGAAGCAATGTAAATGGATATGGCAACAACATAAGGCAATAATATCAAGTTCAACCTCTCCATAAACTATAACGAAGCAAATAAGGGACACGACCACACAATTTAATCCATACACCAAGATTCATAGCACTATTATTAAGATCATGACTTCAAAATTTGGTAAATGTGACTGGAACTACGTGAAGGTGTGTAGCTAATGCCCTTTCCCACATGCCGGTGTCATGGTACCTAAAAAAAACAACATAAACACAAGCATGAGTTCAACACTCAGCAAGTATATTGCAATGGTACAAAAGAACAATTACATGGCTACAACAGCTCACATCATGTCTATCATCTCATTCAAGATCACATATCATTATCATCATCATTATGTATGCAATGCGATGCGATGCTCATGTCTCCTTGGAAACTCATACCGGTATGGTTGAGTACACACTTGTCGGAGTTCACCCTCTCCCCCCTTCCATCCCGAAGATGGAGGGTGCCTACTCCTCGCTTCCGTTCACCGCGGTGAATGGAATCACGATGTAGGACTTACTCATTGGCTCTCCGGAATAGTCATAACTTTCTCACCGACCTTCCCCGGACTAGTTATGACTTTCTCACCGCCCGGGCCATGTAACATGCCATGGATGCAAACATGCCAACATCATAAATAACTTGTACACTAACACATGGCATCATAACATAATAAACATATTCATCGTATCATTGGCAATCATTAAGGCATGGCATGTGAACATATCATGTATTCAAATTCAATCCCAACCAATCTAGCAACTACAAACCGCTACCCATTCCAATACACTTGCCTCAACCACGGGCGACGGATTGGCGAGAAGTAGAGGGCACTCCCGGGGTCACACCACCTGCACATAGGTACCACACACTCACAATCATGTCCACAAAACAGTAAGCAAACTCTCTTCTACCCCGACATCGCAAACTACTCGCTAAACCCAAAAACAGAGGTTCTGTCCCGTCGGGACAGCAGCATTCCAAAAGGCATAGGTACCACACACTCATAATCATGTCCACAAAATAGTAAGCAAACCCTCTTCTACCCCGACATCGCAAACTACTCGCTAAACCCAAAAACAGAGGTTCTGTCCCGTCGGGACAGCAGCATTCCAAAAGGCATAACTCGGGTTCTAAAACTCCGAATCAATTAAACGAGTACATCCTCGCGTAGCTTAGGAAATTTCCCAACTTTTTCTAAGTATACGGAAAGACTTATTCGGAATCTAAAGTGGTTTAATCTACAGAAAACCGTGATCTGTTCCAATCACGTCACAGATTTTAATACGTTCGGTAAAACGATCATAACTTTCAAACGGTTGGGTGGAATTGGACGTTCTTTATACCCACTGAAAGGTATTGAAATTACCTACAACTTCTTCAACAGCCGTACGACCAAATTCCGAATCTAAATTGGCGAAAACCAAAACCCTAGGTCGACTGCTCATGTTGCCCGAAACAGAGAACGTGGCAAACTCAAGATTCCATCTAATCTACTCAATTACAGCAGCACCAATTGATCTAAAAACATGATAATACCCCTTAGAACAGATCCTAGACCAACCCCAAGGATCCCCGTGGCCAAATCTTCGCCCGACGACCGAAAACCCAACGGATCTCCTCCCGGTTCGCGCGATCTCCTTCCTCGCTCCAATTCCGCCGGATCTCCTCGTCGCGGAGCGCTCCAACGGATGGATCTTCGAGGTGTTGAGGTGGGGAACTCCCCTAGGGGTAGCAAGGGAGGTGGAGAGGTGGTGGAGAGGTGGTGGTGCAATGGGGAGCAATGGGGAGGGGTGGCGCAAGCAAGGGAGAGGAGGAAAGTGGGGGTGGCGGCTAGGGCATGGAGGTGGGGGGCGCAATGAGGGCTGGGGAAAGCCCCCCACCAAGGCCCACGACCCTTTCCCCTAGGCCCAAACTCCCCTGGAAAGGCCCAAATCCCCGAAAACGGCCCGGAAACGCAAATAAACCTCATACCATATTGTTTTAATCTTAATTTCACACTTCATAATGTTTTTAACCTCAACATTCACATTTTATAATGTCACACCATTCCATAGTGTCACACCCACAATTCATCCCCCTTGGGCCCAAACTCCCGAAATCGGCCCGAAAACGCGATTAAACTTCATACCGTATAGTTTTAACCTCAAATTTCACAATTTATAAAGTTTTGACATTCCGTAGTGTCACATCTATAGCATATCAAATTTACTGCAGTCAACCATGCACCATTTTGTTTAATCTCATGTGGTGTTTCGCTCCAGTGAGGAGGGTGAGGCAGTTGAACAAGTTTCGCGTGCCGATGAGCCACTTGAATAAGTAGAAGTGGAGCTAACCTGGAAGAGGAAAGTGGGAAGCTCTAAATCAGGAGAGGCAAATTATAACCTTGTGTGTGATGAACCGGAAATCAAGTTAGAGGATACCCAAAAATTCAAAGAATTTGAGCTAATATATACAGTAGTGGTGATGAAAATGTGGTAGGGATGTTGGTTCTGTTGTATGTGGGAATTAATGCCTCTATTCTCCATTAGATATGCTAGTAGTGGTGGTGGTGAAAATTTCTTTGAGAAAATATGTACAGCAGTGGTGGTGAAAACACCTCTAGCATATTCCAAACTTGGTTGTATAGTCCATATCTTACTTAAACACGTATTACAACATTATGATTTTGTCGTAAAACGCAATCTTTTCCTTTTTCATTGGTTCTTAACCGATGGTTCTCTTGTCCTTTGTTTGCTTATGTTTTCAGATTGCACTTGATAAGTAGTTCCATATGTATCAAGAACTCGAGTCCAACTGGTGACATAGGGCAGTTTCCTGAGACATGAATGGCTGCACTGGAATGATTGCATACCATGCTCACAGTAGCTGCAAAGCGCCTGAAATATCCTTGCTGCAAGAAGGCAATGAAAGGAATGCATTTCAGTAGCATATATACAGAAAATTCAGCAAAGTGGAGACCTACTTGGCTTGAACTTAAATTAGATGGCAAATAGAATTAAAGGTGTGATGGACACCACATCACAATCGGTTCTAACTCAGAACCGATTGTGATGAGGGTGGTCATCACAATCGATTCTTACTCAGAACCGATTGTGATAAGGGGCCCCCTCATCATAATCGGTTCTAGCTCAGAATCATTTGTGATGTGCTCCTGCCAAAGTAAAAAATTGGGCGCCAAAGTGAAATTTGGGCATCAAGCAGGTTCAAATTTCAAAATAATTTTACTGGGAAAGCCACTGCCCTATATATTTATACACACCCTTGTACTCACCACTCATCTCCTCCACTTGCTCCTCTCCCTCTCACTTGCACTGTAGATAGATACATAAACAGATAGATAGATAGATAGATAGATAGATAGAGGGAGTGAGAGAGATAGGAGCCAAGGTGAAAGGCAGTCAGGCACTGGGATGTGGATCTTGGTTTTGCATTTATTGGTTTTGGAAGAAATTACTGCATGGAGCACTTCGGTAATGGTAAGGAACTAAACTTTGATGTATTGTGATTTCTTCTTGTCCAAATTAAATTTATTTCTTTATTTGCCATTATGTCATGCACTAATTTTTTAGTCATTTTCAAATTCATGGTAATGGAAAATGGGCATGGCTACAAAGATGAGGAGGTGGTGTAGACCAAGTACAATGTAGACATGGAGTATCACTAGCTCTATAAAATGTTGTCAGTATATTCCATAAACACGTTCACAATATTTTGTCAATTGTATCACCGTCTTTTAGTTGGATGAATGGGTAGATGATGCATGTGTACTAACTGTTAAGTATGTTTGTGTTCTATATTCATGTAAACGAATGTGATACATGATCACTTGCCATGTTTTTATGATTGCCAATGATATGATGAGCATGTTTATTATGTTATGATGCCATGTGTTAATATGTGAGTTAAACATGATGTTGGCATAATTGCATACATGACATGTTACATGGCCCAGGCGGTGAGAAAGTCATAACTAATCCAGGAAGGTCGGTGAGAAAGATATGACTAATCCGGAGAGCCAATGAGTAAGTCCTACATCGTGATTCCATTCACCGCGGTGAACGAAAGCGAGGAGTAGGCACCCTCCATCTTCGGGATGGAAGGGGGGAGAGGGTGCACACCGACGGGTGTGTACTCAACCATACCGGTATGAGTTTCCAAGGAGACATGAGCATTGCATTACATTGCATACATAATGATGATGATATTGTTAAGTGTTCATGAATGAGATGATATACATGATGGGAGATGTTATTGCCATGATATTGTTCTTGTTGTCCATTGCAATATGCTTGCTGAGTTTCGAACTCACGCTTGTGTTTTCTTGTTGTTTTAGGTACCATGAGAACGGCATGAGGGGAAGGGAAATAGTCACATGCCCACACGTAGCTTCACCATATTGATTCCACAAGTCATTCTATTAGTTTGATAATAAATTGCGTGTGATGCTCATTGATTTAAGGCTTAGCTTTGCTTTATGAGAGTTTTATTGTTCGTTTGACACTTGGAGACATTAAGTGCTTGATGATAGTTTTATATTGTCGTTAAGACTCTAATTATTGCTGTTTTAGATGTCTCTCATATTGCCTTATATTGTTATACTGTTGTTGCTCCTTCAATTCATGTTAAAACAAAGGAGATGCTGCCGAAATCTCGGTTTTTAGCATATGTACCTTTTCTGGAATTTAAGTTTAATTGTGGTATTTAGATGTTGTTTAGCTTATGTTTGGTAGCATTCGGGCATTTTAAATGCCGGGGTGTTACACTTACCTTTCCGGTGATCGCCAAGAACGCCGATGAACACGAACCCGAACTCTCTAGTCTCCCTTAGATCGCGCGGCACCTTCTCCCTACAGCACCAAACTCCAACAAAACCTGTCCAAAGGCCGGGGAAACCCTGAGGTGGCACAAGGGAGGATGCACCACAGTTAGGGGAAGGGGATGCACCAAGATCTAGGGAGGGGAGGGTCGTGGGAGAGGGAGGAACGTGGGGGAAGGGGATGCACCAAGATCTAGGGAGGGGAGGGTCGTGGGAGAGGGAGGAACGTGGGGGAAGGGGAGGAGGTGCAAAGGAGGAGAGGGGTTGCTGCCATTCGCCCAAAGGGGACAGGGGAAAGGTAGCTAGGGGGAGGCGCAAAGTGAGGGGTGGGGGAGCCCTAGGGTTTTGGGGGAGGGGAATTCCCCCCTTCAGGCCCAAAAAAGTTAGCCTGAAGGCCCAAAATTAGCCCAAAACTGACAAACACCTCAAAAAAATTCAGATTTTCTCCCCAAAGTTCTCCTAGAATATTATAATCTTCCTAAAGTTCATTTGGGACATTACACTTTAGTGAGGATATACCATCTCATTGTCACATGTAGTTGCACCTACTTCCTTTCCCCACTTCTCTTCCCTTTCAAAAGTTCTCACGTCACTACATTTTGTGGCATACTCTTCATCCCACTTTTGGATCAAATTTTTTTGACTTGAAAGTTATTGAACCAAAAGTTTTTTCAATTTTTTTGAACTGAAAGTTATCGAACAAGAAAATTTTTAATCTAAAGTTTTCAAAATGAATATTTTTTTAATTTCCTGTTTTGAAGTTTTCCAATTTGGAATAATTTTAAGTTGAAATATCCCAAGTTGAAATATTTCTGATTTGAAATATCTCGAGTTGAAAATTTTCTAGTTGAAAGTTGTTGATATGAATTTTCCTGAGTTGAAATTTCCCTAGTTGAAAGTTCGAATAATGAAATTTCCTAAGTTGAATATTCTATGGTTCAAAATTTTTCTATTTGAAATTTCTATAGTTGACATTTTACCTAATTAAAAAAATTAATTAAAATTTTCTAAGTTGAATTTTTCCAATTTGGAATATGTTCAAATTGGATTTTTCCATGTTGATATTTTTAATTGAACCTTTCTATTTAAAATTTTAAGACTCGAAATTTTTGTGTTAGATAGGAAGGAAGGGGGTAGAATAAGTGAGCAGGGAAAAGGAAAGGGTGGTGGGGTAGAGGTGGATGAATAGGATGACATATGGCATTCTAGTAGGGTGTTCTCAGGTTTTTTAGTTTGAGGGTAAGGGTATCCTCAAACTAGTCGTAACCTTATTTGTCTTGTTATATATTCATAATAGACCTTTTAGCATCTTTGGAATGTATCAAAATATACATTAAGCTAGTATCAAGAGATAAAAAAAGTTTAAATGGTGGAGGTACCAAGATGTACAAGATTTTAAGGGTGATTTAGTTGTACCTCATGTAACCTTATAAGGATGGTAAAACTCTATATTAGTATAACTTCATAAACAATACAATATTGTGATATTACTTTTGATGGTAAATATACTAATATTATTTTTATTTGAAACCAATTTAAATAATTTTCTATGTACGAAATAGTTCATGGTCAAAGTGTAAGATGTTTTACTTCATGTATTTTAAAACATCTGCTTAATAATTAAGGGTGTGTGAGTATTGAAGTCAACAGTGCAAAGCTAGCTAGCTCATGGAGCAGCTGCTCTTTGATACATAAACAAATGAATTATGTAGAACTTCAAAGAATGCTGCAAGGGCAGATTTGGATCTTGCGACAGCAAACCACTTTAAGTCGTACCAATGACCCTTGTTGTTCATGCATGTACCAGTTGATCTATCTATAGCTAGCTTGCGTGCATGTCTTATCATCGCTAGGACGATGACGACGACAAAGAATATTGAAATTGATGTCTCAACTAATCGCTATCCAGTTGCAACAGATAAAAAGGAAGCATTAATAAAGAATATGGTATTAATTTTTGAATTTTAACTAAGAGCTTTTTACTATAGAAAAAAAATAACATACAAACACACATACACTACACATACGTACATACGTGTGTGTACGCTCACCCCTCACGCTCGCCCGCATCGAACAACGCTCGAACATAGACAAGCTGTGAGCTCGGCGAGCATCTGAGCCAATCGAGCTGAGGGTCGACCTCAATAACGTATTAATTAGATAGTAGGGTTTGTAATCAAACCCATCCATCTCTTAAGAGGGTCAAAATTCTACGTACCAGACGACACTGAGCACATATCTTCAAGTTGAAGCGACTTAGTTCCAAGATAGGGTCACATTGAATTCAACTAACAATGAACAGCTTGCTTGGATGGCAATGTGATTCCCTATGGCGGTGCCCATACATGTGCGATTGCTGGATGGTTATTGATGCATGACTTATATGGGGCTACCAAATTCGAGCCCCTAACTAACTACACACCTTTTCCGTGCAAAACTTTCCATAAACTCACGATTACACTCGTGCAAACCGACAAGAGCAATTCCTGTGCGTCTTTCATTAATTTGTTTGATATATACTTTCATTTCTATTTCCTGTGCGTCTTTAATTTATTAAAATTAGTCAGTATTACAGGCTATAGAGTGGGCACATTTTGCTTGATCATGGTTTTAAGGACCGGTTGGTTGCTACAGTTAGCTTCTTGTAGTGGTCCGATGCATGGGTCCTCCAAAGTTCGACATAATACACCTACAGCAAGCTCTTAATTACGCACGTAGCAAAAAAAAGTGTGGTATGCGACAACTATATTCGTGAACCAATCACACTAGACAATAATAAAAGGTTAAACAAACTTGCTTAGGAAATCATTACTACAAAGTAACTAATAGATGACGGTCTATTTGAATCGATTTTTTTTAACTGACACCGATAAAGTTTTTATGTCGATTCTAAAACTCAAAATGATTGGAAGACTATTTGTGTCAGTCAGTTTCCACTAAAATCCGACACAAATGTATTTTTGTCGGTTCTTCTAAATTGGAACCGACACAAATAGTCTTATTTTTGTGTCGGTTCTAACCAAAAACCGACACAAATAGTAGTCCTATTATTTGTGTCGGTTCTAACCAAAAAACGACACAAATAATATTATTTGTGTCGGTTCTAGCCAAAGAACGGTTACAAAACTTCAGATGCCGTTTTGAGGCACTAAACGACCTGCGGGTTTAAGGGGAGGGAGACACGTTATATATCACATGCGATCACACCAGCATTAAAGCATTGGATCCTATAAGTACTCCGAAGTTAAGTGTGCCTTGAGTGAGAGTAGTTCTAGGATGGGTGACCTCTCGGATTCATATTAGAACTTCGAAGTTAAGCGTGCTTGGGCAAGAGTAGTACTAGTATGGGCCACGTGAGGTTGATGCATAGCACGTAGTTACCAGACACAATTACAAATAATAACAGATACATTTTTTATCATATTATTTGTGTCGGTTTGAAAACCGACACTGATAATCTTCGATTATTTCTGTTGGTACATCTGTGTCGGTTTGAAAACCAACACTAATATCAGTTTCGAACCGACACAGATGAGCTTCTCTATAGTAGTGAATGTTGCATGAGTACCGCTCAGTGGAACACTACTATAAGAATATACATAACAATCGGTTCTTTCTCATCATCATAGTCGGTTTTGGTGGCGATAAAAACTCCAACGATAGTAATGAGGAAACTCTATCACAATTGGTTCCGGCGAGATAGTGATAAATAGTCATCACAATCAGTTCTTTGTGGGAACCGATTGTGATGAGGTCGTCATTACAATCGGTTTCCACAAACATAGTTACCAGACACAATTACAAATAATAACAGATATATTTTTATCATATTATTTGGTCATATTATTTGTATTGGTTCTAGCCAAAAACCGACAAAAATAGTCTAAACTGACACAAATAGTCTTGAAAACCGACATCGATAATCTTCGATTATTACTGTCGGTACATCTGTGTCGGTTTGAAAACCGACACTAATGTCGGTTTCGAACCGACACAGATGAGTTTCTCTATAGTAGTGAATGTTGCACGAGTACCACTTAGTGGAACACTACTACAAGAATATACATCACAATCGGTTCTTTTTCATCATCACAGTCGGTTTTGGTTGCGATAGAAAGTCCAACGATGGTAATGAGGAAACTCTATCACAATCGGTTCTTTGTAAGAACCGATTGTGATGAGCTACATATCACAATCGGTTCCCACATAGAACCAATTGTGATGAGGTGGTTATCACAATCTATTCTACACGGGAATCGATTGTGATGATGTTACTGTTCATCATCTGAAAATAACCTCTACACAATTTGACAATATCACAGAACATTCACAATATGACAATATTACAGAACATTCACAATACATAGCACATAACATTCACAATATGGCTATCACAGAACATTCATAATATCTAACACAATATCACATAACATTCAAGCATATCACATTTAGTACACATCACATTCACATTAATATTGTTTACATTATATGGACTAGTAAGAACCTATCGGGTCTCTAAATCTACCATCCTCCACTATAACTTCTGTCCAGTACCACTAGCATATGTGGTCTCGTAATTTCTTGAGATCTTTATTGCTTAGGCTCTTTCGGGGCTATCAAGGTCCTGCAAAATAGAAAGTAGTACACTAATATATTTAAGTTATAAAATTTGATTGTAAAAGGCTGATAGTACTATGTATGTAAACAAATATCACATTGGCAGTATTATGTGACAGTAGTGCAATAATCAGTTCTATACCTTAGGGAGAAGTTGTGAGCCGCCGACCAGATCAGCATGTGATGCATTACGTAAAAGCCACATAGTTCATCGCACCCCTATTGATGACACTGCGAACAAAGAAACTTAAATTAGGAGACGAATAATAGATGTCAGGAAAAAAAATCCTATGATAGACCTTATCGATACTCGCCCCTGCACAAGAATGAAATCGAGAGACAAGTTCCAGAAATGTTATCCTCGGGGATTATCATACCGAGTATGAGACCATTCGCTTCTCCTATACTTTTGGTGCAAAAGAAAGATGGATCATGGAGGTTTTGTGTGGACTACCGTAGATTAAATGATTTGACTATAAAGAACAAATTTCCAATGCCAGTGATTCACGAGTTGTTGGACGAGTTGGCGGGTACCAAATATTTTACAAAAATGGATCTTAGATCAGGTTATCACCAGATATGTATGAAGGAAGAAGATGAGATGAAAATGGCATTCAAAACTCACCATGGTCATTATCAATTTATGGTCATGCCCTTTGGTCTCATGAATGCTCCGGCAACGTTCCAATGCGTGATGAATTCAGTTCAGGCTTCATTTCTCAGGAAGTTTGTTTTAGTGTTTATGGATGATATATTGATATACATCCCTTCTCTCAGTGCAGAGCTGAACATTTGATTGCAGTGTTACAAATTCTTTGACACATCATCTTTTTGTAAAGATGTCCAAATGCATTTTTGCTCAGACACAAATAGAGTACTTGGGTCATGTAATTTTAGATAAGAGTGTTACCACAGATCCTAGGAAGACTCGGGTATTATTAGACTGGCTAATACCAATGAATGTGACATTTGAGAGGATTTCTAGTATTGACTGGGTATTATCGAAAGTTTGTAAGAAATTATGGAGTATTATCCAAGCCCTTTGTTGAAGAAGAAGGCATTTGAATGGGGAGAGCAGGCAGAAGAAGCTTTTATTACATTGAAACAGGACATGTCGACAACACAGTGTTAAAGATTCCCAATTTTGAACATGGTTTTGAAGTAGAGACTGATGCATGTGACCAGGGAGTACGGGATGTTCTACTGCAACGGGGCATCCAGTGGCATTCTTCAGCAAGGCATTAAGACCCACCCATAAACAATTATCCATCTATGAAAAGGAATTTCTAGCACTAATGTTGGCAGTTGAAAGATGGAGACCTTATTCGCAATGCAATGAGTTCGTTATAAAAACAGATCACCGTAGTCTGTGCTATTTGGATGAACAACAACTACATTCAAAGATGCAAAGGAAAGCCATGACACGTCTCATGGGTTTGCAATTTTGAATTGTATATAAAAAGGGGCAAGATAATGTGGTGGCAGATGCATTATCATGAGCAGGGAAGCTGATGACCATACAAACCGTGTCAGAAGTGCATCCAGTTTGGATATAGGAAGTCATAAACTCGTGTATATCACAGATAAGGATGCAGAACAACTCTTAGCGAGTCTAGCAATTCACAGTTCTGACAAGAAAGGCTTTGAGTTGCAACAAGGATTAATCTGGCATCAAGATAGAGTTTGGATCGGAGGAATTCGGCATTACAAACCAACTTAGTTGCAGAATTCCATGCTAGTGCTCTCGAAGGTCATTCTGGAATTCAGGCTACATACCAACGTCTGAAGAAGTTATTCTCATGGAATGGAATGAATCAAGGAGTAGAAGATTTTGCCAGACAATGCCAAGTGTGTCAAATGGCAAAAGGGGAAAGATCTAAACCTAATGGATTATTCCATCCTCTACCAATTCCAACCACAAAATGGCAAGAGCTGACAATGGATTTCATCGAGGGTCTAGCAATGTCTGAAGGTTGCAGTGTGATTATGGTGGTAGTGGACCGGTTTTCAAAATATAGTCAATTCATTGCTCTCAAACACCCATTTATAGCTAAAAAGGTGGTTAAATTATTCTTGGAACATATAGTGAAGCTTCATGGAGTGCCAAAATCCATTACGTCGGATCGATTACGTCGGATCGTGATAAGATATTTACTAGTAGTTTCTAGCGAGAACTGTTTAAGGCTTTGGATACTAAATTGCAGTTCAGAACTGCTTACCATCCCCAAACGGATGGACAAAGTGAAAGAGTAAACTAGTGTCTAGAGATGTACTTTGAGGTGCGCTGTGCATAATTCACCGGGAAAATGGAAGTCATGGCTAGCTTTGGCCGAATTTTGGTATAATATAAGTTTTCACACCTCATTGGGATGCTCTCCATTCATGGCTTTATATGGAAGGGATCCACACTATGGTGCCTTGCCAAATATATCTATCATTGTATCGGAAGAGGTAAAGGATGTTTTACAGAACCGAATAATATATCAAGAAATGCTTAAAGAACAACTTGCTAAAGCTCAAAATAGGATGAAGCTTCAGGCTAATAAGAACAGACAAGAAAGGCACTTTTGGGAAGGAGAAAAGGTCCTACTCAAGCTACAGCCTTACGCTCAGACATCAGTTGTGAATAGACCATACCCTAAATTAGCATATAAATTCTTTGGACCTTATATTGTACTTGAGAAGATTGGCACAACAGCTTATCATTTAGACCTACCACTTGCAAGTCAAGTTCACCCTGTCTTCCATGTTTCACAATTAAAAACTTACACTCCTGATTATTCACTGGTTTTTGCTGAACTACCAAGATAGCTGATTTGGGTGCCAGGGCCACAGAATCGGAAGAAGTATTAGAGAAGAGATTGGTGAAGAAAGAAAATTCAGCAGTCGCTCAAGTACTCATCAAATGGACTGGTATTCCAAAAGAAGGAGCAACGTGGGAAAACCTGGATGTTTTGCACGATAGGTTTCCAATAGCTGTTACTTGGGGTCAAGCAAGTTTTCCAGGGGGAGTGATGTCATGGCTGGCGGTTGATCGGGTATCCAACGGCAGATTAGATATTCTTTAGCATGTGTGAAGTTCTTTTGTGAATATAGTAGCCAGCAATTTACCGGATAGGGAACAGTTATGTCTGACAAAACAAACTCTGTAAATGGGTAACTAGTTTGTTGGGAAGTTAAAAACTGTACTGCCGTGTGCTGAGTTGTGAGGGTATAAAAGCCCTGTACTGCCAAGGAGGAAGATACGATGAGAAATGGATTGCAATTCTTGCTTTGTTCATGTTATGTTCCTCTCTTCTTTCTCGTTATCTTCTCTCCGATCTTGTTATTCTCTGAGTTCTTCGACCTCATGCACTGAGAAAAATTCAAGTGCCAGGGGATACTAGCCAGAATGTGCGGCGCACGCCGCACCGTGTAAAATTTACTCTATTTTTTTCTAAAAAAAATGTAGGAGGACCTAAACATATTTTTTTCGGAGCGATTTTAACACTCTATATGTTCACCGGTGAATAATACATTTTTTGAAAAAATATTATAGATTGAGTTGCAAAAAAACAACAGAGATACAGTTGTATACATATATTTCTTATTCCGGAAAATATCAGAAATCGAGTTACAAAAAAATAGAGAGATAGAGTTGCACACATATTTCTTTTGACGAATTTAGTTAACACTTTATTATTACCCGTCAACCTTCTTTTGTCGAGTTTAACACTATGCGTTAACCGGGTAATAATACATGTTCCGAAAAATATTAGAGATGCCAACTTTCTTTTGTCGAGTTTAACAATCCATGCGTTCACCGAGTAATAATATATATTTCAAAAAATATTAGAAATCGAGTTTGGAAAAAAGTCTAGAGATTAAAGATCGAGTTGGGAGAAAAAATCTAAAGATAGAGCCGTACACATATATCTGTTGATGAAAATATTTTTTTCGGGAAAAACGAAGAAAGAACCTAGACATTTTTTTTGACAAATTTGGTTAACACTTTATCATTACCCAGCTAACCTCCTTCTGTCGAGTTTAATACTCTATGTGTTAACAGGGTGATAATGCATGTTCCGAAAAATATTAGAAATGTCAACCTTCTTTTATCGAGTTTAACACTCTATGCGTTCACCGAGTAATAATACATGTTTCGAAAAATATTAGAGATCGAGTTGGGAAAACGTACACATATTTCTATTGACGAAAATACTTTTTTCGGGGAAACCGGAGAAAGGACCTGGACGTAAGGACCGGGGACCTATTTGTTATATTTTCGGACCTAATCGCTATTATGAAAAATTAGAAAAGGGCTCGTTCGAGATTCGTATTTAGAGGGGGGCTTTGCTGTAAAGTAACGAACCAGGGACCTAAACGTAATCTGAAAAAGTTTTTTTTATACTCACAAAAAATCGCAAAGGATCTATTTGTAATTTAGAGGGACCTATCTGTAATTTAAATAACATAGAGGATTTTTTTGCAAAATGGCATGAGGGGTGAGGTGGATGGCTTGAGAGGGCTCCAATTCTTTCCCACATAATAGATGGAATATTACAGATAACTCTCTATTAATCTTCCTCTTGTTCCGTTCATCCGCTAACTGTTGACCCAACGAGCTCGTATAGACTTGATACATGCCATGTTTAACACATGTATTAACTTACTCCCTCTGTTAATGAAGTGTGGTAAATTTCAAAGATTATTTTTAAATTATATATGAATAAAAAATATAAAAAGGTAATGATGTGGACAACTTTTGACAATGAATATGATAATAGCATTTTTACATGACAAATTTAAATAACTTGATGCAGCGACATCTATATATTTACGAACAAGAGAGTATAAATAATTGTTCAACAAAATGCATGATTTCGATCCTCATGTGAAAAAAATGATGTTTCATTCCAAAAATACAACATAACGTTATAAAAGTAAATTGTGAGACAAATCTACTTATGTAATTTTCATACATTTTCTGAATATTCATAAAATGTTGTTGATGAAAACTAAATAGTTTTACTGCACTTATTCTAGAACTCCACTTCTAATCAGCAGGCCGTTAGGCTACTATTGGCTTGTAGTTCCTTCTTGCCTATAAATATACTTTTGGAACTGCATTGCAGGATATCCCCAAACCAAAAGGTGGAACCTTTGTGAGTCACACATTTGATTGCTCATGGCTCCTGCTTCTCGCAAGCACGGCTCTCCTCTCCCTTGTTTGTTCTTGTTCCTCGCACTGACCACCACAGTAGCCAATGCACAACTGTCAGAGAACTACTATGACGCTTCTTGCCCCGCTGCACTTGTCACCATTAGAATTGCCGTGGCGGCGGCGGTGCTCCTAGACCGCCGCATGGGAGCCTCCCTCCTCCGCCTTCACTTCCACGACTGCTTTGTGCAAGCAAGTGTTCCTCGTCTCTGTTGCTCAACCGCTCATATATATAGCTTATATATAGTTATCCTTCTTTGCGCAATATTTTCTATGTTTGATGCATACATACGAACAAGTTGAGAAATTAGTCCAATGAAATGATTGATATTAGTATTGATGGTTGACATGTGTGTCTTACGTACGCTAGGGCTGCGACGCGTCCGTGCTGCTCGACGACACGGCCAGCTTCGCCGGCGAGAAGAACGCGGTGCCGAACGCGGGGTCCCTGCGCGGGTTCGAGGTGGTCGACAGCATCAAGATGACGCTGGAGCTGATGTGCCCGCGGACCGTCTCGTGCGCTGACATCCTCGCCGTCGCCGCACGTGACTCCGTTGTCCAAGTAAGCTAAACTAGACAAGATCGATATATCTATCTATCGTCTACTGAAAACACACACATACACACACACACACACATATATATATATATATATATATATATATATATATATCATTATTCTGTCAGCAGAATGTAACGCTAGCTAGTGATTGTACTGGTGTTGGACTTTTTTTTTTTCAGCTCGGGGGCCCGTCATGGACGGTTCTTCTGGGGAGGAGGGACACCACCACAGCAAGCGCGTCCCTGGCCAAAAGTAACCTCCCCTCACCAAACTCCAACCTCAGTGATCTCGTCGCCACCTTCTCCAACAAGGGGCTAAGCAGCACTGACATGGTTGCCCTCTCAGGTACGCACAATGAACACAAATTAACCTGCCGGCCAGCCAATCTATGCTTTAATTGTTCACCCTAATGTAACAGATAGCACTCATGTACTCAAGATATTACCACAATCACTTTTTCATCACTTTTGTCATAATTTTAACTATAATTTTAGCAAGCATCCTAAATATTTATCACTACTACTAATCAATGTTAACAAGAATTTGCATAATAACATAAAAAACAATAGCAAATAAAATATTAGGACCACACGCTCAAGCACACCCGAAACTATGTGCTCGGGCATGCCCAAGTTTTCGCACTTGGGTACACCCAGATCAGATGTGTCTGGAAGCAATATTTACCTTCTAACAATGATGAAGAATGAGGATATGTATACAATAGCTGAACAACTAGGCTTCTCATTAAACATTAAATCAAAGAATTCACAAGACTAAAGGATGATACAAAAGTTCAACACTAAGCTAACTAAACAATTCATTATTCCCATAATGATTATTAATACTGAATGATGATGGACAACAATGTGACAAGTGAAATGATGGCGCTACTCCCATCCCATGCATGTCACTGCCTTCAACGTTCACTTAAAACATTAAATAAACAAGGGTGAGTTTATGACTCAGCAAGCATATAATAAAACAGTGAGCAATTGCAATTCCATCATCATTAACTCATTTATATCATTCTTCACATCTATCCATATATCATCATTCTTGTTTAAAATTCAAATGATCGTGCACATATTTTTCCCTTTAGCATATGCCGGTATAGCGGAGTTTTCACCTATCGATGAACCACTCTTATCCCATCCTTTTTTATATGGGTCCCGCCCCATCCTCTTTCCAACAGGTCCAATAACCACTCCCGTGAAGTGCCTACATTAGTTGGACTTTCCTCTTCCCACCCCATGGGATTTCCTACACACAGTATGCTATAGATATCACTTAGGCCATCTCTCTCTATCTCATGATGCATATGATGTCGTATTTATCTTTTAGTTTATTAATCATTGTTGTCATGTTGTGTTGTTTAGTTTTCATGGTTGAATCATCGATAATAAATCAACAATATGAAATTACTCATAAATTAACATCGTAAATCATCCATAACTATTAAACAATAATTTCACAAATCATCTACCATTTTACCCTGTACTTGCCTTTTAGCCGTGTGAGACGGAGTGCTCAGTGAATGAAGCCAAACATAAAATCACACCTCTTACAGTAGGTAATACCAACTCAACCTCATGCCATAACAGTAAATATATCAAACATAGCAATATCGTTCCTATGCATGGTCCCGGTCCTAACTTTCCTTCTTGATGGCAGCTTCCTCTTTGTTGTCCCAACAATTGAAAGACCATATATAACTTCTAGCTCAAGTGTTCAAATATAGTAAACCATATATATTCTGAAAACTATATAAGATTTTCTATAGTTTTTAGTTATCCATATTTACAAATTAATTCATTTAGACCCTCATTTGCAGTCCTAAACACCAACCTGTTGTTTTACTAGAAAGGAGATTTCACAATTTTGTAACTATTTTTATATAACTTCAAATGTAGGAAACCATAGTATCTCTGAAATCTAGGAAAAATTATCTAGCATTCTCTAGTTATAGACATAATTTAATTCAGCAATTATCTAGCCCTAAAGAATATATTAACATAACTACGCTCAGCAGCGATGATTTCTGATGAACAACTTTCTGCAAGCCCAGAACATTCAAACCGTTTAACTAAATTTTACGGTTTTTTCCTCTAATGGAGCTTTAGAAAATAATCGATGTTTTTTAAAGCCTAGCAATGCCATCAAACTGACCGCACATACCCCAAAAATTACCCTAAAAACAGATACCACTATTAAACCAATACTATTCTCTTCCAAACTCCAACTCATTGCCCTCCAACTTCCCCATCTACCAAAAAGACTACCATAACATCCTTACACAATATAGCGCCAAGATGACAACCAACAATCTATTTTATATACATCCATCTTGAAGTTTCGATAAAAATATTAAAATTGGTGATCTTTCATGACTCCTATTCTTTCATGCTTTCTCGAAATTCCTGGATCACATCCTATAAAATCCTCGACATATCTTGTGCACAGTGATGCCAATAGATATGAGAAATAACACACATTTGGCGAGCAACGTGAAAAGTCGGTGAAGAGGTGGCTGGGACGAGTCCGGGCCGCCGCCCATGCGACGCGGTCTACCCCGGCCAGTGTGGCATAGCCGACACGACTCTGTGGGGGGTTGTGTGGCCGGTACAGCACAAGTCGTTGCAGTAGCGACTGGCAGCATCGAAGGCGTGCATCAGCGTCGGAGGCGTGGCCGCTACGGCTAGCGCGACACAGAGGGTAGAGGGCGCGGCGGCCGGAGCGACGATGCGTTAGCCCGGCACCACGCGGAGGGAAGGGCATTACGCGCGACCGTATGGCCGACTGGCGGCGCACGACCAGGACAACGTGGCCAGGCTGGGGCGACGCGTAGCCGAGGAGTGCCACGGCATCGGATAGGCGTCGTCGCGCGAGCCAATGGGAGGAGGCGGTGCACACCTGGATGCGGAAGGCAGATTGGGCTTCCCCAATCCTAATGAAGGCAGGAACGGTCGGGCCCAGTCCAGGTTGGGCTGGCCGGACCATATATATATATATATCTACTATATAAAGTGAGAGTTTCTTCCCACGTCACATTAATTGTCCTGCTTAATTGCCCTACTTAATTGCCCTGCTTAATTGCCCTACGCAAGAAACGAAGCGTTGCTTTAATTAGCCAGCTTTTGCAAGAAACGAAGCGTTAAAGATAGATGTTTGATCTTATGAAATAATATTTTTTTTATTTTTAATCTTTATTTTTCGTTATCAATTTTGTTTTTCGTAGCAACGCACGAGCATATAACTAGTATATATATATATATATAGGAAGCCCGTTTTGTACTTCTAAGTGTATGTACTCCCAATCCCAATCTCTATTTGGATAAAAAACAATTTCCTAATTAAGAGGAACTAGTTAACAACTTCTACTTATGGAATATGCATATTTTCACTTCCACTTATCAGTCTATATGTAGGAGTAAGGAGTACATATACTTTATATATATATGAAAATGGTTCCATACTCCTGGGAGTACGTACTCTCACTTTCATTATACCACTTAAATGATGTTGTTATACCTCTTTATCTTTTTTAGTATACTCTAATACTGATTAGAAGATAATCTAAAGTGAGTTCCATAAAAAATTTCATTAAAGTCCACTCTTTATAGAATAATTTATTTATATACTCTATTTACTTATGGAAAAGGGTATATAGCAAAAAATAAAAGATTTTTATGAATTTTTTTTGCATTGGAATATCTCAGAATTGTTATTGGAGTATACTGAAAGTGATAAATAAGTATAACACTTTCATTTAAGTGGTATATTAGAGATGAGAGTATATACTCCCAAGAGTACGGAAAAGACTTCCTATATATAATATATATACACACACGTAATGCATCCATGCATAGGCATATATAACTCGTATGGCACGTCCCTAGAGAGAGAGATACTCAAATGCATGTACATGCATGCACCCGTGACCACAGAAATGATTACACAGTTCGTATGCATGGACACGGCACGAAGTATGTTCTACTTATGTTCTATTTGGCAGAGCTCCAGATTCCAGCTTCACCTCAGAGCTAAAACTTATAGACTGAAATAAAATGACTTAAGTTCATAATTTTATTCTAAAATATAAATAAAATGACCCATCTAAATACTCTTAATATACCTACAGCTCCAGCTTCACGAATCTTATGAAACTACGAATATCCAGCTCCACCAACTCTACGAATTTAGTATACCTACAGCTCCAGCTTCACGAATTTTATAAAACTAGGAATATCCAGCTCCACCAACTCTACGAATTTAATTAGTAGAACTAGAAAACACCCCTCGTGTAGGTAGGCTTGTCTCCGTTCCATTCTGATTACTTTTGTCCGAAGCTCTTTGGCTGCTTCTTTACGTCATCGCTTTGTCTGCATGCACCGAATTCAACATGGTGATCCATGACTGTCGTCTCTGCTCTACTCACCATCTTTCCTTCGCAACCTGACAACACTAGCACGAGCCATGAACTACCAAACTACGTACGTCATAAATCAAGCGACTACCCAACAGCCTCTCAATTGTTCCATGCAATCATGCATGCGTGCCATGCAAGTTATTCGATTTCTATTATGCCTCAGGGGCCCACACTGTCGGCCGGGGCCAGTGCAAGAACTACCGGGACCGGATCTACAACGACACCGACATCGACGGGTCCCTCGCGGCGTCGCTCTGGGCCGGCTGCCCCCAGGCCGGCGGCAACGACGGCAGCCTCGCGCCGCTCGACGCGACCTCGCCGGACGCCTTCGACAACGGCTTCTACTCCGACCTCCTCAACCGGCAGGGTCTACTCCACTCCGACCAGGCGCTGTACGACGGCGGCTCGACGGATGATCTGGTCAGGAGCTACGCGGGGAACAATGATCAGTTCAGCAGCGACTTCGCGGCGGCGATGGTGAACATGGGCAATATCAGCCCGCTTACGGGGACCGACGGGGAGATCAGGACCAACTGCCGAGCGGTGAATTGATGATTATTGGCTATCTTGAAGAATGAATAACGTGCATTTTGCAAAGAGGAAATGGAGTGGCGTCTTACACATCTGCTCTTTTGCGAGGAAGCATTTATTTACAATCTTTGTCCGCATAGCTTTGGACCCAGTGGTGAATCTAGGAAGCAAATAGAGGGAGCTCCTACGTCGAAGTTCTAATTGAAGATAAGTGTACTAATTAATGGTGTGCATCTACGGTCTATTGTCGACAAAATTCAAATTTCACACAAAAATAGAAAGGAAACAAAGTGAAGAATTAAAATATAACAAGTGTGTTACCTTGCTAATGGATAGAATAACATAATTATGTGAGGATGGATCATATGGATCATGCATTGACCATTCAAACTGTAGATTAAAATACAAAACTTAGTGAAGCAATTTCAATTTGTGAATACTTATGAAAATAAAAATTAAAATAAAACTTATGTAACATCCTCAAAATTCAAATAAAATGATAATTAAAATTTGAAATTTGAACATGTTTAATTTTGCATTTTCTTTTGGATTTTTCTGGTTTTATTTGTTTTTGCCTAAAGGAAAAACCTATTTAATATTGTTTTTAGTGAAAGATAAGTGAGTACAATAAAGACCTATTGTGATAAAATGTGCAAAAATTCTATTTAATCGTAAGAAAACCCTAAAAACTCATTAATTAATGCATCCAAAAGTCATGTGAACACAATTATTTATGAAAAGAGAGAAGAATTAATGAAATTTGACTAGGAACAGTATGATTGTTAGATTTAAATAAACATATCCTAACATTATATTAAGCTAAAAAATTACCTTATCTTCTAGAGGGATATACCAATCACTAGTAAAAATATCAAAAAGAAATAATCAAATATTTTCAATTGAAAAATTTAAAAATATAAAACTTCAAAATTTAAAAATTCCAATGTTAGAATTATTAAAACTTAAATATAAAATATTATAAGATGGAATTTTTATAGAAGAATATTGTAACCATAAGTAAGCACTAGAAGAAGTTTCAAAAATGGTTGACAAAATTCGACCATCAAATAAATTAAAATCAGAAAATAAGAAATTGAGCATAGTAACTTGTCGGAATTAATATAAAATCTACACATATTATTTCAACCTAAAATTTTACAAGATAATTAAAATTAACTAAGCTTCGCTGTGGAAAAATATCAAAAATTTTGGAGCTCATTTAATTGGTCAATTAATGCACTCAACCCAGCTTAGCTCAGCCATTCTTCGAGTTCATCGTTTCTTTCAGTAATCGATCGGTGGGGCCTTTGATCCTATTCGAGCTCACCTGTCAGCCAGCACAGCCTCTTCTTCTTCCTCCTCTTATTGGTGTCATGAAGATGAGCTCCCCACTGTTCCTCCCTACTGCGCCATAATTTCACACACCAACCAAGGCCACGCTTACATCGCCCGCTACCATGCCACTACCCTCCTCGCATTTTGCACTGATCGGCCATGCTGTCTACTGTGCAGCACAGCAAAAACCTCTCTAGATTAACACTCGGGTTTGAGCTCGTCTACACCTCTTCTCCGGCTATAAAAGGCACCCCTGAGCTTGCTTATTGCTGCACAGCATTTCCCCTCACTCCCTTCTAGTCGAGAAGCCCTAATTTCCACCACACCGCCACCATTGCTGTAGAGCTCATAGCTTAGATTGAAGTCAAATTAGATCGATATAGTGCTCCATTTCCAAATTAATTTGTACACTAGCACTTAGAACTCACAAGGATCAAAACCCCCTCAACTAATTTCAGAGATCATCGCCTAGAACCTCGCCACCCCTAAGGTCTTCTTCCTCACGGCTGGTGCATGGAGATTGCTCAACCTGAACCTTCTCCGATGCCAAATCAAGGTAAAATGGGTTTCTTTTGGACCCTTGATGCTTAATTTGAGACCGATTAAGCACAAATGGTCTTCTACCGCCATCGCGGTTCACCGCTGTTGCCTCTGCCGTAGGTCGATCACGTCTGGTGGGCCATCACCACCACCGAGCTTCACCTCGGGTGCGCCTTGGTCCCCTGGAGCTCACTGTACCGTTTGATGGCTAGCGTTGCCCTTCCCTCGCCGGCGATGAGCCATAGCCATGCTGCTCTATTCTCGGTTTCTAACTGGTGGGTCCGCCATGTTACTATGAGAGCTCGGATCGGCTATACAAAATCTCCTGTGTATTTCTGTACTAGTCCCAGATCAATAGCTAGTACACACAATCAACAGTGAAGTATAAATGCCAAACATAACGAAATTGTAACATAAATATAAAGTATTAGCCATATGGCTACTTATTACATCAAATGATCACATTACCAGAGTCACGGCAGCGGAATAAAAAAACACGACAAGTAGCGAAACCCAAATAACACCACAGGCGACGACTAGGTACATGCTTAGTTGTCCTAGCAATCCTCTTCGAACTCTTCCAAGTAGTACTCACCGTCTTCAACGGCGTCTTGATAGTTTTCTGATGACAACAGTTTATGTAGTACGTGAGTACATAAGTACTCAGCAAGTCTGGGAAAGTATGCACATGTAGGGCTTTCCAAGGAAGGCTTAATATGGTTTATTCGCAGAAAGCCGAATTTCATCAAACCTTACTTAATAATAATTTCCACAAAGCATATTTTTGTAATTATTTTAACAATTAAATTATTTAATATTTCAGTGAGAGTTCTATCCACCATCACTAGTATAAGGGCTCTATCCGCCACATTTTTAAAAGATCAAGATTATCCACTTATGACTCTATCCGTCATGACATAAAACAGGTTCCATCTACCTGGTTGGCTCAATCCGCCACTTAAGCATCCGAGAGTTCTAACCACTCTCGAATCCCAAAGCATCATTTATTTTCAAAACCAAAATCAAACCGAAAGTCTACCAGTATGAAAGCATTCTTTGCTTTGCCTTTGACCGTAGGCACGGCTATTCGAATAGTTTTAACTCTGCAGAGGTGTACAGCTTTACCCACAAGACATGATCGTCTCTTTAATGCCATGCAATTAACACACTTCCTTTGGTGTGTTGGCAGAGAGATCATGACAAGGCCTTTACAATGTATACGCCTAACCCGACCCACCCGCTGAGGTTTCACCGCTGTTAGGATTCAATCCACCCAGTACAGAAGCCCCCTCTTGCGCCGTGCGAGAAAAACAGTCTTGCCTCTGTCCGGCACTCACATTCCACCATTTGGTGAGTCTAAGTTAGGTTTATACAAATTATTTAGCCGTACCATTATAGACATGTGGTAGTACGGTTATGCTTAGAATGAACAGTCATAAGCGTCGGTCCTTAATTGACTTGGGGCGGTACTTGCACATTGAAGTCTAGTGCTCAATCCGCACCCACCCGACATTCCACTCCACCCAAGTCCAAACCCTTTTTTTATTTTATTTCTATTTTATAAAAACAGTACCAAATATTTTATTAAAATTCTTAAATCACAACTTACATCAAAATTTTGATATAATCCCACCCATGGGTCATTTTCATCAATTCGGGTACTAAGCATATCTACCGTTCTAGTCAACAAATGTCACAATATAAGGTAGGCATGACATAGCAAAGAGTCTTAGGGTTACAATTAAGCATGGACAACAATAATCAAGGAGGTAATCGCAATTTGGATTAACTAATCATTTATATTTGACATACAATGATAAAAGATAGCAATGCATCTTTATAAAACATTGTAAATCGTTTGCAAACATGGGATCAAAATGCGTCAAGAAACTTGCCTTCAGTCGCAGCGGGGATGTCAAATTCTTGAAGTCCGGTGGCGGGGTCGGCGGGATCCTCGGCTACGCACAAAACGGTACAACAAATAAATAACAATAAAATAAATAAAATCCAAAAATTACAAAACTTATACTAGCAGGTATATATTGAATTTAGATGAATTTAGGAATTTGAACGGAGTCAATCAGAGTTTGGACGCAAAAGTTATGACCTCCGAAGTTTGAAAATCCTGGAAAATGGAAAATCGAGGAATATTCTGGGAATCTTCTTTTTTCTGATTTTTGGATTTCTTTGACTCTATTACATGTGGGGCCTCACTGTCATAGAGATGGGGGTTCCTCCCCATGCTCCTTGCCATGGAAAACAGAGGAGGAGCAACTCCTCCATGCGCCAGTAGTAGGGCTGGCCGCCTCGTATGGCGCATGGGGCCGAGGCGGGCCGGGTGGCGTGTTGGGTGTGGCCGGCGACGGGGAGCGGCGGGTCGGCCGAGCCGAGCGGGCTAGAGGCGGTGGCGCGGGCGGCACGCACGGGCGGCGGCGACGGCGCATGTGGCGGGGGCACGGGGGACGATGGCAGCGACGGCCGGCGACGGGAAAAGAACCGGCGGGACGGCGACGACGCGGCGGGGTGGCTGGCGGCCACGCGCCCGGTGCGGGCAAGAACAGAGGCCCCGAAAATTGCCAAAAATTCAGAATTTTGCAAAAAATTGATAGATGAACATGCCAATTGGATGGAGAACTAGCTAGAGCACATCTGGATGGGCTCAAGGTTGCAAGGAATCGAAGAACAACCCACTGGAGATGACGAATTTGATGAAGAACGGAGGTTCGGACGAAGCGACGCAAACACAAAATTCGTCATCCCAACTTGATGAAACCTAAAATTGATGGAGAGGTTATGTTCTAGACATCCATACAAACACGAGGAAGCAACCAGAATTCCAAATGGCTCACCAGAGAAGAAGATGGGATGATGAAACCGAAGAACACGAAAAACGTGGTTTGGCGCCGGTTTTCTCAATCTAGCGGACGAATGGCGAGGACAGGCTAAGGGAAGGTGATACCACTGGGAAGAGCACTCCAACACGAAGATTTAAGAGGTGGAAGCACGTCATTTGGAGTTGAAACGGTCGAGTAATTGCAATTTGAATGCATTTTGGTTTTTGGTAGATTAAATCATTTCCGGCGCGAATTAGGGTTGAAGATCATGGAGGATGGAAAGGTTTCGTCGCTACGGATCCAACGGATCCGGCCGTTCGCGATTTGGAGAATTGAATGCAAAGTTATGAGTGATTGAAGGAAGGAGCCAAGTATGGAGCTTGATGTTCTTTCTCTGTACGTTCCAACCTGAGGTTGAAGAAGCATGAATAGTGCTGCCATGTGTCGCTCCGCGATTGGCCGAGAATTACGTGAATGCAACGCCATAGAGAAAAATTAGCAAAAATGGTTTAAAAATCCCGGAAAAATTCCTAGAACCATTAGGGAATATTTGGAACCCAATAAAATTGGTTTCACGGAATTTGGAGTTTAGAATATTCTGGAGCGAATAACGGGCATTTAACGAAAGCCACGAGCGATAAAATACCAGAGGGCTTCCAAAAATCTTGGGGAAAATCCCAAAATGTTTTTATAATATTTGGAACCTAATGCAATATGTTTCGAGATTTTCGGAGTATTTTCGAACTCGGGTGGAATTTCGGGTACTGACGGGAATCTGGAAATTTGATTTTTCGGACGAGGGAGAATTGAACTCCGATTTTGGACGGATAAGGATGCCAGGTTAAATTAAACACCAAGAGAAATCCAAATTTTGAATTTAATTAATTTAAATTAAATTTTGGTAGCAGATCGAAATTGAGGATGTTACAAACCTACCCCCCTTAGCGAGAATCTCGTCCCCGAGATTCGGACGAAGAAAGAAAGAGATCGGGAAACTCTGCTCGAAGATCCTCTTCTCATTCCCAGGTAGCTTCCTTCTCTGAATGGTTGCTCCACTGCACGTTGCAAAACTTGATTACTCGGCTTCGGGTTCGACGCTCAACTTCGTCTAAAATTTTGACTGGATATTCCGGATACGACAAGTCTTCTTTCAATTCCATCTCTTCATACGACATCCGATGCTCGGGTACTCTGAGACATTTCTTCAGCTGAGAAACGTGGAAGACATCATATACACCCGATTGTTGAAGAGGCAATTCCAATTTGTAAGCAACTTCTCCTCTTCTGGCAACTACTGGAAATGGACCAATGTAGCGGGGCGCTAACTTCCCACTAACTTTGAACCGACACATTACCTTGAGAGGTGAAACTTTCAGATACACATGATCACCAGGTGCAAAACTTAATTCCCGTCGAAGGTTATCAGCATAGCTCTTTTGTCTCGACTGGGCTGTCCTCAAATTCTCACGGATCACTTTGATTTGCTCTCCAACTTCCTTCAGAATATCCGGTCCCATGATTTGTCCACCTTCTGTCTCCTTCCAATACAATGGTGTCCTACATTTTGTCCCATATAGAGCTTCAAAAAGTGCCATCTTCAAACTTAATTGATAGCTATTATTGTAGGAGAATTCTGCATAGGGTAAATTCTGATCCCAAGAACCTTTATACGTCAACGCACAAGCCCTCAACATATCTTCCAATATTTGATTTCGATCGAACGACCGAGATTACATCTAAGGCTACAACGTGGGTTAACCCTAACTGTACGATCTAGATCTAACGGCTGAGATATACCCAAGCACAGTGCAGTTACGGCTACGTGGCTTGATTTAAATCGTTGGATCTAGATCCAACGGTTGAAAACAGATCTAAAAACTAAAACATGGAAATTTTACCTTCGAGCGACGTGGACGAATCTGGGCCTTTGGATCTTGATTGGACGGTGCACAAAGCTCGCGAGGTCGGCGATGTACGCGGTGGAGCTGGCTGGCCGGAGACGAAGACGACGACCACCCGAACAGCGTTGTGGGCACGCTTCGGCGAAGTGGATGGTACCCCCCGACGCAGCTCGACACGGCGGATCTAGATCTGGGCTTGGTGACGGCGGACAGCGGCGGAAACAACGGAAAACCGTGGCAGAACCCTACTCCAACTACGGCAAACTCTAGCGGGCGAACGACGGCGGCTCAGGCGCGAAGATCTAGGGCTACGGGTGCGCACGGAAGATGGCTACACGACAGGGGTGACGGCGCATTAAATAGGGCCCTCGGCGTCCGTGAAAACCGCGGAAACCGAGGTCCACCCGGCTGTGGCGGCGGAATCTGAATTGGATTCGGATTGGGCGACGTGGCGCAACGGTGGCCGTTGGATCAAGATCCAACGGTCACGCAGCTAGGCTCGGGTGCGACACGGTTAGGCGCGACCACGGTCCAGGTCGGGCTCAAGTCGGACTCGGGTTCGGCTCGATCGCAGGAACAGTACTTCACCCGAGTTGGATTTTCCAGCGATTAAATAATTTAATTAATTTCTATAAATTCAAATAATTCAAGAAAAATAGCAAAATAATCAGAAAAATTCCAGAAAAATTCTGGAAAATACTTTGAGACATTTTGGACCCAAATAAAATATTTCCAACAAAAATTATTTAAAACTTTTAATTCTTTAATTATTTAAAAATGAATAAATTCAAATTAAATCCAAATAAATTCCAGAAAATTCCAAAAATTCACAAAAGTGCAAAATAACACTCAAACTTATGGAAAGAAAAAATTTGGGGTGTTACAAACCTCCCCCCTTAACAGAATCTCGTCCCCGAGATTCATGGCTTACTAAAGAATAGGTTCAGAAACTCTTTCTTCAAATCCTCCTCGCGCTCTCAAGTTGCTTCGCCCTCTGTATGGTTGCTCCACTGAACTCTGCAGAAGCGTGTCGATTTATTTCTTGTCTCTCGATCCATGGTGTCCACAATCTTGACGGGGTGCTCCTTGTAGGTCAGATCTTCCTGCAGCTCGATCGATTCCAAGGGTGTTTGCTCGTCTGGCACTCGGAGACATTTCTTTAGCTGGGACACGTGGAACACATCATGCACTCCAGCTAATGATTGTGGCAACTCCAACTGATAAGCAACTTCGCCTTTGTGGCTCAAAATCTTAAACGGTCCAACATATCGCGGTGCAAGTTTCCCCTTGGCATGGAATCTCTTGACTCCCTTGAGAGGTGTAACTCGGAGATATACGAAATCTTTCGGTTCAAAATTCAGGTCTCGGCGATGGTTATAGGCGTAACTTTTCTGTCTTGACTGTGCTATCTTCAGTCTTTCCCGGATCATGGCAATCTGCTCTTCAGCTTCTTGAAGAATGTCCGGCCCAAAGACACGGTGTTCACCTGTCTCATTCCAGTTCAATGGCATCCGACAAGGTCGACCATACAGTGCCTCAAAAGGTGACATCTGTAGACTGGCCTGATAACTGTTATTGTTGCTGAACTCGGCATATGGCAGACTTTTATCCCAAGAGGTTGCAAAGGCTAATGCACATGGTCTTAACATATCCTCCAGAATCTGATTAACTCTTTCAGTCTATCCATCCGTCTGCTGATGATATGCTGTACTGAAGTTCAAACGGGTCCCCATGGCTTCATGCAGCTTATTCCAGAATCTCGAGGTAAATTGGGTACCTCTGTTTGATACAATCTTCTTTGCCACTCCGTGCAAACAAATGATCCTGGTCATATACAACTCTGCTAATTTATCTCCTGAGTAGGTGGTCTTTACAGGAATAAAATGGGCGACCTTGGTCAAGCGGTCCACTATAACCCATATGGAGTCATAACCTCCTTGAGTTTTAGGCAAACCGGTAATGAAGTCCATTCCGATTTCCTCCCATTTCCACTCAGGTATCTTCAATGGTTGCAGCAATCCTGCTGGCCTCTGATGCATTGCTTTGACTCTCTGGCATATGTCGCACAATGCAACATGCTCGGCGACTTCCCGCTTCATGCTTGGCCACCAGAATCTTTCCTTCAGGTCTTGGTACATCTTGGCACTTCCTGGCGTGAATAGAAGTCATGGGCTTCCTCCAGAATCAACTGCTTCAGCTCCTTTTTGTTCGGCACATAGATGCGGTCCTTCATCCACAATGTGCCTTGCTCATCCAACGTAAAGTCTTTTGCCCTGCCTTCATCCATCTTGGACTTAATCCTGCGGATCTTGTCATCATCCTTATGTCCTCCTCTGATCTGATACTCCAGAATAGGCTTGACTTTCAATGCGGCCAAGAATCCCTCATGTACCACCTCAATCTGCATCTTCTGACACTCCTTGCATAGCTCATCCGGACTTGCGGCTATCAACATATTCACGGTATGGCTTTTCCGACTCAAGGCATCCACCATCACATTGGCCTTCCCGGGATGATAATGGATCCCAACATTGTAGTCCTTGATCAATTCTAACCATCTCCTCTGCCTCATATTCAGATCCAATTGGGTGAAGATGTATTTAAGACTCTTATGGTCCGTATACAGTTCGCATCTATTTCCAATCAGGTAGTGTCGCCACAACTTCATGGCATGCACTACAACTGCTAACTCTAAGTCATGCATCGGATAATTCTCCTCATGCGGTCTCAACTGTCTTGACGCATACGCAACAACCCTTCAGTTCTGCATCAACACACATCCAAGTCCTTGGCGCGATGCATCACAATAAATATCGAAGCTTTGATTGACATCCGGCAGAACCAACACCGATGCTGATGTCAATCGTTTCTTCAGCTCCTGAAAACCTTTTTCGCACTCCGGCGTCCATGTGAACTTCTTTTCCTTCTTCAACAATTGCGTAAGGGGTCTCGCAATCGTTGAAAAGCCTTCAATGAAGCGGCGGTAATAACATGCCATCCCAAGAAAACTCTGAATCTGGGTCACCGTCTTTGGCTGTTCCCAATGTAACACGGCTTCTACTTTGCTTGGATCAACAGCGACTCCTTCTACGGTCATCACATGTCCAAGAAACTCCACCTTGTCTTTCCAAAAATCACACTTACTGAACTTGGCAAAGAGTTGCTGTTCTCTTAGCTTCTCCAAAACTCGCCTCAAGTGCTCTGCATGCTCATCCTTTGTCTTGGAGTAGACTAGGTTGTCATCTATGAACACAACGAAAAACTTGTCCAAATATTCCATGAAGACTTTATTCATCATATTCATGAAGTAAGCTGGCGCATTCGTCAGACCGAAGGACATAATAGTAAACTCATAATGTCCATGTCTTGACGAGAATGTGGTCTTCGGAATATCCTCTGATCGGATCTTCAGCTGGTGATATCCTGACCTCAAATCAATCTTGGAGAAAACTCCGGCTTCTCTCAACTGGTCAAACAGATCATCGATCCTGGGTAGCGGGTACTTGTTCTTCACGGTGACTTCATTGAATGCACGGTAATCAATGCACATCCTGAAACTCCCGTCCTTCTTCTTGACGAACAGAACTAGCGATCCCCATGGCGATGAACTCGGTCTAATGAATCCTTTTTCTATCAGCTCCTCAAGCTGCTTCTTCATCTCTACTAACTCCTCGGTTGACATTCGATAGGGTCTCTTGGCTATCGGTACTGCACCAGGTACTAACTCAATCACAAATTCTATGTCCCTATCTGGTGGCATTCCAGGCAAATCTTCCGGAAAGACATCAGGATACTCATTCACCACTGAAATATCTTCTATGCTGACTGCCTTCGTGCTGTTGACCATCAGCTGTCCATCTCGAATGGCGGTTGCTTGAAATTCCACTTTTCTTCCACATAGGCCTTCAACTGAGATAATCCTTCGCCCACAATCCCGCATGGCCTTGTGCTTGGATAACCAGTCCATTCCCAAGATAACATCTAAGGTCTGGGTTTCCAGTATAATAAGGTTCGCTAGGAACTCTACCCCATCTATTAATATTCT
Source organism: Rhipidocladum racemiflorum (assembly GCA_036346355.1). Taxonomy (NCBI): domain Eukaryota; kingdom Viridiplantae; phylum Streptophyta; class Magnoliopsida; order Poales; family Poaceae; genus Rhipidocladum; species Rhipidocladum racemiflorum. The sequence continues at coordinate 52,179,129 of CM070580.1, forward strand.
TACCCCAGAACATCCTACTTTCGTTCGGAGTTCGGAACCAGGGGTTTGAACTATAAGCATGCATTTAAGTCTTGCAATCTCCAAATCATTCTTAGCAGCAAAACCTTGAGAAACAAACGAATGCGAAGCTCCAAAGTCAAACAAAACTATTGCAGGTACTGAGTTAATGAGTAACTTACCCAGTACGACGTCCGTGACATTCTGAAGTGCATCTGCGGTGACATGGTTGACTCGGCCTCTCACCACGGTCTGAGGCGCGGCTCCTGACTGTGTTGTTCCTCGGTTTGCTCCTGATGCAGGCGTCCTAGCTAGTGTGGATCCCAGATTGAAGCGGACTGGGGTCACTCCTGCTATCTTCTTAGGGCAACTGTTGGAGAAGTGCCCTGGCTCGTTGCATGTGTAGCACCGTCTCACTGCTCCTTGTTGACTGCCTGAAGCGGCGTTTCTGGCTGGAGCTGGTGTCTGGTAACCCTGGTTAGCAGGCCTTGGTGCTGGCGACGGTGTCCTTGTTGCATTCTGCAGCTGGAATCTGAAAAACTGATTTGGCACAACCCTCAAACGTTGCTGCGCTCCCTAACGTGATCTTAGCTGTTGCATCCTGCGCTTCCGGTTCTCATCCAGTTCCTTGCGCTTGTCTTCCAGGATGAGTGCTTTGTTCACCAACTCTTGGAAATCTGGAAAGGTGTGGGTGATCAGTCCCACCTGTAGTCCTGAATTCATCCCCTTCAGGAAGCGAGACTATCTGGCCTTGTTCGTCACTACGTCTTCCGGCGTGTAGCGTGCAAGTTGTGTGAACTTGTTCAGGTAATCAGCCACCGGTTGATTATCTTGTTTCAATGCCCTGAATTTTTCCTTCTTTAAGTCCATTATTCCTTCCGGTACATGATACTAGCGGAAAGCAGCTGTGAACTCCTCCTAAGTGATATCCTGTGGGTTCTCCCGCGTGGCGCAGAAGTTCTCCCACCACTCTGCTGCGATCCCTTCCAACTGATGAAAGGCGTAGAGTATCCCCTCATTTCCTACACATTGGGTAATGTGCAGCTTCCCTCAATTGACGTTAGCCAATCATCCGCCTCCAATGGATTGGCGTTCCTAGAGAATGTGGGTGGATGAGTCCTCATGAACTCTGACAACCTTAAGCCCTGATGCTGTCCTTGATTGATTTGATTAGTGGCGGCCTGTGCAGTGACTTGCTGCATTTGCTGCATCATGGCATTCATCAGCTGGGTCTATGAAGCAAGAAAGGCTCCAAAGTTCTGCATGTCAACCGGCGGTGCTGGTTGGGGTGCAGGTGCTCTATCATTGGGGTTCCCAGCTGGGTGAGAACCACTTCCGTTGCCTCCAAGGTTTCCGCGGGTGTTCACCATCTGTCGATTACTCCAAGGTTTCAGAGATGAGAGGGAACAAGAATAGACAAGTAGTAGAGAAACTTATGCGGGGAAAAAGGTGTAACTCAGAATCCAACTTTATTATTTTATATTAACTTGGTATGGTTGCTTACAATGCCTAGGGGCCTTGCAACACATACTGCACACTCAGCAAGCAATGAAAATCCAAATCGACTGGCACACTTGAGTCTAACGCCTCTAAGGGTGACTCTTATTCTATAACGCGACTCGACGAAGGAGTCTCAACTGCAAAAACCTACGCTCACTCGTCGAGAAAACCTCTACTACCTCCTTGCGGCGGGTGTGGCGGCATAGGCGTGAAGCGATCGCCATGCCCCACAATGGCTGTAGTCGAAGAAGCGGCATCATCCTCAGGTTCAGGCTCTGGCTGTGGTGCTGGCTCCTGCTCAGGTGCTGGTTCCTCCGGACCTGGGACGTCCAACTCTAACACTGGCTCCGGGCCCTGCCCATACAGTGCGGTCTCCAGCTCTGCGATCCTTTCCGCAGCATAGGTGACGTACTCACGAGCATTCTCCATGTGCTTCTTCCCTTCCTCAACCTGCTCGCGAGCCTTCATCAACTCCTGGACTGTGTCGTCGATAAGTTCCTCCTGGGCGACGACGAATCTGGCCAAGTGTGCGACGGTAGCATCCTCATCTTCTATCGGCTTCCGCTGAGCTCTGTTGTCTCGACGTTGGTGGTGATGGAACATTGTGCCTTCCAGCTCTCTGGAGTAAGTGCGAGCAATCTGCTGCATCGCTCGACGTGACACCTCCTGAATTCCCTTCTCAAATGTTGACCTCCTAGCGGTGAAGTGGAAAGGACGACTGAACTTCGTCTTCTCTCGAGCATACAACGTGATCTTGATGTCCCATCCTATGACCAGTCCTGCCTGCACGATGGTGGTCCCTCGGTAGAGCGGTCTCTCGAAGCCTCCAAGCAACTGTAGCATACGCCACAACTCTGCAGCGTAGCCTCCCTCACGCTCGGCGTAGTTGTTCTTCATCAACATCTGCTAGAAGACACTTGCGTAAGAACGCAACATTCTAAAATTGAAGTGGAAGACAAAAGATCTCAGCAATAGGTATGAACAAGAAAGAAAGGGGTAAGTCGAGAATTCATTCATTATCTTGACAACTTTTAACTTTAGAAAATAAGTTTTATCCTCACTATGACCAATCTAACTATGGGTGAGCCTATAGTCAACCTGGCTCTGATACCACCTCTATCGGGACTCGAATTTGCAAATCCGGACCCTTTGTGTATTCAGCACTAGTCCAGGATCACGCTAGTGCACACAGTCTCAACATCGATACATATCACAGTCATACTCAACGAATAATAAAGTACTTTATAGAAAGGAAATATAACGGGTTGCTCAACCTTATGGTCAAGTTACAAAAGTGTGCCTCGCAGGGCTAAAGTCTTATTCAAAAAGAATCTGCAGCGAAATATAAGGAAATCGCGTGGCGCCAACCAATATGCCACAAGCAACTGACTGGGCTCTCCCCTAGCTTGTCGGCTCTTCCTGGAACTCCTCCTCTAGTGCTGGCGTTGATTCTTCTTCAACTGGTGTTGTATTGTGGCAAGGGTGAGTACTTGGTACTCAGCAAGTCATGCACAGAATGCAACTAATACTCTATATGCATGGCTTAATACAAAGGATAGGTTAACAGGTTCATTTGTAGTAAAGCAGCAATTAGCATGTAACATAAGTAGATTCGAAAGCAGTAGAAGCAATGTAGTATCAATAACTTTTCCAGGAGTTAAGTAAACACTTTCCCTTTCCTAATCCACATTTCCATCAACATCATCATTAAACCCAACCAAACTTTTCAAGTCCAAGTTGTTTTCATGAAAGTCTAACCCTTGATTGTAATTCCCGAGCAATGTCCAATGCTGCGGGCAGGGCTATTCGAATAGATTTTACACTTTGCAGAGGTTATGCACTTTACCCACAAGATACAACCAAACACCACAAAGGCAAGTGTCCGTAACAAAGTCTTTTGGAAACTTTTAACAGCACAAGTGGGCCACCCTGGTTATTGTGCACTAACCCTTCCCTTAGCAAAGGCGAAGTCTAGGCCAATCAACCATTAGATGGCTATGTAACACCCCAAAATTTTGCTTTTCTTAAATTCATGTGTGATTTGGCACTTTGGTGAATTTTTGGAATTTTCTGGAATTTATTTGGATTTATTTGGAATTTATTTGAATTTATTCCATTTTGAAATAATTAAAGAATTTAAATTTGCAAATAAATTCTTGTTGGAAATATTTTATTTGAGTCCAAAATGATCCAAAATATTTTCCAGAATTTTTCTGGAATTTTTCTGAGTCATTTGCTATTTTTAATGAATTAAATGAATTACTGGGAATTATTTTAAATATTAATTGCTGGAAAATCCAACTGGTCAGATCGTTGTTCCATCCAAAGTCGGACTCGAGTCCGACCCAAGCCGTTGACTCAATCGAACCCACTCTAACCTAATCAATCCCAACCGTTGGATCAAGATCCAACTGGCCGATCCGTCCAGACCTGCACGAGCCGTGTCCGACAGGACCGGCCGATCGTGGCTGGCGTGGTTGTGCCACGTGGGCGGCCACGATGCGTCGTCTTCACCGGTGTCCAGCTGGACTCCGGCCGCTTGCGCCCGTAACGAACTAGGTTTCCGTCTAGGGCACGAGCAGAGGCTATTTAAAGCATGAGGCGTCGAGGTTGCCCTCATCCTTGCGCACTGCGTTTCTCGAGCCATCTCGCTGAGCCGCCGCCGTTGAGCCGCAATCGCTCGCGGAGTTGTCTCTTCCTCCGGCGGTTTGGCGCCGTTTTCGCAAGTAAATCGTCGCCGTCTTCCGAGAAGGAGCCTGAATCCGGAGTCCATGACGACGCACGAGAAGGGAGGTTTCATCTCGCCGAGAAGCCCTGGCGCGTAGGCTGTGGTCATCGTCTCGACTCCGTCAAGCTGCCGCCGTGAAACCATCGCGTCTGCGAAGCCGGAGGACCGTCGAGATCCAGATCGAGCGGTTGAGGTGAGATCACGTGTTCCAAACCCGATTAGACTGACCGTTGGATCAAGATCCAACGGTTCACAATCGCCACGTCTTTAGCAAATGGCGATTATAGGATTAGATCTCGACCGTCCGGATCTGATCGAACGGCCTACGAGCATCGAGTAGTTTCAACGATGTTAACCCGCTGGTCCAATACGCCGCTGATTTTCAAACCAACGCCGAGATTGGCGCCACGTGTCGAAGTTGGACCGACGCGGTCGGGTCCACGCACGCTACAGTGTAGACGCCGACACGGGGCCCGCGTGTCGAAGGGCCCGCATCGATGGCTAACCCGAAGCGCCGACGTCACCCATGACGCCAAAGGACCCCACTGCCGCCACTATCGGGCACCATGAGCTCGCCGACGTCGGCCGATGACGTCACTCGAGCGGGCCACATGTCGCTTCATCGTGAGCCGTGGGCCGAGTCCACCGTGGACCCGAGCCGAGCGTGGACCGAGCCCATGGACTTGGCCGACGCCAAGGTAATCGCAGGCTGCCACGTGTCCATGCCGACGCAATAATTAATTTCCGAAAAAGAAAATGATTTATTAATTCGAAATATTGATTCAAATTTAGATTCAAACTTCAAACGCTTATAACTTTTAAGTTTCAACTCCGATTGAGCGATTCAAATTTCTAAATTTGTATAAAATTGAGATCTACCTAAATATAAATTTTATTTAATTTTTGGACTAAAGTTTTTCTCTGCAAAATTATTTAATTGATTATTTAAACTTTAAATAATCATAACTTTTATGCTTTTAACTCCAAATTTGATGATTCCAGCTTTCTAAAAATCCGAGTAAAATTATGTTCTCTGTTTATGGATTTTATTTGGAGTTTTGGGATCTTTTGCATAGTGTTTATTTGTGTATTTGCTATTTGCACGCTTTACGAGTAGACGTTGAAGTGCCTGGGAGGATTCGAAGGAGAAGTATTGACTCAGATCCAACTCAAGACCAAGAGCAAGTGCTTTTGAAGGCAATTTATGCTTTGACCATATTGATCCCATTTTTGAAACCTATTTTGATTTAAACTATTGCATGCTAGTTCAATTAGAAAATACTTGGTTTAAACATGGGGTTAGATAAATACCAATTTCTTTGTCGTATGACACCTTGATTACTTAAGTATGTGCCATGACCCTTTGTCACCCTAGTTGTGGTTTACTAGTTGGACATTATTAAATTGCCAACATGGGTTTAGATCGCTGTAGTATAACGCTTAGACACTACGTGCTCATGACATGATTTTGGATAAACAAATGCTAATATTGACTTAATGATATATTGAACCTGTTTTGGAAAAGTATCATGTGATGTTGATAAGCACGTGGTGCATAGTAATCAACTGGGTTTGATAAACGCTGATTTTCGGGGCATGTGGCAAGAGTAATCGTGGGCCGGTTGTGGCATTGGGAGTGTTGATTTGGTTTTTCGGTAGTCTTGCCCTGGTCACTCTAAGGACTTAACCTTGCAAGCCTTTGAACTGGGTCATACTTGCAACCACATGGGCCGGAATGGGACGGCCCTAGTTGACTAAGTCGCTAAGAGACTCACTTGTGGAGCCTCAGGGTGTCTTACACCGTTTGTGTGATTGTACGGGGAGCGTGTCGTGGGCGTGGCCAGTACCCATCTAACGGTGTGTTGGTCCCATACTCGCCTTGGCTAAGGGAAGGGATGGTGTAGAGCACTGAACAGGAGAGGACCACTGTGTTGTTTGAGGCTTCCAGAAGGCTTTGTTACTGAACTCGCCTTTGTGGTGTTTGGCTGTATCTTGTGGGTAAAGTGCATAACCTCTCGCAGAGTGTAGAATCTATTTGAATAGCCGAGTCCACGGTGTGGACATCGCTCGGGAATTACTGATCAAGGGTTAGATTTTAAGAAAATAACTTGGTTTTGAAAAGATGGGTTGGTTTAACAAGGAGGACGATGGAAATATGGTTTAGGATGGGAAAAATGTTTATTAAACTTCTTGAAAAGTTATTTATGCTTTACTTATTTCTACGCTTTGAATCTACTTATATTACTTGTCAAAAGTCAAGCATCGCAAATATACCTGAGCTTATTCCTTTGTACTAAGCCATGCATATAGTATATTAGCTTGCATTCTGTGCATGACTTGCCGAGTACCAAGTACTCACCCTTGCCTCAACACAATACAGTTGAAGAGAGACTACGCCAGCTTCGGAAGAGGAGTTCCAAGAGGACCCGTCTACTTAGGGATGCGAGCCACGGTCCAGTTGTGGTATCTTTGGATGGCGCCACTAAGTTTATTTGATTTTCCATTGCTGTTATTTCTCTTTCAATAAGTTTTGCCTTGCAAGGCATATATTTGTAACTTGGCCATAAGGTCGAGTAACCCTTTGATTATTTAAATAAAGTACTTTGATAGTATCGCTTTGGTATGATTGTGATATATACCGATGTTAAGATCAGGTGCACTAGCGCCGTTCTGGACTAGTCTTTGAATACCTGAGGGTCGGATTTGCAAATTGGGGTCCCGACAGAGGAGTATCAGCCATACTTGATCGTAGCTCAACCCTAAGTTAGAATGGTCGAGTGAGGATAAAACCTATTTTCTAAAGCTAAAATTTGTGAAGATAAGAAATGACATCTTGACTTATCCCTTCACTCTTTTCTTGTCTCTTGCTGAAATTTTCCCTTACCTTGTCACACCGAAAATTAGTTCTTACGTAAAGCACTCTTGTGACGGATGGAGGAAGAGTTCAACCACGTTGATGGGAGTTGGTCACGCGGAACTTTGGCATATGCTACGACTCTCGGAGATTTTGAGAAGCCCCAATACCAAGTGGAAGTGATCGGACATAAGCCGGATTGATCAAGGCTTGTGTGAGGATTGAGGTACCCGCTAGGAAAAGGGCCTGTGCAATCGCGATACAGACCTTGCCAGAGATCTCAAAATGCAGATGGGTATCCAAGAAGTATCACGACGCCGCAATGCGGCACATTACCCGTATCGCTCGAGAGTTGGAAATGCGGTGTTCGCTACCATCCCAGGCCGTGATAACCTTCGACCAAGGCGATTCCGGAGATGAGAATGCCACGGTTACACGATTGGCGATTCGTGCGCGCCCAGAAGATGTACTAGATAATACAAGCAAGGAGCTACGAAGGCCCGCAAGGAGATCACGAGAGAAGAACAGATGGCGGGAAGCTCAAGAGTATGTGGCACATCTTCTACGAAGGATTGATTTAGTTGGAGATGACTTTGTACGGACTGCACCGGAGCGTGCTCGAAAGCTACGAGCCGGATCCAGAGGAGTCGATCTCGATGAGGACAACGCTTCTTCCGACTACCACAGAGGACACAGCTTCGGACATGGCAATCAAGCGTTTCGGCGCCTATGCCGCAAAGATCCGTGCCAGGCCATGGAGGTTTTCGATGAGTGAGCATAGGTTCTATAGTGAGACTCCTTCGAGTCGCGTCATAGAATAAAGAGTCACCCTTTAGGCGTTAGACTCGAGTTAGTTCGATTTGGATTTGCTTTGTTTCTTGAGTGTGCAAGTATGTGTTGCAAGGCCCTTAGGCATTGTAGCACCATACCAAGTTATTAATAATAAAGTTGGACCTTAAAGTTACCCCTTTAAGCCCGCATAAGTTCCATATTACTTGTCTATTCTTGTTTCCCTCTCATCTCTAAACCTAGAGCAAATCGACAGATGGTGAACACCCGTGGAACTTTGGAAGCAATGGGAGTGGATCTCGCCCAGTAAAACCCCAATGATGGAGCACCGGCCGCCACAGATGTGCAGAATTTTGGAGCATTTCTTGCTGCTCGGACCGATTGATGCATGCTATGATGCAACAAATGCAGCACGTCCATGCCAAAGCACGCTAATCAAGTTAATCAATGGGGACCATGAGAATACAAAGGCTGTCGTGAGTTCATGAGGACTCACCACCCACTTTCTCTGGGAATGCCAATCCATTGGAGGCCGACGATTGGTTAAGATCAATTGAGAGGAAGCTACATAGCTCAATGCATAGGAATGAGAAGGTACTCTACGCTTCGCTTGGAAGGAACTACGAATGGTGGGAGAACTGTGCCACGCAGAGAACCCTCAAGATATCACTTGGGGAGGAGTTCTGCATTCGACAAAGATCACGTGCCCAAGGAATTATGGACCTTAAGAAGGAGGAGTTCAGAAAGCCGAAGCAAGGTAATCACGTTGGTCGACTACGAACAAGTTCACACAGCCTAGCACGCCACGCACCGAGGATGTAGCGACGGATAAATCTAGGCAGTCCTCGCTTTCATGAAGGACTCAACTCAGATTGCAGTAGGGTTGATCACCCACACCTTTCCAGATTTCCAAGAGTTGGTGAATAAAGCGCGCTTATTCTTGAGGACAAGCGCAAGGAACCTGGATGAGAACAGAGGAGCGCATGGGATGCAACGCAAGGATCACGCGAGCGCCGGCGGCTTGAGAGTTGCACCAAATCAATTCTTCGATTCCAACCACGAGAATGCAACAAGGACACCATCGGCACAAGACAAGACCTGCCAATCGAACTACCAAACCCCTTCGCTAGAAACACTACCTGGCAAATGAAGGAACGGTTGAGATTGTACAATCAGAACGCAGCGAGCAGACACTTTGCCATGATTGTCCAAGAAGACAAAGCCAGAGGCGACGATTCGCTTCAATCTAGGAACCACCCCACGCTAGGACGCGGACACGGAGCCACACCTGCACTGCGGGTGAGAGGCCGAGTCAACCATGTCACCGCAGATGCACCTTTGCAAAATGCTACAGACGTGATCTGGGTAAGTTACTTGTTAACTCGCACTGCTTTGTTTGACTCGGAGCTTCAGATTCGTTTGTTTCGCAAGGCTTTGCTACATTAGAAATGACTTAAGGATTGCAAGACTTAAGTGCATGCTTTTAGTTCAAACCCCTGGTTCGAACTCGAACGGAAGTAGGATGTTCCGGTGAGAATACTAATAGATGGAATAGAGAGTTCCTAGCAAACCTTATAATTTTGGAGACCCGGACCTTAGATGTTATATTGGGAATGGATTGGTTATCCAAGCACAAGGCTGTATTGGATTGTGACGAAGGACTATCTCGCTTGAGAGCCCGTGGGGAAGAAAGTGGAATTTCAAGCCTTTAGCTTAGAGATGGACAGTTGATGGTTAACGGTACCAAGGCAATCAGCATAGAGGATGTTCCAAAGAGTGAATGAGTACCTGATGTTTTTTCCCGAAGATCTACAGGGTATGCCATGAGACGAGGACATAGAGTTTGTGATAGAGCTTGTACTGCAGACCGATAGCAAAGAGACCCTATCGGATGTCTACCGAGGAGTTGGTAGAAATGAAGAAACAACTAGAGGAGTTAATGGAGAAAGGATTTATCGAGACCGGTTAATCGCCGTGGGGAGCACCGCTTTGTTTGTCAAGAAGAAGGGCGGAGTTTCAGGGATGTGCATTGACTCACCGTGCACTCAATGAAGTCACCGTGAAGAATAAGTATCCGCTACCGGGATTGATGATTTGTTTGATCAGATTAAGAGGAGCCGGAGTTTTCTCCAAGATTGATCTGAGATCGGGATACCACGCTTGAAGATCCGATCAGAAGATATTCAAGCGCATTCTCGTCAAGATATGGACATTACGAGTTTACGATTATGTCCTTTGGGGCTACGAATGCGCCAAATTATTTCATGAATATGATGAATAAGGTGTTCATGGAATATTTGGACAAGTTTGTCGTGTGTTCATAGACGATATCCTAGTCTACTCCAAGACAGGAGGATGAACATGCCGAACACTTAAGGCGAGTTTTGGAAAAGCCGAGGAACAGCAACTTTTCGCCAAGTTCAAGTGTGACTTTTGGAAGGACAAAGTGGAGTTTCTTGGACATGTAATGACCGCAGAAGGAGTAGCGTGGATCCAAGCAAAGTAGAAGCGGTGTTACATTGGGAACAACCAAAGACTGACCTATCTTCGGAGTTTCCTTGGAATGGCGAGGATACTACCAGCCGATTTCATCGAAGGCTTTTCGGCGATTGAAACCCCTTACGCAATTGCCGAAGAAGGAAAAGAAGTTTGCATGGGCGCGAGAATGTGAGAAAGGATTTCAGGAGTCAAGAAGCGATTGACATCAAGACCGGTGTTAGTACTAATGGATGTTGCTCAAAGCTTGATATTTATTGTGACGCATCGCGCCAAGGACTTGGATGTGCCGATGCAGAATGGAAAGGTAAATCGCGTATGCATCAAGGCGATTGAGGCCGCATGAGGAAAATTATCCGACACATGACCTAGAGTTAGCCAGCCAGTAGTGCATGCCTTGAAGATATGGCGTCACTATCTCGATTGGAAGCAGATGTGAAGTATATACGGATCATAAGAGCCTTAAGTACATATTCACCCAATCGGATCTGAATATGAGGCAAAGGAGATGGCTAGAATTGATCAAGGACTATAATGTTGGAATTCATTACCATCCAGGGAAGGCCAACGAGTAGATGCCTTGAGTCGGAAAAAGCTATACTGCGTGAGTACGTTGCTAGCCACAAGTCGAGATGAGTTATGTAAGGATTTTGAAGATGAAGATTGAGGTTGTACCTAGCGGATTCTTGGCGCATTAGAAGTAAAGCCTACCTTAGAGGATCAGATCAGGAAGGGCGGAAGGATGACAGATCCGCAGATTAAGTCCATCAAGGAGGGAGGCAAGGCGAGGACTTCAAGTTGGATGAAGCGGCACGTTATGGATGAAGGATCGCATTTGTGTGCCTAACAAAAAGGAGTTAAAGCAATGATTTTGGAAGAAGCCCATGACTCCAAGTACTCGATTCATCCCGAAGCGCCAAGATGTATCGGGATCTGAAGGAGAGATTACGGTGGCCGAGTATGAAGCGTGAAGTTGCCGAGCATGTTGCATTGTGCGACGTATGCCGTAGAGTCAAGGCAATGCATCGAAACCACAGGATTACTCTGACCAATAAAATACGAGTGGAAGTGGGAGGAAATCGGAATGGACTTCACACGGCTTGTCAAGACTCAAGGGGGTTATGACTCCATATGGGTTGTAGTGGATCGCTTGACTAAAGTAGCCCATTTATCCCCGTGAAGACCACTTATTCTGGAGATAAATTAGCAGAGTTATACATGATGAGATTGTTTGTTTGCACGGAGTGCCATAAAGAGGATTGTATCGGACCGAGGTACCCAATTTACCTCAAGATTCGGAATAAGTTGCATGAAGCCTGGGACCCGCTTTGAACTTCAAGACTTATCATCCACAGACGGATGGACAGACCGAAAGAGTCAACGATTCGAAGATATGTTAAGAGCTTGTGCATTGGCTTATGCTACCTCTTGGGATAAGAGTTTGCAGTATGCCGAGTTCGATTACAACAATAGTTATCGAGCTAGTTCTGAGATGTCACCTTTTGAGGCCTTTGTATGGTCGACTGTCGGGCCAGTTGAATTGGAATGAGACGGCGGCGCCCGTGTCTTGGGGCCTGATATTCTTCAAGAGGTGAGAACAGATCGCTATAATTAGGAAAGGTTGAAGATAGCCCAATCTGGCGGAAGAGTTATGCGACAATCGTCGCCGGGATTTGAGTTTTGAACCGAGAAGACTTTGTATACCTCGAGTTACGCCTCTCGGGGGAGTTAAGAGGTTCCATGCCAAAGGGAAACTACTTCACCGTTATGTTGGACCATTTAAGATTTTGAGTCGCAGAGGTGAAGCGTTGCCTACCCTGGAGTTGCCACAAATAAGCGGTGATATGACGTATTCCATGTGTCCCAGATTAAAGAAGTGTCTCGAGTTCCCGAGGAATGCATCAGGAGTCAATTGAGTTGCAAGAGGATTTGACTTATATGAGTATCCCGTGGGATTCTAGACATAATGGATCGAGAAACTAGAAACAAGTCAACCCGCGATTCTCAGAGTTCGATGGAGCAACCATGGAGAAAGTGAAGCGACTTGGGAGCAAGAGGATTTGAAGAAAGAATTTCCAAACCTATTCCTTTAGTAAGCCCTGAATCTCGTGGGACGAGATTCTATTATGTGGGAGGTTTGTAACACCCCAAAATTTTGCTTTTCTTAAATTCATGTGTGATTTGGCACTTTGGTGAATTTTTGGAATTTTCTCGGAATTTATTTGGATTTATTTGGAATTTATTTGAATTTATTCCATTTTGAAATAATTAAAATTTAAATTTGCAAATAAATTCTTGTTGGAAATATTTTATTTGAGTCCAAAATGATCCAAAATATTTTGAATTTTTCTGGAATTTTTCCGAGTCATTTGCTATTTTTAATGAATTAAATGAATCGGGAATTATTTTAAATATTAATTGCTGGAAAATCCAACTCGGGTCAAATCGTTTCATCCGATCGAAGCCGGACTTCGAGTCCTAAGCCGATTGACTCGACCGAACCCACTCCTAACTCCTAATCAATCCCAACCGTTGGATCAAGATCCAACGGCCGAGATCCGTCAGACCTGCACGAGCCGCAGTCCAGGACCCGATCGCGCCGCCGCGATCGCGTGGCCGTGGTTGTGCCACGTGACGCCGCGATTGCGTCGTCTTCACCGAGTCCGAAGTTGGACTCCCGCCGCGCCGGGCCGTAACGAACTAGGTTTCCGCTAGGAACACGCCGAGGCTATTTAAAGCATGAGGCGCCCCCGAGGTTGCCCTCATCATGCGCACCGTTTCCGAGCCATCTCGCTGAGCCGCCGCCGTTGAGCCTGTCGCCGCCGGAGTTGTCTCTTCCTCCGCTTGCGGTTTGCGCCGTTTTCCTGCCGTCGTCATCGCCTTCCGCCGAGAAGGAGCCCAGATCCGAGTCCCCGCGACGAGCGCACCGAAGGAGGTTTCATCTCACGGAAGCCCCGTGGGCGCCGTAGTCGGTCATAAATCTCCAGCTCAATCAAGCCATTGCCAGTAGAAACCATCCGTCTGAGCTCGGGAGGACCGTCGATCCAGACGAATCGTTGAGGTGAGATCACGTGTTCCAAACCCGACAGACTGGGACCGTTGGATCAAGATCCAGCAGTTCCACAATCGCCACGTCTTTATGCCGTAGGCGATGCGATTATAGGATTAGATACGGGACCGTCGATCTAGATCGAGCGGCCACGCGAGCATCGAGTAGTTTCAACGCAGTGTTAACCTGGATCCAATCCGGCTGCTGATTTTCAAACCAATTCGGCCGAGATTGCGCCACGTGTCGGGAAGTTGGACCGACGCGGTTGGCAATCGCCCACGCACGCTGGCGTGTAGACGCCGACAGGCCCGCGTGTCGAGGGCGCATGTCGGCTAACCGACCAAGCTGGCGTCACCCATGACGTCACAGTGGACCCCACTGTCAGCACCATAAGGTGAGCCTCACGACGTCGGCGATGACGCTACCGTGGGGCCCACATGTCGGAGTCTCACGTGAGCCGTGGACCGAGTCCACCGTGGACCCGAGCGTGGACCGAGCCCATGGATCACTGACGTCAAAGAGGCCAATCGAGAGGCTGCCACGTGTCCATGCCGACGCAATAATTAATTTCCAAAAGAAAATGATTTATTAATTGAAATATTGATTCAAATTTAGATTCAAACTTCAAACGCTTTATAACTTTGCTTTCAACTCCGATTGGAAATGATTCAAATTTCTAAATTTGTATAAAATTGAGATCTACCTAAATATAAATTTTATTTAATTTTTTGGACTAAAAGTTTTCTCTGCAAAATTATTTAATTGATTATTTAAACTTTAAATAATCATAACTTTTATGCGTTTAACTCCAAATTTGATGATTATCTAGTTTCTAAAAATCCAGAAAATTATGTTCTCTCTGTTTATGGATTTTATTTGGAGTTTTGGGGATCTTTTGCATAGTGTTTATTTGTGTATTTGCTATTTGCACGCTTTACGAGTAGACGTTGAAGTGCCGGAGGGATTCGAAGGAGAAGTATTGACTCAGGATCCAACTCAAGACCAAGAGCAAGTGCTTTTTGAAGGCAAGTTGTGCTTTGACCATATTGATCCCATTTTTGAAACCTATTTTGATTTAAACTATTGCATGCTAGTTCAATTAGAAAAATACTTGGTTTAAACATGGGGGTTAGATAAATACCAATTCTTTGTATGACACCTTGATTACTTAAGTATGTGCCATGACCCTTTGTCACCCTAGTTGTGGTTTACTAGTTGGACATTATTAAATTGCCAACATGGGTTTAGATCGTTGTAGTATACTGCTTAGACCTGCTACGTGCTCATGACATGATTTTGGATAAACAAATGCTAATATTGACTTAATGATATATTGAACCTGTTTTGGAAAAGTATCATGTGATGTTGATGGCACGTGGTGCATGGTAATCAAGCGGGTTTGATAAACGCTGATCGGGGCATGTGGCAAGAGTAATCAGTGGGCCGGTTGTGGCATTGGGAGTGTTGATTTGGTTTTTCGGTAGTCTTGCCCTGGTCACTCTAAGGACTTAACCTTGCAAGCCTTTGAACTGGTCATACTTGCAACCACATGGTTGGAATGGGACGGCCCTAGTTGACTAAGTCGCTAAGGACTCACTTGTGGAGCCTCAGGGTGTCGATTACACCGCTTTGTGTGATTGCACGGGGAGCGATCGTGGCTGTGGCCAGTACCCATCTAACGGTGTGTTGGTCCCATACCGCCTTGGCTAAGGGAAGGGATGGTGTAGAGCACTAACCGGAGAGGACCACTGTGTTGTTTGAGGCTTCCGAAAGGCTTTGTTACTGAACTTCGCCTTTGTGGTGTTTTATCTTGTGGGTAAAGTGCATAACCTCTGCAGAGTGTAGAATCTATTTGAATAGCCGAGTCCACGGTATTGGACATCGCCGGAATTACAAATCAAGGGTTAGATTTTTCGAAAATAACTTGGTTTTGAAAAGATGGGTTGGTTTAACAAGGAGGACGATGGAAATATGGTTTAGGATGGGAAAAATGTTTATTAAACTTCTTGAAAAGTTATTTATGCTTTACTTATTTCGAATCTACTTATATTACTTGTCAAAAGTCCCATCGCAAATATACCTAGCTATTCCTTTGTACTAAGCCATGCATATAGTATATTAGCTTGCATTGCATGACTTGCCGAGTACCAAGTACTCACCCTTGCCTCAACACAATACCGGTTGAAGAGGAGACTCACGAAGAGGAGTTCCAAGAGGACCCGTCTACTTAGGGATGCGAGCTTCGTGGTATCTGGATGGCGCCACGAAGTTTATTTGATTTTCCGCTGCTGTTATTTCTCTTTCAATAAGTTTTGCCTTGCAAGGCATATATTTGTAACTTGGCCATAAGGTCGAGTAACCCTTTGATTATTTAAATAAAGTACTTTGATAGTATCGTTTGGTATGATTGTGATATATACCGATGTTAAGACTGTGTGCACTAGCGCGTTCCTGGACTAGTGCTGAATACACAGAGGGTCCGGATTTGCAAATTCGGGGTCCCGACAGGCTACCTGGCCGCAGCCCCGGTACGCTCCCCCGTACAACTACACAAAAGGTATAGCTGACACCCCGAGGTCCCACAGGTACGTTATTAGCAACTTAATCAACTAGGTTCGTCCCATTACAGACATGTGGTTGCACGTTTGACTCAGTTCAAAGGCTTGCAAGGTTAAGTCCTTTGGTTGACCAGGGCAAGACTACCCGAAGAACCAAATCAACTTCCTCGGTGCCAATCATGGCCCACCAGATCATTCTTACCACATGCCCCGGTCTAAATCTATTTATCAAACCCCAGTTGATTACCATGCACCACGTGCCATCGACAACAACATCAATAACACATGACGCTTCTCAAAAACATGTTCCATATGTCATTAAGTCAATGTTAACATGTATTTATCCAAAGTCATGTTGTGACTACGTGGCAGGTCTAAACAATATACTACAACGGTCTAACTACCCATGTTAGCAATTTGATAATGTCCAACTAAATGATCCACAGCTAGGGTGACAAGGGTTCATGGCATACAATTATATTCATCAAGGAGTCATACAGCAATTAGGTATTTTAACTAATCCCAGAACTAATCAACATAAATTCTAATTAAATTAGCATGCAATACTTTGAAACAACATAATTTCAAAAGAATGGGCTCAACATGGTCAAAGCACAACTTGCCTTCAAAGAGTACTTGATCTTGGTCTTGAGCTGGTTCCTGGGTCAATACTTCGCCTTCGAAGCCCTCGGGCACTTCAACGTCTACTCGTAATGCGTGCAAATAGCAATAAATAAAAAAACAGTAGACAAAAAGTGTCCAAAAACCCAAATAAAGTTCATAAACAGAGATAGTATAATTTTACAAATTTTTAGGAACTGGAATCGTCAAAATCGGGGTTAAAACGCAAAAGTTACAAGCGTTTAAAGTTTAAATAATCAATTAAATAAATATTATAGAGAAAATCTTTGTCCAAAAATTAAATAAAATTCACCATTGAGTAGATCTCAATTCTATGAAAATTTAGAAATTTGAATCACCCAAATCGGAGTTAGAATGCAAAAGTTATAAGCGTTTGAAGTTTCAAAATTCAAATAAATCAATAAACCGGATTATTTCATTTATTTTTACATTGAAAATCCGAATAATGACGTCAGCATGACGTCAGCGCGGAATTTGAATTTCCACCGAATTATGTTTCTATTGAAAAATCGAATTATGACGTCAGCATGGCGTCAGCGGGTGCATGGACCCGGTCCACGGTTCGGGTCTGGTCCACCGTGGACCCGGCCCACGGGCGCACGTGACACTGACGTGTGGGACCCCTCGGGTGATGTCAGTGCTGACGTCAGCGCGCCTCAGCCACACGGTACTGACATGTGGGCCCCTCCGTGACGTCAGCGTGACATCACGGATGACGTCATGGTGCCGTTGGGTCAACCGCTGACACGCGGGCCCCACGCTGACGTCACACATGACATCAGCGATGACCGCGGCTGACCGCGCTGACCACGCCGGTCCAACTCCTGGACACGTGGCACAATCTGGGCCGTTGATTTGAAATTCAACAGTCCAGATCAGATCTAACCTCACGCGTTTGGAAATAACACGGTTGATCTGGACCGTTCGATCTTGATCGGACGGTCGAGATCCGATCGGGTTTCACCGCGTCTCTGGGGGTGACGTGGCTTTACCTGGCGCGTGACACGTGGCTCAATCTACACCGTTTGATTTCGATCGAACGGCCGAGATTACATCTAAGGCTACAATGTGGGTTAACCCTAACCGTACGATCTAGATCTAACGGCTGAGATCTACCCAAGCACGGTGCGGTTATGGCTACGTGGCTTGATCTAAACTGTTGGATCTTGATCCAACGGTTGAAAACAGATCTAAAAACTAAAACATGGAAATTTTACCTTCGGGCGACGTGGACGAATCTGGGCCTTTGGATCTTGATCGGACGGTGCACGAAGCTCGCGAGGTCAGCGATGTCTGCAGCGGAGCTAGCTAGCCGGAGACGAAGACGATGACCACCCGAACAGCGTTGTGGGCATGCTCCGGCGAAGTGGATGGTACCCCCCGACGCGGCTCGACGCGGCGGATCCGGATCTGGGCTCGGTGACGCGGACAGTGGCCGAAACAACGAAAAACCGCAGTGGAACCCCACTCCAACTACGGCGAGCTCTAGCGGGCGAACGGCGGTGGCTCAGGCGCGAAGATCTAGGGCTACGGGTGCGCATGGAAGAGGTCTACACGACGGGGTGACGGTGCATTAAATAGGGCCCTCGACGTCCGTGAAAACCGCGGAAACCGAGGTCCACTCGGCTGCGGCGGCGGAATCCAAATTGGATTCGGATTGGGCAACGTGGCGCAACGGTGGCCGTTGGATCAAGATCCAATGGTCACACGGCTAGGCTCGGGCGCGACGCGATTGGGCGCGACTGCGGTCCGGGTCGGGCTCGAGTCGGACTCGGGTTCGGCTCGGTCGCAGGAACAGTACTTGACCCGAGTTGGATTTTCCAGCAATTAAATAATTTAATTAATTTCTATAAATTCAAATAATTCAAGAAAAATAGCAAAATAATCAAAAAAATTCTAGAAAAATTCTGAAAAATACTTTGAGACATTTTGGACCCAAATAAAATATTTCCAACAAAAATTATTTAAAACTTTCAATTCTTTAATTATTTAAAAAATGAATAAATTCAAATTAAATCCAAATAAATCCTAGAAAATTCCAAAAATTCACAAAAGTGCAAAATAACACTCAAACTTATGGAAAGCAAAAATTTGGGGTGTTAATGCCATACAATTAACACACTTCCTTTGGTGTGTCGGCAGAGAGATCATGACAAAGCCTTTACAATGTATACGCCTAACCCGACCCACCCGCTGAGGTTTCACCGCTGTTAGGATTCAATCCACCCAGTACAGAAGCCCCCTCTTGCGCCATGTGAGAAAAACAGTCTTGCCTCTATCCGGCACTCACATTCCACCATTCGGTGAGTCTAAGTTAGGTTTCTACAAATTATTTAGCCAGGTTGTACCATTATAGACATGTGGCAGTACAGTTATGCTTAGAATGGACAGTCATAAGCGTCGGTCCTTAATTGACTTGGGGCGGTACTTGCACATTGAAGTCTAGTGCTCAATCCGCACCCACCCAACATTCCACTCCGCCCAAGTCCAAACCCTTTATTTTATTTTATTTCTATTCTATAAAAAGAGTACCAAATATTTTATTAAAATTCTTAAATCACAACTTAAATCAAAATTTTGATATAATCCCACTCATGGATCATTTTCGTCAATTCGAGTACTAAACATATCTACCGTTCTAGTCAACAAATGTCACAATATAAGGTAGGCATGACATAGCAAAGAGTCTTAGGGTTACAATTAAGCATGGACAACAATAATCAAGGAGGTAATCGTAATTTGGATTAACTAATCATTTATATTTGACATACGATGATAAAAGATAGCAATGCATCTTTATAAAACATTGTAAATCGTTTGCAAACATGGGATCAAAATGCGTCAAGGGACTTGCCTTCAGTCGCAGCGGGGATGTCGAATTCTTGAAGTCCCGCCATGGGTCATGACTTCGGCGGGATCCTCGCCACGCCAAGAAAAGCGGTAGAACAAATAAATAACAATAAAATAAATAAAATCCAAAAATTACAAAACTTATACTGGCAAGTAGATATTAAATTTATATGAATTTAGGAATTTGAACGGAGTCAATCAGAGTTCGGACGCAAAAGTTATGAGCCTCCGAAGTTTGAAAATCCTGGAAAATGGAAAATCGAGGAATATTCTGGGAATCTTCTTTTTTCTGATATTTGGATTTCTTTGACTCTATTACATGTGGGGCCTCACTGTCATAGAGATGGGGGTTCTTCCCTATGCTCCTTGCCATGGAAAACAGAGGAGTAGCAACTCCTCCATGTGCTGGGGAGCAGGGGCCCGGCGGCGGCGTCGGGCGGCGGCGCGGCGCACTCGTGCCGCGCGGGCACGGGGCGCACGGGACGGCGGCTCATGGGGGCGAGGCGGGGCAGGCCGGGTGGTGCGACGGGTGCGGCCGGCGACGGGGGAGCCGCCGGCGGGGTCGGGCAGCGGCGGCGCGGCGGCGGCAAGACGCACGGGGCGGCGGCGACAAGCGTGGCGGGGCACGGGGACGACGGCGCGCCGGCCGGCAATGGGGAAAGAACCGGCGGGACGGCAGCGACGCGGCAGGGCGGCCGGAACGACGGCGACAGCTGCCGGCGGCCACGCGCCCGGTGCGGGCAAGAACAGAGGCCCCGAAAATTGCCAAAAATTCAGAATTTTGCAAAAATTGATAGATGAACATGCCAATTGGATGGAGAACTAGCTAGAGCACATCTAGATGGGCTCAAGGTTGCAAGGAATCGAAGAACAGCCCACCAGAGACGACGAATTTGATGAAAAACGGAGGTTCGGCCGAAGCGACGCAAACACGAAATTCGTCATCCCAACTTGATGAAACCTAAAATTGATGGAGTGGTTATGATCTAGATATCCATACGAACACGAGGAAGCAACCGGATTTCCAAATGGCTCACCGGAGAAGAAGATGTGATGATGAAACCGAAGAACACGAAAAACGTGGTTCGGCGCCGGTTTTCTCAACCTAGCGGACGAATGGCGAGGAGAGGCTAAGGGAGGGTGATACCACCGGGAAGAGCACTCCAACACGAAGATTTGAGAGGTGGAAGCACGTCATTTAGAGTTGAAACGGGCGAGTAATTGCAATTTGAATGCATTTCAATGTTTGGTAGATTAAATCGTTTCTAGCGCAAATTAGGGCTGAAGATCATGGGGGATGGAATGGTTTCGTCGCTACGAATCCAACGGATCCAGCCGTTCGCGATTTGGAGCATTGAATGGAAAGTTATGAGTGATTGAAGGAAGGAGCCAAGTTTGGAGCTTGATGTTCTTTCTCTGTACGTTCCAACCTGAGGTTGAAGAAGCATGAATAGTGCTGCCACGTGTCGCTCCGCAATTGGTCGAGAATTACGTGAATGCAACGCCCTAGAGAAAAATTAGCAAAAATGGTCTAAAAATCCCGGAAAAATTCCTAGAACCATTAGGGAATATTTGCAACCCAATAAAATTGGTTTTACGGAATTTGGATGAAATTTGGAGTTTAGAATATTCTGGAGCGAATAACGGGCATTTAATGAAAGCTGCGAGCGATAAAATACCAGAGAGCTTCCAGAAATCTTGGGAAAAATCCCAAAATGTTTTTAGAATATTTGGAACCTAATGCAATAGGTTTCGGGATTTTTGGAGTATTTTCGAACTTGGGTGGAATTTCGGGTACTAACGGGAATCTAGAAATTTGATTTTTCGGGCGAGGGAGAATTGAACTTCAATTTTGGATGGATAAGGATGCCAGGTTAAATTAAACACCAAAGGAAATCCAATTTTTGAATTTAATTAATTTAAAGTAAATTTTGGTAGCAGACTGAAATTGAGGATGTTACAGTTACCCTCCACTCCTCACACCACCCTCGCACATCTCACTCACCCGAGCGGCCCACCTATCAGTTGGCTTTGTTTAATTAAAATCTCATGAAAGAGGAAAAGGTGCTTTCATAGTATTGAAAGCATATTTTCTAATTGTTGCTCATTTTCCAAACCGGGCATTTCAATTGCTCATAACTTTTGCATCCTAACTCCAAATTCAACCAAACTAGTTATATGCCCGTGCGTTGCTACGAAAAACAAAATTGATAATGAAAAATAAAGATTAAAAAATAAAAAAAATAATATTTCATAAGATCAAACATCTATCTTTAACGTTTCGTTTCTTGCAAAAGCTGGCTAATTAAAGCAACGCTTCGTTTCTTGCGTAGGGCAATTAAGTAAGGCAATTAAGCAGGGCAATTAATGTGACGTGGGAAGAAACTCTCACTTTATATAGTAGAGATAAGTTTCTAATTTTTTTGTAAATTTATGTAGATTCATAATATGTAAAAATATTCCATTTTTGTTCCCTGGACAAAATTTATATTTAACTTGAAGAAAAAATCTAGAGTGTGCTCTGCATAAAAATTGTGGAAAATAACTTCAAAAATGATGAAACATGTTTTATTATGTTCCTAAGTTCATAAGATCTCCAAATAAATAAAAACTATTTAGATTTAGAATTAATTTGTATCAAATGCATAAATAGGTTATTTTTAATAGATTCAAAATTCAAATGTTTATAACTTGTGCAAATAAATTCCAAATTTAGTAAAATCAATTCCTATGAACTATAAAAATGAATAACCTTTCTGTTCATGAAAAAATATTTGGACTTTAGGCTCTAGTTATTTATCGGTACCCTCCTTTTTGGTCATGGAATAACAAGAAATAAAAGTTCCTTGTGCATGGAGTACTAGTCCGATGATCAGTGGTTAGTACGCACAAATACAACATTGTCATCACATCGGAAATTTTGGAATTCTATACAATATGTTACCCGTATTTACAAATCTAAACAACATGTTTGCGTATTTACGGAAATCCCAGTCATACCCGAAAATTGAAAATTTGTTTATTCTTTCCCGAAACTCGAAATTTCGTTTAACTTGTATTTGAAAACTGAAATTTTGTTTATCTTGTATTTGAAAACTGAAAATTCGGTAATGCCAAAAAGGAAGCCTCAAATTTCGGTAATGCCAAAAAGGAAGCCTCAAATTTCGGTAATGGTCTGGCAATGCCAAAACAAAATTTTGGCCGACAGCATGATGCTTTGGTGGGTGCAAGGCATTGCTTTGGTCGGCTGGGAATTGACTGCGATGTTGCTTTGCTTCAAACGCCTGATGCTTTGCTTTGCTTCATGCATGACTGTAGGACTGAGAAATTGTAACACCCCAAAATTTTGCTTTTCTTAAATTCATGTGTGATTTGGCACTTTGGTGAATTTTTGGAATTTTCTGGAATTTATTTGGATTTATTTGGAATTTATTTGAATTTATTCCATTTTGAAATAATTAAAGAATTAAATTTTGCAACTAAAATTTTCTTGGAAATATTTTATTTGAGTCCCAAATACCATAAAATATTTTCCAGAATTTTTCTGGAATTTTTCTGAGTCTTTTGATATTTTTAATGAATTAAATGAATTTCTGGGAATTATTTTAAATATTAAATCGCTGGAAAATCAACTCGGTCGAGTATCGTTTCATCCGATCGAAGTCGAACTCCGAAGTCGGACTCGAGTCCGACCCGAGCCAACCGACTCGACCAAACCTACCCTAACCCTACTCGATCCCGACCGTTGGATCGGATCCAACGATCGGATTGGACCAGATCGGCTCGAGCCGAAACCGCCGGTCCGATCGTGTTCGCGCGATCGCGGACCGTCGATCGCGCCACGTGGATCGGTTCTCCGTCGCCGCCCTCGCCGAAGTCCGAGCCGGATTCCTCCGCCGCAGAGCCGCCGTGGTCTCGTTAGGGTTCCGATTTGTGCGCTGCATCCCGGTTATTTAATGCGTGAGACATCGCCCGAGGTTGCCCTCTTCCGCGGCGCACTGCGTTCCCAAGCCATCTCGCTCGAGCCGCCGCTTGTTCTGCACGAGCTCGCCGGAGTTGGAATTCCGTTCCGCCGCGGTTAAACGCCGATTCCGCCGCCGTCCGCCGTTCTCCGCCGCCGTTGAGCCCAGTTCCGGAACAGCCAGGTCAAGCCGCGTCGGTGAGGACCTTTCACCTCGCCGGAGCACGCCCCAAACGCCGTTCGTGTGGTCACCGTCCTCAGCGCCGGCAGCCGCAACTCCGCCGTGAAGCCATCGCCGACCCCGAGCTCCACCAACCGTCCGATCAAGATCCAAAGGCCCAGATCGCGCCACGTCACCCTCGGTGAGTTTCCCCGTTGAAAATCCTAGATCTAATCCCAACCGTTGGATCTAGATCCAACGGCTTAGGTTGCGCCACGTAGCAAGAACTGCACCAGGCTAGATTGGATCTGGACCGTTGGATCAAGATCCAACGGCCCACGATCGGCCACGTGCGCCCCAAGCACATGAGGCCCAAACCCAATCCTAGCCGTTGGATTTCAAACCAACGGCCACGATCGTGCCACGTGTCCAGGGAGCCGAACCGCCGCGCCACGCGGGCGTACGCGTGGGTCACTGACACGCCGGGCTCGCGTGTCAGCGACCGCACCGTGACGTCACCCATGACATCACAGCGGGTCCCACCTATCAAAGACTGGTCGAGCCTCACGCCGACGCCAAAGAATGACGTCACCCGAGGGGGACCCACATGTCAGTGACACGTGGAGCCGTGGACCGAGTCCACGGTAGACCCGAGCCGAGCGTGGACCAAGTCCATGGACCGGCTGACGTCAGCCAACCAATCAGAGGCTGACACGTGTCCAGGCTGACGCAATAATTAATTTCCAAAAAAGAAAATGATTTATTAATTCGAAATAATGATTTCAGATTTTGTTTCGAACCTCAAATGCTTATAACTTTTGCGTTTCAACTCCGATTTGAGTGATTCAAATTTCTAAATTTGTATAAAATTGAGACCTACCTAAATATGAATTTAATTTAATTTTTGGACTAAAGTTTTTCTCTGTAAAATTATTTAATTGATTATTTAAACTTTAAATAATCATAATTTTTGCGTTTTAACTCCAAATTTGACGATTCCAGTTTCTAAAAATTCATAAAATTATGTTCTCTCTGTTTATGGATTTTATTTGGATGATTGGATACTTTTTGCCTATTGTTTATTCGTGTATTTGCTATTTGCACGATTTACGAGTAGACGTTGAAGTGCCGGAAGGATTCGAAGGAGAAGTATTGACTCAGGATCCAACTCAAGACCAAGAACAAGTACTTTTTGAAGGCAAGTTGTGCTTTGACCATGTTGATCCTATTTCGAAATCTATTTTGATTTAACCTATTGCATGCTAGTTCAATTAGAAAAATACTTTATTTAAACATGGGGGTTAGATAAATACCAATTTGCCGTATGACACCTTGATTATTTAAATATGTGCCATGACCCTTGTCACCCTAGTTGTGGTTTACTAGTTGGACATTATTAACTTGCCAACATGGGTTTTAGACCGTTGTAGTAAATCGCTTAGACTCGCTACGTGCTCATGACATGATTTTGGACAAACAAATGTTAATATTGACTTAATGATATATTGAACCTGTTTTGGAAAGGTATCATGTGATGTTGATGGCACGTGGTGCATGGTAATCAAGCGGGGTTTGATAAATAGTTTTTCGACCGGGCATGTGGCAAGAATAATCAGTGGGCCGCTTGTGGCATTGGGGATGTTGATTTGGTTCTTGGGTAGTCTTGCCCTGGTCACCCTAAGGACTTAACCTTGCAAGCCTTTGAACTGGGTCTAACGTGCAACCACATGTCCAGAATGGGACGGACCTAGTTGACTAAGTTGCTAATAACGCACTGTGGGACCTCGTGAGGTCAACTACACCCTTTGTGTAAGTTGTGCGGGAGCGCATCGGCCGAGGCCAGGTACCCATCTAATGGTTGATTGGCCTAAACTTCGCCTTAGCTAAGGGAAGGGTTAGTGTGCACAACCGGGAGGACCACTTGTATTGTTAGAAGTTTTCAAAGACTTTGTTACTGAACTCGCCTTTGTGGTGTTTGACTGTATCTTGTGGGTAAAGTGCATAACCTCTGCAGAGTGTAGAATCTATTCGAATAGCCGTGTCCGCTGTATTGGACATCGCCGGGAATTACAAATCAAGGGTTAGATTTTCTCAAAAATAACTTGGATTTGAAAGGTTGGGTTGGATTAATAATGATGTTGATGGAAATGTGGATTAGGATGGGAAAGATGTTCATTAAACTCCTTGAAAAGTTATCTATGCTATACTTGTTTCTCGCTTCGAATCTACTTATGCTACTTGTCAAATGTCAAGCATCGCAAATATACCTTGAGCTATTCCTTTGTACCAAGCCATGCATATAGTATATTAGCCTGCATTATGTGCATGACTTGCCGAGTACCAAGTACTCACCCTTGCCACAATACAACACCGCTTGAAGAGGAGACTACACCACTTTGGAGGAGGAGCTCCAAGAGGAACCGTCTACTTAGGAAGCGAGCCCACTGTTGCCTGTGTGGTATCTTGGATGGCGCCACGGTTACTTGATTTTCCGCCGCTACTATTTCTCTCTTAATAAGTTTAGCCTTCATGAGGCATACATTTGTAACTTGACCATAAGGTCGAGTAACCGCTTGAGTATTTAAATAAAGTACTTTATTAGTATCGAGTGGTATGATTGTGATATTTACCGATGTTAAGACTGTGGGCACTAGCGTGCTCCTGGACTAGTGTTGAATACACAGAGGGTCCGGATTTGCAAATTCGGGGTCCCGACAGAGGTGGTATCAGAGCCAGGTTGACCGTAGGCTCAACCCTAAGCTAGAATGGTCGTAGTGAGGATAAAACCTATTTTCTAAAGCTAAAAATTTGTCAAGATAAGAAATGACATCTCGACTTACCCCCTTCTCTCTTTCCTTGTCTCTTGCTGAATATTCCCTTACCTTGTCACGATTTAAAATTTTGAGTTCTTACGTGAGCACTCTTGTGACAAATGGAGGGAGAGTTCAACTACGTCGATCTGGAGGTTGGTCACGCCATGAACTTTGGCATATGCTTGAGACTCTCGGAGATTTTGAGAAGCCGCAATACCAAGTGGAAGTGATCGGACAAGCAGTGATTGATCAAGGCTTGTGACGTGAAGATTGAGGTACCGCTAGGAAGAAGGGCCCAGTGCAATCGCTCGATACACCAGACCGCCAGGAGGTCTACAATGCAGATGGGTATCCAAGAAATATCACGATGAGCAATGCGGCACATTACCCGTATTCACGCCAGAGAGTTGGAGAGCACGGTGTTCCGTTATCACCAGCGCAGCAATAACCTTCTTGACCAAGGCGATTCAGGATGAGGATGCCATGGTTACACAGCTTGGCACGACTTGTTGTCGCCAGGAGGATGTACTCGATGATACAAGCAAAGAGCTACGAAGGCCCGCAAGGAGATCACGACAGAGAAGAACAGATGGCGGGAAGCTCAAGAGTATGTGTCACACCTTCGCGAAGGATTGACGAGTTGGAGATGGCTTTATACGGACCGTAACTGCAGCCAAGATTGAGCTACACGAGCCAGATCCGGAGGAGTCGATCTCGATGAGGACATCGCTTCTTCGACTACCACAGATGACACGATTCTTTGGACATGGCAATCGTTTCGCGCCTATGCCGCAAAGATCCGTACCAGGCCGTGGAGGTTTTCTCGATGAGTGAGCATAGGTTCTATAGTGAGACTCCTTCGCCGAGTCGCGTCATAGAATAAAGAGTCACCCTTTAGGCGTTAGACTCCATGTTAGTTCGATTTGGATTTTCATTGTTTGTCGAGTGTACAAGATGTGTTGCAAGGCCCTTAGGCATTGTAAGCAACCATACCAAGTTATTAATATCAATAATAAAGTTGGACCTTAAAGTTACACCTTTCGCCTCGCATAAGTTCCATATTACTTGTCTATTCTTGATTCCCTCATCTCTAAAACCTAGAGCAAATCGGCAGATGGTGAACACCATGAAACTTTGGAAGCAATGGAAGTGGTTCTCGCCACAGAAACCCCAATGATGGAGCACCAAAGACCGCCAGCTTGATATGCAGAATTTTGGAGCATTTCTTGCTGCTCAGACTCGCTTGATGCATGCTATGATGCAACAAATGCAACACGCCACCGCCAGGCCACAGCTAATCAAGTCAATCGTGGACAACGCCGTAATACAAGACTGCCGAGTTCATGAGGACTCACCCACCCACTTTCTCCGGAATGCCAATCCTTGGAGGCCGATGATTAGTTAAGGTCAATTGAGAGGAAGCTACACATAGCTCAATGCATAGGAAATGAGAAGGTACTCTACGCTTCTCATCGCTTGGAAGGAACAAATTACGAATGGTGGGAGAACTTCGTGCCACGCAAGAGAACCCTCAAGATATCACTTGGGAAGAGTTCACACCGCATTCCGTCAAGATCACGTGCCGAAGGAATCATGGACCTTAAGAAGGAGGAGTTCAGAGCATCAAGCAAGGTAATCACCCGGTGGCCGACTACGAACAAGTTCACACAGCCTAGCACGCCACGCACTGAGGATGTAGCGACAGATAAAGCCGCAGCCTGCTTTCATGAAGGGACTTAACTCAGATTGCAGGTGGGATTGATCACCCACACCTTTCCAGATTTCCAAGAATTGGTGAATAAGGCGCTTATTCTTGAGGACAAGCGCAAGGAACTGGATGAGAACAGAAGCGCGAGAATGCAACAACAGGATCACGCCAGGAACGCAATGGCGTCGAGAGTTGCACCAAATCAATTTTTCGATTCCAGCCACGAATGCAACAAGGACACCGTCACGGCACCAAGACCCGTCAATCAGTAACTACTGCACTTCACCCGCTAGAAACGCCGCCTGTGCAGCAAAGAAGGAACAAGTGAGACGCCGCTACAATCGCAACGAGCCAGGACATTTTGCCAACAGCTTGTCCAAAGAAGACAGCAGGAGTGACCCCGGGCCGCTTTTAACTTGGGAACCACCTCCAGCTAGGACGCCAAAGACCAGGAACCACATCCTGCATCGTGGTGAGACGCCGAGTCAACCATGTCACCGCAGATGCACCGCAGAATGCTACTGACGCCGTCTTTGGGTAAGTTACTTGTTAACTCGGCACCTGCAATGCTTTGTTTGACTCGAGCTTCAGATTCGCTTGTTTCGCAAGGCTTTGCTGCTAGAAACGATTTGGGGATTGCAAGACTTAAGTGCATGCTTTTAGTTCAAACCCCTGGTTCCGAACTCCGAACGAAAGTAGGATGTTCCGGGGTGAGAATACTAATAGATGGAATAGAGTTCCTAGCGAACCTTATAATTTTGGAGACCCAGACCTTAGACGTTATTTTGGGAATGGACTGGTTATCCAAGCACAAGGCCGTATTGGATTGTGGACGAAGGACTATCTAAGTTGAGAGCACGTGTGGAAAGAAAGTGGAATTTCAAGCTACTGCCGTTAGAGAAGGACAGTTGATGGTTAACAGCACCAAGGCAATCAGCATAGAGGATGTCTCAGTAGTGAATGAGTACCCAGATGTTTTTCCCGAAGATCTACCTGGTATGCCGCCAGACAGGGACATAGAGTTTGTGATAGAGCTTGTACCTGGTACAGCGCCGATAGCAAAGAGACCTTATCGGATGTCCACCGAGGAGTTGGTAGAGATGAAGAAATAGCTAGAGGAGTTAATGGAGAAAGGATTTATCAGACCGAGTTCGTCGCCATGGGGAGCACCAGTTTTGTTTGTCAAGAAGAAGGACGGGAGTTTCAGGATGTGCATCGACTACCGTGCACTCAATGAAGTCACCGTGAAGAATAAGTATCCGCTACCCAGGATTGATGATTTGTTCGATCAGCTGAGAGGAGCCGGAGTTTTCTCCAAGATTGATCTGAGATCGGGATACCATCAGTTGAAGATCCGATCAGAAGATATCCCGAAGACTGCATTCTCGTCAAGATATGGACATTACGAGTTTACAGTTATGTCTTTTGGATCGATTTAATGCGCCAAAGATATTTCATGAATATGATGAATAAGGTGTTCATGGAATATTTGGACAAGTTTGTTGTCGTGTTCATAGATGATATCCTAATCTACTCCAAGACAGAGGATGAACATGCCGAACACTTGAGGCGAGTTTTGGAAAAGCTGAGGGAACAGCAACTCTTCGCCAAGTTCAGTAAGTGTGATTTTTGGAAGGACAAGGTGGAGTTTCTTGGACATGTAATGACCGCAGAAGGAGTCGCCGTTGATCCAAGCAAAGTAGAAGCCGTGTTACATTGGGAGCAACCGAAGACCGTGACCCAGATCCGGAGTTTCCTTGGAATGGCAGGGTACTACCGCCGTTTCATTGAAGGCTTTTCGACAATTGCGAAACCTCTTACGCAATTGCTGAAAAAGGAGAAGAAGTTTGCATGGACGTCAGAATGTGAGAAAGGATTCCAGGAGCTGAAAAAGCGATTGACATCAGCACCGGTGTTAGTTCTACCGGATGTTGCTCAAAGCTTTGATATTTATTGTGACGCATCGCGCCAAGGACTTGGATGTGTGCTGATGCAGAATGGAAAGGTCGTCGCTTATGCATCAAGGCAGTTGAGGCCGCATGAGGAGAATTATCCGACGCATGACCTAGAGTTAGCTGCCGTAGTGCATGCCTTGAAGATATGGCGTCACTATCTGATCGGGAACAGATGTGAAGTGTATACGGATCATAAGAGCCTTAAGTACATATTCACCCAGTCGGATCTGAATATGAGGCAAAGGAGATGGTTAGAGTTGATCAAGGACTACAATGTTGGAATCCATTACCATCCCGGGAAGGCCAACGTAGTTGCCGATGCCTTGAGTCGGAAAAGCCATACCGTGAGCATGTTGCTAGCCACAAGTCAGGATGAGCTATGTGAGGATTTCCAGAGAATGAAGATTGAGGTGGTACCTAGCGGATCCTTGGCCGCATTGGAAGTGAAGCCTACCCTAGAGGATCAGATCCGGGAAGGACAGAAGGATGATGACAAGATCCGCAGGATTAAGTCCATCAAGGAAGAAGGCAAGGCAGAGGACTTCAAGTTGGATGAGCAAGGCACGTTATGGATGAAGGATCGCATTTGTGTGCCCAACAAGAAGGAATTAAAGCAACTGATTTTGGAAGAAGCCCATGACTCCAAGTACTCAATTCATCCTGGAAGCTCCAAAATGTATCAGGATTTGAAGGAAAGATTCTGGTGGCCGAGCATGAAGCGTGAAGTTGCCGAGCATGTTGCATTGTGCGACGTATGCCAAAGAGTCAAGGCAATGCATCAGAGACCAGCAGGATTACTACAGCCGCTGAAAATACCTGAGTGGAAGTGGGAGGAAATCGGAATGGATTTCATTACCGGTTTGCCTAAGACTCAAGGAGGTTATGACTCCATATGGGTTATAGTGGATCGTTTGACCAAAGTAGCCCATTTTATCCCCGTGAAGACCACCTACTCGGGAGATAAGTTAGCAGAGTTGTACATGATCAGGATCGTCTGTTTGCACGGAGTGCCAAAGAGGATTGTATCGGACAGAGGTACCCAATTTACCTCAAGGTTCTGGAATAAGTTGCACGAAGCCATGGGAACCCGTTTAAACTTCAAGATCTGACCTATCATCCATAAACGGATGGACAGACCGAAAGAGTCAACCAGATTCTGGAGGATATGTTAAGAGCATGTGCATTGGCTTATGCTACCTCTTGGGATAAGAGTTTGCCGTATGCCGAGTTCAGTTACAACAATAGTTACCAAGCTAGTTTACAGATGTCACCTTTTGAGGCACTGTATGGTCGACCCTGTCGGACGCCATTGAATTGGAATGAGACCGGCGAGCGCCGTGTCTTCGGGCCTGATATTCTTCAAGAAGCTGAAGAGCAGATTGCCGTGATCAGGGAAAGGTTGAAGATAGCCCAATCACGACAGAAGAGTTATGCTGACAACCGTCGGGTAGAATTGAGTTTTGAACCGTAAGACTTTGTATACCTCGAGTTACGCCTCAGGGAGTTAAGAGGTTCCATGCCAAAGGGAAACTCGCACCTGCTATGTTGGACCATTTAAGATTTTGAGTCGCAGAGGCGAAGTTGCTTATCAGCTGGAGTTGCCACAGTCGTTAGCAGGAGTACATGACGTATTCCATGTGTCCCAGTTGAAGAAGTGTCTCCGAGTACCTGAGGAACAGACACCGCTAGAGTCAATTGAGTTGCAAGAAGATTTGACTTACAAGGAGCATCCCGTAAAGATTTTGGACACTATGGATCGAGAGACCAGAAATAAGTCGACCCGCTTCTGTAGAGTACAGTGGAGCAACCACACGGAGAGTGAAGCAACTTGGGAACGCGAAGAGGATTTGAGGAAAGAGTTTCCAAACCTATTCCTTTAGTAAGCCCTGAATCTCGGGGATGAGATTCTATTAAGGGGGGGAGGTTTGTAACACCCCAAAATTTTGCTTTTCTTAAATTCATGTGTGATTTGGCACTTTGGTGAATTTTTGGAATTTTCTGGAATTTATTTGGATTTATTTGAATTTATTCCATTTTGAAATAATTAAAGAATTAAATTTTGCAAATAAAATTTTGTTGGAAATATTTTATTTGAGTCCCAAATACCATAAAATATTTTCCAGAATTTTTCTGAGTCTTTCGATATTTTTAATGAATTAAATGAATTTCTGGGAATTATTTTAAATATTAAATCGCTGGAAAATCAACTCGGGTCGAGTATCGTTTCATCCGATCGAAGTCGAACCCGAGTCGGACTTGAGTCCGACCCGAGCCAACTGACTCGACCAAACCCAGTCCTAACCTTACTCGATCCCGACCGTTGGATCGGGATCCAACGGTCCGGATTGGACCGTGACGGTTCGAAATAAACCGGCCGGGTCCGATCGCGTTCGCGATCGTGGACCGTCGATCGCGCCACGTGGACGGTTCTCCGTCGTCGCCCCGCCGAGTCCGAGCCGGATTCCTCCGCCGCAGAGCCGCTGCGGTCTCGTTAGGGTTCCGATTTGTGCGCGCATCCGGGGTTATTTAATGCGTGAGACATCGCCCGAGGTTGCCCTCTTCCGTGCGCACCCGTGCCCCCAAGCCATCTCGCCTGAGCCGTCGCCGTTTGCCCGTACGAGCTCGCCGGAGTTGGAATTCCGTTCCGCCGCGGTTAAACGCCGATTCCGCCGCCGTCCGCCGTTCTCCGCCGCCGTTGAGCCCAGTTCCGGAACAGCCAGGTCAAGCCGCGTCGGTGAGGACCTTTCACCTCGCCGGAGCACGCCCCAAACGCCGTTCGTGTGGTCACCGTCCTCAGCGCCGGCAGCCGCAACTCCGCCGTGAAGCCATCGCCGACCCCGAGCTCCACCAACCGTCCGATCAAGATCCAAAGGCCCAGATCGCGCCACGTCACCCTCGGTGAGTTTCCCCGTTGAAAATCCTAGATCTAATCCCAACCGTTGGATCTAGATCCAACGGCTTAGGTTGCGCCACGTAGCAAGAACTGCACCAGGCTAGATTGGATCTGGACCGTTGGATCAAGATCCAACGGCCCACGATCGGCCACGTGCGCCCCAAGCACAAGAGGCCCAAACCCAATCCTAGCCGTTGGATTTCAAACCAACGGCCACGATCGTGCCACGTGTCCAGGGAGCCGAACCGCCGCGCCACGCGGGCGTACGCGTGGGTCACTGACACGCCGGGCTCGCGTGTCAGCGACCGCACCGTGACGTCACCCATGACATCACAGCGGGTCCCACCTGTCAGCACCGTGGGCTGAGCCCCGCTGACGTCAGCAATGACGTCACCCGAGGGGGACCCACATGTCAATGACACGTGGAGCCGTGGACCGAGTCCACGGTAGACCCGAGCCGAGCGTGGACCCAGTCCATGAACCGGCTGACGTCAGCCAACCAATCAGAGGCTGACACGTGTCCAGGCTGACGCAATAATTAATTTCCAAAAAAGAAAATGATTTATTAATTCGAAATAATGATTTCAGATTTTGTTTCGAACTTCAAACGCTTATAACTTTTGCGTTTCAACTCCGATTTGAGTGATTCAAATTTCTAAATTTGTATAAAATTGAGACCTACCTAAATATGAATTTAATTTAATTTTTGGACTAAAGTTTTTCTCTGTAAAATTATTTAATTGATTATTTAAACTTTAAATAATCATAATTTTTGCGTTTTAACTCCAAATTTGACGATTCCAGTTTCTAAAAATTCATAAAATTATGTTCTCTCTGTTTATGGATTTTATTTGGATGATTGGATACTTTTTGCCTATTGTTTATTCGTGTATTTGCTATTTGCACGATTTACGAGTAGACGTTGAAGTGCCGGAAGGATTCGAAGGAGAAGTATTGACTCAGGATCCAACTCAAGACCAAGAACAAGTACTTTTTGAAGGCAAGTTGTGCTTTGACCATGTTGATCCTATTTCGAAATCTATTTTGATTTAACCTATTGCATGCTAGTTCAATTAGAAAAATACTTTATTTAAATATGGGGTTAGATAAATACCAATTTCTTTGTATGACACCTTGATTATTTAAATATGTGCCATGACCCTTGTCACCCTAGTTGTGGTTTACTAGTTGGACATTATTAACTTGCCAACATGGGTTTTAGACCGTTGTAGTAAATCGCTTAGAGCACGCTACGTGCTCATGACATGATTTTGGACAAACAAATGTTAATATTGACTTAATGATATATTGAACCTGTTTTGGAAAGGTATCATGTGATGTTGATGGCACGTGGTGCATGGTAATCAAGCGGGGTTTGATAAATAGTTTTTCGACCGGGCATGTGGCAAGAATAATCAGTGGGCCATTGTGGCATTGGGGATGTTGATTTGGTTCTTCGGGTAGTCTTGCCTGGTCACCCTAAGGACTTAACCTTGCAAGCCTTTGAACTGGGTCTAACGTGCAACCACATGTCTGTAATGGGACGGACCTAGTTGACTAAGTTGCTAATAACGCATTACTGTGGGACCTCGGGAGGTCAACTACACCCTTTGTGTAAGTTGTGCGGGGAGCGCATCGGGCCGAGGCCAGTACCCATCTAACGGTTGATTGGCCTAAACTTCGCCTTAGCTAAGGGAAGGGTTAGTGTGCAATAACCGGGAGGACCACTTGTATTGTTAGAAGTTTCCGAAAGACTTTGTTACTGAACTCGCCTTTGTGGTGTTTGACCTGTATCTTGTGGGTAAAGTGCATAACCTCTGCAGAGTGTAGAATCTATTCGAATAGCCGTGTCCGCGGTATTGGACATCGCTCGGGAATTACAGTCAAGGGTTAGATTTTCTCAAAAATAACTTGGATTTGAAAGGTTGGGTTGGATTAATAATGATGTTGATGGAAATGTGGATTAGGATGGGAAAGATGTTCATTAAACTCCTTGAAAAGTTATCTATGCTATACTTGTTTCTACTGCTTTCGAATCTACTTATGCTACTTGTCAAATGTCAAGCATCTGCAAATATACCTTGAGCTATTCCTTTGTACCAAGCCATGCATATAGTATATTAGCCTGCATTACGTGCATGACTTCTCGAGTACCAAGTACTCACCCTTGCCACAATACAACACCAGTTGAAGAGGAGACTACACCAGCTTTGGAGGAGGAGCTCCAAGAGGAACCGTCTACTTAGGGAAGCGAGCCCAGTCAGTTGCCTGTGGTATACTGGATGGCGCCACGAAGTTACTTGATTTTCCGCTGCTACTATTTCTCTCTTAATAAGTTTCGCCCTGCGAGGCATACATTTGTAACTTGACCATAAGGTCGAGTAACCAGTTTGACTATTTAAATAAAGTACTTTATTAGTATCGAGTGGTATGATTGTGATATTTACCGATGTTAAGACTGTGTGCACTAGCGCGTTCCTGGACTAGTGTTGAATACACAGAGGGTCCAGATTTGCAAATTCGGGGTCCCGACAGAAATGATTGGTCGACTGTGTTTTTTTGCGCATGATGCTTTGCTTCAAAGGACTGCATGCACAGCAAAAGCAAAGACAGGGGGAATAAATTACTCCGTGATGCCCGGCGCTTCATCATGCACTAATTCTTTGGGACGCTATAAGATCGTCCTCCTGCGTGCCTCGTTCATTCCGGAGAGCAAAGACCGTGGTTAGAGTTTTTAGTGTGCTACGTTCGTTCCCGAGAACTCTCCTCCGCGCAGCGTTCATTCCGAAGAGCGGAGAGCGTACAGACGAGAGATTTGTTTGTTGCTGTGCTCATTTTGTTGGATTAGTCGCAAAGTTACATTTTTATCGATTATTTCATTCGGGATTTTTATTTTGCAGGTAATCTTCAGGAAGATTGAAGGGTACTTTGCTCGAGCTGTTTTGATCTTTGGTTGCTTCGAGAAGGTTAATAAGAAATCTTCCTAAATGACGGTTATTGATCTTAAGGACAATGTAGTATTAGTGAGCATCTTGTTAGGTTAGAGTCAAGTAATTATGTTCGTGCAATTTTTTGATTGTTGCAGACAGTGCAGTGGAGTGTTAGGGTAGGGTATGTAATTATGACGGTATTAGAAAAATGTAGTACCATGATTAGTGAAATTAGTACGACAGCATTAGCATGACTTAGTAATAATTAGCAAGATTAGTATGACGATATTAGCAGTAATTGCAAGGTGACATGGACGCCGCTGATGCAGTGGACGGTTTACGAAAGTGTAAAATATGTAGACAACCCGGGCACGACCGTAGGAGGTGCCCCAATGCACCCAGTGCGTAGTCATTTGCCTTTGATTATGTGTGAAATGTTCCATGCTGCTTCCTTACCTTGTGGTTGAACTTGTATTTGTAATTTCCAGCTATCGAAATGTACCCGTATTTGTCAGCATTGCACCTATGATGCTTCAAGGTTATCTAAATGTACTTGCATGTCATGTATCATTCGTTTCAACAGCACGCGATGGCGGCCGTTGCAGTTCCACAGCTTCTTCGTGAGTCAGTAGATGCCCCACATTGTGTGTCGGGACCCGAATTTGCAATTCCAGACCCTCTGTGTGTTCTGCACTAGTCCAGGATCACGCTAGTGCACACAGTCTCAACATTGGTAAATATCACAATCATACTCAACGAAATAGAAAGTACCTTAATTATAATAACCAAACTGGTTACTCAACCTTTAAGGTCAAGTTACAAAAGTACGTCTCGCAGGGTGAAAGTTTAATAAAAGAGAAGTAATAGCAGCGGAAAATAAGATAACTTCGTGGCGCCATCCAGTATACCACAGGCAAGTGACTGGGCTCGCTCCCTAGAAAGACGGTTCCTCTTGGAGCTCCTCCTCCAAAGCTGGTGCAGTCTCCTCTTCAACTGATGTTGTATTGTGGCAAGGGTGAGTACTTGGTACTCAGCAAGTCATGCACAGAATGCAATCTAATATTCTACATGCATGGCTTAATACAAAGGAATAGCTCATGGTTTATTTGCAGTAACAGCATTTAACAAATAACATAAGTAGATTCGAAAGCGATAGAAATAGTGTAATATCACTAACTTTTCCAGGAGTTAAATAAACATCTTTCCCATTCCTAATCCACATTTCCATCAACATCATCATTTAACCAAACCAAACCTCTCAAGTTCAAGTTATTTCCAAGAAAATCTAACCCTTGACTGTAATCCCCGAGCAATGTCCAATACCGCGGACACGGCTATTCGAATAGATTTTACACTCTGCAGAGGTTATGCACTTTACCCACAAGATACAGCCAAACACCACAAAGGTGAGTGATCGTAACAAAGCCTTTCGGAAACGGCTAACTACACAAGTGAACCTTTCCGGTTTTTGCCATACACCATCCCTTCCCTTAACAAAGGCGAAGTATGGGACCGACATACCGTTGGACGGGTACCATGCCATCGCCTTGGTGCGCTCCCCTTTCAAGCTACACAAAAGGTGTAGTTGACACCCGAGGTATCACATGCAAGTTATTAATAACTTACTCAACTAGGTCCGTCCCATTACGGACATGTGGTTGCACGATTAACTCAGTTCAAAGGCTTGCAAGGTTAAGTCCTTATGTTGACCAGGGCAAGACTACCCGAAGAACCAAACCAATGCTCCCGATGCCACAACTGGCCCACCCGATCATTCTTGCCACATGCCCCGATCGAAATCTATTTATCAAACCCAGTTGATTACCATGCACCACGTGCCATCAACAATCACAACACGTGATACCTTTCCAAAATAGGTTCAATATATCATTAAGTCAATATTAACATTTGATTGTCCAAAATCATGTCAGGAGCACGTAGCAGGTCTAAGCAATATACTACAACGATCTAAATACCCATGTTGGTAATTTGATAATGTCCAACTATTTAATCCTCAACTAGGGTGACAAGGGGTTCATGGCATACAATTATCTATGACATGGTGGCATACAGCAACTAGGCAATTAACTAATCATCCAAAATCAATTAAAGCATTTTATAATTGAACTAGCAAGCAATAATTTAAATCAAATTAATTTCAAAATGGGATCAACATGGTCAAAGCACAACTTGCCTTCAAAGAGTACTTGTTTTTCGTCTTGGGCTGGCTCCTGGGTCAACACTTCACCTTCGAAGCCCTCGGGCACTTCAACGTCTACTCGTAAAGCGTGCAAAAAGCAATAAATAAGTAAACAGTAGACAAAAAGTGTCCAAACATCCAAATGAAGTCCATAAACAGATAGAGCATAATTTTATGAATTTTTAGGAAATTGAATCGGCGAAATCGGAGTTAAAACGCAAAAGTTACAAGCGTTTAAAGTTTCCAAATTCAAATAAATCAATATTACAGAGAAAAACTTTGGTCCAAAAATTAAATAAAATTCACCATTAGGTAGATCTCAATTTTATAAAAATTTAGAAATTTGAATCACTCAAATCGGAGTTAAATTGCAAAAGTTATAAGCGTTTGAAGTTTCAAAATTCAAATAAATCAATAATCCGAATTAATTCATTTATTTTTATACAGAAAAACTGAATAATGACGTCAGCATGACGTCAGCATGGGTTTTGATTTTCCACCGAATTATTTTTCTATTGAAAAATCGATTTATTGCGTCAGCCGGTCCATGGACGTGGTCCACGGTTCGGTTTGGGTCCACCGTGAACCCGGTCCACGAGTACATGTCTCACTGACATGTGGGCCCCATCGGATGACGTCAGCGGTGACGTCATCACACTCGGCTGAGGACGGCTGACAGCTGGGCCCCACTATGACGTCACGGTGACGTCATGGTGCGGTTCGAATGAACCGCTGACACGCGGGCCCCACGTGATGTCACTACCGACGCACGGGCGATCGAGGATCATACCGACCACGACGGCCGCCTCTCTAGCCACGTGGCTAGATCTCGGCCGTTGATTTGAAAATCAATGGCCCAGATCGGATCTGGGTTTCACGCATTTGGAAACAGCTTGGCTGATCTGGACCGTTCGATCTTGATCGGACGGTCAGGATCCAATCTAGAGTTTACAACGTGGCTAACCCTAGCCGTTTGATCTAGATCTAACGGCTGACATCTATCCAAGCACGGTGCGGTTTTAGCTACGTGGCACAATCTGAACCGTTGGATCTAGATCCAACAGTTGGAAATAGATCTAGAGATTAACACGTGAGATTTTACCGGGGATGACGTGGGCGAATCTGGGCCTTCGGATCTGGATCGGACGGTGGAGAGAGATCGAACGACGGCGATGGCGTGCGGCGGGGCTGGTTCACCGGAGATGGGGACAACGACGCGCTCGACGGCGTTTGGGCGCGGCTCCGGCGAGGTGAAAGGTACCCTCCGACGCGGCTTGTCCTTGCGGTTCCGGATCTGGACTCAACGGCGGCGGAGGACGGCGGACGGCGGCGGAATCGACGAATAACCGCGGCGGAAACCTAACTCAACTGCGGCGAGCTCTAGCGGGCGAACGGCGACGGCTCAGGCGACGTGGGCTAGGGCTACGGGTGCGCACGGGAGTCGACTACCCGGTGGCGGTAGCGGTGCCTTAAATAGGGGCCTCGGCTTCCGTGTATTGCGCGGAGACCGAGGTCCACCCGGTTACGGCGGCGGAATCCGAATCCAATTCGGATTCGGTGACGTGGCTCAACGTGGATCGTTGGATCAAGATCCAACGGCCCAGGGGTTTGGACTCGGGTCCAGTCGGGCGACCTGGTTGGCTCGGTCGGGCTCGGGTTCGGGCGACGTGGCTCAA
Source organism: Rhipidocladum racemiflorum (assembly GCA_036346355.1). Classification (NCBI taxonomy): domain Eukaryota; kingdom Viridiplantae; phylum Streptophyta; class Magnoliopsida; order Poales; family Poaceae; genus Rhipidocladum; species Rhipidocladum racemiflorum. The sequence continues at coordinate 52,218,888 of CM070580.1, forward strand.
TCTCAGCCGTTCGATCTCGATCGGACGGTCGAGAGGGTTAGGGCTGAGTCGGGTTCAAGTCGGACTCGGACTCGAGTCAGACTCGGGCTCGGGTCAGGTCCGGGTCGGTGGAACAGTAAAACCCGGTTTGGGTTTTTCCAGCGATTAGATATTCAAACTAATTCCCAGTAATTCATTTAATTCATTAAAAATAGCAAAACACTTAGAAAAATTCCAGAAAAATTCTAGAAAATATGTTGGAACATTTTGGACTCAAATAAAATATTTCCAACTAAATTTTATTTGCAAAATTAAATTCTTTAATTATTTTAAAAGGGAATAAATTTCAAATAAATTCCAAATAAATCCCAGAAAATTTCAAAAATTCACAAAAGTGCCAAATCTTATTTAAATTCATGAAAAGCAAAAATTGGGGTGTTACATTGTGCGAGGGTGATTTCTGCAGGAGCTATGGTACGATGCATTACTATATTACCTGCCATTAATTTATTCCGAGATAGCTAACCATTTCGTACTTAATGTTTCAGTTGCCCCCTCTTTTCTGTCGATCCTTGCACAAGATAAAGAAGCTGGACTATTGATTCCACTATCGACTAGGTCGTGCAGGTCTACTACCATTTGTACTTCTCATGGACGGGGCTCAGCTCGGAGGAGGCATGACCACACCCATGCCTGCCATCGACCGTGCGCTTCTTACTGGTCTCATCGACCGATGGTGGCTGAAGACACACACATTTCACCTACCGTTTGGTGAGATGTCCGTTACACTGAAGGATGTGGCCATGCTAACCGGCCTGCCCATCAGGGAACAGTCGTTAGTTCTTCGTCACCCCAGCAGACAGCATTGGTAGCACTACATCATGGGAAGGTATTGCAACCACTCGTTATTTCATGTTCGTAATGTGCACGTTATTAGCAACTCTCTTAATCTGGAGTTCATGCAGGTTCGGTGTCCCATACGAATAGAGGGCAAATGGGGTGTCCATGACTTGGCTGCAGACATTGTAGGAGTACAATCCATGCCCACCTGATGCGGACGAAGATACCGTGCTGCGCCATAACGAAGTCTACCTGTACTGCTTGCTGGGTGGTGTGATGTTCACGTCCACCGCAAGAGACCTGATCTTCCCACAAATCGTATGGATTGCTCGTTAGTTGGCCGATAACCCTAATGACATCCTGGCCTACAGCTGGGGATCTGCGGTCTTGGCGGACACGTACCGTGGATTGTGCGATGCATGCCATTGTTGAAGGGAATATGCCCTAGATCAATCATAGTGATGATTGTAAAACGTCTTTGTTCATGTAATAATGATAACTTTGTTTATCGGTTCCCTGAATATATGTTACGACTTTGTTCAGTGGATACGATCTGATTGTGAAACACATTTGTCAAGTAACATTATTCTAAACGGGTCCTTGATCCATATCATTACGAGGAGCGGTGATGGTTTGATCAGCACATGTATTGGTTGATGGTAATGTTTCACATACCATAGATATGGAGATATCGAACCAATAATGTGGACACATGTTGGAGAACATGGGTAGTTGGACAAGACCCACTTCGAGACGCTGTGAGTTGTTATCTATTATAGATACCTCTGGGCCCCTCGTGTGGATGGATAGGGAAAGTGCACGGCCGTGCCAAGATGACTAAGGAGTTAGTCATGGTTTGTATCCATCACACTGTCGAGTGAAGTGGTCGAACTATCAACAAGGGTGGCGCATCTCGCCTTGAGCTTGACTGGTAACGTTTGGCAAAGGGATCGGCATGTGAGTGTATCAAGGTTCGGCCGAATGTTGATTCTGTGCATTCGGGGGTCAATACGTACTGCTAGGTGCCGCTGTTGATCAATGAATTGGAAACGGGTTTCCGGATTCATGTCTGACTTGCACCGAACCTACTGGGTCACACACTTAACGAGTTGGAAACTGTTTAATGGGTTTGAGCATGGATAAGATCTGTGTTGTAGATGGAACCCTAGTGGGCTTCGGTCCACTAGCGTGTCTCTAAAAGGCGAGGCCAGGAACAGTGCACGTCAAGGAATAGAACCCTCATAACGTTCAGTCGTCGCGCACCCCTCCTGCCCCTCCCCAGAAACCCTACTCGTGTGGCGAGGTGCTAGCACACCCCACACGGTGTTCCTGCTCGGTACGTGTGGATACTGTTAGAGGCGCTGCCATCCATGGACGCGCTGCTCGGTTGGATTTCTGGCGACTTCCGGTGTTCAATATCGACTAGATTGTTGGTCGGGAACCACTCGGCAGAGGTCGGTGACCGCCCGGTGACCACTCGACAGAGGTCGGCGACCGCCCGGCGACCACTCGACAGAGGTCGGCCACTCGGCAGAGGTCGGCGACCACTCGGTGGAGATCGGCAACCACTCGGTGGAGGTCGGTGACCACTCGGGGTAGATCGGGATGTGAATGACTACTTCCTCCACGCGTGTATATCTGCTTCCGCTGCATCGGCGCGTCAAGGGTAACGATCCATGATCCCCTACTTGCATGTGATCTTGGGTGTTCCCGGTAGAAAATTTTGTTTTTATCTAGCATAGCCTACCCGTATCCCAACAATCGCCACACTTACATGGGCACTATTACCGAGTGCCTGCAACTCCTTCAGATGCGGAGTTTGGAGTACCTTCCGATCTCTCGGCCAGAGATCCGTACGAGGTACTACCCTATTATTGTCAATGCTAACATGCCGGCTCCCGCTCGCCCTACAATGGGGTACCATTGGATGCACGCATGACTTCGATGGTCGTCGGAGGGTGACCACGCGAGCTACGTGCGTGTTATCACTGATCTAGACCTCCTGACCGCAGAACATGTGAACTGGGATCCATGGACACCGCAAAGAGCCAAAGAGCTTGCGATCGATGCCCAAATATCTTCCTGTTGCATGGACGACTACAGCCTATGGATGACTACATGCTTCCTCATCTACATGAATGCGATTGAGGTGTACTCGCCCGAACGGATCCAGAGGCAGTTCGTGTGCCGGTAGACAGTCCCTGTTCCACCATCGCGGGACGCTGGGAGATCTCACGGGTATGCATTTAATTAATTTCAACATTTGTCCCCTCTATGCAAATTTGACAATCTTACGTCCTTGCATTTGTAGGACAAGCGCGCAGGGCAGTGCGGCCGCATCGGGCTGGACCAACTTCCACGCCACGCACATTACGCGATGGAACGAGAGTGCATTTCAGGATATTGTCTATCCCTATGGGCCATACGACCCCGAGGAATATGACAACTACCTAATATGGTACCGTGCCCGCACACGTGCCACATTACTTAGCAACGAGGTCGAAGAATGAGCGATGGCCTATCCTGAGGACCGATCTCGATAATTCCACATTTTGGTACTTACAATATCGTAGTAATGTCTTCCGTAAATTTCTTAACCGAAGTTCTAATACCCCTAGACTGCCATGCAGACGCAGGGGGCATCCGAGCTGTATAACCAAGCGGACCAACTTGCAGGACAAACTGTAGGCACCTCTAGCTCCTCATCAGCAACAAATCAGATGAGAAGGTACCTCGCGTCTAGGGGGGCATGATTCATGTCCGCTATCCGTGGCCTTGGAGGATGGTCACGGACACCAGGCCGCAGCTACGACTCAGCTCCAATGGACCCTGCTCGTAACCCACAGGTGCGGTGTTCCTACACCGCCCGTCCCTGTAGTGCTGATATGCCCGACGTCGCACGATGTGCATCCACATCACATGCACCGAGCCATTCGTCGTGACGTCATTCGCAACATGACGACATACCCGGCCCTTCACAACATGATGACATACCCGGTCCTTCCACTTATCACACTACTACAGATGTATCACATTCCTTCGATACAGAGTTCACTCGCACACCAGACTAGAGTAGGCCCGAAGGTTTTTACCCTGACTTCTTCAAGCACATTCCTTCACTGGCCTACTAGGTCTGCAGCTACAGCCACCTCCTGTGGACCAGGCGGGGACCTCACAACCAGAGGCCAACGTACTCCATATGGCTCCCTTAGGGACGGGGGGGGTCCAAGAGCGTGGTACAACAAAATCCAAGTACCAACAGGCACGGGGAGGTATGGTCCATCACAAGCCGCAGGACAAAGGGAGAGACATCCACTAGATCCGTACACCCCAGATGAAGTGATCAGAAGGCAGGGTCGACGGCACAGAGGGAGACAGTGATGTTTCTTTTTTGCAGATGTGTGTACTACATTTATTGCTATCTGTTTTACTTGGCTGAGTGTTCGACTCACACTTGTTTGTCTATTGTTTGTAGGTACCTTCAAGCCGACATGCATGGATGGGAGTGATGGCACGAACACGTTTTGCATCACCACAGTTTCATACTAACTTATCGCTTGTAATCTTAATGAGTTCATGTCTTGTAATTAATTTGTGGTAGTTTCATGTGCTTAGTTGGGTCATGATGGTTAGTTGATACCATGACCCATGTTTGTGATTGGTTGGTTATCATAAGTTGCTTTATGTTGTTGTCATATTAAATGCTGTCTTTTGTCTGCTGAGTGGATGTCCTAGTTTTAGGGGAGGTGCTGCCGAAATTTCTAGTAATTTCAGTAACCTGCTTGTATGTTAGGAAAATTTCGTATTTAGTACAACATTTGGCTCCTATTTACGAAATGGTACAACAATTGTTGTGGACACGATATTTTACGGGCTGCCAAAAAGGTGTAAATGTTAACGGTTGTTGTGGACTATGATGCAAGGATAAAGAATATACTAGAATATTTTTGTACAAAAATGAGAGAAAATCGATGACACAAATGGAACGATTGCATTGCATGACATAGAAAAAGAAGTTAACATACGTGACGCATACAACACGAACTAGTTCGCAATTGTAGACAAAATTATCACAAGGATTACTACGTACATCATCTTCTCTAGCCACTTGATATGATCTAAAATTGAGGGTGACAGGTCGTGCAGCTTTGATTGTGGGAGCCCAGACTATAATACTTAGGGTTACTGGGCAAGTACCATTCGAGATGCAAACAAAGTTGTAAATGAGATATTTTTGCAGAATATGGTAGTCTGTATAGAAAATAGCAAATCTGCCCCATTAGACCCAAAAAATAACTTCGAACATGATTCATATCACCTTTTTCAGCTAATGCTCGTGAGGTCGCAACTTAGGGAAATGGCGTTAGGTCGTTAGCATGAGGGCATGCACGGTACGTCATTAGAAGAGACAAGCAGTTTACTGAAGAGATCTCTTCGTGCTTATCCAAAACAAATGCATACAAAGGTTTACATGAATAGTCACTGCATCCTGCTACACTTTTCATCCCAGAGAATTGTGAGCTCCTCCCTCACGGAGTCGAGCTCGGCCTCGAGGTTGAGGACTCGCCGCCGAGCTTCGCGCCCCTCGGACGCTCCTTTGCGGAGTTGCTTCGCATCTTCTTTCTGCGAGTTGGCTTCTTCGGTGGCCTCTTGCGCAGCCCATCTCAGCTCCTCCACGTCCCTCTCCATGGTTGACTTGTCTAGCTCGCACTGCAAAAGTTGTGCCTTCAGCACGTCCACCACTTGCTCGAGTTTTGCTATCTTAGCTTTGGTCGCCGTGTCGAAGTCGACCATGGTCGCGTCGACGAACTGCGAAATAAAATGCATTTAGTCCCCGGTCATAAAAAATAGCATCAAGAAGTGAAGAAGCCTTACCCACCGGTACCGACAGCGCAAGTTTTCTAGGAATTGGTTGCGGCTGTCCGTTGGCTGCAGGTTGGTGCGATCCCCCAAGCCGACCTGCGGCGAGTGATAGCCCCATTCATCCCGAGCAGGTGGTACGCTTGGGGGTGGAATTGTCTTTTCCTGCTCCCGAGCATCTGTCATGCTCGGCAACCCAAGGGGCAACTATGGCTAATCATGCACCTCCCGGAGACGCTCTTCCTCCGGGGTATGCTCGGCCATCACAAGGTGGGCGATGCGCTCGACCTCCTTGGCCACTACAGAGTCGGGCTTTTTGCTTTCATGCTTGGGGTCCTTGCGCTCCGCCATGGAAGCTCGGGCCATAGCCAAAAGTTTGGCCATCTCCGCGGTGGCGCGTTCAACCTCTGCCACCTTGGGGTCGACCTCGCCCAGCCCAACCCCCTGCAGAGTCCTTACCGGGCGCAACGACGTTGCTCCCGATGACCTTCGGGCCCTTGGGATCAAGGACGCAAGGTCTTCCTCCTCCTCGTGCTTGTCGGCCGCTGGGCACGTGATCACCCGCGCGAGCTCGGCCTGGAGATCGACGAGCTTCGCCTTCTTCTTCACCTCCTTCGCGAGCTGATGCAAGCGAGCCATGAAGTCCAGATTCCTGATGTTATGCTCGGTCATGCACGGTTTCAATTCTCTTACCTTCACCCTATCGGTGTACTCCAAATGCCGACGTGGGGGGCCCTTGCTCGGAGCCGGCCTCTTTGAGGACCGCTTGGGAGAGGAGGGTGGAGACGGCGCTATGCGGCGCTTGCGACCGGCCACCTTCTTCGTTCTAAAACCGGGGATGATGTCCCTGGGGTTGCCCGCTAGTGGCTGGATTGCTGCCAACACAGCTTCGAGGGCAACGTTTTCCTGACAAAGAAACAATGAAGTGTCAAGGATAGTTCAGGATGCTATACCCCGAGCTTGGATTTCTCGTTTACTTACCACCTCGCCGCGTTCGAGCACGTTGTTGGGGACTTGCCCCCCGACGTTGAGCTCCTTGCCCCTCGGGACAGCAAAGATCTCGGTGACCCGATTTTCAACCTAGTCCTTGCTCGGGGCTACAATCCGACCAAGGCAAAAGTGAATATGGGCAGGGAAAAATTAATTTGCTCAATTTTGGAAGATTACCTTAGTCGGCCTCACGAGTGAAGTCTTGCCACTCGGTGATCTCGAAGAAGGGATGCTCCCTCCTTCTCAGCGGTACTACCCATTGCCTGAGGAAGTCCTGGGCGATGTCGCGACCAGTGAGGCCCATAATGGTGAGCTCGCTGATTGTCATCAACACGGGCTCCTCCTCGGCTTGTACTTTGGGGCGCGGCGTGTCGACGTCTGGAGCCACCGCTCCGGCGTAACGGAGGGAGCTTCCCTCTGCTTTCCGGATATAGAACCAATGGTCAGCCCAACCCGACACCGAGTTTTTCAGCGAAAGGCTCGAGTACTCATACAGACGGTTCGACCAAAGATGGAAGTAGATGCAACCGGCTGCAGAAGCCGCGCCGGTGCGAAACAAGGAGTAGAAATGGAAAAAGAGGCTGGCCGTCGGCACGACACCCACGTATCCCTCACAAAGGTGCGAGAAGATCGCCAGGACAAGGATGGAATTAGGGTTGAGATTAGAAATCTCGTACTCGCATTGGGCGAGTACGGATTCGAGAAACTCACTCTCGGGCATTCGAAGCCCGTTGATGGAGTAGAGTTCGTAGGAGACGACCTCTTTATCCTGGGGCATAGGAGCCTCCTCGGCGCCTGGGATGCACCATGAGTCCATGTCGAGATAGCCGAGCTCGACGTGTGCTCGAAGCCTCTCATTGCTGGTCTTGCTCACCCCGAACTTCGCCATGGATCCGGTGAGGGAGCCGCGGCACAGGAAGGCAAAGGATTTAGGGATGTTCGAAAGCTAGAGCGCAAATGCGAGTGGAGAATTTTTGAGTTGAGCTGTTGGAGTTTATAAAGCTGGTGAAATGCAGCTTCTCAGAGAAGGAACCGATGCTACCCTTGTTGGGAACCGAGCAAGAAGCTCGATTCCCATCAGTTATGCTCGTTTGTGAGCGTAACATGCTCGGATAATGACCATTCATACCCTCAGATGATGCTCCCCGAGGAGGACCTTTGGATGCTCGCGGTAATAAGCCTGACCAATCCACGTGGCCAAAGGTCGTGTACCCAAGCAAACAACCCCGCCACGAGCATGCAAGCTTTGCAGGAGGGTGACAGGTCATGCAGCTTTGATTGAGCATGAGGGACTCTGCTGAGGGGGAGCCGGCACAGGTGGCGGGGAGTGAAGCAAACAGAGGGGGCCGGCACAGGTGGCTGGAGGGAGTCTGCTGAGGGGGGGGCGGGCGGTGGACACCGTCGCGGAGCGGAGACAAACGGAGACGGGTGGCAAATGTTGGGAACTGAGCTACCCTTGTTGGGAACCGAGCTACCCTTCTTGGGAACCAGTCAAGAAGCTTGATTCCCATCAGTTATGCTCGTCTGTGAGCGTAACTTGCTTGGGTAACAAGCCCGACTAACCGACATGCACAAAGGTCATGAACCCGAGCAACCGAGCCCGCCACAGGTTGTGCAGCTTTGGCATATCAACTTTTGAGCTTTTCGTCATATCATCTTTTTTAGCCTTTTGTCATATCATCATATCGCCTTTTCGTCATAGCCACCGAACAATTGCTATAAATAGGGAGGCACCCGACACATACATTCCACACTGAGCATTTCATATCCTCTTCTTCATCTTGCTCATAAGCTTTTATTCGTCATCCTACTTAAGTGTTTGGCACTTCTGTGAAGGCCATGTCTCAAACCTCGAGCTCAACGAATCGGAGGGCCATTGTGCTTGCCAACGCAAGGCGGGTCAATTGCCCTAACTGCCATATAGAAGCTAATGTGCTATACTCCACCACTCCGACAAATAAAGGTTGGGTGTTTTATAAATGCCCTAATTTCTCTGTAAGCCAAAATGCAGTTCGATTTCTTCAGGTTATGATGATTACTCTCCTGTGCGAGTTGTCTATTTCGTGTTAAATATTCGTTGTTGGTACTAATATAAGCATTGTCACACCGTCATGTAGTCTACAGGATGCCAATATTTTCAGTGGGCAGACAACTTGAATACACCGAGGGAGAATCCTACTACCACAGTACCAGAGAGGATGCTGGCAGGGGTAGAGCAGAGGATGGACCTCGAGCAAAAACTTAACATGCTAACGTTTAAGGTGGAGCGCATTTTAGATCACATCAAGTGGTTAGAAAAGATGATGTATGTAATTATCCTTGTGATAATTTTGTTTGCAGTTCTGAACTAGTTCGTGATGTACGTGCCGTGCATGTTTACATCTTTTTCTATGTCGTGCAATGCAATAAGCCTAAGTTGTATGGTCGGGCGCAAATGTTAACGCTTAAGCCTTTTCGGTAGCCTGTAGAATATCCTGTTTGAAGGAATTTTTTCTGGAGCACGGACCAGATTTGCTCTTTGATACATGGACTACCATATTCTACAAAAATATTTCATTTACACCTTCGAACACGGTTTGTTACGGGGCGCCCGAAATCCTTGGAAAGTTAGGGTTTGCGCACGAATGTAAAACTTAGGGTTATTGCGCGAGTAAAATTTATAATCAAAGAAAGTTGTAAATGAGATATTTTTGCAGTATATGGTAGTCCGTATACCAAAGAGCAAATCTGCTCCATTGGACCCAAAAAATAACTTCGAACATGCTTTGTTACGGGGCGCCCGAAATCCTTGGAAAGTTAGGGTTTGCGCGCGAATGTAAAACTTAGGGTTATTGCGCGGGTAGAATTTATAATAAAAGAAAGCAGTAAATGAGATATTTTTGCAGAATATGGTAGTCCGTATACCTAAGAGCAAATCTGCTCCACTGTACCCAAAAAATAACTTCAAACACGGTTTGTTACGGGGTGCCCGAAATCCTTGTAAAGTTAGGGATTGCGCGCGAATGTAAAACTTACGGTTATTGCGCGGGTAGAATTTATAATCAAAGAAAGTTGTAAATGAGATATTTTTGCAGAATATGGTAGTCCATATACCATAGAGCAAATTTGGTCCATTGGACCCAAAAAATAACTTCGAACACGGTTTGTTACGGGGCGCCTGTAATCCTTGGAAAGTTAGGGTTTGCGCGCGAATGTAAAACTTAGGGTTATTGCGCGGGTAGAATTTATAATCAAAGAAAGTTGTAAATGACATATTTTTGAAGAATATGGTAGTCCGTATACCAAAGAGCAAATCTGCTCCATTGGACCCAAAAAATAACTTCGAACATGGTTTGTTACGGGGCGCCCGAAATCCTTGGAAAGTTAGGGTTTGCGCGCGAATGTAAAACTTTACCATACTTGCTGAGTACTTTTGTACTCACATGCTACACAATTGTTGTCATCAGAACACTACCAGGATGCAGCCGAAGACGGTGAGTTCTATGATGAGGAGTTCTTTGAAGATCGCCAAGACAACTAAGAGCGCATTCCTAGTCGTCGCCTGTGGGGTTTTATGGGTTTTGTCTGTTGTTGCTTTTATTTCCGTTGTCGTGAACTCTGTTCATGTGACCGAGTGATGTAATAATAGCCATATGGCTGATACTTTATGTTTATTATAATATTTCGTTCTGTTCAGTAATGATTCATCACTGTCTGACTATGTGTACTAGCTACTGATCTGGGACTAGTATAGAAATACACAGGCAAACACCGTTGGATGGGTACCAAGCCGCAGCACAAGTACACTCCCCCACACAGTACACCCCTGTGTAACTGTCACCCTGGGGTATCAAAGGAAAGATATCAGGATCTTACTAAACTAGGTCTGTCCCATAACAGACATGTGGTTGTATGGTTAACTCAGTTCAAAGGCTTGCAAGGTTAAGTCTTTAACTGACCAAAGCAAGACTTCCTTCTCTCAACATTTGGCACACAGCCCTCGCATCGCTCATCAACCCATTTGCCACAAAAGCCCAAAGCCTCTTGCCACTTGCCCCGGTCTAAATCATTTCCCTCCCTAGTTGATTGCTGTGCAACACATGCCAACAATAATTCAATTCTCCGTATAGAACCACACAGGCCTCTACACTTCAATGTCCTCATGTGTCAACTAAACCCATTTTTAGTTAAATTATCATTCATAATTTGAACCAATATAAATTTAAAACTTAGGAACAATATGATCAACGCATAACTTGCCTTCAAATAGCTGCTGGTCCTGCTCTGAGACTTGATCTTATGTCAACAACTCTTCCTCAAAGCTTTCCGACAATTCAATGTCTACACGCGACAGCCAAGAAACAATAAATACTAAAAACGGAGGACAAAATCAACTCTAAAAATTCAATAAAATTTACCAATAAATAGAGCACAATTTTACAAATTTTTAGACTCTAGAATCACCTCAATCGGAGTTCATATGAGCAAGAATAAGCAATTTGATGTTTCAAAATATATATAAAAGAAAATTCCGAATTTATTGAATTATTCTTCTACTGGAAATTCGGAATGATGACGTCAGCATGACATCATAGTTGACATCACGCGCGTGCGGCTGGCCAGCGGCCCCTCAATTTCCCCGCGGCTACGTGTCTCGCTCTGAATCGCTCGGGTTTCGGCTGGATCTGATCGTTCGTTTAAAATTCTATGGCTCAGATTCAATCTGCTCTATGATGAATAAAGTCTATGTGGCTAGTCCCGGTGCTAGCCACGTGGACGCATCCAGACCGGACGCTCCCGATTGGACGAACAAAAACAAATCTAGGCGGCACCGCTTGATTTAATCCAAACCGTTAAACATCGATCTAATGGTTACGATCTAACCAAGACCAAATCCACATGGATTGGTCTAAACCTTCCATCTAAGATCCTACGGTCCAAATCCAATCTAGTTCTTTGCGATTGCATGCTACGTGGCTCAATCTAAGCTCTCATATCTACATCTAATGGCTGCCGATCAATCTATAAGAAACTTCGTGAACAAATCTAAGCCTCCCATTCCGAAACGAACGGTTAAGATCTAATCTAATATGTACGGATCGGTTCGAACCTAATCTATGACTCAGATTGGTCCGAACTCAATCTAAGATCCTATAGCTATAAATCCATCTACCAGAAACTACGTGGATTGATCTGAGCTAGTCAATCTAGATCGGACAGTTACGAATAGATCTAAGCTAAAAAGCATAACTAAATCTAGACTGTTCCTCTAAAATCCAACGGTTAAGATTAGATCTAATCTACGGTGAATTAAAGAAGCTACGCGGCCTAATCTGGTCTTTAGGATCTAGGTCCAAGGGTTGAGATCTAATCTAGTCAAACTATAAGATGCGCGACGTGGCAATACCTGAACGGTTGGAGCTTGATCTGAAGATCGATGGAGTTCTCAAAGTTTAGCATTGGCACAATGGTGCTTGACGGCTGGAGCTGGAAAAGATGACACGGGCATCAGCGTTTTGGGGCAATTTCAGCGAAGTGAAATGTCACGGTTGAAGTGCCTCACCTTGATGAACTCGGATTTGGGCTCAACAACGACGGAGCGGCTTGGACGGCATTGGAACAATGCAAAAATCGAAGCGCCAGATACACTAACTAGGGCATCTCGATGTGCGTGAGCTGGGGCAAAAGACGCGGAATGAAATGTTCTTCCCGATGCGCTAGCTGGTTCGTTTAGTAAGGCCTCGACGTGCGTAATGGCAAGCGTCAATCACGGCGGTGATGGTGCGGCGGTGGATTTCTGGTAACGGCTCGGGCGGCAACGCGGCACAATCACAAGCATTAACGCGTCCCTGAACCGGTGGTCATGCTCGCGCGCACATGTTGCTCCCTCCAGATCGCACGATCCGTATCGGACGGCTCAGATTCGCAAGGGTTAGGGCTTCCCGGTGCTGGGCTGGCGATGCGCACAGTGCTGGGCTCGGCCCAGTATTGTTCACTCGATTTTTTTGAGATTTTTTATTTAAAATAATTCCAAAAATTAAACTAATTCATTTGAGGTAATAAAGATACCGTAAAAAAATTCTAGAAAAATACTAGAAAATATTTTGAGACATTTTGAACTCAAAAAAAATATTTTCAACAAAATTTTATATAAACTTTTCTAATAATTAAATAATTCAATAATTGACTCAATTTAAATTAATTCCAATTAAATCCAAATAAATTCCAGAAATTCTCAAAAATTCGAATAACTTAATAAATATAGCAAAAGCAAAATTTGGGATGTTACAACCACGTGCCATCAACATCATCAGTAACACATGACACACCTTTCATAAACATGTTACATATTCCATTAAGCAAGATTAACTGTAATATTCCAAAATGATACCATTAACATGTTGCATGGCCAAGCAAGCTAACACGTTCTAAACATCCCATATTGGCAATTAGTAGTTACCAATTAATAAAGAATCCTTTTTAGAGTGATAATAAATCATGGCATACAAGTGACAAGGAAGACATAAATTCAATTGGTTGAATAGCTAATCCCAGATTTAATTGAAACAGTTGTATTTTGAATTAGCATGCAATAATTTAAAGCAATATAACTTTTAAAACTTAAGCCCAATATGATGCAAAGCACAACTTGCCTTCAAATAAATCTTGATCCTGCTCTGGATCTTGCTATTGAGTTGGTTCCTCGCTCACAAGCTCTCAGGTACTTCAACATCTAAGTGAAACGATAAAATAAAGTAATAAATACAAAAACTAAAGAGCAAATAAGACTCCAAAAATTAAATAAAATTCACCGTTAAATAGAGCATGAGTTTATAAACTTTTAAGCTCTGAAATCACCTCAATCGGAGTTCATATGAGTAATAAAAGTAAAACAATAGAGCATGAGTTTATAAACTTTTAAGCTCTGAAATCACCTCAATCGGAGTTCATATGAGTAATAAAAGTAAAACAATAAAATGATTTTCTTGAATTATTTTTATACTAAAAAATAGGTAATATGACATCAGCACCGAAATAAATTTTGGCCGAATATTTTTTCTACTGAAAAAAACCTTTTATGATGTCATGCTGATATCACTGTGACACGTGGACAAATCAGGGGCTGACACTTGTCACCTATATCTCAAATTTTTGACCGAATTAATTTTCAACTGAAATCACAATTTATGACATCACTGATGATGTCATAATATAAATAAATTAAATTAATATTTTCTGGAAAAACACATATTAGGCTGATGTTTGGGCCCATGGTCTATGGAACGGGTGCACGATCTACGCAAGTCCACAGTGGACTCGGCTCACAACATAAAGCCACTGATTGGCTCAACGCTGATATCATCGCTGACATCACATATGATGTCACACGAGCGGTGCGGGTGATGACGCCTTGGCTTCTGTGCAACACGTGGCATCACGCAATTGGCTCAACGCTTTTAGCATGTTGCAGCCATACGTTTCGAATTGGATGGCTAGGATCACTCAGATATGTGGCGATAGTGAGTACACATGGCAGGTTAACACCACCGCCATGTGGGTCAATCGAGACCATTTATTCTAGATCTAATGGTTGATATTAACACAGATCTATGGCTGAACAACGGCGAAGCGACGGCACAGATGATACTATGTGGCTTGCTAACAACCATGCGATCTAACTTCTACAATGGAGATTGAACAATGACGAGCAGCGGTGGGTCCTTATCAAACTTGGAGATGACGGCAACCATGACGGCGCTCTGGTGCTTCCTCGGGAATGCAACTTAGGGAGTTCAACACGGCGTGATGAGGAAAACTCAGATCCAGCTCCAAACGCGATGGAAGAAGACGAATGGTGGTGGGATCTTGCAAATACAGAGGTGGCATTCTTCCCTAGTCTAGCAAGGAATCATGCGATCAAGGTGGCATGGAATGGCGAGTCTAATGCGCACATTAATGCCTTAAATAGGGCCCTTGATGTCTAGATTTTGTGCAACTAGCGTGGGGATTCTGTGGCAATGACGGAGTCTGGCGTCACATGGCAAGATTATGCGGCATCCATCTAGCCGTCCACTTGTCCACGATTGAATGATTCACAATGCTAAAAAATGTGATGCAAACTTGGACGTTAGATCACAATCCATGAACTCGGATTCATGCAGCTTTAGGTTTTGCACAGTGTGGGTTGGTGTCGGGACCCGAATATGCAAATCTGGATCCTCTGTGTATTCAACATTAGTCCAGGATCACGCTAGTGCACACAGGCTCAACATCGGTAAATACCACAATCATACTCAGCGAAATAGCAAAGTACTTTATTGAAAGGGAAATATAACCGGTTGCTCGACCTTATGGTCAAGTTACAAAAGTACGCCTCGCAGGGCTTAAGTCTTACTCAAACAAACTTGCAGTGGAAAAATAAAGAAACGCGTGGCGCCAACCAATATGCCAAAGGCAACTGACTGGGTTTGCTCCCTAGTTCGTCGGATCCTCCTGGAACTCCTCCTCCAGTGCTGGCGTTGATTCTTCCTCAACTGATGCTTTGTTGTTGCAAGGGTGAGTACTTAAAGTACTCAGTAAGTCATGCACAGAATGCAGTCTAATATTCTATATGCATGGCTTATTACAAGGATAGGCTAATAGGTTTATTTGCAGTAAAACAACATTCACAATATCAATAATAGATTGAAAGCAATAAAATAGTAATAACAATAATAACTTTCATAAGCAATTTCACAAGTAAAGCATTTATCAACCTATGGCAAATTTATCAATTCCATACCAAGTAACCAAACCAAGTTCATTTTCATAAAGTCTAACCCTTGACTGTAATCACCGAGCAATGTCCAATACCGTGGACTTGGCTATTCGAATATGTTTTACACTCTGCAGAGGTTATACACTTTACCCACAAGATACAATCAAACACCACAAAGGCAAGAGATCGTAACAAAGCCTTTCCAAAGCTACTTCTAGACCCGGTACTGCCCGCTAAGGTTTCAACATTGAAGGGACTGGTTACCACACTCAGGCCCCCCTCTTGCGCCTGTGAGTCCACCTATTAACCCGGGGCTCACACCACCATTACAGCACCGAAATCTAGACATCATAGTTTACTTGGCCAGGTCTGTCCCATTCCAGACTTGTGGCTGTATGTTGGACTCAGTTCAAATTCTTGCAAGGTTAATTTCTTAAAGTGACCGAGGCAAGACTACCCAAGAATTTACAATGTTCAAGACAGCAAAACCAAATACGACCTCCCATGTGCCACTCTTGGCCCACCAGAAACAATCTTGCCACTTGCCCCAGTCTAAACCATTTTATCACCCCAGTTGATTACCATGCACCACGTGCCATCATCACATCAATAACACATGTCGCAATTCCTGAAAACATGTTCCATCTCTCATTAAGTCAAGATTAACATTTAACATTCCAAAATGATGTCATTGACACGTTGCAGGGCTAAGCATACTACATACGATCTATATAACCCATGTTGGCAAATTAATAATGTCCAACTAATATTCCATGTTCTAGGGTGACAAATGATTCATGGCATACAATTATTATAGACAAGGTGGCATACAACAAATAGGTCATTTATCTAATTCTTCGAATTAATTGAAAGCATTTCTAATTAAATTAGCATGTAATACTTTAAATAAACATAGTTTTGAAAGTGGGATCTATATAGTCAAAGCAAAACTTGCCTTGGAAAAGGTCCTGTTCCTGGTCTTGGACTTGTTCTTGGGTCAAAACCTCTCCTTCGAAGCCTTCGGGCAATTCGATGTCTACACGAATCGGATAAATAAACAACAAATAAATAAAAATAGAGTAAAACTCATGTCCAAAAATTAAATAAAATTCACCATTAAATAGAGCTCAATTTTATAAGAATTTTAAAACTAGAATCACCTCAATCGGAGTTAAAACGTAAAAGTTATAGCCATTTGAAGTTTGAAAAATCAATTAAAAAGAATAAACCGAATTAATTCATTTATTTTTCTATTGAAAAACCTGAAATATGACGTTAGCATGACGTCAGCGCGCCTTTTGGATTTCGGCCAAATTATTTTTTTAAAGGAAAATCGAATTATGACGTCATGCTTGCGTCAGCCAGTCCACAGACCCAGTCCACGGCTCGGGTTCGGTCCACCGTGGACCTGGTCCATGGGTGCACGTGCCGCTGACACGTGGGACCCACCGGGTGATGTCAGCTGCTGATGTCAGCATTGCTTGGCCGAACGGACTGACACGCGAGCCCCACTGTGACATCAGCATGACGTCACGAATGACGTCATCTTGCGCCCGGCACAGACGCTGACACGCGGGCCCGTTGCTAACGTCATGCGTGACATCAACGATGACAAGGCTGACCCGCGCCGCTTCGGCTTCATGCGACGTGGCACGATCTAGACTGTTAGTTTGAAATCCGACGGTCAAGATTGGATCTAATCCCGCATGTTTTGGATTTACGCGGTTTGATATGGACCGTTTGATTTGGATCGGACGGCTAAGATTGGATCGAGTTCACCGCGTCACTTGGGGGTGACGTGGCATGATCCGGCGTTTGACACGTGGCACGATCTACACCGTACACTGCGGATCGGACGGCTGCGATTACATCTAGCACTACAACGTGAATCGAATCTAACCGTACGATCTAGATCTAACAGCTAAGATCTAATCTAGCACAGTGCAATAAGGGGCTACGTGGCTTAATCTGGTGCATTGGATCTAGATTCAATGGTTACTAATAGATCTAAACAGTAACACGAGATTTTGCACGGGGGTGACGTGGACGAACCTGAGCCCTTGGATCTTGATCGGACGGCTGGCGGAGCTCAAGGGCGTCGGTGATGTCGCGGCGGAGCTGGCTGGCTGGAACTGGGGACGACGACAACTCGAACGGCATTTGGGCACATCTCTGTCGAAGTGAGTCCTACTCCCAGGTGCGCCTCGTCGCGATGGTCTCGGATCTAGCCTCAGTCGCGGCGGAGAACGACGGGGAACGGCGAAAAATGGCAAAGACCTCGGCGGCTACTCCTCCCACTCCGACGAGCAATCGTGGCCACGACAAGGCTCTACAGGCGGCGGCTAGGGCAAAAGGTGCGCGAGGCGAAGGCGGTCCTCGGGCACACACCCACGCATTAAATACCAGCTCGAACGTCGAGATACGCGCGGATTTCATGGCGATGCCGGTACGTGCGGTGGAGTCCGGCGCGAACACAGAGAGGGTGACGTGGCACCATCTTGACCGTACAGGCGTACATGATCAACGACCCAGATCCAGCCGGTGCGAACGGATTCGATCTAAACCTGTGCGGGCGACTTGGCGCTTTCTCGGTCGTTGGATTGGGATCCAACAATCGCGCGGGTAGGGTTCGGGTCCGGTGCGGACATGGCTCGGTCGGACTCGAGTCTGACTCGGGTCGGACCAACAATGCAACCCATTAGGGTTTTCCAGTGATTTAATAATTAAAATAATTCTAGAAAATCAAATAAATCAAGAAAAATAGCAAAATGCTCAGAAAAATTCTGTAAAATACTTTGAGACATTTTGGACTCAAATAAAATATTCCCAACAAAATTATATTAGAAAATTTTAAAAATTTAAATAATTCAATAAAGGACTTAATTCAAATTAAATCCAAATACATTCTAGAAAATTCCAAAAATTTAAATAACTCCATAAATTGAACAAAAGCACAAATTTGGGATGTTACAGCTTGCGCGGGCGGGGTTGACTAGGCCGATTGGGCTTTTAGGCTAAGCCCACTAGGGTTTCGGCCCAATTGCTATTTAGGAATATCCTGATTTTCTCTTTTAAAATAATTGTAGAAAATAAACTAAGCAAAAATAAATATTTAAAATATCAGAAAATTACAAAATATTTATAAAAAATATTTTAAGACATATTGAACTCAAATAAAATATTACCAACAAAAATTTATTTAAACTTTTCAAATATTTAAATAATTCAAACAAAAGGCTTGATTCAAATAAATAAAAATAAATTCAAAAAATTCTAAAAAAATTCAAAAAGCATAATAAATTCAAGAAGAACAAAAATTGGGATGTTACAAACCCCCTCCCTGTAACACCCCGGCACCACACGTGTCCAAAGTGCTACCAAACCTATCTAACAGCTAGGAGGTTGCCGAACTAATTAAAAATTTCGGCAAGACCTCCCCTGCTAAGTGGACATCCACTCAGCAGGCAAAAAGATGACAATTATATCAATGTAAAGTAACAACTATGAAATAACCATCATGACCTGCTAAGCACAAGCAAAGGGTAATGGTATCCAAAAGAAACATTATAGCAGTTTAACTTCTAACATCGATTAACCTTTTACATCAAAGAGAGAGCAATAACTACAACAAGTTATTACATGAACTCAACTAGTTGCCAAAGTAAACCAATTAACATTTAAGTTCCTTTATTCTGTCGTGAGCATCAGTGGAAGTGCAGCTAAGCCCCAAACCCGGCAAGTCGCTCTTCAGAGTACCTAAAAACATTAAATAACAAGCATGAGTCGAAGACTCAGCAAAGTTGTAACACCCTAATTTTTTATTTTCATGAATTTAAATAAGATTTGGCATTTTTGAGAATTTTTGGAATTTTCTGGAATTTATTTGGATTTATTTGGAATTTATTTGAATTTATTCCCTTTTGAAATAATTAAAGAATTTAATTTTACAAATAAATTTTTGTTGAAAATATTTTATTTGGGTCCCAAATGCCCTAAAATATTTTCTAGAATTTTTTTGGAATTTTTCCGAGTATTTTGCTATTTTTCCGAATTAAAATGAATTTTCTACGAATTTAACCGGATTATTTTAATCGCTGGAAAACCGAGTGGGTTTTACTATTCCTCCGACCGAGCCGGAACCGAACCGAACCCGAGTCGGACTCGAGCCAGACCCGAGCCACGGTTAAGCCGGACCAAGCCGGAACCTAACCCTAACCCCTCGACCGTTGGATCGAGATCCAACGGCCGAGATCGTGCCACGACGCTCGTGTGGAGTGCAGGCCGAACCCGTGCGCTCTCGTGCAATCACAGCCGTTGATCTTTCCACGTGTGCGGCCGAGATTGCGTCGTCTCCGCCGAGTCCGATACGGACTGCGCCGCCGCGCCCTCCGCCGAGTTCGTTAGGGTTCCGGATCTTGCGCGCATGCCTAGGCTATTTAAAGCCCGAACCGGTCCCCGAGGTTGCCCTTTTCCGTGCACCCCGTTTTCCCTAGCTTCTAGAGCTCAAGCCGCCGCCAAGCCGTGCCGATTGCTCGCTGAAGTTGGGCGGAGCCGCTACGGTTTCCTCGTCTTCTCCGGCACCGATAGCCCTTCCCCGCCATGATGGAGCCCGGGTTCAGAACCCTCAAGCCAAGGCGCACCTGCAGGACATCTCGATCACATCGGAGATGCATCGAAGCGCTAGCCCGTGCGTCGTCTTCCCCCACTCCGGCAGAACCACGCCACCGTGCCATCGCCGCCGTTTTCGAGCTCCGTCGACCGTGAGATCTCGATCAAATGGTCCAGGTTAGCCCATGTCATCCCTGTAGAAAACCAGATTAGATCTAAACCGTTAGATCGGATCGTGTGACCTAGGTTAGATCTATTTTTAGCCGTCGGATCTGGATCCAATGCACTAGATTAGGCCACGTAGCCGCTTTACCGTGTGGATTGGATGCATTGGCAGCCGTTGGATTTAGATCTGAGGGCCGACAGTGTGACACGTGGCGTGCACCAGGTCAGTCCGCGTCGCGGTCAAACCGCGTCGGTGGATTTGATCTCCGCCGTTGAATTTTGAACGTGCGGGCGGGATTTGGCCGAGCCCGAACCAATCCGGGCATGCCACGTGGCTCAGCTGAACCGCACCGTGCGACCGCACGCGAGCCGCTGACATGCGAGGCCCGCATGTCAGTGACGCCAGTCCGGTGGACCAGGGCCACTGTGGACCAGGCCATGCGCCAGAGACCGCGCCTCAGACCGACACGTGGCAAAGACCCGGGGTGCCACGTGTCATGGTGACGTCATGCTGACGTCATCGGGGGATTCGACCGGTGTTGACGTCAGCGGATCCACGTGGACCAATGAGGTGCTGACACGTGTCATGCTGACGTCATTAATCGATTATTCAATATAAAAATAAATGGATTAATTCGGTTTAATGTTTAATTTGAATTTTGAAACTTCAAACGCTTATAACTTTTGCATTCTAACTCCGATTTGAGTGATTCTTTTAAAATTTTTATAAAATTGAGATCTACCTAATTGTGAATTTTATTTAATTTTTGGACTAAAGTTTTTCTCTATAATATTATTTAATTGATTATTTAAACTTTAAACGCTTGTAACTTTTGCGTTTTAACTCCGATTTGGACGATTCCGATTTCTAAAAATTTATAAAATTGTGCTCTCCCTGTTTATGGACTTTATTTGGATGTTTGGACACTTTTTTGTCTACTGTTTTATTCATTTATTACTATTTGCACGCGTTACGAGTAGACGTTGAAGTGCCTGAAGGCTTCGAAGGTGAAGTGTTGACCCAGGAGCCACCTCAGGACCAAGATCAAGTATTCTTTTAAGGCAAGTTGTGCTTTGACCATGTTGATCCCATTTTGAAATTAATTTGATTTAAATTATTACATGCTAGTTCAATTATAAAATGCTTTAATTGATTTTGGGAGATTAGTTAATTACCTAGTTGCTGTATGCCACCTTGACATAGATAATTGAATGCCAGGAACCCCTTGTCACCCTAGTTGAGGATTAAATAGTTGAACATTATTAAATTGCCAACATGGGAATTTAGATCGTTGTAGTATATTGCTTAGACCTGCTACGTACTCATGACCTGATTTTGGACAATCAAATGTTAATATTGACTTAATGGTATATTGAACCTGTTTTGGAAAGGTATCATGTGTTGTGATGTTGATGGCACGTGGTGCATGGTAATCAACTGGGGGTTTGATAAATAGTTTTCGACCGAGGCATGTGGCAAGAATGATCGGGTGGGCCAGTTGTGGCATCGGGAGTGATGGTTTGGTTCTTCGGGTAGTCTTGCCCTGGTCAACCTAAGGACTTAACCTTGCAAGCCTTTGAACTGAGTTAATCGTGCAACCACATGTCCGTAATGGGACGGACCTAGTTGAGTAAGTTACTAATAACTTGCATGTGATACCTCGGGTGTCAACTACACCTTTTGTGTAGCTTGAAAGGGGAGCGTACCAAGGCGATGGCATGCTACCCGTCCAACGGTATGTCGGTCCCATACTTCGCCTTTGTTAAGGGAAGGGATGGTGTATGGCAAAAACTGGAAAGGTTCACTTGTGTAGTTAGCCGTTTCCGAAAGGCTTTGTTGCGATCACTCACCTTTGTGGTGTTTGGCTGTATCTTGTGGGTAAAGTGCATAACCTCTGCAGAGTGTAAAATCTATTCGAATAGCCGTGTCCGCGGTATTGGACATTGCTCGGGGATTACAGTCAAGGGTTAGACTTTCTTGAAAATAACTTGAACTTGAGGGTTTTGGTTTGGTTAAATGATGATGTTGATGGAAATGTGGATTAGGAATGGGAAAGATGTTTATTTAACTCCTGGAAAAGTTATTGATATTACACGGTTTCTATCGCTTTCGAATCTATTTATGTTATTTGTTAAATGCTGTTACTACAAATGAACCATGAACTATTCCTTTGTATTAAGCCATGCATGTAGAATATTAGCTTGCATTCTGTGCATGACTTGCTGAGTACCAAGTACTCACCCTTGCCACAATACAACAATAGTTGAAGAGGAGTCTACACCAGCTTTGGAGGAGGAGCTCCAAGAGGAACCGTCTATCTATGGAGCGAGCCCAGTCAGTTGCTTGTGGTATACTGGATGGCGCCACGAAGTTAATTATTTTCCACTGTTATTATTTCTCTTTTATTAAACTTTCGCCCTGCGAGGCGTACTTTTGTAACTTGACCTTAAAGGTTAAGCAACCAGTTTGGTTACTATAATTAAGGTGCTTTCTATTTCATTGAGTATGATTGTGATATTTACCAATGTTGAGACTGTGTGCACTAGCGTGATCCTGGACTAGTGCTGAATACACAGAGGGTCCGGATTTGCAAATTCGGGTCCCGACAAAAGTGCATCAAAAGCCATGTTACACAAGTAAATCGACAATATGAGCATAATTCTTATCGAAGTCAACAAATGCATAAAACAATAGTATCAATACATTTTACCTCTACCTCGTTTCTTACTTCACACACATACCTCATTCAACTCTTGGGGGAGTCCACGACTCGATCCCAACACCTCATATTTCCATTAGCACAAATAAAGGTTATCGATGCAACGCAACATGAATGCATCTATTCTTAGCACTTACCTCTTTAAATATTTTGGATAAGTTCACGACTCGATCCCAACTCTGCACATTTCCATTTAACTCAAAATCATCATTATGATGCAATGCGACATGAATGCCCTTTTCGATGCACGTACCGGTACTGCCGAGTGCACACCCGTCGGTGTGCACCCTCACATCCCTTCCATCCCGTGGAAGGTGCCTACTCAAATTCACCTCGATGGATGGGAGTACGAGGTAGGACTTTCGTGTTTACTACGTGTGAACATAGAGGCCCGCATCAGAATGGGTCGCCTCTTCCATTATGAATGCACACATGAAATGAAACGAATGGAAGAATAGCAAATACATTCCATTTCCACATTCACCTCTCCATCAACATAAACATACTATAATCACCATCATCAACTCAATCAATAGCATTCAATGAACTTTACATGCATAACCATTTAACATTTCTCATTTATCCATATAATGCAACATGAACCATGTAATTCATTTCAACATAAACATATTCATAATGATTAGCAACAATCCAAATCCTAGCATCATACTAGGGATACACTTGCATCATTGTCACACAATCCATACATATACTCATAAGTGTTAGCATATCCATTTTATAGCACAACCAACAATCAATACTCATTTAACCTTAGTTTCATACACTTGCCTTTTCGCCTCACAAAGCGATGTGGCGCGGAGTTGAAGCCACCACCAAAGCCACATCTCCTGAAATAAGCACCGCATAATCGATTTCATACAAGCTATAGCCAATAACAACAACAACCAACTCCTTTCACTCGCTACAACAACCTTTTGCCCCAGAACAGCCCAAATCTGAAAATTCAGACAAAACGGTTTGGGTAGCCTACTTAGCCAATGCATAACTATTGCTATACAACTTCAAATTGAGCAAACGAAGATAGTTTCATCATCTACATAAAATTTTCAACAACTTTCTAGGCAAATGAAAATTCTGAATATGCTCCTAACTTTGCTTAAACAACAACACGACATTGAAACTACTACAAGTTGCAATTTGGACAGCAAAGGTGTAATTCTTGCATAACTTTTTCATGGTTGAACCAAAATTCAAGTTCTTGGACTCTAAACGAGCATACGATGATAACCTAGAGTTACCCCGAAGACATTTGTTCAATACATTAATTTAAAGTCCTCAAACGCAACTCTGAACATCCGACCAAAATCTGAACATTCAGAAAAAATAACATTCTGGACAGCAACTTTGCTCTAGCATAACTTTTGATTACTAACTCCAAATCAAGAAAACAAGTACATTTTCTAAAACTAAAGGAAATTTCCTACATTTCTCTAGGCAAATGGAAGGGCTCATTCGGCCTCTAGCTATGCCTAATCTGCAGTTGAAGATTACTGCTCGCACAATAGTACAGTCCAGACAGTCGGCAGTAAAAGTAGCATAAATTTTAATTGGCTTAATGGATTTTCGATTTCTTGTACTCCAATTAAAGATAATTCAATTATATACAACTTCTTCTACAGCTGACCAAACATTTGACCATTCTTACTACCCCAAACTGGAGTTACAAGGCTGACTGAAACTCAGCTCGAAAAACAGCAAAAAGTTTCCCTCCAAAAGATCTAGTTTCCCTCCAACATTTTCACATCTAGCAACCCTAGAACACTCAAGCAACCAGGAAATCCCCATTAGAACAGTAAGGAGCTCAAGAATGAACAAGACCTCACCTCAAAAACCAAAAGAATGAAGGAGGAAAGTTGTTGCTGTTGCTGCTTGGGCTCCAGCAGCAGGGATGGCGCCAATGGGGAGCTCCATTGGAGGGGGAAGAGGCCATGGGAGGCTGCCATGGGAGGAGGAGCTGCTGCCCTTGCTGCTGTAAATGAGAGGAGGATAAACCAAGAGAGAGCTCTCCCCTTTTTGCTGGACAACACGCAAGGAGAGAGAGAGAGAGAGAGAAGTGGCCGGTTGGAGGGGGGAAAAGAATAAAAATGGGGGAGGGGAAAGCTTGGTGAGGGAAAAACTAATTAAGCACTCTCCCACTCAGCTCCACTTTCACCCCTTTCAGATCACACGTGGATCCACCAAAACCCATGAGTTTTAAATTCCAACCGAGAGAAAAAGTCACGACATTACATTCTCCTCCCCTTAAAGGAATTCGGCCTCGAATTCGAAGAACACCAACTACACAAAACAAAGTCCACAAGGGGACTCAAACTTCATTGCAACTCAAAACATCCAAGCAAAGTCTTCCAACAGAAGCCAGCGATAACTCAACTTTCAATATCCAACTAATAACGAAAGTGATTTAACTTAGCTTAACTAAGTGTAACCTCACGATTCCTCATTCGCTTCAATTTCTACTAAAATTTGCAAAGGACAACACTCCTTAGCAAACTAGATTCCAAAGAACTTCCTGACCCAGGAAATCTCAACTGTCATCCTCCCTTTTCACTCACTAAAGGGTTCTATCAAATTAATTGATATGCCATATTTCCAAATCCAACATATCATACCACTATCTTGAGATTTAGTCTGACATAACTCAGGCTAGACTTTCCTTTAGCACCACCGGATAAGACCTCATTCTTGGAAAACATGGTTCCAATTGTAACTCAACTTTATATTCCTTCTTTTAACTTCAATCTAATCTCCCATCTTGACCTTTCTATCACAATTCATCTTATTCATGATAATTAACATGATACGAGGCTCCTTATTCCAACATACCTCTAAGCTAATTCTCAGCTAATCATTCATATCACCCGTTTAATCATCTCGGGTTCCAAACATGAACCCCAACAACTCAAATACACATAATCCCATCTTCTCTAATTGATTGACCTTTTCAACAAAAGGATTACAACCAACCAATGTCATCTAAGGAATTAGCTCGCTCGGGCATTATTTCCTTTCCGATCACAACCCATAATATATTTTTATTCCATCTTCTCCTAGGTATATCTCACACATGGGGACAACTAATTAAATTACATGTTCGCAACAGAACACTTTATTTAAAATTACCATCACCTTCTTAAGAACCAACAATATTCTCTACAAAATTTGAACCGACATCAAAAGCTTCCATCATAACCACCCTTTGAACCACAACCAAAGTTCTACACCTAGCCCAAGCTAGGGCCATAACTTCTTACCAAACCACAACTGGTTCTTTTCCTAAGAGGGTCTTGCCCTCACATACTCTCACTCAAATATAACCAATCTCATGAGTATACTCCTCTATTATACTCAACAATCTCACAAACATTCCTATTCCTATCTTGAACTAGAATGCCAACAATTAGCAATTCTCTTTAGCCGGATGAACCACATTCATCAACCTGAACCCACTGCGCTACAATTCACTTTGGAACGAATTCGACAACATCCAAAGATAACTCTCTTTTCTTTTCCTAAATGAAGTCGCAAAGGACAAAACTCAGATCTCAAATCAATGCGATACAATTCGCATCGGGGAGCACTCAACTAAAAGAGAGAGACTCCACACAAACCTTTGACAGAAATTCTCAACAACCAAAAACATCTCAACTCGCTTTCACCAATGCCAAACTTCTCAAAGCGAAAGGGAAGCTTAATTCTCTTATATAGCATGGCCAAAATACCAGAAATTACTCACTCTTTCTTTTCATGCTAGAGAGCAAGGGAAATCTAGATTCCCTTTAACCACTCAATGCATATCCAACACATTAAAACCGAGGCACCAAGCCTTACCTCGGGGAAAACTCCATTAGAAGAGAAACACCACCCAAAACTTTATTGAGGCAACTCACTTTCACAGGGGCAACCATCAAGCCCCAACCAAAGCAAAACATCTCCTAGACAACCACAAATTACTTATGAAACAATCATAAGTTTCATCCCTTGAACACTCCCAAACCCATACACGCTTTTCAATTGAATCCAACTCTAGTCAAACTAGAGTTACAAATATTTTCAACTCAAGAACTTCCAACACAACCCATTATATCCATTTGTTTCCTTTAAATACTGATTCCATAGATAATTCGGTTTGCACGCTAAGAAGCGTGATCCACTCATACACTCTTGGGTATAAAACCCACATTCAAACATGAGTTAATGAATTTAGCCAAGACCAATGATTGGCATGGTTCAATGAAAATAAGTATTCCAAAAGAGAACCATCAATCGATTAGTTTCATCATTATACTCTCTCGTCCTCAGTTTCAATCATCAAAGCCAATTTCGCAACTTGACAAACAAGCAACCCAATCGAGGAGTTCTATTGCTCCTTAATCAGAACGCCTTAACCAAATGGCTTGCACTCCCAAAAGATCATACCATCAATTGAACATGTGAGCTCATAAAAAGAAGGCTCAACTCGAATCCCACCAATTCTAGTATTCCAATACTCTTGCCATTAAAGATTTCATACTCACCAAATCCAGAAAAGTCCAACACTTTTGAACCGAAGTTACAAAACCCAACCTTGTTTTAATTTCCTTCTCCTATTCATATAACTACCACTAGTTATATTACCACCAAACCATAAACCAAGCCTATCTCATGACAATTAACAAGGAGAACCATCTTTCATACAACTTGTTTGCTTCAAGCTTAAAGCACATCTCTTCAATATTTATTTCGACATAACCATTAAGTACCCTTCGTACAACCCCTAAGTCATCATTTTGGCATCCCCAGTTCACTCAACCCATACATACTTCTAACAACTCGGTATCATCTCCACAAGACTTATTTCATAAATAAAGCCTCAAGACAAACATTTGTCAAGGACAACCCCAGTATCAATACAATCGCTCCATACATCCTCATTCTTTGATTACACATAGATTAAGTCATATTGTTGACCCACAATATTAATTGACCCATAACCAACAATGGACAGTATTTCACACCATCTTCTCGCTATCGCAAGTTCATCAACCGAAACATACTAAACCTTCTTAGTCGTGATCAATACTCAACTTACAGGAATACAAATCCTGAACTTCCTAGTAACTCTATGACTCACAACACTTAGCACAAAACACTAATCAACTTTCACTTTAGGTCACTTACCATCTCTATTATTCTTTCCCTTCCAACACATTAAATTATGTTGTCTTTAAACAACCAACGCATTCACTTTACAGAATCAATAACCCACATCATCCGAAAACCCTAACTCCTCATCATACACTTAACTTCTTGAACATCCACATGGGTCACGCACCCAACTCTTAAGGAAACCACAGTTTCTCAATAAAAAGAACAACACCCAAACATCTTTCTTTCCAGAAAACTCAACCATAAATCATAAAGGAACTCGACTCTCGAGTTTCGAACACCGATGTGCAACCACGCGTCAAACAAAACTCAAAACTTACAACTTCCACGAAGGAAGATAGATGCAAGGGGGAAGAACCAAGCGATCAACCAAATATTTTTCTGGTAAAGACTTAACACTTAAGTCCACACGACTGAAGTTTTACACTAAAAACTTTAGCAAACTCCTTTGAATCCAAAGAACGATAAACACGAGAATAATATCACCATTCCCCACAAAGGGACCAACCAAACCGAACACCAAGACGGCAGCAAAAAGAAATCCAAAAGGATTCACCACCAAACTCTTCTATTCAACTCCAACCAACCTCCCAATTTACGACAGAAAGGATAAGCACTCTCCCCCACGGGAGGTTATTAGTCCTTCGGTGATGGCTCTAACCGGCCACACCGATAACCACACCGTTGTACTTACAAACAAAAGAAGGTGACCGAAACCATTCAGCACCACAACCACATTTAATCTCAACTATAGCAACTCAATCAATTCTTTCACAAACATAGCATCTTACATTATCAAATGTAGCATTTGACATCAAAGCTTAAATACAATCTTTAAGCGTAAAGCAACGATACCCATAGCCTTTCTACTGTGCATCAGAGTGTGTCAAGTTTTAAATTAGTTAACCACTCTATTTCAGATTTTAAGGTTATTGCCCTAAGGCCAAGTTTTAAAGAGTAGATACCTATGCCATGTTTATACTTTTCCAAGTCAATATTTTAGTTTACTCTAGAGTAATTTGTTACATTCACATTCCATAGACCTAAAGCCCGCTCTGATACCAACTGTAACACCCCGGCACTACACGTGCCCAAAGTGCTACCAAACCTATCTAACAGCTAGGAGGTTGCCGAACTAATTAAAAATTTCGGCAAGACCTCCCCTTCTAAGTGGACATCCACTCAGCAGGCAAAGAGATGACAATTATATCAATTTAAAGTAACAACTATGAACTAACCATCATGACCCGCTAAGCACAAGCAAAGGGTCATGGTATCCAAAAGAAACAATATAGCAGTTTAACTTCTAACATCGATTAACCTTTTACATCAAAGAGAGAGCAATAACTACAACAAGTTATTATATGAACTCAACTAGTTGCCAAAGTAAACCAATTAACATTTAAGTTCCTTTACTCTGTCGTGAGCATCAGTGGAAGTGCAGCTAAGCCCCAAATCCAGCAAGTCGCTCTTCAGAGTACCTAAAAACATTAAATAACAAGCGTGAGTCGAAGACTCAGCAAAGTGCATCAAAAGCCATGTTACACAAGTAAATCGACAATATGAGCATAATTCTTATCAAAGTCAACAAATACATAAAACAATAGTATCAATACATTTTACCTCTACCTCGTTTATTACTTCACACACATACCTCATTCAACTCTTGGGGGAGTCCACGACTTGATCCCAACACCTCATATTTCCATTAGCACAAATAAAGGTCATCGATGCAACGCAACATGAATGCATCTATTCTTAGCACTTACCTCTTTAAATCTTTTGGATGAGTTCACGACTCGATCCCAACTCTGCACATTTCCATTTAACTCAAAATCATCATTATGATGCAATGCGACACGAATGCCCTTTTCGATGCACGTACCGATACTGCCGAGTGCACACCCGTCGGTGTGCACCCTCACATCCCTTCCATCCCGTGGATGGTGCCTACTCTTACTGTCTCGCTCCCATTCACCTCGATGGATGGGACTACGAGGTAGGACTTTCGTGTTCACTACGTGTGAACACAAAGGCTCGCATCAGAATGGGTCGCCTCTTCCATTATGAATGCACACATGAAATGAAACGAATGGAAGAATAGCAAATACATTCCATTTCCACATTCACCTCTCCATCAACATAAACATACTATAATCACCATCATCAACTCAATCAATAGCATTCAATGAACTTTACATGCATAACCATGTAACATTTCTCTTTTATCCATATAATGCAACATGAACCATGTAATTCATTTCAACATAAACATATTCATAATGATTAGCAACAATCGAAATCCTAGCATCATACTAGGGATACACTTGCATCATTGTCACACAATCCATACATATACTCATAAGTGCTAGCATATCCATTTTGTAGCACAACCAACAATCAATACTCATTTAACCTTCTAGTTTGATACACTTGCCTTTTCGCCTCACAAAGCGATGTGGTGTGGAGTTGAAGCCACCAGCAAAGCCACATCTCCTGAAATAAGCACCGCATAATTGATTTCATACAAGATATAGCCAATAACAACAACAACAACCAACTCCTTTCACTTGCTACAATAACCTTTTGCCCCAAAACAGCCCAAATCTGAAAATTTAGATAAAACGGTTTGGGTAGCCTACTTAGCCAATGCATAACTATTGCTATACAACTTCAAATTGAGCAAACGAAGATAGTTTCATCATCTCCATAAAATTTTCTACAACTTTATAGGCAAATGAAAATTCTGAATATGCTCCTAACTTGGCTTAAACAACAACACGACATTGAAACTACTACAAGTTGCAATTTGGACAGCAAATGTGTAATTCTTGCATAACTTTTTAATGGTTGAATCAAAATTCAAGTTCTTGGACTCTAAACGAGCATAAGATGATAACCTAGAGTTACCCCAAAGACATTTGTTCAATACATTAATTTAAAGTCCTCCATTCCAACTCTGAACATCAGGCCAAAATCTGAACATTCAGAAAAAACAACATTCTAGATAGCAACTTTGCTCTAGCATAACTTTTGATTCCTAACTCCAAATCAAGAAAACAAGTACATTTTATAAAACTACAGGAAATTTCCTACATTTCTCTAGGAAAATGGAAGAGCTCATTCATCCTATAGCTAAGCTTAATCCGCAGTTGAATATTTCTGCTCGCACAACAGCACAGTCCGGACAGTCGGTAGTAAAAGTAGCATAACTTTTAATTGGCTTAATGGATTTTCGAGTTCTTGTACTCCAATTAAATATAATTCAATTATCTACAACTTATTCTACAGCCGACCAAACATTTAACCACTCTAACTACCCCAAACTCGAGTTTCAGGGCTGACTGAAACTCAGCTCGAAAAACAGCAAAAAGTTTCCCTCCAAAAGAACTAGTTTCCCTCTAACATTTTCACATCTAGCAACCCTAGAACACTCAAGCAACCAGGAAATCCACATTAGAACAGCAAGGAGCTCAAGAATAAAGAAGACCTCACCTCAAAAACCAAAAGAATGAAGGAGGAAAGTTGTTGCTGTTGCTGCTTGGGCTCCAGCAGCAAGGATGGCGCCAAGGGGGAGCTCCATTGGAGGGGGAAGAGGCCATGGGAGGCTGCCATGGGAGGAGGAGCTGCTGCCCTTGCTGCTGTAAATGAGAGGAGGAGAAACCAAGAGAGAGCTCTCCCCTTTTTGCTGGACAACACGCAAGGAGAGAGAGAGAGAGAACTGGCCGGTTGGAGGGGAAAAAGAATAAAAATGGGGGAGGGGAAAGCTAGGTGAGGGAAAAACTAATTAAGCACTCTCCCACTGAGCTCCACTTTCACCCCTTTCAGATCACAGGTGGATCCACCAAAACCCCTGAGTCTGAAATTCCGACCGAGAGAAAAAGTCACGACATTACACTCCCCCTTAACAGAATCTTGACCTCGAGATTCCAGACCAACTAAGAAATAAGTTAGGAAATTCTAACTTCAAATCCTCTTCACACTCCCAAGTCGCTTCATTCTCTGAATGGTTACTCTACTGAACTCTGCTAAAGCGAACTAACTTATTCCTGGTCTTTCAATCTACTGTATCCAAAATCTTAATGGGGTGTTCCTTGTAAGTTAAATGTTCTTGAAGCTCAATTGACTCCAAAGGGGTTTGCTTTGCTAGCACACGAAGACGCTTCTTCAACTGAGACACATAAAACACATCATAAACTCCTACCAATGACTACAGCAACACCAACTAGTACGCAACTTCTCCTCTGCGGCTCAAAATTTTGAATGGATCAACATATCTAGGTGTAAGCTTTCCTTTAGCGTGAAACCTTTTTATTCCTTTGGGAGGGGTAACTCTGATATACACAAAATCTTCTGGCTCAAAACTCAACTCACAACAGCGATTATCAACATAAATTTTCTGTCTTTATTGAGAAATCTTCAATCTCTCTCTAATCATAGCAACTTGCTCTTTAGCTTCCTTGAGAATATTTGGTCCAAAGATAATACGGTCTCCTGTCTCATTCCAATTCAACGGAGTATGACAAGAACGACTATATAATGCATCAAATGGTGATATCTGCAAACTTGCTTGATAACTATTATTATAGCTGAACTTAGAATACGGCAAATACGTGTCCTATGAAGTAGCATAAGCTAATGCAAAAGCTATCAACATATCTTCTAGAAGCTGATTAACTCTCTCAGTCTGACCATCTATCTATAGATGATAAACTATACTAAAATTCAAATAAGTTCACATCGCTTCATGCAACTTATTCCAAAACCTTGAGCTAAATTGGGTACCTCTATCTGACACTACCTTCTTTGGCACTCCATGCAAACATACAATCCTTGACATATAAAGCTCTATCAAATATCTCCTAAATAAGTGATCTTTACTGGTATGAAATAGGCAATTTTGATCAAACGATCCACTATGATCCATATTGAATCATATCCACTCTGAGTCCTAGGTAAATCAATAATAAAATCCATACCGATTTCCTCCCACTTATATTTCGGTATCTTCAATGGTTGCAACAAATCAGTTGGCCTCTGATGCATTGCCTTCACTCTTTGGCATATACCACCTAAAGCAACATGCTTGGCAACTTCATATTTCATGTTAGGCCACCAACATCTCTCCTAAAGATCCTGATACATCTTTGCACTGCCTGGGTGAATAGAATACTTGGAGTCATGAGCTTCCTCAACTATCAACTGCTTCAACTCCTTTTTGTTCGGTACATAGATCCGACCTTTGATCCATAAAGTATCTTGGTTATCCAAGGTAAAATCCTTAGCTTTGCCTTCATCCATGTTGAACTTGATTCTCTAGATCTTAGCATCATCTCTTTGGCCTTCTCTGATCAGATCTCCTAAGGTTTGCTTTACCTCCATGGTTAATAGAAATCCTCTCGATACAACTTCAAACCTTAACTTCTAAAATTCCTTACACAACTCAGCCTGGCCCTCTTCCACTAGCATGTTCACACTGTGGCTCTTCTGACTCAAGGCATCGGCTACCACATTTGTTTTATTAGTGTGATAATGAATTCCCACATTATAATCCTTGATTAACTCAAAGCATCTTCTCTATACCATATTAAGATATGATTGAATGAAGATATACATTAAACTCTTATGGTTTGTATATATCTCACATCTGTTTCTTATGAGATAATGATGCCATAACTTCAAAGCATGCACCACGGCAGCTAACCCCAAATCATGCGTCTGATAATTCTCTTCATGTAGCCTTAACTGCCTAGAAGCGTAAGCAATAACTTTTCCATTCTGCATCAACACACATCCAAGTTCTTATCTTGAACATCACAATAAATATAAAGATGCTCTGAACATCTGGCAACACTAGCACTGGTGTTGATGTCAATCGCTTCTTCAATTCTTGAAAACTCTTCTCGCACTCTGGCTACCATGCAAACTTCTTCTCTTTCTTCAAAAACTACGTAAGAGGTCTAGCAATTGTCACAAATCCCTCAATGAATCGACGGTAATATCTTGCCATTCCAACAAAACTTTGAATCTAAGTAACCTACCTCGGTTGCTCCCAATGTAATAGTGCTTCTACTTTGCTTGGATCAATAGTAGATACTTTAGCCATCATTACATGACCAAGGAATTCCACCTTCTTTTTCCAAAATCACACTTACTAAACTTAGCATATAACTGTAGTTCTTGAAGCTTCTTAAGAACTAACCTTAAATGCTTTGCATGTTTCTCTGCTGTCTTGGAGTAGACAAGAATGTCATCTCTGAATACGACAACAAATATCTCCAAATATTCCATGAAAACCTTATTCATCATATTCATGAAATATGCAAGAGAATTAGTTAGTCCAAACAACATGACTGTAAACTCATAATGTCCATATCTCGTCGAGAATGCAGTCTTGGGCACATCCTCTACTCGAATCTTCAACTGATGATATCCTGACCGAAGATCAATCTTGGAGAAAACTCCAGCTCCTCTTAACTGATCAAATAAATCATTGATCCTAGGTAATGGAAACTTGTTCTTTATCAAAACCTCATTAAGCACATGATAATCAATGCACATCCTTAAACTTCCATCCTTCTTCCTAATGAACAAAACAGGTACTCCCCATGGCAATGACTAGGTCTTACAAAACCTTTCTCTAACAACTCTTCAATATGCTTCTTCATTTCTACTAGCTCATCGGTAGGTATTCGATACCGTCTCTTAGTTATTAGGGTTGTACCTGACTCCAATTCAACTACAAACTCAATATCTCGGCCTAGTGGCATGCTAGGTAAATCTTTAGGAAAGACATCTAGGTATTCACTGACAATTGGTACTTCTTCTAAACTGATAGCCATAACACTGTTAATCATCAACTGACCATTACGAATTGTAGTTTCATGAAACTCTACTTTTTCGCCTTTCTGGCTCTCGATCGACACAACTCTTTGACCACGATCTAAAACAACATTATGTTTGGATAATCAATCCATGCCAAGGATAACATTTAGGGTCTGGGTATCTAAAATAATAAGGATCACTAGGAACTCCATTTCATCAATGAGCATCTTTACACCCCAAACATCCTAGGTTAGATTGGAGTTTTGATCCAATGGATTGAACTAATAACATGCACTTAAGATTAATAATATTCAACCCATTCCCAATGGCAAAGTCTTGAGAAATAAAGGAACACGAAGCTCCAAAATCAAATAAAACTATTGCAGGTACTGAGTTAACTAGAAATTTACACAGTACGACGTCTATTGAATCCTAAACTCCATCAGTCGTGATATGATTAACACGACCTCTCACCATGGCTTGGGGTGTAGCTCCGGCTTGAGCTACTCCACGTTTCACTCCTGGTGTAAGCGTCTTGGTAGGTGTAGGGCCAAGGTTGAAGCGAACAGGTGTAACGCCTCCTCTCTTAGGAAAACTATTGGCAAAATGTCCTGGCTCATTACAAATGAAACAACACCTCACTATTGTCTGTTGACTTCCTCCTAACACATTATTTGCTTGAGCAGGTGTCTGAAAATTCTGACTAGCTGGACGTGGTGCAGGAGGTGGTGTCTTGAACATAGCTGTCGGCATATTTTACACCGGGGGTACCCCTCCGCCGGGTTCAAGGCAAATAGCTCGGTGACCAGGCCCCACTCGCCGAGCACCAATCCACGTGGTAGTCTGGCGATCAGGCGGGCAATCAGCAAGGCGACTAGGCCGGTGACCAAGTGGGCGATCAGCCGGGCAACTGGGTTGGCGACCAGGCAGGAGACCAGGGTCCCTCTGCCAGGTGCCAGCTCGATGGGCTACCGAGCGAGAAGATGGGCGACCAAGAGGTGGAACTGAAAGCTTCGCCCCGAAGACTCCCCCTCCCTGACACGCCATGTTAAGGCCATTAAATGTAAAGACGGCCTGTCCCTCTAACGCCTCGCGCCTTCCACGAGCGGACTGGACGGGAATGGGCGGCCGTGCAAAAAATGAGGCAAAGAGACAAGACAGAAGTGACTATTGTAATAATGATCTACGGATCAGCGTGACATCACCTTCTTACCTTCCTGAGCCCAACCAATCTATATAAAGGGCTCGGGTGCATGGGAGAAGGGAGGTCCGGGGAGAGAAGGAAAAGACGCCTTGTAATCGTTCTTTCACTCAGATCATACTACAACCAAGCAGGACATAGGGCTATTACCTACATTGGGGGGCCCAAACATGGGTACATCAGAGTTCAGCTCGTTCGCTGTTCACTTCCCCACCTTCTCGCCCCTCGGCGCCGACCGCAATCACCACGGTAGCCAGCCACCGGGATCCCATGAGGGAACTGCCCGGGAGTTCCACTCACAAAAGCACCCCTATTGAACTAACTATCTCCTTCACGAGATAGCCTGCCGGTCGAAAACGCCGACAATAACCTTGATTGAAATCTGACAAACTGATGAAGTGTAATCCTCACTGTCTGTTGTTGTGACACTACGGAATGGTGTGACATTATTTAACGTGAATGTTATGGTCAAAAAAACTTTATGAAATATGGTATTGGAGGTTAAAACCATATGATAGGAGGCTTAATAGCGTTTCCGGGCCGTTTCCGGGGTTTTGGGCCTTTCCGGGGGAGTTTGGGCCTAAAGGAAAGGGTCGTGGGCTTTGGTGGGATGGAGTTTGAGTCCTAATAGGAGTAGGAGACCTGGTTGGGGGCCTCCCCCAGCCCTTTTAGGCGCTCACCCCCTGCCCTTGCGCCCCCACAAGTCCTAGCCGCCCCCCACACCTCCCCACCTCCTCCTTGTGGCGCCTCCACCTCCCCCATTGCTCCCCATTGCTCCACCACCTCTCCTCCTCCCTTGCTGCCCCTAGGAGAGTTCTCCACCTCCACACCTCAAAGATCCATCCGTTGGAGAGCTCCGCGATGAGGAGATCCGGCGGGATTGGAGCGAGGAAGGAGATCGCGCGAACCGGGAGGAGATCTATTGGGTTTTCGTGCGTTGGGCAAAGGTATGGCTATGGGAATCCTTGGGGTTGGTCTAGATACTGTTCTAAGGGTGCTTATCAAGTTTTTAGATCAATTGGTGGTAGTGGAATTGAGTAGATTGGATTAGATCTAGAAGTTGCCACGTTCTCTGTTTCGGGCAGCATGAGCAGTCGACCTAGGGTTCGGTTTTTCGCCAAATTAAATTCGGAATCTGGTCGTACGGACATTGAAGAAGTTGTAGATAATTTCGTTATCTTTCCGTGGATATAAATAATGTTAAATTCCGCCCAGCCGTTTGAAAGTTATGGCTGTTTTATCGAGCGTGTTAAAATCTGTGACGTGATTGGAACAGATCACGGTATTTTGTAGATTAAACAACTTTAGAGTCCGAATCAGTCTTTCCCTATACCTAGAAAAAGTTGAGAAATTTCCTAAGCTATGCGAGGATGTACTTGTTTAATTAATTCGGAGTCTTAGAACCCAAGTTATGCCTCTTGGAAGGCTGCTATCCCGACGGGACAGAACCTCTGTTTTTAGGTTTTGCGAGTAGTTGGCAATGTCGGGTAGATGAGGGTTTGCGTACTGTTTTGTGGACATGATTGTGAGTGTGTGATACCTATGTGCAGGTGGTGCGACCCCGGGAGTGCCTTCTACTTCCCGCCAATCCGTTGCCCGTGGTTGAGGCAAGTGTGTTGTAATGGATACCGATTTGTAGGTTGCTTGTTGAGAATAGATGGAATTGACTACATTATATATGATCACTTGCCATGCTTTAATGATTGCCAATGATATGATGAGCATGTTTATTATGTTATGATGCCATGTGTTAATGTACGAGTTAAATATGATGTTGGCATAATTGCATACATGGCATGTTACATGGCGAGGCGGTGAGAAAGTCATAACTAGTCCGGGAAGGTCGGTGAGAAAGTTATGACTAATCCGGAGAGCCATTGAGTAAGTCCTACATCGTGATTCCATCCACGTGGTGTTTGGAAGCGAGGAGTAGGCACCCTCCATCTTCGGGATGGAAGGGGGGAGAGGGTGCACACCGACGGGTGTGTACTCAACCATACCGGTATGAGTTTCCAAGGAGACATGAGCATTGCATTGCATTACATACACAATGATGATGATAATGTTAAGTGTTCATGAATGAGATGATACACATGATGTGAGATTTTATTGCCATGTTATTGTTCTTGTTGTCCATTGCAATATGCTTGCTGAGTGATGATCTCACGCTTGTGTTTATGTTGTTTTCTTTTAGGTACCATGAATCCGGCATGCGGGGAAGGGAAATAGTCACACTTCCACACGTAGCTTCACTCTTTTGATTTCACAAGTCATTCAATTAGTGTTGATAATAAATTGCATGTGATGATCATTGCTTTAAGGCTTAGCTTTGCTAAATGAGAATCTTTTCGTTCGTTTGACTCTTGGAGACATTATATTTTTGGAACTAGACTTACATTGTTGCTAAGTCGTTAATTATTGCTGTTTTAGATGCTTTCCATTATGATATAACTTGTGTTACTGTTGTTCCTCCTTCAATTCATGTTAAAACAAAGGAGATGCTGCCGAAATCTCGGTTTTTAGCATGTGCGCCTTTGCTGAAATTTATGTTTAATTGTGGTATTTAGATGTTGTTTAGCTTATGTTTGGTAGCATTCAGGCATATTAAATGTCGGGGTGTTACAGTTGTACTTGATGAGCTCCCTGTTGTGCCACTCTGTGTTTGCGGTTGTCATCAAGTTCCTTGCGTTTGTCTTCCAGGATAAGTTTCTTATTGACCAATTCTTGGAAATCAGGAAAATTATGTGTAATCAGACCAACTTGCAGTCTTGAGTTCAGTCCCTTCATAAAACGAGACTGTCTCGCCTTATCGGTAGCAACATCTTCAGGGGTATAACAAGCAAGATGTGTAAACTTATTCAAGTAGTCAGCCACTGATTGGCTTCCTTGCTTGATTGCTCTGAACTCTTTTTTCTTCAGATCCATAACACCTTCAGGCACATGATACTAGCGGAAAGCAACAATAAACTCCTCCCAAGAAATATCTTGTGGATTCTCGTGAGAAGCACGGTAGTTAACCCACCATTTAGCAGCTGTTCCTTCTAGTTAGTGAGAAGCATAAAAAACTTTCTCATTCCCCACACACTAAGTGATGTGCAGCTTCCTTTCAATTGTTCTCAGCCAATCATCTGCTTCTATCGGGTTGACATTGCTAGAAAATGTGGGTGTGTGGGTTCTCATGTTGTCTAACAACTTAGAGTGCGAAAGGTTCCCATTGTTAACAGCTAGGTTTGCATTGTTAGCAGCTGCTTGGGTTGTGATGTTCTACATTTGTTTCATCATAGGATGCATCAACTGAGTCTGCACAGCAAGAAAAGCTCCAAAGTTCTGCATATCAACATGGGGTGTGGGCTGGGGAAAAGACATCTCATTTGGGTTTTCACTGGGCCTGGAACCACTTCCACTAACTCTGTTGTTTCCACGAGTTTAAACCATCTACTGATCACTCCAAGGGTTAAAAAAAAGAGAGAAATAGCATAGGAAAGTAGTAAAGAACTAATGCAAGGCAAAGGTTTAAATTTGTGAATCATGTGATGAAAAATTGGTTTGATCTTGTGCTGAAATTGGTTAAGATTAGGATTAATCTGTATTGGACCAAACATCCGAACATTAAAAAAGAAACCTTGCTTTTGCGCAAAACCAAATAACTAAAAATCGCATTTTTCCCATGTATGACAGACCAAAGTTTTTGGTCTGCCATACACAGGTTTTTGGCGAACTCGATTTTCTCATGTATGACAGACCAAACTTTTTGGTCTGTCATACACAGGCTTTTGGTGACTTCGTTTTTTCAATGTATGACAGACCAAAGATTTTGGTCTCATTATACACATGCTTTGGGCGATTTCATTTTACCCATGTATGACAGACCAAACTCTTTGGTCTGTCATACACATGTTTTCAGTGAACTCATTTTGCCCATGTATGACAGACCAAACTCTTTGGTCTGTCATACACATGTTGATAGCGAACTCAATTTTCCCATGTTTTGGTCTGTCATACACATGCTTTTGGCGGTTTTGAGCAAAATTGAAATGGTTTGAATTTGAAATTATGAAATTTGTGATGATTTCATGATGCGTGTTTTGAAGTGGACTTTATGCAATGCTCATGTGAGTAGTTGCATGGATTGACCTTGAGTCAAGTCGTGGACTTGTGCTCGGATTTGTTTTGTGGTTTGTTCATGTGCAGGTATTGCTCGAAGACGAATGTGGTCGATGACAGGACTGGAACTAGGTTCATGGAGGAACTGAGGTTCGGGACTAGGTTCAGGAGGAACTGAGGTCTTGGTGGTCAAGGATGTCATGCGGGACGTTCGGGCTAAGGGAATAGTGCACATGAAGAATGGTTAGTCACGTGAAAATGGCAAGAGGTCATACGCGTGCAAAGTGTTAGTCACGTGAGTATGGTAGGGTTACCATACGCGTGCAAGAGTTGTACTCGGCCAGGTTGGGCCAAGTATAGTTGTGTTGGATACGGATTCCTTCTAGGGAATAGGAATCAGATGCAGGTTGGTCCTTTAAATAGGAGGGGTTGTCTCCTGTTGAAAGGACACCAAGGAGAGCTGAGCGCATCAAGAGTTTTAGAGTTTGTACTCTTTTGATGAGAGTATTTTAGACAAAAGAAATAAAGATCAATTCTTCCAAGATTTTTGCGTGCTACAGTAACCACGTCGCTACAGTGTTTTCTGTTTTGGTTTTTGTTTGCATGCTTGTTCTAATTCTAGATTGGTTTTTTGATCGTTGAGTTTCATCTTGATTTGATCCATCAAAAACCGTTCTAGGGTATTGATTTAGAGTTCCTCAAAGTCTAGTTGATTAAACTTTTGTCGGTTCTATTAAAACTTTCAAGTTTACGTTAGATCAATTCTCGTCAAGTTCTGGATCAGCAAGCTTGTGAAGCTCATAACTTTTGATTCATAAGTCCGATCGAGCTGATTCTTTTTGCGTTTGCTTCGTATTGGAATCTAGTTTCTTGTGTCCAAATTTCATATCATTTCGATG
Source organism: Rhipidocladum racemiflorum (assembly GCA_036346355.1). Lineage (NCBI taxonomy): Eukaryota > Viridiplantae > Streptophyta > Magnoliopsida > Poales > Poaceae > Rhipidocladum > Rhipidocladum racemiflorum. Next base: position 52,259,982 of record CM070580.1, read on the forward strand.
GTTGGATCTCTGGGAATTCTCATTTTATCAAGCCTCTGTCAATCTGTTTTTGTCAAATCCGAGGCAATCTTTTGGTTTCTTTTGGGGTGAAGTTTTTAATAGATCAAAATTTTGGTTTTAGCTTCCGCTCAATCATTCACCCCCCCTCTGATTGCTATATTCGTAAACTTCGATCCTACAAGTGGTATCAGAGCGAGGTTTTTCTAATCTATCTTAACCGGTGATTAGATTAATGGATCGTTATTCGACAAACCTTGTGTGTTCGATGGTGTTGATTTTCAGTTTTGGAAGGCCAAGATGGAGGCATTCATCCAAGCACAAGGCTTCACAATTTGGGAGAAGGTATACAAGCCATACGAAGTTCCTGCAAACGACAACGTCAATGACGCCAATCGCGCACATGTTGAAGCAAACAAAGAAGGCACGCAACTTGATCATCCAAGGATTGGGAAGGAGTGACTTCGACCGCGTGGTTCATCTTCGATCCAAGATATGAGGTATGGAAATCTCTTTGTGATTACCATGAGGGTTCTAACACTGTCAAAGAGATTCGCCAAGATATTTACAAAAAAGAATACATGCGTTTTGAGATGAAACCTAGTGAATCTGTAGATGACTTCTTTGCACATTTCTATAAGATTCTTAGCAATTTGCGTGCTGTTGGAGTTAGCTTTGATGATGCTACTAATGCTAGACAATTGCTTAGTGCTTTGGACATGTCGGTGTGGGAGATGAAAGTAACATCTATACAAGAATCTACTATCATGAGTACACTTACTTTAGATGTTCTTTATTCTAAGTTGAAAACTCATGAGTTGGATGTTCTTGCCAGGAAGGGTAACATTAAATCAATTGCTTTGATCTCTAACCCTAACATGTCAAAAGCAAATTCTTCTTCTAGCTTTGCCTTGTCTTCCATGTCTTCTTTAACAGATGAGCAACTTGAAGAGTTTCCCGAAGAAGATCTGGCACTACTCTCTTCTCGCTTTAACAAAGCTTTGCAGAATGTGAGAATGAGAAAGAGAGGTGGTCCTCCAAGATGCTATGAGTGTGGTGACCTCAACCATATTCGCACAAATTGTCCTAAGCTTGCAGGAAAAACGTCAAAGGAAGAGAAGGACAACGATAGAAGGAATGAGAAGAAAAGGTTCTCGTCAAATGATAGGAAGAAGAAGAACTTCATCAACCGCAAGGTGGTTCACCGAGTTCTTTCCGCTCTTGAACAAGTCAATTTGAGCGATGTGGACTCGTAAAGCGGCGAAGATGATGCTACTCCAAGCAAGCATGATTTGATGGGATTGTGTCTCATGGCAAGCAGCAAGGATAGCTTCACTGAGGACGACCACGACAATGACTTCAATGAGGTAGATCCTCTTATGATGAATTAGCTATTGCTGTTGCTCGTCTTGGAAAATTGCTTGACAAACGTGATAAGAAAATTAAGAAACATGATTTCATTATTGAATCATTGAATGCTGAAATTGCTAGACTTAAGACTTTGATTCCTAGTGATGATACTTGCAAATCATGTGACTTAATTTACAATGAGCTCACCTTGCTTAGGAAAGAACATGCTCTTTTGTTGCATCTAAATGAGAAAAATGAGAAACATGTTGTACATGCTAGCTGTTCCACTGATGATTTGCATAGTTCAACTTCTTGTTCTAAATGCTCAACTCTTGAATTAAAATTGAAAGATGCAAATGCTAGGGTTTCTCAAATGACTGAAGATTTGCTTACACATGAGGTTCTTTCATGCTCAACTTGTCGCAAGCAAAAAGGAAAAGTGGACGTTCCTTGCAATAATTGTTTAATTCTTGCTAAGAAAGTTGATTACCTGCAAAACTCTTTGGAACGATTCACTAATGGCAAGAAAAAATTGAACATGATTTTGGATCAATCTAAGGTTAGCTCAAACAAGAGAGGTTTAGGCTTTGATCTTCATGCTTCATTTGAAACTAAACCTCGCACTGTTGCTAATGCTCCTTGCAATGACAAAATTGAGATTCTTAATGAGCCTAAAAAGATTGCTTTTAAATCTGCTGGTTTTCTTTCTTCTACTATGATGAATGCAAAATGTGCTTCTACTGTTAAAGCCAAACTTCATGCTAAGTACACTTGCACTCATTGTGGTAGAGATGGACATCTAGTAGATTTTTGCTTTAGACTAGCCAGACAGCAAAGGAAAGAAATGACTAAGGCTAGGTCTATGTAACACCCCAAAATTTTGCCTGTCTTAAATTCATGTGTGATTTGGCACTTTGTTGAATTTTTGGAATTTTCTGGAATTTATTTGGATTTATTTGGAATTTATTTGAATTTATTCCATTTTGAAATAATTAAAGAATTAAACTTTGCAAATAAAATTTTGTTGGAAATATTTTATTTGAGTCCAAAATTATCCAAAGTATTTTCCAGAATTTTTCTAGAATTTTTCTGAGTCTTTTGATATTTTTAATGAATTAAATGAATTACTGGGAATTATTTTAAATATTAAATCGCTGGAAAATGCGAGTGGGTTTGTACTATTCATCCGACCGAGTCGGACTCGAGACCGACCCGAGCCACGTGACTCGACCGAACCAGCCCTAAACCTAATTGATCCCGACCGTTGGATCGAGATCCAACGGTCAGGATTGGGCCGCACCGATTCGACCGGGTCCGGCTCGGACCCGTGCGCGCCTGGCAATCGTGGCCGTTGATCGGACACGTGTACGGCCGCGGGTCGTCGTCTCTGCCCGAGTCCAGATCGGACTGCGCCGCCGCGTCCTCCGCCGCATCCGTTAGGGTTACGGATTGAGCGCGGAAGCCGAGGCTATTTAAAGCCCGGGTCTTGCCCCGAGGACCGCCGTGACCCCGCGCTAATTTTACCCTAGCTCGCTAAACCCTAGCAGCCGCCGCTTGCCCGGGATTGCTCGCCGTAGTAGCTTAGGGCCTTGTGTTGGTTTTTCTCACCTTCCGCCGCCGTCCGCCGTCGCCCGAGAAGAAGGAGGCCAGATCCGGGATCCCCGAGCCAGGGCGATTCGAACGTGACCACGACGCCGCCGAGGAGCTCAGTAGCGCCGCGCTTCTTGGTCGCCGCCCCCCGCCTCCGGTACACTCCGCTTCCACCGCGCTTATCGCCGCTTCAAGGAAGCCCGCGGAACTGCCCGATCAAGATCCGACGCCGGATTGCGCCACGTCATCCTACGGTGAGAACCACGTGTGATTCCCAGATCCAATCTCAACCGTTGGATCTAGATCCAACGGCCGGATTGACCACGCTCGCCCCAAACGCGGCGTCATTAGGTCCGATCAGACCGTTGATTTCCAAATCAACGCCCGGATCATGCCACGTAGCTCTAGCCGCCGCACCGCGGCGCTGGGAGCACGCCATCGACATGTGGGGCCTCGTGTCGCCGCGCGCCAAGACCGGGCGTGAGTCGAAAGCATCGACAGGGCGGGCCCGCCGCCACACAAGAACAGCCGAGCCCCGCTTAACGCCAAGAATGATGTCACCCGAGGGGACACACCTGTCAACGACACGTGGAGTCGTGAACCGAGTCCACGGTAGACCGGAGCCGAGCGTGGACCGAGTCCATGGACCGGCTGATGTCAGCAGACCAATCAGAGGCTGACACGTGTCCAAGCTGACGCAATAATTAATTTCCGAAAAAGAAAATGATTTATTAATTCGAAATAATGATTTCAGATTTTGGTTCAAACTTCAAACGCTTATAACTTTTGCGTTTCAACTCCGATTTGAATGATTCAAATTTATAAATTTGTATAAAATTGAGATCTACCTAAATATGAATTTTATTTAATTTTTGGACTAAAGTTTTTCTCTGTAAAATTATTTAATTGATTATTTAAACTTTAAATAATCATAACTTTTGTGTTTTAACTCCAAATTTGACGATTTCAGTTTCTAAAAATTCATAAAATTGTGTTCTCTCTGTTTAAGGATTTTATTTGGATGTTTGGATACTTTTTGCCTATTGTTTATTGGTGTATTTGCTATTTGCACGCTTTACGAGTAGACGTTGAAGTGCCGGAAGGATTCGAAGGAGAAGTATTGACTCAGGATCCAACTCAAGACCAAGAGCAAGTACTTTTTGAAGGCAAGTTGTGCTTTGACCATGTTGATCCTATTTTGAAATCTATTTTGATTTAACATATTGCATGCTAGTTCAATTAGAAAATACTTTATTTAAATATGGGGAATTAGATAAATACCAATTTGCTGTATGACACCTTGATTACTTAAATATGTGCCATGACCCCTTGTCACCCTAGTTGTGGTTTACTAGTTGGACATTATTAAATTGCCAACATGGGAAATTAGATCGTTGTAGTATACTGCTTAGACCTGCTACGTGCTCATTACATGATTTTGGACAATCAAATGTTAATATTGACTTAATGATATATTGAACCTGTTTTGGAAAGGTATCATGTGATGTTGATGGCACGTGCTGCATGGTAATCAACTGGGGTTTGATAAATAGTTTTTCGACGGGGGCATGTGGTAAGAATAATCAGGTGGGCCAGTTGTGGCATTGAGGATGTTGATTTGGTTCTTCGGGTAGTCTTGCCCTGGTCACCCTAAGGACTTCACCTTGCAAGCCTTTGAACTGGGTCTAACGTGCAACCACATGTCTCAGAATGGGACGGACCTAGTTGACTAAGTTGCTAAAAACGTAAATGTAGGACCTCAGGAGGTCAACTACACCCTTTGTGTAAGTTGTACGGGGGAGCGTACCGGGGCTGAGGCCAAGTACCCATCTAACGGTTGATTGGCCTAAACTTCGCCTTAGCTAAGGGAAGGGTTAGCGTGCAATAACCGGGGAGGACCACTTGTATTGTTAGAAGTTTCCGAAAGACTTTGTTACGGGAACTCGCCTTTGTGGTGTTTGACTGTATCTTGTGGGTAAAGTGCATAACCTCTGCAGAGTGTAGAATCTATTCGAATAGCCGTGTCCGCGGTATTGGACATCGCTCGGGAATTACAGTCAAGGGTTAGATTTTCTCAAAAATAACTTGGATTTGAAAGGTTGGGTTGGATTAATAATGATGTTGATGGAAATGTGGATTAGGCTGGAAAAGATGTTTATTAAAACTCCTTGAAAAGTTATCTATGCTTTACTTATTTCTACTGCTTTCGAATCTATTTATGATACTTGTTTAGGGATGGCAATCGGGCGGGTTCGGGCGGGTAGACCTCCCGCATACCCGAACCCGAAACCCGAAATTCATACCCGAACCCGAACCCAAAATCTCTCACGGGTACATACCCACGCCCATACCCGAACCCGATGGGTACCCGAACTCGAACGGGTACCCAAACCCGAAATTAAATTCACCTAATCACCTTACAATTAAATTTTCAACCATCAATTGTCAATCAATTCATTTGTAATTTCTATGTTTAAAGGAAAAATATATGGTGTATATAATCATGAAAGTTACCGCATCTTACATCTCAAACGATGCTTGAAAATCTTGAATTAACTTTCCATTATTTTTAATTTATATTAATTAATTCGGGTACCCATGGGTACCCACGGGTGCAGAACCGAACCCGAACCCGAACCCGAACCCAAACCCGAACCCGAAATTTGAAACCCGCGGGTCTGAAATCAAACCCATACCCGAACCCATCGGGTCGGGTACCCACGGGTAATTTTGCCAGCCCTATACTTGTTAAATGCTGTTTTCTGCAAATATACCTTGAGCTATTCCTTTGTACCAAGCCATGCATATAGTATATTAGCCTGCATTCTGTGCATGACTTGCTGAGTACCAAGTACTCACCCTTGCCACAATACAACACCAGTTGAAGAGGAGACTACGCCAGCTTTGGAGGAGGAGCTCCAAGAGGAACCGTCTACATAGGGAGCGAGCCCAGTCAGTTGCCTGTGGTATACTGGATGGCACCACGAAGTTATCTTATTTTTCCGCTGCTACTATTTCTCTCTTAATAAGTTTCGCCCTGCGAGGCGTACATTTGTAACTTGACCATAAGGTCGAGTAACCAGTTTGACTATTTAAATAAAGTACTTTATTAGTATCGAGTGGTATGATTGTGATATTTACCGATGTTAAGACTGTGTGCACTAGCGCGTTCCTGGACTAGTGCTGAATACACAGAGGGTCCGGATTTGCAAATTCGGGGTCCCGACAGTCTAACTTCAGAAGAGCACACTTTGCTTCTCACTATGCGCCTAGAGTGTTGAAAACACCTTCTGTTCCTATGAACATGGGAAAAAGAAAAGCTGATTTTGTGCATAAAAATTCTCGTGTTGTGCCTACTGTTGTGCGTCGTGTGTTTCAGTACTGGATTCCCAAAAATCTCATTCCTAACCCCAGTACTGAGACCTCGACATGTTTTGTTACTATGTAGGCTTCTCGCGCAAGGAAGGAGAACATATGGTTAGTGGATTCCGGATGCTCACGCCACATGTCCGGTGATAAGAATTGGTTCTCCTCCCTCACTCGTGCATCTCGTGCTGAAAGTGTTACTTTTGGAGATTCCTCTTCCTCTTCTGTTGTGGCAAAAGGTACAGTAAAGGTAAGTGACGAGTTTATGTTCAAGGATGTGGCTCTTGTTGAAAACTTGAAATATAACTTGCTTTCTGTCTCACAAATGCTTGATGAAGATCTTGAGATAAGCTTTAAGAAAAATGAATGTAAAGTGCTAGATGCTTCAGGTGATTTTGTGTTCAAGATTTCTCGTTTTGGAAGAGTTTTTAAAGCTGATTTTGATGCATCACCTTCTTCTAAACATAGGTGTCTAATTGCCAATGTTTCTAAAGATTTTTTCTTTTGGCATCGTAGACTTGGTCATGTTGGTTTTGATCATCTTACTCGTGTAAGTGGTTTAGATCTCATACGTGGCTTACCTAAGCTTAAGGGTGATAGCAATCTAGTATGTTCTTCTTGTAGACATGGTAAGATGATTGCAGGTTCACATCCACCTCTTACCATGGTGATGACAAACGCTCCAGGACAGCTTCTACATCTTGATACAGTTGGACCATCTCGAGTTCAATCCTTTGGAGGCAAATGGTATGTGCTTGTAATTGTTGATGATTTTTCTAGATACTCTTGGGTATACTTTATGGCATCTAAGGATGAGGCTTTTAGTCATTTTAGAAGTCTTGTTCTTAGGCTTTCTATTGATCATCCAGGAGCTCTCAAAGCTATTAGAAGTGATAATGGAACCGAATTCAAAAATGCTTCTTTTGATCACTTTTGTACTGAAAAAGGAATTGATCATCAATTTTCTTCACCTAGAGTGCCTCAACAGAATGGTGTAGTTGAAAGGAAAAATAGAACATTGGTTGAGATGGCTAGAACCATTTTAGATGAACATCACACTCCTAGAAACTTTTGGGCTGAAGCGATTTCAACTGCATGTTATGTTTCAAACCGTGTGTTTTTGAGATCAAAATTGGGTAAGACTCCATATGAACTTCGGTTTGGACATAGGCCTACTGTTTCTCACTTTAGGGTTTTTGGATGCAAATGCTTTGTCTTGAAATCTGGAAATCTTGATAAATTTGAAGCTAGATCAATGGATGGCTTTTTTCTTGGATATCCTGCTCATACTCGTGGCTATCGTGTGCTTGTTTTGGAGACTAACAAAATTGTGGAAACCTGTGAAGTTACTTTTGATGAGTCTAGTCCAGGCACTAGTCTAAATGATGCAGGTACAGACGCATATGTTCAGGGGGAGAAAATTTTTGAAGATAATGATGATGATGAAGATGAGGTCTTGACTCTTCCTAATGCACAACAAGCTGTAGCACCTTTGGCACCTACTACTACATCACCTACAGCTAACCATCCTCAAGCTACAACATCATCTGTACATGCTGAAAATGAAGAAGGAGAAGGAGAAGTCTCAAAAGTCAATGCTCCCTTGCACATTCAAAAAATGCATCCATCTGAACAAATGATTGGAGACCTAAATGAGAGAGTCACTCGATCCAGGTTTATTCATTCTGACACTCATACTCATTCTGCTTTAGTTGCTTCCTTTGAACCCAAAGATATATCTCATGCATTATCTCGGCCGAATCTTGGATCAATGCCATGCATGAAGAATTAGAGAATTTTGAACGAAATAAAGTTTGGAAACTTGTCTCACCACCTCCTGATTTTAATGTTATTGGAACTAGATGGGTTTTCAAAAATAAACAAAGTGATGATGGTGTTGTTGTTAGAAACAAGGCTAGATTGGTTGCTCAAGGTTACACTCAAATTGAAGGCTTAGATTTTGATGAAACCTTTGCTCCTGTTGCTAGAATTGAAGCCATTAGAATCCTTTTAGCTTTTGCTGCATCCAAAGGTTTCAAATTGTATCAAATGGATGTGAAAAGTGCTTTTCTTAATGGCTACATAAATGAGGAGGTTTTTGTCAAGCAACCACCTGGTTTTGAAAATCCAAAGTTTCCAAATCATGTGTTCAAACTATCAAAAGCGTTGTATGGTTTGAAACAAGCCCCTAGAGCATGGTATGATAGGCTAAAAACCTTTTACTTGAAAAGGGTTTTTCAATGGGAAAGGTTGACAAAACTCTCTTTTTACTCAAGCAAGGCAATGATCAACTATTCGCTCAGATTTATGTTGATGATATTATCTTTGGTGGTTCATCTCATGTTTTAGTGTCCGAGTTTTCGAAACAATGAGGAAGGAGTTTGAGATGAGTATGATGGGTGAGTTGACATACTTTTGGGATTTCAAATCAAGCAAACAAAGGATGGTACTTTTGTGCATCAAAGCAAATACACAAAAGACTTGTTGCATAGATTTGGGATGGAAAACAAAGAAACCGATCATGACACCCATGGAGAGCGCTTGCACACTTGATCCGGATGAAGATGGTGAGCCGGTTGATCAAAAGGAATATAGAAGCATGATAGGTTCACTTTTGTACCTCACTGCATCAAGGCCGGATATACAATTTGCTGTGTGCTTGTGTGCTCGTTTTCAAGCTTCCCCACGTGCTTCACATCGACAAGCTGTCAAAAGGATTTTCAGGTATCTTCATGGAACTCAAGATTTTGGCATTTGGCTTTTTGCTTCCTCATGCATTAGTTTGAGATCTTTTTCTGATGCTGATTTTGGAGGATGTAGAATTGATAGGAAAAGCACTTCTAGTTCATGTCACTTCTTGGGAAATTCTCTCATTGCATGGTCATCTAGAAAGCAATCTTCTGTTGCACAATCAACTGCTGAATCTGAATATGTGGCTGCTGCTAGTTGTTGTTCTCAAATTCTTTGGATAGTAGCTACACTTAAAGATTATGGGTTTTTTCTGGATAGTGTTCCTCTTCTGTGTGATAACACTAGTGCAATTTGCATTGCTAAGAACCCTGTGCAACATTCAAGAACAAAACATATTGACATCAGATTTCACTTTCTTAGAGATCATGTTGAAAAAGGCAACATTGTGCTTCATCATGTGGATACTGAACATCAATTGGCAGACATTTTCACAAAACCTTTGTCTTCTTCTCGTTTTGCCTTTATTCGGGGAGAACTTGGAATTGTTCATCCAATGGGATTGTTTTGAGGGGGAGTTTCTTTGCCAAATTCTTTCACTTGATGAGCTCACTTTATCATATTTCTTTATATACTATGTAATTGAGCTAATATATGATAATCTAAATTGTCTCACTTGAACTAAAAATGACATTGCGGAATTCCACGATCCGATTGCCTATAGCTAAATACTCTGTGATATCTCATTCTTCTAGGCTTGATATTGAATCCTCTTGACAAATTTGGGCTATGAAGTAAGTGTGTTTTCAGCTTTACTCTTTCATAAGACCTTTTAATCATTTTTGCATGTTTACAATCAAAGAAAAAGAAAAGAAAAAGGGAATCAATAAAAGGATTGTTAAAAGCAAAAAGCTTCAAGTTGTATGCTTGTGCATGCTTTCCTTAAAAGATAAGATGTATGCTTCAAGCATGCCATTCCCTCAAATGACAAGATGTATGCTTCAAGCATGCCACTCCAAGGAAATAAAAGAAGTATGCTTCAAGCATGCCACATGCAGTTTATTGTTTAAAAGATTAAACTTGGTCTACTAGATTGAAGTTGAAACCACTTGCTCGCCCTGATTTGTTAGTTGCTTCAATTTTTGAGTCCTTGTTTTTCTACTAAAGGTCTTACTTAGTACTTGGCTATAGTTGACAGATTTGAGGTTGAGATGCATGTCATTTCTTAACTTGTTAACATCACATTAAGATCATATATTTTGCATATTATGTGATATATATAAGGTTATATGATCGAATGAGCTCATCCTTTGTATCTTGGCACTCCCTTGCTTCTGTTTGCGAAACCATTGATACAAGAAAAAGTTTGAACATGTTCTCTTGTTGTTTTCTTGATGAATCCATTGTCAAAGGGGGAGAAGTTTTTGAGAAGTTTGGGAAGAGTTGAAAAAGAGGGAGTAGTATCTTTCGGTTGTTGAGTAATCTGGGAGAAGTTTGGTTTTTGGCTTTTGGCACATTGCACAAACCACACACATTTTTCACTTGTCAAAAGGGGAGTTTTTATGTTCTCTGTTCTTTTTTAAAAAAATTGCCAAATGTTCATGTCTAAATGGTGTTGCCAATGTTTTCATCAAGGGGGAGATTGTGAATCATGTGATGAAAAATTGGTTTGATCTTGTGCTGAAATTGGTTAAGATTAGGATTAATCTGTATTGGACCAAACATCCGAACATTAAAAAAGAAACCTTGCTTTTGCGCAGAACCAAATAACTAAAAATCGCATTTTTCCCATGTATGACAGACCAAAGTTTTGGTCCGCCATACACAGTGTTTTGGCGAACTCGATTTTCTCATGTATGACAGACCAAACTTTTGGTATGTCATACATGTGCTTTGGTGACCGTTTTTTCATCGTATGACAGACCAAAGATTTTGGTCTCATTATACACATGCTTTGGGCGATTTCATTTTACCCATGTATGATGAGACCAAACTCTTTGGTCTGTCATACACATGTTTCGATGAACTCATTTTGCCCATGTATGACAGACCAAACTCTTTGGTCTGTCATACACATGTTGATAGCGAACTCAATTTTCCCATGTATGACAGACCAAAGACTTTGGTCTGTCATACACATGCTTTTGGGTTTTGAGCAAAATTGAAATGGTTTGAATTTGAAATTATGAAATTTGTGATGATTTCATGATGCGTGTTTTGAAGTGGACTTTATGCAATTCTCATGTGAGTAGTTGCATGGATTGACCTTGAGTCAAGTCGTGGACTTGTGCTCGGATTTGTTTTGTGGTTTGTTCATGTGCAGGTATTGCTCGAAGACGAATGTGGTCGATGACGGGACTGGAACTAGGTTCATGGAGGAACTGAGGTTCGGGACTAGGTTCAGGAGGAACTGAGGTCTTGGTGGTCAAGGATGTCATGCGGGACGTTCGGGCTAAGGGAATGGTGCACATGAAGAATGGTTAGTCACGTGAGAATGGCAAGAGGTCATACGCGTGCAAAGTGTTAGTCACGTGAGTATGGTAGGGTTACCATACGCGTGCAAGAGTTGTACTCGGCCAGGTTGGGCCAAGTATAGTTGTGTTGGATACGGATTCCTTCTAGGGAATAGGAATCGTATTCTGGGTTGGTCCTTTAAATAGGAGGGGTTGTCTCCTGTTGAAAGGACACCAAGGAGAGCTGAGCGCATCAAGAGTTTTAGAGTTTGTACTCTTTTGATGAGAGTATTTTAGACAAAAGAAATAAAGATCAATTCTTCCAAGATTTTTATGCTACAAGAACCACGTCGCTACAGTGTTTTCTGTTTTGGTTTTTGTTTGCATGCTTGTTCTAATTCTAGATTGGTTTTTTGATCGTTGAGTTTCATCTTGATTTGATCCATCAAAAACCGTTCTAGGGTATTGATTTAGAGTTCCTCAAAGTCTAGTTGATTAAACTTTTGTCGGTTCTATTAAAACTTTCAAGTTTACGTTAGATCAATTCTCGTCAAGTTCTGGATCAGCAAGCTTGTGAAGCTCATAACTTTTGATTCATAAGTCCGATCGAGTTGATTCTTTTTGGGTTTGCTTCGTATTGGAATCTAGTTTCTTGTGTACAAATTTCAGATCGTTTAGACGGTTGGATCTCCGGGAATTCTCATTTTATCAAGCCTCTGTCAATCTGTTTTTGTCAAATCCGAGGCAATCTTTTGGTTTCTTTTGGGGTGAAGTTTTTAATAGATCAAAATTTTGGTTTTAGCTTCCGCTCAATCATTCACCCCCCCCTCTGATAGCTATATTCGTAAACTTTGATCCTACAAAATTGAAACTCCAAAACAAAATCTTTAATAATAAGTTGGTATGCTTGTTCACAATTTCCTTAATGCCATGCAACGCATACAGCACACTCAAAAAGCAATAAAGACACTTATTAACCTAAGCACATAACTCTATTGTCTAAAGGACAATTCACTAACCCAAACTAACTCAACTCACACAATTAGTCACCACTACTTGACTAAGATTCATCTAATCACTAATCCAACCGGGATGCAGTCCTCCTGGGGAGTAGTGTGGTGGGTGCTACGGCATCGGTGCAAACTGATCACAATATCCTGGAATCACATTGGAAGTGGTGGACTCCTACCCCTCAGGCTCCATCTCCTCGGGGTCCTCGTTTGGCTCCTCATCCTCAAGCTCTCGCTCCTCTTCTTCTTCTTTGATGTAGAGGGCCTCCTCCAATACTACAATCCTCTTTGCTGCAATCATCTTGGTGTCGTGAAGATCTGTCTCAGCCTTCTCCAATGCTTCATATGCTTCTTTAAGTTCCTGAGTGGTAGCCTTCATCATGTCCTCCTGAGCTGCAGCAAACTGAACAAGATGCACATATAGTAGGGTCCTCCTCATCTCTGATAATGTCACTGTGAGCGGCTCCTCCATGGGACGATATCTGAACATCGTCTGATGTAGCTCATCAGCATAGTCATGAGTGATACATCGTAGTGCAAGGCATGCTGACTCCTGGATACCTGCCTCGAAAGATTACCACCTTACCAAGATGTTGATGGGTCAACATGCCTTAGTGTTCTCACGGGCATAGATTGTAACTTTACAAATTAACCACCCAACCGATACCTTTGTGGATAGGTCTATCGAAGCCTTCAAGTACTTACAACACTTTCCACAGCTCAATGACACAGCCTCCCTCATGCTCGCCATAGGTATGCACCATCCTCATCTGTAGAAGACAACTCTCGTGAGACCTCAACTTAAAACAAAAGAAAATACAAAAAATTTCAGCAAAGATAGGAAACAAGAAAGATAGGATAAGTCAAGAAGTCTGAAAGACCATGTGGAGGTCTATATTTGTGATGAGTATTTGACCATATATAAGCAAGGCGTACTTAGGTTTAAGTTTGATTTGAATTGAATTTTCAAACTGAAACAATTTGAGTTGAGTCTGTCACCAACGGCACAACTAGCCCTAGGGGCGATAGTATCGACCTGCGACACTATCGGACCCAGGCAGCAGTAGTGCCGGTCTACGGTTGTACCGAGTTTATTTTATGTGTTTTAAGATGATTGGCAATACTAGGGAGTTGTCGGGACCCCGAATTTGCAAATCCGGACCCTCTGTGTATTCAGCACTAGTCCAGGAACGCGCTAGTGCACACAGTCTTAACATCGGTAAATATCACAATCATACCACTCGATAATAGTAAAGTACTTTAATTAAATAGTCAAACTGGTTACTCGACCTTATGGTCAAGTTACAAATGTACGCCTCACAGGGCGAAACTTATTAAGAGAGAAATAATAGCAGCGAAAAATAACATAACTTCGTGGCGCCATCCAGTATACCACAGGCAACTGACTGGGCTCGCTCCCTAAGTAGACGGTTCCTCGTGGAGCTCCTCCTCCAAAGCTGGTGTTGTCTCCTCTTCAACTGGTGTTGTATTGTGGCAAGGGTGAGTACTTGGTACTCTGCAAGTCATGCACAGAATGCAGCTAATATACTACATGCATGGCTTAATACAAAGGAGTGGCTCAAGGTATTTTTGGCAAAGAAACAAAGATTTAACAAGTATCATAAGTAGATTCGAAAGCAGTAGAAACATGTAAAGCATAGATAACTTTTCAAGGAGTTTAATAAACATCTTTCCCATCCTAATCCACATTTCCATCAACATCATTATTAATCCAACCCAACCTTTCAAGTCCAAGTTATTTTTGAGAAAATCTAACCCTTGACTGTAATTCTGAGCGATGTCCAATACCGCGGACACGGCTATTCGAATAGATTCTACACTCTGCAGAGGTTATGCACTTTACCCACAAGATACAAATCAAACACCACAAAGGCGAGTTCAGTAACAAAGTCTTTGGAAACTTCTAACAATACAAGTGGTCCTCCCGGTTGTTGCACACTAACCCTTCCCTTAGCTAAGGCGAAGTTTAGGCCAACCAACCGTTAGATGGGTACCTGGCCTCACTTCAAGACGCTCCCGCACAACTTACACAAAGGGTGTAGTTGACCTCCCGAGGTCCCACAGTGCACGTTATTAGCAACTTAGTCAACTAGGTCCATCCCATTCTGAGACATGTGGTTGCACGTTAGACCCAGTTCAAAGGCTTGCAAGGTGAAGTCCTTAGGGTGACCAGGGCAAGACTACCCGAAGAACCAAATCAACATCCCCAGTGCCACAACTGGCCCACCTGATCATTCTTGCCACATGCCCCGGTCAAAAACTATTTATCAAAACCCCAGTTGATTACCATGCACCACGTGCCATCAACATCACATGATACCTTTCCAAAACAGGTTCAATATATCATTAAGTCAATGTTAACATTTGATTGTCCAAAATCATGTCATGAGCACGTAGCAGGTCTAAGCAACGTACTACAACGGTCTAATTTCCCATGTTGGCAATTTAATAATGTCCAACTAGTAAACCACAACTAGGGTGACAAGGGTTCATGGCACATATTTAAATAATCAAGGTGTCATACAGCAAATTGGTATTTATCTAATCCCCCATATTTAAATAAAGTATTTTCTAATTGAACTAGCATGCAATAGGTTAAATCAAAATAAGTTTCAAAATAGGATCAACATGGTCAAAGCACAACTTGCCTTCAAAAAGTACTTGTTCTTGGTCTTGAGTTGGATCCTGAGTCAATACTTCTCCTTCGAATCCTTCCGGCACTTCAACGTCTACTCGTAACGCGTGCAAATAGCAATACACGAATAAACAAAAGGCAAAAGCATCCCAAAACTCCAAATAAAATCCATAAACAGAGAGAACATAATTTTAGGAATTTTTAGAAACTGGAATCGTCAAATTTGGAGTTAAAATGCAAAAGTTATAGCATTTTGAAGTTTAAACAATCAATTAAATAATATTACAGAGGAAAACTTTAGGTCAAAAATTAAATAAAATTCATAATTAGGTAGATCTCAATTTTATACAAATTTAGAAATTTGAATCACTCAAATCGGAGTTGAAACGCAAAAGTTATAAGCGTTTGAAGTTTGAAACAAAATCTGAAATCATTATTTCGAATTAATAAATCATTTTCTTTTTCGGAAAATCATTTATTGCGTCAATGAGGACACGCGTGGCAGCCTTCGATTGGTCTGCTGACGCCACCGGTCCATGGACTTGGTCCACGCTTTCGGCTCGGGTCTCACGTGGACTCGGTCCACGGCTCCGCGTCATCAGCGACATGTGGGTCCCCCTCGGGTAGCGTCGCTTTGGCGGCGTCGGCGAGGCTCGACCACGCAGTGGCGACGGTGGGTCCCATAGGTGACGTCATTGCTGACGTCAGCGCACGGCTGGGACAGCTGCTGACATGCGGGCCCGCCATGACGTCAGCATGACGTCATGGTGCGGTTTGGTCACGTCGCTGACACGCGGGGCCGGCGTGTCAGCGTCACACGCACGGGGGCGCTGACCGCGGCGGTCAGGCTTTCCGACACGTGGCGCAATCTCGGCTGTTGATTTGAAATTCAACGGCCCAGATTAGATCTGGCTCTCACGCGTTTGGGTTAATGCGTTTGATCTAGACCGTTGGATCTAGATCCAACGGTCGAGATTGGATCTTGAGATTTTTAGATGGGATCTCTCCGGTGGGTGACGTGGCGTGATCTTGGACCGTGCGATGAAGATCCAACGGCTCACAGTGCTTGCGGACGGCGATGGCGACACGGCGGAGCAGGGCCACCTGAGACGAAAACGACGACGAGCCCGACGGCGCTTCGGGGCCTCTCTGGCGGAGTGGGAGGTACCCACGGGTGCGCCTTGGCTTGAGGACTCCGGAACTGGGCGCCAACTCGGCGGAAGACGGTGGACGGCGGCGGGACGAGGCAAGGACCGTGGCGGAGGCTTCTCCAACTACGGCGAGCAATAGCGAGTCGACGGCGGCGGCTAGGGCTAGGGCGCTTGGGGCAAACGACGCACGAGACAAGGGCGAACCTCGGGCGCGGGTCCGGGCATTAAATGCCGGCCCGAACGCCGAGATCCCCGCGGAATCCGTGGCGGAGCCGGTACGGACGGCGGAGTCCGTTCCGAACACGGCGAGATGACGTGGACGCACGCGGGCCGTCCACGTGGCGCGATCGACGGCCGAGATTGGCTCGGGTGCAGCCGTGCCTAGCGCGGATTGATCCTGACCGTTGGATCTTGATCCAACGGTTTGGATCTGATCTGGGGGTCAGACGCGATTGGGTCAAGTCAAGTGGCGCAGCTGGCTCGAGTCGGACGCGAGTCCGACTCGGGTTCCGACTCGGTCGGATGAATAGTACTTGACCCAACTCAATTTCCAGCGATTTAATAATTAAAAATAATTTCCAGAAATTCATTTAATTCATTAAAAATAGCAAAAGACTTAAAAAATTCTAAAAATTCTGGAAAATATTTTAGGGTATTTGGGACTCAAATAAAATATTTCCAACAAAATTTTATTTGCAAAGTTTAATTCTTTAATTATTCCAAAATGGAATAAATTCAAATAAATTCCAAATAAATCCAAATAAATTCCAGAAAATTCCAAAAATTCACCAAAGTGCCAAATCACACATAGATTTAGGAAAAGCAAAATTTTGGGGTGTTACAAACCTCCCCCCCTTAACAGAATCTCGTCCCCGAGATTCAGGGCTTACTAAAGGAATAGGTTCGGAAACTCTTTCTTCAAATCCTCTTCGCGTTCCCAAGTCGCTTCGCTTTCTTCATGATTGCTCCACTGAACTCTACAGAAACGGGTTGACTTTTTCCTCGTCTCTCGATCCATTGTGTCTAGAATCTTCACGGGATGCTCCTTGTAAATAAAATCTTCTTGCAACTCAATTGACTCTAGCGGTGTCTGTTCCTCAGGTACTCGGAGACACTTCTTCAACTGGGACACATGGAATACGTCATGTACTCCTGCTAACGACTGTGGCAACTCCAGCTGATAAGCAACTTCGCCTCTGCGGCTCAAAATCTTAAATGGTCCAACATAACAGGGTGCGAGTTTCCCTTTGGCATGGAACCTCTTAACTCCCCCGAGGCGTAACTCGAGGTATACAAAGTCTTACGGTTCAAAACTCAAATCCGGCGACGATTATCAAGATAACTCTTACTGGCCGTGATTGGGCTATCTTCAACCTTTCCCTAATCATGGCAATCCGCTTCTTCACTTCTTGAAGAATATCAGGCCCGAAGACACGGCGCTCGCCGGTCTCATTCCAATTCAATGGCGTCCGACAGGGTCGACCATACAGTGCCTCAAAAGGTGACATCTGTAAACTAGCCTGGTAGCTATTGTTGTAACTGAACTCGGCATACGGCAAACTCTTATCCCAAGAGGTAGCATAAGCCAATGCACACACTCTTAACATATCCTCCAGGATCTGATTGACTCTTTCGGTCTGTCCATCCGTTTGTGGATGGTAGGCTGTACTGAAGTTCAAACGGGTCCCCATGGCTTCATGCAACTTATTCCAGAACCTTGAGGTAAATTGGGTACCTCTGTCCGATACAATCCTCTTTGGCACTCCGTGCAAACAGACGATCCTGATCATGTACAACTCTGCTAATTTATCTCCCGAGTAGGTGGTCTTCACGGGGATAAAATGGGCTACTTTGGTCAAGCGATCCACTATAACCCATATGGAGTCATAACCTCCTTGAGTTTTAGGCAAACCGGTAATGAAATCCATTCCGATTTCCTCCCACTTCCACTTAGGTATTTTCAGCGGCTGTAGCAATCCTGCTGGTCTCTAATGCATTGCCTTGACCCTCTGGCATATGTCGCACAATGCAACATGCTCGGCAACTTCACGCTTCATGCTCGGCTACCAGAATCTTTCCTTCAATTCCTGATACATTTTGGCGCTTCCAGGATGAATTGAATACTTGGAGTCATGGGCTTCTTCTAGAATTAACTGCTTCAGCTCCTTTTTGTTCGGTACACAAATGCGATCCTTCATCCATAACGTGCCTTGCTCATCCAACTTGAAATCCTCTGCCCTGCCTTCTTCCTTGATGGACTTAATCCTGCGGATCTTGTCATCATCCTTCTGTCCTTCCCGGATCTGATCCTCTAGGGTAGGCTTCACTTCCAATGCGGCCAAGAATCCGCTAGGTACCACCTCAATCTTCATTCTCTGGAAATCCTCACATAGCTCATCCTGATTCGTGGCTATCAACATATTCACGGTATGGCTTTTCCGACTCAAGGCATCGGCAACTACGTTGGCCTTCCCGGGATGGTAATGGATTCCAACATTGTAGTCCTTGATCAACTCTAACCATCTCCTCTGCCTCATATTCAGATCCGACTGGGTGAATATGTATTTAAGGCTCTTATGATCCATATACACTTCACATCTGTTCCCGATCAGATAGTGACGCCATATCTTCAAGGCATGCACTACAGCAGCTAGCTCTAGGTCATGTGTCGGATAATTTTCCTCATGCGGCCTCAACTGCCTTGATGCATAAGCGACGACCTTTCCATTCTGCATCAGCACACATCCAAGTCCTTGGCGCGACGCATCACAATAAATATCAAAGCTTTGATTAACATCCGGTAGAACTAACACCGGCGCTGATGTCAATCGCTTCTTTAGCTCCTGAAATCCTTTCTCACATTCTGGCGTCCATGCAAACTTCTTCTCCTTTTTCAGCAATTGCGTAAGAGGTCTCGCAATTGTCGAAAAGCCTTCAATGAAACGGTGATAGTATCCTGCCATTCCAAGGAAACTTCTGATCTGGGTCACAGTCTTCGGCTGCTCCCAATGTAACACAGCTTCTACCTTGCTTGGATCAACGGCGACTCCTTCTGCGGTCATTACATGTCCGAGGAATTCTACCTTGAACTTGGCGAAGAGTTGTTGTTCCCTTAGCTTTTCCAATACTCGCCTCAAGTGTTCGGCATGTTCATCCTCTGTCTTGGAGTAGATTAGGATATCATCTATGAACACGACAACAAACTTGTCCAAATATTCCATGAACACCTTATTCATCATATTCATGAAATATGCTGGTGCATTCGTCAGACCAAAGGACATAACTGTAAACTCGTAATGTCCATATCTTGACGAGAATGCAGTCTTCGGAATATCCTCTGATCGGATCTTCAACTGATGGTATCCCGATCTTAGGTCAATCTTGGAGAAAACTCCGGCTCCTCTCAGCTGATCAAACAAATCATCAATCCTGGGTAGCGGATACTTATTCTTCATGGTGACTTCATTGAGTGCACGGTAGTCAATGCACATCCTGAAACTCCCGTCCTTCTTCTTGACAAACAACACTGGCGCTCCCCACGGCGATGAACTCGGTCTGATAAATCCTTTCTCCATTAGCTCTTCAAGCTGTTTCTTCATCTCTACCAATTCTTCGGTGGACATCCGATAGGGTCTCTTTGCTATCGGTGCTGTACCAGGTACAAGCTCTATCACAAACTCTATATCCCTGTCCGGTGGCATACCAGGTAGATCTTCAGGAAAAACATCTGGGTACTCATTCACTACTGAGACATCCTCTATGCTGATTGCCTTGGTACTGTTAACCATCAATTGTCCATCTCTAACGGCAGTAGCTTGAAATTCCACTTTCTTCCCACACGGGCTCTCAACTGAGATAGACCTTCGTCCACAATCCAATACGGCCTTGTGCTTGGACAACCAATCCATTCCCAAAATGACATCTAAGGTCTGGGTCTCCAAAATAATAAGGTTCGCTAGGAACTCTATTCCATCTATTAGTATTCTCACCCCGGAACATCCTACTTTCGTTCGGAGTTGAACCGTGGGTTTGAACTAGAAGCATGCATCTAAGCCTTGCAATCTCCAATTCATTTTTAGCAGCAAAGCCTTGCGAAACAAACGAATGCGAAGCTCGAGTCAAACAAAGCTGCCGCAGTATCGAGTTAACAAGTAACTTACCCAGTACGACGTCCGTAGCATTCTGTAGTGCATCTGCGGTGACATGGTTGACTCGGCCTCTCACCATGGTCTGGGGTGTGGCTCCTGGTGCTGGCGTCCTAGCTGGGGTGGTTCCTAGATTGAAACGAACTGGGGTCACTCCTGCTATCTTCTTTGGGCAGCTGTTGGCAAAGTGTCCTGGCTCGTTGTAGTTGTAGCAGCGTCTCACTATTCCTTGCTGACTGCCTGAAGCGGCGTTTCTAGCGGGGGCTGGGGTCTGGTAGTTCTGATTGACGGGTCTTGGTGCTGGTGACGGTGTCCTTGTTGCATTTTGTGGCTGGAATCTGAAAAACTGATTTGGTGCAACTCTCAGACGCCGCTATGCGCTTCTCGGCGCGATCACGATGTTGCATCCTGCGCTTCCTGTTCTCATCCAGTTCCTTGCGCTTGTCCTCAAGAATAAGCGCCTTATTCACCAACTCTTGGAAATCTGGAAAGGTGTGGGTGATCAATCCCACCTGCAATCCTGAGTTAAGTCCCTTCATGAAACGAGACTGTCTGGCTTTATCTGTCGCTACATCCTCAGGTGCGTAGCGAGCAAGCTGTGTGAACTTATTCAGGTAATCGGCCACTGGCTGATTACCTTGTTTCAGTGCTCTGAACTCCTCCTTCTTAAGATCCATGATTCCTTCAGGCACGTGATACTGGCGAAACGCAAATGTGAACTCCTCCCAAGTGATATCTTGAGGGTTCACTTGCGTGGCACAGAAGTTCTCCCACCATTCGGCGGCTGTCCCTTCCAACTGATGAGAAGCGTAGGGTACCTTCTCATTTCCCATGCATTGAGCGATGTGTAGCTTCCTCTCAATTGATCTTAACCAATCATCAGCCTCCAATGGATTGGTATTCCCAGAAAAAGTGGGTGGATGAGTCCTCATGAACTCGATGGTCTTGTATTACGGCGTTGTCCCCGATTAACTTGATTAGCGTGGCCTCGAGCAAAGGACGTGTTGCATTTGTTGCATCATAGCATGCATCAACTGAGTCTGAGCAGCAAGAAATGCTCCAAAATTTTGCATGTCCAGTGGCGGTGCTGGTGCTCCATCATTGGGGTTTTCTGTTGGGCGAGAACCACTCCCATTGCCTCCAAGGTTTCCGCGGGTGTTCACCATCTGTCGATTTGCTCTAAGTTTTAGAGATGAGAGGGAAACAAGAATAGACAATGCTATGTGATGTGTTTCTTGTCCCTCACATCCGCGGGTGGTACTACTAGCCCAGATGGGCGGTAGTGTCGGCTTTACTGCAAAGTTGAGCTTAATGTTTAAATCTTATTTATTTAATTGCATTTATTGTGAACAATGCTATGTGATGTGTTTCTTGTCAGTGTGGTTGTAAGTCTTTGGAGCTAGATCACAGTGAGGCAAAGGCGAGGCCAGGACTAGGATAGGAGAGCTGAGGTCCAGAACGGTTGAGGGACACGAAAGAGATCGAGGCTGGAGGTTGTTGCGATATGAGAAGACAATGAAGTTGAGAATAAAGCTCTGGTGATGGACATGTCATGCAATGGCATGGACCAGAACTAGGCTCGGGGAGGAGTTGATATCCAAAATGGTCAAGTGCTTCCCTAGAACCATGGTGAAGCGGAAAAGGACACGTGGCGATCAAGTGACTTGGGTCCACTTGCAAGAGAGGATGGTTCGGGCGAGTCTAGATGTGTGAGAGGCTTGGTGGCAAGTCATTGGGGCCACGTGGAAAGCATAAATCATGGCGATGCTTCGAGAGGAAGGAACACCGATCATTGGGGCAAAATGATCATTTTACTCAATAATGGCGTTTGAGCAATTTGGAAAACAGCGACGATGGCCTAAGTGGTTAGGTCATGCTACTATGTGTTGTGGACACAAATCAGGGCTCATGGAGTGGATTTCGTGTCAATGTAATAGCTGTTTGAGAAGCGTGCTGGTGTGAGTGTAAAACCCGTTGAGAGTGTTGGGTTTCGGGTTAGCCCATGTAAGGTCCAGGTTTATGGTTAGGGTTGCCTCCACTATGTAAGGAGATATAATGGGAGGTGAGGACTTGAGACCTTAGATGTAGCCACTAGGAGTTTTAGGTTTCCCCCAAGATTTTGTGTTCTTGTGTGTGTGTGTGTGTGTGTGTGTTGTTCTTGTGTGTGTGTGCGCGCGCGCGCACATGTGGTCACTTTCAGAGCTTTGCTCTCATCTAAGAGGCATTGTAATCCATCTATATTCCTCAGAAATAAAGATCAATTTTGTGCTCAAGATTTGGCTTTTGTTCTTGACCTTCCTCCTTGATTCTTGATCTTTCTTGTTGGTTTCTTTTTCTCTTGATCTTGTGTTGCCAAGGATGAGTGATTGATGGATGAGGATGGAGATTGTCACCCAATCATCTAGGGAAGCTCTCATGATCATTAAGAGATTTCTCAAGAAACTAGGTTTTGTCTCGAGAAGGAAGGATTTGAGGTAGATCTTGATCTTGCCGGTTTGAGAGCAACTTCTTTGGGGTTCTAGCTTGCTGTAACATCTGGGAGACCATCTAAGGTCATGTTGTTTACCAAATCCCCACGAGCAAGTTCAGGTTAAAGTTTTGGGTTTTGACCTGGTTTTAGTGCAACCTTCGGTAAATTTGAAAAAGGCTAGAACATTAACTTCAATCTTTGCGTTTGATGGTTGGAATAGGTTACTAACATACTTAGGAAAGTGGATACCAAATTTATGGGTGTGTGACCAGCCGATCAAATGTTGCTTGGATTTTTTATTTTGAGCTCATGCTAATTCCACTATTCACTACTCTATTTTTTTTACTGTCCACCAGCACTACCCGGTAATGTAACAAGGTAGTACTAGAGTTACTATTCATTCTGGTATTACTAGCCATTAAATTGTGGTAGTGCCAGCCACAAGGTAAAAATCTTAGAAAATTTGTTTTTCAGCTCCTCTTTGATCTAGAGAGGACTTGGTTGGTTCTTTTAGGGGAAAATTTAATTTGTTGATCATTCACCCCCCCCCTTTGATCGCCATTTCGATCCTTTAATTGGTATCAAAGCTAGTTTTTCTCTTTTATAGATCTTAATCAGTCTCAAAAGTTGTAGCGACGGATAAGTATTCCAACAAGCCTCTAATATTCTCTGGGTGAATTATCCTTTTTGAAAATCTAGGATGGATTCATACATCACTACTCAGGGTTTTCTATCTAGTAGAAGGTTCCTGTATGTTATTCTTGCCAATGAGAATGTCAATACCTTAAATATGGCTAACATTGAGGTGAATTCTAAGGCAAGGAACATCCTTGCATAGTGACTTAGCAGTAGTGAGTATGACCAGATTTCCCACTTACAGTCTGCACACCAGATTTGGGTGACCCTCCATGCTTACCATGAGGACACCACCCAAATCAAGACGGTGAGGCAAGATCAGTACAAGTTTGAGCAGCACGCTGGAGAGTCCTTGGACGAGTGCTTTGGTCATTTCACAAAGTTCCTAAGCGATCTCCAAGCAGTTGGTACCACATACACTGACTCGGATAATGCTCGGTATTTTTTGATAGCACTCAATCTTTGAGTTTGGGAGAAAAAGGTGACCTCCATCAAGGATACTACGGACTTGTCAACCTTGACTCTTGATGGGATTTATTCCCAACTCAAGACTCATGAGATTGACATCAGCTATCATAAGACGAAGTCACAGTTGATGGCCTTGGACACTGATCCCACTTCTGAGAGCTCTTCTAGTTTTTTTCCTCTCTACTATTTGTGAAATGAGTGATGATCACATGGAGAGATTTCTAGAAAATGAGCTCACCCTCTTTGCCAAAAACTTCTCCCATGCATACAAGAGGGTGAGAGAAAGGAGGAGAGGTAGATCGATCACCTGCTTCGAGTGTGGTGGCCCCAACCACATTTGAGCCAACTACCCCAAGTTGGAAAATGCCAAGAACAATCACAGCGGTTCGGCCAAGAATGACTACACCGATATGAACAACAACAAGAAGGGTCAAGTTCGTAATCCCGCACGTGAGAAGAAGTACAACAAGTTTACGAAGAACAAGAAGCTCTTCCACCGTGTCCTCGTCGCACTCGATGACATCAACCTCTCGGACACTGAGATGTGTAATAACAACAATGGAGAGGATGAACCGCAAGATAAGACCAAGGGCGGTGACAATTTCATCGACATGTGCTTCATGGCTGATGAGAATGGCATCAGCGACACCGAGCTCTGCGATGAGTCAGATGAGGTACCTACCTACAACAAACAATGATGCATTCTGTAAGCTAGGAAGATTCCATGCTAGAGCTAGGGCATGGTATTCAGAGCTAAAGAAGATGGTATATGATATGTCACGACAGATAGCTTCACTTAGATCTTCTTCCTCCTATGATGCTAATTGTGTGCTCTATGATGTCGTGCTTGTGGAGCTTGAGAACCTAAGGACCCTACATGATAGTGTGCTTTCTGAGATGGAGTTTCTTAGGATGAAGAATGCTAGTTGTAGTACTTCTGATGCTATTTTTGCTGATACTAGTCTTCTTCATGCTTCTACATTTGCTTCTTGTAACAATTGCCCAAAGTTGCTAGCCAAGATTAATGCTATGATTGTTCACCTTAGGAAGCTTTCTATTAGAAATGAATAATTTGAACAACATGCTTCTAAGGACATAGTCAGCTTATGTGAGGGTTGTAGAAAACTAAAACTTAACAATGATGTTTTGAATGTCAAGTGTGCTAATTTGACTAAGGAACTACTAGCAAAATCACAAGAAACTTGTGTGAGATGTGCTAAGACTGAGGGGGACATGGGTAGAATCCATGAAGAGCACAGGAAGAAGCTAGAGGCCCAAACCACTAGGATTAGAAATGCCAAGTGCGTATCTTGTGAGGCCCTCAAGATTGAGGCAGCCGTGCTTAGGGAGAAAAATGCATGTGTTGGTTGTTCTTCCTTATCTGTTTCTTCATTTTCCTCTTCCCCATGTTTTTCATGTGCCTCTCTCTTCAAGGAGTGTGATTATCTCATAAGCACTCTTGAGAAGTTTGTTGGAGGCAAGAAGAAGCTCAATCTCATCCTAGACCAATCCAAGATTAGTAGATTCAATCAATGTCTAGGATTTAACTACTTAGAGCATGCTTCGGTACATCCTCCCACCATTATGCGTGCCTCCAAATGTGGATAGATTATGGTAGCTCCCAGGGTGGGCAACACTATGTTTAGGTCTGCTGGGATTATTCATGGGATCTCTGACCAGAATGTTGTTCCTCCTATTGCATTTGCCTCTAGTAAGGTGAAGTATACATGCACCCTCTGATATTCCTCATTCTTTCCATCGAGGTAGATATCAATGGTGTAAAGTTTTTCTTGGTAGGAGGTCTAGGCAGCGTTACTGGGATGTTCCAGCCTTTGCACAACTGTGGGCCAACCCAGTTCAAGCTCCCAGATCCCCTGCTAGTGTTACTTCTAGATTTGCGAGAATCGAGTGTCGGAGAGACGTTAGAGGTTAGTCTTCTACTTCTTTGACTAGTACTCATGATCATCGTGTGGCTCAGTATTGGGTTCCCAGATATGCTCTTATCTGCCCCCAATACTGAGTCATCGACTTCTCACTTTCACTAGTTTGGGAGCATGATTGGCTCCCTCTTGTACCTCACTGCCTCGAGGCCGGACATATGCCTTTGGTGTGTGTGTGTGTGTGTGTGTGTGTGTGTGCGCGCGCGCGCGCTCAATTTCAGGTTTCTCCTCATGTCTCTCATCACCACATGGTGAAACGCATCTTCAGTACCTTCGAGTTACCATTGACTATGTATCTGGTACTCTTCCTCTTATTGTAATTCCTTTCAAGCCTTTTCAAACATAGAATTTATGGGCTATACAATAGATAGGAAGAGCAATTCTGGCACTTTCCAATTCATTGGCACTTCTCTTATTTCTTGGTCATAGAAGCAGTCTGGAGTTGCACGGTCCACCGCTGAGGTCAAGTATGTTGCTACAACGAGTTGTTGTAGTTTGGTGCTCTAGATGAGATAGACCTTGTGGTATTTTTGGTTGGATATAGACAGTGTTCCACTCTTCTGTGATAACACTTCAGCCATTCACATTGCTACGAAACCAGTGCAACACTCCAGGACCAAGCACATTGACATTATATATCACTTCCTTAAAAGACCATGCGGAGAAGGGTGCTATAGTGCTCCAGTTTGTGGAGAGTGATCACCAGATTACCGATATCTTCACGAAGCCTTTGAATAGCTCTAGATTTGTAGCCCTAAGAGGAGAGCTTGTAGTCGTGAGCCCATACGACATTATTTGATGGGGAGATGGTTTGTATTATATGTATCATATATTTATTTCCAGCATTTCCTTTCTGTTTGCATTTTTTGGGTGTATTTGGGATGAGTCTTAGTATTAATAGTTCACTTCACTTAGACTTCTGGCATGCTTTGCATGGATCTCCCATCTTATGCTATAGGTTGCTATCATGCTTAATTAGTTGTCTCTCTTTTATCTATGTTGAGTTCCCTCACATTCTTATAAGTCTAGCAGGTATTTGGACCCTGGGTACACAGGGTCTGTGTGTACTCCCTACCTTGAATATGTAGAGTCAGCTTTCCTATGTCAGTCATTGGGGAAGATGAGAGCTAGTCTGAGCCATTGTGTTCTCTACCATCTTTTTTATGGTCTATAGCCATCCAGTTTGAAGTTTCTCACTTTCCTCTCCTCACTCTATGTTTCTGGTTTTTGATGAGTTTATTTGAAATTCTCTAATCTTAATAATGCTAATAACTCAACTTCAACCAAATTTATACTTAAAAGTTAACTCATGTGTTGAGAAGTTTGAGAAATTGATCATCATGCATTATATATAGACTTATTTTCTGTTTCTAAGCTTTGTGTATTATGCAATTGAATCAATTACGATGCTATGCACCTTAGTACTTTTCTGAGAATCATGCTAGCTTAGTCTTATCTAAATTGTACTAATTCATCATGCTAAGCTTGATGAACTTTAAAATTGAGCTTTAGTAAAAACTTGATGGAGTCATGTAGCTTTTACTTGTTCTATTTCCTTACTAGGTGCTTATGCCATGCTTTGTAAAATCTTGGGTTTCTACTAGTCCCTCGAGCAACTTAGGTTAAGTTAGTTTGTTGTATTCTAGAATTCTCAAAATGCTCATGAATGTAAGCACTAGAAATGTTGAAAAATTGACTTATGTGTGTTAAAATTGATCTCAGCACCTTACATTCATAAGACTACTTCCCATTGCACTTGGGATGAACCTATGATGTATTGTGTATGACCAACATCACTCTTTTAAGCTTCATACTTGAGATGGTCGAATATGGCTTAAGTCAATTATATTATCAAATGCAAAACAAAATTGTGAAGGATAGTGAAGACTAGGAAGTCTTTGTCGATGGATCCTAGTAGAGGATGTGCGTTCACTAGGATAAGCTCTCTAAATCGCATTGTGTGAATAAAAATTTTGCATTTAAAAGATAATTGAACAAGAGGGTTTTCATATGCACTAGTAGCTTCCCAATGTGTTGACTAGGTTGAACTCTAGTATATCCATTTGATCTTTGCATAGCTTTGCTTCTATTCTTAAAATTATACTAAGTATTGCTCTTGTTAAAATCATGTTAAAATGGCATAACTTCTTTTTTGCTAGCTAGAAAAAAATTGAAATATACAATTTGATATGACTTAGTCTGACATAGTTTGAATTTAAGTAGCTTGGTGTCATACTTTGTCTAAATAGTAACTTGGAATATCTTCAAAGTGCTTTAAGGATACATTTCATGCATACATGCTCTCTTGATGCCTATATTGCCAAGAGGGAGAGAAAATGTGGAAAAGGCATATCTTCAAGGGGGACAAAATTAAAAAATGCTTTCTCATGATCATGGTGAAAAAATTTTATTGTACTTGGATCATGAGCAAAATTTGGATTCATTTGAGCTTTTTAGAGATTTCTTGGATTTTTAGAGTATTTGTTAAAAACTTGCTCTTTTCTATGATGAGCTCTAAAATTCATCTCATCTACTTGGTCATGAGCTTCCTTTCTCTTTCAATTGGACCAAGTATGATTTCACAATCAAATTACTTTCTTAATTTTATTTTCAAACTCAAAATTGTGCCTTTTTGGTGATTTGTCAATATACTCATCAAGGGGAGATTGAAAGACCATGTGGAGGTCTATCTATGTTTGTGATGAGTATTTCACCATATTTGAGCAAGGTGTGCTCAAGTTTGAGTTTGATTTGAATTGGATTTTCAAAATGAAGCAATTTGAGTTGAGTCTATCATTAGCGGCACTACCGGCCCTAGGGGCAGTAGTACCAACCTGCGACACTACCCGACCCAAGTGGCGGTAGTGCCGACCTATGGTTGTACCGGATTTATTTTCTAGGTTTTGAGCTGATCGACACTACTGGACACTATGGGCGGTATTACCGGGTTGTTGGTACTGCCGGGTCTTAGGAGATGGTAGTTATTTTCTAGTGATGGTCTTCACACAAGATTTAGCGCGAGAGGAACTATCGGCCTTTGGGTGTGGTAATACTGGTCGAGCAGTACTAATAGCAAAGATGGGCGGTAGTGCCAACTTTACTGCGAAGTTGAGCTTAAATCTTTAAATGTTATTGATTTAATTGCATTTATTGTGAACACTACTATGTGATGTGTTTCTTATCTGTGTGGTTACAGGACATCGGAGCTAGGTCATGGTGAGGTGAAGGCGATACGAGACTAGGCTAGGAGAGCTGAGGTCCAGAATAGTTGAGGGACACCGGAAGATGATCGAGGCTAGAGGTGGTTGCGAGCAGGGAAGACAATGAAGCTGAGCATGAAGCACTAGTGATGGACATGGTGGGCAATAGTATGGACTAGGAATAGGCTCAGGGAGGAGTTGAGATCCAAAACAGTCAAGGAAGCTGATGCCGCCATGGTGAAGCAAAAAAGGGACATGTGGCGGTGATGTGACTTGGGTTCACCTACAAGCGAGGACTATTCAGGGGAGTTCAGATGCGTGAGAGGCTTGGCATAAAGTCATTGAGGCCACGTGGAAAGCAAGAAGCATGGCAATGCTTCAAGAGGAAGAAAGATCGGTCATTGGGGCAAAATGGTCATTTTTCCTAATACAAGCGTTTGAGCAGTTTAGAAAACTACGGTCATGGCCTAAGTGGTTTGGGTCACACTAGTGTGGGTTGTGGACGCAAATTCGGGCTCATGGAGCAAACTTGGCATCAATGTAATGGCCACTTTGAGAAGCGTGCTTGTGTGTGTAAAACCCTTTAAGATTGTTGGGTTTCGGGTTAGCCCATGTAAGAGTGGATGGTATCCACTTGTATTGTCCACATTTATGGTTAGGGTTGCCTCTACTATATAAGGAGATGTAGTGGGAGGTGAGGACTTGAGACCTTAGACATAACCACTAGGAGTTTTAGGTTTCCCACAAGATTTTGTGTTCTTGTGTGTGTATGTGTGTGCATGCGCTCTTTGGGAGCTTTGCTATCAGGTGAGAGGCTTTGTAGTCCATATATATTCCTATGAAATAAAGATCAATTTTGTGCTCAAGATTTTGCTTTTATTCTTGACCTTCCTCCGTCTTGATTCTTGATCTTTCTTGTTGGTTTCTTTTTATCTTGATCTTGTGTTGCCAAGGATGAGTGATTAGTGGATGTATCCTCTAGAGATCATCACCTAATAATCTAGGCAAGCCCTCTCATGATTCGCAAGGTATTTCTCAAGATACCAGGTTTTGGTTGGAGAAGGAAGGATTTGAGGTAGATCTTGATTTTACAAGTTTGAGAGAAATTTCTTTGGGGTTCTAGCTTGCTATGACATGTGGGAGACCATTTAAGGTCATCTTGATCATCAAATCCCCATGAACAAGCTGAGGGCAAAATTTTGGGTTTTGACCCATTTTTGGTGCAACCATCGATAAATTTGAAAAAGGTT
Source organism: Rhipidocladum racemiflorum (assembly GCA_036346355.1). Taxonomy (NCBI): domain Eukaryota; kingdom Viridiplantae; phylum Streptophyta; class Magnoliopsida; order Poales; family Poaceae; genus Rhipidocladum; species Rhipidocladum racemiflorum. The sequence goes on from CM070580.1 coordinate 52,290,352, forward strand.
GAAACTTTAACTTCAATCTTTGGGATAGATGGTTGGAATAGGTTTTGACATCCTTAGCAAGGTGCATGCAAAATTTTATGGGTGTTGTATCAGCCGATTTGGTTGGAATATTTTGAACTCATGCTGATTCCACTATTGATTGCCTTGTTTTTACTGTTCACCAACACTACCTGGTACTCTATCACAACAGTATAACTACCGACCATTTGACTACGGTAGTGCGGCCACAAGGAACAAATCTTAGAAATTTTGCTTTTCAGCTCCTCTTTGATCTAGAGAGGACTTGGTTGGTTCTGTTAGGGGGAAAATTTAATTTGTTGATAATTCACCCCCTCTGATCACCATTTCATTCCTTCACAATAAATAAAAACATAAAAGAGTTGATCTTCCTATATCCTGTGTTCATCTATTTTCTATTGTTCTTTGTCTATTCTTGAATAGCATTGTGATTGATCTAAATATATTGGCTATTACATCAATTGCATTTTTGCCATGCTAATCACAACTTGATCATTGCTTGGTGTAAGTACTCAAATGACATATAAATCTGTATTGTTTATCAGCGGGGAGCCCTTCGCATAAGCACATGGACATATCATCAAGATCTAAAAGGAGTTTCTGCTGTGTTGATCTTTACTACATCGCAAACTGACTAACATCAAACTGGTTGGTCTTTTTAGCATCTATGCGAGTACAGATTATTTCTCGTCGACTTCTATTAACATAAGTAATCTGAGAATAAGCTTCCTACTATCATTGTCTGTACTTGACATGCACTCATAATCGTCAGCCTGAAGATGCCAAGCTTTTTTGGGGCTGCTGTAACTGTGCGGGGAGGCGACCGATGTGTCAGGAGGCGCCTGTGTGGGGAAGCGGCAGTCGAGACAGGTACCAAGGTGGGGACCGAGGTGACTAGGAAGAGGAGGCGGGGATGGTGGCAGCAACCGACGCGTGGAAGGAGGTGTGTCAGTGACTGACGAGCAGGGATCGAGGGGGAGGATGTGATGACTAGGGTAAGGACAAAGGCGGCCGAGTAGGGATCGAGGACTGAGGCAACGGCGACCAAGATGAGGAGGCAGCGCCTGAGGAGAAGACCAAGGTAGCGGCGACCAGGGTGAAGACGCGAGGATGGAGGTGAGGACTGAGACCCACATAAAGGCGTGGATGAAGGTGGCGAACGAGGAGGAGCCGGTGGGAGGAGGAGGGAGGCGAGCGACCAAAGGGGGCAAGATCTAGTGAAGCCACATCCTCCAAAGCTAGTCTAGGGGGCTACGGTTGGGCTGTGCTGTGAAGTTGCCCCGTTTGGGGTGCTTTCTGCCGACAGTCAAAGCACAGGCCCACAAACAGGGCCTTAGCTGGCCACATCCATCATGTGCTATACGGACGGCTTTGGAGCCTTGTTGCCAACCCGGAGTTGCGTGCCTGAAGTCACCATCACGAGGGACCACTGCTACCGCCATGCAGCTGGCAACCGCCTGTGTGTGCATGGTGCGGCCGCCACCTCACTCATGTTGCATGACGCCGCTAACCCTATGGAGGAGTGCCCTAACCGCCACTGCTATAATCAAGGCAAGGCACGGTTGGCCCATGTGACCCTAGCTCACCCATCCAGACTAGGTTGGGAGCGACGCCTGGGCAAGCCCATGTATGTGCAAAGTTGTGGGCCGGCTCCATGTGTGGCCCATGGACGATATGGCCCATAGGACACCATGGGCCAATTGGCCTTCATGTATGGCTCAAAGACCGAAATTTATATGGGCTGTGATATTTTCCTTTTAGCCCCTAGAGAATATGTTAATTACAATAAATCTAGATGGTAATGGAAACTTTGCACTTTAACCCCTATGTTGTTGGTAATTCCAAAAATAATAAATGAATTCTGAAAATTTATATTAAATCTAGAAACTAAATTTCTGGTATATTAGCTTCCGTAATTTTGTTAAACCTTAGAACTTGCACAGATTCGAAGCTCCATATCTCTTGGTTTACTTTTCCTATCATAATTCCATGATTATATACACTGAATTTATTTTCTATTATTTTGGTAATTATAAAATTTCCTGATAATTACAAAAAAAAATGCTAGGAAAATTATGAGAAACTATAGATAATTATCTACTAAATAGATATAGATTAATCTTTTCTAATTCAAGAGTGTAATATCCCAAAATTCACCATTATATTTAGGTTGTCGGTAATCCAAATTACCTCTCCAAAAAATTATATGAATTTTGGAGATGAGATAATATTTTTGAAAAATCTAATATTACATACATTATTAAACACTAATTTAATAAAAGAATTTATAAAAAAACCTTGAGCTTCTAATGTGATGAAAATGTTACACAAATGTCCTTACCTTGTCAGGTCCTCCCAAAAATGTTCTATAAATTTTGGAGCTCCTGTGCCTAAAAATTCAGATAAAGTTTTTGGCCAAAAACCAAATTTCAGAGTCCATCTCTTCCTCTCACGGACAGATTCAGCTCATATGTTAGCCCTTATAATATCCTAATTTTTGCTTTTCTTGAGTTTATTATGCCTTTTGAATATTTGAGAATTTTCTAGAATTTATTTGCAAATTTTTGAATTTATTTGAATTAAACCTTTTGTTAAAAGTTATTAAATATTTGAAAACTTCAAATAAAGTTTTGTTGGAAATATTTTATTTGAGTTCAAAATTCAGGTTTTTCCAGAATTTTGCTGTCATTTTTAGTATTTATTTTGGCTTAATTTTCTAGAATTATTTTAAATAATCAAAGGCTAAAAATCCTTAGAATAGTGTTTTGGCCGAAATCCAAAGCCCAGTTTGGCCTGACCCAACCCACGCGGCAGCCCATCCGCCGCAAACCCTAACTATGTTGGATCTCAACCGTTGATTTTAGATCGCACAGATTGGATTCACCTATGTAGCCACATGCCACCAATAGTCGGATTTTGCCACGTATATGGTTCGGATGGAGCCACGTTAGCTCACTGTGTTGCAGACAAACTCCACCATCTATGCGGCGATCACTAAACAAAATCCGTGTGGATCACGCCTCCCGAGCGGGTATTTAAGGCATCGCACGCTTCTTCGTGTTTGCCATCTCGAGTTGCGTGCTTCGCCACAAAAGCCCATAGCCCTAGCTACCACTGTTGCCAAGGAATTCCTCGTCATCATTCTTCTAGTTCTACTGCGGCTTTGCTCTTCACCCGACGTCGTTGAGCTTGGATTTGAACTCTTCGCATCGAGACGCTTTGGGTTGTGGTATGCCATCACCAGAGGAGGGTCAAAGAGCCATGAACCACGTCGTCTTCTTCCTTGCCAGCGAATGACTAGCTATTGAGCATTGTTGGTCTTCGCGAACCCTCTCCATCGTCCGATCTCAGGTGAACGATCGAATCTCTATCGTGTGTCCATAACTTACCCGCCTTTGCTTTGATCTGTAGCCGTTGGATCTTGCACGGACGGTATAGATTGAAACCATGTGTAGCACGTCAAGACATGCACATATACCACAGCTGACGTGCCCTCAAGCATTAGTGGTCATTGGATTTGGATCGAACGATCCAGATTGCAATGCATAGAGACCCAATCCGTGTTTGCCACGTGTCGCGCACGGAAACCGAGGAGTCACCGCTAACGTTAGCCATGATGTCATGCTTGCGCCATCGTTGACTAGTAGTCAATATTCTGTGAACCGAGTTCACCGTGGACTCGGTTGTGTTCATGGACCCGGTCCATGGACCGTGGGCCCATATATCAACCTAATAGGGTATTTTCTAGAAAAGATTTTATTTAATTAGATTTATGACATCAGCTATGATGTCATAATTGTCTTTTTGGTAGAAATTTAATTCCATTGGAAAATCAAAATAGCCATGATACGTGTTGTGCTCTGATTGGTCCATGTGTCGTAGTGACGTCATATTTGCTATTTTCCATAGAAAAATATTTTGGCCGGAATTCTTTTTTGGTTCTGACATCATCATGACATCATAAATAGTATTTTTCAGAATAAAAATAATTCTAGAAATTCAGTTTATTCTTTTTTTTTATTTTCCAAATTTGAATAGCTCGTTCTTGCTCATACGAACTCTGCTTGACATGATTCTAGAGCCTACAAATTTGTAAAATCATGCTCTCTTTAATAATAAATTTTATTTATTTTTTAGAGTTGATTTTTCTCTCTGTTTGTGGTATTTATTGTTTATTCATTCGCTATTTGTAGATGTTGAAGTGCTCGAGGGTTTCGAAGGAGAGTTGATACTTCAAGAGCAAGGTTCAAAATAGGAATAAGTGTTTTTCCAAGGAAGTTGTGCTTTGAGCATGTTGATCCCATGTTTAAAAATTATCTTGTTTCAAATTATTGCATGTTAATTTAAATTAAAAATGATTTAAATTAAGTTGGGATTAGTTGATCAACCCAATTGAATTATGTCAACCTTTTGATTTGTATGCCATATTTGTTTGTCATCTTAAGTTGATTTAATGTTAATTGGATGCTATTAATTGTCAATGTGGACTGCTAGAATGTGAATAGTGTGTTTAGCCATGTAATGTGTTATTGATATTATTTTGGAAATACAAATTTAATATAGACTAATGAAATATGGAATGTATTTCTAAAATGGTGTTTCTGATAACATTTTGGATGCTATTTTTGAAATTTAATATAGACCAATTTGAAAATCATCTCTTTATTTCTCAGGCAGACCCAGGTACTAACGAAGTGTATGCACAAATGACTCTTAAACCAGTGATTACATTATCGATATCACAGTTCCATTGTAATTTTGTTACTCTGCCCTGTAGGACGTCTCTATGCAGCCTAAAATGTGCGGACATTTCGGCATATATATTGAGGTGTGCAAAATGTAGCATTGAGTACAATTTTCTTTTGTTGCAAAATGGCACGATAAATAAAACTCTTCACACTTTGAGTTCTTTTATGTTCTTCGTTACATTTTGAAGTTCGCTGCTAGTGTTGCTTAACACTATTGGATGTCCTCGGAGTGTATATGCAAGTTTGAAAACTGTTAATTATTGTTGTGCTTTGTTATAATCAGGTCGGCTAAAAAGACATTTACTTGGTATTGATTGGAGCCTTTTTGTGTGTGGATACTATTTGCTGGTGACTCTATCATCTTTGCTAGGTGAATTTCATGCTTCCTTCCATCTTGTGAAAGCTTATCCTGATTCTTATTCCTAGAATTTCAAATTTTAGCAACCGATAGTTGCAGTAAAGAACAAAATTGGAGAATTAAATGTCACCTTTTGTTTTGCCATCAAGTTATCTTTTAGGAATGAAAAAACAGCAACTTCTACTAGGAATCAGGCGTGCAAGCCAACAACCCACTAACATAACATCTTCAGTACTTTCGAGCGATAGTATGCACACACGGGTCCTTGCTGCTACCAACACAAGACCATTTACCATATTTTATGGCCCTAGGTGAGTTCCAAATCCGTTCTTTGACATTATAATCTTGTTAACTACCTTATAGTTTTCCATGTAAGTTCAATAGCTACTGAAATTATGTTTTAAACTATGGACTTTCAGGGCCAGTCCTACTGAATTTATTATCCATTTGCCAAAAAGGCACTGTGCAGTAACCAGATATATTTAGGAATGCGCTTCCGCCTGATGTTTGAGATGGATGAATTAGGAACAAGAAGGTATATTACTTCTTGATATACAGGGTGGGCATAATCAATCTAATCTCTTAGGAAAAGTGATTTTGTGAGATTTTCTGCACACGAAAACAGTACGCTCTACAAAGACTTTTTTCTTTGGTTGCGCAAAAGTATGACAATTAGCTTCTTTGTTTGGATTATAGCCCTTTGTTGGGGATCTAGTTTTCTAAATAGGAGTGATGAACTAGAGCCATCGAATATGAGGAATACCTTAGCCTCTCTTGCATATAATTTAGTTGGATCGAGCACAATCAGCACCAAGGAAATAAGCCGTCTATCAATTAAGTTACATTGATGGAGTTGATTCTCTATCCTATATTGCTGTGACTTCATAACCTGTTAGAGCTTGCTGCCAAAGGACTAAAAGAAAAATGTGAGTGCTTGACTTCAATCAATCACTCCACGCCATTGTGGATGCTCACTCGGTACCACAACATATGGGCAACTCAATTATGATGGTAAGAATTGCCATCTAGGACAATGAATGAGAACTATTTCCTTACAAATTAAATACCCCATTTGACTTTCCTTGTTAGTCAAATATCTTTTTGATGGGCTTGATTGCATCTCTTTGGCTCTAGGCATCTCATTCTTAGGACAGTGACTTGTATGTTTACCTCTTGTGATCTTATATGCAGCTAGGGCCATTATACTAGGATTTCAACATTTCATTGTTATGATGGCACCACTATCATCATACCAAAAGCACTTGTCCCTTAGATGGGAGGAGGAAATATGAGTACCAACACATATGCACTGAATATTGGTTATATTCACTTGCTTTGAGTACGAGTTTGATGATGCTAAGCAAGTATAGAAGTTTGCAGTAGATTTGCAAGTTTTGCCCAAGCCAAACATCTAGATGATAGATGATGCCTTTTTGTCAGGACAAGAAAGCTCGGGTAATTCAGATGGTGTTGTCTATTGCTGTTGTAAAGAAGTTCTTATGGACCATGTGGGGGAACACAAGATGCTCTCATAAGTGCATCGACGATTCTGATCATACTAGGTTTCAGTGGTCTCTGGCAAAAAATGTTGTTACCTTGGTATGGTTTTAAGCCTTTTTGTTACCTTGGTATGGTTTTAAGCCTTTCTTGAATTTAAATTATCTTTGTATGTGTAGAGTTTCGGTTTTTAAAATTAACTATCCTGCATGTTTTTTTTGGCCAGATTGCTAAGTCCATTGTCAGCAATTCCTCTTGTTTCACTGGTTGGATTTGAGCTTTATGAGCTTGGTTTTCTAGGAGTTAGTTTTGATCCATCCTCTATTTTGTTATATTTCCACCTTCATCGGAGAGTGCTAAAAGGGTTTTGAGATGAATGCAGATAATAAGGTGTGTGGAATTCTTCCAGAAATCATCTATTGGTTGCATTTTCTCAGCTATTAGCACCATTTTAAGGTTTTCAGTACAACCAGAGCAATATTTTGATAAGTTTGTATCGATGTTGTAAAGAGATTCTTACGAACCATGCAGGGAACACAAGGTGCTCTCATAAGTACATTGACAATTCAGATCATATTATGTTTATGTGGTCTCTAGTGCAATGTCATTAGGTTGGTATGGTTTTAAGCCTTCCTTGAATTCAAATTAGCTTGTACCCTGTAGAGTTTCAGGTTATGCAATTAACTATCCTGCATTTTTTTTGGGTGCAGATTGCTAAGTCCATTGTCAGCAGTTCCCCTGTTTCACTGGTTGGATTTGGACTTTATGAGCTTGGTTTTCTCGAGGTTAGTTTCGCTCCACCTTCTATTTTTTTCATGTTTCTGCCTTCATCGAAGAGTGCTAAAAAGGTTTTGAGATGAATGTAGGTAGCGAAGTGTGTGCAGATTGGTCTTCCAGAAATCATTCTATTGGTTGCATTTTTTTATGGACTAGCACCATTTTATGATTTCCTGTACAACCATATCAATTTTTAAATAAGGTAATGTGTTGATCATGTTTGTATTCTTCACAGTATTTGCCTCAAGTGTTGCATTTTGGAGACTGTCTTTTAACCGGTTTGCTATTTTTTTCATTGTTTCGATGATGAATAAATGATGATACGCCTGCTTGCTATCACAGATCCTATTCACAACGGCACAGCATGATGAGCTACTATACCTAGTAATACTAACACTACATGGCAACAAACTTGACCGGTTTACATAACCATTTTTGTTAAAGCTAAACCCACCATTACATATTGTACTGCCTGCCCCAAACAACACATATTCACTACCTAAATCATGGTAAAATCACTGAACCACACCTATGATACAAGTTCCAACCCACCATCGCAAGATCCGATCTTTACACTAATAAACACCAATCATGCACCAAGCCTAATAAACTTTTTTTTGCAAGATTATCACTTATTTCTTACACAAATTGTGTGCAATAATTAGAATCCAACAATGTTAATGCCAAGAATGGTGGGGTGAGTCCACGGGATGCGCTTGTCGCGGTAGTCGAATGTCGGACCCCGTAATAACAACCCCGAAATCCTCTGTGTATTCTGTACAAGTCCAGGAAATGCTAATACAGACAGTAGAAATGAAACCATAGCATATCCAGCGTTCTTTATTAATAATAAATATTCAAGGTTACAAATGAAATGGCGCGCAGGCCAACGAATAAATAAACGAATAAATGAAACAGCGGAAATGAAGATAAATAGATAGAGCCCAATTAATTTGTCACAGGCAATCGACTGGGGGCACGGCCTAGTCCAACTGGTCCTCACCATCGTGATACTCCTCCTCTGAAGTGGTAAATTAAGCAAGGGTGAGTACATACGTACTCAGCAAACCACACCGGAAATGCAATATAAATGTACGGGTAATCAAAGGATGGCAATATGGTTTGTTTAAGCATAAAGCAATAGTTTAATAATCATTTAGAACAATTTTAAATGGCATAGTGTATAATGAAACTCAAATCTATATATTTTCCTTTACGACTCAGGAATCTCTCCTGGAATTGGCTAAGTTTTACCCATGATGGACTCCCTCCATCCAACATCATTTCTGAAAACCAAATTTTAATTTACTAAAGTCTAATCTGAGAATGGCTTGCTCGGCATGGCCATATCCGCGAGCGCAGCTAATCGATTAGTTTGACACTCTGCAGAGGTTGTACAACTTTACCCACAAGACATAATATTTCCCTTTTTATGTCAACACAATTCCTTTGGTGAGTGACAGAAAATTATGACAAGGCCCCTATATTAAATTCATACATGTAGTCATGCCCGCTAAGGTTTCACCGCTGAAAGACTCCCTCTATTCAGAAGCCCCCTCTTGCGCCAGAGTGGCAGCATCTCGCTTTCACCACACCACTACCCCCATATGGCATGACTGTCCATGAAATGATTTAATAAGGATAGCTAGGTCTGTCCCATTCCAGACTCGTGGTAGTACGGTTAGGCTTTACATTCAGCGAGACTCAGACCGGTCCTTAATTGACTAGGCGAGACTGTCCACAAACCCAGAACCATGACCTCACCACTTTCCAACCAATTATCGCTCGGTCTAAGTCATTTTCATTTTAACCATACTATCTCCACATTGATGCTAACATTGATCACTATAAGTTTCCATTTGAACATGATATCATTTTGGCATAAAGTTCCCCAAAATTTCCTAAGTTCAGTTCTATGCATGGCTAAGCAATGTCTAACTATTACCATAGTCATAATTCATATTTTTACTAAGGTTACAAGGGTATCGGAATTCAAATGTCAAAGGTCGCATGTCGAAATTGGGTATAACTATCATTTAAAACTAGGTCGGAAATTAATGTCTATAACAAATAAGCATGCAATAATTTTAAATACAATATACAAGTTCATAAACTGGGAGCAACATGGTCAAGGGGGTGTGACTTGCCTGGTTTGACGAGTTGCTGCTCGAAATCGTCGTTCGGGAACTCCTCGGACTCTCCATAATCTACGCGTAAAAAGCACCCAAATTCAAATAAAATCCAAATGAATTCAAATAAACACAAATTGAATTTCAAACTAGCTCTAAACTGAAATTTAAGATTTTTAATGAATTTAGGAGGAAGAACGGAGCCAAACGGAGTTCGAACGGGCGAAAACGGGCTCCCGGAAGTTTGAAACGATTAAAATGGAGTTTTCTGGAATTTTTTATTTATTTCTGAAAAGAAAAACCGAATTACTGCGTCATGCTGACGTCAGCAGCCTGTTTCGGTTTTTGGATTTATTTTAAAAACGAAAACCCGATTTATGACGTCATCGCTGACGTCACAAATGTTTTTGGAAATTCTTTTTTTTTAAATAAATATATTGGCTGACGGGTGGGGCCGGGCCCACGTGGACCGAGTCCATGCGCACGCGCGCGCGAGCATGGGCTAGGAATGGCAACGGGTATATACCCACCGGGTATTACCACCCCGTACCCGTACCCGTGGTAGTAAAATCTACCCGCTACAATACCCATACCCGCATGCGGGTAAAAAATTTACCCGTACCCGTGCGGGTAACGGGGACCCGCGGGTAACCCACACCCGAAAGTCAGGATAATTCCCAAGCAGCTATGCGCCAACTCCAAGCAGTTATGCGCTATGTGCCATCCAGTCAGGATAATTCATAATTCCCAAGCAGTCAACAACAATCAATAATATAATTATATAAACAATCAACTGAGATTGGTTAACAACAATCAACAATAGCTGGTAATGGTGCGATTTTAAACATTTTGGATACCATGTATGGACACAAACAATCAACAACCATTATGCAATAGTTCAATATAGTCGCCACTACAAGTTTATTACATCCAAAATGAGATACATAAATTCTTCCTTGCACTTGAGTACTTGACCCACGGGTAAATGGGTACGAGTAACAGTAATACGGACCCGTACCCGTTATACCCACTGGGTAATAGTTTTTGCCCATTAATATACCCGCGGGTATGAAAAACGGTTCATACCCAGCTCCTAATAGAGTAAATACCCGTCGGGTTTCGGGTTTCGTGTCCCCGTTGCCATCTCTAGCAGGGCGCAGCCGGCGTAAGAGCCGCCGGGGCGGCACACACGGGCGGCGGCCGGAGCGAGGAAGGGGCGGCGACCGGCGACGGGCGAGGCCGAGCGGAGACGGCAGGCCGAGGAGGAGCGGCGTGGCAGGCGGCGGCGCGGCGTTTCGAGCACGGCCGAGCCGAGGAAGACGGCGGCTTTAGGGAGGAGGAGAGCGGAGGGAGAGAGAGGGGAGAGGCACAGGATGAGGGGGTCCCGTGGGGTTTATAGGGGCACGGCGCGGCGGCGCGAACTGGCTGATTCCGCGACGCGATTCATGGGCGCTGGCTGTGGCGAAGGGCATGGCGAAGGGCGGGGCGGTTACATGGCAAGGCGACGGGAAGGAGCAGGGCGTTACAAATCTACCCACCTTAAAAAGAATCTCGACCCCGAGATTCGGGCTGGCTAGCAAAAGAGTTGGGGATACTCGGACTTTAGTTCCTTTTCTTTTTCCCAAGTAGCTTCCTTTTCTGAATGATGACTCCACTGAAATTTGCAGAATCGGATGGTTTTTCTCCTCATGACATGCTCAGCAGTCTCAAGAATCTTGATTGGATGTTCTTTGTAAGTCAAATCCTTCTGGATATCGATATCGTCCAACTGTGCTTGCTCAGTGGGAACTCGAAGGCATTTCTTCAACTGCGACACATGAAACACATCATGCACTCCTGCTAACGCTGGAGGTAAACTTAGCTGATAAGCAACTTCTCCTTTCCTGGACAGTATGGGGTACGGGCCCACATACCGTGGTGCTAGCTTTCCTTTATTTTCGAAGCGTTTCACACCTCTAAGAGGAGTGACTCTAAGATACACATGATCTCCCGGTTCAAAGGCTAGCTCTCTTCGGCAGTTGTCCGCATAGCTTTTCTGCCTAGATTGAGCTATCTTGAGTCTATCTTGTATAAGCTTGACTTTCTCTTCTGCCTCATTCAGAATACTTGGACCGAACAACTGTCGATCTCCAACTTGATCCCACAAGAGCGGAGTTCTGCATTTCCTTCCATACAGTGCTTCAAATGGTGACATCTTTAAACTGGCTTGATAACTATTGTTATATGAAAATTCAGCAAACGGAAGACACTTGTCCCAACTGGCATGATAGTCCAGCGCACAAGCGCGCAACATATCTTCCAATATCTGGTTTACCTGCTCTGTTTGTCCATCTGTCTGAGGATGGTAAGCCGTACTAAAATTCAGTCGGGTACCCATGGCTTCATGTAAACTTTTCCAAAAGCGTGAGGTAAACTGACTACCCCGATCTGAGACTATCTTCTTAGGAATTCCATGTAGACACACAATCTTGGTTATATATAGTTCGGCCAGTTTATTTCCACCATACCTAGTGTTCACCGGTATAAAGTGGGCTACCTTGGTGAGACGGTCCACAATTACCCAAATGGAATCATAGTTTGTCTGGGTTTTAGGGAGTCCGGTGATGAAATCCATTCCAATTTCCTCCCATTTCCATTCTGGGACTGCTAATGGCTGTAGCAAGCCTGCAGGTCTCTGATGTTCTGCTTTAACCCTCTAACAGACATCACAGCGAGCAATATACTCTGTAATTTCTCCCTTCATGCTAACCCACCAGTACTTTTCCTTCAAATCCTGATACATTTTTGTACTGCCGGGATGAATAGAGAATGGCGACTCATGTGCTTCCTAAAGAAGTACCTCCTTTATCTCCTTATGGTCCGGTACACACAACCTATTCTCGAACCATATAACTCCTTGTTCATCTTCTAAAAATCCTAGGGATTTTCCTCTTCTCATATTCTTCTTAATTTCTTGGATATCAGCATCCTCTTTTTGAGCTTCTCTAAGCTGATCTCGAAGTGTGGGTTGTACTTCAAGTACATTCACTGATCCGTGAGTGAAAATCTCCAGATTCAACCTCTTCATTTCCTGGCATAGCTCAGGCAACCCTTCTCTAACACTGATCATGTTGACGTGGCTTTTTCTGCTCAATGCATCAGCTACCACATTGGCTTTCCCTGGATGATAATGGATACCAATATCATAATCCTTAATCAACTCTAGCCATCTTCTCTGTCTCAAGTTGAGCTCGGTCTGAGTGAATATGTACTTCAGACTCTTATGATCCGTGTATATTTCGCAACGATTACCGATGAGGTAATGTCGCCAAATCTTCAAAGCATGCACAATCGCAGCCAGCTCTAAGTCATGAGTAGGATAGTTGTTCTCATGAGGCTTCAGCTGCCGTGATGCATATGCTACCACTTTTCCTTCTTGCATTAGCACACAACCTAAACCTTACCGTGAGGCATCACAATAAATGACAAAGTCCTTATGAATATCGGGTAGGATCAAGACTGGTGCTGAGACAAGTCTTTTCTTTAGCTCTTCAAAGCTTTTCTCACATGATTATGTCCATTCAAACTTCTTTTCCTTCTTCAAGAGTTGAGTCATTGGACGTGCAAGCTTGGAGAAACTCTCTATAAATCTCCGGTAATATCCAGCTAATCCCAGAAAACTTCTAACTTCAGAAACAGACTTGGGCTGTTCCCATCCCATCACTGCTTCTACTTTGGTTGGATCCACTGCTACTCCACTTGCGGATATAATATGTCTAAGAAATCCTACTTCCTTCAGCCAAAACTCGCACTTGCTGAACTTGGCGTACAGCTGGTGATCCCTGAGCTTTTCCAATATCAATCTCAAGTGTGTCTCATGCTCCTTCTCATCTCTAGAATAGATGAGAATATCATCAATGAACACCACCACAAATTTATCCAGAAATTCCATGAACACCTTATTCATCATATTCATGAAATAGGCTGGTGCATTTATCAGCCCAAATGACATAACGGTGAACTCATAAAGTCCATACCGAGTGGTGAAGGCTGTCTTGGGCACATCTTTAGGTTGGATTTTTAACTGATGATATCCTGACCGAAGATCTATTTTGGAGAAGACACCTGCTCCCTTTAGTTGATCGAACAAGTCGTCAATCCTGGGCAAGGGTACTTATTCTTAATGGTGACCTCATTGAGAGCTCTATAATCCACACACATCCTCATACTACCGTCCTTTTTCTTGACGAAAAGAACAGGTGCACCCCAAGGTGATGAACTTGGTCTGACATATCCTTTGTCTTGCAGCTCACGAATTTGCTTCTTTAATTCCGCTAGTTCATTTGCGGGCATTCTGTACGACCTCTTTGAAATTGGGGTTGTACCAGGGACGAGGTCGATTATGAACTCAATATCCCGGTCTGGAGGCATACCGGATAAATCCTCTGGAAAGACATCCGGATATTCTTGTACGATTGGCACTTGCTCTATCCTTAAGCCCTTGAGCTTATTGAGGCTGACTTGCTTCTCCCTACTGTTCTTGGACTCAAACTCAACCTTGATTCCATCTTCATTGGTGAGTTCAATAGTCTGGTTGAAGCAATTAATTCGGCCCTTATTCTTGGTTAACCAATCCATACCAAGGATCACATCCAAATCCTGGGACTGCAAAACTATTAAGTTTGCTAGGAATGTCACTTCCTCTATGATCAAAGGAATTTTTGGGCAAATGGGGCTGACCCTTACTTCTAGTCCGGGGGAGCTGACTATCATGGGGTTGGCAAGAGGAAAAGCGGCTATCCCATGCTTACCCACAAATCGACTAGCAACAAAAGAATGTGAAGCTCCAGAGTCAAATAAAACTGATGCTGGGACTGAATTTACGAGGAACGTACCGACGACTACATCCGGAGCATCCTGGGCTTCCTCTGCCGTGATATTGTTGACACGGCCTCTGACTGTTGGCATCGGCTTCACTGCTGGAAGAGCTGAAGGGTTGGGTCTGGCCGGTGCTGGTGCCAGCATGGCTCTCTTCTTAGGGCACTGATTTGCAAAATGTCCCATCTCATGACAGTAGTAACACTGGACTCCCGCCGTAGTCTGTGTAGTCCTCTGGATCTGATTGCTTGCCGGGGCTGAAGGTGGCCTGAAGTTGGGGTTGGCAGGGCGCTGCGGTGCCACTAATGCCCTGGATGAAGAAGGAACCTAAGGTCTGACATGCTGCGGAGGCTGAGGCATCGCAGTGCGAGGCTTGGGGTGTCCTACGAGATTGTTCCTCTGGAAAGCCATCCTTCTCTTGCAGCTCTCCATCTCCTGATGCTTGCCTTCCTTGCGAATAGCCTTGTTGACTAACTGCTAAAAATCAACATAATCATGAGATATGAGCTGAACTGCCAACTCATCATTCAGACCCTCAATGAAGCGCTCCTGCTTTGCTTCATCGGTGGCCACGTCTTCTGGAGCATATCTGGCCAGATGATTAAACTTGTACAGGTATTCCGTCACAGTGCGTCCTCCCTGACGCAAGGAACGGAACTCCTTCTTCTTGAGTGCAATGACGCCCGAAGGGATGTGAGCTCGATGGAAGGCGCGCACAAAATCATCCCAAGTGATAGCCTGAGCGTCCCGGTGAGTAACTCGAAAGTTGTCCCACCACTCAGCAGCGGGTCCATTCAGTTGATGAGAAGCGAACAAGACTCGCTCTCGATCACTACACTGAATAATGTCCAATTTCTTCTCAATGGTCCTGAGCCAATCGTCCGCATCAAGAGGCTCAAGATCGCCGAGAACACCGGAGGCCGAAGTTCTCATGAATTCTAGCAACTTGTTCTGCTTTGGTGATCTTTGGGGAGCGGTGGCTTGAGCATTCTGATTATTGTTGATACTCTGCGCTAACAGTTGGATAAGCTGATTCTGATTCTCCATCATCTGCTGCCAGGTGGGTCCATCTGCGGGAGCAGGGGGCAATCCTGGCGGAGGGGGATTGCTGGCGTTGCTACGAGTGTTCACCATCTGGTGGTCGATGACAAGATTTAGAAAAAGGGAGGAATAGAGTTCTACCCAAAAACCCCACACACAAGCGATAAAACTCCAAATAAACTCCAAATATAAATAAACGAATGAATCAAATCTTTATTAAACCTCTAGCAAAAGATGACGCCTGTTTACAAGAAGTAACGACGGCACGCACATCGAAGAATCATCGTCTAAAGCTATCTAAAGAGGAAACTACTCCTGCTGAGGTCCACGGAACTGGCTTAAATAAGTCTTCTTGTCGCTGGTCTTTCTCTTCTTCGGAACGTGGACAGGCTCTGAGTACTTTGAAGTCTCTCCCTAGACGGACGAACCCTCACTGCCGGCCTTGTACATGGCCAGCTCCTCCTGCACCTCGCGAAGCTTCTGCTGGGTCGTCAACAGCTCGTCAAGGGTGTCCTGGTAGTTTTCGTCCATAGCCTCCGTGAGCGCTGTCTGTCGAAGCAAAACGGTGGAGCTGGTCATCGTAGGTGGGCGAAAGGCACTATATGAGCTGCACTGATACTTGATGGGATAGTAGCGAAATGCAGAGGGCTTCAACTGCGCCTCATAGAGTCTCCCCATCGTCCGTACTGCCTCACGAGCTGCGTCCTGGATGCCCGTGGCGAAAGTGTCTCTCATTATTGGAGCCTCGTAGATATGGGAGATGGTCCTGCTGCGGTCCTGAGCGTCGATGTGGACCTCGACTCTCCACTGATCCTGTGCGAACGTCCGCGTCCGGAAGCCGTGGTAGACGGGTCTCTCTGTGAATCCGAGGAATTGGGCCATATCCAGCAAGATCCTGGTCCAGCTCTCCGTGTACAGTCCGTACGACACCACAGTCAGGATCTCAGCCATCTACAAATTTTGAGAAGGAGACGACTTAGAAATAAATTTTTATAAACCGAAGGGGATGAGTGAAAAGGGAGTAAGGAGTAAAAGTTTTCGAAATTATTTATCTTTTAAAATATAGTCCCTAAGTTTGAACCATGGCTATGACCTACAGTCGATATGGCTCTGATACCATCTCTGTCGGACCTCGGAATAACACCTTCGAAATCCTCTGTGTATTCTGTACTAGTCCAGGAAATGCTAGTACACACAGTAGAAATGAAACCATAGCATATCCAGCGTTCTTTATTAATAATAAATATTCAAGGTTACAAATGAAATGGCGCGCAGGCCAACGAATAAATAAAACAGCGGAAATGAAGATAAATAGATAGAGCCCAATTAATTTGCCACAGGCAATCGACTGGGGGCACGGCCTAGTCCAACTGGTCCTCACCATCGTGATACTCCTCCTCTGAAGTGGTAAATTAAGCAAGGGTGAGTACATACGTACTCAGGAAACCACACCGGAAATGCAATATAAATGTACGGGTAATCAAAGGATGGCAATATGGTTTGTTTAAGCGTAAAGCAATAGTTTAATAATCATTTAGAACAATTTTAAATGGCATAGTGTATAATGAAACTCAAATCTATATATTTTCCTTTACGACTCAGGAATCTCTCCTGGAATTGGCTAAGTTTTACCCATGATGGACTCCCTCCATCCAACATCATTTCTGAAAACAAAATTTTAATTTACTAAAGTCTAATCTGAGAATGGCTTGCTCGTCATGGCCATATCCGCGGGCGCAGCTAATCGATTAGTTTGACACTCTGCAGAGGTTGTACAACTTTGCCCACAAGACATAATATTTCCCCTTTTATGTCAACACACTTCCTTTGGTGAGTGACAGAAAATTATGACAAGGCCCCTATATTAAATTCATACATGTAGTCATGCCCGCTAAGGTTTCACTGCTGAAAAACTCCCTCTATTCAGAAGCCCCCTCTTGCGCCAGAGTGGCAGCATCTCGCTTTCACCACACCACTACCCCCATATGGCATGACTGTCCATGAAATGATTTAATAAGGATAGCTAGGTCTGTCCCATTCCAGACTTGTGGTAGTACGGTTAGGCTTTACATTCAGCGAGACTCAGACCGGTCCTTAATTGACTAGGCGAGACTGTCCACAAACCCAGAACCATGACCTCACCACTTTCCAACCAATTCTCGCCCGGTCTAAGTCATTTTCATTTTAACCATACTATCTACACATTTGATGCTAACATTGATCACTATAAGTTTCCATTTGAACATGATATCATTTTGGCATAAAGTTCCCCAAAATTTCCTAAGTTCAGTTCTATGCATGGCTAAGCAATGTCTAACTAGTACCATAGTCATAATTCATATTTTTACTAAGGTTACAAGGGTATCGGAATTCAAATGTCAAAGGTCGCATGTCGAAATTGGGTATAACTATCATTTAAAACTAGGTCGGAAATTAATGTCTATAACAAATAAGCATGCAATAATTTTAAATACAACATACAAGTTCATAAACTGGGAGCAACATGGTCAAGGGGGTGAGACTTGCCTGGTTCGACGAGTTGCTGCTCGAAATCGTCGTTCGGGAACTCCTCGGACTCTCCGTAATCTACGCGTAAAAAGCACCCAAATTCAAATAAAATCCAAATGAATTCAAATAAACACAAATTGAATTTCAAACTAGCTCTAAACTGAAATTTAAGATTTTTAATGAATTTAGGAGGAAGAACGGAGCCAAACGGAGTTCGAACGGGCGAAAACGGGTTCCCGGAAGTTTAAAACGATTAAAACGGAGTTTTCTGGAATTTTTAATTTATTTCTGAAAAGAAAAACCGAATTACTGCGTCATGCTGACGTCAGCAGCCTTTTTCGGTTTTTGGATTTATTTTAAAAACGAAAACCCGATTTATGACGTCATCGCTGACGTCACAAATGTTTTTGGAAATTCTTTTTTTTTTAAATAAATATATTGGCTGACGGTGGTGGCGGGCCTGCTGGATCGAGTCCACGCAAGACGCTGCGAGCAGGGGCGCAGCCAAAGCGCTGGGCGAGCCGGCGGGCGGCAAGGCGCACGGTGGCGCCGGAGCGTAGGAAGGGGCGGCAGACCGGCGGCGGGCGAGGCGAGGCGGAGACGGCGGAACCAGAGGAGCTGCAGGCCGAGCCGGGGCGGCGCGCTCGGCTGCACGGCCGAGCCGAGGAAGACGGCGGCGGCGGCTTTGGGGAGGAGGAGAGGAGGGAGAGAGAGGAGAGGCACGGGATGAGGGGGCACGGCAGCGTGGCGGCGCAATCGCGCGATTCCTCGGCGGCGATTGGCACGGCTGGCGGCGCTGGCGGCGCGGCGCTGGCGGGGCGGCCGTTGGGCGGCGGCGCGCTCGGCGGGAAGGAGCAGGGCGTTACATCGAACCACTCCCACACCGTCTCCCACAGCACAAACCGAGGAACTCGAGGTAGCCGAGCGCCACGGGGACACATTGAAAGCGCATTGTGGTGAGGGGAAGCACAGGAGTAGGTTGGACAAATAGAGTAACTCCCTCTTTTTATTAGTTAAGAAATTAGAATAGGTACCAACAGAAAAGTTTATAAGTACTATCGTTGTTACCTTCAACTTCCCACAAGAATTGAATTACATCGATGTAGTACGGCTACGGTGCAATCGTGTGGTCAAACCTTCTCAACTATCTCGGAACTCGCAATGTTGTTGCAGCTACCACCATCAATTGTCACCTTGCAAGAGTGCTCCTTGATCACAAATTTTGACTGAAATAAATTGCAGCACTACCCCTTCTCTGCCTTCTCCATCTGAGAGCTTAGAACATGACGAACAATTAGGCTTGTGTGACTTGCATCAAATGTGATCTTCTCTGAATCAAACCCAAAAGTGGGCTCCATGTGCTCGTGATCAGATTCTTCCTCTTCTACCTCACTAGCCGATGTGTACTCACCATCTTCCCAAATGATGAGAGCTCGCTGATTTGGGCAGTCACGTATGTAATGCCCCTTTCCCTTGCATTTGAAGCATTCTATATCCTTGGTTCGTGAAGTAGAACCAACTGACGTTGTGCTTTTAGATAGAGCATGTGTAGACACAATCGGTTTAGATGTAGCGATGGATCTCGGCTACTAGATTGCTTCTCTTGGCTAGTTGGTGCAGTAGGTCGACTAGAAGAAAGTATTGCACCTCTTTGGCATTGATTAATGCTCTTCCAAGGTGTAAAGTGCTAGGGTAGCAACTACCATATTTGTTATAACTCTAACCTTTTCGTTGAACTTACCTCTCAACTTTGCATGCATAATGGAAAAGTTGATCCCAAGAGTTATAATGTTGAAAATCAAGTATGTCTTGAATCTCTTTATTCAGCACTCACAAGAATCTAGCCATCTTCGCATTCTCCTCTTCTTGCTCATTGGAATGAAGCATACCGACTTGCAATTCTTGATAGCAGTCTTCCACAGACTTGCTACCTTGATTCAGTCTCTTAAGTCTGTTTAGCAAATCTCTCTCAAAATAAGAGGGTACAAATCTGGACCTCATCTAGTGCTTCAATTCTTCCCAAGTGTGACGATTTATGTTTCTTTATCGAATTTAACTCCACCCAAATAGATGCATAATCAATAAACTGACTAATGATGGCACAGACTCTTCTATCTTCTGGATAATCCTGACAACTAAATTTTTGCTCAACTAGCAATTCCCAATCACGATATGCTTCTAGAGTAAACTTCCCTTCAAAATATGGAATAGTGAGTTTAATCTTACCCAAAACATCAACTCTTCCCTCTTCATTTATATGTGGTGCAAGTCCTCCATTGCATCCCTCCCTCATCGATTACGTACAAAACACCCTTGGTCAGGATCCACAATATCTTCATCATGATTGGCCACATAGTTATCATTTACCTCTTCATCGACAGTACACAAAAATTCAGCATTTAAATTTGGTCTTAGTCAGAATGGCTAAGCAGCAACAACATTGTTATTTGCTCCCGCTCGATCTCGAGTTCCTCCATGCGGTGGACGCTTGTTCGAGCCGTGCTTCAATCCCACCAATATGATTCTCCAAACCGTCCAAACGAACAAGTACTTGATCAGAATGCATCCGCTCAAAGGTGCCAATTAATGCATCCATCAAGGCTTGAGAATGAGGGGACAACAGCACTACTAGAGTTTTGTCCACATCATTACCATCATCATCACCATGATGTGAGCAAGCACGAGAACTTCTTGATCCTGCCATGGTTAGAAAGAAAACAAGAAAAATTCCTGCCAAACTAAATATTTTGTGATCTACCCTCAACTTTCACAAATCTTATCAACCGAAGCTCTTACCCTTCTAAAGGAGTGCTCGTGTGTATGCTTGTTCATGATAACATTCAAAAAGGAGTTAGTATAGCAATTGAAAAGTACTAGAACATGTTTATCAATGGCAAATTTGTGGAGCTCTAGGCATGTATATATTTGTAGCAAGGAGTAAACAATCAGTAATTTCAGAAATTGCAAAAACTGAATAACAGTTTGTAACTAGCACTTAGCCTATGTTGCTGCTTACACATGGATGGCTATAGGCTAACAATGAGTGTAAACAAGCAATGAGTGTAAACAAGCAATGTTATTATAACACATGCAGTGCTACAACTCAAAGATTAAGGTACAATGACTAACAAATTTCCAGATCACAACTCCCTTAGTCGGTATTTCAGTTATAACCCTTTTTTTAGCTTCTTTTGACTGACTTTTTTATAAAATATTTTCTTTGCTCCTTTTTTTCCAAGAACATTTTTTACACAAGTACTAGACCCGCAACATAAAAAAAGGACGAAATTCACAACTGCGGCCGGTAGATCCTGAAAATAGTATTGCAGCTAGTCCAAATTGCAATGTGTACAGATTTCAACTCCTTTATCCCAACATCACCAAAATTTATTGGCACTGGTATTATAGAGTGTAAAAGCAAACAAAAGTGGTTTCACTTGATTTGAACTTCAGGTGAAAAACATATGATGTTTTCGGTGAAGGTGGCAGATTTAAGGAAATAGTGGGTCGGCTGATCAGATTGCAGTACAGATGCAATGTTTCTTTGTGTGTGTGTGTGTGTCTCTTTTATGACAATGAGATGAACAGCAACTAGACATGACTAAAACAGACACAAACTCAATTAAGCAGACATAGATTAATAGATTGAAAGCAACAACTGGCTAGGAATTGAAAATTTTTTGTACGGCAATTTTCTGGAGTTTAGGTAAAACGAATATTAAGTAGTACACAATTCTCATGACATTAAAGCTAATTTTTTTAGGAGTAAATTCACCTGTTCATATATTGCTTTTGCCCTAGCTCAAGTCACTGATTCATCATATGAATTGAAAATAGTAGTTGTTCCAGGATATCCTCATCAAATTTGAACCAATTGGAATGTTTCCTTCCTCAATGTTTTGCTTTATGTACATGGTAGATGGCAGTATGGCACCAGGACAAAAACTTTGACCAACACGGATTTCATGTCCAGCATGAGACATGTCCATTATGAGGCCGGTGTTTCGGCAACTACGAACTCTACAAGACTACAACTAGTGTCAACCACTGATGTTAAACAAGCGGCGTTGCTTGGAACACATAATCAGAAAAGAGGCCAGCCATTGAACTTGACTGGTTCAAGGGCGAGGTGGCCAGTTGGGGAAGATACGAGCTTTGTTGTGAATTGGACCCAGTGTGCTAGAAATCTTCCCTTGCGTCCAAAATCAACTACAAAAGCAGCCACCTAATTGTACCACATCACCTTTTTAATATTACCCGTCGGATGCATTTTTGTTTTCATACGGACCTTCCGATCTTCAACTGATTTTTACTTAGCGGTTCTAATCTATCTTTAACAGTGAATCGACACTAATTAAATGAACCTAACTCAGGCCTAATTAAAGTATGTCTTTTTTCAGCCCAATTGAAAGAATATCCCAAACACCGACCATTTCATCTCTCTCACTCATGATGATTAGGCTGCGGCACTGTGCCGTTTCTCCAGTGGCTTTCAAAGACAGTAGCGTTCTTCTTCGCCTCCTCTCGGCTGCCCCAAATTCTTTTAATCGTGCATCCCAGTCACTAATTAAATGCCCAATGCACGAAACGATTTAGGGCATGTGTTCAGCTTTTCTCTGTCAACCGGTGATTTAGAAGCGCTCTAACCGACCTTGCCGTCTCACTGATGGCAACCGATCTCCACCACCCGTCATCTTGATCCATATTGTCATCGACGTGCTTTTTGTGGGTGCGTTCGCTGCGAAACCACGGCGATACTTGCAATTTGCGAGTGACTATTGGATGGCCCACAATCTTCACAGTCAATTTGTTGAGGACGTTCAAAAGCCAAACTCCACGAATCTTCCTCCGCTCAATATCTATTCTTTTTTTTAAGTTGCTACGTTATTTTTTTTAAAAAAAATTTGATTCATTACCTGGTTCTATTTATAACCTACAGCTAGGGTTTCGAGAGAGTCCACATAGGCCACGTGGGCCGAGTTTCCTAACACTTCCCCTTGAACTCTTCACCGCGAGATGCATATGCCTCATCAAAACTCCAGAAAAACCCAGTGGAAAAAATACTTGAAGAAAGAGTACATAGCATACGTTTGCTGTGTTGCACGGATTGCCTCATCAAAAACCTCATGTAAGAAAACTTCAACGAAAAAATTACTAAGGAAAAGAGGACAATCCACCCAAACTTCAATGTTAATCTTCTAGATTCACGTTGGGTACTCAAACTTCATGTTCGAGATTTATGTAGTAGTATGTGAAAATTCTCCCCCTGAAATCTGCACTTCTCTAAGCCTCATCATCCCGATTCCTCTAACACATCTTTCAAAGGAAGATGCCGGAAGTGACTTAGTGAATAAATCTGCGAGATTTTCACATGACTTAGTATGCAGTATCTTTATCTCGTTCATCTTATGCATTTCATGGGCATAAAAGAACTTGGGGTTGATATGCTTCGTGAGATTACTTTTCACATATCCCATTTGCATTTGAGCAACACAAGCTGTATTATCTTCATAGATAATAGTGGGGATTTGTTCCATGTTTAGGCCACATGATTTCTGAATATGGTGAACCATTCTTCGAAGCCATGCACATTCTCAAGAGGCTCCATACAAGGCAATTATTTCTGAGTGGTTTGTCGACGTCGAGACAAGAGTCTGCTTAGACGACTTTCAAGAAATTGTTGTTCCACTGCAAAGGAAAACATACCCAGTTTGTGACTTGCAGTATGCGGGTCTGATAGGTATCCGGCATCGGTATAGTCAACCAAATTTAATTCATTATTTTTTTCTATAGAACAAGCCGAGATCTTTGCTTCCTTGGAGGTAACGGAAGATGTCCTTCACCCCTTTCCAATGCCTTTTGGTGGGTTCATCACTATACCGTGCTAGCAAATTCACGGTGAACGCAATGTCCGGCCTAGTGCTATTCGCAAGGTACATGAGCGCTTCAATTGCACTCAAATATGGGAATTCCGCTCCTAGAACTTCCTCCCCCTCTTCTCTATGCCTGTATGGGTTTAGGTCTACTTGGAGTGACCTTCCGACCATTAGGGTCTTTGCGGGGTATGCTTTTTCAAAATCAAATCTCTTCAACACTTTCTGCGTGTAGGAAGATTGGTGTACCAAGATTCCGCCTTGGACATGTTCAAGCTGCAAGCATAAACAGAACTTGGTTTTACCCAAGTCTTTCATTTCAAACTCAGATTTCAAGTATGAGCATGCTTCTTCAATTTCTTCACCCGTCCCAATGATGTTCAAGTCATCTACATAAACGGAGATTATATAAAATCCATTCAGGGATCGTTGTATAAATACATATGGACAATCTTCGCTGTTCGAGTAGCCTTTCTTGCAGAGAAAGTCACTCAAGCGATTGTACCACATTCTTCCTGACTGCTTTAGCCCATACAGTGATTTCTCCAATTTCACACTGTATAGGTTTCTGTTTGCTCTGTCTTGGTTCGGGATAGGTATACCTTCCGGTACTTTCATGTATATCTCCGAATCCAAGTTTTCATACAAATATGCTGTAACAACATCCATTAGTTTCATTCTCAACTTCAAGTTGACTGCCATTGAGATCAAGTATCTAAAGGTAATTCCACCCATGACCGGAGAATAGATTTCTTCATAATCAACCCCAGGATATTAAGTAAAACCTTGAGCGACAAGCCTTGCCTTGTACCTTACAACTTCATTGTTTTCATTTCTCTTTCGAACAAAAACTCATTTGTGACCTACGGGGTTTATATGGGGAGGCGTGCGGCACACAGGCCCAAACACCTCTCTTTTGTTCGGAGAGACTAACTCTGCGGTGATTGCCTTCTTTCAATCTTCCCAATCGAGCCTTTTCTTGCACTCTACGAGAGATGCAGGCTCGGAATCATGATTAATGATCGTGGCAATCTTCTTTGCAAAGTATGCATCGACATTTGTTGTTGCTCTATTCATTGATTCTCCTGTTATTACAAAATTTATGGCCATTTCGTCATGGTGTGCTTCATGCACTTCTACTTGCTCTTCACTGCTATTTCTCATTCCAGGAGCAAGTTCCTTTAGTTTTTCTCCGCCAATGTGTGCGCACATATTATTTTCGACGACTTGTTCCAATGGAGGATTCAGATCTGGCATTGCCTTTTCCACATGCTTCTTTCCAGTGCCAGGTCTCAACTGGCTCCCCTTCTTGCTTTGGGGCACTTTTGTGATTGGCTGTGGTAAGTCATATTGCCTAGTTTTCCCTAGACGTCTCCGGGTACTTTGGGTTTTAGAAGCAAAATTTCCTGTTCTTTTTCTTTGAGGCCTCTGAACAGGATGAGAGATACCTTCTGCTTTCTTTGGTATTTCCACCCTCTTTGGTGTATTTCTTGCCGGTACATGCGACTTAACCATACTCTTCAGATCACAAAAATGATCAGGCAGTTCATTTGCTAAATTCTGCAAATCAATTATTTTCTGGACTTCTTGATTTGCTTCATTAGTGCGAGGGTCATGCGCGGGGATCCCAGTGGAATGCCATATTATTTCCTGGCATTTTTCATCTAATGGCTGATTTTCTCCCCCTAATGATGGGAAACGGTCCTTGTCAAAGATACAGTCAGCGAATCGGGTTGTATGCAAGCCTCCAGTCATAGGTTCCAAATACCTGATTATGGATGCACTCTCATAACCAACATATATCCCAGACTTGCGGAGAGGGCCCATTGCAGTTCGCTGTGGGGGTGGTATAGGTACATATACCATACAACCAAATTTTCTAAAATAGGAAATCTTCGGGATGACTTCTTGCACTAGTTGCAAAGGTGAATAGATGTTGTAGGCCGATGGTCTATAATTGATGAGTGCTGTTGCGTGCAGGACTGCGTGTCCCCAACAAGTGTTGGGCAAGTTACAACTCTGCAAGAGCGGTCTGGCAATAAACTTAATCCTCTTTATTAGTGCTTCAGCTAACCCATTTTGCGTATGAACGTACAGTACAGAGTGCTCAATAGTTATTCCAGTTGCTGTGCAATAATCATCAAATGCCTTGGAAGTAAATTCGCCGGCATTGTCCAATCGAATGGACTCCACGTGATGACCAGGAAAAGCATTCTTAATTCTAATGATTTGCGAGATCAGCTTTGCGAATGCATGATTCCTTGTTGACAGCAAACATACATGCGACCATTTCGAGGAAGCATCAATGAGCACCATGAAGTACCGAAACGGCACTGATAAGGGTTGAATCGGGCCGCAAATATCCCCATGAATGTGTTCCAGGAATGCAGGGATTTCATGTTTGTAACACCCCAAAATTTTGCTTTTCTTAAATTCATGTGTGATTTGGCACTTTGGTGAATTTTTGGAATTTTCTGGAATTTATTTGGATTTATTTGGAATTTATTTGAATTTATTCCATTTTGAAATAATTAAAGAATTTAAATTTGCAAATAAATTCTTGTTGGAAATATTTTATTTGAGTCCAAAATGATCCAAAATATTTTCCGTAATTTTTTCTCGAATTTTTCTGAGTCATTTGCTATTTTTAATGAATTAAATGAATTATCGGGAATTATTTTAAATATTAATTGCTTGGAAAATCCAACTGGGTCAAGGCATCGTTTCATCCGACCGAAGTCGACTCGAGTCCCACCCAAGCCGCTTGACTCGATCAACCCACTCCTAACTCCTAATCAATCCCAACCGCTGGATCAAGATCCAACTACCGAGATCCGTCCGACCTGCACTCCGGAGCCGTGTCCCATCTGCCGCGCCGCTACGATCGTGGTTGCTGCCACGTGGACGGCCACGACAGGCCGCTGCCTTCACCGAGTCCGAGTTGGACTTCGCACGCCTTCGCCGCCGTAACGAACTAGGTTTCGCTTAGGGCACGAACGCCGAGGCTATTTAAAGCGTGAGACGCCCCGAGGTTGCTCCTCATCCTTGCGCACTCCGCTTTCGAGCCATCTCGCCTCGAGCCGCTGCGCTGAGCCGCAATCGCCGCCGAGTTGTCTCTTCCTCCGCCGCGTTTGCGCTGTCATTGCCGTGCCGCCGCTTTTCCGCCGAAGGAGCCCAGATCCGAGTCCTCGACGAGACGCACTAAGGGAGGTTTCATTCGCCGAGAAGCCCCGGGCGCCAGAAGCCGTGGTCATCGCTCTGGCCCCGCTGCCGCTGAAACTATCGCCTGGCTGAAGCTCGGAGGACCGCCGATCCCAGATCGAATCTGCTGAGGTGAGATCACGGTTCCAAACCCGACAGATCGACCGCTGATCAAGATCCAACGGGTTCACAATCGCCACGCGGCCGTAAAGCAAAGGCGATTATAGATTAGATTCCGACCGTCCCGATCTAGATCGAACGCCCACTGCAGCATCGAGTAGTTTCAACGTGTTAACCCCGGATTCAATCCGCGCCGCTGATTTTCAAACCAACGCCGAGATTGCGCCACGCGGTTTCCGAAGTTGACCGACGCGGCTACCGCCCACGCACGCTGGCAGGTAGACGCCGATCGCCGGGCCCGCGTGTCGAGGCTCCGCATGTCGCTGGCTAACCAGCCTAAGCGCCGACGCCACCCATGACGCCACAGCGTGACTCCCACCGCCAGCCATTCATGGCCGAGCCCGCCGACGCCGGGCCGATGACGCTACCCGAAAGGGGCCTACATGTCGGGCCTTCACGTGGAGCCGCGGACCGAGTCCACCGTGGACCCGAGCCGATGCGTGGACCGAGCCCATGGACCTGGCCGACGCCGCCAGCCAATCGAGGCTGCCACGGTCCATGCTTCGACGCAATAATTAATTTCAAAAAGAAAATGATTTATTAATTCGAAATATTGATTCAAATTTAGATTCAAACTTCAAACGCTATAACTTTTATGCTTTCAACTCCGATTGGAGCGATTCAAATTTCTAAATTTGTATAAAATTGAGATCTACCTAAATATAAATTTTATTTAATTTTTGACTAAAGTTTTTCTCTGCAAAATTATTTAATTGATTATTTAAACTTTAAATAATCATAACTTTTATGCTTTTAACTCCAAATTTGGATTTATCTCCAGTTTCTAAAAATCCGTAAAATTATGTTCTTCTGTTTATGGATTTTATTTGGAGTTTTGGGATCTTTTTGCATAGTGTTTATTTGTGTATTTGCTATTTGCACGCTTTACGAGTAGACGTTGAAGTGCTTCTGGAGGGATTCAAGGAGAAGTATTGACTCAGATCCAACTCAAGACCAAGAGCAAGTGCTTTTGAAGGCAAGTTGTGCTTGACCATGTTGATCCTATTTCAAATCTATTTTGATTTAAACTATTGCATGCTAGTTCAATTAGAAAATACTTGGTTTAAACATGGGGGTTAGATAAATACCAATTTGTTATATGACACCTTGATTACTTAAGCATGTGCCATGACCTTTGTCACCCTAGTTGTGGTTTACTAGTTGGACATTACTAAATTGCCAAACATGGTTTAGATCGTTGTAGTATAACGCTTAGACCTGCTACGTGCTCATGACATGATTTGGATAAACAAATGCTAATATTGACTTAATGATATATTGAACTGTTTTGGAAAAGTATCATGTGATGTTGATGGCACGTGGTGCATGGTAATCAATCAGTTTGATAAACGCTGATCGGGGCATGTGGCAAGAGTAATCAAAGGGCCATTGTGGCATTGGGAGTGTTGATTTGGTTTTTCTGTAGTCTTGCCCTGGTCACTCTAAGGACTTAACCTTGCAAGCCTTTGAACTGGTCATACTTGCAACCACATGGTCGGAATGGGACGGCCCTAGTTGACTAAGTCGCTAAGGACTCACTTGTGGAGCCTCAGTGGTGTCGGGCTTACACCGCTTGTGTGATTGTACTGGGAGCGATCGTGGTCGTGGCTGTACCCATCTAACTGTGTTGGTCCCATACTTCGCCTTGGCTAAGGGAAGGGATGGTGTAGAGCACCTAACCTGAGAGGACCACCTGCGGTTGTTTGAGGCTTCCGGAAGGCTTTGTTACTGAACTCGCTTTGTGGTGTTTGATCGTATCTTGTGGGTAAAGTGCATAACCTCTGGCAGAGTGTAGAATCTATTTGAATAGCCGAGTCCACGTATTGACATCGCCGAATTACAGCCAAGGGTTAGATTTTCAAAATAACTTGGTTTTGAAAAGATGGGTTGGTTTAACAAGGAAGATGATGGAAATATGGTTTAGGATGGGAAAAATGTTTATTAAACTTCTGAAAAGTTATTTATGCTTTACTTATTTCTACCGGCCGAATCTACTTATATTACTTGTCAAAGTCAAGCATCGCAAATATACTCCTGAAAGCTATTCCTTTGTACTAAGCCATGCATATAGTATATTAGCTTGCATTCAGCATGACTTGCCGAGTACCAAGTACTCACCCTTGCCTCAACACAATACCGCTTGAAGAGGAGACTACGCCAGCTGAAGAGGAGTTCCAAGAGGACCCGCTCACTTAGGATGCGAGCTGGCACTTGGCCTGTGGTATACCGGATGGCGCCTACTAAGTTTATTTGATTTTCCGCCGTTATTTCTCTTTCAATAAGTTTTGCCTTGCAAGGCATATATTTGTAACTTGGCCATAAGGTCGAGTAACCCTTTGATTATTTAAATAAAGTACTTTGATAGTATCGTTTGGTATGATTGTGATATATACCGATGTTAAGACTGTGTGCACTAGCGCGTTCCTGGACTAGTGCTGAATACACAGAGGGTCCGGATTTGCAAATTCGGGGTCCCGACAATGTTGCACCTTCATAACAGATGGTCTAGTTATTAATTTCCTGGTGGTACATGCATGGCACACAAAATCTTCATGATTCGGGAAATTTTTAACTTTAATGCCATGACCTTATGAGTTGTTAACTATGTTTCTCATCAATCTAAGACCAGGATGACCTAATCTACAATGACATAAAGAAAATAATTCAGAGCTTCTAAAGACAGTATTCAGAGAGGTATACACTGCGGGTGCATTGATTTTCGTGTAGTACAACCTAGATTCATATGAGGGATATTTTTCTAATACTATTTTTCCATATTCCGCGTGCTTTAAATGTACAAATGCTCTTTGCCATTTTCTTCATTGGTTTCTACGTGAATTTCATTGGCGCGGATATTTTTAAAACTTAAGAGAGTGCGTGTTGATTCAAGGTACAAGAGGGCTTCTTAAATTACCAAAGTTGTACCCATTGGCAATATAATTGTGGCTCTTCCTGAGCCTATTATATGTGTATCGCTTCCTGCGATTATCGTAATCCTTCCAACGTTCTTCGTGATCGTCTGGAAGTATTTCGACTCTCTTAAGATGGTATTTGTTATGCCATTGTCAACAATGCATATTCCTTCCATTGGGCGCTACACGATTTTTAGATGAAAAGAAATATAGTTCTAATCAGACAGTGGCAAAGTAATTCAAACATTGCTTGCAAATAAAGTATACTGGAATAAAGAATAAATTGCAATTCTTATTCATGAGAAAGTAAAAGTATGCTCTTCGAGAGCTTACAATTATTCAATATTAACTAATCAACCACAATCTAAAGAAAATGCTAGTAATGCTATTCATGCACTAAACGGAATCTGCAAAGTATGCATTCACTTCTACCTCTATGTCATCCATAGATGTGTTCTTTTCATTGGCCAAGAGTTTGGCTGCTTCATTGATGTCTAAGCCGGACTGCGAGGATGAAGCATGTGGGGTGTCGACATTCATGACATTATTATTGCCTACTTCGGCAAAATGTGCCTCTGCCGGTGCATTTCCTTTGGCCTTCTTCTTGGCCTGATATGCATTGACCACTTCCTTTGATTCCCGTCATATTTTTAACCAATGCCCCCAAGTGCCACATTTGAAGCACGTCTGGTTCTGTTGTCCATACGGCTTGCCCTGCGGCTTCTCCTTGTCAACCTTCTTCTCTTGGGCTATGGACTTTTTTTGGCCTGATATTTCTCTTTTCCACCCTTCTTGCCTCTCTTCCTGTGGGCGGGCTTTTTCACCTTATAGCTGTTGGCATTGACTTCTGGTACAATGCCCCTTCCAGGCGGCTGTGAGATGAAATTCTTGCGGAGAACTTCATCTTGTGATTCCGCAACTTGCATAACATCAATCAGTTCGCTATACTCCTTGTATGCGTCCTGACGATAGCCACGGGCACTCTGGATAGCGTTAGGGTGAAAAGTGAAAAGAATTTTCTCAATCTTCTCCTCATCAGTGATTTTCTTGCCACATAGGGAGAGATTGGTAAAAATTCTATGCAAGGCAGAATTGACTCGGCCACTGTTTCGTAGTCCGCAAACCTCAGGCGAACCCAATCTTATTGTGCTAGGGGCAAGATTGTGTACTTGAGCTTCTCAAACCGCTCCTGAAGTGCAGTCCATAGCTCAATTGAACTCTCTTCAGCCATGTATTTATTCTTCAGGGTGGCTGAGAGATGGTGCCTGAGGAAGTGCAATGCTTGATTGCTCTGCTCGGCAGTAGGTGGTGCGTCCTTCGGGACCCTAACCCGATGGCAGCTCGGAGCTTCTTGCCGCTAAGTACGATCTTTACATCGGATGCCCAAGTGAGGTAGTTCTGGCCGTGCTGTGCTAGTTCTTCAAACTCATGGTTCACAATGCCAGACATCTGCATTTTACAAGATTCCATAATTAGATTACTGCGTGTAATCTAATGCAATGTGGTTGCAAAATTCAAAAAATACGGAAAATTAAATTCTCATGAATTTCCAGTAATCTAAACATGGCAAATAATGCGAAAATACATGCAAATATTCATAAATACAGAAAATAAGGCTAAGAAAATTAGAAACAGAGCCATGCAATTTTCTGGAATTTTCTATCTATTTTTCATAATTTTCTGGCAATTTTCAGAATTTCTTGTAATTTTCTAATCAATTTTTCTGAGTTTCTAATCAATTTCAGAAAAGAGTAAAAGGAATAAATAAATTGGGGGAGGGGCAAATGGGTAAAATCTCTGCCCTCCCAGTGCTCGATGTTTTCTAAACTGGATTGAATCCAGTTCATGCCCGGTTGGACTTCATGTCCAAGGTTGGACTTAGACTTCATGTCCTTATTCTTTTCCTGGACTTCGTGTCCACCTGTTCGGCTTCATGGTGCAGCCTTGCCGGCAGCTTGCGGCGGCGCTCGGCAACGCCGGCGACTCGCGGCAGCACCGGTGGCTTGCAGCAGCGTCAAACTGGCAGCGGCGGCAGTCCGTGCGCGATGGCAGTGGCAGGCACTGATCGGCCGGTTCGGCGATGGCGCGCAGGGCCGCGGCAATGGCATCCTCGAGCTGGGGGCTTTGGCGGCTTCGTGCCGCATGCCAAGCCGGTGGCACGACCCACGGCGTCGAAGGACTTGGGCCGGTTCGGCGATTTGGCTGGGGAGCCGAAGATGCGCTCGGGGGCCGGTGGCACTGCAAGCACCAAGGGGCGCGGCATCTTCGTGCGCACAGCAGCCGAACAGCTTCGAGCTGATGTACTGTAGCTTCTCAGTAGAGTGTTGGCTTCGTGCCGAACTTGCTTCTTGCACTTGTAGATGCATAGCAATAATCTCCAATCGTAGCTTCGTGCCACGTAGGTTAGATGCATGCGTAGAATCAAAACGAGCGATTAGATCAATCCCGCTTCTTACCGTTTCTCACCCTCAATCTGATCATCAGGTAGAGCCTCGTGCTGATAACGTGTTAGACAACCTCGCTATCGAATAGTCCGGGGTTGCCTAATAGATCTAAACTGGAGAACAGAGAGAGAGGGAGAGTGACAATATGAGGAGGAACTGCTCTGCTTTATTATTCTGATTGCGGGTGACCCCCTGCCTTCTATTTATAACCTACAGGTAGGGTTTCGGGAGAGTCCATATGGGCCATGTGGGCCGAGTTTCCTAATTCAAAAGCCAAACTTCACGAATCTTCCTCCGCTCAATATCTATTCTTTTTTTTAAGTTGCTACGTTATTTTTTTTAAAAAAAAAATTGATTCATTACCTGGTCCTTTGTTAATTGTAGTTGTTGTTTGCCCACGACGTCAAAGCAATCAATTGAACGGGTCTTGCCGATGACAACAACGATGGAGACAAAGGAGAAGTGGAACTGATCTACAACATTTGCTATTCACTTCATACGCAATTACATAGTTCGTATAATAATAATCACATGTATACCTGCAGCTGCAATGTGCTACTCATTCCATTGTTATATTGTATTCCAAAAATAATCTCAAAATTCTATTCCATGTTTTCATTTAACATTACAAATTTTATAAGCACCACTCAAAAATAGCCATAGCATTGGCCGAGTCTCGGCTCGGTTGGTTGGTGCGAACAGCGCTCGGCCAACTTGCTTGTGTTTGAGCGTTGCTGGACGCGGGCACATGCGGGCTATGTGCAGCAATTGTGTGGGTGTGTGTGCGTGGGTATGAGTACACTTTTTTAGCTTGGCTGTTGTTGTTTTTTCTTCGGTGAATATTACAGCTTCCCGCCAATTTTCAAAAAGAAAGAAAGAAAGAAAGAAAATACCCATAGCAGGGCGCGAGCACAACACTAGTGGTCACATAATGACAAGTGCTTCATAAACCATGAACTTCCGAAGGTAAACTTGTGCCAAATGTGTTACTCTCTTCGCCACATTCGTACTTTTCTACTTGAAAGATTGTTAAAGTTCGAGCTATTTGGCCGTTGTAGCATAAATTTGATGTCGATTTCACTCAAAAGCACATGAGCGATTGTTCGGCCGGAGTCGGTCTCTGCATCCAGTTGTCAGATTTTTGGCACAAGCATTACAAGTACTAGCTATCTGAACCATGGAGGCATGGAGGCTTCTCGAAGAAATTCTTTCAAGCACCTTCCTGATCGAGCTAATGATTGGATTCATCCTTGCATGCATCCATTTAGCGATGCTTGAATTTATTGTAA
The DNA here is from genome assembly GCA_036346355.1 of Rhipidocladum racemiflorum. Classification (NCBI taxonomy): domain Eukaryota; kingdom Viridiplantae; phylum Streptophyta; class Magnoliopsida; order Poales; family Poaceae; genus Rhipidocladum; species Rhipidocladum racemiflorum. The sequence continues at coordinate 52,324,184 of CM070580.1, forward strand.
ATGCATTTTGGAGACACTATATATGTCTACGAAAATTTTCGTGTGGAAACTTCTACGAACAACACTCCTCACAGAGGTGGCAGTGTCCAACTCTTTCTTTTTCCATAAGGTCGGAAAGTGTGACACTACGGAATGGTGTGACATTATTTATTGTGAATGTTAAGGTCAAAAACTTTATGAAATGTGGAATTAAGGTTAAAACCATAGGGTATGGAGGTTAATAGCGTTTCCGGGCCATTTCCAGGATTTTGGGCCTTTCAGGGGGAGTTTGGGCCTAAAAGAGGGGGTTATGGGTTTTGGTGGGATGGAGTAAGAGTCCATTTAGGACTAGGAATCAGTTTTGGGGCTGGTAAAAGGGGGTTCCCCCTGCCCTTGGGGCGCCCCACTTCTTCCCCCCCTTGGCCCTAGCCGCCGACCTCCTCTCCTCCCCCCTTTGGCCGTGCGCCTCACCCCCCTTGCCTCTTTGTTCCCCACCACTCCACCTCCTCTCCTCCACCCCTTGCTACCCTAGGGTAGCCTCCCCACCCCTCCACCTCGAGGATCCATCCGTTGGAGCGAGGAGCGAGGAGCAAACCGGGAGGAGATCCTTTCAGATTTCGTGCGTATGGCAAAGGTATGGCCATAGGAATCCTTGGGATTGGTCTAGGTACTATTCTAAGGGTGTTTATCAAGTTTTTAGATCAATTGGTGGTGCTGGATTTGATTAGATTAGATGGATTCTTGAGTTGGTCATGTTCTCTGTTTCGGACAGCATGAGCAGTCGACATAGGGTTTGGTTTTTCGCCAATTTAGAATCCGAATTTGGTCATACAGATGTTGAAGAAGTTGTAGATAATTACATTATCTTTCCGTGGATATAAAGAACGTTAAATTCCGATCAGCCGTTTGAAAGTTATGGCTGTTTAACCGAGCGTGTTAAAATCTGTGACATGATTGGAACAGATCACGGTATTTTGTAGATTAAACAACTTTAGACTCTGAATCAGTCTTTCCCTATACCTAGAAAAAGTTGGGAAATTTCCTAAGCTACGCGAGGATGTACTCGTTTAATTGATTCGGAGTCCCAGAGCCCAAGTTATGCCTTTTGGAAGGCTGCTATCCCGACGGGACAGAACCTCTGTTTTTGGGTTTTGCGAGTAGTTGGCAATGTCGGGGTAGATGAGGGTTTGCCTACTGTTTTGTGGACATGATTGTGAGTGTGTGGTACCTATGTGCAGGTGGTGCGACCCCGGGAGTGCCTTCTACTTCCCGCAAATCCGTTGCTTGTGGTCGAGGCAAGTGTATTGTAATGGATAGCGGTTTGTAGGTTGCTTGTTGAGAATAGATGAAATTGGATATATGATATGATCACATGCCATGCTTTAATGATTGCCAATGATATGATGAATATGCTTACTATGTTATGATGCCATGTGTTAATGTAAGAGTGATTTATGATGTTGGCATATTTGCATACATGACATGGCATGATACATGGCCCGGGCGGTGAGAAAGTCATAACTAATCCGGGGAAGGTTGGTGAGAAAGTTATGACTATTCCGGAGAGCCAATGAGTAAGTCCTACATCGTGATTCCATTCACCGCGGTGAACAGAAGCGAGGAGTAGGCACCCTCCATCTTCGGGATGGAAGGGGGGAGAGGGTGCACACCGACGGGTGTGTACTCAACCATACCGGTATGAGTTTCCAAGGAGACATGAGCATCGCATTGCACTTCATACATATTGATGATGATGAAAACGATATGTGATCATGAATGAGATGATACATGATGTGAGTTGTTGAAGCCATGTAATTTTTTATGTTTGTACCATTGCAATATACTTGCTGAGTGATGAACTCACGCTTGTGTTTATGTTGTTTTCTTTTAGGTACCATGAATCCGATATGTGGGAAAGGGAGCTAGTCACACGTCATCACTTAGCATCACACATTTAAACAATGACATGTTCCTTCCCTTATGGTTATGGTTAATTCATTGAGCTAAACTGTGGTTTTGATGATTCGTTGGTCGTTATGAGTAATTGATTAGTCCATATTTGTCATGTGATGGATAGAATTTATATCCTTAGTGGTATGGTGGCTGTTATGAGTAATTGATTAGTCCATTTGATCATGTTATTGCTATCGTTCATTATGCCATATTGACATGTTATTATTGTTGTTGTTTCAATTCATGTTAAAACAAAGGAGATGCTGCCGAAATCTCGGTTTTTAGCATGTGCGCCTTTGCTGGAATTTATGTTTAATTATGGTATTTAGATGTTGTTTAGCCTTTGTTTGGTAGCATTCAGGCATAGTAAATGCCGGGGTGTTACAGTTGGTATCAGAGCAGGCTGTAGGTCCTTGGAATATGTATTTTTAGTATCATACCTTAGGTTACAACTAAAATGTGATGTGGAATAACTTAGAAACACGGCTTAGGTTTTTACTAAAATTTTGTCATAGGATAGCAACATTAAAACTTGCAAAAGTGGTATAACTAATCTAAAATTTGACACACATGGATGCACAGTAGGAAAAGGGCATGGGTATCGTTTCCTTACGCTTAAATGTTGTATTTAAGCTTTGATGTTGAATGCTTCATTTGACAATGCATGTTGTTATGTCTATGAGATAAATGATTGAATTGCTCTTGTTGTTGTGATAGAGTGGGGTTGTGGTGCCGAAGGGTTCGGTCACCTCTTTTTGTTCATAGTAAGGGTGAGGTTTGACGGTGTGGCCGGTTAGCGCCATCACCGAAGAACTATTAACCCCTGTAGGAAAAGAGTGCTTACCCTTTATGTCGTAGATCGGGTAGTTGACTGGAGTCAAATAGAAGAGTTTGGTGGTGGATTCCTTCGGATGATCTTTATCGTTATGTGGTCGGTCTTGGTTGGTTTTCTTGGTTTTAGTTGATGGAAACCAAAAGAAAAGTGTTTGGTATTGGTTTTTCGCGGATCGTTCCGTATGCGGTGTGTGGTTTTGTCTTCCTTGGTTGAAGACGAAGAAGAGGAGTCTAGTGTTGCGCTTCTTTTGGGCGTCTTTCCAGTTTTGATGCTTAGTTTGTTGATGGCTTTATGGGGAGGAAGCATTCAATTTATTTCTGTGTTTGACTTTCTCCGAGGTTAAAGGAGTTATTGAGGTGCTATGCCAGACCTGGTTGTCAGGGCTGAAGTTCTGTGGCTTTGTAGGAGTAAGTGGTGTTTGATTTCGTCATTTTTTTTCTGGTTTGAGAAATCATCTTTGAAAACCCTTCTTGTTTCGTGAAAGTTTGGGGTTTGGTGTTAAGGTTTTATTTGCAAAGGTTATTTGATCGCATGGTTCCCTCTTGTGGGAGCCTTTGAGGTTTAAAAGTGTTTTGGAAAATTCCTTTGGATGACCAAGTTTGGGTTTGTCTCATTGCAATTTTGAGAGTCATGTTTCCTTATGAATTTGGGATGAGTTTTAAAACTAAAATGCTGCAAACAAAGTAAGTAGTCTTTTGACTGAAATCGTTTGTCCCTAGTAAGAATTGTTGTTTAGCATGTTATGTAGCATGTACCAATGTGGTTTATGGGATGAGGTATTGTTAAGTTAATTTGTGAGTTGAAACAATTCAATGCGGTTGTTACCTCTAGCTTGAAAATAAATAGACTACTAGTGTTGTAGTTTGCTCTTAGCGAGAATGATTAAATGTGTTAATGTACATGCTTAGAATATGTTGCTTTGTTATAAAAATGCTTATGACCCCCGATTATGTTTAAAGTTTTAAACCCTGATGCATAGTTGAAACATTAAGATGATGTAGACTGCTGTTATGGTTAAAGAAACTTTGCTGATTGTTTAAAGATGCTCTAATCTAGTGGATTATGTAATATCCCGAGTATTTCTATACTCAAGCCACTGTACATTTGTACTCAAACGCTGTTCAATAATACACTGTGCTTGTGTATTTCCGTATCTTGAGTGAACATACTTGCTTGGGATCAGAAAGAACCCTTCAACTTAAGTAATTTCGCTCATAAGCAAATTCGAATTAGGTTGGGCAAGTGCTCAGGACTTATTAACTTCCAAAATACTTTGGGACAATTAGTAATCAACCCCTGGAAGCGTTAGCCGCCAAGGCCCAAGTTCAAAAGTTCTGGGATGTCCGAGTATCCGGATCCACACTGAGAGACCGGATCCAACCCGAATGTCCGACAAAGTCCGAGTGTCCGGATTGGGCTGGTCGAAGGGTCCAACCCCGGAGGTCCGACCAATGTCCGGAGGTCCCGGGTTAGTGTTACTGAAGACTTAACCCGAGTCTCCGGGTTGAGTCCGGAGAGTCCGTATTGGCGTGGGGTTTTGTATAAAAGTCCCATTTCGTGGCTCCTTCCATTCTTTCTTCTTCTACTTTGGTTTCCCCACTTCCTGGTGTGTTCTCTCCACCACCCCGAGCTCCTTCCAATGAGCCACCGGCCTGGTGACCCTCCCCGGTGACTCCTCCATCTCGGTGTGCTCCTCCCCAAGCCGTTATTCCCCATCCTCCACCCGGCGTTGCTCCTCCTCCATCTTCCTTGGAGGTAAGCTTTTCTTAGGGTTTGATTCAAGGGATTCTTGGGTTCTAGAGTCGCTTCATGGTGGGATTAGGACTTAGGTTTGGATTTGGGAGGCTAGGGTTGAACTTGGATTCTAGGGTTTTGGGTGTAGTGGTTTTAGGGGTTGAAAATAGGATTGGGATTAGTGAATGTGGTATGCTAGAGTGGTAGATCGGGTAGTAGTAATGTCGATTTAAGGAGTTGTTAGTGGAGTTAGAGATTTGGCGGGTTAGCTGACAAGCCGTAGAATCGGCTAGCTCGGAGCTCCTTCCGGCCGCTAGGTGTACGAAAGTCGAGATCGGGTCAGCGTGAAGTTGTAGGAAGTGGTAAGGTCTCCGCCTCGTCGAGTTGGACCAAATGCCCTAGGACCGGAGTATCCGGCATATGGTCCGGAGTGTCCTGATTGTCCGAGTATCCGGACGAAACGGTCCGAGTGTCCGCCTATCCGACTGTCCGGATGCAAAACCCGGATCGTCCGGTTAGTCGTCCGGCCGTGTTGTGTTGTCCGAAAAGGCGCTGCTTTCTTCAGGGTTTCTTGGTTGTACTTCATTCTTGTGTATTGCATGCACTTCATGGTGCATTTAAAACTTTCTTTGCTAAGTTGTATTTCTTTCGCTGCTTTTGTTGCTTTGACCGATTAGAGGCTAGCGAAGTCGCAAGCCACGAACAACCCGAGCATCATCCCGACATCACCGAAGTGCAACAACAAGGCAAGCACCTCCTTGACCATCTTGAAACCTATATTTCACGATGTCTACTTTGATTTCTCAAACCATATGCATTGTTTATATTCAGAAATTGCTGGTTTGTGGGAATGGTAGATATACTCTCCATTTGGTGGTTTCCTCAATTTAATTCCCTGAGATCATTGATAACCTTAGTAGGGTTAGACAATTTAATAAAATGTCACTTGGGTATAAACGATTTAGTAATTGCATACGCTAGACATCGCAATAGAGGTGAGCAAAGTCAGTCCTTACCAAATGCTCAAAATTATGATAAATGTAATTGGTTTTGGAAAAGTTTTGGAAATGTGAATCGTAAAGGTATATTGGTAAAAATGTGAAGTGTCTAGTTGGTAATTAGACTTGGCTGAGGTATAATATGTGCTAGTTAAACATGGTGGTGATTGGTTGGCGAGTTAAGTGGAGTTCCCCGCTGAGTCACTAGGCAAAAATATAAGGACCGAACTTGTGACGGTTTTTGAATTGAACACCGTGCAACGTCACAATGCTGGGATGGGGCAGCCTATTCTAGTACTTGAAGTGTGAGGGGATAGCCATGCCTCGTTGGTAGGTCAAGAGTGGACCTTTTCCTGTTGAGCAAATAAGCCGGTGTGTGTGTCCTCACGACTACCAGTATGCGCCTTCGTGTAAAGCGCTTTGTACTTTTGCAGCAGTGGAATCGCCTCCAGCTCATGTTTGTTGATACAATCTGTACGCTTTGCTATGGGGTAATGCCGCTGCCAACACCCGTCGTCACGATGAGTATTCCGTGGTACCGAGTGGTGGTTGGCCTCTTATCGCCATAGTAGTGATTTGTCGCCACCGTGCTGGGTGTGGCTATAACCTCAACGATGGGAAAGAATAGATCATTCTTGTATATCGGATACCTCGTATCGCGTGCGGTACCCGGATGACAGGATGCAAGTCCGAGTTGTGTTTGGGTAAAGTGCGCAAACTCGGCAGAGTATCAAATAATTCTAATCGATTAGCCGTGCTCACGGTTATGAGCAATCTTCTCTAATCATATCAAGTATAGAGATTTGGTTTGGTTTTGAAAACGAAAATCTATTTCGGAGCTCGTATAAAGTATGGTGGAATGGTACTTGATGGGATTGTGGATATGTGTATATGATTCTCGATGGGATTATGTATGGATGTCGATTCGTATCCCGGGCCATGCATGGATGGTGGCAGTCAGGAGCTCGCTTGTTACGTGATATCAGAATATGTTTTATTCAAACTACTGCGTCTTTCAAATTAAGTATTACTTTTCGATGAACTATTTTAAATCCAGCTTTTCCGCAATTAACCCAAAGGTAGAAGCTTTATCCCGTTGAATCAGCCTGCATTTATTTATATTTCCATACACTAAAGTCTTGCGAGTACATACGTGTACTCACCGCTGTCGCTAACCCCTTTTTTCCACAGAGGAAGGTAATGATGATGTCCTCGATGATGGCGCAGCCCTTTCTCGCGAGTGTTATGGGCTTCAGAGTCCCTCCCTCCAGTCAGTAAGAGCCTCGTGGTGGTCGCACCAAGGCCGGGTTGTCTTTCTTTGTTTCCGCTGTCGCATTACTTCTTTTGGTTTCTGTAATACTTTGTTCAAGGTTTACACCTGGCTTATGTAAATTATCGTAGTTTATCCTTCCGGGTGCCTTGGTACTCGTGTTGTTGGTACGCGATATCGGGCTACCGATCCAGGGATCCGTGATCGATGCATGCACCGGGTCCGGTTAAGGGTTCTGATCCCGCCGATCGAATTTTTAGGTTCAGATCTTCGTGTCGAGGCTTCCTTGCTGTTATACGGTGCTATACGCTACGAGACTGGCGTGACAAGACGGTATAGGAAGAGGGGGTCCTCACAACAATGGGGTATCGAGCCATATTGACTGCAGGAGGACTTAGTTAGCCTGGACGTTAGACTTAGGGGATGCATTTTTCTTCTCAAAATTTATTTTGAAGTACAAAACTCTATTTTCAAAGTGTAGAATGCTATTCTTGTCCATTCTATAGCTTTTCGCTTATCTACTCTTCAAATGAATCTGATCTTAATCCAAATTTCAAAAAATTGTTTCCTTCTTCTATCCTGCTCAAAGGATTAAGAGGAATGCGGTTTTAGCTAAGAATGGGTTAAGGATAGATGTTTGTGGTTGTAATTAGGGTTATTTGTCGCTTCTTGAGTTGGTTTTTTGAATTGGTTCTTATGCTTCTTTGAATGAATGCTTGTAGTGTGTTTGTGTTTATGAGTGCATCCTTTGGGGATCAATCATTCTGCACTTGATTTGCAATGCTTAGTTGACTCAATGGCATTTCAGATGCCTCCCGAAGAGAATAGCAGCGGCGCTTTCCAGCAAATTGATGATGCCGGGAGCGTGGCAAAGGCAGTTGGGAGCTGGGCCCAACAGCGGGTCCCTACCGTGGGTCACCTTCGGCCTCGCCTACATGCCCAGAGTGAGGAGCTCCCTCCACCTCCTCCTCGCTCCCGATATGGCTGCACTCATGTTGCAGCACTCAGCTCATGGAGCTGATGGTCCGTGCTGTCCAGTGGCAAAGAATAATGGCAGAAGAAATGTTAGCCTTCGCTGCCCTGAGTTCCAAACTAACTCGACCGCCGAGCTTTTCTTCAGCTACAGATCCGATGGAGGCAGAGGATTGGCTTAGCTTACATGGAGGGGAAGTTGGAGTTAGTCGGTTGCACCGATGCGGAGAAGGTTCGCACACCGCCTACTACCTCCAGTGGACCGGCACCTTCGTGGTGGAGCAGCTTCAGGGCTGTTCGCCTGCAGATCGTGTCACCACATGGGCAGAGTTCAAGACGCTTTCGCTCCTTCCATGTTCCCAGCCGGGCTTGATCGAGATCAAGAAGCGGGAGTTCTACGACCTTCGCCGTGGGTCTATGGCGTTGATGGACTACCTCCACCGCTTCAACCATTTGTCACGCTATGTTGTCGATGAGGTGACCACCGAGGCTAGGAGAGTGACATTGTTCAAGGAGCACCTCACCGAGGAGATCCGTTTCAGATCGCCGGTCATGACATTCCTAGCCTGCAGGTCTTGGTGGGCAAGGCCATTAGCATTGAGGGATGGCGCCAAGGCGCTTATGGAGAGCCGCAAGCGCAGGGTGGGCAGCCGGGCCAACAAGGACCTTCCAGACTCCGCACTCACCTCGGGCTCTGGCTTTCCAGCCGCCGCAGTTCAGAGGTCTCAGGGCTTACCTCCGCCCTGCCCAGAGTTCGTGCACCACCAAGCCGCCCAAAGGTGCCAGCTTGGGGTCCCAGAACCCATTTGACCATATCACTTGTTTCGCCGCGTCGAAGGGCCACTATACTGCCAAAGGTCAGGTCCGAAAGCAGCAGCAGCAAATGACAAATAGTGCACCAGCCCGTCCCTGTGGTCACCTGGTGGGCGTGGGAGTGGGCGTCAGACGCCTTGCCTCCCGAAAGAAGCTTCACCCGGGCCATGGTCACTCGAATGTGGCCACCGCAGAGGAGGCAGCAAGACTCAGATGTGGTGTTGGGTACGTTGTCTGCTCATTCCGTACCGCTTTGGTATTATTTGACTCTCGAGCGCCGTGATTCCTTTATTTCTTCACGCTTGTTGTTCAAAGATGAGGTCTGCTTTGTACCTCGAGAAGTACTTGTTGATCCGCTCGCCTCGATCCGCTTTTGATCGCCGAGCTTGTGAGTCCAGGGTTAGAATTGAGATCAATGGGGTAGAATTTCGGGTGATCTTATCAACATTGAGACGCTGTGTCTTGATGTGATTCTCGGTATGGATCGTTGTCCAAGCATCAGGGCATATTGATTGTGCCAGAGATCTGCTTTCATTAGTCAACCCCGATGGCATTGTTGGCTACCTTTTCTTCGCTCGCAGGCGCAGCCTTTGCTCGCGTTTTTCGTTCGGGACTACCAGGTACCGGTGGTGTGTGAGTACTCCTGATGTGTTCCTCGATGAGTCAGCTGTGTTTGCCACCGATCGTGATTTGGAGTTCATCATCGATCTCTTACCTGGCACTTCTCCAATTTCTAAGCGTCCCAGACAGATGCTCTGATGAGCTGATCGAGTTGAAGATTCAGCTCAAGGAGCTTAGAGAAGGGGTTCATTCGGCCCCGCTTCTTCTCCGGGGCAGCCTGGGCTGCTTGTGAAGAAGAAAGACGGCACTCTTCGCATGTGCGTGATTAATGGCCGTTGAATGAGGTCATCAAGAACAAGTATCCTCTCCTCGATCGATGATTTGTTTGACCAATTAGGCGAGCTCGAAGTTTTCTCCAAAATAGACTTGAGATCCGGCTATTTTCACTCCAAGATCCGCCCGAGGATATCGTGGAAGACCGCATTCACCACTCGCTACGGTCAGTACGAGTACACGCTTGCTTGGCCTCACCAATGCACCAGCCCACCTTCATGAACTGGCGAACAAAGTCTTCATGGAGTTCCTTGATAGATTTGTGGTGGTGTTCATTGATGACATCCTCATATACTCTAAGGATGATGATGAGCACGCACTTCACTTGCATATGGTGCTTTAGCAAGCTTCATGAGCATCGCCAGTGCCAAGTTCAAGTAAGTGCGAGTTCCTGGCTCAAGCAAGTGGAGTTTCCGGGCATGTCCTGGCTGTGGCGGGGTAGCAGCTTGATCCACGCAAGGTACAAGATTTACTCAATTGGGAGCAGCCCAAGAATGTCCCCCGAGATTCGGAGTTTTCGGTCTTGCCGGATACTATCGCCGGTTTATCGAGAATTTCTCCAAAATTGCTAAACCAATGACGCTATTACTCAAGAAGGAGAAGAGATATGAGTGGTCGCCCGATTGTGAGTCCAGCTTTCCAAGAGTGAAGAATAGACTCACCATCGCACTGCTGTTGGTCCTTCCCGACATTCACAAGAACTTCGATGTCTATTGTGATGCATCCTGCCTTGGACTTGGTTGTGTGTTGATGCAGGAGGGCAAAGTGGTTGCTTATGCTTCTCGACAGCCTAAAGCCTCATGAAGCCAATTACCCGACGCATGATTTGGAGCTTGCGTGTTGTTCATGCTCTCAAGTTGTGGCGACATTATCTCAGAGGGAAACAGATGTGAGATCTACAATCGACCACAAAAGCTTAAAGTACTTCTTTTTCGCAGCCAGATCTGAATTTGAGACAGGCCGATGGCTAGAGCTGATCAAAGACTATGATTTGGGTATTCATTACCATCCTCGGCAAGGCGAATGTGGCTGCAGATGCCCTCGCCGCAAGTTGCACACACCGTGAATGCCTTGGGTGTCATTGGCCGCCTCACCAAGTTGAAGAGTTTCAAGCTCAATCTAGAAGTGGTTGAGTATGGTTACGTCTGCTTTAGCCGTACAACCCACTTCTAGAGTCTCATTCAGTGCACTCAACTACAAGATGATGCTGTGATTGAGATTAGACGCCAGCTTGACTAAAAATGGCGCATCTCCGTGTTTTTCTGTGAAGTCCAATGGGCTGATCTTGCATGGGCAAAGCAGGTGTATGTCCTCGATAATGTTGAGATCAAGGGTTGATCCCCGCTAAGCTCATGATACTCCTCTCTCGTTCCATCCCGGGCAGCACCAAGATGTACCAGACCTCGCAGTACCCTGGTGGCCAGGTATGAAGAAGGAGATCGCGGCTCATGTGGCGATTGTGATGTGTGCCGTGTCAAGGCTGAACATCAAAGGCCACCTGGATTACTTCAGCCATTGCATCCCTCGAGTGGAAGTGGGAAGAGATTGGGATGGATTTCATTACGCCTACTAAGGTCCTCCAATCGTCACGTAATTTATTTGGGTGATCATTGACCGTCCGACCAAGGTAGCTCATTTCATTCCGCTTCATACCACCTATTCGGGAGCTAAGCTAGCGAACTCTATTTGCGTAATATTGTTCTACCCATGGAGTTCCAAAAGTCATAATCTCTCAATCGCGGGTTCGCAAGTTCACCTCCAGATTTTGGGAGAGTTTGCAGTCCATTCTGGCACTAAGCTATCCTTCAAGATAGCTTACCATCCCCAAACTGACGACAGACGGAAAGGGCAAACCAAATCCTTGAAGACATGCTAAGGGCTTGTGTGTCGTGCTACAGCAAGTCGTGGGAGAAATGCTTGCCATTTGCCGAGTTCTCCTACAACAAATACCATCAAGTCGGGCCGATGTCGCTTCGAGGCTCTTTATGGCAAGAAGTGCAGAACACCACCGCTTTTGGTCCGAGGTTGGTGAGAGGCAATTCTTCGGGCCAGCCATGATTGAAGAGGCCAAAGGCAAGTTAGCTTGATTCGAGACCGGCCGAGAGAAGCTGGCCTCGCCGAAGAGCTATGCTGATCGCCGGCCGTCGCGAAGTTGAGCTTTGAGGTGGGTGACTTTGTCTACCTCAAGTTGTCTCACCACTCCGCAGACTCGCAGATTTTCAAGTCCGCGGGAAGCTAGCCCCGCGATACATCGGTCCGCTCCGGATTTTTGAGAAGGTTGGTGTTGTGGCTTATCGGCTTGAGCTACCGCCACATCTTTCTGACATTCACGATGTGTTCCACGTGTCCCAATTGAAGAAGAGTCTTCTGTTCCATCGAAGTTACCCAATTGGACCATCTTGATTTGCAGCCTGATCTTTCGTGACGAGAGTATCCAAATCCAGATTCTCGAGACAATTGAGCGCCACACTCGCAAATGCTTATCAAGATGCTCAAGGTCCAAAGGAGCAACCATTCGAAGATGAAGCCACGTGGAGCCGTGAAGACCATATTCAGTGCAGAATACCCTCAATTTCTTCTTCGAGAGAATTAGCAACTTTATGGACGAGATTTTTGTAAGGGGGTAGATCAGAATATCCCGAGTATTTCTATACTCAAGCCACTGTACATTTGTACTAAACGCTGTTCAATAATACACTGTGGCTTGTGTATTTCCAGATCTTGAGTGAACATACTTGCTTGGGATCAAAGAACCCTTCAACTTAAGTAATTTCGCTTCATAAGCAAATTCGAATTAGGTTGGGCAAGTGCCTGTGACCCTATTAACTTCCAAAATACTTTGGGACAATTAGTAATCAACCCTGAAGCGTAGGCCGCCAAGGCCCAAGTTCAAAAGTTCGGATGTCCGGAGTATCCGGATCCACACTCGGAGATCCGATCCAACTCCGAATGTCCGGACAAAGTCCGAGTGTCCGGATTGGGCTGGTCAGTCCAACTCCGGAGTGTCCGACCAATGTCCGAGTGTCCGGGTTAGTGTTATCTGAAGACCCCAACCCGAGTCTCCGTTGAGTCCGAGAGTCCCAGATGGGCGTGGTTTTGTATAAAAGTCCCATTTCGTGGCTCCCTTCCATTCTTTTTCTTCTTCTACTTTGGTTTCCCCACTTCCTTGGTGTTCCTTCTCCACCACCCGAGCCTCTTCTCCAAATGAGCCACCGCCGTGACCTCTCCCTGACTCCTCCATCTCGGTGTGCTCCTCCCTTAAGCCGTCATTCCCCATCCTCCACCCTGCTGTTCTCCTCCTCCATCTTCCTTGGAGGTAAGTTTTTCTCTTAGGGTTTGATTCAAGGGATTCTTGGGTTCTAGAGTCGCTCATGGTGGGATTAGGACTTAGGTTTGGATTTGGGAGGCTAGGTTGAACTTGGATTCTAGGTTTTGGGTGTAGTGGTTTTAGGGTTGAAAATAGGATTGGGATTAGTGAATGTGGTATGCTAGAGTGGTAGATCGGGTAGTAGTAATGTCGTATTTAAGGAGTTGTTAGTGTGAGTTAGAGATTTGGCGGGTTAGCGACGCTCGTGAGAATCGGCTAGCTCGAGCTCCTTCCGGTTCGCTAGGTGTACAAAGTCGAGATCGGGTCACGCGGAAGTTGTAGGAAGTGGTAAGGTCTCCGTCCTCGCCGAAGTTGGACCAAATGCCCTAGGACCGAGTATCCGGGCATATGGTCCGAGGTCCGATTGTCCGGAGTATCCGGACAAACGGTCCGGAGTAACCGGCCTATCCGGATTGCCCGGATGCAAACCCGACCGTCCGGTTAGCTTTCGTCCGGCCGTGGTTGTGTTGTCCGAAAAGGCTGCTTTCTTCAGGGTTTCTTGGTTGTACTTCATTCTTGTGTATTGCATGCACTTCATGGTGCATTTAAAACTTTTCTTTGCTAAGTTGTATTTCTTTCTGTCGCTTTTGTTGCTTTGACCGATTAGAGGTTAGCGAAGCTCGGCTTCGCTCGAACAACCCGAGCATCATCCCGACATCACCGAAGTGCAACAACAAGGCAAGCACCTCCTTTGACCATCTTGAAACCTATATTTCACGATGTCTACTTTGATTTCTCAAACCATATGCATTGTTTATATTCAAATTGCTAGTTTGTGGGAATGGTAGTATATACCCTGATTTGGTGGTTTCCTCAATTTAATTCCCGAGATCATTGATAACCTTAGTAGGGTTAGACAATTTAATAAAATGTCACTTGGGTATAAATCGATTTAGTAATTGCATACGCTAGACACTGCAATAGAGGTGAGCAAAGTCAGTCCTTACCAAATGCTCAAAATTATGATAAATGTAATTGGTTTTGGAAAAGTTTTGGAAATGTGAATCGAAGGTATATTGGTAAAAATGTGAAGTGTCTAGTTGGTAATTAGACTTGGCTGAGGTATAATATGTGCTAGTTAAACATGGTGGTGATTGGTTGGCGAAGTTAAGTGGAGTTCCCCGCTTGAGTCACTAGGCAAAAATATAAGGACCGAACTTAGACGGTTTTTGAATTGAACACTGCGGCAAATCACATGCCGGGATGGGGCAGCCTATTCTAGTACTTGAAGTGTGAGGGGATAGCCATGCCTGCTTGGTAGGCGAAGAGTGGATCTTTTTCCTCGTGTTGAGCACTAAGCGCGGTGTGTGTGTCCTCACGACCAGATGCGCCTTCGTGTGTGCGCTTGTACTTTTGGCAGCAGGAATCGCTCCGTTCATGTTTGTTGATACAACGGTACGCCTTTGCTATGGGTAATGTCGGCCAACAATTTGCCGTCACACGATGAGTATTCCGTGGGTCGCCGAGTGGTGGTTGGCCTCTTATCGCCATAGTAGTGGATTTGTCGTCACCGGCCGGGGTGTGGCTATAACCTCAACGATGGGAAAGAATAGATCATTCTTGTATATCGGATACCTGTATCGCGTGTACCCTGGATGACAGGATGCAAGTCCGAGTTGTGTTTGGGTAAAGTGCGCAAACTCGCAGAGTATCAAATAATTCTAATCGATTAGTCGTGCTCACAAGCATGAGCAATCTTCTAATCATATCAAGTATAGAGATTTGGTTTGGTTTTGAAAACGAAAATCTATTTCGGAGTCGGTATAAAGTATGTGGTGGAATGGTACTTGATGGGATTGTGGATATGTGTATATGATTCTCGATGGGATTATGTATGGATGTCGATTCGTATCCCAGTTGCGACCATGGATGGTGGCAGCTGTGGAGCTCAGTTGTTACGTATACTGTAAATATGTTTTATTCAAACTGCTGTCTTTCAAATTAAGTATTACTTTTCGATGAACTATTTTAAATCCAAATTTTCGCAATTAACCCAGCAGTAGAAGCTTTATCCTCGTTGAATCAGCCTGCATTTATTTATATTTCCATACACTAAAGTCTTGCGAGTACATACGTGTACTCACCTGCTGCTAACCCTTTTTCCACAGAGAGGAAGGTAATGATGATGTCCGGATGATGGCGAGCCCCTTTTCTCATGAAAGTGTTGCGTTATAAGCCAGAGTCCTCTCCTCCAGCCAAGAGCCTGGGGTGGGTCAATTACCTGCGCCGGTTGTCTTTCTTTTGTTTCATTGCCGCTTTACTTCTTTTGGTTTCAGAATACTTTGTTCAAGGTTTACACCCAGCTATGTAAATTATCGTAGTTTATCCTTCCGTTGCCTTGGTACTGTGTTGTTGGTACGCGATATCGGGCTACCGATCCAGGATCCAAGATCGATGCATGACAGCACCGTCCGGTTGGGTTCGATCCCGCGATCGAATTTTTAGGTTCAGATCTTCGGTGTCGAGGCTTCCTGTTGCTATACGGTGCTATACGCTACAGTAGACGGCGTACAGTACGGTATAGGAAGAGGGGGTCCTCACAGATTAATAGGGAAATGTAATCGTGTTGACTAGTGACTTTAATTTGGAAGTTGATTAGAGTTGCTATTTACGTTGTTGCAAACTACTAGTATATTTGGAAGTATGCAATTGTGTCTCTACAATGCTAGTATTGATATCAATTGAGAAGACATAAGACTTATTGCTAATGATGTTGTTAAGGGCAGTGTTAATGCTAGTATTCAATCTATTTTAAATAGTGGGAGTATGTTGTGTGGTGGTAATTTGTTATGACCTATGTATAGGGTAGCTAAAAGTAATGTTGTTGGTTGATGAATATGCCCTTTTGTTGCTTTTGATGACTAAGTAGTGGTGGTAACTGTTTAGATTACTCGTTGGAAAACCATGGTTAAAATAGAGGAAGATTTTAACATGTTGCGATGGAGTGAGCTTTGGATAATTAACATGATAAATGCTCTTATCCTTAATGAAAGTATAACTTAGAGTCTCACTTATGAATTCTTCCCTATGGAGATAATATTTACATATTGAAGTCGTTGTTTAACTGAATAAGGTTCGGTTGTCGAGACGTGAACATATAGGAGGTATGAAATTTATATGTTGATCTTGCTGAAAGATTTGTTGAAGTACTATGTTTCAAATTTAGAATAAGATGTATTATGTTTTGGTGATCCGTGGGGATCATGTCAATGTAGTCTTGGTTGGGTGCCTTTGTGATAGGCATCTTAAACCTTATTTAAAAGTGTTGGGAATGGTAACTAGAGAAAGAAATTGTTATGTAAATGTTGTTAAATCCGGTTGGACTCTTTTGATGAGTAAATAGTGATTATTGAATGCTTAAATGGTAAGTGCTGTGGAATATGAGTTATAGTGGGTTTCATGTTGAGCTGTTGTTTAAAACCTTTTGAACTGGTGTGGTTGTTTGCCATTTTGGTTGAATGCTTTCGGTCAAGGTGTTCCATATGCTGTGTTTCAGAGTTTCCCTAAAACTCGTAGAAATTGGTGCAAATATTTGGTTTTTGCTAATTTGTTTAGTTGGTGCTATGAGTATGGATTTACACCTCAAAAGTTTTTGAGTCGATCGCGCCCTTTCGCTCGTCAGACCGAATTATCTTTGGAATTAATTTTAAAAGGAAGCAGATGGTCATAAAGGGTTGTGTTGGAAACTTTTGAGTTCAGCCCTTGATGTGTAACTCTGTTTGGCTTGAGTTGGAGTCATTTGGAAAATGTGTCTGGTGTGCGGATGTTTCACAAGTCTGATTTTTATGAATGTTTCATAAGTGAATTTGGTTAGTGAAGAGTTTTCTTTTGGGGATTGAGTTTCCCTCTCTTTTGATAAAATTTATGGCGGTTGTGTGTGCAGATGTTTGACTTTGGAGTCGATGTTATGTTCCGAAGGGTTGAGTTTGATTTTGCGAGATTTTGCAAGGTTAGTTTTAAATGGATGATGGGTTTTCACACGATGTGGTGTTTTGTTGTTAACGATGTTGCCGTCATAGTCTATATGATTTAGCGCAACCGTCAGTGTTATGTGTATTTCAATCATGTGATACCGAGGGAGAAGTCTTTTGGTGAATGACTTTTCGGTATGGTTGTTATATGATGAATGAATGGTGAAAAGTAAACAAGACATCGTGTATAGATGTTAAATGATAAAAGAGTCGTTGAGCCAGGTCGGTGAGAAAGTCATATATGGAGATATGACTAATCCGGAGTGCTCTTGAAGAATGTGCATTCATGTCATGAAACGAGATTTCCCTTGCTTTCTAGTATGAAAAGAAAAGAATGAATAATTTCTGGTGTTGGTTGTGGTGAAGGGATGTGTGTTTCCTTTGCGTTTTGGCTTAGGAAATTAAAATGAATACTCTCTGGTTGTTGTCGAATCCTTTCCAAAGTGGTTTTAGCGCTTTGGGGTTTGAGTTGTTGGATGAGGGCCACTTGGGTTCATGTTTATGGTTGAGCTCACTCAATGATTGTGCTCTTTATCGTGGTCCTTTGAGTGGAAGGTTGTGTATGACTCAATGCAAACATTCGTGGAGAATTGTGTCGTTGAGGTGTTTCTCGGTAGGGTTGATTAAATTATTAGTGGGCCACTTGGTGGTTGCTAGTGATCGCTTTTCCTTTTGAAGTGTATTGGATCTTTTTATCGTTGGGCAATGAGCGAGTTATGTCAACCGCAGAGGAACGATCGGTCGTTTCTGTTGAGCGAGTCTTAAGGATCCTGGATGTAAAGTAAGTTGTTCCTTCTGGTGGTAATCTTAGAGCGGTGTCTCTCCGGTTTCGCGTCGTCTTGAGTACAAGGAACCTTAGAGGGGAGTTTGGTACCGTGTTTTTCTGGAGAGTAGCTTGAGTTAAAGGGATCGGGCACTTCAGTGCCAAGGAATGCTTAGAACGGGGAGTTTGAGACCGTTTTCTTTTGTGGGCTGTTGAGGTTTTATCTTACCGCTTGGGGACGTGCTGAGACCGTGTGTGAGTACTTTCTGTTTCAATGTTGAGTAAAGTTCTCGCAAGTTTTGATTGTGAGTTATCTTTAGAGCTGTCGGTCTTTGATCCTTAGCTCCTTGCCTCTTAGTGCTGGCTGGTGCAAATCATAGGGGCTTCTAAGCGGGTTCTGAGGCGTGAACCATAACTCCCTTTGATTTGATTGTTTGCGAAGTGGCGTGTCTCGGATTCGGGGTCGAATCCTGTTGAAGGGGGGAAGAATGTGATACTACAGAATGGTGTGACATTATTTATTGTGAATGTTAAGTCAAAAACTTTATGAAATGTGGAATTATGGTTAAAACCATAGGGTATGGAGGTTAATAGCGTTTTCGGGCCGTTTCCAGGGTTTTGGTCCTTTCCGGGGGAGTTTGGGCCTAAAAGAGGGGGTTGTGGGCTTTGGTGGGATGGAGTAAGAGTCCATTTAGGACTAGGAAACAGTTTTGGGGCTGGTAAAAGGGGGTTCCCCCTGCCATTTGGGCGCCCCATCCCCTCTTGTGCGCCCCACTTCTTCCCCCCCTTGGCCCTAGCCGCCCACCTCCTCTCCTCCCCCCTTTGGCCGTGCGCCTCCACCCCCCCTTGCCTCTTTGTTCCCCACCACTCCACCTCCTCTCCTCCACCCCTTGCTGCCCTAGGGTAGCCTCCCGACCCCTGCACCTCGAGGATCCATGCGTTGGAGTGAGGAGCGAGGAGCGAACCGGGAGGAGATCCTTTCAGATTTCGTGCGTCGGGCCAAGGTATGGCCATGGGAATCCTTGGGATTGGTCTAGTTACTGTTATAAGTGTGTTTATCAAGTTTTTAGATCAGTTGGTGGTGCTGGATTTGATTAGATTAGATGGATTCTTGAGTTGGTCACGTTCTCTGTTTCGGACACCATGAGCAGTCGACCTAGGGTTCAGTTTTTCGCCAAATTTAGAATCCGAATTTGGTCGTACGGATGTTGAAGAAGTTGTAGATAATTTCATTATCTTTCTGTGGATATAAAGAACGTTAAATTCCGATCAGCTGTTTGACAGTTATGGCTGTTTTACCGAGCGTGTTAGAATCTGTGACGTGATTGGAACAGATCACGGTATTTTGTAGATTAAACAACTTTATACTCCGAATCAGTCTTTCCCTATACCTAGAAAAAGTTGGGAAATTTCCTAAGCTACGCGAGGATGTACTCGTTTAATTGATTCGGAGTCGCAGAGCCCAAGTTATGCCTTTTGGAAGGCTGCTGTCCCAACGGGACAGAACCTCTGTTTTTGGGTTTTGCGAGTAGTTGGCAATGTCGGGGTAGATGAGGGTTTGCCTACTGTTTTGTGGACATGATTGTGAGTGTGTGGTACCTATGTGCAGGTGGTGCGACCCCGGGAGTGCCTTCTACTTCCCGCAAATCCGTTGCTTGTGGTCGAGGCAAGTGTATTGTAATGGATAGCGGTTTGTAGGTTGCTTGTTGAGAATAGATGAAATTGGATATATAATATGATCACATGCCATGTTTTAATGATTGCCAATAATATGATGAATATGCTTACTATGTTATGATGCCATGTGTTAATGTAAGAGTGATTTATGATGTTGGCATATTTTCATACATGACATGGCATGATACATGGCCCGGGCGGTGAGAAAGTCATAACTAATCCGGGGAAGGTCGGTGAGAAAGTTATGACTATTCCGGAGAGCCAATGAGTAAGTCCTACATCGTGATTCCATCCACCGCGGTGAACGGAAGCGAGGAGTAGGCACCCTCCATCTTCGGGATGGAAGGGGGGAGAGGGTGCACACCGACGGGTGTGTACTCAACCATACCGGTATGAGTTTCCAAGGAGACATGAGCATCGCATTGCACTTCATACATATTGATGATGATGAAAAGGATATGTGATCATGAATGAGATGATACATGATGTGAGTTGTTGAAGCCATGTAAATGTAATTGTTTATGTTTGTACCATTGCAATATACTTGCTGAGTGATGAACTCACGCTTGTGTTTATGTTGTTTTCTTTTAGGTACCATGAATCAGACATGCGGGAAAGGGAGCTAGTCACACGTCATCACTTATCATCACACATTTAAACAATGACATGTTCCTTCCCTTATGGTTATGATTAATTCATTGAGCTGAACTGTGGTTTCGATGATTCGTTGGTCGTTATGAGTAATTGATTAGTCCATATTTGTCATGTGATGGATAGAATTTATATCCTTAGTGGTATGGTGGCTATTTTTTTCCGTTTGATCATGTTATTACTATCGTTCATTATGCTATATTGATATGTTATTATTGTTGTTGCTTAAATTCATGTTAAAACAAAGGAGATACTGCCGAAATCTCGGTTTTTAGCATGTGCGCCTTTGCTGGAATTTATGTTTAATTATGATATTTAGATATTGTTTAGCCTTTGTTTGGTAGCATTCAGGCATAGTAAATACCAGGGTGTTACAGAAAGCAAATTCCTTCTGGCGTTGCTCCTGTCTACAGGTCTTTTGACTCTTTCTGGCCCGTAAATACACCTAAAAACCGTGATGGTCGGATAATATGTAGATGAATACATGCACTGACCTTCTTTGTTATTGAAAAATATATATAATTCTGCAATATAATCCAGCGCTTATTTCTGAGATTTCTGAGTTCACTGTTAGGTGTTTACTATTTATTCAATTGCACATTGCTGCCTTGGTTCATTTGATCGAGGTCCGCTCCGTTTAGATGTTCAGGTTTTCTTTCAGATTATTTTTATACAGAAAGCTATTCCTATGCATCTATTTATTCCGGCTTTTTGTGGTAGAGAGATAGGACTAATGACAATATATACCTAAAAGTGGATGCTGCTGTTCACGCTGGAAAGTATCACATTATAAAATGATTAAGTATGGCAATTCATGATGAGGTTGTTGTACAGATGAACTGTATGTTGATTGCTTCCTATAGTGGTAGTTCATGGTTATTGTTGGCTCCAAAGATGGATTTCAGGGTGTGTTTGGTTGATGGGACGAGGTTGAATGGGATGAGACAGTTATGTACCATTTGGTGTCATTATTTTTTGTGAATGAATGGTTTATATGTATAAAGAATATTTCTCAAATTTGTATCACTTGGTCCAGGATAGGATGGTTCTATTCGAGCAACCAAACACATAGATAACTTTTTTTGAACTATCTCATACATGTATCATTTAATACAAACAACCAAACACACTCTTAGAGAATTTCATAGGAAATACTGCATCCAGTGATTTCCTACCAATCATGCAAAAACCATGCGTTCCAAATGAGGTATAATATTGATGTCACAATTAGAGCTGTAAAAAAAGGTCAAGGCTCATGAACTGCTCGAGCTCGGCTGTTAATGCTTGATTCAAGCTCAGTTTGTGCTCCAAACAAGCCAAACTCAAACTTTGGCCCCCATTCGTTTTAGTTTCTGGACAGCTTCTGCTTTAAGAAAAAAGCGGATTATTTGTCGAACGGGGGGATTATGGACAGCTTCTCTGAGAATCAGAAGCTGATTTCTATATAGAATTAGAATCTGGCAGAAACCTGATTCTCACTGATTCTTGTTGATTCTCGCCAGCTTGGTCCAGAACCTAGAAGTTTTAGCTGGCTCGGCCCAATTCTCCCATAATCAGAAGCGGCTTCTCCCATAATCCAGAATCTATAATCCAGAAGCTGAAACGAACCAAGCCTTTATCTCATGCTCACAAGCCTCACCGAATCGAGCTCAAATAGCTTACGAGTCCGGTAAATTTACTATCTACTTGTTAAATATTACTGTATATTAAACTCTTACAGAGCACAAACTTGAGTACTTTTATTGTTGAAAAATAATAAATATCGAATTATTTATTGTTATCAAGTTTACTCAAGTCGAGCTCAATTCTACTCTAGCTTGGACCGATCCTGGATCCAGTCTCGGACCTTAACTCAAGTTCGACTTGAGCTTTTACTGAACTCGAGCTAGGAAACTTAATTTTACTGGACATCTTGGCAGAGAAAAGTTGTCCAAATCAGTATTCTACCAGATTAGTTTGACCCGACGATTAAACATTATCCCCTATGGTTTACACCCCTGTAACATGGACACATTGATGTTTCAAAAATGGGGGGCATATGTTTGCACCAAAATTCGGCATGTATTGAAATCGGTCTGAAACGGAAAGGAAGTGTTCGTATGGAAAGAAATCGGTAAACGAATCGGAAAAGGAATCCGTTTCTAAAAAGGAAAGGAAATCAGATTAGAGGCCGATACGGATAAACGCACCGTATCCATGTACAACTCGGATCGGCCAGGTGTGTTATAAAAGGGGGCAGACGTCAAGCGAAAAGGAATCAACAAATCCAACAACACACACCTACTTTTTACAAGCTTTTCCTTTACATTGTTTTAGCCTTATAGATCTCTCTGCAAGTCGACGGAATCAACATAGTTGCGCATCGCCGATTGTTGATTTTTGCCGATTTCACCCAGGTTTGATCTGCTTCGCTTTGTTGCGCATCGCCTTCTCGAAGCCGATTTTACCTTGTATCCGGATCAATTGTAACCGGTTGGTCTAGTTATCCCCTAATCGGTTCTTACCGACTAGCGAAAAGCCGATAGATCCTTGTTTATCGGCTTCGATCAAATTACAAACTCCACCTTGTCAATTTCAGGTCAAATTGACTGGCACGCTCTGCAAACCCGGCGTTTGTCTTGTGTGTTCGAGGCTAAGGACCCTGCTTCACGTTTTTAGCGCGAACATATTTTTGGCACGCCCAGTGGGACCACGAAGAAAATCAATCATGTCGTCAACTGATAAGCCTGCGGTTACCGCCAATATCAACACTGATGCTATAATCACGCCTCAGATGGCCGATTTAACCCCTGAACAGCGAAAAGAAATCGAAGACCGAAAGGCAGCTTTGGAAGAAATGATGCTGCAGTGCTTCCAGAAAACACGCCGTGGCGTTACTCAAAAGACTGCACTCCCCAACATCAATCCCATCGAGGATTCATCATCCGAATCGGTAAGCCGATACGCACCCGCCCAAGCCGATTTGTCAAGTATGATCGAGCAATCTGTTCATCATGCATTAATTAACCAGTCATCGGCTCTAGTATCCACATTGAAGCCGATGATAGAAAATAGTGTGAAGACAATTGCTCAGGAATTAGCCGTATGCGAAGCCTGCTAGATCCACCACAAACCATCCCTACGCACTCCAAGATATTCCATAACACCTAACACCAATACAGTAAACGTGTCGGCTCAAACACCTATTATGATGCCAACTCAACCTACTGTTTTGAAACCAAGCATACAGAGAGATGGATTTACACACTACCATGGGCACACGGATGGGGCTAAGATAAGCGTATCAAATCCGTCAAATGGGCCCTCCAATAGCATCAGTTTATCGGCTTATCAGCCGATCGAAACGGATCAGGTTCCGCAATCACGGGGAGCCACAACCGTGAAACAAGTGCCGTATAGGGTGGTGCCGTACGACGAACCTTTCGCGCCCATACCCGATGCATTGGGTTTTAATCATGATTATGACCAAGTGCCAAGACCTCCTGCGGTGCGATTTGGACAAAGACCCGAGTTTGCACTCGGGGGGCAGGGCATGAACAATGAGAATTGGCAATGTCCTATCGCACCACAGCCGACAATGTTAATCGCGTAACAAATTGCCAATGTTTTGAGGGAACAGTTCGCTTACACCCGGAGGAAGAGTGATCGGGCCACAGTGAAGCCGTATCCCGACACATAGATCGAATGCCATACCCACACACTTTCTGACACGACTTTGCCAAATTCTCGTGTGATGATTCTGTCACCACGATTGAGCATATCTGGACGGTTTATGGCTCGTGTGGGAGAGGCTGCACATTGTGCCAGGGGGACTAAAAATTAGATTGTTTCCCTTTATCATTGTCTGCGTCAGCATTCACTTGGTTCTACTAATCTACCCCTCAAATTCAGTTCATGTGTGGAACGATTTAGAAAGCCGATTCCATGAATACTTTTTTTTCTGGACTACAGCTATGATTTCTGATCTTAGTTCAGTCCGATGTATATGGCGAATCGATTTCCGATTATATCGTAAGGTTTAGAGGCGCATGGAATAGATGCTTCAAAGGTAACATTACCCGATGATCAATTGACCGATTTAGCATTCCAAGCGGCTAATCCCGCCATTAAAGAGAAGCTATCGGGCCAAGAGTTTCCCCGATTTAGGCCACTTACTCCATCGCCAGACCAAGACATGAAAGCCGATATGCAGAGAGCAAAGGGTTTAAAGATAGATTTAAGCCGAGCGGTAATGAAAAGGTCAAAGTAAACATGGTAGATTACAATTCAAGCGACACCTCTGAGGACGAAGCAGAGGTAAACATAGCCGAGTGGACCAAAGGTTCTAAAAGCCACTCGTATGCTCTCTGCTCAAGCCAACGAAAAATAGGGCGGAAGTCAAGTATTCATACGATGTTTCAAAGTGTGACAAAATGTAGGACCGTGTATGGCAACTAGAGGGGGGGGTGAATAGTTGCACCGAAGTTTAAAACCAAATTTTTGATCAACTAAAACACACCCAAACCCGAAACTAAAAGAACACTTTCAGTTTCAAACAAAATAGAGAAAAATCGTTCAATAAAACAATTATTCCAGAAAACTTCAACCGTCAAAAAGTCTCAAGAACTTTATCAGAGAAACTAGACGAAATTATAAAACTATTCCAACAAGAATCAACTCAATCTGACCAACGGATCAAAAGTTATAAACGATTTAAATTGATCAGATCGGAAACACTGGACCGTCCGAACTCGGCTGTTTAGTACTATACGCTGCTCAGTTCGGACCGTCCGAACTGAGCAATACGGAAATTTTTAATACTTTGTAAAATTCAATTTCCGAGAGATCTAACCGCTGGATTGAGTCAAATTTGAACACAAGAGTCTAGGCTTCAATCCGCACTAAATGAAACAAGAATCAATTCGATCAAGCTTCTAGATTAAAAGATATTGATCTCGCAAGAAACACGCTTTTGACCGAGAATACGAGAAACTTTGAACACGCCGAGGGAAAACTTTTGATCGATACTCAAAACAAGGTTTCGTAAGAATTTTTGAAGGGATTAAAAGCAGAGTTTGAATTTCAAGAATTCATTAAAACACGAATCAATCTATAATCCCAAAAATCGCATTAAAGACTAAAATGCTTGAATTAAATAGTACCTCATGAATCCACGCAAGACATCCTTGAAATATTCAACTTTATTTCCTTTGTCTAAAGTACTCAAGCACAAGAGTACTAACTTACAAAACACGTAACCAAAAACTTGTTCTCGCAATATGCTTTGGCTGGTTGCTTGCTTTAAACAGAGACACCCCTCCTTTTAAAGCACAAACAATGAATCCGATTAGACTAAACAAGACGTAATCAAATAGGATTCGTTACTATATCTCACGTATCAACTCAGATTTGGTTACCCGTAACTAAATAAAATACCTAAACTTTGTCCACTCATTTTCACATGTATGATACGCGATACCATACCAACGTGACTTAACAAATTTTGTAAGCATCGCTTTGTCACGCATGACCAAAATCAATCAACTTGATCCTCCGCACTGCTAGCTTTGCACGCGTATGG
This sequence comes from Rhipidocladum racemiflorum, assembly GCA_036346355.1. NCBI lineage: Eukaryota > Viridiplantae > Streptophyta > Magnoliopsida > Poales > Poaceae > Rhipidocladum > Rhipidocladum racemiflorum. The sequence goes on from CM070580.1 coordinate 52,349,621, forward strand.
CCCACCCGCCATACTCATTCTTCACGATATAATCGCTTCAGCCCAAACGCCTCGCATGACATCTTGACCACACGACCTCGGCCTCCCTCGAACCTAGTCTCGGCCTCCGCCACCAACCACGCTCGACCTCAAGCAACACCGCGACGTGAACAAAAAAACACAAAATACTTCCGAGCCCAAGTCCGCGACTTGACTCAAGTTAATCCATACAACCACTAAATAATCAAACCTCTTTCAAATCTTATCAAATAATCAAATCAATTTCAACTCTTTTCAAATTCTCATCATCAAAAACAATTGGATCAAAAACAATGATCCTTCAATCTCCCTTGATGAGTAATTTGACAAACAAAATAAGATTTGACAAGAGTGTAGAAAAATAAAAATTAGAGATTGAGACCCAAAAGATTCCAATACCGATTGAGACCCAAAAGATTCCAATACCAAGTAAAGACCAAGTAAATCCAAATTCTCAAACATTTGAAATTCTCAAGAAAGACTAAGTAAATCCAAATTCTCAAACAGTTGAAATTCTCAAGAAAGACCAAGTAAATCCAAATTCTCAAACAATTTGAAATTCTCCTCTCTTATTTTTCTTCTTCTTGACTTTGCTCTCCCTTTTTGACAAAATAGTCATCAAGATCTCAAGATTCCCCTTAATGAATGCAGATCTCAAGCTTTGAAGTATATTCAAGGTATATAATCAAAGTAAAGCATTTGGAGAGTTTTACGAGAGTTTTCACATTTTGTATCAATTTATCCAATGAGAAAGCAAATTGTGAAAATATGGAGGCTCTAACACATAGAATAGTTGTTGCATAAGCAAATTAGAGCAAACAAGTAAAATGTCATAAACCCATTTTGCCAAAGCTAAAAAGAAATCTATCATGAGCAAAGAGAGACTTTCAAATTCACTAATGTTTGTCTCAAGCCTTTTCAAAATTTGAATTTCCTTTTCTTTTAGCAAGTTTGACAATTTTGCTTTGTGATTACCAGGATGACAAGTAATCAGACACTCAGCCCATACTTGTGTATGAGTAGGTAGTTCTTTCTTGTATCTTTCTCGCTTTAAATTGGCAAGTGGCTTCACATTGTTCAACTTTTGTTTAGACAAGTAGCCTTTTCTTGCATCTTTGAATTTAAATCCTGGCAAGGAAGCTGCACATTGTACTAAACTTCAGTGTTTAGCCAAGTAGCTTTTGCTTGCATCTTTTTCAACTTGCTTTTATCATTTAAAACACTGATTTTGCTTCGAGACTCATAATGATCATTTGAAGTCCAACAAAAAGCTCACACATAGTTTCTAATCGCTCTAGCCTTCAACAGATGACAAGAAACTTTTTAAGCCTATTTCACAAATGCAATACCATAATGAACAAGAGCCAAAATATTCTCTAAAAGCATCTCAAATTGAATTATTTTAGTCTTTTAGTCTTTAGTGAGAAGTGAAGCAATGTAGCATTAATTTGACTATATACACAAGAATAGTCAACAAAGCTTTGTACTACATGATGTAATGAAAACAGGGAGCTTTTCTTTAAGTGTAACTGCAAAATAGCTCCTTGTAGTAACCAAAGTCAAGTAACACAAATGAAAGAGTTAAAATCAAGACTTCCCTCAAATCAACCCATGGGGATGAATGATCCCAAGTTCCACGGTAAGAAAGCAAAGCGAGAAGAATCAAGCGGCTTAGTGAAAATATCAAAGCAATTTGAGCATCCGAATCAACAAATTTCAGTTCAATAGCTCCTTTTTCAACATGATCTCTAAGAAAATGATATCGAACATCAATGTGTTTAGTCCTTGAATGTTGAACAGATTTTTAGCGATGTGAATTGCACTAGTATTATCACAAAGAAGTGGAACACTACTAAAGTTAATGCCGTAATCTTTAAGAGTTGAAGTGATCCAAAGAATTTGTGAACAACAACTAGCGCCGTAACGCATTATTCAAAGCAGTAGATTGAGTTAATCGAGGACTGCTTTCTTAGAAGACCAAGAAACAAGTGAAGTGCCAAGAAAATGACATGTGCCGGAAGTACTCTTTTCTATCTAATCTACACCTTAAAATCAAAGATCGAATATCCTAGGAGTGTAAGCGAAGAAGAACAAGAATACCAAATGCCAAATTCGTAAGTGGAGCGAAGATACTAAAATTCTTTTAATTGCTTGTCGATGTGATTCTCGAGGAGAGGCTTTGAAATCGAGCGCACAAACATACTGCAAAATGTATGTCAGCCTCGAAAGCTCAAGTACGTATGATCCAATCATGCTTCAGATTCTTTGGTCCATCTCGACACCATTCTCGTCAAGATCCAAAATTGTTGTTGTGCTCATTGGAGTAGATATCGACTTTCCTTCTCCCATGCTCGAATTTCTTTAGTAGCTCCTTTGTATACTTGGATTGGTGCAAGAAGATCCCTTCTTTCGCTTGCTTGATTTGAAATCCAAGGAAGTATGTCAATCTCTCCCATCATACTCATCTCACCTCGACATCGCACTTAAAACAAGAACACAAGAGAGTGGGAGGATCCTCCAAAGATAATATCATCCACATAAATTTGCACCACAAGGAATTGATCATTTGAATTTTGAGTAAACAGAGTTTTATCAACTTTTCCCATCTCAAAATTATGTTGAAGCAAGAAGCCTTTTAATCTATCATACCATGCACCCAGGAGCTTGTTTTAATCCATAAAGAGCTTTTGATAAACGATACACATGATTAGGAAATTTTTCATTTTCAAAACTGTGGGTTGTTTCACAAAAACTTCTTCTTCTATAAAACCATTTAGAAAAGCACTTTTCACATCCATTTGAAATAACTTAAAACCTTTTAAGGTCGCAAAGCCAAGAGGATGCGAATAGCTTCTAAACGAGCAACAGGAGCAAATGTTTCATCAAAATCAATTCTTCAAGTTGAGAATAACCTTGAGCTACAAGTCTAGCTTTGTTTCTAACAATTATTCCATCTTCATTTAACTTGTTCTTAAAAACCCATTTTGTTCCAATAATGTTTTGATTTTTAGGAGGTTCCACTAAAGACCAAACTTTATTCCTTTCAAAGTTTTCTAACTCTTCATGCATCGATCTACCCAAGAACTATCGGCTAAAGCATGAGTAATGTTCTTAGGTTCAAAATTTGCAACAAAAAGCGAATGCATGCATAAAAGAGTTTGAGATGAATTAGAACGTGTCACCCTTTCATGAAGACTTCCAATAATTTGTTCAGAGGATGGTTCTTCAAAACAAGAAGGGGAGGTCCAGCTTGTTTCACTGCCGTGGAGGTGTAGGAGAATCCAAGTAGTAGTCACATCAATTTGTTCAGAACATCTTCCGCTGTAGGTATGAGCTCATCATCATCATTATCTTCATCATTTTCTTCAATCTTTTATCCAAAAGATTGGCTCTAAATCTTCGTGGAACCTGAAATGTCTGGTCTAGCTCCGTGGCTAGCCTCATCAAAAGTAACATCGCATGTCTCCAACAATTTGTTAGTCGATAAATCAAGTACACGATATCCACGAGTGCAAACGAATAGCCAAAGGAAAATACCATCCAGATTCACGAGCTTCAATTTATCAAGATTTCCATGTTTAAGAATAAAGCATTTACAGCCAAACACTCGTAAGTGAGAAACAGATGGTTTACGATCAAATCTCACTCATAAGATGTTTTACCAAGTAAAGCTCGAGATAGACCCTATTTGATATGTAGCAAGCAGTAAGAAATTGCCTCATTTCAAAATTTTCTTGAAGTGTTGTATTCATCTAGCATAGTTCTAGCCATTTGAATCAAAAGTTCTATTTTTCCTTTCTACAACACCATTCTGTGAGGGAGAATATGGCATAAGAAAATTGATGTTCAATCCCATTAGTTTCACAAAAGATTTAAACAATGCATTTTTGAATTCTGTGCCATTATCTGTCTTATGGCTTTCAATGAGTTAGGCAATTCATTTATCAATCTCTTAATGAAGACATGAAAGAGTCCAAAAATCTCATCTTTTGAAGACAGAAAATGCACCCAAGAGTATCTCGAATAATCATCAACTATTACTAGAAAGTACCACTTACCTCCCACCGATTGTAATTAGATGGTCCCATCAGATCCATGTGAAGAAGTTGACCGGGCTGGTCATTACAGAGAGACAGGAGCATGAGGGGCTCCAAACCATCTTACCATGTCGACAGAAGCACAAACAATGTCTTTGCAAGATTTTAATTTTGGCAAACTACTTAATTAAGTCTAGACCACTCAATCTAGATAATGTGATCAAAGCCCATGTGACCTAACCGACGATGCCAAAAATTGAGATTTCTAGATTCAAGCAACAAAACAATGTGAACTTGAAGCATTGCTAAAATTTGCTATGAAAATTTTTCCAAGTCTAGATATCTCATGAGTCAAGTTTCCGTAAGCATCGAAAGTACTCTATATGCATTTGGTTTAAAACTCACTTCAAAGTTTTCATCCAACAATTGAGATACGATAGAAGGTTGAATTTCGCTTTAGACACCAAAGAGACATTCTTTAAAGTAAAGTGATCATTCACCTTCACAAGACCTTTTGCAATGACGCCATTCAAGAGTAGCATCTCCAAAAGTGATCTGCTTGCTCTCAGATGCTTTTGTTAGGAGGAGAACCAACTTGGGTTGTCTGTCATGTGTTGACAAAGATCCCGAATCAACAACCCGTGATGTTCTCCCTTTCCTTCTCGTATCACCTACATGTTATGAATGTAAGATGCTGAGGATTCAAATAAGTTAGAGAAATATGATTTAGGTATCCAAAGATCAATCACTCGACGAGGAGGTGATCGCACAAAAGCTTGTGAATGCAAAGTAAATGAATTTCCGGGTATTTTGTTTGCTTTCACTAGCTTTAACATGTGGAGAAATGATAATGTGTTTGTCTAAAGTTAGACTTAGCCTTTGAATTTTCCTTTCTCTCGTTGTTTGGCTAGTCTAAAACAAAAATTCATCAAATGACCATCTTTTCCACAATGAGTGCAATTGTACTTAACAAATGGTTTGTCTTTAGAAGCGTAATAACATTTGCATTCATCATAGTAGAAGATAAAATTCCAAAGAGATTTGAAGACGCTTGTGTTCTTTGACAATTTCAAACTTTCCACTTTCAAGAGTTTTAACAATAGTAGGAGCATATGATTTGTGATGAGCATAAGGATCAAAACCTAAACCTCTTGTGATGAGTGTCGACTTTGATTGATCCAAAATCATATTTAGATTTTTCTTTCCTTTAGTAAAACGTTTCTAAAGACTTTTCCAAGTAATCAATTTTTCGAGAGAGTGTTAAACAATTATTACAGGAAACATCTACTTTTTCTTTTTGCTTGCGACAAGTTGAGCATGAAAGAACTTCATGTGTAAGCAAATCATTAAACAATTGAGTAATCTTAGCATCTGCATCATGCAACTTCAATTCTAGTATGGAACATTTAGAACAAGAAGTTTGACCATGTAAACCATCAGTAGAGCAACCAATATTTTTCACAAGTTTTTCATTTTTCAATTGTTTGGCATAAACTTGTTCTAGTTTAATCATATGTTCCTCTTTTAGAGATTTAATTTCAAATTTGAGATCTAAGCAAGAATCACATGTCTTTTCAGAATTTGAATTTCTAAGATCAAAGTTTTCAGTTTTTAGCATGGATAGATCTTTCTCTAAGTTTTTATTTTTGAGTGAAGATTTTCTTAAAGATTTTCTCAATATGACTAAAACTTCACAAAGCTCATCATACGAAGGTATTACCTCATCACCGTCGCTGGAGGTGCTATCGTTGTCACTAGAATCACTAGTGTTCCCTTTCGCCATGAAGCACGATCCGTGAAATCTTTCTCGCTCAACCGTTTGCTTCGCTTCCTTCTCATCGTCAGTTGAATCATCAATGTCGCTTAAGTCTAAGCGACCAATTGCCGCTAAGACTTTGTTGAGCATCTTCTTTGTCCGTTGCTTATTTTTGTCCTTGCTCTCTTTTGGCGGAAGGACTTGGAGGAGTTGCTTTGCTCCTTCTCCTCTTTATCTTTGTTCTTGAAACGATTAGCACGGATGTGCCCGGCCTTGCCGCAGATTGTAGCATGGATGGAGGCTCCTCTTCTCTCCCTTGATCTCATGTAAGCTGCATTGACACGCTTGGAAAGAAGAGCAAGTGTATCTTCCGGTATTTGATCTAGCTGTTCATCACTAAGAGCACTCAAAGCGATAATGGAATATGATAATGAAGAACTATTATCATATGAAGAATTAGCATTAAGAGCCATAGAGTTATCATTGGAAGTTCTTGAAACAATGTCTATCTCAAAAGTCTTGAGACTAGAATATAGTTTATCCAAAGTCATTTCACTCATCTTATGAGCTTCCTAAAAGCGATCACTTTCATTTGCCGATTTTAAGATCAAGAGATGATAGGAAATGTCTAGCATTTTCAGAGTCGGTGTACTTTACATCTACAGACTCTAAGATTGTTTAAGATTACATTAAAGCGAGCAAAACAATCATCTAGAGATTCTCGAGTTCATTTCAAATCTAGTGTATTCCTTTTAAATTGATCTTGTCTAGCTTCTTTTACAGAGTCGATTGCCCTCATGATAATCTTGAAGAGATTTCCAAATTTCATGAGCATGAGTAAATGACAGACTCTATCGAATTCTTTTCTAGCAAGTCCTTGAAGCAATATGTTTCTAGCTCTATTATTGTTTTCAACATCTTTCTCAAACTCGATTTTATCAATATCATCATTAGAAGGAAGCTCGCATTTAAATTTTTACCTTGCGCCAAATCGCGTTACCTTGAGCTTGAAGATATGCGATCATCCGGATCCGCTTGGGGAAAGTCTGTGCCATTGAAGATTGGCGGCTTGTTCGAGTATATCTCTGTTGCCATAACTTACCGTTTACTAATTACCTGTTAAGATGGATTAGTAGAGCCTTGCTCTGATACCACTTGTAGGACCGTGTATGGCAACTAGAGGGGGTGAATAGTTGCAGAAGTTTAAAACCAAATTTTTGATCAACTAAAACACACCCAAACCCGAAACTAAAAGAACACTTTCAGTTTCAAACAAAATAGAGAAAAATCGTTCAATAAAACAATTATTCCAGAAAAATTCAACCGTCAAAAAGTCTCAAGAACTTTACTGTAGAAACTAGACGAAATTATAAAACTATTCCAACAAGAATCAACTCAATCGGATCAACGGATCAAAAGTTATAAACGATTTAAATTGATCAGATCGAAAACACCAGTTCGGACTGTCCGAACTGGCTGTTTAGTACTATACGCGTTCAGTTCGGACCGTCCGAACTGAGCAATACGGAAATTTTTTAATACTCTTTGTAAAATTCAATTTCCGAGAGATCTAACCGTTGGATTGAGCTGAAATTTGAACACAAGAGTCTAGGCTTCAATCCGCACCAAATGAAACAAGAATCAATTCGATCAAGCTTCTAGATTAAAACATATTGATCTTGCAAAACACGTTTTGACTGAGAATACGAGAAACTTTGAACACGTAGAGGGAAAAACTTTTGACTGATACCAAAACAAGGTTTCAGAAGAATTTTTGAAGGGATTAAAAGCAGAGTTTGAATTTCAAGAATTCACAGAAAACACGAATCAATCTATAATCCCAAAAATCAGACAAAGACGAAAATGCTTGAATTAAATAGTACCTCATGAATCCACGCAAGACATCCTTGAAATATTCAACTTTATTTCCTTTTGTCTAAAGTACTCAAGCACAAGAGTACTAACTTACAAAACACAGAACCAAAAACTTGTTCTGCAATATGCTTGTACGCTGGTTGCTTGCTTTAAACAGGAGACACCCCTCCTTTTAAAGCACAAACAATGAATCCGATTAGACTAAACAGTACGTAATCAAATAGGATTCGGTTACTATATCTCACGTATCAACTCAGATTTGGTTACCCAGAACCAAATAAAATACCTAAACTTTGTCCACTCATTTTCACATGTATGATACGCATACCATACCAACGTGACTTAACAAATTTTGCAAGCATCAGTTTTTGTCACGCATGACCAAAAACCGAATCAACTTGATCCTCCAGACCAAGTTAGCTTTTGCACGCGTATGGCCCACCTGCCATACTCATTCTTCACGCATTAATCGTTCTCTAGCCCAAACGTCTCGCATGACATCTTGACCACACGACCTCAGTTCCTCCCTGAACCTAGTCTCAGTCCTGTCACCGACCACGTTCGACCTCAAGCAACACCTGCACGTGAACAAAAAAAAACACAAAAACAATTTCCGAGCCCAAGTCCGCGACTTGACTCAAGTTAATCCATACAACCACTAAATAATCAAACCTCTTTCAAATCTTATCAAATAATCAAATCAATTTCAACTCTTTTCAAATTCTCATCATCAAAAACAATTGGATCAAAAACAATGATCCTTCACAAAATATTTGATTTACTGTTACAAGAAAAACTCATAAGGTTACCAGAAGGGCACGTCATCCCGTCGGCCGAAGAAAGTAAAAAACGAAGGTACTGCAAATGGCACCATTCATTTTCACATAACACTAACGATTGCAATATTTTTCGACAGCAGATCCAATTGGCCATCGCCGACGGTAGGTTGAAGTTTGCAGAGGAGTCGGCTATGCAAATAGATATGAATCCTTTCCAGGTCAACATGGTGCAGTGCTCACAGAAAGGGAAGGGACCTATGAAAGATGTTGAGCCGACTAAAAAAATTGAAGCACGATCAAAGGATGAAACAGTACAGATTACTATCGGCTCCATACAAATAGAAGCCGATAAAAATGGACACAACTCAAGGACGGTAAAACCAAGAGGAGACCTGGAAATCGGAAAATGGTATCGGGCTGAGAGGGCTCCAAGAAAGGTCGATTTCAAACCAAAGCCGACTTTCTCACAACTCCTGGGGAAGTACGAAAGGATAAGTCAAAGATGTAACACTCGACAACACCAGAGTTTTCAACCATACCAGAAGACAGACGACTATTGTTGGCGACCAAATATGCCACATCGACCAACTACTGAAGAAGAGAAACATCGGCAATGTTCTTTTTGGCAGTTTTGCTGGGAGAGAGGGATGACCTTACCAACAGTTGTATCTTGTCCTATGCAACACTCGTCTGCATATCGGCCAAACCAATCTGTAAAAGACAGGTTGTCTAGACCGATACACGATCGACTAGAAATGAGAAGGAGGCCGATCTATGAAAGGTTGTCGACATCAGAGCAAGACGAGTCCTCCCGAAATCAGGAATTATCGGCGTCTCATAACACAAATGGAATGGAATCTGACAGCGAAATGAGCAATTTAGCTGGAAAAATAAGAAAGCCGATAGAACCTAAACCTAGGTGGTGCCCCTCGGGTCTCAGCAAATCACAACGCAGGAGGCTTCAGCGATTGAAGACACAGGAAGAAAGGGAAGCCGAAAAGGAGAGCGAGAGGGATCGGATGTTCAATAAGTTAAGACCAGTACCGGTTTTGAAAAAGGAGTGGAGAAAGAAGGAACAGACCGATAGTGATTCAGATCAATCGGTCGAATCCGGTTCTCCGATGATCCGAGGTGATACACCACCAATGGACATAAACATGGTATTCACTCTACCTGCCGAGTTCAAAACCGAAGAATCGGCTGAAGAAGTGTTCGCCCAATTGTGCCTCGGAGCACCAGACGCTGTGTTCGAAAAGCCCCAAGACATGCATCGGCATCTAAAACCGTTATATCTGAAAGGGTATATTAATGGCCGACCAATATCTCGTATGTTGGTCGATGGTGGGGCAACAGTTAATCTGATGCCGTTAAGTACTTTCAGAAAATTGGGTAAAGTCGATGAAGACTTGATCAAGACCAATATGGTGCTAAATGACTTCACGGGAGACCCGACTGAGGCTAAAGGCGTAATGGTGTCAGAATTGACAGTCGGTAATAAAACTTTGCCGACTGCATTTTTCGTGATAGAAGCCAAAGGCAATTACAGTGTGCTCCTTGGGCGGGACTTGTCGGGACCCCGAATTTGCAAATCCGGACCCTCTGTGTATTCAGCACTAGTCCAGGAACGCGCTAGTGCACACAGTCTTAACATCGGTAAATATCACAATCATACCAATCGATACTATCAAAGTACTTTATTAATAAAAGGGTTACTTGACCTTATGGCCAAGATACAAATATATATGCCTTGCAAGGCGAAACTTATTAAAAGAGAAATAGCGGCGAAAATCAAATAAACTTCGTGGCGCCATCCAAAGATACCACAGGCAACCGATCGCTCGCATCCCCTAAGTAGACGGGTCTTCTTGGAAATCCTCCTCCGAAAGCTGGCGTAGTCTCCTCTTCAACTGGTATTGTGTTGAGGCAAGGGTGAGTACTTGGTACTCGAGCAAGTCATGCACGAGAATGCAAGCTAATATACTATATGCATGGCTTGGTACAAAGGAATAGCTCAAGGTATATTTGCGAAACTTGACTTTTGACAAGTAATAAATGTAGATTCGAAAGCAGAGAAATAAGTAAAGCATAAATAACTTTTCAAGAAGTTTAACAAATATTTTTCCCATCCTAAACCACATTTCCGTCATCTTCATTGTTAAACCAACCCAACTTTTCAAATCCAAGTTATTTTGAAAGTCTACCCCTTACTGTAATTCAGAGCATTGTCGACCGTGGACTCCTGGCTATTCAAATAGATTCTACACTCACAGAGGTTATGCACTTTACCCACAAGATACAGTCAAACACCACAAAGGCGAGTTCCGTAAATAAAGCCTTTGGAAGCCTCAAACAACACAGTGGTCCTCTCCGGCTCAGGCTCTACACCATCCCTTCCCTTAGCCAAGGCGAAGTATGGGACCAACACACCGTTAGATGGGTATCTGGCCACAACCACGATACGCTCCGTGCATAATCACACAAAAGGTGTAATCGACACCCGAGGCTCCACAAGTGAGTCCTGGGCGACTTAGTCAACTAGGGCCGTCCCATTCCAGCCCATGGTTGCAAGTATGACCAGTTCAAAGGCTTGCAAGGTTAAGTCCTTAGAGTGACCAGTGGCAAGACTACCCGAAAAACCAAATCATCATCCCCAGTGCCACACCGCCCACCTTTGATCTCTTGCCACATGCCCTGGTGCTGTTTATCAAACCCGAGTTGATTACCATGCACCACGTGCCATCAACTTCACATGATACTTTTCCAAAAGCAGGTTCAATATATCATTAAGTCCATATTAGCATTTGATTATCCAAAATCATGTTATGAGCACGAAAGGGTCTAAGAAAGATACTACAACGATCTAAACCCATGTTGGCAATTTAATAATGTCCAACTAGTAAACCACAACTAGGGTGACAAAGGGTCATGGCACATACTTAAGTAATCAAGGTGTCATATAGCAAATTGGTATTTATCTAACCCCCATGTTTAAACAAAGTATCTTTCTAATTGAACTAGCATGCAATAGTTTAAATCAAAATAGATTTCAAATGGGATCAATATGGTCAAAGCACAACTTGCCTTCAAAAGTACTTGCTCTTGGTCTTGAGTTGATCTGAGTCAACACTTCTCCTTGAATCCTTCATGACTTCAACGCGTACTGCAAAGCGTGCAAATAGCAAATACACAAATAAACACTATGCAAAAGATCCCAAAACTCCAAATAAAATCCATAAACAGAGAGAACATAATTTTACGGATTTTTAGAAAGCTGGAATAAATCAAATTTGGAGTTAAAGCATAAAGTTATGATTATTTAAAGTTTAAATAATCAATTAAATAATTTTACAGAGAAAAACTTTAGTCGAAAAATTAAATAAAATTCATATTTAGGTAGATCTTAATTTTATACAAATTTAGAAATTTGAATCACTCAAATGTCGGAGTTGAAACCCAAAAGTTATGCGTTTGAAGTTTGAATCTAAATTTGAAATCATTATTCGAATTAATAAATCATTTTCTTTTGGAAATTAATTATTGCGTACAAGCATGGACACGTGGCGCTTCCTGATTGCTTCTTGACGCCAACGGTCCATGGGCTCGGTCCACGCTCGGCCGGGTCCGGCGGACTCGGTCCACGGCCACGTCAACGTATCGACATTAGGCCCGCTCGGGTAGACGTCATCGCCGACGCCGCTTGGCTGGGTTAGCCAGCGACATGCGGAGCCCCTCGACACGGGCCCAGCGTGTCGGGCCGTCACACGCACGCTGCGTGGGCCAGCGCTGACCGCCGGTCCAACTTCCGACACGTGGCGCACCATCCAGTTGGTTTGAAAATCAACGCTGATTGGATCCAGGGGTTTAACACGCTGAAACTACTCGATGCTCGTGGGCCGCTCGATCTAGACGGACGGTCGGATCTAATCCTATAATCGCCTTTGTACGGCGCGTGGCGATGTGGAACTGCCGTTGGATCTTGATCCAACGGCCCCGCATCTAATCGGGTTTGGAACACGTGAACTCACCTCAACCGTCCGTCTGGATCCGGCCGGTGCGTAGGCTCGCGAGGGCCGATGGCCGTGGTGGCGCACGGTTGCGGAGTTGAAGACGACGGCGAGCCCAACGTTCGGTTGCTCACGGCGAGATGAAGGGTCCTTGTGCGTCGTCCGCGGTGAGTCCTGATTCTGAGGTCAACGGCGGGGGGGCGGCTGAACTAAGCAAAGACCGTGGGCGGAGGAATACGGCGCACCTCTGGCGAGCTTCAGACGGCTAAACGGCGGCGATTTAGCCTCGTGAAGTAGAGAAGGGAGAGCGCGGAATCAGCGGTCCTCGAGGTATGCCGGGCATTAAATAGCCTCGGCCATTCGCAAGTCGGCAAACCTAACTTGCTCTTGGCCCGGCGGCGGCGCGATCGGAGTCTTCGGACTCGGTGAAGACGACTTAAATCGTGGCCGCCCACGTGGCACAACCAACGGCCTTTATCGGCGGCGCGACAGGTCCGGCCCCGGACACGGCTCTGCCTGGTCAAGGCGGATCTCTGCTGGATCTTGATCCAACGGTTGGGATTGATTAGGAGTTAGGAGTGGGTTCGGTCCGAGTCAATCGGCTGCCTGATTCGAGTCCACTGGTCGGCTGGTTGAACAAGACTTGACCCGAGTTGGATTTTCCAGCGAATTAATATTTAAAATAATTCCTAGTAATTCATTTAATTCATTAAAAATAGCAAATGACTTTAAAATTCGGAAAAAGTGGAAAATATTTTGGATCATTTTGGACTCAAATAAAATATTTCCAACAAAAATTTATTTGCAAAATTAAATTCTTTAATTATTTCAAAATGGAATAAATTCAAATAAATTCCAAATAATTCCAAATAAATTCCAGAAAATTCCAAAAATTCACCAAAGTGCCACATCACACATGAATTTAAGGAAAGCAAAATTTTGGGGTGTTACAGGACTGGATCCATGCCAACTGCTGTATACCATCAACTATGCACCAGAAATTGGTGCAGTGGAACGATGATACAGTAGAAGTTGTACCGGCCGACACATCGGCTCATATTGCCTTGGCTAGCCCTGATACCAATTGGCCACACGAAGAAGCCGAGTGTATATCAGGAAAGGCCTTGGACAATTGCGATTTTATCTGCGTCGAGAAATCAGGATTCAAGCCGATCAGCGTCAAACCCAATACGTTTGATCGGACAGACGAAGTAGTAAGAAGATGGAGTACAAGACGCTAGCAAAGCTGCAGGAAAAAGCAAGAAGCTATCGGCAAGAAGAATACGAAGAAGCTATTGAGGATTTTGAAGAAGAAAGAAAAGGGTTAGGGTTTACGTCTGCCGATTTGCTCGAAGAGATCGATATTGGGGAAGGTGATAGCAAAAGACCAACGTTTGTAAGTGCTAAATTAGAACCCAGTTATAAAGCAAAGTTGGTCGAAATACTCAAGAAATATAAAGATTGCTTTGCGTGGGAGTATTATGAGATGCCAGGTTTAAGCTGACAGCTAGTTGAACATCGGCTACCCATAAAACCTGGGTATCGGCCATTCAAACAGTACCCTAGGCGGTTTAATCCTACATTGTATGACGCTATAAAGGAAGAAGTAGGACGATTGCTAGAGGCAAAGTTTATCCGGCCTTGCCGATATGCTGAGTGGGTCTCAAACATCGTCCCTGTAAAAAAGAAAAATGGCAAACTTAGGGTATGCGTCGATTTTAGAGATTTGAACAAAGCCACGCCAAAAGATGAGTACCCGATGCCCATAGCCGATATGCTTATCGATGCTGCATTCGGAAATAAAATCATAAGTTTTTTGGATGGAAACGCCGGATACAATCAGATATTCATGGCCGAAGCCGATATACCCAAAACGGCTTTCAGATGCCCAGGAGCTTTAGGGCTATATGAGTGGAAAGTTATGACCTTCGGATTGAAAAATGCCGGCGCCACCTATCAGCGTGCTATGAACCATATTTTCCATGACTTGATCGGCAATACTGTGGAGATATACATTGACGACGTGGTGGTAAAGTCTAAAGAAGACTGGCAACATTTAGCCGATCTGGAGAAGATGTTCGAGAACACAAGGTTACATGGGTTAAAAATGAACCCTCTGAAGTGTGCTTTCGGAGTATCGGCAGGACAATTTCTTGGGTTTACAGTACATGAAGGAGGGATTGAAGTAAACCAAGCCAAAGTAAAAGCTATAGCCGATACTAGACCACCGACTAGCAAAAAGGAGTTGCAAGTATTGATTGGGAAAATCAACTACTTGTGACGTTTCATTTCGAACCTGTCAGGACGTATTCGGGCCTTCACACCGCTGCTGAAAATTAAAGACAACCAAGAATTCAAATGGGGAGCCGACCAACAAAAGGCCTTTGACGACATAAAGGGTTATCTGATGAGTCCACCAGTATTGACCGCACCAAAACATGGTATACCTTTTAGATTATATATATCGGCTGAAGGAGATTCAATTGGGGCAGTTTTAACACAGGAAGCCGATAGGAAGGAACGAGCAATATTTTATTTAAGCCGACGTCTTTTAGATGCAGAAACCAGGTATCCCGTAGTAGAAAAATTATGCTTATCATTGTATTTTGCTTGCACCAAATTATGACATTATATGCTGGCTTCCAAATGCATTATAATATGCAAAACCGATGTAGTCAAGTACATATTATCGGCACCAATTCTGCGGGGTCGGCTTGGTAAATGGGCATACACCTTAACAGAGTTCGAGTTAACCTATGAGTCGGCTAAATCTGTGAAAGGACAAGCTGTGGCCGATTTTATCACAGGAAGTGAAACATTAACAGGAACAGCTGATGTAACTCCTTGGCAGCTGTATTTTGATGGATCCGTTTGCCAGGAAGGCGAAGGCATCGGCGTGATATTGATTTCACCTAGAAAACAGGAGTATGACTTCATGTATCGGCTAAATAGCCGATGTTCAAATAATCAAGCAGAATACGAAGCATTGCTAAGAGGTCTACAATTGCTAGATAGCATCGGGGTGAAAGACGTCGAAGCTTTTGGAGACTCGATGTTAATTGTACAGCAAGTCAAAGGAGAATATCGATGCAACGACGGCGCGCTAACTCAGTATTTACATCAATGCCTCCAGATCATCGAGATGTTCACTACATTTTATATAAAACATATCCCCAGAGAAGCAAATGATAAAGCAAACCGATTGGCACAATGTGCATTAGGGTACAAGATTGAAAGCCGACAGGGACCAATCGGGCTAAACGTTTGGCCGATTTTATGTGTTCACCCTGTCGACTGGAGAACAGAGATAAGGGATTATTTGTCAGATCCATCCAAGCCGACCGAGCAGAAGGTCAGGCGCAAAGCACTCAAATATGTTCTACTAGAAGATGTATTATACTTTCGGACTATGGAAGGTTTGTTGTTAAGATGCCTGGGAACCGAGGAAGCCAAAGTAGCGATGGGTGAAGTCCATGAAGGCATCTGTGGATCACATCAATCGGCCCATAAGATGAAGTGGATACTGAGACGAACAGGATATTTTTGGCCGACGATGTTAGAAGACTGCTTCAAATATTATAAAGGATGCCAAACGTGCCAAAAGTTTGGTAACATACGATCAAGACCAAAGATCGGCTTTGCATCCGATCATCAAACCATGGCCATTTAGAGGATGGGGTATAGACATAATCGGCCAAATATTTCCGTCATCCAGCAAAGGACATAAATTTATCCTTGCAGCCACAGATTATTTCTCAAAATGGGTTGAGGCTGTACCACTCAAGAAGGTTACTAGCAAAGAGCTGATCGACTTTGTAAATGAACACATCGTCCATCGGTTTGGAATTCCACAGACAATTACTACTGATCAAGGGACTGTGTTCATGTCCAACGAGTTCAAAGGTTTTGCGGAAAGTCTTGGGATAAAATTACTCAACTCTTCCCCTTACTACGCTCAGGCCAATGGACAGGCCGAGTCGTCAAACAAGACATTGATAAAACTGATAAAAAGAAAAATTGAGGAAAAGCCGAGGAAATGGCATTCAACGCTATCGGAGGCTTTATGGGCTTATCGGCTATCTCATCACGGATCAACTAAATTGTCACCTTTTCAGTTGGTATACGGACAAGAAGCCGTTTTGCCCGTGGAAATCAACATCGGCTCAGTAAGGCTATGTGAGCAAGATAAGGTATCAGCCGATGAATACAAACAGGCGATGCTTGACAATCTAGATGATTTGGCTGAACTAAGGCTGATCACGCTAGATCGGCTTAAAAGGAATAAAGAGAGGGTTGCCAAGTCATATAATAAAAAGGTGATTTTAAAATCGTTCAATCAAGCCGATTTGGTATGGAAAACCGTGTTGCCAATCGGGTCTAAGGATAATCGATTCGGCAAGTGGTCCCCAACGTGGGAAGGTCCTTACAAGATAAATCGGCCGATTGGTGGAAATTCATATATACTGGAGTCCTTAGACGGATTCGTACTACCTAAAGCAATCAACGGAAAATACTTAAAGGCGTATTACCCCAGCATATGGGTCGGGTCCTAACTACAGGAAGAAAAGCATCAGGACCGATTACAAAAACACATGCATATAAAATCGGTCATACAGCCGACCGAGTCAGAAGCAAACATTCATCCACCGGATTAAACAGTTTACAAAAATCAGCTACACGGCCGGTACTACATATCAGTTCAAGAAACAATGCTGTCTTCAATGAAGCCCGGAACCAGGCAGATGGGCTCCCAAAGCCGATAGTGCTACTGCCGCCCTACCAATAGTAACTTGAACGCTATCTATTAGTTGTTCATCGGCTCCTGCATCGCCCGGAACTGGGATCATCTTAGCTGATTGGTTCTTGGCTTTGGCGAAAACTTCACCGATTTGCTGTCTCTGAACCGCCAGTGAAGACGTCGCGTCGGTAATACCGATCTGGCAATCTGCAAGTTCTTTTGTAACCAAAGCCAGCTGTTCTTCAAGTTTCTTCTTGGATAACTCCAGCTCTTGGGCCTTATTCTTAGCCGATTTCAGCGCAGCGGCACCCTGGTCAAACGTTCTCTTCCGGAGTTTTGCGTCTGCTATAAGCTTGTCCAGGATCTGTTGGTCGGCTTGCTGGGCCTTCCTCTGTTCAACTCTTACTTTGGCCGATTCTACGTCCAGCCGACGAGCATCCAAATGACATACCTCTAGCAAAGCATTCATGGCTGCAGGAGGAAGATCGGCTTGCATGGCCGCCATAGCATTTCTCAAGGGTTGGGTGTTGGCCAGAAGAGCCGCCTCCGGCTGCATCACTTCGTCCAGAAGACGGTTGAGTCGCTCCTGCATGCCCGGCTCAGCGGTAACAGCAGCCGATGCTGGCGCAGAGGCCGCTATTATGCGCTGAATGTCGGCTGGATAGTCGTCAGTGGCTAGCACTTCCGGGTCATCCAGCTCATCCAAAGTAAAGCCCAGAAGATCGGCTGGGTCTGTTGATAGCACTTTGGGATCAGGATCGGAAATATCAATCGTCGGAGGCGGTGGCGATGGAGGGATGGCCGATGTAACACCTTGGAGATCGGCTACAACCCCCGCTA
This sequence comes from Rhipidocladum racemiflorum, assembly GCA_036346355.1. Lineage (NCBI taxonomy): Eukaryota > Viridiplantae > Streptophyta > Magnoliopsida > Poales > Poaceae > Rhipidocladum > Rhipidocladum racemiflorum. The sequence continues at coordinate 52,367,668 of CM070580.1, forward strand.
CTTGTACTGACGGAGATTGCTAAGAACGATAAAAAACGAAGTCAGCAATGCGGAATAAACGTAAAAGCAATATTAAGCAGGGAGTAAAACTTACATCGGTAGCTGAATGCTCCAGGGAGCCATCGGGTTGACGCCTCACGGGTCTGGGCGAGCGCCTGGCTGACTTCTTCCTCCTCTCTGCAGTGACTTCGGGTTAACAGTTATCAAAGTAAGGGATATAGTGGGTAATGTGAGAATAACTTACTTGGGGCGCGCTGGCGAGCTAAGTCCGATAAGGATGGACCTTGAATATCCAAGTTACCTGAAGAATATCCCGTAGTACCGACAGATTGACCTGGACGTCGTTGTCGGCCACTACTGGCAGAAGCATGGGGATCGGCTGTTCGCTCACCAGCATCCGTGCCACCCTGGAAAGATCGAAGGCATTTTTAATAAAAAGTCGATAACCAGCGTAAAGACAGGATATAAAACACCGGTACCTCTACAGCTACTGAAGAGTCGCTATAACCCGAGCTCGCGCTGGACCCAGAAACTACCGTCGGCTCGTGAAAATCGGGAAGAAACAAGTGGATTATGGCCGACGGAGTCCTGTCCATGAGTACAGCTTCCGATATTCTGGTCCACCACTGCGAGAATGCAGCCGACCGGCGGGAATTGAGAATAAAATGCGGTGTCGAAAGAATTTGCAACCCGTCGGCCACTTCGAGAACAATCTCCGCGGCAACGCTGTTAGTCACCCGAGCTCGGGGCTCGACACAGGATAGTAGAGGAAAGGATGGGATGGTTTGCCCAAAACCTAGTTGACGGGCGTAAACCGAAGGATGGTAGAACTCGTAAGATGGCTGAAATGTCCGATTGCGGGTATTCAAGCCGACATGAAAAACGCAAGGGGAAAGGATGATTTTGTACAAGTCTAGAGTAGACTGGGGCATCAAGGAACTATCGGCATCAAGGTGAAGGAATGATGGGTATAGGCAATCGGCTACATCAGTATATCGGAAAAAGTCTTGTTGGCCAAAAGAAGTCCTGTCTAGGTTAAGGAAGAAGCTGAGGTATTTGTGCAAGCCGATTGGATCCATTTTTAGCTCACCAGCCGAAGACATGATAAACCTCTCACCATAGGATCGGCTAACTCTATACTGTGGGACGACATGTTCCAGATAATCTTCCCGAGGGAAAGTGGAACTTCCCGAGGGTTCAGACAAGATGGATCGGCTGAACATACAATGGAGCCATGTTTGAATAAACCACAGAGGGCCTCCTATATTACCAACAACGTGTTTGGCAAAACCGGAAAAGAGTCGGCTACGAATTACATACATCATTTGATATACCGACCCAAGGAACATTTTGCCGAGAGAAAGCCGACGCCCCTCCACCAAACGTTCCGCCACCAATTGAAAAGATTGGGTGGGACCAAGGGAGGCACCACAGAACAAGTATCGGTCTAGCCAAAGATTGAGAAAAGCGACATGCTCTTCGGCCGATACCGGACCATTGACCTTATTGTGATTCTGGATATACTTGTGCCATCCCTCACCTTTCTTCCGGATTAATTTAAAAATGGGCTTCCCGCTAAAGGCCGATAGCTGATCCCCATCTGGTCTGAGGCAGCATAGTTGAGCCACATCTAGTAAGGTGGGGCCGATTGGACCAGACGGGAATAGAAAAGCGTTGAAAGAATCCGACCAAAAATAACAGGCCGCAGCTACTAAGGGTTCATTGGCTTCAGGGTCGGCTAAACTCAAAGACAGGGACTCTGCTATACCCATTCTCTCCCATTCTACCCTCTTCTGAGCCGATATCCTAATAAACCAAGATCTCCATCCCTTCAGGCTGGTGGGCCAGGCCCTAAAACTTTTTCCCCATTCAGAAATATTATACCCAGCGACCGACAAGGGGAGTCTAGGAATCTCGGTATTGATAATGGTATCTGCCGACATGGTACCTATCGGTCCTAAGTAGAATTGATCTGAACTTTGAGGAATCGGAATGAATACCTGCGAAGGGTCCATTTCAGCCGATTTTTGAAAAGAGCGAGAGAAAGACGGCGAAAGCCGATGATGCGTGATCCGAGAGCTTGAAAGCGTGCAAATGACCGTGGGGGGACCCTCATATTTATACCTCGGTGAAAAAGGTGAAAAGGCGGGAACAGTTGCTGCATTAAAAACGCACCGAGAGTATTGCGGCGCCATTAATGGGGAAGTTACCAAGGTGAATCCTAAACGACAAGCCGATCACGGAAAAAGGCGAAGGGATTTTTCAAAGATAGCAAGCTACCTTTCAAAAATGGGGGGCATATGTTTGCACCAAAATTCGGCATGTATTGAAATCGGTCTGAAACGGAAAGGAAGTGTTTGTATGGAAAGAAATCGGTAAACGAATCGGAAAAGGAATCCGTTTCTAAAAAGGAAAGGAAATCAGATTAGAGGCCGATACGGATAAACGCACCGTATCCATGTACAACTCGGATCGGCCAGGTGTGTTATAAAAGGGGGCAGACGTCAAGCGAAAAGGAATCAACAAATCCAACAACACACACCTACTTTTTACAAGCTTTTCCTTTACATTGTTTTAGCCTTATAGATCTCTCTGCAAGTCGACGGAATCAACATAGTTGCGCATCGCCGATTGTTGATTTTTGCCGATTTCACCCAGGTTTGATCTGCTTCGCTTTGTTGCGCATCGCCTTCTTGAAGCCGATTTTACCTTGTATCCGGATCAATTGTAACCGGTTGGTCTAGTTATCCCCTAATCGGTTCTTACCGACTAGCGAAAAGCCGATAGATCCTTGTTTATCGGCTTCGATCAAATTACAAACTCCACCTTGTCAATTTCAGGTCAAATTGACTGGCACGCTCTGCAAACCCGGCGTTTGTCTTGTGTGTTCGAGGCTAAGGACCCTGCTTCACGTTTTTAGCGCGAACACTCTCAAACACAAAAATTGCATCAGAAAACTTTAACTTTGAAAATTTTAAACTGAAAGTTTCAACTCGAATAAATTCAAATAGAAAAAATTCAACTCATAAAATTCCAAATTGAAATTTTTAACTAGGCACATTTTCTGCTTTGGAAATTTTAAATAAAAAATTGTCAACTTGAAAAATTTTGAATCAGGAAATTTTCAACATAGGAAATTTCAATTTGGAAACTTTCAACTCAGAAATTTTCAACTCGAGAAACATTAAATTGGGAAATTTTAACTCGGGAAAATTCAATATTGAGAACTTACAACAAGAAAAGTATCAACTCAGGAAAATTTAAATTAGAAAATTTTCAACTAGAGAAATTTCAGAATAAGAAATTTCAAGAACATCGATTCGAAAACGTTTGTTTCAAAATTTTCTGTTTGATAACTTTGAGTTCAACAAAATTTGGGTAGAAACTTTCGATTCGAAAAAAGTGTTGATTCACAAAACTTTATGTTCCAAAATATTTGACTCAAGAAATTTTCGGTTCGAAAAGTTTCAACTCAAGAAACTTTCGGTTTGAAAATTGTTAACAAAATATTTCTTATTCAAGGACTTAGGAAAATTTGAATTGAAAGGTTTTTGAATTGTAACTTTTTGAACCAAAAGTTTTTTCAATCGAAAGTTTAGAAACCATAATTTTCTAGTTGAAAGTTTTCGTAGTTGAATCTTTTCGATTTAATTTTTTTTGATTTGATACTTTCTGAATTGAAACTTTCTAATATGAAAATTTTCTAGTTAAAACTTTTAAATTTGATATTTTTTATTTGAAACTTTATGAGCTGATAATTTTTTATTTGATTTTTTTCGATTTGAAACTTCCAATTTAAATTTTTTTAATTTCATAATTTTGTGTTAGAGAAGAAGGAATGGAGGTTGGCGAAGTGAGTAGAGAAGAGGAAGGAGAAAAGTGGAAATAGATGGAAAAGATGATATACAGTATTCTAGGATAATATCTTTAAATTTTTAATTTTGAGGATAACCACAAACTAGTCATACCTATTCCGTTTTTTTTTTTTCCTCTCTTTTTGATATTTGTAAAGCGTGCCTGCTCTTGGGCCCGAGACAAAGCATGATGATGCGTTGTGTATACGAGCAGGCTTGCTTGGATTCAAATGAAAGGTTGGCAGTCGTTGCCATGGAGCATCATCCACTATGGACAGAATGTAGCCAATTCCTGGATGCACGCATAAATCCACTTTGGAGATTCTCTTCATGATTGGAACGTCGAGCCACTAACTTTATTCCCAAACAGACCCAAGTATTTTTTTTAAAAAAAAATTCTGACAGGTGGGGGCCTATTTTGGGCCGGGTGAAAGAAAAACTCGGTTACTTTTGGACGATCCAGTCCGAGACCAAACTAGCTAATCCAACATTAATTGTACCAATAGACAAGGACCCTCCACATTGCACGTCAAATTGTGAGGGGCAACCAGAGCTACAGTGTGTGCATTACGGCCGTCTTTTTCACCCCCTGCGAAAAAACTAGACGCTCTGGTTCAAGGGTTACAATTGTAACACTGGGAAATTGCTTTACTACTCGTGACGAACTCAACCTAATAATGTCAGGAGGCTCGCCCGGCTGACTACGTACAACTTGCAGCAAATAGTCAGCAGGGTCTGAGCCGGCCGGCTGGCCAGCCATTCATGGGATGGAAGCCCGGACGGCGATGCTGCGCATTGCATCGGACACGAACACGATCGACACATATGCCAAAGATATCCTAGAGGCAGCGGTACACCTGCAAGCTGCGCCGGCGCAGCTGTGAGCAGCAGCTAGGTGCTAGCAGGCGCAACGCTTTCAGAGTTCAGATTTTTCTTTCTTTTGAAGCTCGCGCGGCCGGCGGGCCGGCCGGCAGCGCGCCAGCCGCTAACAACGTACTACTAGACAAAGGCAGGCAGCGCCTTATCTTTCGGGCGCGCGGATGGGCTTCCAAAAGGGCCGACGCGAGGCGAGCGGAAAAAAGAAGTAGAAGAAGAAGAAGAACAGTTAGCAGCGACGTCTCGGGTTTTGGTTGCAGCTGCTGAGCTGCACGGCACGACGACGATCGGTGGGGGTGATGATGACGGCTTGGGCCGGCTTGGCCACCGCGTGCGCGCTCTGCTCCAGCTTTTGTCCCTCTTTTCCTTCATTCTTATGTCGCAGAGGAATCTCGTGCGTGCGTGCGTGCGAGGTGTCTAGCTGGTGTAATATATTGTTGGTTCGTCTCCACAACCGCAAGCGAGGGAAGGTGAGCCAAAGCTGGGGAATATCTATGACTTTTCCCACCTCAGCAGCTCGATGCCTGCACTGCATCTGCATGCCGTCCCCCCAACTGTCATGTATCCAAGGTTTCTGTCATCGTCCCAAGCTGTCAAATTCAGTCAAATCTCGTGCACCAAGATTGATGCCTGCCTTGGCTCCCCTGTGCAGGCCCATGTACACATTTCGAGAGTGATTATGTAAATTAAATTTCATGTCAATTAGTAATAGCAACTGTAGCATGAATCCTAGATTACTTCCTAGCTAGGGGACGAAATGCTTGCTTCCCTGAAATAAAATCAGCTCCTCACGATGAACTAACTGGCAGCGAAAAGTGGAATTGATGTGGCTGCACTTCAACATGAGTCTTCGCTGATTAAAAGGGTTAAGGTATGACACAGCATGGTTCTCTCAAACATTTTTTTGAGACATTACAGTCCTCTGTTGTAGTACCAGTTAGGAAATAACCCCATGCCTAGAAAGAACTACATACTAAAAAGCCCTATTTAGAATGGATATAGCTTTTCTTCGAAGTAGTTTTTTTGTTAGGCTGCATGGCTGAACGGTTGGACTGAAGAAATTTTGTGGTTTGACTTTTTGATGTAAGGAGGTGCAGGTTGGGAATGGGGTGAGAGAGGTAGGGTTTGAGATTTTATACTTAGTAGGAGAGGGGTAATTTTCTTCTACTCTAGTGGCACTACTACAGAACAGGCAATCCTTGCCGCCATGGTAAAGTTAGAACTCTAACCCACTGAAACTAGGGGTGCAAACGGAGTGGATACGGACGGATTTCATTCATCCCGTATCCTATTCCAAATTTTTTCTCGGATACATAATCGGATACAGACAGTGCCGGATTCGAATACGAATACGGATTACTTCGGTCACTAATAACGGAGCGAATACAGGTCATTCCGGATATGGTTAGTCTCGGTCACAAATAGTTAGTCGGATAATGCGTGAAAGCAGAAACCATATATGCCACGTATATTAGGATCAATCAGCCATACACAAAACTTTACTAGAACCTTTAAGACATGTAAGTGTTTCAAATTCAATAATAGTTGCATTCCCTACATAAGAATAATATACAACCAAGTACAATTCCAATCAACATATGCACTTATATGATGTAGCACATCCAACTGCAATCAAGTGTTTTGTAGTGCAATTATAAGAGCTTGCTCCAGAAAGTAGTGCAATTATATTACAAATTGCTCACATTATATCACAGGCTTACAACAGCACTATGTTTCATATTATATTACAACTTGCCTAATCAGATAGCACATAACCAACACGCAACATCTAAAATACAACTAGCAAGCAGTGTAATTCAAATACACACATTATGAACAATATTGCAAGGGTATCGGGTCGGATATTTACCGGATATTGGGTCGGATATTTACCAAATATCGGGTCGAATATTGCTCTTCCCATATCCTAACCCATATTACATGAGATTTTCTGGATACGGATCAGATATTGCTCTTTCCATATCCTAACCCATATTACATGAGATTTTCCGAATACGGATACAGATAACATCGGTACGGATTTTTTTCGAATACGGTATCGGATCGGTCGGGAATTATCCGCTCCGTTTGCACCCCTAACTGAAACCATGGAAAGCTACTCTAAACTAGTTTTTGATTTTTAACTTCTCCTAATACAAATAAGCTACTGGCTTTTGGTTTATGGCTGCAAAAAAAAAATCAGCCGTTTGGAATAGCTTCCAGTTTTCAGAGAGAAAAAGCCGAAGCTGAAACATTCCCAAACATGACCTAAAACAAGTACACACTTGACCCTTCTCATAACAAACATCTTGGATCTGTCCAATTTGATCTTTCTAATTATCTGGCAAGGAATCAAGATTGCAGAACAGTTGTTATACAAATTATTTGCAGAGGCATGAAGGCACTGCTCATAATATATCTACATAGGAAAATTACATTCAAGCCCATGTATTTTTACAAGGGTTATAGGAAACTCTAGGTTCTCTCACACTCCGTTTGGTTCCCAAGAATTGGCGGAGGAATCATGGAATTGTCAATTGTGTAATTGAATTCCAGGGATGAGGCTGTTTGGCTGACACTGGAAATGGAATCCATGATTCCAAGGCCAATTCTAGGAACAAGATACAACTGGTAGCAATTCCTTGCTAGCACCCAATCAATTGTCCGGAATCAAAGCATCAATGGCCTTGACTAGTTTGCCATGTTGTCGTGGACGACTGCTCAACGCTCGCCGCCGCTTGTCGTGATCCGTTCCGACCGCCGGTCATTGACACCTTGCTATTGATTGCCTGACCTGCAGCTCACGTGACATGAGCAACAGAGGAGCCTTGGAGAGGCAGCGTGAGTTGGGATTGCGGATGGACCGAGAGACGTTTTGGCCTTTTGGGGGAAGTAATGGATCTCAAGCAGATGTCTCGGCCTCGTTGGCAGCGTTGGCTCAGCCTCGGTGTTTGAACTTTGAAGTTTCATGCTGGATCCTGGATTACGGTGAGTGTTTTCCTCCCTGCTTCCTCCTCTAGCACCGTCGTCAGTCGAGTACTCGTGCACCCGTCTTGCTTCTTCCCCCCTCTCTTCTATGCTGCACCGCTGTCCATGCCTTGTTCTGATGTTGAGACTTTCAAATCCAAATGGCACCCAGACAAAAAAATTGTATTGAAATTTGGCTAGAAACAAATATCAATTCGACAAAAAATGAGATTTGGAGTCAATTACCAAAAACCAATTCTAATTGTTGGGTGCCAAACGGGGTGTCACTTAACCGAAGGGAATTTGATCGGTTATTGCACATTCGCGCATCCCCGTTATTGCACTTTTCACGCATTCCCATTATTTACTTATTTTCATTTTGGAAGGAGCAATACAAGATCCGACCAGCATGTCAATGCCAAATAATTTATCTTTTCGAAATTTCTATTACCTATAGGGAACTTATCCCACATATGCCTGCATTGACCGTCTGGTTCTCGGGATGACATGGCCATCCGATCAACAAGTTGTCCGAAAAGGAGATATATCTTCCATATGCCGGAACGTGCGGTGGGGAGGTAGCTGTTGGAGTTCAAATGGATCATTGGGATTTAAATTGAGTCTTGTACCTAACAGATCGTCCTGTTGAAACAATTTTTGAGGATTTTTAAGGAATTTCACTTGTGACTTTGGGTTGATGTTTTTGAAGACTTTTGCATATGTTTTGCATGATGCATGTTTTGACTAACGTGGGTCAAGCTGTAATGAACTTGTGCCCGAATATGGTTTCTTATGCTTTGATGTGCAAAAGGCTTGAAGTCAACGATGGTCAACGGTGAGGACGACCAACACTTGGTTAGGAAACCAAAGTCCAGAAAGGTCGTGCAAACCGGATGAGATGGTTGAGCTCAAGCAAGGCACATGGTAGACAAGAATGTGCAAGGCAAAGGTTTGAACGACGAGTTGCACCAAATGGCTTCGGCGATGCAAGTGTCATGGCAATCCAGTCATAATCGGAATAGGAGACTTGTTGATGTGAGGCAAGCAATTGGTGAACCTACACATGTCAAGCATGCAGATTGCTTGCAAGTGAAAGATGTGACTGGGTCACGGCAAGGTATTTTGGTACTTTGCCAAATTAGAAAAATGAAGAGACTAAATCGTGGCATTTGGGAAGGGTGGTTTAGGTCATGGAGAATCTAAGCAAATCAAGAGATGAAGACTTAATGGATTCAGGCTTTTGTGCTTTGAAAAGCATCCATGTATGTGTGAGTAGGGTTCGCAAAGGTGCTTATTAGGAATCGAATCAAAATTGCTTTGATTACATTAGTTAATGGGTTTAAAATCGAAGTGAATATATTTTGAGTGAAAAAAAGGTTAATGAGGCTCTGCTCGATAGTGGCTTGTCAGCTTGAATTAAAAAAAAAATCTACTTAAATGTTAAATAAGATGATTTTATGTCGAACTATATCAAATTTCAAAAGAAACTTGATAATAGCTTGTTAAGCTCGATAACAGTGTGAGGTGAGACCTGTTTGTGCTTGGGCTTATCGGGTGCTTGTTTTGGCTTAGGATCCATTTTGAGTGAATGAATCTGAGCTAGACCTATTCATGGGCAGCCCAGCCTGAGCCTTGCCCAATGTTTTTGGGGCCAGGCTCAGGCCTAACTTTTGATCCCATGTGATCTTCAAAATGGGCTTAGGATCAAAATTTCGGCTTGAAGGAAGCCAGCCTGGCCAGAATAAATACCGCCCACTACCTCGAAATCGCAACTCCCTCAACTCCTACCTCCAAAATAGATCAAGATCTGGATGTGGTGGCTTCACCCCTCCACCTTTCTCCCACCAACACCTCCCAGCCAACCTCCCTCCTGTCTGGTTGGGCGGTGCCCATCCTTGGCGGCAGCGACCTCCATCCCAACAACTATGGCAGCGGCATCCTGCAACCCAGAGGCCTCATGGTCATCCTTCGTCCCAGCCGCAATGGTATCATCTCGTCCCCAACGCTCGTCGTGCACCCTCATCTCCTCTTTGCCCAGTGGAGCGACGCAGCTATGCTTCTCCTATATTCCTGACAGAGCCAGGCAATAGTGCATGTAATATTACAAATTGCCCACAAATTACTATTTAAGTTGCCAAGTTATTCTTATGCATTTACCATGAATTTTTTGAATTTTCAACATTTAGGAAAATGTGTTTTACTTTTTTCTAGCTATTATTTTGAATATTAATAAAAAACTATACAAAGCATGAAAATATTTTATTTAGGTTCTAAATAATCTAAAGTGCCTCTCCAAAAAAAAATTAAGAATTTTGGAATTGGATGCTATTTTTGGAAAAAACAAACCTTACACCTAGTATTAGAGATAGTTGCAATAAAAGAACTTCTGAGAACAATTTAGGACTGATGGAAAAATTATAAAAACATCAATGCTACGTCTGGTGCATCCATACAAATTAATTTAATCATGTTTGAAGTTATTTTGCTACTTCCAAAAATTCCAATAATAGAAAGCAGCCGATTCAAAAACCCGTCTTTCCATGAGAAAAACATACTTCGACCAATGTGTTTCCTCCCTTAGGCATCACTCTCTCTCACTGACATGTAGGGCCCATGCATTACCCCTCTGGCCAGGTCACGTTGATGGTGCGCCAGCCCAATGACATTCACATATAGTGACCACTGCGACTACGTTGCTTGCGCCCAGCTTGCCCAAACCCTATGCCGCTCTTCCCTGCTTCTATGCCAGACCATGCCTCCCATCACAGTTCATGCACGTGCCCTAGGACCCGTGGCTCTATGTGTGCTTAGGCCACGACTGCCTCATCATTGCTCCTTACTAGATGCCACTGTCACCCCAGGCATGCCACCCCATTGTGAGGAGCCGCCCAGATCGTCCTCGAGTTGTTGGATGAACAATCACTCCCATCGGATTTGGATCCTAGCAACGAATCACCGAAGGTGATCTCAGTGCTAACACCCAAGCCCAATCGAGACAACTCCAAAAACATCCAAACAATTCGACAACCATCCCGGTATGCGACCCGAACTCGCCCAGGATCGCCCCGCATACCGGTTTCCAATGCCGTTATCAACTCAATTTGCACAAAGGGGGCAACAAACTCGAAACATACACGACCAAACGCGCAAGCGGAAACACCACGCACAAAGACAAACCAAAACGACCACCGACCCAACCGAAAACAACCCACAAAGACCCACGACTAGCCAAAACCTGAAAATCAACCAAGCTATCAAAAACTAGAAAAATATTCGGCATGACCTTCCTAGAATATACGGACATCCACTCAGCAGACAAGAAAACACAGTTGCAATATATATATATCCAAAAGTAATGCAACAACCACAGCGGCAACACGATCACCAGTATAGAAACAACCCACGGGACAACAACAGAGACTTAAACAACGACGAGACACAATTTAGAAGGCTATCTATATAACAAAATGAACTAAATCGCAACACAAAACAAAATAAAAGTTCTCCGGAAGTGTTCTGCCCCTGAACACTTCCGGGCGTGTGCGATGCCGCGCTAAGCCTCTACTCGGTGCCCCGCCCGGTCACCGAGAGGCAGTAAGGGCAGAACTCGCATCCACCCACCTGATCCTCACCTGAAAACCACAAAGCAGAAGCATGAGTACAAAAGGTACTCGCAAGACTTACCCGGGGTCCATATATGACCGACTCCAAAGGATTATGCATTTAGTTGTAGCAAGGAGTAAACTTAAGGTAAAGGTGCGGAAAAGCATTAACATTTGTAATATAAGTGCGACAATTAGACCAAATACAAATTTAAAGCGGTTATAGACCGCACTTACTTCTAGTGTGAGGTTGAAAGTAACAACAATTAAAGTAGAGCAATACATAACCATTTTTAAAGCTCAAGTCCAAAGGCGAGCTGCAAGTTCAAGTTATTTACTACGCAGAAGAAGTTCGGACCAAGCGTGCTCATATCCGAGAGCACGGCAATTCGAATCGCTTATTTAACCCTGCAGGGAAGCATTGATCGCACGACACGTACCACGAAGGGCCTCGTGTCAACCCCCTCCCATCCATACCCAATCGCTGAAGCGTCCTCCTGCAGTCCGAGAACCTAGCACCCCCTCGAGCTGCCCCAAGCCCGGCTTGGCGCTCGAGAGCTGGCCTAAGCATCACCCTCAACCACGTCCAACCACAGGAAGTTACGGTCCATCGATTCAGCATGCGAGGAAGAGTGGCTTACCGTACCATAATCGGGCATGCGACCAACCGGGGTGTGCTCAATCTTATTCCACTTACGGATCGGTCCTTAACTGACACAGACGGGGCTACACATTTGAGTCTCCATACCCAAATGAACCAACTCCCCGCCCGGTCCACAATTCATTCCTTTCCAAAACCTTTCCCAATTCCAAGTCCAACATAAAGTAGTATGTGTGTAATAATAACAACCGCAAGTGACAGAACCCTCCGTCACTTGGCCCGAACCCCGACCTCTAAGCAAGACTAAGCATGGACTCATTTATTTTACCCGTAATCTAGTTCCAAAGGATGTGTTCAACAAATACCAAGGAGCGTATGTGCAGCAATTAGGATCTAGCCCTATCCCACAATTTAATTCCTCATGCAAGACGTAATCGATCAATTAAGCAGTTTATTCACTAAAATAATATCACATAAAGGTTGAATATGCTTAGGTGCTTGCCTGATGCTTCTGCTGGAGTCTCAGTAACAGCTTGCTCACCGTTATCCCCCTCGACCACAGCCGCGTCACCCTCCGCGGTTTCGTTCTCTACACGAGCACAATGTATGCAAAAATGAGATGCATGCTATGCAATGAAACAACTTAGAATGAAAACCCCCGACGAAACAACGCAACCGAACCAACGAACGTAACCGGACAGACCAGCCAACCCGGACAGTCCGGTTATTTCATCCGGACAATCCGGACTCTCCGGCCCATTCGGTCCGGATACTCCGAGCAGGGCGGACACTCCGGACGGTCCAGGCCTTGGAAGACGACGCGCAACACGGGGGTGCTCCCAAGCACTACGGCACCGCGGAGACCCGATCTACGACTTTCCTACACGTGGTCGAGCCGGAGAAGCTCCAAACTAGCTCAAACCACGACGAATGGGGCTCATTCCTAACACCACCAACCAAACCTAATCCAAAGCTTAAGAAGAGCCTCACTCACCCCCGATCTCTAACCTGAGCACCTTACATTCCTAAACCAACCCTAATCCAACCACCCCCACAAAACCCTAGCCTTCGCCAAGGTTACCCCAAACCCCAAATCTACAAAGCAACCCTCAAACCCAACCCCAAAGGGATCCTAGAATCCCCAAGGACCCAAGAATCAAGCTCCAAATGAAGTCTCACCTTCAAGGGGATGAAGGGAAACCGGGTGGAACGAGGAAATCGTCGGCTTGGAGAGGAGCTCGAGGTCACCGGGATGGAGAAGCCACCGGGGAGGAGCACGAGGGGTTGCCGGCCGGTGGGGAGCTCGCCGGAGATGAGGATGGGGTGGTGGGGAGCACGGGAGGGGTGGAGAGCAAGTGGGGAGGAGGAGGGAGTAATGGGGACCACGAAATGGGATTTTTATACAAAACCCCCGCACAATCCGGACACTCCGGACCATCAACCCGGAGACTCCGGGTTGGGGTCTTCGGTAGCATTAACCCGGACACTCCGGACATTTAGTCCGGACATTCCGGATGTCCCAGGATTTTTCGAAAGTGGGGTCTTGACACCCATGCCACCCGCATTGCAACACAAGCCAAAAGTAGCGCCTCACCCCATTCAATCCAACCAAGGGCCTACATCGATGTCAAGACCCTCCCTTCTGGGGTGGACACTAGAGGATCTTATGTGCATACCATCCTAATTCCATGATCAGTGGCTAGTACACACATCACAATATTATGATCACATCTAAACAACACAACATTGATATACTGCTAGACTTTGACATTTACCCTACTACTTTTCACTGCATTTTATATGGCCAAAGGCCCCTTTTTGTTGTAAGAACAATATTCCCCACTGAATATCAACAAGCAAAGGTGAGTACGTTTGAACTCACAGAAACATATAGCTTATCACAATAAATAAATGCTAGGCTATGTAAAAAATGGCTATCCTACCATGTTCTTTTGCATAAAGTGAAATTTAATCATTAATAAAAAGTAGCAATTGCAAACGGAATTTGTAAGGAGAAGTTGGCAAGTATGTAAATAATAAGTATATACCGTAAATAGGAGGAACTCACAATCATGCATCATTGTGATCAACAATCCATTCCCTGTCACACTTGAGTTGACATATGAAGCATAGGTACCCACCATTTTTTAATTCAAACATTTTTATTAAAACATAGAGAATAACAAGCGTCTGTGCACCAAAATCTCTCATGACTACGAGCATAGATTTTCAAAAAGATTTACAGTTTGCAGAGGAGTACAACTTTACCCGCAAGACATATCCAACTCTTATTGCCACTATTTTCACACTTCCTTTGGTTTGTGGCAGAGAAATCATGTTAACAACCATTACATCACCTAGACCTAATTTTACACCAACCCGGTGATGTTTAGACCCTTACTATGGTGGTAAAAAATAGTTGTGCACATTGTACCAATGACAGTTTACATCCTGTCGTGACCATTCCCCCTCCCATGGCAATGTATGCACGATTGTATCGGTAAGCGTTATTCCTAACACCTTGGTGAGGGCACCTCTTCAAGCAAACCTTCTTGGATTGCCTGTACTATGTCGGCCTTCCAATATGCAAAGCTAGACCTAAACAACTTAATAGGTTCAAGCCACCTTCTAATAGCACTTGTGTTGCACATATTGTCTTGGATTATACAACAATATGTTCGGTCCTTAATCGACCCGGGCGTGAACTCCCCATAGAGTTTCTCGGAACTCCGACTCATAAATCACGTATATAGACATTTGGAATGGATATCTTGATTCTCTTGGTCAACAAAATTTAAAAAAAAGAATAGCCTATTCCTCCGTATCTCACAAGGGTTTCATAATTATAGGAATTGGTTCCATAACCAACATTGGACTCAATGGAGCTACACTTTTTTTCTTGGCGGGAATGGCTTGTGATAGAATGCGTCTTGTTTATCTCGAAGAACTGGGGGGGATATCTATCCCAATGCCGAAAATTTTTACCATGTTTATTAGCTTTTCAATGGCTCCTCTTGCCTTACCAGGAATGAGTCGTTTTGTTGCAGAATTAGTAGTATTTTCTGGACTAATTACTAGTCTAAAATTTCTGTTAGTGCCAAAAATGCTAATTACTTTTGTAATGGCAATTGGAATGATATTAACTCTTATTTATTTACTATCTATGTACGTGCAAATCCATGTACTTCACATATTATATAAATAATTTACCCGCAGTCGCGAACATGGCGAGTTGAGCTACAAAGAAGGAGGGAAACATGATTAGAGTACCCTAAGGATGCTTAGAATCAAAGGAATTTGAAAATGGTTTATGTCAGCGTACTAGCCAACAGGCACCTCCGAATCGGGTGCTTATGAGGTTCAGACGGGGGGCTTTCGGGGCAATCGCCGGAGGAAGAAAGAAGATCGGAGTACCGGGGAAGCTCAGAAGGATGGGGACGCTAGGGTTTACCCAGGTTCAGGCCCTCCGAAGAGTAACAGCCCTAGTCCTGCTTCTCTTGCTATTGCTTGTCTTGTGGAATATCAACTGGAATCCTAACTTGAGAGAATGGAACTTATGATCAATGGATCGAACCCCTTCTCCCATGCACCCCGGCTCCCTTTTATACTTGGGCTGACGGGGGCGCATGGGAGGCTTACTCCGCAAGCCATACTCATTACACTGCCACGGGCGCATTAAATGCGCCCGTCACTGTCCTTACACCTTATTTAATGCCTGCCGCAGCCGTCACACCCCTGCCTCGGGCCCCACGCTCAACAACGCCGCTCGTTTCGTCAGAGGGCGAAGTGCTGCCGTAACGTCACCCGTAATTATTACGTGCCTGGGGAAGGCGCGCCGCCATACTGTAGCCTCCACGCTTGGCATTTAATGCGCACGATTCGAATTAAATGCCCTTGACCCTGGCAACGCCGCCTCGGGGGTGGTGCGCTAGTGGCGTAGCCCGTACGCCACCTGTCCACCGGCGACCACCTCTCTAGGCACCCAGTGCGTGGCCTGATCGCCACCTGTCCACTGGGCGACCACCTTACTGGGCGCCCAGTGGTGTGGCCTGATCGCCACCTGTCCACTGGGCGACCACCTTGCTGGGCGCCTAGTGGCGTGGCCTGATCGCCACCTGTCCACTGGGCGACCACCTTACTGGGCGCCTAGTGGCGTGACCTGATCGCCACCTGTCCACTGGGCGACCACCTTGCGACCCTTCTGCTCGCCGCGGCGGGGGGGGGGCTCGGACGTGCCCTGCCCGCCCGGTGATCGTGTTAACTGCGGGGGAGCGGGTACCCTGGTGTAGAATACGCTGACAGTAGCCCCCGGGCCCACCCTGGAGCGCCTTCTGGTCTTCGAACTTCCTTTTTCCTTTTTCCCTTTTCTCTTTAAATGACCTTCGGGGAACCGCTCAGTCTCCCGGGTGGGGCCCCTTAAATGCCCACGCGCCTCGCAGCTTTAAAGATCTTCCGGCTTCTCCGGTTCAGAGGCGAAGTGCGTGATTATTCCCGCCTCGTAACCATCGCACGATCCTTGGGATCCCCCACCTTTATGGGGTTTTCGAACTTCCCCCTTGCGAACCGCCGCGTCTTTTCGGTTTTCCCGCTGCGCTTTCCCTCGCCTCCTTATAAAGAGGCCGGCCACGAGGGGGAGCGGTTCTTTTCCTTTCAAACTCTTTTCACTTTGTCTTTTCTTGCCACCTTAGAGCCCCCTGCTTCTTCTTCTCCGTGGCCCCTCCGACTCCTGCCTCGGTTCTGCCTCCTTCGACCGTCGAAGAGGAGGGCGCTACCCAGCTTTCCAGGCACATCTTCGGAGGCACCCTCCGCGTCCGTCCTGGCACCATCGTGCCCCGCTGCCACCCCGGCGAGGTGGTTTTCTTTAGGTGGCAGCTGGTGGCCGGCCTGGTGCCACCAGTGTCCGACTTCTACCTCTCCGTCCTCAACTTCTACGCCATTCATCACATCCATCTTCCTCCCAACTCCATCATTCTTCTTGCTGTCTTCGCTCACTTCTGCGAAATGTTCGTAGGAGTGCTTCCCAACCTCCTTCTTTTCCGCTTCTTTTACGCCCTTCGCCCTGCCAAGGCCCCCATCCCTGTCTCCGGGGGCTGCCACCTGCGGCTCAGAGACAGGGTCGCATCGCGTTACATCCCGTTGGACAGCCGGTCCAACTGGAGGGCGTGGCGCGATGAGTGGGTGTACGTCGCGGACGACAGCGGCATCGAGGTGCTGGAGCTTCCGACCGGGCCGCCGGTCAGCAACCCCAACTGGGGGGCTCACGTCAGCGAGACGCCCGAGCTTCAGACGATGCTGGCCCGCACCGACCAGCTGGTGGCGGCGGGTCTAACGGGGAGCATGGTCGTCCGGGACTTCATTTCCCGGAGGATTAGCCCTCTGCGCCGTCGCGTCCGCCCGGCCGGCAGTACCTGGGCCAGGATGATGGGACCCGGACGATCCCCGGAGGTGGGCGGCCACATTTGAATCGCCCCTTTTCTTCGTTCTTTTTCCTTCTAGTTCCCATGGATTCTGACGACACTTTTTTCTTCTTTCTTTTGTTAGCCGCTGGGAACCTGTCCCCCGGCCTGATTGATGCGTGGATGGGACAGCTGGGCTTGGCCAGCTCCGTCCCGCCATTCCCGGAGGGCACGCTCCCACTATGCCGTTTAGAGCCCAGGGAGAGCGCGATGATCGTCCGGGCAATGCCGAAGATGGACGCCATGGGGACGCCTGACACAACAGCACACCAGGCGCCCCTGACGTTCCGAGACCCCCCTCCCACCGGCGATCAGGGGAGGGGTGACCAGGGTAGGCGCCGACGCCCTGCTGATGACGACACTGCCGGCGGGCCTTCCCAAAGACCCCGCCTCGGCTGGCAAGATCGCACCTTCGCTGTCTTCTTTGGGCTCGGCAGGCGGGGTCCTCCACCGCCGCCGCGGGGAGTTCTTCTGCTGCCGCGGCGGGCTCCTCAATGGCAGCGGGGGGTTTGTTGGCCAGCGTGGCCTCGTCCTCCCTCGCCTCCGCCGACGTGGTGATACTGGATCCTCCGGCTCTGACTCTGGGAACAACGCTGCCGCCGGCGGCGGCGGCTTCAATGGCGACGCTACGGCCGCCGCCGACTCCGACGACGCTACGGCCACCGCCGCCGCCGCCGCCGCCACCGCCACCGCCAATGGCGGCGTTGCTTCCTCCTCCGCCGCCGGTTCCGGTCCTTAGGCCACCGGGACCGGAGCCGCCGGCAGTGCGCAGAGGGCTGGTCCTTGCCCCGGGTGTGTCTCGCTTCCCGAGGCCGCCACCTAGGTACATTTTCTAAAATGCACACGCAAAATACAGTAAAATCTCTCTAAAAGTCATCTTATCATCATTTTTTCCTTCTCTTAGGGTGCCCAGTCCAGGCGTCCTTGCCGCCCAGGCCGGGAATGATCAGGGCACCGTGGCTGCAGGGGACGCACTACACGGGGCTGCCGGGCCTCAGGGCAGGCAGCTTGAGGAGGGCGACCCTGACGTGGTCATCCCGCCAACCGCCGCCGCTCAGGCCCCGGGTCCGGTGGACCCTTTGCCCACCCCGGAGCCCCCCGCCGTCTCCATTCCTTCGGTAGACGTGGATGCTCTACTGGCGGCTCTTAGCGAGCTCTACTCCAGCACGAGCAGCCGTCTGGCGACAAGTAAGGAACGGCTGACGGAAGCGGGAATCTAGATTAACCGCCTTCGCAAGGAGGTGGAGGACTCCCACGGATGAGAGTTAGGGCTGGAGCTGCAGCTGCTGAGGGAGCGAGAGCAGCGGGAGCAGAGCGCCCGCCGTGCCGAGGAGCTCTCCGCGGAGTTGGATGCGAAGAAGGTCGACCGGATTCGGTCGGAGGCGGACACGCTGGAGATGTTGCGTCACGCCTTTGACCGAATGGTGGCCAGCCTAGCCCCCCTGGGGCTGGTGCAACTACCTCCACGGGAGCAGAAGCCGCCGCACTATGCATTCTGCCTCAGCCGGATCGCGGACTTCCTCACGCACACCTTTCGCCGCCCGACCGCCCGCGATGCTTTCGGGAAAGCGCGCGATTCGCGGCCACGCGGCAATGCGTGCTGGCTTGCTATGCCAGCCGTGATGCCAACTTCGATCCCATGGCCACCGTCCAGGGGATCGAAGGCGACTGGGCGCAGGCGGAGGAGCGGGTCCAAGATGCCGCTGAACAGGTTGCCGCACAGCTGGAGATGGAGAACCCCAGCTAGAGGCAGCCGCGGAAGATGTGGCAATGAGGCTGGACGTTGGCCCGGTTGCCGAAGACGTGGCAGCTGCAGAGGCGGCAGCGGAAGACGAGGAGGAGCCGCCAGTAGCGTAGTTCCCCCCTTTTTTTGTTTCCGCCTGTAAGATACTTGATGCAAATTAATTTAACATGAAAATGAAACTGAAGCACAAGTTCGTCTTTATGTCACCCAGTGTCTGTTTTATACTTTTACTCCACTGGTTCCGAACGAACAAGCGCATGACCGCTTAAAGACTAAGGACTTGCGCCAGGGAGTCACTTCCTTCGAACCCCTCGACTTAGCAAAATTTTGCCTCCCAGGTAGCCCCTAGGGAATGAACACTTAGTGAGTCGTGACAGGGCCTTAGGTTTTCGGCAACGGTGTTCAAATCGCCGACCCCCACGGGGACACCCGGAGTGTCATGACCGTGCCGGGGGTCGTGCTGAACTAGCCATCTGATCGCCTACCCCTGCACGCCGTTCTCACTTAGTGGTTCCGCCTTTGCTACTGGGTTTTTGCAAGGCCGCAGGGTACAAAGGGGGAGTGCCCTGGCACTGCCCGACAGTGGGTAAGAGACCGAAAAGAGGGCAGGAAGAACAATTGCTTCGGACAAAGGAATTGAATACTGAATTTCAATTAAGAAGGCCTTTCCCGACCGGCAGCGGAGAGGAAGGCACAATCCGGCTGGCCGGGGAGCAGAGCCTGAAACTTACAACCGGTCAGGGGTAGAACTTGCGCAGGTTCTCTATGTTCTGCGAGTTCGCCAATTCTTCGCCGTCCTCAGTGGCCTGCCTGACCGCCCCGGGACGAGATACTGAGACCACCTTGAAGGGTCCCTCCCACTGGGGAGACAGTTTATGCGACCCAGCATGCGACTGGATTCTTCGCAAGACCAGGTCGCCCACTGCCAATGTTCTCTCGCTGACCCGGGAGGCGTGGTACCGCCTGAGACTTTGCTGGTATCGCGTGGCGCGTAGGGCCGCCCGGTCCCGCGCCTCTTCCAGGAGATTAACGTCGTCCCGGCGCAGATCCTCCTGATCCCCCTCTGCGAACGCCGCGACACGTGGTGATCCCAGCTCTAGCTCCGAAGGGAGAACGGCTTCCGCGCCGTAGACCAGGAAGAAAGGGGTTTCCCCGGTGGCCCGGCTAGGAGTGGTGCGAAGCGACCACATTACCGCCGGGAGCTCTTCGGTCCACCGGGTCCCACGCTTGTGGAGTCGATCGAACGCCCGGGTCTTGAGGCCCTTCAGCACCAGCGCGTTGGCCCGCTCGACTTGCCCGTTGCTCCTCGGATGGGCAACCGAGGCAAAACAGACCTTGGTGCCCATCTCTTCGCAGAAGTCCAGGAAGGCCACGCTGGTGAACTGCGTGTGGTTGTCAGTGATGATGCGGTTGGCGACTCCGAAGCGAGCGAAAATCCCTTGCATGAATTTGACTGCAGCCGCGGCGGTAATGGCTCTCACCGCCTCGGCTTCCACCCACTTAGTGAATTTGTCGATGGCAACGAACAGATGGGTGTAGCCCCCTGTGGCTCGCGGGAACGGGCCCAGGATATCCAGCCCCCAGACCGCGAAGGGCCACGAGAGCGGGATAGTTTGCAGGGCCTGGACTGGTTGGTGGATTTGCTTGGCGTGGAATTGGCACGCCTCGCACCTCCTCACCAGCTCGCAAGCATCCTGGAGGGCGGTTGGCCAATAGAACCCTTGGCGAAAAGCCTTTCCCGCCATCGTTCGACTGGACACATGGCTCCCGCACACACCTCCATGGATATCAGAGAGCAACATGCTCCCCTCTTCCCGAGTGATGCATTTCAGAAGAATTCCGTTTCTACCCCGGCGGTACAGGTCCCCGCCCACCAGGGTATAGCACTTGGCCTTTCGCGCTATCTTCTCTGCTGATGCATCATCGTCGGGGCATACTTGATCCCGCAGGTAGGCTAGGATCGGATCCATCCATGTGCCTTCCCGGTCAAGTGCAGCGACCACGAGGTGGTCGTCCGGGTACTCCGCCTGGCCGGGCGTTTCCGCCGGAACCACTTTCCCTCCAGGAGCGAGGGCTGGAGCGGTATCACCATCGTCCCCACCGGAGACGGGGGCTGCGATGGACGGTCGCGGAAGCCTTTCTTCAAAGACCCCGACCGGGACAGGAGATCTTGTTGAAGCGAGCTGAGCAAGCTCATCCGCCAATTAGTTGTCGCGCTGGGGGATATGAGTATATCCCAACCCTTCGAAGTGCCGCTCCAATTTCCTGACCTCCGCCAGGTATGCTACCATGACGGGGTCAGGGCAGGAAAAGTCCTTCCTCGCTTGGTTGACGACCAGCAGGGAGTCGCCCTTCACTAGCAGGCGCCGAACACCGATGGCCCCGGCGGCCCGAAGCCCAGCCAGCAAGCCCTCGTACTCGGCGACGTTGTTAGTGGCCTTGAAGTCGAGGACGACCACGTACTTGAGAAGGTCCCCGGTCGGAGAGAACAAGAGGACGCCAGCCCCCGCGCCTTCGAGCCTGAAGGATCCGTCGAAGAAAAGTGTCCAGGGGGAGGGTGCGGGGACCTCATCTGCTTCGAGCTCAGCTGGAGTCCACTCGACGACGAAGTCCGCCAGCCTTTGACTCTTTATTGCGGTACGAGGAGCAAACTTGACCCCGAACTCCCCCAGCTCGACGGACCACTTTGCGATGCGGCCCTCTACTTCATGATTATGGAGGATCTCGTGCAGGGGGTAAGAGGAGACCACCGTGATCTCCCTCCCTTGGAAATAGTGCCGCAACTTTCTTGACGCCACTATCACGGCATAGACCATCTTCTGAGCCTGAGGGTACCTTGTTTCCGCGTCATGTAGCACTTTGCTGACGTAATAGACCGGCCGTTGAACACCTTCTCGCTCCGCCACCAGCGCCGCGCTCACCACAGAGGGGCTAGCCGCCACATACAGCAGCAGTGGCTCACCCGGCTCGGGGGCGACCAGCACCAGGGGGGGAGGAGAGGTACTTCTTCAAGTCTTCGAACGCCTGCTGGGCTTCTGGGGTCCACTCGAACGAGTTGGTCTTCTTCAATAGCTTGAACAAAGGCAGGCTTTTCTCCCCTAGCCGGGCTATGAACCGGCCAAGGGAGGCTAGTCGGCCAGTCAAGCACTGCAGTTGCTTGAGCTGAGTAGGCGGCTGCATCCGCTCAATCGCTTCTATCTTCTCTGGGTTGACCTCGATCCCACGGCTGGAGACCAGGAATTCGAGTAACTTCCCGGATGAGACGCCGAACACGCACTTCTCGGGATTCAACTTTAGACAGTATTTTCTGAGGTGGGAGAAGGTCTCTTCCAGGTCCTAGACAAGCTCATCGGCCTTCTTTGTCTTTATTACCAGATCGTCAACATACACTTCAAGGTTCTTCCCAACTTGGGGCCCGAACACAATGTGCATGGCCCGCTGGTAAGTGGAGCCAGCGTTCTTTAGCCCGAAGGGCATCCGGACGTAGCAATATACACCGAAAGGAGTCACAAAAGCAGTCTTCTCTTCGTCTTCCCGCGCCATTCTGATCTGATGATATCTGGAGTAGGCGTCAAGGAAGCACAGAGCTTCGCACCCCGCCGTGGAGTCGACGACGATGTCTATCCGCGGCAGGGGGTACAGGTCCTTGGGGCAGGCCTTGTTGAGGTCGGTGAAGTCGATGCACATTCGCCACTTCCCGTTGGACTTCCTTACAAGCATGGGGTTGGCCAACCACTCCGGGTAGGTGGCCTCCCGCACAATCTTAGCAGACAAAAGTTTCTCCACCTCGTCCCGAATGGCATCCTGCCGCTCTGGTGCCTGCCGCCGGATCTTTTATCGAACCGGGTGCGCTCCCGGGAGCGTTGCCAATCGATGCTCGATCACCTCCCTAGGGACTCCGGTCATTTCTGATGGTTCCCAAGCGAACACATCTAGGTTAGACCGGAGGAAGGTGACGAGCGCGCCTTCCTATTTGGCGCTGAGGTCGGTGCCGATCTTCACGACCTTGCCGGAGCCATCCTCGCCCACGGAGACCACCTTCGCTTCGCCCGACGGTCTGGGTGAAGCGCGGGCCCTGACCGAGGGGGCGCCCAGGCTGTCGTCTTTGTCGCGCGCCGAGCAGGTGGTGCCGGCCAGATCCTGTATCTGTTTGCTGAGACGCAGGGCTTCCAGCCTGTCCACCTTCACTGTGATTGGGCCCCCAAGCCCAGGGATCTTCACCAGCATGTAGGCGTAGTGGGCAACCGCCATGAATTTGACCAGAGCTGGGCGGCCAAGCAGGGCGTTGTAAGGGAGGTCAAAGTCGGCGACCTCGAAGTCGACAAGCTCCGTCCGGAAGTTTTCCGCACTCCCGAACGTAACAGGCAGCCGGACCTGCCCCAGGGGCAAGAGGCCCACCCCGGGGGCAACTCCGTAGAAAAGTGGAGCTGGACGCAGCTCCTCATACGGTATCTGGAGCGCTTGGTACGCCCCAACAGACAGCAAGTTGATGGCGCTACCTCCATCAACGAGAACCCGCCTAAGCTTCGCGTTGCGAACTGTGGGAGATACCACAATCGGGAGATGGCCAGGGCCAGAAACATTCTCTGGGTGGTCGGCCCGGCTGAAAGTGATCGACTGCTCCGACCACTTCAGCGGCCTACTCGCCCCGGAGACCGATGCGGTGGCACAGACCTGCCTCAGATCTCGCTTGTACTGTGAGTTTGATGCGTAGGTGGCCGAGCCACAGTGAATGAACGCCACCGTATGCTCCGCCTGTTGGAAGGCCAGCGGAGCTGAGTCTTCGTCGTCGTCGTCTCCATGGTCTTTCTCGCGGCACTTCTTGAGCTGCCTGTCCACCAGTTTGGACACAACTTGGCAGTCCTCCAAGTCGTGTCCACTCGTTCGATGGATGGGGCAATAAGGTTTGCCCCCATCGTCTTTGCGAAGAGGTGAGCGGCGGTTCCTACGGTCGTCGCGCTGGTCCCAGCGCTCATCCCTTCGGTCTTGATAGTCGCGACGCCGGGACTTGGTTTCTGGTTCGGCTACCAGGACTTCCCTATCGGTGGCCTCCTTCCGCTTCTTCTTCTTCTTGCGGTCGGAGGACTTCGAGGTGCCAGCATCGCCGGGGTCGGAAGGCCTTGTCGCACATTCCCGGGCTTCGACCGCCCGGGCGCACTTGTGCACCAGGGAGAACAACTCGGAAGTGGTTGCGACGGTGCGGGTAGCCATCTTCTCCCGCATCTTCTGGTCCCGGACCCCCCTCCGGAACGCAATGATCACTAATTGCTCTGAGATCCGGGGGATTGTGTTGCGGCAGTGGCTGAATCGCCGAATAAATTCTCTCAGGGACTCCCCCTCCGTCTGCTCCAGAGCGTGGAGGTCATCCTCCACGCCCGGCTGAGCGTAGGAGCCCTGGAAGTTGGTGACGAAAATGTCGCACAGCTCCTCCCACGAGTGCACAGAGCCTCGCGGGAGGTTAAGCAGCCAAGACCGGGCGGAGCCCGTAAGCGCTGTCGGGAGGTAGTTGGCCATAACTTTTTCGGAGCCCCCCGCAGCTCGTACTACCGTGGTGTAGATTTGCAGGAACTCCTCCTGGTTGGCGGTGCCGTCGTACTTCTCGATGGAGGCGGGGCGGAATCTCTCCGGCCAAGCGGCTTGCCGGAGATGAAGAGAAAACGCCTGGCATCCAACATTGTAGGGGGAGCAGCGCCGTTCGCCAGCCCCTCGATCCTGAGAAGAGGATGAGGAGTGCGACTTTGCGCTTTCCCCGGAGTCGGAGGGGGAAGCCCCCTGTCGACCGGTGGGTATCTGGGGATTGGTGCGCCGCTGTGCGCGTTTGTGGCGCCCCCTGAGGACGTGGCGTAGGTCCCCACCACGCTGGAGCTGCCTCTCATCCAGGCGCGATCTGAGATCCTCGCGATTCCCCCTCGACTCGGGGGGACCGCGGGAAGAAGCGGAGTCACGTGCATGTCCCCCTATGCCGGAGGGGGCTGCAACCAGGGCTCCCTTCCCCTTATCCCAGCCCTTGACGCCAGGAGAAGTTGTTGTGCGGTGGCTGGAACCCTGCGCGTCAGCCGTGAGCGCTCCCTGCCGCCACACACCGGAAGCCCCCGGCTGGGTCGCCGCCTCAACCTGTTGTTGAGCGACATCGACTAGGCGGGCGATATCCCGCAGCCACGGAGCGGCTGGGGTATCGCCCCCCCAGCGGAACTGGAGGATTGTCGAGGAGCAATCGAGCCGCATGAACGGAGCGGGAGTGTCGTCCCCCAGCACCAAACACCGTCGGACGGGCTGGCCCCCAGGCGCGTGAGCCACGCGTGTCCCTCCCACAGCGGAGGGACCCGGCTCCTTCCCCGGGCGTCGGGATCGGCTACGGGCGCTGCTTTCCTCGGGTAGATTGCTGCGCTTGGAGTGCGACTCCGCCATGCAGACAATCGCCCCTACTTCTTCTAAGCTTCGAACCGGAAACGGAAGGAAGAGGGCAATCTAACCACCAATAGCCCCTACCTGGTGTGCCACTATCAGTGTACTAGCCAACAGGCACCTCCGAATCGGGTGCTTATGAGGTTCAGACGGGGGGCTTTCGGGGCAATCGCCGGAGGAAGAAAGAAGATCGGAGTACCGGGGAAGCTTAGAAGGATGGGGACGCTAGGGTTTACCCAGGTTCAGGCCCTCCGAAGAGTAACAGCCCTAGTCCTGCTTCTCTTGCTATTGCTTGTCTTGTGGAATATCAACTGGAATCCTAACTTGAGAGAATGGAACTTATGATCAATGGATCGAACCCCTTCTCCCATGCACCCCGGCTCCCTTTTATACTTGGGCTGACGGGGGCGCATGGGAGGCTTACTCCGCAAGTCATACTCATTACACTGCCACGGGCGCATTAAATGCGCCTATTACTGTCCTTACACCTTATTTAATGCCTGCCGCAGCCGTCACACCCCTGCCTTGGGCCCCACGCTCACCAACGCCGCTCGTTTCGTCAGAGGGCGAAGTGCTGCCGTAACATCACCCGTAATTATTACGCACCTAGGGAAGGCGCGCCGCCATACTGTAGCCTCCACGCTTGGCATTTAATGCGCACGATTCGAATTAAATGCCCTTGACCCTGGCAACGCCGCCTCGGGGGTGGTGCGCTAGTGGCGTAGCCCGTACGCCACCTGTCCACCGGCGACCACCTCTCTGGGCGCCCAGTGCGTGGCCTAATCGCCACATGTCCACTGGGCGACCACCTTACTGGGCGCCCAGTGGTGTGGCCTGATCGCCACCTGTCCACTGGGCGACCACCTTACTGGGCGCCTAGTGGCGTGGCCTGATCGCCACCTGTCCACTGGGCGACCACCTTGCGACCCTTCTGCTCGCCGTGGCGGGGGGGGGGGGGCTCGGACGTGCCCTGCCCGCCCGACAACCGTGTTAACTGCGGGGGAGCGGGTACCCTGGTGTAGAATACGCCGACAGTTTACAAGTTAAGTTGACTTAGCTCTGCTCAGGTTCTTTGTATGCGACTGCAATTGAGCTTCACGAAGCAACAATGACTAAGGAATTTCTGCTGTGTTAATCTTTACTACGTCGTAAACCAACTGACATCAAATTGGTTGGTATTTTTAGCATATATGTGAGTAGAGATTGCTTCTCGTCGACTTCTATTAACATAAGTAATCTGAGAATAAGCTGCATACTATCATTGTCTGTACTTGACATGTACTCATAATCACCAGCTTGAAGATGATAAGCTTTTTTTGGGCTGCTGTAGCGTGCGGGGAGGCGAATGATGTGTCAGGAGGCGCCTGTGTGGGGAAGCGGCGAATTTCTATTTTTTGATCAACAAGCCATTGAATCACTTCCAGGGGGGGCACTCCTGGGTGGAGCTTGCGAGGACTGTAATTTCAAGGACGATCAGTCCGGATTTGACCGATATCGACATTCTCGCCTACGCCTATTGCATATTAATGGAGAAGGGGAAAACGAAGAGAATGCCTAGAATACAACGAATGTGCCACTCCCATTACGGTTAAGACATTTGAGAATATTAGCATTGGGCACTCTAACTCGAAGGAAGAAGCCGAAGCCAGTCCAGTAGCTCGAACTCAGACTATCTACGAAAAAGATGGCATGAATAGGCAGCTATTGAATCCGCTTTTGTGGTCGCTACTTAACTTGACAAGCAGTGTTTCAAGTCTAGCTGTGTCAAATCGGGTGTTCAGTGTCACAATCCCTTCCTTATTGGTACCGAGGCGAGGACCGATCGAGGTGACTAGGAAGAGGAGGCTGGGACCGTGGAGGCAGATATACAGCAGCCCAAAACAATACAAAGCATGAAAATACTTTATTTAGGTTCTAAATAATCTAAAGTGCCTCTCCAAAAATGTTTATGAATTTTGGAGTTGGATGCTATTTTTGCAAAAACAAACCTTGCACCTAGTTTTGGAGATAGTTGCAATAAAAGAACTTCTGAGAATAATTTAGGATTGATGGCAAAATTATGAAAACATCAATGCTATGTCTGGTGCATCCATACAAATTTAATCATGTTTGAAGTTATTTTGCTACTTCTAAAAATTCCAATAATAGAAAGCAGCCGATTCAAAAACCCGTCTTTCCATGAGAGAAACATACTTCAGCTAATGTGTTTCCTCCCTCAGGCATCACTCTCTCTCACTGACACGCAAGGCCCATGCGTTACTCCTCTGGCCAGGTACGTCGATGGTGCGGCAACCCAACGCCATTCATGTATAGTGACCACTGCGACTGCGTTGCTTGCGCTCAGCTTGCCCAAACCCCGTGCTGCTCTTCCCTGCTCCTATGCCAGACCATGCCTCCCGTCACAGTTCACGCACGTGCCCTAGAACCCATTGCTCTACGTGTGCTTAGGCCGCGACTGCCTCATCACTGCTCCTTACTAGACGCCACTGTCACCCCAGGCATGCCACCCCATGCCACCTGCATTGCAACACGAGCCAAAAGCATCGCCTCACCCCATTCAATCCAACCTAGGGCCTACATCGATGTCAAGACCCTCCCTTCTGGGGTGGAACACCAAAGGATCGATCTTATTGCATAACATCCTAGTTTCACAATGAGTGGCTAGTATGCACATCACAATATTATGTTCACATCCAAACAACATAACATTGATATAGTTCATACATATACACACACACAATGGAATATTGTTCTTACAACAAAAAGGGGCCTTTGGCCATATAAAATGTAGTGAAAAGTAGTAGGGTAAATGTCAAAGTCTAGCAGTATATCTTATCCCAAAATATCTATAGGCAATTGTCGGTGTACTTTACGCCGGGATACCCTCTCCGCACAGACAAGGAAGACCGCCTGGCAAGCAGGTGGACGATCAGGCCCCCCTCGACGAGCGGCCGGCCCACTTGGTGGCCTAGCGAGCAGGCAAGCGTCCAGGCCCCACTCGCCGGGCCCCCGGCCCACTGGCGGCCTGGCGAGCAGGCGAGCGTTCAGGCCCCACTCGGCGCCCGGCCGGCTCACTTTCGGTGGCCTAGCGAGCGGCGTGACGTCTAGGCCCCACTCGCTAGGCGGCCGCTCACTCGCGACTGGCGAAAGCGGCGGCGTCCAGGCCCCACTCGGCCGAGGCGGCAAGCTCACTCGAACTGGCGGCGAGCGGCGTCCAGGCCCCACTCACCCAGCACGCGGGCGACCAAAAGGATGAGCAGGAGGCTTTGCCTCGAAGACTCCTCCCCTTGACACGCTGTGTCAGAGCCAAGCGGAGCGCGCCAATGCACTAGTGTTGAGGGGCCTTAAGACCAGAGCATTTGATCGGCTCCATAAGCGGGGGGCGCGGTGGACGTATGAACTCCCAACGGTGTTGTGGTCGCTTTGAACCACACCCAATCAGGCGACTAGAGAAACACCCTTCTTCCTGGTCTACGGAGCACAAGCTGTCCTTCCGTCCGAGCTGTTGCTCGGCTCC
This sequence comes from Rhipidocladum racemiflorum, assembly GCA_036346355.1. Lineage (NCBI taxonomy): Eukaryota > Viridiplantae > Streptophyta > Magnoliopsida > Poales > Poaceae > Rhipidocladum > Rhipidocladum racemiflorum. The sequence continues at coordinate 52,396,690 of CM070580.1, forward strand.
CCACACGTTTCGGCATTCAGTGAGGAGGGCCAGGAAGACCACCGCAAAGAAGAAGTCAACCTTCTGGAGGAGGTGCGCCACCGGGCAGCCTTGTGTGTTGCTCGGTACCAGCAAAGTCTCAGACGGTACCACGCCACCCGGGTCCAGCCGAGAACACTGGCAGTGGGCGACCTGATCTTGCACATAATTCAGCCGCATGCCGGTCGCAACGAAATGTCTCCCCTATGGGAGGGCCCCTTGAAGGTGGTCTCAGTCTCTCGACCCGAAGTGGTTTGGTTGGTCACTGAGGACGGTCAAGAGTTGGTGAACTCCCAGAACCTGGAAATGTTGTGAAAATTTTACCCGTAAGAACTGTAAGTACTTGAGTAGTTCTCTCCGATCAGCTGAAAGGGTGGGCTCTCCCCCAGCTGATCGGCGATGACTGGTGATGTTCAGTGGCTACGTGCAACCACAGATGAAGTGTCGAAGCACTAGCCTAACTTAAACATTCGAGATCACATCACGGCAAGCCTGGGGGCTGGTCGCCCGATGGTTGAATCAAGCAAACACGAGTGAACACCATCAAGCAAACATGCAGGTAATGTCCGAAAGTGCTAATTTCACTGGGCTTACTGAGATAATTTTTGCATACAGAAAGGCAGAACAAGTAAAAGAAGATATGAAGGAAGCAAAGGTGGCGGCCCAGGCAGTTACTCATCGCCAGCAACCTGGATGCGCCCGGCGGTGTCCTCGGCTTCCTCCTTCGACAGTGCGGCGTTGAGTTCCAGGTTGTAACCTCCATCAGCCCGGCCACGTGCACGCCCGCCTGCGCCTGGGTCTCGTCTCGTTCGATGCCAGCCACGACGGCCATCGGATCGAAGGAAGCATCACGGCTAGCGCAATACGCCAGCATGAACGTCGCGGTGGCGACCGCGACTTCCCGCCCTTCTCGGGCGGAGCGAGCGGCCTGGGCGGCAGGCAAGCCGCTGATTTCCCCCCAACTTTCTATGTTTAAAGCCAAACCTAGGAAGCTTTGTATGAGTGCTGCCCTTGGGGCTCATGTCCTCCTAAGTTGTGTTCTTGATTTGAGATGCTACTTTCTTTATTTGCGCTGTTTTTGCCCTCTCTTCTTTTCTTTTTAGGTTTGCTATGTGCCAAAGATGTATAAGTGATGGAGAAACCTCTAGCTTGGAGGTCAAATCTCATCTAACTAGGCACTCTTCATAGCATCTACTTGAAGTTGCCTGGATTTCGTCTTGCTTTGGGTGAATCTTGGTATATCTTTTCTCTTGGAGTTTTGGTGTCTTGCTATCCTTGGACTTGCTAGGACGTCTGGGAATTGATCCAAGGTCATCTTGACCATATGCCACCCACGAGCAAGTCTTTAATCTCATGTTTGGTGTTGTATAGTTCTTGATTAGGGTTTGTTAGATCTACTAGCCCTCTTCTATGAAGTTTTGATTTTGATTTGCATTTTGGGTGCTATGATGGGTGGAGAATATATGTATGCTTGATCCCAAGTTGACTAAACACTCAAGCACCAAGTTTGATTCAATTTGGTTTGAGTTTTTGTTTTTTTAGGTCCAAGCATCATCCTTTCCAAACGATCATCTTTTTTCGTTGGATAATCCTTTCCAATCGGATTATTTTTGCAGGTTTCAGCAAGAGCCTGTTTTGTTTGATTTCTTGTGGTGTTCCTTTGGGTGTGTTTAGGTTATGAGCTTCATATATAGTTTCTTATAGCTATTGAAGTGAAAGAACCTTGGAATACCTTGGGAAAGAAAATTTTTTTGGCTCTCATTCATCCCTCTCCGGCCGATCACACAGTGTAGATCATCTTCTATGTTATAATGCCTTCGATTCAGCAAGTGGTTTGTGTTTAGTTTGTCCATAAGTAGTGACACGAGAAACCAGAGGAAGAAACAAAAATGACCGTTCACGGGAAACATGGATGAAAAATTCGCTCGCGTTGACGAACCAATTTAGGATGTAGAGAGAAAAATGACTTGTAGAGGGGTTTACGGATTTCCCCCCAACTTTCTATGTTTAAAGCCAAACCTAGGATTTTCTATAACTCGCGTTAATTTCGTGACAGCTTTAACCGGCACTAACTATACTTGGTACGCAATGTGGCGGTGCACAGAGCTGTAAATAATGGTGTACGAAGAAGATACGACACGGGGAAGAATTTTGAAATGCTTCTGGTCGTCCTTTTACGCAGTATCTGTCTGTTGTGCACAATCCTACTGTCATAATTTTAAACCTTTATCAAAGCTGAAAAACCAAACTAAAGGCAGGATAAGACGAGTTGGAAAAAGCTAAGGCACTCTCAGCCAGTAAAAGTTAGAAGAATTCCCAATAACAAAAGCACTCTCCCCTCATCGATCCCACCAAAAGCACTCTCTCTCCTCGCTCACCATCCACATGAGAGAGAGGATGAAAAGAATAGATGAGGCTCCAAATTAACCACAGCTCGTAGTCTCCTGCAGCTAGCACTAGCAAATTACATGTACTAAAATTGCAGAACAGTGGTAGTGATTCTTTGTTGCTTCCTTTTGTATGTTATAACCCACCACGCCAGCATTGTAGTAGTAGTACTATGCACCAACAACTATACTCACTCACTCCCCTTGCAGTTGCAGTTGTGTAGTTGTTGCTAAGTTGCACCCCCCCACACCATATGTTGGCTCCTGGTGCAGGTGGTTTAGGTTTGGATGGATACACTGTTCAGGTTGGTTAGCTTCCACCACCAGCAGCACCAGGCGCAAGCGCAAGTGCAGGCAGCTTCTTCCTCGCCGGATCAGCACCAGTACCAGCAGCAGCAACAGTCGCCCTACAGCTCCCGCTCCTCGCGCAGCACCACCTCCACCGGCTCCCGCTCCTCCTCCCACCACACCAATAACAACCACTCCGACTACTACTCCCAGGCTCAGCACTCCCACTACAACAGAAGCAACAATAATAGCAGCAACAGCGACGGTCACCACTACCACCACCACAACAGCGGCGGCGGCGGCTACTACTTGGAGCAGCAGGCGGGCGCCGCACCGTACCTAGAAGAATGCGGCAACGACCATCACTTTTACATGGATGAAGACTTCTCCTCCTCGTCCTCCTCCCGCCAGTTCCACTCCCGCGCCCCGCCGGCGCCGCCGCCCACGCAGCCGCCGCCTTCGTCGGCGTCGGCACCCGCGCCCACGCCGCCTCCGTCGACGTCGTCCACCGGCGGGCACGGGCTGTTCCAGGCGGCCGACTTCTCCTTCCCGCCGGTCAATCTTAACATCGACTTCGGCTCCCCGGCGTCGTCGTCGATTGCTGGCGGGGGGACCGCGTCGTCGTCGGGGGGCGGTGGCGCCGGGAGGTGGGCGGCGCAGCTGCTGCTGGAGTGCGCGCGCGCGGTGGCCACGCGCGACAGCCAGCGGGTGCAGCAGCTCATGTGGATGCTGAACGAGCTGGCGTCGCCGTACGGCGACGTCGATCAGAAGCTGGCGTCGTACTTCCTGCAGGGGCTCTTCGCGCGGCTCACCACCTCCGGGCCGCGCACGCTGCAGACCCTCGAGGCAGCGTCCGGTCGAAACACGTCGTTCGAGTCGACACGCCGCACGGTGCTCAAGTTCCAGGAGCTCAGCCCGTGGACTTCGTTCGGGCACGTCGCCGCAAACGGGGCCATACTGGAGTCGTTCCTGGAGGCAGCAGCAGGGGGTGCCTCTTTGTCGCAGCCGCAGCGCTTGCACATCCTGGACCTGAGCAACACGTTCTGCACGCAGTGGCCGACGCTGCTCGAGGCGCTGGCCACGCGGTCGTCGGACGACACGCCGCACCTGTCCATCACCACCGTTGTGCCCACCGCAGCGCCGTCCGCGGCGGCACAGCGCGTGATGCGGGAGATCGGCCAGCGCCTCGAGAAGTTCGCACGGCTGATGGGCGTGCCGTTCCGCTTCCGCGCCGTTCACCACGCGGGGGACCTTGCCGACCTGGACCTCGACGGGCTCGACCTACGCGAGGGCGGCGCCACCACAGCGCTCGCCGTGAACTGCGTCAACGCCCTTCGCGGCGTCGCGCCAGTCGGCGCGCGGCGGCGTGACGCGTTCGTCGCGTCGCTCCGTCGGCTGGAGCCGCGCGTGGTCATGGTCGTCGAGGAGGAGGCCGACCTTGTTGCGTCGGAGTCGGACGCGTCGGCAGAGGAACCCGACACGGAGGCAGCGTTCATGAAGGTGTTCAGTGAGGGCCTCCGGTTCTTCTCGGCTTACATGGACTCGCTCGAAGAGAGCTTCCCGAAGACAAGCAACGAGAGGCTGGCATTGGAGAGGGCGGTCGGCCGTGCCATCGTAGACCTCGTCTCCTGCCCGGCGTCGGAATCCGCCGAGCGGCGGGAGACAGGGGCGTCGTGGGCGCGGCGCATGCGGTCAGCCGGGTTCTCTCCGATGGCATTCAGCGAGGACGTCGCCGACGACGTGCGGTCGTTGCTGCGGCGATACCGGGAAGGCTGGTCAATGCGGGAGGCCGGCACGGACGACGCCGCCGCGGCCGGAGTGTTCCTTGCATGGAAGGAACAGCCCGTCGTCTGGGCAAGCGCGTGGAGGCCATGAGACCAAGTTCGAATTTCGATCTGCAAATGAACGCCGAAGCCATTGCTAGGTGCATGCGCATGCATGCATTGTTTCACACGTGCGAATGGGAGGCAGGTAGTGTGCATTTTATTAATTTTTAGCTTGGATCGTCGCACGTGTGTACGTAGGGTTTTCCCAACAGCTTTCGTACGTAGGGACAAGCTAAATATCAGATGGTTAGTTGCTAGAAACCTGGGAGGAATTGACATTGTTGCGGTACATGAGAGATCGATTTGTAGGTTCTTTCCTTGCTCCTTAGATTTTTGTGTCAAGCTGTTGGTATCATGACTTCTTCACTAGATCTCTGTTGTTTCGTTTATTCATTCCTCCATTGGTGTGTATTTCTTTTTACCGGTGAACATCTATTCTTCTTACGTGCTTGCATGGTTCTTGTCATGTCGTCAATTTGGACTCAGGCATGCAACTCGTAGCATCCAGCACGCTAGCTAGCTTATCGCTTGATCTGATATGTTTGGCTGGTGAGATGCTGCTTGGTGAGTCTTGACAAGATCTGCAAGGAAAGGACAAGCGTTCGCACGCCCTACTTCTAGTTTTCAAACATCTTATCATAGGGTTTTGATAACTTTTACCTAGATGTTTTCTTTAGCAACCATCATCCAAATTCCTAGTATTGGATTTACTTTGAGATCGATGCACGTCCCTCTGAATTCAAGGTGAGTTGCTATGTTTTAATTGGACAGATGTGTGTTTTGATCCTACGGTCCAAAATTTGGATGTTTTTTGGGACAAAAACATCCGGATGATGCTTATACACCTTATTATATACATCTCATATATATATATATATATATATATATATATATATATATATATATATATATATATATATATATATATATATATATATATATATAATATTATATAATATATATATGAAGCCTGTTTTGTACTCTTTTATGTATTCTCTACCTCTATTTAGTTAAAAACAACTTCCTAATCATGAGGAAACAGTTAACGACTTTCACTTATGGAATATGCTTTCACTTGTTTAACATCAGTCTATATACAGGAGAGTAGGGAGTACATACTTCCAAGTGTATGAAACCATTTTCATATATATAAATATATATATCCTAGCTCTGAAATACCACCTAAACGAACTTGAAATACTCTTTTATGATTTTGGGTATACTTATATACTAATTATAAGATATTCTGATGTGAATCGCATGAAAAAATTGCAAGAGAGTACATTATTTTTAGCGTATTTTGCAAATACCTTCATATAAACACATAAAAAGGAGTATGTCTAAAAAGTATACATACACCCTCTGAAAAATTATAAATATCATCTAGATGATCTTATATACTTATTTACTACAAACATACCCTTTCATCATTCTCTGTACATGCAACACCAAATGACACACACACACACACACACACACACACACATATATATATTTATATATATATTTATATAAATATATATATATATATATATATATATATATATATATATATATATATATATATGGGGACATATTCAGTGCAAACCTTCCTTACCGTGAAAACTCCGTGCAAACCACGTGTAAAAGTTTTGAAAAATTCTCAAAAAATTATCATAGGTAGGGGAGGTGAGGTTCTACAACCATGTAAAATTTCAAGACCAAACTCAATCGCATTTGGAAGATATGAAAAAGACAAATTGCAAAATGAATAGTGCTAAACAGTGAAAAAACACTATTCATACTGAATTTGTCTTTTTTATATCTTTCAAATGCAATTGAATTTTGTCTTCAAATTTTACAGGGTTGTAGAACCACACCTCCCCTATGCATGGTAATTTTTTGAGAATTTTACACGTGGTTTTCACGGAGTTTTCACGATAGTGGGGTTTTGCACCAAATATGGCAGCATATTTGGTGCAAACCCCCTCTATCGTGAAAACTCCGTGAAAACCACGTGTAAAAATTTTAAAAAATTCTCAAAAAATTACCATGCATAGGGGAGGTGTGGTTCTACAACCCTGTAAAATTTGAAGACAAAATTCAATTGCATTTGAAAGATATGAAAAAGACTATATATATGTATGTATACGAGTTACGGGATAAAAAAAGAATAAGAGAACATCAATACGATGATTTGTTTTTTGCGAGGAATAAATGCAATTAGGTCAAACAAGATTATGTTTGCTTCATATCAACATCGATCTATGATTCAAATTAAGAGCATGATTAGGACGACAAAAGGATACAAACATAAAGAAATATGTATATAAAGTGCTTGGAGCCAGTAGACTGGTACGTATAAAGTTGCGTATGACAAATGGCAGCATCGTTGCTTTTCCATAAACTGACATGTCGATGTATACTTCTACTTAAAAACAGCTAGTAGTCTGCTGCCTATTTTGTTCGAGCCATTGGATCTTGCATATTTGTTCTGTATATGCTGAGGATCTTTGAACAAATTGGAACGGATATATTGGCCGCCTTGCATAAAGGATTTCTTGCTAAAGAGTCTTAGTTAATTAGGGTATTTTGATGCTTCATATTTATATATACTACTATACAATACACAGGATCAAGCGTTGTTGCATGCGAGTAATTAAAGTAGGGAATTAATGACATCATCTTACATCATTAATTATTGAACATGATATGCCAAGAATAAGACAAATTAAAAAGAGATCCCAAGAGGATGCCCATATATCAGAGGATTAGGTGATACGATGATATCACAATGGAAAACTTTAGAGAAACAGTATTTTGCAAATTAAGCTCCTAATTTGTCCTTTATTTTCATACTCACAAGTTGCATATATAATAGCATATTTTGAATCTTGCTTATCTATTATTAGTGCTTGAAAGTGTGTTTTGCAACTAGATCTGCAAATAATTAAAGATGCTTAGAAGTTTGTGTTGGCGATTTAAAAGCTAAAAATGACAGAGTGCAACATCAGATTATTAGGAATTGGTCATTAGTACTCCAAATCAACCATTGTGGTTTTGCGAAAAATGCTGGTAATTAGCTACCAATTAACCTTGGAGTTGCAAGATGTTCGCTTGATCAAATTTTTAAAACATTCTAGCATAAAGCTGTAGACTATAGAAAGTTGAATTTCTTTTCTCAGCTCAGAATACCATAATGTGTTAATTTTATGTCAAAATTAATGCAAAACTAAAGAGATTTACGATGAATCATCAAGAAAAAAGGTTCGAACTTGGAGTAGAAGAATTATACGATCGTAATGCTCACACCAGACAATTTTCTTCACGTAAAACATTAATAAAAACTGCGGCTATATATGCAAGATATTTCAAAATAAACTATCAAGAACTAAAACAAATTACGAAAATCAGATAGGATAATACACGTACGCACGCACACACTAAACTGTTGGTAAGCACTGTTTCGTTAGGATCTACAAATTTCATACCCTAATTGGTAAAAGATCAGCCGAATCTCACTCAACAAATTGCCATAGGTGCATGAAAAGGCAAAGTCCCATCCCCATAGGGACGATGGAACAAAAAGCTACTCCAATATGCTCGCTCCATAAGAAAGGCACCCAATAATACGCAGGTGAGAAACTGGAAAGGTATGGCGCCCTGCAAGTTCTGCTAGCGATGGATGGATGGACGGATGGGCGGGCAAGGCAAGCAAAGGGAGGGTCGTTTTCGCGTGAGGAGAGTGGGAGAGAGGGAGAGCGAATCTTAGGACGAGTGCTGCTGGAATATAACAAAAGAAGGTGGCCTTGGACAACTCTGCCTTGCGACCTTGGCTAACGCTGATTGTGTGTGCGCGAGTGGCCTGGAAAGCATGCCCACCACCCCTGCTGTGGGCTCCATCAAAATCTTTTTACCTTTCCCCCGCTAAATTATTACGCCGACCCGGTCATTCGAGCCGTCCAGTCGATTCCGCGGATCCAACGTACATATATCGATCCCCACTTTCCACTATACTTACAAGTCCGTTCCGTTGCATTATAACTATGATTATTATGTAAAGGTAATGAAAATTGCTTGATGACATAACGCATGGTATAACTCAAGATACGTGCTGTCTATATTTTTCAGCCAACAAAAAATGTTAGAAATGTGCGTAATATTTTAATTTCAGATTTTACCAGGAGACAAATATTACAGATAAATAGTGATGCTGTTTGCACCAAAATTCGATACGTATGGAAAGTACCGGCCCAATACGGAATATGAAGAGTTTGGTGAGCGTACGGCTGCTGGGATTTGGAAACCGAAGATTATATCGTAGCCGATACAGACTCAGTTACCATAGACTGATTTGGAAATCGAAGATTGGATCGTGGCCGACATGGATTCAGTTGCCGTATCCACGGAGGACTCGGATCGCCCGAGGCGTATAAAAGGGGATCGAGTCAAGAGACGTAGGGGATCAACACAACACAACCACAAACTACCTTTACCCTTGGATTAGCCTTAATCGGCTAGTCTAGTTATCCCTTAATCGACTTCTAGCCGACTAGAGTTACGCCGATAATTGCTCGTTATCGACTTCGATTGATTTTACGATTTTACCTTGTCAATTTCAGGTCAAATTGACTGGCACGATCAAACCCGGCGTTTGCCTTGGGTGTTTGAAGCTAAGAACCCTACCTCAAGTTTGTAGCGCAAACATATTTTGGCATGCCAGGTGGGACCAATCAGAAAAGATGGCCGCACGAAAGTCAATCCCTCCAGCCGACGTCAACTCCAAGACTATCATCGTCCCAACGCTGGATGATTTGACCCTAGAGCAATGCAAGGAGATTGAGAACCGAAAGGCTGCGCCGGAAGAAATGATGCTGGGTTGCTATCAAAAAACCCGACGGGGGGTCACGCAGAAGACCGCACTCCCAACGCTCAACCCTATCGGCGATGACGGCGTCCCATTAAACTTGTAAGCCGATACGCACTAGCTCACACTACTACAGGACAGGCTATCATTGCCGGTTCCAAAACGCTATCACTGCTGGTTATAGGAGCCGGCAGTGATAACAGATATCTCTGCAGGTTATACACAAACCGACAGTGATAACTAACTATCACTGCCGGGTGAAACACAAACCGGCAGTGATATGTGTCTATCACTGCCAGCTTGAATGAAAAAACGGCAGCGATATGTGTCTATCACTGCCAGCTTGAACGAAAAAACGGCAGTGATATAGATATATCACTGCTGGTACACACTAAAATCCGGCAGTGATATGTATATCACTATCGGTTCTTCCAAGAACCGACAGTGATGAATTTTTCTTGCATATTTTCTTTGCATTATATAGTTTGTAACCAGCGTCGTTGGTGGGATGGGCCTGGTAGAGTGAGAATCTATACTACTAATCCACTCTGTATAGAATTTAATTCATATTAATTTGAACCTGCAATGTTATACATAGGTAGAGTCATCTTCGAAGTACATCTGCAAATTTTTCAATAGTTTTTCATCACTTTAATTAGTTGGTGTGCACGGTGTGTACACGGGGAAGCCCAGCGTGCACAGGATTGGTGCCTTCAAATATATAGTATATAAAGCATCGTTAAATCGTAATTCAAATATATTCACTCATCACAATATTTAGTTTTTACAATAGTTCGTTTACAAGTACATCTCATCCACTTTGATTTTTCAACGACTCCAGTAGATCGAATTAAAATTTGTCATGGAACTCGCCGTTTGGATTGCTGATCTCACTGTGAATGAATCCAGCCATCTGCTCTTGAATTGCTAAAATTTCTGTTAGCAGTAACTTGTTAGTTTTCAACCTGCAGCGTTGTTATTGAAGAAAAGAGAAATTGAATTAATGATGATATATGTTAAATGAAAGAAAGTTAGGTATCAATGTGTAATTATATACCATGGCTTTGTTATAGCCGACACTCTCCGTCGCAATTGAATGCATATTTGAATATACGTAGTATGCGCATAAGTTATTTACCGGGTCCTGTCTCATGCATGGAAAGTCCGTTACTATTTGAAAATCTTTCTTGTAGGGACGATACCGAGGACTTCTCTTGCAATATCATGCGAATGTCCTGTGAATGATTGTTGGGACCCGAATTTGCAAATCCGGACCCTTTGTGTATTCAGCACTAGTCCAGGAACGCACTAGTGCACACAGTCTTAACATCGATAAATATCACAATCATACCACTCGATACTTAATAAAGTACTTTAACTAAATAGTCAAACTGGTTGCTCGACCTTATGGTCAAGTTACAATATACGCCTTGCAGGGCGAAACTTATTAAGAGAGAAATAGTAGCAACGGAAAATAAGATAACTTCGTGGCACCATCCAGTATACCACAGGCAACTGACTGGGCTCGCTCCCTAAGTAGACGGTTCCTCTCGGAGCTCCTCCTCCAAAGCTGGTGTAGTCTCCTCTTCAACTGGTGTTGCATTGTGGCAAGGGTGAGTACTTGGTACTCAGCAAGTCATGCACAGAATGCAAGCTAATATACTACATGCATGGCTTAATACAAAGGAGTGGCTCAAGGTATTTTTGCAGTAAACAGCATTTAACAAGTATCATAAGTAGATTCGAAAGCAGTAGTAACAAGTAAAGCATAACTAACTTTTCAAGGATTTTAATAAACATCTTTCCCATCCTAATCCACATTTCCATCAACATCATTATTAAACCAAACCCAACCTTTCAAATCCAAGTTATTTTTGAGAAAATCTAACCCTTGACTGTAATTCCCGAGCGATGTCCAATACCGCGGACACGGCTATTCGAATAGATTGTACACTCTGCAGAGGTTATGCACTTTACCCACAAGATACAGTCAAACACCACAAAGGCGAGTTCCCGTAACAAAGTCTTTCAGAAACTTCTAACAATACAAGTGAGCCTCCCCGGTTATTGCACACTAACCCTTCCCTTAGCTAAGGCGAAGTTTAGGCCAATCAACCGTTAGATGGGTACCTGGCCTCAGCAGACGCTCCCCCGTACAACTTACACAAAGGGTGTAGTTGACCTCCTGAGGTCCCACAGGTACGTTATTAGCAACTTAATCAACTAGGTCCGTCCCATTACGGACATGTGGTTGCAAGATTGACTCAGTTCAAAGGCTTGCAAGGTGAAGTCCTTAGGGTGATCAGGGCAAGACTACCCAAAGAACCAAAACAACATTCCCAGTGCCACAACTGGCCCACCTGATCATTCTTTCCACATGCCCCGGTCAAAAACTATTTATCAAACCCCAGTTGATTACCATGCACCACGTGCCATCAACATCACATGATACCTTTCCAAATAGGTTCAATATATCATTAAGTCAATATTAACATTTGATTATCCAAAATCATGTCATGAGCACGTAGCAGGTCTAAGCAGTATACTACAACGATCTAATTTCCCATGTTGGCAATTTAATAATGTCCAACTAGTAAACCACAACTAGGGTGACAAGGGTCATGGCACATACTTAAGTAATCAAGGTGTCATACAGCAATTTGGTATTTATCTAATTCCCCATATTTAAATAAAGTATTTTCTAATTGAACTAGCATGCAATAGGTTAAATCAAAATAGATTTCAAAATAGGATCAACATGGTCAAAGCACAACTTGCCTTCAAAAAGTACTTGTTCTTGGTCTTGAGTTGGATCCTGAGTCAATACTTCTCCTTCAAATCCTTCCGGCACTTCAACATCTACTCGTAAAGCGTGCAAATAGCAATACACGAATAAACAATAGGCAAAAAGTGTCCAAACATCCAAATAAAATCCATAAACAGAGAGAACATAATTTTATGAATTTTTAGAAACTGGAATCGTCAAATTTGGAGTTAAAATGCAAAAGTTTTAGCATTTTGAAGTTTAAATAATCAATTAAATAATATTACAGAGGAAAACTTTAATCCAAAAATTAAATAAAATTCATAATTAGGTAGATCTCAATTTTATACAAATTTAGAAATTTGAATCACTCAAATCGGAGTTGAAACGCAAAAGTTATAAGCGTTTGAAGTTTGAAACAAAATCTGAAATCATTATTTCGAATTAATAAATCATTTTCTTTTTCGGAAATTAATTATTGCGTCAGCGAGGACACGTGGCAGCCTCTGATTGGGCGGCTGACGTCAGCTGGTCCATGGACGTGGTCCATGGTTTGGCTTGGTCCACCGTGGACTCCTGGTCCCACGGCTTCACGTGTCGGCGGTGGGACCACTCGGGTAGCGTCATTCTTGGCGTCGGCCGGGCTCACCCGCAGTGGCGGCAGTGGGACCCATTGTGACGTCATTGCTTGGCGTCGGCGCCTTTCTTGGGGCGACTGCGACATGTGAGCCGCCATGACGTCGGCGTGGCGTCATGGTGCGGTGTGGCTGGGCTGGCGACATGCGGGCCCAGCGTGTCGGCGTCACCTGCGACGCGTGGGCGCCCGACCGCGGCGGTCAGTCTCCCGCACACGTGGCTAGATCTCGGCCGTTGATTTGAAAATCAATGGCCCAGATTGGATCTGGACTCACGCGTTTGGGGTGAACGCGTTTGATCTGGACCGTTGGATCTAGATCCAACGGTCGAGATTGGATCTGGGATTTTTGGACGGAATCTCACCGTGAGATTCCGTGGCGTGATCTGGGACGTTGGATCTGGATCGGACGGTTGAGCGAGCTCGAGGTCCGGCGATGGCTTGCCGGGGTTGGGGACGACGACCACGGCAACGGCGCTTCGGGCGTGCTCCGGCGATGTGAGTGGTCTCCTCCGACGCGGCTTGACCTCCCGGTTCTGGATCTGACCTCAACGGCGGTGGAGGACAACGGGGACGGCGGCAATCGGCGAAAAACCACGGCTGAACGCTACGGCAACTACGGCGAGCGATTGCGGCTAGACGGCGGCGGCTCAGGCGACGTTGTCTAGGGCTACGGGTGCGCAATGAAGCGGGCTTCACGATGGCGGCGACGGCGCAATAAATAGGGGCCTCGGCTTCCGTGTATCGCGCGGAGACCGAGGTCGGCTACGGCCAGCGGCGAGTCCGACGGCGACTCGGATTGGGTGACGTGGCGCGCGCACAGCCGTTGGATCGAGATCCAACGGTGCGTGGGTTTGGGTTCGGGTCGGACTCGGGCGAGCTGGCTGGCTCGGTCGGGCTCGGGTCCGGCGACGTGGCTCAATCGTGGCCGTTGGATCAAGATCCAACGGTCACGCAGGTTTGGGCTCGGCCGAGCGGGTTCGGCTGGACCAACTGGCGCGGGTCGGACTCGAGTCTGACTCGGACTCGGGTCCGGTCGGAGGAACAGTAAAACCCACTCGCATTTAAATAATCCAATTAAATTCCCAGAAATTCAATTAAATCATTAAAAATAGCAAAAGACTCAGAAAAATTCCAGAAAAATTCTGGAAAATATTTTAGGGTATTTGGGACTCAAATAAAATATTTCCAACAAAATTTTATTTGCAAAGTTAAATTCTTTAATTCTTTTAAAATGGAATAAATTCAAATAAATTCCAAATAAATCCAAATAAATTCCAGAAAATTCCAAAAATTCACCAAAGTGCCAAATCACACATAGATTTAAGAAAAGCAAAATTTTGGGGTGTTACAATGATGTCAAATAATAATTAAGGTTAAATGCAATAGAATGGAATATCACTAGAGCAATGATGCAACGATCGAGTTTACCTGTTCATCATGTCCCAAAAGTCTTGATACAGATCAAGGGGTTTTCTCATCGAGTCGAGGACAAAAATCCTGCTAGCTTCTAACTCGATGACGAGGAGGACCCAGTGAAAGCTGGTCATATATGTTAACATAGCCTATTAGTCCCACATCGTGTCACGCAAAAATAGTAAAACGATATTAGAAATAGGGTAATACTTACTTAAAGTTATAGGGTAAAAGTATGGAGGTTTTGTATTGCAGTTTCAAGAAAGTATTAAATAAATGGTCTTCAGTAAATTGTGGATTCGAAAGGATAATATTCTCGTTGACAATCCCCGCATCGATAAATCCTAAGTTTTCATTGCCATTTCTTCTACATGTTTGTATCTCCATTCTACATACATAAGAAAGAAGTTAGACATGAAGTTAAGCGGTACAGGAATATACATACAATAATATAAATTGAAACTGCTCCCGGCGGAAAAAATGAAGAGCAAGGAAAAGAAGGAAACTGCTCCCATCGGAAAAATCGCATTAAATGTGTCATGCAAAGCTAGGGCACCACCTTTCGGGTGGGGAAAATGGATCCTCTCAGTCCGCAAGGGAACAGTGCGGATCCAAAAGCACGTTTCCAATTTGGGTCTAACTGAAAATTTTGGGGCCCGGACCAAGTTAAAGCTACTCGCTTATGCTTCGAACTGGAACGCAGAGGTGTCAGAAGGACAGAAGAAGGTGGGGCCATGAGAGAAGAACCGCTCGGCCGGCGTCCTAATGGATACTACTCCGGTGCGCCCCAAGACGGGCTGATCACCAGCGTCCCAATGGATGCAACTCCGGTGCGCCCCAAGACGGGCTGATCACCAGCGTCCCAATGGATGCAACTCCGGTGCATCCCAAGACGGGCTGATCACCAGCGTCCCAATGGATGCAACTCCGGTGCGCCCCAAGACGGGCCACTCACCAGCGTCCTAATGGATGCAACTCCGGTGCGCCCTAATACGGCCAAGACGGGCCGATCACTAGCGTCCTAATGGATGCAACTTCGGGCTGATCACCAGCGTCCTAATGGATGCAACTCCGGTGCGCCCCAAAACAGGTTGACCACCAACGCCCTACTGTATGCAGCTGTTTACTGCATGACGGGACCAGATATCGTGAGAAGACAAGACCGAAGGGTGTGCTCAGTGAGGGTCAAAAGCTGTGCACCGCAATAGACGGGCTTGGATACCACTTGGCTAAATTCTTTCCAGGTATAAGGAACGCTCCATGCTAGGCCGACTTCCAGTTTTCAACTGAGTTGAGCCGGATACCACTCGGGTAATTCAATGAGGAGCTTTAGAGTTCTTCACAGTCTCCTTGCATGAAACGGAACGCTCAGCATCCAACGCCAACGCCAGTCGGATGCATCAGCAACAAACTGGGAGCACTCGGCAATAGAGCATGACTTGACGGGAGTCGACCAGGGCAATAGCAACTCGACTATCTATAAAGCACTCGGGGACTATTGTGGAGTATACGGTCCCCGGGTACCCTGAAGATGGGTAACAAAGGGGCACCCGACAGAGGGCGGGACGAGCCATCTACATGGAAGCGGGACACTTGAACCCTCGACGTCTTGTGCCGTGAAAGGGGGAAGAGATAGAGTCCCCTAACGATGAGGAAAGCATGATTGTAATCCTGTAGTACACGGCATGGCTGGACATGGGAATAAATCTAGCAACTGACTAGAATTGCCTCCTTGTATTGGACTAGGACTCCTCCATGTAACCTAATACCCCTGATTATATAAAGGGGGATGGGAGCCTTAGACGAGGGGGGGACAACAGAACAAGTCGCATCCAATCAAACACACATACGCATAATCCCAGAACACAGGACTAGGGTATTACCTCCACCGCTGAGGGCCTGAACCTGTCTAACTCTTGTCTTGTGTTACCATCGAGATCCTGATCCAGCGCCTTGCCCCACAAATTTACACCCCGTAAGATTATTGCCAACACCAAACGTCGACACACACATACCTCATTCAACTCTTGGGAGGAGTCCACAACTCAATCCCAACACCTCACATTTCCATTAGCACAATTAAACATTAGCAATGCAACTCAAAATCATTGTTATGATGCAATGCGATATGAATGCTCTTTTCAATGCACGTACCGGTACTGCCGAGTGCACAACCGTCGGTGTGCACCCTCACATTCCTTCCATCCCGTGGAAGGTGCCTACTCTTACTGTCTCGCTCCCATTCACCTCGATGAATGGGACTACGAGGTAGGACTTTCGTGTTCACTACGTGTGAACATAGAGGTCCGCATCAGAATGGGTCACCTCTTCCAATTTGAATGCACAAATGCAATTAACACAAATTACATTGCATCTACATTCATTTCTATCACTTCACATGGACATAATGTAATCATCATCATTCATTCAACCAATAGCATTTAATAACTTTAACTGCATAACCACTTGATATTTCCCATTTATTCATAGGATGCAACACAAATCATGCTATTCATTACAACATAAACATATCCATGATGATTAACAAGAATCAAAATCCTAGCATCGTACTAGGAATGCATTTGCCTTTACCCACTCGGGATTGAGTGGCGGGAAGCTTTGTCTACTCCCGAGGTCACAAATCCGGCAATAAATATATGAACATTTATCTCAAACAATGCAACTCACGATTCAAGCGGCAAAATAATAATAGTTCTTTTGCTCAACGCGAAACTCGCTTTAAACATCCTCAATTGGACCCATTAACTTGTCTTACGCAATCCAACTCCATTTCATACACCAATCGACAATAAAATTCCCACGATATGCATTTCAACACTTCTATTCGATTCTTCAAAATAGCCATTTCAACTCAACATTTCTATTCCCAGACGACAATCGCGTAAACTCGCATAACTTCCAAATGGTTCAACCAAAATTTGAGTTCTTATACTCTAAACGACCACAAAGGTATAAGCTTCAGTTATCACAGAGCCATTCTAGTAGGATCCATCTTAAAGGTCCTCAAAACGAGCTCCAAACACTTAATCAAAACTCTGAATTTTCAGCAACTCTAGTTTTCGGATAGCAATTTAAACAAAGCATATCTTTTGCTTTACTCAACCAAATTGAGCAAACTTAGACTCTAATTAACTGCAAGGGAATCATATTGCATCATCACAAACTCATTCAATTGGGTTCCTCATCAATCAATCCCAGATTTCAAAAGAACAAGTGTCATTTACATTGAGTCCAATTCCGGACAGTTTTCATTCAAAATAGCATATCTTCTAATTGGCTAAACCAAATTTGGAGTTCTTATGCTCTAATCGACTGCAAGACAACCATCTATCCATACATCAAACCCATTCAAGCTAGTTCTTCTCCAATCACTACCAGATTTCAAAAGAGTAGCCCACCCGAAATGACCTCACTTCTGAAATTTTAGACAATTCACAGTTTTGGATAGCCCACTTCAACAGGGCATAACTTTTGATTCCTAACTCCAAATCAAGAAAACAAATACATGGAGGGAGATCCACCTACCTAGAAGAGGAAGAAGGAAGAGTTGTTGCTGCTGCTGCTGCTTGGGCGCCATGGAGGAGGAGGCTCCAAGGGGGGCGCCATGGAGGAGAGCCAAGCTCTAGATGCTGTTGTCCAAAGGAGGGAGGAGCTGATTTGGGGGGAAGAAGGAGGCGTGGGGAAGAGGAGATGTCCCCAATTGGTTTGGGAGGAGGAGAAAACAACAAAAAGTTCTCTTATGTGTCCCACTCCCCTTTTCTTCTCTCTCCCTCTCTGTAGAAAACATCTCAATTAGATTAAGATGCAAGAAAAACAATAACTCCTCAAGAAATTATTTTTTTTAAACATGTTAAAAGTAATGCTTTGCTAATTAATAAAATTTGAAGATCGACCGTTAAATTAAAGATGGCAAAACAACCATTCAACCATAGAACTGGTATTACACGTGCATATCCCATATTTAGATATTCGACAAGTAGGCACCTCCACGGGATGGAGGTAGAGGGTGAACATCGATGGGTGTTCCCTCAGCCATACCGGTATGAGCAATGAAAGGTGCATGTTAAGCATCAACACATAGGTGCATTGCATTGCATAGGTAAAGGGGAAAGTGAAATGCCTATGTTGTTCCCTTGTGTAAAAAGAAATGCTAAGTAAAAGAAAGGATAAGTGAATGGTTATCAAGATGTTTATGCTCTTGCACAAGTATACTTCAATGTTATAACTTAATTCAGTTATTAGTTTGTGTGTTTTATGTTTTGAGATGATGCACTTTGCGGAGTCTTCGAACTCACTCTTGCCATGATTGCATTGCACTGCATCGCTGATGTTAATTGATGACCATTGAGTTGAGGGATTTGTATAGGTTAAGAATGGATTGTGTGACACCACGGAGTATCGTAACCTTTTATAATGTGAATGTTGAGGTCAAAAACTTTATGAAATATGGAATTGGAGGTTGAAACCATACGGTATGAGGTTTATTCGCGTTTTCAGGCCATTTCCGGGAGTTTGGGCCTTTCCGGGGGGAGTTTGGGCCTAAAGGGAAGGGTCGTGGGCTTTGGTGGGAAAGAGTTTGAGTCCAAATAGGAGTAGGAGACCTAGTTGGGGGCCTCCTCCACCCCTTTTGGGCACCCCATCCAGCCCATTGCGCCCCCACTCCCATGCCCTAGCCGCCACCTCCCACCTCCCCTCTCCCTTACTTGCGCCTCCCCTCCCCCATTGCTCCCCATTGCGCCACCATCCCTCCACCACCTCTCCACCTCCCTTGCTGCCCCTAGGGGAGATCCCCACCTCAACACCTCGAAGATCAATCCGTTGGAGTGCTCCGCGACGAGGAGATCCGGCGGGATTGGAGCGAGGAAGGAGATCGCGCGAACCGGGAGGAGATCTTTTGGGTTTTCATGCGTCGGGCGAAGGTATGGCCATGGGACTCCTTGGGGTTGGCCTAGGTACAGTTCTTAGGGTCATTATCATGTTTTTAGATCAATTGGTGGTGCTGGAATTGAGTAGATTAGATGAAATCTAGAAGTTGCCACGTTCTCTGTTTCAGGCAGCATGAGCAGTCGACATAGGGTTTGGGTTTTCGTCAATTTAGAGTCGGAATTTGGTCGTACGGCTGTTGAAGAAGTTGTAGGTAATTTCAATATCTTTCCGTGGGTATAAAGAACGTCCAATTCGGCCCAACCATTTGAAAGTTATGATCGTTTTACCGAACGTATTAAAATCTATGACGTGATTGGAACAGATCACGGTTTTCTGTAGATTAAACCATTTTAGAGTCCGAATCAATCTTTCCATATACTTAGAAAAAGTTGGGAAATTTCCTAAGCTACGCTAGGATGTACTCGTTTAATTGATTCGGAGTATTAGAACCCGAGTTATGCCTTTTGGAATGCTGCTATCCCGACGGGACAGAACCTCTGTTTTTGGGTTTAGCGAGTAGTTTGCGATGTCGGGGTAGAAGAGGGATTGCTTACTATTTTGTGGACATGATTGTGAGTGTGTGGTACTCATGTGTAGGTGGTGTGACCCTAGGAGTGCCTTCTACTTCTCGCCAATCCGTTGCCTGTGGTTGAGGCAAGTGTATTGTAATGGATAGCGGTTTGTAGGTTGCTAGTTGAGACTAGATGAAATTGATTATATGATATGATCACTTGCAATGCTTTAATGATTGCCAATGATATGATGAGTATGCTTATTATGTTATGATGCCATGTGTTAATGCACAAGTTAATTATGATGTTGGTATATTTGCATACATGGCATGTTACATGTCCCGGGCGGTGAGAAAGTCATAACTAGTCCGGGGAAGGTCGGTGAGAAAGTTATGACTATTCTGGAGAGCCAATGAGTAAGTCCTACATCGTGATTCCATTCACCGCGGTGAACGGAAGCGAGGAGTAGGCACCCTCCATCTTCGGGATGGAAGGGGGGAGAGGGTGCACACCGACGGGTGTGTACTCAACCATACCGGTATGAGTTTCCAAGGAGACATGAGCATCGCATCGCATTGCATACATAATGGTGATGATATTGATATGTGATCATGAATGAGATGAAAGACATGATATGAGTTGTTGTAGCCATGTAATTGTTTTTGTGTACCATTGCAATATGCTTGCTGAGTGTTGAACTCACGCTTGTGCTTTCTTGTTGTTTTAGGTACCATGAGATCGGCATGCACTTATACACGCAGCGTCACTCAATTGTTCCCACAGTCACTCAATTGGGTCTTGATAATAAATTAAGTGTGATGCATATTGATTTATGGTTTAGTTTTGCGATATGAGAGTCTTATTGTTCGTTTGGCTCATGGAGACAATGAATGCTTGGGATTTGACTTATATTGCTATCATGCCTATAATTATTGCTGTTTTAGATGCCTCTTATATTGCCGTATATTGCTATGCTGTTGATGTTCCTTCAATTCATGTTAAAACAAAGGAGATGCTGCCGAAATTTTGGTTTTTAGCATTTGCTCCTTTGATGTAATTTACCTTAATTTATGGTATTTAGATGTTGTTTGGCCTATGTTTGGTAGCATTCAGGCATGCTAGATGCCGGGGTGTTACAGTTGGTATCAGAGCGGGCTGTAGGTCCCTGGAATGTGTATTTTTAGTGTCATGCTATAGGATACAACTAAAATGTGATGTGGAATAACTTTGAAACATGGCTTAGGTTTTAACTAAAATTTTGTCATAGGATAGCAACATTAAAACTTGCAAAAGTGGTATAACTAATCTAAAATTTGACACACATGGATGCACAATAGGAAAGGGTATGGGTATCTGTAACACCCCAAAATTTTGCTTTTTCTTAAATCTATGTGTGATTTGGCACTTTGATGAATTTTTGGAATTTTCTGGAATTTATTTGGATTTATTTGGAATTTATTTGAATTTATTCCATTTTGAAATAATTAAAGAATTAAACTTTACAAATAAAATTTTGTTGGAAATATTTTATTTGAGTCCAAAATGATCCAAAATATTTTCCAGAATTTTTCTGGAATTTTTCTGAGTCTTTTACTATTTTTAATGAATTAAATGAAATACTGGGAATTATGTTAAATATTAAATCGCTGGAAATTCAATTAGGGTTAGTACTATTCCTCCGACTCGAACCAGACCCGAGTCTGACCTGAGTCGGACCCGCGCCACGCGACTTGGTTCAACCGCGTCCCCGAACCCAAACCCTAACCCTAATTGCGCACCGTCCGATCTGGATCGAACGAATGCCGTTCGCCGCTGCCGACGCGTGCTTGGGCCGTTGGATCTCGCCACGCAGCGTGTCGCG
This sequence comes from Rhipidocladum racemiflorum, assembly GCA_036346355.1. Taxonomy (NCBI): domain Eukaryota; kingdom Viridiplantae; phylum Streptophyta; class Magnoliopsida; order Poales; family Poaceae; genus Rhipidocladum; species Rhipidocladum racemiflorum. The sequence goes on from CM070580.1 coordinate 52,418,189, forward strand.
CTTATCGTCTCCCTCGACGAACCGAGCGGACTCCTCCGCCGTGGCCGCCGCGTCTGCTAGGGTTTCCGCGATCGCGACGGGAAGCCGGGGCAATAAATACCCCACGTGATCGCCGGTTCCGCCGAGCACGCACGCCTAGGTCCCAAGCCTGCGCCGCCACCCGTAGCGCGCAATCGCTCGCCGACGCTAAGGACCGCCGCCGAGGGTTTTGCGTTGTTCGCGTCGCCGAGGACTCTCCGCCGCCGTGAGACCCGGATCCAAACTCCTCGCACCGAGCCGCGTCCGGGAAGTGCACTCACATCGCCGGAGTGTGCTCCAAACGCCGCTTCATAGGTCGTCATCCCCAACCCCGGCAGCCTGCACCACCGACCTCCATCGCCGGACTCGCGAGCTCCACGGACCGTTCGATCCCCATCCGACGATCACGGTGAGTCCACGTTTCCTTGAAACTTTAGAAAACCAGATTGGATCTGGACCGTTAGATCAAGATCCAATGGTCCAGATGTAGCCACGTAAGCCAGTCGCACCAAGCGCTGGATAAGGTTCAACCGTTCAATCAAGATCGAACGGCGTAGGTAGCGCCACGCGTCATCCGCCGGATCGTGCCACGCCACCCACGGTGAGGCAAAAATCCGATCCAACCGGACCGCTCGATTCGAATCGAACGGCTCGGATCGTGCCACGTAGCCTAGGCGCGCCGCACCTTGCGAGCGCACGTGGGCCGCTGACATGCGGGCCCGCATGTCCGCCGCACCAAGCCGCGGCGCCATCCACCGTGGACCCGTGCGCCGTGGACCCGATCCATGGACCGGACACGTGGCAAAGACTGAGTGGTGCCACGTGTCATGCGTCGACGCCAAAGATGACATCATCACGGGAGCCGTTCGGTGATGACGTCAGCCGACCAATCCAGTGCTAACACGTGTCCAGGCTGACGCAATAATTAATTTCTGAAAAAGAAAATGATTTATTAATTCGAAATAATGATTTCAGATTTTGTTTCAAACTTCAAACGCTTATAACTTTTGCGTTTCAACTCTGATTTGAGTGATTCAAATTTCTAAATTTGTATAAAATTGAGACCTACCTAAATATGAATTTTATTTAATTTTTGGACTAAAGTTTTTCTCTGTAAAATTTTTTAATTGATTATTTAAACTTTAAATAATCATAACTTTTGCATTTTAACTCCAAATTTGACGATTCCAGTTTCTAAAAATTCATAAAATTATGTTCTCTCTGTTTATGGATTTTATTTGGATGTTTGGATACTTTTTGCCTATTGTTTATTTGTGTATTTGCTATTTGCACGCTTTACGAGTAGACGTTGAAGTGCCGGAAGGATTCGAAGGAGAAGTGTTGACTCAGGATCCAACCCAAGACCAAGAACAAGTACTTTTTGAAGGCAAGTTGTGCTTTGACCATGTTGATCCTATTTTGAAATCTATTTTGATTTAACCTATTGCATGCTAGTTCAATTAGAAAATACTTTATTTAAATATGGGGAATTAGATAAATACCAAATTGCTGTATGACACCTTGATTACTTAAGTATGTGCCATGACCCTTGTCACCCTAGTTGTGGCACTACTACAGAAATGCTTATATTAGACGCACCATCACAGACGGTTTTCAAAAACCGTCTGTAATATATAATATCACAGACGATTCTATAAACCAACCGTCAGTGAAACTATCACAGACCGTTATTAATTAAACCCGTCTGTGATTAGATAAATATCGCAGACGGTTTTGTATTCCAACCGTCTGTGATATTATCACAAACGGTTCTATAAAAACACCGTCTGTGATATAAAGTAATATCACGACGGTTTTACTATACAACCGCTTTGTATAGTGCCGCACGGGTTGTGTTTATAAACGTCTCGATATTGCTTATATCACGCACGCGTTTTGTGTTTATAACCGCCTGGTACTGCATTATAACATTTTGATGTTTTTATCGAACTACGTATTTTCATCGAAGGCCATAATTCGTTGATAGATAGGACGAAAAATGGTAATGACCATTTTATAACATAATGAAATTGAAATTGCTAGTGATCGGACGTCGTTTTTTTCGCAACATTTTCTTTCTATGTGTGAAACATTTTTCTTCGACAAACAAGAAAAAAATGTTTCATACATTCAAAAAAATCTTGCAATGCGTCCAGAAAAACGAGAATCGGACGTCCGAGTGTAAGTTTCTCCCAATGAAATTTGATAACCATCAGAATAGCCATTTTATAACATAAAACATTTCATTACATTACTACATTATATATATATTATTACTTATAAATTAAAATAATCATCGCCGTCCTGGAGGAGGTGGCGAGCTGCCATCGTCGTCGTCATCGCTCCCGGTGGCCGCCATCGTTGCCGTCGTCGCGCCACGGTGGGCTACCGTCGTCGTCGTCATCTGAGCTCCCACAGTGCATGACGTGGTCGTCTTCCTCTGACTCTTCCTCGTCCTCCTCCCGCTCCTCCTCCTCCTCCTCCTCCTCCTCCTCCTCCCGCTCCTCCTCCTCCTCTTCCCGCTTGCGTTTCCCGCATAGCGGCGACGCCGGGGGAGGTGATGGTGGAGCGGCGCCGGGGGAGGTGATGGTGGAGGCGACGCCGGGGGAGGTGATGGTGGAGGCGACGCCGACGAAGGAGAGCTCGCGGCAGATTCCATTATCAGTAATGTACGTGTTGATCGAATTCGATCAATAGCGGTGATTTTATAGGTGGCCGGAATTGAAGACGAAGCGAGAAACGAAGAGTTCTCATTCAAAGGCGCAGAAAGCGAAGAGACGAAGACGGACCGTCGCTATCACAGACGATTCTATAAACCAACCGATTGTTGACTATCACACACCATTCCTCGTCTGCCATCACGGACGGTTTTTGAAATAACCGTCTGTGATATACCTATATATCACAGACGGTTTAGTTTACATAACCGTCTGTATAATATCACCGACGGTTGGTACACATCGCCGTCTGTAATCTTACTATATTACAGACGGTTATTACATAGAACCGTCTGTGATAAATCTTGCCTATATATAGGCCCGAGCGCAAGTTCGATGTTGTGGATCTTACTATATTACAGACGGTTATTACATAGAACCGTCTGTGATAAATCTTGCCTATATATAGGCCCGAGCGCAAGTTCGATGTTGTGGTCACCTGTTGGGATAGAATGCTAAGACCGTTATATCACCGACGGTTTAGTTTACATAACCGTCTGTATAATATCACCGACGGTTGGTACACATCGCCGTCTGTAATCTTACTATATTATAGACGGTTATTACATAGAACCGTATGTGATAAATCTTGCCTATATATAGGCCCGAGCGCTAGTTCGATGTTGTGGTCACCTGTTGGGATAGAATGCTAAGACCGTTATATCACCGACGGTTTGGCAATACAACCGTCTGTAAGCCTATATAATAGGTGATTCTTGTGATGTAATTAAGGTTAGTAATGGATAATTGCATTATATATATTAATTCAGATCTAAGGTTAGTATTGGATATAAAATTGCCTTATATATATTAATTCAATATCTAGCTTGGTTATGTAAGAAATTTAAGATTGTTTAGATCTAGCTTGTAGATCCATGTTTTGGTGGTGATAGTAATTGGACGTTATAATTGCAATATTATTTTGAAGCTCTAACTTGTTAAGGAAAGTGTACTTAATCAGTTGAAAAGAGAGTTCTAATTGGATCGAATATTACATGTGTAGCATAGATGGATCGAAGTGGATGTACGCTGGGACCGCATTTGAGTGTGGAGTACATTAATGGCGTCTCCACTTTTAGAAGAGCTGCAGAGGAGGACATGTTTAATAAGGAGTGCAGTATATGCCTTGTCCATGCATCGATTGCGAGAATATGATGATGTTTGAAACTCGCCAGATCGAAGCACACTTGATTATGCGAGGTTTCAAAAGGGATATACATGTTGGACGATCCACGGCGAAGAGCGTAATATACAAGAAGCTGTGTGGTACTGTTAACATCTTCGACGAAGTCAACGATATGCCAGATGATCACATTGATTCTCGCTTCGACGAGGATATGTTGCATGATGACAATCTGGACCAGATCTCGCGCGACGCAGAAGGGAACCGTGATGAAAGGGAATATGAAAAATTCGTGGGTTTGATGGAGGACTCGAAGAAACCTTTGTTTGCTGGTTGCAAGGTGAAATACACAAGGTTGTCGCCTGTGCTTGAACTGCTGAAATTGAAGGCAAGCAATGGTTGGTCGATAAGAGTTTCACAAATTGTTACATCTATTGGCGGACATGCTTCCAGGAGGGAAACGAGTTGCCGACAACAACCTACAAAGCCAAGAAGGTTCTTTGTCCCTTGGGAATGGAGGTAGAAAGAATACATGCATGTCCGAACGATTGTATCCTATACCGCAAAGAGTATGCAAACTTGCATGTATGTCCGTGTGCAACGCATCCGGTACAAGCGTAAGAGTCATTCAGATGAGGAGGTGAAGAAAGGAAGTCCTGCTAAGATGGCATGGTATCCGCCTCTAATTCCCGATTGAAGCGTTTGTTTGCTAAGCCAAAGGAGGCCAAAGCTGGCGTGTTGGCATTCCGAGAAGCGTAAGAACGATGGAATGCTAAGACACTCGCCGACTCCACCCAAAGGAGAAACATCGATAGGAGGTATGAAGAATTCATTTGTAGAGATGAGGAATATAAGGTTTGGACTGAGTACAGATGGAATGAATCCTTTCGGTAACATGAGCAGCCGGCATAGCACTTGGCCCGTGAATCTCTCAGATCTACAACCTTCCTCCTTGGTTGTGTATGAAGCGAAAGTACATTTTATTGTCTCAGTGCTTATCCAAGGACCGAAACAACCTGGGAACGATATTGATGTGTACCTAGCTCCATTGGTGGAAGATCTAAAAACATTGTGGGTTCCTGGGGTACAGGTTTGGGATGCATACAAACGAGAGAACTTCACTTTACACTGCTTGTTGTTCTCGCACCATAAATGATTACCTCAAGACTTGCTAACCTGTCGGGCCAGAGTACAAAAGGTGCCAAGGCTTGCACTCACCGCCTAGACGAGCATCGAGAGTGTGTGGCTGAATCACTCGCAGAAACCGTGTACATGCGTCACCGTAGGTTCCTTGGGAGGAAACACCCATACCGCAAGATGAAGAGACTATTCGATGGGACGAACGAAAACGGTTCAACTCCAAGGCCTTTTAGCGGGAGAGATGTTCATGACTTTGTAAAGGATTTGGATGTTACGTATGGAAAGGGACGTAAAGCAAGGTCGACCCGTGAGAAGAGCTTGTGGAAGAAGAGATCAATCTTTTGGGACCTACCTTACTGGGAGCACCTAGAAGTTCGCCACTGCATCGATGTCATGCACGTGGAGAAGAATGTCTGTGATAGCCTGATTGGTCTCCTACTAAACATTAAGGGCAAAACAAAGGATGGTATCAACGCACGACTTGACTTAGTCGATATGGGCATAAGACCTGAGTTAGCACCAAAAGAGACCGTTAAAGGTGGTACGTATTGCGAACCAGCTTGTTACACTCTGTCAAAGGCCGAAAGAACTGAACTTTGCCAGTGCTTGCATGGTGTGAAAGTTCCGTCCGGCTACTCGTCCAACATGATGAGACTTGTTTCAATGCAAGATTTAAAATTAATTGGCATGAAGTCTCATGATTGTCATGTGTTGATGACACAAATGCTCCCTATTGCAATTAGAAGTATTTTGCCAATAAAGGTCCGAGAGACAATCACGAGGCTGTGTTATTTATTTAACACAATCGCTCAGAAGGTCATCGATCCCGAAGGACTAGATGGTCTGCAGGCTGAGGTGGTGATGACTCTATGTAATCTTGAGATGTATTTCCCTCCGTCATTTTTCGATATCATGGTCCATCTCATTGTTCACCTTGTAATAGAGATAAAGATGTGCGGGCCTGTGTTCCTACGTAGCATGTACCCGTTCGAGAGGTATATGGGAATTCTTAAGTCTTATGTACGAAATCGATCTCGTCAGGTGGGTAGCATTGTCGAAGGTTATGCAACCGAAGAGGTCGTCCGAGTTCTGCGTCGATTACATGGCTCGTGCCCAACCAATAGGTGTGCCTCGATCTCGCCATGAGGGGAGGCTCCAGGTATCGGGACCATCGGAAGGAAAGCAATCACACTGATCGATTGCGTGTGCTCAAGCCCATTTCACGGTTCTACAACACATGATTGTAGTGTCCCCGCACATCGCCGAGCACAAGCAATGGCTAAGGCAAGAGAATCCATCACGACATGAGTCTTGGATCATAAGACAACATAACCTTGATTCAACAATTGGTTCAAAGAGCGACCCATCACTGGGAGCTCGTCATATGACATCCTGAAATGGTTGGCAAAAGGCCCAGCTTTACAGCTTGTCACGTGGAAAGGATACGACTTAAATGGATACACATTTTACACGATAGATCAGGATTTGAAGAGCACAAACTGTATCAGCAGGTCCGCATAGATGCTCAGCATCACTGGTCAACGAGGAGCTCCTACTATGGGTTCATAGAGGAGATTTGGGAGCTTGACTATGTACTTTTCAAGATCCCACTATTTCGGTGTCGTTGGGTCCACCTCCAAAGACGTGAAGGTTGACAAGTACGGCATCACCACTGTGGACCTCAAACGTGTCGGATACAAAGATGAACCATTCGTGCTCGCAAACCAAGTTGTTCAAGTCTTCTATGTTACCGATCCGTCCGACAAGAAGCGCCACGTAGTTGTTCAGGGAAAAAGGAGGATTGTTGGAGTTGAGAATGTAGTAGATGAGGAAGAGTACAATCAATTTGATGATTTGCCTCCTATCGGAAATGCCAGCATGGTCCAAGAGGAACAAATTGAGGAAGTCACCTACACACGCATCGATCATTGTGAAGGGCTAATTTTCACTGTATAATTACAATGTTAATTTGTAAGCAGGAGCATGCATGTATGGATAATAAAGTAATATTTCTGTACTTATGTTATTGCACACGTGGTTGTAGAGTAGTAGGCCATAGTAACTGTAGCCGTCGAATGGATAGTGGAACGGTGTGTACGGGCACCCTTGTGGCTGTGCATGGTGGTTGCTAACAGACCATGGTGGCATCATGTAGGGTATGTTCGGTACATGTTGAGATAGCAGTTCGCTGAGCCACGGAGGTAGCCCATGGTGGCATCCGCCGCATAATAAAGTAATATTTTATCTCCGCTTCTTTTCTTCATGGATGTCGCCGATGTGCTCGGTGCAGGTAGGGCAAGTCCGTTACATGTTGAGACAACAGTTGAAGATGAACTATCACTATCCATAGATTTATTTCTGCTTCTTTTCTTCATGGAGTTTAAATTACGTACCCTAGCAAATGAGCTAGCTAAGGTCAAGATGAATGTCGACCCAAGAGCGAACCAGCTAAGTTGTATGCTCTGAAGCTCAACTTGCATGAGTATATACACCCCAGAGGAATGGTGGGCCGTATCACAGACGGTTCTAAACTAGAACCGTCTGTGATATATAATAACATACGATTCTATACCGTAACCGCTTGCAATATGGTAATCTTACAGACGGTTCTAAAATAGAACCGTCTGTGATATATAATAACACAGACGATTCTACACCATAACTGTCTGTAATATTACTCTATTACAGACGGTTATATTTAATACCCGTCTGCATATTAATATTATGTGATATTCAAACCCTATAAAACTTCTTCACTTGAAACGTTTTCTACCAGACTTCAAACGCACGCACACTTCAAACCCTAACGAGCGCCGCCGCCTCCCCGAGCCCCGCCGCTTCCCAGCGCCGCTTCCTCGAGCGCCGCGCCTCCTCGAGCCCCGCCGCAGCCTCCCGAGCCCCGCCGCCGCCGAGCACGCTGATGGAGACCGGCGCCGCCCCGAGCCCCGACGCCGCCTCCCGAGGCCCGGCCGCGCCTCCTTCCTCCCGACGGCCGCGCCTCCACCCCGGCGACGTCTCCTCCTCCCCTGGCGACGCCCCGCTCCTCCCCCACAAGGTAAATGACTAATGCTCCTCCCCCACAAGGTAAAAGACTAAATGGGTGTCAGACCCCGAATGGATCCAACAAGAACTCAGATATGCGATGGATCAAACCAGCAATGAAAATAGAAATCAACGGCAATTCAGAACTTAAACGCAGAAAAGGGGAAGAAGAGTAAAGGAGATACGAAGCAAGAACTCAATAGTTTTAGATATCTGTTGTAACAGAATACTGAACAACTCCAGTCCCTTTAATACCTTATAACACCCCAAAATTTTGCTTTTCTTAAATTCATGTGTGATTTGGCACTTTGGTGAATTTTTGGAATTTTCTGGAATTTATTTGGATTTATTTGGAATTTATTTGAATTTATTCCATTTTGAAATAATTAAAGAATTTAATTTTTCAAATAAAATTTTGTTGGAAATATTTTATTTGAGTCCAAAATGTTCTAAAGTATTTTCCAGAATTTTTCTGGAATTTTTCTGAGTCTTTTGCTATTTTTAATGAATTAAATGAATTACTGGGAATTATTTTAAATATTAAATCGCTGGAAAATCAACTCGGTCTAATGTTCATCCGACCGAAGTCGGAACCCGAGTCGGACTCGAGTCCGACCGAGCGATTGGCTCGATCAAACCGACTCAAAACCCTAATCAATCCCAACCGTTGGATCAAGATCCAGCCGAGATCCGCCTGCACGGCTCGAGCCGTATCCGACCCGGACCCGATCGCGCCCGTGCGATCGTGGCCGTTGATCATGCCACGTGGACGGCTGAGCGGCGTCGTCTCCGCCCGAGTCCAAGCCGGACTCACGCCGCGCGCCGCCGTGTAGAATTAGGTTTCCGCCTCGCACGAACGCCGAGGCTATTTAAAGCCCTGGTCACGCCCGAGGTTGCCCTCATCCTTGCGCACTGCTTCCTCGAGCCATCTCGCCGAGCCGTCGCCGCTTATTCGCGGCGAGCTCGGGCCGTAGTTGGAGGAGGTGACCGCCGCGTTTTTGTTCGATTCGCCGTCCGCTGCCTTCCGCCGAGAAGGAGCCTGATCCGAATCCCGCGTGACAAGACGCACCCGGCGGGAGGACTCATCTCGCCGAGCAACCCCGAGCGCCGTCGGGCTCGCTGTCGTTTCGTCTCCGGTGGCTGCAGCTCCGCCGCGTCGCCATCGCCCTCGCGAGCTCTGTGGACCGTCCGATCTTGATCGTGCGGTTGAGGTGAGTTCACGTGTTCTAAACCCGGTTAGATCTGGACCGTTGGATCAAGATCCAACGGTTCACAATCGCCACGTGCTGTAGTAGTGTTATTATAGGATTAGATCTGGACCGTCCGATCTAGATCGAACGGCCCACGATCATCGAGTAGATTTCAACGTGTTAACCATGGATCTAATCGCGGCCGTCGGATTTCAAATCAACGGCCGGGATTGCGCCACGTGTCGGGAAGTTGGACCGACGCGGTCAGCGCCGTCCACGCGCGCGTGCGTGTGACGCTGACACGCGGGCCCCGCGTGTCAGAGGGCCCACACGTCAGCCGCGTTTGCGTGAGACCCCGCACTGACAGGTGGGTCCCACCTGTCAGCCTCACCCGAGCTGTGGACCGGGTCCACCGTGGACCAAACCGCGCCGTGGGCTGAGCCCATGAGCCGGCTGACGTCAGCCAGCCAATCAGGAGCTGACACGTGTCCACGCTGACGCAATAATTAATTTCCGAAAAAGAAAATGATTTATTAATTCGAAATATTGATTCAAATTTAGATTCAAACTTCAAACGCTTATAACTTTTGCGTTTCAACTCCGATTTGAGTGATTCAAATTTCTAAATTTGTATAAAATTAAGATCTACCTAAATATAAATTTTATTTAATTTTTGGACTAAAGTTTTTCTCTGTAATATTATTTAATTGATTATTTAAACTTTAATAAATCATAACTTTTGCATTTTAACTCCGATTTGAACGATTCCAGTTCCTAAAAATCCAGAAAATTATGTTCTCTCTGTTTATGGATTTTATTTGGAGTTTTGGGATGTTTTTGCCTAGTGTTTATTTGTGTATTTGCTATTTGCACGCTTTACGAGTAGACGTTGAAGTGACGTAAGGATTCGAACGAGAAGTGTTGACTCAGGATCCAACTCAATACCAAGAGCAAGTACTTTTTGAAGGCAAGTTGTGCTTTGACCATGTTGATCCTATTTTGAAATCTATTTTGATTTAAACTATTGCATGCTAGTTCAATTAGAAAAATACTTGGTTTAAACATGGGGGTTAGATAAGTACCAATTTGCTGTATGACACCTTGATTATTTAAGTATGTGCCATGACCCTTGTCACCCTAGTTGTGGATTACTAGTTGGACATTATTAAATTGCCAACATGGGTTTAGACCGTTGTAGTATACTGCTTAGACCTGCTACGTGCTCATGACATGATTTTTGACAATCAAATGTTAATATTGACTTAATGATATATTGAACCTGTTTTGGGAAAAGTATCATGTGATGTTGATGGCACGTGGTGCATGGTAATCAAGCGGGTTTGATAAACGATTTTCGACCGGGCATGTGGCAAGAGTAATCGTGTGGGCCAGCTTGTGGCGTTGGGAATGTTGATTTGGTTCTTCGGGTAGTCTTGCCCTGGTCACTCTAAGGACTTAACCTTGCAAGCCTTTGAACTGGGTCATACTTGCAACCACATGGTCGGAATGGGACGGCCCTAGTTGACTAAGTCGCTAAGGACTCGCCATGAGCCTCAGGGTGTCAATTACACCGCTTGTGTGATTGTACGGGGAGCGATCGTGGCTGTGGGCCGATACCCATCTAACGGTGTGTTGGTCCCATACTTCGCCTTGGCTAAGGGAAGGGATGGTGTAGAGCACGAACCGGATAGGACCACCTGTGTTGATTGAGGCTTCCGAAAGTCTTTTTTACGTGAACTAGCCTATGTGGTGTATGACTGTATCATGTTGTTAAAGTGAATAACATCTCAAGAGTGTAGAATCTATTTAAATAGCAGAGTCCACTGCAGATCGACAATGCTCGGGAATTACAGTCAAGGGTTAGACTTTCTGAAAATATCTTGGATTTGGAAGTTGGTTTGGTTTAATAATGAAGATGATGGAAATACGGTTTAGGATGGGGAAAATGTTTATTAAACTTCTTGAAAAGTTATTTACGCTTTACTTATTTCTACTGCTTTCGAATCTACTTATATTACTTGTCAAATGTCAAGCATCGCAAATATACCTTGAGCTATTCCTTTGTACCAAGCCATGCATATAGTATATTAGCTTGCATTCTCAGGCATGACTTGTCGAGTACCAAGTACTCACCCTTGCCTCAACACAATACCGCTTGAAGAGGAGACTACACCACTTTGGAGGAGGAACTCCAAGAAGATCCGTCTACTTAGGGATGCGAGCCCACCATTGCCTGTGGTATACTGGATGGCGCCAATGGGTTATCTTATTTTCCGCCGCTATTATTTTTCTCTGAATAAAGTTTCGCCTTTATGCAGGCATACATTTTGTAACTTGGCCATAAGGTCGAGTAACCAGTTTGGTTATTTAAATAAAGTACTTTATTGGTATCGCTTTGGTATGATTGTGATATTTACCGATGTTAAGACTGTGTGCACTAGCTGCGTTCTCGACTAGTGCACGAATACACAGAGGGTCGGATTTGCAAATTCGGGGTCCCGACAGAGGTGGTATCAGAGCCATACTTGACTGTAGGCTCAACCCTAGCTAGAATGGTCGTAGTGAGGATAAAACCTATTTTCTAAAAACTAAAAATTTGTGAAGACAAGAAATGACATCTCGACTTATCCCCTTCTCTCTTTTCTTGTCTCTTGCTGAAATTTTCCTTTACCTTGTCACAATTTAAAAATTCCGAGTTCTTACGTAAAGCACTCTTGTGACAGATGGAGGAAGAATTCAACTATGTTGATCTGGGAGTTGGTCACGCCATGAACTTTGGCATATGCTAGACTCTCGGAGATTTTGAGAAGCCCCAATACCAAGTGGAAGTGATCGGACAAGCAGTGATTGATCAAGGCTTGTGACGTGAGGATTGAGGTACCGCTAGGAAAAAGGGCCTGTGCAATCGCTCGATACACCGTGACCGCCAGGAGATCTACAATGCAGATGGGTATCCAAGAAGTATCACGACGAGCAATGCGGCACATTACCCGTATCTACGCCAGAGAATTGGAGAGTACGGTGTTCGCTACCATCCGCGCAGCGATAACCTTCTTAACCCGAAGGCGATTCAGGATGAGGATGCCACGGTTACACAGCTTGGCACGATTTGTCGCCGCCAGGAGGATGTACTAGATAATACAAGCAAGGAGCTACGAAGGCCCGCAAGGAGATAACGACCGAGAAGAATAGAAGGCGGGAAGCTCAAGAGTATGTGGCACACCTTCTACGAAGGATTGACGAGTTTGAGATGACCTTGTACGGTCCGCACTCCGAGCCAAGATTGAGCTACGAGCCAGATCCAGAGGAGTCAGATCTCGATGAGGACACTGCTTCTTCGACTACCACAGAGGACACAGTTGCTGGACATGGCGATCGTTTCGCGCCTATGCCACAGCACCCGTACCCAGGCCGTGGAGGTTTTCTCGATGAGTGAGCATAGGTTCTATAGTGAGACTCCTACGCCGAGTCGCGTCATAGAAGAAAGAGTCACCCTTTAGGCGTTAGACTCCAGAGTTAGTTCGATTTGGATTTTCATTGTTTGCTGAGTGTGCAGTATGTGTTGCAAGGCCCTTAGGCATTGTAAGCAGCCATACCAAGTTACTAATAATAAGGTTGGACCTTAAAGTACACCTTTCGCCCCGCATAAGTTCCATATTACTTGTCTATTCTTGTTTCCCTCTCATCTCTAGACTTAGAGCAAATCGACAGATGGTGAACACCCGCGGAAACTTTGGAAACAATGGAAGTGGTTCCCGCCCAGTAGAAAACCCCAATGATGGAGCACCAAAGACCGCCGCTTGATATGCAGAATTTCGAGCTTTTCTTGCTGCCTGCACTCGCTTGATGCATGCTATGATGCAACAAATGCAGCACGTCATCGCCAGGCCACTGCTAATCAAGTTAATCAGGGACCACGCCAGAATACAAGGCTGTCAGAGTTCATGAGAACTCACCCACCCACTTTCTCTGGGAATGCCAATCCATTGGAGGCCGATGATTGGTTAAGATCAATCGAGAGGAAGCTACACATAGCTCAATGCATAGGAAATGAGAAGGTACTCTACGCTTCTCATCACCTGGAAGGAACAAATTACCGAATGGTGGGAGAACTTCGTACACGCAAGAGAACCCTCAAGATATCACTTGGGAAGAGTTCACACCGCATTCGACAAAGATCACGTGCCTGAAGGAATTATGGACCTTAAGAAGGAGGAGTTCAGAGCACTAAAGCAAGGTAATCAGCCGGTGGCCGACTACCTGAACAAGTTCACACAGCCTAGCACGCTACGCACTGAGGATGTAGCGACGGATAAATCCGCATACCTCGCTTTTATGAAGGGACTTAACTCAGATTGCAAGTAGGGTTGATCACCCACACCTTTCCAGATTTCCAAGAGTTGGTGAATAAGGTGCTTATTCTTGAGGACAAGCGCAAGGAACTGGATGAGAACAGAAGCGCAGGATGCAACAAAGAAGGATCACGCCAGTGAACGCAAATACCGAGAGTTGCACCAAATCAATTCTTGATTCCAACCACGTAATGCAACAAGGACACCATCCCCAGCACCAAGACCTGCCAATCGTAACTACCAAACCCCAGCCCCGCTTAGAAACGCTTACTCCGTGCAACAAAGAAGGAACCGTGAGACGCCGCTACAATCGCAACGAGCCAGGACACTTCGCCAACAGCTTGTCCAAAGAAGACAGCAGGAGTGACCCCGATTCGCTTCAATCTAGGAACCACCCAGCTAGGACGCCAAAGATCAGGAGCCACACCCTGCATCGTGGTGAGAGGCCGAGTCAACCATGTCACCGCAGATGCACCGCAGAATGCTACTGACGTCAGATCGGGTAAGTTACTTGTTAACTCAAGACTCGCAATAGTTTTGTTTGACTCTGGAGCTTCGCATTCGTTTGTTTCGCAAGGCTTTGCTACTAGAAATGATTTGAGAATTGCAAGACTTAAGTGCATGCTTTTAGTTCAAACCCCTGGTTCCGAACTCCGAACGAAAGTAGGATGTTCCGGGGTGAGAATACTAATAGATGGAATAGAGTTCCTAGCAAACCTTATAATTTTGGAGACCCAGACCTTAGACGTTATATTGGGAATGGATTGGTTATCCAAGCACAAGACCGTATTGGATTGTGGACGGAGGACTATCTCAGTTGAGAGCCCGTGTGGGAAGAAAGTAGAATTTCAAGCTACTGCCGTTAGAGAAGGACAGTTGATGGTTAACAGTACCAAGGCAATCAGCATAGAGGATGTCTCAGTAGTGAATGAGTACCCCGATGTTTTTCCCGAAGATCTACCTGGTATGCCGTGACAGGGACATAGAGTTTGTGATAGAGCTTGTACTGCACAAAGACCGATAGCAAAGAGACCCTATCGGATGTCCACCGAGGAGTTGGTAGAAATGAAGAAACAGCTAGAAGAGTTAATGGAGAAAGGATTTATCAGACCGAGTTCGTCGCCGTGGGGAGCACCGCTTTGTTTGTCAAGAAGAAGGACGGGAGTTTCAGGATGTGCATTGACTACCGCGGCACTCAATGAAGTCACCGTGAAGAATAAGTATCCACTACCCGGATTGATGATTTGTTTGATCGTTAAGAGGAGCCGGAGTTTTCTCCAAGATTGATCCGAGATCGGGATACCATCGATTGAAGATCCGATCGTAAGATATTCAAGATCGCATTCTCGTCAAGATATGGACATTACGAGTTTACAGTTATGTCTTTCGGTCTGACAAATGCGCCAGCATATTTCATGAATATGATGAATAAGGTGTTCATGGAATATTTGGACAAGTTTGTCGTCTTGTTCATAGATGATATCCTAATCTACTCCAAGACAGAGAGCGAACATGCCGAACACTTAAGGCGAGTTTTGGAAAAGCTGAGGGAACAGCAACTTTTCGCCAAGTTCAGCAAGTGTGATTTTTGGAAGGACAAGGTAGAGTTTCTTGGACATGTAATGACCGCAGAAGGAGTCGCCGTGGATCCAAGCAAAGTAGAAGCTGTGTTACATTGGGAGCACCAAGATCGTGACCTGCATTCGAGTTTCCTTGGAATGGCAGGATACTACCGCTGCTTTCATCGAAGGCTTTTCGACAATTGCGAAACCTCTTACGCAATTGCTGAAGAAGGAAAAGAAGTTTGCATGGACGCCAGAATGTGAGAAAGGATTTCAGGAGCTGAAGAAGCGATTGACATCAGCACCGGTGTTAGTTCTACCGGATGTTGCTCAAAGCTTCGATATTTATTGTGACGCATCGCGCCAAGGACTTGGATGTGTGCTGATGCAGGATGGAAAGGTCGTCGCCTATGCATCAAGGCAGTTGAGGCCGCATGAGGAAAATTATCCGACACATGACTTAGAGTTAGCCGCCGTAGTGCATGCTTTGAAGATATGGCGTCACTATCTGATCGGAAACAGATGTGAAGTATATACGGATCATAAGAGCCTTAAGTACATATTCACCCAGTCGGATCTGAATATGAGGCAAAGGAGATGGCTAGAGTTGATCAAGGACTACAATGTTGGAATCCATTACCATCCCGGGAAGGCCAACGTAGTAGCCGACGCTCTGAGTCGGAAAAGCCATACCGTGAGTACGTTGCTAGCCACAAGTCAGGACGAGTTATGTGAGGATTTTCAGAAAATGAAGATTGAGGTAGTACCTAGCGGATTCTTGGCCGCATTAGAAGTAAAGCCTACCCTAGAGGATCAGATCCGAGAAGGACAAAAGGATGATGACAAGATCCGCAGGATTAAGTCCATCAAGGAGGAAGGCAAGGCAGAGGACTTCAAGTTGGATGAGCAAGGCACGTTGTGGATGAAGGATCGCATTTGTGTGCCTAACAAAAGGAGTTAAAGCAACTGATTTTGGAAGAAGCCCATGACTCTAAGTACTCAATTCATCCCGAAGCGCCAAGATGTGTCGGGATCTCAAGGAGAGATTCTCGTGGCCGAGTATGAAACGTGAAGTTGCCGAGCATGTTGCATTGTGCGACGTATGCCGTAGAGTCAAGGCAATGCATCGAGACCAGCAGGATTGCTACAACCGCTGAAAATACCCGAGTGGAAGTGGGAGGAAATCGGAATGGATTTCATTACCGGCTTGTCGAAGACTCAAGGAGGTTATGACTCCATATGGGTTATAGTGGATCGCTTGACTAAAGTAGCCCATTTTATCCCCGTGAAGACCACTTACTCGGAGATAAATTAGCGTAATTATACATGATCGGATTGTCTGCTTGCACGGAGTGCCAAAGAGGATTGTATCGGACAGAGGTACCCAATTTACCTCAAGGTTCGGAATAAGTTGCATGAAGCCATGGGAACCCGCTTTGAACTTCAAGATGCCTTATCATCCATGCAGACGGATGGACAGATCGAAAGAGTCAACCAGATTCGAAGATATGTTGAGAGCTTGTGCATTGGCTTATGCTACTTCTTGGGATAAGAGTTTGCCGTATGCCGAGTTTAGTTACAACAATAGTTATCAAGCTAGTTTACAGATGTCACCTTTTGAGGCATCAGTATGGTCGACTCGCCTGACGCCATTGAATTGGAATGAGACCGGCGAGCGCCGTGTCTTTGGGCCTGATATTCTTCAAGAGGCTAAGAGCAGATCGCCATGATTAGGGAAAGGTTGAAGATAGCCCAATCTCGATGTAAGAGTTATGCCGACAATCGTCGCGAGACTTGAGTTTTGAACCGTAAGACTTTGTATACCTCGAGTTACGCCTCTCGGGGAGTTAAGAGGTTCCATGCCAAAGGGAAACTTGCACCTGCTATGTTGGACCATTTAAGATTTTGAGCCGCAGAGGTGAAGTTGCTTATCAACTGGAGTTGCCACGATCGTTAGCGAGGAGTGCATGACGTATTCCATGTGTCCTACCTAAAGAAGTGTCTTCGAGTTCCCGAGGAACAGACACCGCTAGAGTCAATCGAGTTGCAAGAGGATTTGACTTATAAGGAGTATCCCGTTAGGATTCTAGACACAATGGATCGAGAAACTAGAAACAAGTCAACCCGCTTTTGTAGAGTTCAATTGGAGCAACCATGAAGAAAGCGAAGCGACTTTGGGAGCGAAGAGGATTTGAAGAAAGAGTTTCCAAACCTATTCCTTTAGTAAGCCACGAATCTCTGGGACGAGATTCTATTAAGGGGAGGTTTGTAACACCCCAAAATTTTGCTTCTCTTAAATTCATGTGTGATTTGGCACTTTGGTGAATTTTTGGAATTTTCTGGAATTTATTTGGATTTATTTGGAATTTATTTGAATTTATTCCATTTTGAAATAATTAAAGAATTTAATTTTTCAAATAAAATTTTGTTGGAAATATTTTCTTTGAGTCCAAAATGTTCTAAAGTATTTTCCAGAATTTTTCTGGAATTTTTCTGAGTCTTTTGCTATTTTTAATGAATTAAATGAATTACTGGGAATTATTTTAAATATTAAATCGCTGGAAAATCAACTCGGTCTAGTATCGTTCATCCGGATCGAAGTCGAACCCGAGTCGGACTCGAGTCCGACCCGAGCCAGTTGGCTCGATCAAACCAGCTCAAAACCCTAATCAATCCCAACCGTTGGATCAAGATCCAACGGCTGAGATCCGCCCGTACCGGTTCGAGCCGTATCCGGCCCGGATCCGATCGCGCCCGTGCGATCGTGGCCGTTGATCATGCCACGTGGACGGCTGAGCGTCATCGTCTCCGCCGAGTCCGAGCCGGACGCCGCGCGCCCGCCGTGTAGAATTAGGTTTCCGCCTCGCACGAACGCCGAGGCTATTTAAAGCCCTGGTCACGCCCGAGGTTGCCCTCATCCTTGCGCACCCGCTTTCCCGAGCCATCTCGCCGAGCCGTCGCCGCTTATTCGCGTGCGAGCTCGCCGTAGTTGGAGGAGGTGACCGCCGCGTTTTTGTTCGATTCCGTCGCCGTGGTCGCCTTCCGCCGAGAAGGAGCCCAGATCCGAATCTCGTGACAAGACGCACTCGGCGGGAGGACTCATCTCGCCGAGCAACCCCGAGCGCCGCCGGGCTCGCTGCCGTTTCGCTCTCCGGTGGCTGCAGCTCCGCTGCCGCCATCGCCCTCGCGAAGCCTACGTGGACCGTCCGATCTTGATCGTGCGGTTGAGGTGAGTTCACGTGTTCTAAACCCGTTAGATCTGGACCGTTGGATCAAGATCCAACGGTTCACAATCGCCACGCGCTGTAGTAGTGTTATTATAGGATTAGATCTGGACCGTCCGATCTAGATCGAACGCCCACGATCATCGAGTAGATTTCAACGTGTTAACCATGGATCTAATCGCGCCGCTTGATTTCAAATCAACGGCCGGATTGCGCCACGTGTCGGGAAGTTGGACCGACGCTGTCAGCGCTGGCCCACGCTGGCAGGCAGACGCCGACACGCGGGCCTCAGCGTGTCGAGGGCCCACACGCCACCGCGTTTGCGTGAGACCAAGACCGACAGGTGGGTCCCACCGTCGGCCTCACCCGAGCCGTGGACCGGTCCACCGTGGATCAAACCGCCGCCGTGGCTGAGCCCATGAGCGGTGACGCCACCAGCCAATCAGGAGCCGACACGTGTCCACGCCGACGCAATAATTAATTTCCAAAAGAAAATGATTTATTAATTCGAAATATTGATTCAAATTTAGATTCAAACTTCAAACGCTTATAACTTTTATGCTTCAACTCCGATTTGAGTGATTCAAATTTCTAAATTTGTATAAAATTAAGATCTACCTAAATATAAATTTTATTTAATTTTTGGACTAAAGTTTTTCTCTGTAATATTATTTAATTGATTATTTAAACTTTAATAAATCATAACTTTTGCATTTTAACTCCGATTTGAACGATTCCAGTTCCTAAAAATCCAGAAAATTATGTTCTCTCTGTTTATGGATTTTATTTGGAGTTTTGGGATGTTTTTGCCTAGTGTTTATTTGTGTATTTGCTATTTGCACGCTTTACGAGTAGACGTTGAAGTGCCGGAAGGATTCGAAGGAGAAGTGTTGACTCAGGATCCAACTCAATACCAAGAGCAAGTACTTTTTGAAGGCAAGTTGTGCTTTGACCATGTTGATCCTATTTTGAAATCTATTTTGATTTAAACTATTGCATGCTAGTTCAATTAGAAAAATACTTGGTTTAAACATGGGGGTTAGATAAGTACCAATTTGCTGTATGACACCTTGATTATTTAAGTATGTGCCATGACCCTTGTCACCCTAGTTGTGGATTACTAGTTGGACATTATTAAATTGCCAACATGGGTTTAGACCGTTGTAGTATACTGCTTAGACCTGCTACGTGCTCATGACATGATTTTTGACAATCAAATGTTAATATTGACTTAATGATATATTGAACCTGTTTTGGGAAAAGTATCATGTGATGTTGATGGCACGTGGTGCATGGTAATCAACTGGGGTTTGATAAACGATTTCGGCCGGGCATGTGGCAAGAGTAATCAGGTGGGCCAGTTGTGGCGTTGGGAATGTTGATTTGGTTCTTCGGGTAGTCTTGCCCTGGTCACTCTAAGGACTTAACCTTGCAAGCCTTTGAACTGGGTCATACTTGCAACCACATGGCTGGAATGGGACGGCCCTAGTTGACTAAGTCGCTAAGGACTCGCCATGGAGCCTCAGGGTGTCAATTACACCGCTTGTGTGATTGTGCGGGGAGCGTATCGTGGCTGTGGCCAGATACCCATCTAACGGTGTGTTGGTCCCATACTTCGCCTTGGCTAAGGGAAGGGATGGTGTAGAGCACGAACCGGAGAGGACCACCTGTGTTGTTTGAGGCTTCCGAAAGGCTTTGTTACGGGAACTCGCCTTTGTGGTGTTTGACTGTATCTTGTGGGTAAAGTGCATAACCTCTGCAGAGTGTAGAATCTATTTAAATAGCCGAGTCCACTGTGATCGACAATGCTCGGGAATTACAGTCAAGGGTTAGACTTTCTGAAAATAACTTGGATTTGGAAGTTGGTTTGGTTTAATAATGAAGATGATGGAAATATGGTTTAGGATGGGGAAAATGTTTATTAAACTTCTTGAAAAGTTATTTACGCTTTACTTATTTCTACTGCTTTCGAATCTACTTATATTACTTGTCAAATGTCAAGCATCGCAAATATACCTTGAGCTATTCCTTTGTACCAAGCCATGCATATAGTATATTAGCTTGCATTCTGTGCATGACTTGCTGAGTACCAAGTACTCACCCTTGCCTCAACACAATACCAGTTGAAGAGGAGACTACACCAGCTTTGGAGGAGGAACTCCAAGAAGATCCGTCTACTTAGGGATGCGAGCCCAGTCAGTTGCCTGTGGTATCCTGGATGGCGCCAATGGGTTATCTTATTTTCCGCTGCTATTATTTTTCTCTGAATAAAGTTTCGCCTTGCGAGGCATACATTTTGTAACTTGGCCATAAGGTCGAGTAACCAGTTTGGTTATTTAAATAAAGTACTTTATTGGTATCGTTTGGTATGATTGTGATATTTACCGATGTTAAGACTGTGTGCACTAGCGCGTTCCTGGACTAGTGCTGAATACACAGAGGGTCCGGATTTGCAAATTCGGGGTCCCGACATACCTGCTTCCAGCTAGTTTACCACAAAAGACAAAGTCGGGTAAACTAACTCTGTAAACATGAAACTAGCTAATTACCCTTAACAGTAAATACTACTTCTACTAGCCACCATTGGATCACCATAGAACGTTCTCCATCCTCTGCAGCCGTTCAATCCTCATGAAGTACCGTCTCCACACGATCTCATTACTTGAAAGGGTATTGTGAAATCTCAGCCGTCAGTTGTCTGAAGGAAACTCTCTTCTACTCCCCAATCCGATTCAACTCTCTGGTGTCTGACAATGGGATCAACTAGCTAGCCCAAAAGCGCTTTAACAAAGACGCCTAGCAGACAGCGTAAATCGCCAGGCCAAATGCGAGCTGTGCCAGCAGCATTCCATCACCCACATTGCTGGGAATTTTGTTAATCCCTTCTGAGTCCAGACGCAAAATCACATTGTTGGGAATTTTATTACTCCCTCTAGATACAAAATAAAGTCGTTTTAGACTAAAACTTCCAGTGCCAATATATATTTTTTTAAAATATTTAGATAGGATATATGAAAATGATATAGCTAGATTTGTCTTAAAGAGTATTTTCATGATATTATAATTTTATTAAATTTTATGGATGTATTACAATAGTAATGAGTGGTCAAAGTTGCATTTTTATGGATGTATTAAAATATTGAAATAATGTTTGCACCATTATGTTCTAGATCAAGTGAATAGTTAGGTTCATTTATTTTATTTTTCTTTTCATAGTTCCCTCTCTCTCTCTCTCTCTCTCTCTCTCCTTTGTTCTTTACATCGGGCCCATGGTCGTGGCGTCGGGTGGCAACTTCGGCCAGCTCCGGTGACGGTGGATGGAAACTGGCTGCGGGGATGAAGGGGACAACGGGAACCCGAGGGCGGCAGTGGAGTAGCGGCGGCGACATTGTTGGATGTATTTGAATTTTGATTGGATATCGTCGGAATTTTGACCTGATCATGACACCAAAATGAGTTAAAGTAGCCTCTCTCTCTCTCTCTCTCTCTCTTTCTCTCTCTGCCATGTAATCATGACATGAGAATCTTAACATGCTGTTATAGAGTACCCTTAGTCATAAGAAACTGGATGTTTAGATGTAATAGGCTATGTAGAAACAAAAAGATTTAGATGAACGTAGGCTGCTACAACATATTTTGTCTTTTCTTTTCTTTTCTTTTCTTTTCTTTTCTTTTCTTTTTCTTTCTGAAGAACAGTGGACATTTCTTCTTTTCATGTGATGAACACATCCAAACAGTTCCCATCGAAATAATGATGGAATAACATTATTTCAATATTTTCTATCCACCTTAGGACCAACTGAAGGATCTGTTCAGCCGAGTCAAGTCAAACCAACTCGCGCTCCAAGAAAAGAAAACAAAAGGCCAACAGGCCGATATAGCATCACGGCGATCGATCCGAAAGATGGGTCCCCTACCGGATGTAAAAAGGTAGTGAATGCATTACGAACAATGTGCAGGATAGTTGTTCGCGAACGGGTTCCCATCACAATTGTATCCTGGAAGTCACTGACTGACGAGGGCCGCAACGACCTGCTTACAGAAATCCTTTCCTCCTTCGATATCCCAGAAGATGTGATGCCCTAGAACTTTTCTTCCTTGTTTTTGTTTCGGAGAGGATTATCGGTTTTTGTCGGGGAATGAAACAATTGAAGAAAATGTTTTTTTTTAGAATTTTTTTGGGGTTGTGGGCTATGGGAAAAAGGCCGAAGAAAACCTGGGCCTGGGCCGGGAATCCCCCTCCCCACCTCCACCTTCCCACCTCCTTAGTGGACCGGCCCACCTCCCCCACCCCTTGTGGTGCGCCCCCCCCATTGTGGCCGCACCCCCTCCCCAACCCTAGGCAGCCACCTCTCCCTCCCCTAGCAGCCACCTCTCCCTCCCCTTCCTCTCCCCACGTGGTGGCTCAAGATCCACCGCGAATCGCGAAGGAGAAGGCGAGGAGCGACTCCGTGGAGGCGTGGAGGACGAGCAGATCGCCGATTCGGGGTTCTTCGCGTGTTCTTCGTGGGTTTGCAAGGGAGATCACTAGGTAAAATTCCCAAACTTTTACCTCTGTTTTAGCTAGGGATTAGGAGTGTAATAGATCTGGTGGTGAGGGTTTTGGATGGATCTTGTTGGGGGAGAAGGGTAGATGTTCACGTGGTGCTGTTTCTGGAAGGGGGATTTGTGCAGCGCGGATTGTTTCGCGTTTTTCGTGGCATAGATGTTTTTTCCTGCCAAAACCTATAACTAGAAAGTTGTAGATAACGTCGAGACCTAGCTTATGTAAATTTTTCAGAATTTTTGGGGAAGTGTTCTGAGAGTTATCGCTGTTGCAAACCGACGAACAGAATCTGGGAACAGATTTCATCCACTGTGTTGGACGACTGTTTAGGCATATTTAACAGAGGAATTAGAATTTATGATCTTCTGGAAAGTTGTAGATCTCGTCAATATCTAGCTCCTGTAATTTTTTCATATTTTTATGTTCTGTAGAAAAAAGGATACGAAAAAGAGAATGGGGGTTGCTGCTGTTCGGTCCGGACAGAACGGGGTTTCGGTGTTGGAAAGGGGGAACGGGTTGTAGGAATTGCGTGTCTGAGTTGTGTGATCAATTGTGGTGTTATTACATACTGAAAATATGCTTGTACAGGTGGTGCCCCTTCTGGACGCAACTAGTTCCGCTGCTCACGCCGGTAAAGGCAAGTGGAAGTAGTGTTAGGGTTGAGCTATACATCGTTGTTTTGCATTGCCTTCGTTATATTTTCCGATGACATTAATCATACATGGTTTGATCATCTGCTAGGAAGATTGCAATAATTAGATTAGCAATGTGATGATGTGTTTTGGCTTTGATCCATGAGTAAAGAGAAGAATGATGTTGCCTATTGGTTGAATTGTCTAAATAGTTCATCACAATGTTATTTGTTTTCTATCCATGTTATATGATGGCATGCAAATATGTGGACTCAATGTGGAAGTTTATGAATGAATTCATGCAAGAAGCATTAACTGCATAATCATGCATTGGAAGTTTGTCGACGCCTTGGCGCGATCAAGTGCAAGTACAACACCGTGTGTTCCTGAGAAAGGGCACGGTGAAGAGGATCATGGCATAAGCATATGCACAAGCATGAGCATTTTATTGAGGTTGTGGTAATCAATGTTGTGGTGTTGAAAGTAAAGCATGTGGTGTGTTAAATTCTTGATGGATGTGATTATGTGTTAATTGTTCCGCTTGCTGAGATTACCCAATCTCACTGCTTGTGTTTTGTTGTTTTCAGGTAGCGTGCAAGAGACATAAGCATGAGGGGTGGGCTAGCAACACAATAAACCTTCGAATGTCTTCACAACTCCCATGAACTAGTGTTTATTTAATACATTAGCTTGCTGAATTTTATTTACACTTAGACTATTTGTTGTTATGACTAAACTTATTCTTGCTTATGGTTGGTTTAGACTTGTTGTCGCTAGTATTGTTGAATTGCTTATATTCCTGTTTGAATTGCTTATCATGAAATGCTTCCGTAATGTCCTCGCTTTTAGGGAGATGTCATGTAAATTTTCTTGTTCTATAGTTTAGTTTTACTGGGTGTTATTCTGATTGGTATCAGAGCGGGCTTTAGGTCCTTGGTGTATGAATTTAGGAGAGATATTTTAACATGAACTAAAACTTTGCTGTGTGAAATTAGTAACATTGCTTAGGTATAACTCTTTAAATTGCCATAGGATAATAAAACTTTTAATACGGAATAGGATTGTTAATCAACTTTAAAATTGATACACTTGCACTACTAGGATGGGTTGGGCTGCATTGCATGGCATGCGTATGTTCGATTATATCTATTGTTTTTTGTGGGTGTTTTGTTATGCTTTTGTTGTTGTGGTGATTGGTTGCTTGCGGCTTGTTGGGTGCAGTATGCCACCGAGGACGCTGACAAAGTCGTTCGGGAGGCGACGCTGCCGAGCCGTCGGAGGCAGCCGAGGCTACCCAGGCTGAGGGTGGTGTTTCGGCGGAATTAGTGGCCGCCATGAGAGCGATGCAGGAGGAGTTGCGGGCGCTGAGGCAGGGCGCACCGGCCGCCCCTGCTGTGGGCGTGGCTGCAGCTCCTGCGCCACCGCTTGCCGGGCGGTGGCATCAAGCTGCGAGAGTGGGTTGGATTGCGGCTGGATAGCTTTGATGGGGTGGGCAATCCGATCCAGGCAGCGGATTGGTTGTCCTATGTGGAGATGCAGCTGGACGCTTTTGAGGTGGTGGCGCAAGATCGTGTTCGCTTTGTAGCACAGCTCTTGAAGGGAGAAGCCCAAATCCGTGGAGGGGTGTACTGTCCTCGAGGGGTGCGCAAGGTGACCCTCTTGGGAGGAGTTTGTCCGGCAATTTGAGAGGAGGTTCTACCCCGCCACCTTCCTCGACAAGATGCAAATTGACTTGGGACAAGATGCCCAAGACAAGAAGATCGTGGCGGAGTACGAGGTTGGCTTCAACCAGATCGTACGTTTTGTGCCCCATGTGGCACGTGACGAGGTGGAGAAGGCAAGGCGGTTCCGGCAGGGACTCCGTCCTGCCATTCGCCATATGCTGGGCGCTTTCCCCATTGTCGATTTCCGGACAATGGTGGAGCAAGCTCTGGGTGTGGAGCTGCAGCTGAACTACACCGAAGAGCATCGCAAACCTGCCACAGGAGAGCAGTTTAAGGGCCCTCCAGAGAAGAAGGGCCAATCCTCTGGTACTTGGAATAAGAAGGGGAAGAATTTTCGTCACCAGCCCTATGGTGGCCGTCCTACTCAAAGAAGACACCTCGGGGGAGGTGCGCCTGATGCGTGCCATAGTCACTCCCGGCATGGGGATGGTATGTTTCGCTGTGGCGATTCCCATCGCCGCAGCCGAGTGCTCGTGGAAGGGAAGGTGCACCATCCGTGGTCGGGAGGATCACAAGGATGTGGTGTGTCAGAAGAACCCCAACGGCAAGCTGCGTTGGGAGCCGTGACATCCTCTCCAGGTGAGCAAATGGCTGTGGGGGCGTGATGCATATGTTGCCATCAGCTCCTACTCTGCAGCACCTCCCGGCGCCTACTCCGACTCCATCGTTCTACCCGGCGCCACTCTCGGGGACTTACTTGGATGCCCCGGCTTCCACCGCCACCTTCCTCCGGGACTTCGCCGTGGGTCCTCGCACGACGTATCCAGATGCGAGGGCTGCACCATCTCGCCTACAGGGAGTCCACGCTTTGCCCTCTTCGGGGGATGCGGATCGTGGCAATGTGGTGACAGGTACCATGTATGTTAATTCTGTGGTTGCCCGTGTGTTGTTCGACTCCGGCGCTAGCTACTTGTTTGTCTCTGTGGATTTTGTTGTTCGGGCTGGTGCTGTCTGCGAGTTTGGGTGATGCCGTGGTGGTTAGTGCACCGCAAGGCTTGATTTCTAGTTCGAGGGTCCGCCTGGCTGTCAATTTCGTTAGCCGACGAGGTGTTCATGGCGAATCTGGTGGTGATCTCCTTGGAGCCGCTTTGATGTTATCCTTGGCATGGATAGCTATCCCAAAGACCAAAGCGGTGATTGATTGTGCTTGGAGGACAGTTACTTTGCATGCTCCTTCCGGGCAAGAGATAACTTTCCAGGGAGTGCTATGCGGTACTCCCTCTCCTTCTTGTGTAAGCTATTCCCAAACTCGCAGATGTTGAAATCGTGGGTCCTCTCGGTCCATGGTTGAGGGTCTAGAGGAAGAGAAGAGTTTGGAGGGCATTGCCATAGTTTGCCGTTATCCAGATGTGTTTCCCGGTGAGCTTCCGGATTGCCCCGAGAGCGGGAGACTATTTTCCGTATTGATCTTGTTCCTGATACGAGGCCAATCTATAAAACCCCGTACCGGATGGCTCCAATAGAACAAGTTGAGTTGAAGAGGCAATTGGATGAACTCCTAGCTAAGGGGTTTATTAGAGTGAGCTCGTCTCCTTGGGCGGCCCCGGTCTTGTTCGTGGAGAAGAAAGATGGCACCAAGCGGCTATGTGTGGACTACCGGGCGCTCAATCAAGTTACCATTAAGAACAAGTACCCATTGCCTCGTATTGATGATCTTTTTGATCAATTGAGGGGTGCCAAAGTATTCTCCAAGATTGATTTGCAATCTGGGTATCATCAGTTGCGGATTAAGGAGGAGGATATTGAAAAAACGGCTTTCAACACAAGGTATGGGCATTTTGAATTCGTAGTCATGTCTTTTGGACTAACGAATTCTCCTGCCGTCTTTAT
Source organism: Rhipidocladum racemiflorum (assembly GCA_036346355.1). Taxonomy (NCBI): domain Eukaryota; kingdom Viridiplantae; phylum Streptophyta; class Magnoliopsida; order Poales; family Poaceae; genus Rhipidocladum; species Rhipidocladum racemiflorum. The sequence continues at coordinate 52,445,289 of CM070580.1, forward strand.
GGAAGCAATGAACAGGATGCTCCATGAATATCTTGATGACTTTATTGTCGTCTTCATTGACGACATTCTTGTCTACTCGAAGTCCGAGGAGGAGCACGCCGTGCATCTTGGTCTAGTTTTGGAAGCTCTTCGTAAGAATCAATTCTATGCCAAACTCAAGAAGTGCGCCTTTCCGGTTGCTCGGAGGTGAGCTTCCTTGGGCATGTCATCAACCAAAGTGGTGTCATGATTGACCCAAAGAAGGTTGCCACCGTGGTTGAATGGCGAAGACCGTCTAGTGTGACGGAAATCAGGAGTTTCCTTGGGTTGGCGAGTTATTACCGGCGCCGTGCATAATTTCTCTATCATAGCTAAGCCGATGACAAGGCTCACTCGTAAAGGGGTTCCTTTCATCTGGTCGTGGGAATGTGAGGCCAGTTTTGACGCTAAAGAGCAAACTGGTCAATGCACCTATTTTATCCTTGCCTGTGAGTGGCAAGCGTTATACGATGTATGCAGATGCCTCCGTGATTGGTTTGGGTTGTGTGCTCATGCAAGAAGGCTGTGTCATTGCTTATGCTTCAAGACAGCTAAAGACTCATGAATGTAATTATCCCACCCATGATCTCGAGTTAGCCATTGTGGTTTTTGCCTTGAAATTGTGGAGGCACTATCTTTATGGGGAGTCTTGTGATATTTTCACCGATCATAAGAGCCTCAAATATATATTCACCAGCGGAGCTGAATCAAGGCAACGTAGATGGTTGGAATTGATAAAGGACTTCGATGTGTCGATCCAGTATCATCCCGGCAAGGCTAATGTTGTGGCGGATGCCTTGAGTAGAACGGAGTCCCCAAGACTGCTGTGCCTTTGGTTGCAGAGTTGGAAAGAGGACAGGTCACTTCTTTGTTTCTTTGAGGTTGCGCAAAATGAGACTCGATGATCATTCGATCTTGCATACCCGAGCGAGTGCATGAGGCTCGGTTGCATGATCGTTTGCTTCAGGAGGTTCGGCGGAGGATTTCAGAGGGAAACCTCGGGAATTCAGTATAGACGAGCATGGTTCTATTCGGTTTAGAGGCCATCTTTGTGTGCCTCAGAAATCGGATGTGAAGATGGACATTCTAAGGGAAGCCCATAGGACTCCGTATTCCGTTCATCCTGGTGAGACCAAGATGTATCGGGATCTGAAACAGAGTTTTTGGTGGAAGAGGATGAAGGTGGATATTGCCAAGTATGTGGCTTCTTGTGGAGTGTGCCAACAGGTAAAAGTCGAGCATAAGAGACCTGCCTGGTCTGCATTACGACCATTGGAAATTCCAGAATGGAAGTGGGAACACATCACTATGGACTTTGTGATTGGGTTACCAGCCACCGCGAGGTAGAGATGCCATTTGGGTGGTTGTGGATAGACTCACTAAGTCAGCACATTTTATTCCAATGAAGACGACCAATTCGGCACCAGATCTAGTTCCCTTGTACATGAAGGAAGTGCTTAGACTCCATGGTGTGCCTAAATCGATTGTCTCCGATCGAGACACTAGATTTGTGTCCCATTTTGGCAGAGTTTGCATAGTGCTTTGGGAACAAAACTCTCTCTCAAAGACATCTTTTCATCCTCAGACCAGATGGCGATCCTGAGCGGACCATCCAGACTCTCGAGGACATGCTTCGAGCTTGTGTTATATCTTGGAAGTGAAGTTTGGAGGATCTCTTGGCCTTTGTAGATTTTGCTTACAATATGAAGCACAGGCTAGTATTCGAATGGCTCCATTCGAGGCGCTTTATGGTCGAAAGTGTGTTTCTCCACTTTCTGGGATCTGATTGGAGAAAAATCATTACAGTGGTCGGATTGGGTTCAACAGACCTTTGAGAAGGTGCAAGAGATACGGCGAAATCTCCTGGCTGCTCAGAGCCGTCAGAAGAGTTATGCCGATAACAGGAGACGAGATTTGGAGTTTGTAGTGGGTGATCAAGTCCTTCTCAAGGTATCTCCATCCAAGGGTGTTGTTCGGGTTGGTACCACCGGCAAGCTTAGCCCGAGGTACATTGGTCCGTTCCCAAAGTGGTGGCTCGGGTGGGCGCTTTGGCATACCGTCTGAGTTGCGACTCTTTGAAGGGAGTGCATGATGTCTTCCATGTCTCTATGTTACTAAGTATCTCCATGACCCAGAGCATAAGATTGACTTGGAACCGATTACGCTTGAGCAAGATTTGACTTTGGAGTGCCATCCACTTCGAATTTTAGACTCTTCGGAGCGAGTCATGAGGAGGAGAACCATCCGCTTCGTGAAAGTTTTGTGGACCAATCAGTCTGAGCGGGAGGCAACTTGGGAACCTGAAGCCCAGATGCGGAAGAAGTACCCTACGCTATTTGAGGACGCTGGTGGTAAGTCGTGGTTTACCTTTTTGCCTTCCTTTTTCCTTTTTGGTCTGTAGCTAAAAGGAGTAGATTCGGGGACGAATCCTTTTTAAGGAGGGGAGAATGTGATGCCCTAGAACTTTTCTTCCTTGTTTTTGTTTCGGAGAGGATTATCGGTTTTTGTCGGGGAATGAAACAATTGAAGAAAATGTTTTTTTTAGAATTTTTTTGGGGTTGTGGGCTATGGGAAAAAGGCCGAAGAAAACCTGGGCCTGGGCCGGGAATCCCCCTCCCCACCTCCACCTTCCCACCTCCTTAGTGGGCCGGCCCACCTCCCCCACCCCTTGTGGTGCGCCCCCCCATTGTGGCCGCACCCCCTCCCCAACCCTAGGCAGCCACCTCTCCCTCCCCTAGCAGCCACCTCTCCCTCCCCTTCCTCTCCCCACGTGGTGGCTCAAGATCCACCGCGAATCGCGAAGGAGAAGGCGAGGAGCGACTCCGTGGAGGCGTGGAGGACGAGCAGATCGCCGATTCGGGGTTCTTCGTGGGTTTGCAAGGGAGATCACTAGGTAAAATTCCCAAACTTTTACCTCTGTTTTAGCTAGGGATTAGGAGTGTAATAGATCTGGTGGTGAGGGTTTTGGATGGATCTTGTTGGGGGAGAAGGGTAGATGTTCACGTGGTGCTGTTTCTGGAAGGGGGATTTGTGCAGCGCGGATTGTTTCGCGTTTTTCGTGGCATAGATGTTTTTTCCTGCCAAAACCTATAACTAGAAAGTTGTAGATAACGTCGAGACCTAGCTTCTGTAAATTTTTCAGAATTTTTGGGGAAGTGTTCTGAGAGTTATCGCTGTTGCAAACCGACGAACAGAATCTGGGAACAGATTTCATCCACTGTGTTGGACGACTGTTTAGGCATATTTAACAGAGGAATTAGAATTTATGATCTTCTGGAAAGTTGTAGATCTCGTCAATATCTAGCTCCTGTAATTTTTTCATATTTTTATGTTCTGTAGAAAAAAAGATACGAAAAAGAGAATGGGGGTTGCTGCTGTTCGGTCCGGACAGAACGGGGTTTCGGTGTTGGAAAGGGGGAACGGGTTGTAGGAATTGCGTGTCTGAGTTGTGTGATCAATTGTGGTGTTATTACATACTGAAAATATGCTTGTACAGGTGGTGCCCCTTCTGGACGCAACTAGTTCCGTCGTCTACGTCGGTAAAGGCAAGTGGAAGTAGTGTTAGGGTTGAGCTATACATCGTTGTTTTGCATTGCCTTCGTTATATTTTCCGATGACATTAATCATACATGGTTTGATCATCTGCTAGGAAGATTGCAATAATTAGATTAGCAATGTGATGATGTGTTTTGGCTTTGATCCATGAGTAAAGAGAAGAATGATGTTGCCTATTGGTTGAATTGTCTAAATAGTTCATCACAATGTTATTTGTTTTCTATCCATGTTATATGATGGCATGCAAATATGTGGACTCAATGTGGAAGTTTATGAATGAATTCATGCAAGAAGCATTAACTGCATAATCATGCATTGGAAGTTTGTCGACGCTTGGCGCGATCAAGACGTACAACAACACCGTGTGTTCACGAGACAGGGCACGGTGAAGAGGATCATGGCATAAGCATATGCACAAGCATGAGCATTTTATTGAGGTTGTGGTAATCAATGTTGTGGTGTTGAAAGTAAAGCATGTGGTGTGTTAAATTCTTGATGGATGTGATTATGTGTTAATTGTTCCGCTTGCTGAGATTACCCAATCTCACTGCTTGTGTTTTGTTGTTTTCAGGTAGCGTGCAAGAGACATAAGCATGAGGGGTGGGCTAGCAACACAATAAACCTTCGAATGTCTTCACAACTCCCATGAACTAGTGTTTATTTAATACATTAGCTTGCTGAATTTTATTTACACTTAGACTATTTGTTGTTATGACTAAACTTATTCTTGCTTATGGTTGGTTTAGACTTGTTGTCGCTAGTATTGTTGAATTGCTTATATTCCTGTTTGAATTGCTTATCATGAAATGCTTCCGTAATGTCCTGCTTTTAGGGGAGATGCTGTCGAAATTTTCTTGTTCTATAGTTTAGTTTTACGGGGTGTTACAGAAGAACTCAAGGCCCCAGTGCGACGGTATGCACTGCTAGTGGCAGGAAAGGCGTGGAAGACCTTTAAGAGCACACTTGTCAAGGAATACGTCAAAAAGGACATGACTCCCTACTCTAAGTACGGGTTCATTACTGAGGATTCATGGCGACGTTTTGTTCAGATGAAGACGACAGATCAGTTCGTGCTTGAAAGTGAAGCCCACAAGGCCCTGCAGGCAAGGAACACCCACCCCCACAGACTCGGCACCGCTGGCTACGCGGGGAAGAGGATGCAATGGGACAGGGAGGACGAGGGGGACTCCGCGCCATTTGAATCGATTGTTGACCAGCGCGCCAGAGACTGGCTAAGAGCGAGATCATGTGCCACACCATCTGGCACCATATCCTTTACAAACCCTGCGGACGAGGAAGTCTGCCAACGTTTGGTAAGATATCGAACCACCATTTTGGTACGTATTTAGTTCCTAACTTCATAAGTGAAATAACTTGTTGGGATCTTGCAGGTAGAGTTGAGTGCACAATCTTCCGGTGGATCTTTTGTCCCAAACAGGGAGAGAGATGCACTCTCCACGGCATTGGGAAACAAGGAACACCACAGTCGCACGCGAGGCAAAGGGGTTTTCGTTCCTGGAAGACGGGCTTCAAGACACCGACATGTACCGGAGTAAGAAGAGAGGTAGAGACGAGCGTGAGAAAAAGATCGTGAAGGATCTTGAGGACAGGCTGAGAGAAGAATTCAATGATAAGATAAGAAGCCTCGAGGAAAGGCTCAATGCTCAAAACACAAATCCTGTGGAAGACCTAGGGTTCAGCCCCACTACACGTAAGAGCAGCTGTGCGTCCGCCCCTGACCAGGGTAAACACCCCGGCAGATTCCCTGTCTGTGACATCAAGGTATACTAAGTATGATCCCTTGAATGCTCCATAGATATATCTTTTTGGCACATTAGCTAATTGGGTACCGTTGTGTAGGAGCCCACGCGGTGCAATCTCCAGGTGAGAGTTGCCAATTGCTCCCTTCCTATACAGGCTGCTTGAGGCCTCGCGTATCCATCCATTGAAGGGGCGATGGTGCACGGTACCCTGCTAGCGTCGGGTTTCACGAAGGTCAATGTGGACGGCGTTCATGACATTTTCAAGATCATCACACTACAATTGCCTCCAAATAACGAGCTTCAGACACTGGGGGATGTCATCGGCACATTCATCCAGTGGCCCAAAGAAATGACATATCTCTAGACATCCATCCTCCACCGAAGTACCTCTACTTCCTCCGCCAGAAGTTGATCCAATTCCCCCCAAATCAGTTATCGTGCCCTCCCCACCCAAAAACATTGACAGTGAGTTTGATATTGACTTTGACTATGATTGCTCTCTACTCCCCTCGTCTCCCCCGAAGATTTCCGTTCCAACAAAGAAAGGGAAGGGCAAATCGAAAAAGATAGCGAAGGCCTTGGAGTACTATCCGATGGCCCCGTTGGCCCGGGTATTCAAGCTAGGAGAGCCTTTATTAACGGAAGATCGCATGAAGACATTGACTTACTGCTGCAAAAGCCTGCATACATACTACATGAGACAAGCTAACAAGCCAGAGAACGAACGTACAACAAGTATCATGGTCCGCTACAAGCCTAAGCATCTGTCCAACGAGTCAGCGGGGCTACTTCGATCGGCTTCAGGACTGTTCGATCTCTTCAACCTCGACGCCCTCGACGCCTCGCTCTTAAGATGCTGGACATTGTGAGTGTGTCTTCCCTGTAATACGGAAAAATGTCATATATATATATATATTAAGTGACCCCTTTGCCTAACTTTTGTATATATAGATTCATGATACGCGAAGCGAGAACGAACAATACATCGGTGGGTTTCCTCGACCCACTCTTAGTCTCGCAGCCAACAATGAACCAAGATGCAAAAGCAAAGAGAGGAATACGCATTTACATGCCTTGGATGCTCAGAAAGATAAAAGCTTCATACTTTTACCCTTTAACCCAGGGTAAGTGCTGCCCGACTTGGTATACTCTCATTTGTAACGTGCACACAATACTTTGGTGCTAATTGACCATGGCAACATACCTATGCAGGTTTCAGCTTTGGGTTCTAATTGTAATTCATCGGCCAAGAACCGGGTTATTTACGTTGATTCCTCACATACCGCAACCACGACTTGAACCCTATCGCACGGTTAATCACCAGGTAACCACGTTGTTTAAGGAGCTTGTTGCTCTGGAATAGCCGAGGCTAACCTTTCAAATCACGTAGGACGGTCAAAGCTTTGCGAGATCCTTCATTCAAGGCGGGGATAAGGCGTTGCAAAGACGATTTCAAGTTTCGGTATCCTCTATACAAGATAATCCTATTTCAAACTCCGTAGCCATGATTCTCGAACTAAGCAATTCTATTTTTCCAGTGCCACCAACAAGGACAGGGCAATAACCGATGTGGATTTTACGTTTGCCATAACATGCATCTCCTCGTCAATGCAACACAAATGAGTAAGGATAAAACTTCGTTGCAAGACAAGGATCTGGCGTCCATTCGAGGAAAACTTTGTTTTTTCCTAGTCACTGAAGTCATTAATAAAAAAGGCGAGTTCTACGCAGGTGCCTAACTGCAAGAGTTAGGTTTATCTCTGTATTGCCACTTGTACTGTTATTAGTCAAAGCAATTCTAATTTTCTAGTTTATTTGCTGAAATGGATGTACGGATAGTGCTTGTGATGATCTGTGATCGCTGAAATGGATGTAATGTCTCTATCTCTGATGAACTGTGAAATGGATGTAATGATGCTTGTAATGTCTCTGTGATCGATGAAATGGATGTAATAATGCTTCGTGCTGATCTTGATTGATGGGCATGAAGGGAGTCAACATATCTCATATCAAGAGCCATCTTCGTAATACATAGGATTTTCCAAGTATACATATGCCATACTATATCTTACCACTAGTGCGGACATATATCTTGCCGTATATACATGCTTTCTTTCAGATACATATCCCTAATAGGTCACTAGTGTGCAACCTTCTTCTTTTTCTAAAAATGTTGAAGTCTATGCTTTTCTTCTAGTGCCTAATCCTCGCTCTTGCACGATCAAATACAGGCTGAAATAGAGAAGGTTAAGAAAAGAAGAGAGGAAAGAGCAATTGAAAAAGCACACCATGAGGAGGAAATGGTATGTATATATCCCTGGTTATCATAAATCATATATTAGTTTCAAGTAATATTGCTTGTGGAACTAAAGGTCTAATTTATTCTAGTTGTGGTTATTTTCATTGTGTGGATACTATTTCATCCAACAATAACTTGTATATAGTAATGTGGCTGGAGTGCATCATTTGATAACTTTATTTAACGCTTTCAAGAAAGGAAATCCTCAATCTTTGCACACATGAGACATTGTTGTCTCTGTACAAGGTGCCGACCTTTACTTGATTGATGATTTCCTTGAAAGTTGCCACACTCGGGAAATTGAAAAAGGGTGGTATAGTGGATGTTGAAGTCGCTGCAAGAATTGTGCTTCATGACTGGAATGAGGGTAGGATATACTCTCTCCCATATCAACTTTGTTGATTCTTTATTTTTTCCGAGTCACCTGATCGTCTCCGTTGTTTTAGGTAAAATACCCTATTATACACCGCCACCTAAAAGGGATCTTTGTGGAGGATGCAGACGCCATAATTATTTCAGAAGCTGGGAAAGAATTTAATATTGATGAAATTTACACAGCTGAGTCTTCATTTGCTGAAATGGATGTAATGATAGTGCTATAATCAGCTTGGAACAATTGCTAAATGAATCCCAAATCTGTGATCGCTGAAATAATGCTTGTCTAATAACTGCAATGTAGCTTCTGTGTTATGTCTGTTTCAGAGGGCATGGCTAGCATTTCACGAGGCTAGCCAATAAGCGAAAAAGATGTATGTATGAAAACCATATCACAGACGGTTCACAACTAAGCACCGTCTGTGATATAAATATCACAGACGGTTCATACATGTGGACCTTCTGTGATAGTTTGTATAACACAGACGGTTCATATTACAAACCGACTGTGATATACACTAACACAGACGGTTGGTATATGGAACCGTTAGTGATAGAATTTATATCACAGACGGTTCATATTACAAACCGTCAGTAGATTTAATATAGCACTGACGGTTGGTATATGGAACCGTTAGTGATAGGATTTATATCACAGACGGTTCATATTACAAACCGTCAGTAGATTTAATATAGCACTGACGGTTCTAAATAAGAACCGTCTGTAAAATTATTATCACAGACGGTTAATAAAACCGTCTGTGAAGTGGTTATATTATCACTGACCCATTGTTAGAGACGGTTCACAAAGCCGTCTCTGATGATATTTGTGAACCGTCTCTGATGGGCTTTTCTGTAGTAGTGTGGATTACTAGTTGGACATTATTAAATTGCCAACATGGGTTTTAGACCGTTGTAGTATACTGCTTAGACCTGCTACGTGCTCATGACATGATTTTGGATAATCAAATGTTAATATTGACTTAATGATATATTGAACCTGTTTTGGAAAGGTATCGTGTGATGTTGATGGCACGTGGTGCATGGTAATCAACTGGGGTTTGATAAATAGTTTTTCGACCGGGGCATGTGGCAAGAATAATCAGGTGGACCAGTTGTGGCATTGGGGATGTTGATTTGGTTCTTCGGGTAGTCTTGCCCTGGTCACCCTAAGGACTTCACCTTGCAAGCCTTTGAACTGGGTCTAACGTGCAACCACATGTCTGTAATGGGACGGACCTAGTTGACTAAGTTGCTAATAACATACCTGTGGGACCTCAGGAGGTCAACTACACCCTTTGTGTAAGTTGTACGGGAGCGCATCTGGCCGAGGCCGGTACCCATCTAACGGTTGATTGGCCTAAACTTCGCCTTAGCTAAGGGAAGGGTTAGTGTGCAATAATCGGGAGGACCACTTGTATTGTTAGAAGTTTCCGAAAGACTTTGTTACGGAACTCGCCTTTGTGGTGTTTGATTGTATCTTGTGGGTAAAGTGCATAACCTCTGCAGAGTGTAGAATCTATTCGAATAGCCGTGTCCGCGGTATTGGACATCGCTCGGGAATTACAGTCAAGGGTTAGATTTTCTCAAAAATAACTTGGATTTGAAAGGTTGGGTTGGATTAATAATGATGTTGATGGAAATGTGGATTAGGATGGGAAAGATGTTTATTAAACTCCTTGAAAAGTTATCTATGCTTTACTTATTTCTACTGCTTTCGAATCTATTTATGACACTTGTTAAATGCTATTTTCTGCAAATATACCTTGAGCTATTCCTTTGTACCAAGCCATGCATATAGTATATTAGCCTGCATTCTGTGCATGACTTGCTGAGTACCAAGTACTCACCCTTGCCACAATACAACACCAGTTGAAGAGGAGACTACACCAGCTTTGGAGGAGGAGCTCCACGAGGAACCGTCTACTTAGGGAGCGAGCCCAGTCAGTTGCCTGTGGTATACTGGATGGCGCCACGAAGTTATCTTATTTTTCCGCTGCTACTATTTCTCTCTTAATAAGTTTCACCCTGCGAGGCATACATTTGTAACTTGACCATAAGGTCGAGTAACCAATTTGACTATTTAGTTAAAGTACTTTATTAGCATCGAGTGGTATGATTGTGATATTTACCGATGTTAAGACTGTGTGCACTAGCGAGTTCCTGGACTAGTGCTGAATACACAGAGGGTCCGGATTTGCAAATTCGGGGTCCCGACAGAGGTGGTATCAGAGCCATACTGACCGTAGGCACAACCCTAGCTAGAATGGTCGTAGAGAGGTTAAAACCTATTTTCTAAGGCTAAAAATTTGTCAAGACAAGAAATGACATCTCGACTCATCCCCTTCTCTCTTTCCTTGTCTCTTGCTGAATTTTTCCTTACCTTGTCACGATTTAAAAATTTCGAGTTCTTACGTGAGCACTCTTGTGGCAGATGGAGGGAGAGTTCAACTACGTCGATCTGGAGGTTGGTCACGCCGCAGAACTTTGGCGTATGCTACAGACTCTCGGAGATTTTGAGAAGCCGCAATACCAAGTGGAAGTAATCAGACAGGCAGGATTGATCAAGGCTTGTGACGTGAAGATTGAGGTACCTGCTAGGAAGAAGGGCCCAGGCAATCGCCCGATACACTGCACTGCCAGGAGGTCTACAATGCAGATGGGTATCCAAGAAGTATCACGACGAGCGATGCGGCACATTACCCGTATCTACGCCAGAGAGTTGGAGAGCACGGTGTTCCGTTATCATCCACGCAGCGATAACCTTCTTGACCCGAAGGCGATTCAGGATGAGGATGCCATGGTTACACAGTTGGCACGACTTGTTGTCGCCCAGGAGGATGTACTCGATGATACAAGCAAAGAGCTACAGAAGGCCCGCAAGGAGATCACGACAGAGAAGAACAGATGGCGGGAAGCTCAAGAGTATGTGTCTCACCTTCTGCGAAGGATTGACGAGTTGGAGATGGCTTTGTACGGACCAGAACCAGAGCCAGTACTCGAGCTACACGAGCCAGATCCGGAGGAGTCAGATCTCGATGAGGACACTGCTTCTTCGACTACCACAGATGACACAGTTGCTGGACATGGCAATCGTTTCGCGCCTATGCCGCAGCATCCGTACCCAGGCCGTGGAGGTTTTCTCGATGAGTGAGCGTAGGTTCTATAGTGAGACTCCTTCGCCGAGTCGCGTCATAGAATAAAGAGTCACCCTTTAGGCGATAGACTCCAGTGTTAGTTCGATTTGGATTTTCCTTGTTTGCTGAGTGTGCAGTATGTGTTGCAAGGCCCCTAGGCATTGTAAGCAACCATACCAAGTTACTATTGATTAAAATAATAAAGTTGGACCTTAAAGTTACACCTTTCGCCCCGCATAAGTTCCATATTACTTGTCTATTCTTGTTTCCCTCTCATCTCTAAAACCTAGAGTAAATCGACAGATGGTGAACACCATGAAACTTTGGAAGCAATGGAAGTGGTTCTCGCCAGCAGAAAACCCCAATGATGGAGCACCGGCCGCCACGGATATGCAGAATTTCGGAGCTTTTCTCGCTGCTCGACTCGCTTGATGCATGCTATGATGCAACAAATGCAACACGCCATCGCTCAAAGCCATCGCTAACCAAGTGAATCGGGGACAACGCGAATACAAGACTGCCGAGTTTATGAGAACTCACCCACCCACTTTCTTCGGGAATGCCAATCCATTGGAGGCCGATGATTGGTTAAGGTCAATTGAGAGGAAGCTACACATAGCTCAATGCATAGGAAATGAGAAGGTACTTTACGCTTCTCATCGCTTGGAAGGAACATTGAATGGTGGGAGAACCGTGCCACGCAAGTGAACCCTCAGGACATCACTTGGGAAGAGTTCACAGCTGCATTCCGTCAGTATCACGTGCCTGAAGGAATCATGGACCTTAGGAAGGAGGAGTTCAGAGCACTGAAGCAAGGTAATCAGCTGTCGGGACCCCGAATTTGCAAATCCGGACCCTCTGTGTATTCAGCACTAGTCCAGGAACGCGCTAGTGCACACAGTCTTAACATTGGTAAATATCACAATCATACCCTTCGATATTATCAAAGTACTTTATTTAAATGACCAAACTGGTTACTCGACCTTATGGCCAAGTTACAAATATATGCCTCGCAAGGCGAAACTTATTCAGAGAAAAGTAATAGCAATAGCAGCGGAAAATCAAATAGCTTCGTGGCGCCATCCAGTATACCACAGGCAACTGACTGGGCTCGCATCCCTAAGTAGACGGATCCTCTTGGAATTCCTCCTCCGAAGCTGGCGTAGTCTCCTCTTCAACTGGTGTTGTGTTGAGGCAAGGGTGAGTACTTGGTACTCAGCAAGTCATGCACAGAATGCAAGCTAATATACTATATGCATGGCTTGGTACAAAGGAGTAGCTCAAGGTATATTTGCAATAAACAGCATTTGAAAAGTAATATAAGTAGATTCGAAAGCAGTAGAAATAAGTAAAGCGTAAATAACTTTTCAAGAAGTTTAATAAACATTTTTCCCCATCCTAAACCACATTTCCATCATCTGCATTTTTAGACCAACCCAACTTTTCAAACCAAAGTTATTTTTGAGAAAATCTAACCCTTGACTGTAATTCCCGAGCGATGTCCAATACCGCGGACACGGCTATTCGAATAGATTCTAAACTCTGCAGAGGTTATGCACTTTACCCACAAGATACAGTCAAACACCACAAAGGCGAGTTCCCGTAACAAAGTCTTTGAAACCTCTAACAATACAAGTGGTCCTCCACGGTTATTTGGCACTAACCCTTCCCTTCTCTAAGGAGAAGTCTAGGCCAATCAACCGTTAGATGGGTACTGGCCTCGGCCAGACGCCCCCCGCACAACTTACACAAAGGGTGTAGTTGACCTCCCGAGGTCCCACAGTGCGTTATTAGCAACTTAGTCAACTAGGTCCGTCCCATTACAGACATGTGGTTGCACGTTAGACCCAGTTCAAAGGCTTGCAAGGTTAAGTCCTTAGGGTGACCAGGGCAAGACTACCCAAGAACCAAATCAACATCCCCAATGCCACAATCGCCCACCTGATTACTCTTGCCACATGCCCTGGCCGAAAATCGTTTATCAAACCCCGCTTGATTACCATGCACCACGTGCCATCAACATCACATGATACTTTTCCAAAACAGGTTCAATATATCATTAAGTCAATATTAACATTTGATTGTCCAAAATCATGTCATGAGCACGAAAGGTGTCTAAGCAAAGATACTACAACGGTCTAAACCCATGTTGGCAATTTAATAATGTCCAACTAGTAAACCACAACTAGGGTGACAAGGGTCATGGCACATACTTAAATAATCAAGGTGTCATACTGACAAATTGGTACTTATCTAATCCCCAAGTTTAAACAAAGTATTTTTCTACTTGAACTAGCATGCAATAGTTTAAATCAAAATAGATTTTCAAATAGGATCAACATGGTCAAAGCACAACTTGCCTTCAAAAAGTACTTGCTCTTGGTCTTGAGTTGGATCCTGAGTCAATACTTCTCCTTGAATCCTTCCCAGGCACTTCAACGTCTACTCGTAAAGCGTGCAAATAGCAAATACCCAAATAAACAATAGGCAAAAAGTGTCCAAACATCCAAATAAAATCCATAAACAGAAAGAACATAATTTTATGGATTTTTAGAAACTGGAATAAATCAAATTTGGAGTTAAGACACAAAAGTTATGATTATTTAAAGTTTGCATAATCATTTAAATAATTTTGCAGAGAAAAACTTTAGTCCAAAAATTAAATAAAATTCATATTTAGGTAGATCTCAATTTTATACAAATTTAGAAATTTGAATCACTCAAATCGGAGTTGAAACGCAAAAGTTATAAGCGTTTGAAGTTTTGAAATTCAAATCAATTATTAAACCGATTTATTAAATCATTTTCTTTTAGGAAAATCATTTATTGCGTCGGCGAGGACACGTGGCAGCCTCGATTGGTTGGCTGACGTCACCGGTCCATGGACTTGGTCCACGCTTGGCTCGGGTCCACTGTGGACTCGGTCCACGACTCACGTGTCGGCCCGACATGTGGGCCTACTCGGGTGACGTCATCGCCGACGTCAGCGGGGCTCAGCCCACGGTGCTGACAGGTGGGACCCACTGTGACGTCATGGGTGACGTCAGCGCTTGGCTGGGTCAGCCGCTGACATGCGGGCCCTCTGACACGCGGGCCCCGCGTGTCAGCGTCACACGCTGCCGCTGCGTGGGCCAGCGACCGCGTCGGTCCAACTTCCCGACACGTGGCGCAATCTCGACCGCTGATTTGAAATTCAACGGCGCGATTAGATCCAGGGTTAACGTGTTGAATCTACTCGATGATCGTGGGCCGGTCGATCTAGATCGGACGGTCCAGATCTAATCCTATAATAAGCACTACCACGGCACGTGGCGATTGTGAACCGTTGGATCTTGATCCAACGGTCCGCATCTAATCGGGTTTGGAACACGTGAACTCACCTCAACCGCACGATCAAGATCGGACGGCGCCTGAGTTCGCGAGGGCGATGGCGACGCGGGCGAGCTGCAGCCACCGGAGACGGAGACGACGACGAGCCCGATGGCGCCCGGTCGTTCCGCGAAGTGAGTGGTCTCTTCGGTGCGCTGGCTTTGGGGTTCTGCAGGCTCCTTCTCGGCGGAAGACGACGGACGGCGGCGAGCGAGGCAAAACCGCGGCGAGTGGCGCTCAACTACGGCGAGCTCGCGACGGCAAACGGCGGCGGCTCAGCGAGATGGCTCGGGAACGGGTGCGCAAGGATGAGGGCAACCTCGGGCGTGACCAGGGCTTTAAATAGCCTCGGCGTTCGTGCGAGACGGAAACCTAATTCTACACGGCGGGCGCGGCGGCGGAGTCCGGCCGGACTCGGCGGAGACGACGACGACATACCGTCCACGTGGCACGATCAACGGCCACGATCGCACGGGCGCGATCGGATCCGGGCCGGATACGGCTCGAACCGGTACGGGCGGATCTCAGCCGTTGGATCTTGATCCAACGGTTGGGATTGATTAGGGCTGGGAGCTGGTTTGGTCGAGTCAACTGGCTCGGGTCGGACTCGAGTCCGACTCGGGTTCCGACTCGGTCGGATGAACAGTACTCGACCCGAGTTGAATTTCCAGCGATTTAATATTTAAAATAATTCCCAGTAATTCATTTAATTCATTAAAAATAGCAAATGACTCAGAAAAATTCCAGAAAAATTCTGGAAACTATTTTGGATTATTTTGGACTCAAATAAAATATTTCCAACAAAATTTTATTTGCAAAATTAAATTCTTTAATTATTTCAAAATGAAATAAATTCAAATAAATTCCAAATAAATCCAAATAAATTCCAGAAAATTTCAAAAATTCACCAAAGTGCCAAATCACACATGAATTCAATAAAAGCAAAATTTTGGGGTGTTACAAACCTCCCCCCCTTAATAGAATCTCGTCCACGAGATTCAGGGCTTACTAAAGGAATAGGTTTGGAAATTCTTTCTTCAAATCCTCTTCGCGCTCCCAAGTCGCTTCGCTTTCTTCATGGTTGCTGTCGGGACCCCGAATTTGCAAATCCGGACCCTCTGTGTATTCAGCACTAGTCCAGGAACGCGCTAGTGCACACAGTCTTTAACATCGGTAAATATCACAATCATACCAATCGATATTATCAAAGTACTTTATTTAAATAACCAAAGGGTTACTTGACCTTATGGCCAAGGTACAAATATATGCCTTGCAAGGCGAAACTTATTCAGAGAAAAATAATAGCAGCGGAAAATCTAATAAACTTCGTGGCGCCATCCAAAGATACCACAGGCAACTGATCGGGCTCGCATCCCTAAGTAGACGGGTCCTCTTGGAAATCCTCCTCCGGTCGGGCGTAGTCTCCTCTTCAACTGGTGTTGTGTTGAGGCAAGGGTGAGTACTTGGTACTCAGCAAGTCATGCACAGAATGCAGGCTAATATACTATATGCATGGCTTGGTACAAAGGAATAGCTCAAGGTATATTTGCAGTAAACAGCATTTGAAAAGTAATATAAGTAGATTCGAAAGCAGTAGAAATAAGTAAAGCGTAAATAACTCTTCAAGAAGTTTAATAAACATTTTCCCCATCCTAAACCATATTTCCATCATCTTCATTACTAAACCAACCCAACTTTTCAAACCAACGTTATTTTTGAGAAAATCTAACCCTTGACTGTAATTCCTGAGCATTGTCGATCAGTGGACTCGGCTATTTAAATAGATTCTAAACTCTGCAGAGGTTATGCACTTTACCCACAAGATACGTCAAACACCACAAAGGCGAAGTTCGTAACAAAGCCTTCGGAAGCCTCAAACAACACAGGTGGTCCTCTCCTGTTCGTGCTCTACACCATCCCTTCCTTAGCCAAGGCGAAGTATGGGACCAACACACCGTTAGATGGGTATCCGGCCACAGCCACGATACGCTCCCCGCACAATCACACAAACGGTGTAATCGACACCCTGAGGCTCCACAAGTGAGTCCTTAGCGACTTAGTCAACTAGGGCCGTCCCATTCCAGCCATGTGGTTGCAAGTATGACCAGTTCAAAGGCTTGCAAGGTTAAGTCCTTAGAGTGACCAGGGCAAGACTACAGAAAACCAAATCAACATCCCCAATGCCACAATGGCCCAATTGATTACTCTTGCCACATGCCCCGCCGAAATGTTTATCAAACCCCGCTTGATTACCATGCACCACGTGCCATCAACATCACATGATACTTTTCCAAAACAGGTTCAATATATCATTAAGTCAATATTAACATTTGATTGTCCAAAATCATGTTATGAGCACGAAAGTGAGTCTAAGCAAAGACACTACAACGATCTAAACCCATGTTGGCAATTTAATAATGTCCAACTAGTAATCCACAACTAGGGTGACAAGGGATCATGGCACATACTTAGATAATCAAGGTGTCATACAAAGAAATTGGTATTTATCTAACCCCATGTTTAAACAAAGTATCTTTCTAATTGATCTAGCATGCAATAGTTTAAATCAAAATAGATTTCGAAATAGGATCAACATGGTCAAAGCACAACTTGCCTTCAAAAAGTACTTGCTCTTGGTCTTGAGTGGGATCCTGAATCAACACTTCTCCTTCGAATCCCTCCGGCACTTCAACGTCTACTCGTAAAGCGTGCAAATAGCAAATACCCAAATAAACAATAGGCAAAAACATCCCAAAACTCCAAATAAAATCCATAAACAGAGAGAACATAATTTTCTGGATTTTTAGAAACTGGAATCGTCAAATTTGGAGTTAAGACGCAAAAGTTATGATTTATTAAAGTTTAAATAATCAATTAAATAATATTACAGAGAAAAACTTTAGTCTAAAAATTAAATAAAATTCATATTTAGGTAGATCTCAATTTTATACAAATTTAGAAATTTGAATCACTCAAATCGGAGTTGAAACGCAAAAGTTATAAGCGTTTGAAGTTTGAATCTAAATTTGAAATCATTATTCGAATTAATAAATCATTTTCTTTTTTCGGAAATTAATTATTGGCGCCAAGATGGACACGTGGCAGCCTCTCGATTGGTCGGTGGCGTCGGCCGGTCCATGGGCGTGGTCCACGCCGGCCGGGTCCACCGTGGACTCGGTCCACGACTCCACGTGAGGCCCGACATGTGGGCCCACTCGGGTAGCGTCATCGGCGTCGGCGGGGCTCGGCCACGGTGCGACATGTGGGACCTTGTGACGTCATGGGTGACGTCGGCGCTGGCTGGGACGGCCGTGACATCTTGAGCCCCTCGACACGCGGGCCGGCGTGTCGGCGTCCTGCCACTGGCGTGCGTGGGCGCGGCCCGACCGCGTCGGTCCAACTTCCCGACACGTGGCGCAATCACGGCCGCTGGTTTGAAAATCAACGCGCGATTAGATCCGATGTTGACGTTTGGGTTAACGCATTGATTTGGGACCGTTGGATCTAGATCCGATGGTCGATTAGATCTCGAAATCGTAACGCAATCTCACCGCGGCGATGGCGTGGCGTGATCTCGGCGTTGGATCTTGATCGGACGGCCGAGAGAGCTCGCGTCCGGCGATGGCTTGCGGCGGCGCTGGCTCACCGGGCGCGAGGATGACGACGACCTTGCCGACGGCGTTTCGGGCGCGCCCGGAAGTGAGAGATCTCGGTGCGTCGTCGCGGTGAGTCCGGATCTGGGGTCAACGGGCGGCAGAGGACGACGGCGTAACGCAGCGAAACTCCGCAGCCGAGCGTTACGGCAACTCCGGCGGCGATTGCGGCTGAACGGCGGCGGCTCGGCGACGTTGTTCAGGTCACGGTGCGCGCTGAAGTCTAGGTCACGACCGTGGTGGCGGCGCATTAAATAGCGACCTCGGCGTCTGGTGAAACGCCACGGAGACCGAGGTCGACACGGTTTCGACGGCGGAAACCGCGGCGGCACGGAGAGGGTGATGTGGCACGCGCAAGGCCGTTGGATCTCGATCCAACGCGCGCGAGTTTGGGTCCGGTCGGACTCGGCGAGCCGGCCGCTCGGTCGGGCTCGGGCTCGGTGGCGTGGCTCAATCGTGGGCCGTTGGATCAAGATCCAACGGCCACGATTAGGGCTTTCGGCCGAGTGGGTTCGGTCGAGTCACGTGGTTCTGGTCGGACTCGAACTCGAGTCCGACTCTGCCTCGATCGGATGAACAAGAATCGACTTCGGTTTGGATTTCCAATGATTTAATATTTAAAATAATTCGATAATTCATTTAATTCATTAAAAATAGCAAATGACTCAGAAAAATTCCAGAAAAATTCTGGAAAATACTTTAGATCATTTTGGACTCAAATAAAATATTTCCAACAAAATTTTATTTGCAAAATTAAATTCTTTAATTATTTCAAAATGGAATAAATTCAAATAAATTCCAAATAAATCCAAATAAATTCCAGAAAATTCCAAAAATTCACCAAAGTGCCAAATCACACATGAATTTAAGAAAAGCAAAATTTTGGGGTGCTACAGTTGCTCCACTGAACTCTACAGAAACGGGTTGACTTGTTTCTAGTTTCTCGATCCATTGTGTCCAGAATCCTCACGGGATGCTCCTTATAAGTCAAGTCCTCTTGCAACTCAATTAACTCTAGCGGTGTCTGTTCCTCAGGAACTCGGAGGCACTTCTTGAACTGGGACACATGGAATACATCATGCACTCCTGCCAACGACTGTGGCAACTCCAGCTGATAAGCAACTTCGCCTCTACGACTCAAAATCTTAAATGGTCCAACATAACGGGGTGCGAGTTTCCCTTTGGCATGGAACCTCTTAACTCCCCTGAGAGGCGTAACTCTGAGGTATACAAAGTCTTCTGGTTCAAAACTCAAACCTCGGCGACGATTGTCAGCATAACTCTTCTGTCGAGATTGGGCTATCTTCAACCTTTCCCTAATCATGGCGACCGCTCTTGACCTCTTGAAGAATATCAGGCCCAAAGACACGGCGCTCACGGTCTCATTCCAATTCAATGGCGTCCACTGTGGTCGACCATCTGAGTGCCTCAAAGGTGACATTTGTAAACTAGCCTGATAACTATTGTTGTATGGCCCGAACTCGGCATACGGTAAACTCTTATCCCAAGAAGTAGCATAAGCTAATGCACAAGCTCTCAACATATCCTCCAATCTGGTTGACTCTTTCGGCCTGCATTCGTCCGTCTGTGGATGATAAGTCACATCTTGAAGTTCAAACGGGTTCCCATGGCTTCATGCAACTTATTCCAGAACCTTGAGGTAAATTGGGTACCTCTGTCCGATACAATCCTCTTTGGCACTCCGTGCAAATAGACAATCCTGATCATGTACAATTCTGCTAATTTATCTCCCGAGTAAGTGGTCTTCACGGGGATAAAATGGGCTGCTTTAGTCAAGCGATCCACTATAACCCATATGGAGTCATAACCTCCTTGAGTCTTTGGCAAACCGGTAATGAAATCCATTCCGATTTCCTCCCACTTCCACTCAGGTATTTTCAGCGGTTGTAGCAATCCTGCTGGTCTTTGATGCATTGCCTTGACTCTCTGGCATACGTCGCACAATGCAACATGCTCGGCAACTTCACGTTTCATACTCGGCCACCGAATCTCTCCTTGAGATCTGATACATCTTGGCGCTTCGGGATGAATTGAGTACTTAGAGTCATGGGCTTCTTCGAGAATCAGTTGCTTTAACTCCTTTTGTTAGGCACACAAATGCGATCCGTCATCCCCAACGGGCCTTGCCCAGCCCACTCGAAGGCCTCTGCCGTGCCTTCCGCCTTGATGGACGTCCGCCGGCGGATCTTGTCATCATCCTTCGGTCCTTCTCGGATCGATCCTCTAGGGTAGGCTTTACTTCTAATGCGGCCAAGAATCCCCTAGGTACTACCTCAATCTTCATTTTACGAAAATCCTCACATAACTCATCCCGACTTGTGGCTAGCAACGTACTCACGGTATGGCTTTTCCGACTCGGGGCATCGGCTACTACGTTGGCCTTCCCGGATGGTAATGGATTCCAACATTATAGTCTTTGATCAACTCTAACCATCTCCTCTGCCTCATATTCAGATCCGATTGGGTGAATATGTACTTAAGGCTCTTATGATCCGTATATACTTCACATCTGTTTCCAATCGATAGTGACGCCATATCTTCAAAGCATGCACTACGGCAGCTAACTCTAAGTCATGTGTCGGATAATTTTCCTCATGCGGCCTCAATCGCCTTGATGCATAGCGGCGACGACCTTTCCGCTCTGCATCAAGACACATCCAAGTCCTTGGCGCGATGCGTCACAATAAATATCGAAGCTTTGAGCAACATCAGGTAGAACTAACACCGTGCCGACGCCAATCGCTTCTTCAGCTCCTGAAATCCTTTCTCACATTCTAGCGTCCATGCAAACTTCTTTTCCTTCTTCAGCGATTGCGTAAGAGGTTTCGCAATTGTCGAGAAGCCTTCGATGAAACGGGCGGTAGTATCCTGCCATTCCAAGGAAACTCCGACCTGGTCACGCCTTGGCCGCTCCCAATGTAACACAGCTTCTACTTTGCTTGGATCTACTGCGACTCCTTCTGCGGTCATTACATGTCCAAGAAACTCCACCTTGTCCTTCCAAAAATCACACTTGCTGAACTTGGCGAAAAGTTCTTTGTTCCTCGACTTTTCCAAAACTCGCCTTAAGTGTTCGGCATGTTCATCCTCTGTCTTGGAGTAGACTAGGATATCATCTATGAACACGACGACAAACTTGTCCAAATATTCCATGAACACCTTATTCATCATATTCATGAAATAAATTTGGCGCATTAAATCGATCCAAAGGACATAATCAGAACTTCGTAATGTCCATATCTTGACGAGAATGCAGTCTTGAATATCTTACGATCGGATCTTCAATCGATGGTATCCCGATCTAAGATCAATCTTGGAGAAAACTCCGGCTCCTCTCAGTTGATCAAACAAATCATCGATCCTGGGTAGCGGATACTTATTCTTCACGGTGACTTCATTGAGTGCACGGTAGTCAATGCACATCCTGAAACTCCCGTCCTTCTTCTTGACGAACAAAACTGGTGCTCCCCACGGCGACGAACTCGGTCTGATAAATCCTTTCTCCATTAACTCCTCCAGCTGTTTCTTCATTTCTACCAACTCCTCGGTGGACATCCGATAGGGTCTCTTTGCTATCGGTGCTGTACCAGGTACAAGCTCTATTACAAATTCTATGTCCCTGTCTGGCGGCATACCAGGTAAATCTTCAGGAAAAACATCGGGGTACTCATTCACTACTGAGACATCATCTATGCTGATTGCCTTGGTACTGTTAACCATCAACTGTCCATCCCTAACGGCTGTGGCTGGAAATTCTACTTTCTTCCCACTCGGGCTCTCAACTGAGATAGTCCTTCGTCCACAATCCAATACGGCCTTGTGCTTGGATAACCAATCCATTCCCAATATGACGTCTAAGGTCTGGGTCTCTAAAATTATAAGGTTTGCTAGGAACTCTATTCCACCTATCAGTATTCTCACCCCGGAACATCCTACTTTCGTTCGGAGTTCGGAACCAGGGGTTTGAACTAAAAGCATGCACTTAAGTCTTGCAATCCTCAAATCATTTCTAGTAGCAAAGCCTTGCGAAACAAACGAATCTGAAGCTCGAGTCAAACAAAGCATTGCAGTCTATGAGTTAACAAGTAACTTACCCAAGACTGACGTCAGTAGCATTCTGCAGTGCATCTGCGGTGACATGGTTGACTCGGCCTCTCACCACGGCCTGGGTGTGGCTCACAGTCTTTGGCGTCCTAGCTGGGGTGGTTCCTAGGTTGAAGCGAATCGGGGTCACTCCTGCTTGTCTTCTTTGGACAAGCTGTTGGCAAAGTGTCTGGCTCGTTGCGCTTGTAGCGGCGTCTCACTTGTTCCTTTGCCGTTGCCTCGAGTAGTGTTTCTAGCGGGGTGGGGTTTGGTAGTTACGATTGGCAGGTCTTGGTGCTTGGGATAGTGTCCTTGTTGCATTCTCGTGGTTGGAATCAAGAATTGATTTGGTGCAACTCTCAGCGCTGCTATGCGTTCCTGGCGTGATCCTTCTTTGTTGCATCCTGCGCTTCTGTTCTCATCCAGTTCCTTGCGCTTGTCCTCAAGAATAAGCGCCTTATTCACCAACTCTTGGAAATCTGGAAAGGTGTGGGTGATCAATCCTACTTGCAATCCTGAGTTAAGTCCCTTCATAAAACGAGACTGTCTGGATTTATCTGTTGCTACATCCTCAGGTGCGTAGCGTGCTAGCTGTGTGAACTTGTTCAGGTAGTCGGCCACTGGCTGATTACCTTGCTTCAGTGCCCTGAACTCCTCCTTCTTAAGGTCCATGATTCCTTCAGGCACGTGATACTGTCGGAATGCAGCTATGAACTCTTCCCAAGTGATATCTTGAGGGTTCTCTTGCGTGGCACAGAAGTTCTCCCACCATTCGGCGGTTGTTCCTTCCAGTTGATGAGAAGCGTAGAGTACCTTCTCATTTCCTATGCATTGAGCTATGTGTAGCTTCCTCTCGATTGATCTTAACCAATCATCGGCCTCCAATGGATTGGCATTCCCAGAGAAAGTGGGTGGGTGAGTTCTCATGAACTCTGACAGTCTTGTATTCTGGCGTGGTCCCTGATTAACTTGATTGGCTGTGGCCTGAGCAGTGACGTGCTGCATTTGTTGCATCATAGCATGCATCAACTGAGTGCAATGCAGCAAGAAAAGCTCCGAAATTCTGCATATCGGTGGCGGTCGGTGCTCCATCATTGGGGTTTTCTGCTGGGCGAGAACCACTCCCATTGCTTCCAAAGTTTCCACGGGTGTTCACCATCTGTTGGTTTGCTCTAGGTTTAGAGATGAGAGGGAAACAAGAGTAGACAAGTAATATGGAACTTATGCGGGGCGAAAGGTGTAACTTTAAGGTCCAACTTTATTATTGATATTAAGAGCTTGGTATGGTTGCTTACAATGCCTAAGGGCCTTGCAACACATACTGCACACTCAGCAAACAAAGCAAATCCAAATCGAACTAACTCTGGAGTCTAACGCCTAAAGGGTGACTCTTTATTCTATGACGCGACTCGGCGAAGGAGTCTCACTATAGAACCTATGCTCACTCATCGAGAAAACCTCCACGGCCTGGGTACGGTCTTTGTGGCATAGGCGTAACGATTGCCATGTCCAAATGATCGTGTCCTCTCGTGGTAGTCGAAGAAGCTGTCCTCATCGAGATCGACTCCTCTGGATGGCTCGTGTAGCTCGAAATCTTGGCTCGGAGTCCGGTCCGTACAAGGTCATCTCCAACTCGTCAATCCTTCGTAGAAGGTGTGCCACATACTCTTGAGCTTCCCGCCATCTGTTCTTCTCTGTCGTGATCTCCTTGCGGGCCTTCTGTAGCTCCTTGCTTGTATTATCTAGTACATCCTCCTGGCGGCGATAAATCGTGCCAAGCGTATGTAACCGTGGCATCCTCATCCTGAATCGCCGGGTCAAGAAGGTTATCGCTGCGCGGATGGTAACGGAACACCGTACTCTCCAATTCTCTGGCGTAGATACGGGTAATGTGCCGCATTGCGCGTCGTGATATTTCTTGGATACCCATCTGCATTGTAGATCTCCTGGCAGTCAGCAGGTGTATCGAGCGATTGCCTGGGCCCTTTTCCTAGCAGGTACCTCAATCCTCACGTCACAAGCCTTGATCAATCCCGCTTGTCCGATCACTTCCACTTGGTATTGGGGCTTCTCAAAATCTCCGAGAGTCTCAGAGCATATGCCAAAGTTCTGCAGCGTGACCAACTCCCAGATCAACGTAGTTGAACTCTTCCTCCATCTGTCACAAGAGTGCTTTACGTAAGAACTCAGAATTTTTAAATTGTGACAAGGTAAGGGAAAATTTCAGCAAGAGACAAGAAAAGAGAGAAGGGGATAAGTCGAGATGTCATTTCTTATCTTGACAATTTTTTTAGCTTTTAGAAAATAGGTTTTATCCTCACTACGACCATTCTAGCTAGGGTTGAGCCTACAGTCAAGTATGGCTCTGATACCACCTCTGTCGGGACCCCGAATTTGCAAATCCGGACCCTCTGT
The DNA here is from genome assembly GCA_036346355.1 of Rhipidocladum racemiflorum. NCBI lineage: Eukaryota > Viridiplantae > Streptophyta > Magnoliopsida > Poales > Poaceae > Rhipidocladum > Rhipidocladum racemiflorum. Next base: position 52,469,977 of record CM070580.1, read on the forward strand.
GTATTCAGCACTAGTCCAGGAACGCGCTAGTGCACACAGTCTTAACATTGGTAAATATCACAATCATACCATTCGATATTATCAAAGTACTTTATTTAAATAACCAAACTGGTTACTCGACCTTATGGCCAAGTTACAAATATATGCCTTGCAAGGCGAAACTTATTCAGAGAAAAATAATAGCAGCGGAAAATCAAATAGCTTCGTGGCGCCATCCAGTATACCACAGGCAACTGACTGGGCTCGCATCCCTAAGTAGACGGATCCTCTTGGAATTCCTCCTCCGGCCGTGGCGTAGTCTCCTCTTCAAGCGGTGTTGTGTTGAGGCAAGGGTGAGTACTTGGTACTCAACAAGTCATGCCTGTAATGCAAGCTAATATACTATATGCATGGCTTGGTACAAAGGAATAGCTCAAGGTATATTTGCAGTAAACAGCATTTGAAAAGTAATATAAGTAGATTCGAAAGCAGTAGAAATAAGTAAAGCGTAAATAACTTTTCAAGAAGTTTAATAAACATTTTTCCCCATCCTAAACCACATTTCCATCATCTGCATTTTTAGACCAACCCAACTTTTCAAACCAAAGTTATTTTTGAGAAAATCTAACCCTTGACTGTAATTCCCGGCGATGTCCAATACCGCGGACACGGCTATTCGAATAGATTCTAAACTCTGCAGAGGTTATGCACTTTACCCACAAGATACTGATCAAACACCACAAAGGCGAAGTTCAGTAACAAAGTCTTTCGAAACCTCTAACAATACAAGTGGTCCTCCCAGGTTATTGCGCACTAACCCTTCCTTCGCTAAGGCGAAGTCCAGGCCAATCAACCGTTAGATGGGTACTGGCCTCGGCCCGATGCGCTCCCCGCACAACTTACACAAAGGGTGTAGTTGACCTCCCGAGGTCCCACAGTGCGTTATTAGCAACTTAGTCAACTAGGTCCGTCCCATTACAGACATGTGGTTGCACGTTAGACCCAGTTCAAAGGCTTGCAAGGTTAAGTCCTTAGGGTGACCAGGGCAAGACTACCCGAAGAACCAAATCAACATCCCCAATGCCACAATGGCCCACTGATTACTCTTGCCACATGCCCGGCCGAAATCAAGCTGTTTTTCAAACCCCAGTTGATTACCATGCACCACGTGCCATCAACATCACATGATACTTTTCCAAAACAGGTTCAATATATCATTAAGTCAATATTAACATTTGATTGTCCAAAATCATGTCATGAGCACGTAGAAGGTCTAAGCAGTATACTACAACGGTCTAAACCCATGTTGGCAATTTAATAATGTCCAACTAGTAAACCACAACTAGGGTGACAAGGGTCATGGCACATACTTAAATAATCAAGGTGTCATACAAAGAAATTGGTACTTATCTAATCCCCAAGTTTAAACAAAGTATTTTCTACTTGAACTAGCTTGCAATAGTTTAATTCAATATAGATTTCGAAATAGGATCAACATGGTCAAAGCACAACTTGCCTTCAAAAAGTACTTGCTCTTGGTCTTGAGTTGGATCCTGAGTCAATACTTCTCCTTCGAATCCTTCCGGCACTTCAACGTCTACTCGTAAAGCGTGCAAATAGCAAATACCCAAATAAACAATAGGCAAAAAGTGTCCAAACATCCAAATAAAATCCATAAACAGAAAGAACATAATTTTATGGATTTTTAGAAACTGGAATCGTCAAATTTGGATTTAAGACGCAAAAGTTATGATTATTTAAAGTTTGCATAATCATTTAAATAATTTTGCAGAGAAAAACTTTAGTCCAAAAATTAAATAAAATTCATATTTAGGTAGATCTCAATTTTATACAAATTTAGAAATTTGAATCACTCAAATCGGAGTTGAAACGCAAAAGTTATAAGCGTTTGAAGTTTTGAAATTCAAATCAATTATTAAACCGATTTATTATATCATTTTCTTTTTCGGAAAATCATTTATTGCGTCAGCAGGGACACGTGGCAGCCTCTGATTGGTTGGCTGACGTCAGCCGGTCCATGGACTTGGTCCACGCTTGGCTCGGGTCCACCGTGGACTCGGTCCACGACTTCACGTGTCGCCGACATGTGGGCCTACTCGGGTAGCGTCATCGGCGACGTCGGGGCTCGGCCGCAGTCTTTGGCAGTGGGACTCCACCGATGACGTCATGGGTGACGTCGGCGCTTAGGCTGGGTCGGCCGTGACATCGCGGGCCCTCGACACGCGACCCGGCGTGTGTCGGCGTCTACCTGCCAGCGTGGGCCAGCGGCGACCACGTCGGTCCAACTTCCCGACACGTGGCGCAATCTCGACCGTTGATTTGAAATTCAACGGCCGCGATTAGATCCAGGGTTAATGTGTTGAATCTACTCGATGATCGTGGGCCGTTCGATCTAGATCGGACGGTCCAGATCTAATCGCGGATCGCACGGGCCGTCCACGTGGCACGATCAACGGCCACGATCGCACGGGCGCGATCGGATCCGGGCCGGATACGGCTCGAACCGGTACGGGCGGATCTCAGCCGTTGGATCTTGATCCAACGGTTGGGATTGATTAGGGCTGGGAGCTGGTTTGGTCGAGTCAACTGGCTCGGGTCGGACTCGAGTCCGACTCGGGTTCCGACTCGGTCGGATGAACAAGATGCTCGACCGAGTTGAATTTCCAGCGATTTAATATTTAAAATAATTCCGATAATTCATTTAATTCATTAAAAATAGCAAATGACTCAGAAAAATTCCAGAAAAATTCTGGAAACTATTTTGGATTATTTTGGACTCAAATAAAATATTTCCAACAAAATTTTATTTGCAAAATTAAATTCTTTAATTATTTCAAAATGAAATAAATTCAAATAAATTCCAAATAAATCCAAATAAATTCCAGAAAATTCCAAAAATTCACCAAAGTGCCAAATCACACATGAATTCAATAAAAGCAAAATTTTGGGGTGTTACAAACCTCCCCCCCTTAATAGAATCTCGTCCCAGAGATTCAGGGCTCACTAAAGGAATAGGTTTGGAAATTCTTTCTTCAAATCCTCTTAGCTCCCAAGTCGCCGCTTTCTTCATGGTTGCTCCTTGAACTCTGAGAAACGGGTTGACTTGTTTCTAGTTTCTCGATCCATTGTGTCCAGAATCCTCACGGGATGCTCCTTATAAGTCAAGTCCTCTTGCAACTCAATTAACTCTAGCGGTGTCTGTTCCTCAGAAACTCGGAGGCACTTCTTGAATCCCAGGACACATGGAATACATCATGCACTCCTGCCAACGATCGTGGCAACTCCGGTGATAAGCAACTTCGCCTCTGCGACTCAAAATCTTAAATGGTCCAACATAACAGGTGCGAGTTTCCCTTTGGCATGGAACCTCTTAACTCCCCGAGAGGCGTAACTCGAGGTATACAAAGTCTTCGGTTCAAAACTCAAACCTCGCGACGATTGTCGGCATAACTCTTCCGTCGAGATTGGGCTATCTTCAACCTTTCCCTAATCATGGCGATCTGCTCTTGACCTCTTGAAGAATATCAGGCCCAAAGACACGGCGCTCCGGTCTCATTCCAATTCAATGGCGTCCAGCGAGTCGACCATACAAAGGCCTCAAAGGTGACATTTGTAAACTAGCCTGATAACTATTGTTGTAATCGAACTCGGCATACGGTAAACTCTTATCCCAAGAAGTAGCATAAGCTAATGCACAAGCTCTCAACATATCCTCGAATCTGGTTGACTCTTTTCGGTCTGTCCGTCTGCATGGATGATAAGTCAGATCAAGTTCAAGCGGGTTCCCATGGCTTCATGCAACTTATTCAGAACCTTGAGGTAAATTGGGTACCTCTGTCCGATACAATCCTCTTTGGCACTCCGTGCAAACAGACAATCCTGATCATGTACAATTCTGCTAATTTATCTCCCGAGTAAGTGGTCTTCACGGGGATAAAATGGGCTGCTTTAGTCAAGCGATCCACTATAACCCATATGGAGTCATAACCTCCTTGAGTCTTTGGCAAACCGGTAATGAAATCCATTCCGATTTCCTCCCACTTCCACTCAGGTATTTTCAGCGGTTGTAGCAATCCTGCTGGTCTTTGATGCATTGCCTTGACTCTCTGGCATACGTCGCACAATGCAACATGCTCGGCAACTTCACGTTTCATACTCGGCCACCAGAATCTCTCCTTCAGATCCTGATACATCTTGGCGCTTCCAGGATGAATTGAGTACTTAGAGTCATGGGCTTCTTCCAGAATCAGTTGCTTTAACTCCTTTTTGTTAGGCACACAAATGCGATCCTTCATCCACAACGTGCCTTGCTCATCCAACTTGAAGTCCTCTGCCTTGCCTTCCTCCTTGATGGACTTAATCCTGCGGATCTTGTCATCATCCTTCTATCCTTCTCGGATCTGATCCTCTAGGGTAGGCTTTACTTCTAATGCGGCCAAGAATCCCCTAGGTACTACCTCAATCTTCATTTTCTGAAAATCCTCACATAACTCATCCTGACTTGTGGCTAGCAACGTACTCACGGTATGGCTTTTCCGACTCAGGGCATCGGCTACTACGTTGGCCTTCCCGGGATGGTAATGGATTCCAACATTATAGTCTTTGATCAACTCTAACCATCTCCTCTACCTCATATTCAGATCCGACTGGGTGAATATGTACTTAAGGCTCTTATGATCCGTATATACTTCACATCTGTTTCCAATCAGATAGTGACGCCATATCTTCAAAGCATGCACTACGGCAGCTAACTCTAAGTCATGTGTCGGATAATTTTCCTCATGCGGCCTCAACTGCCTTGATGCATAAGCGACGACCTTTCCGTTCTGCATCAGCACACATCCAAGTCCTTGGTGCGATGCGTCACAATAAATATCGAAGCTTTGAGCAACATCCGGTAGAACTAACACCGGTGCCGACGTCAATCGCTTCTTCAGCTCCTGAAATCCTTTCTCACATTCTGGCGTCCATGCAAACTTCTTTTCCTTCTTGGCTGATTGCGTAAGAGGTTTCGCAATTGTCGAGAAGCCTTCGATGAAACGGCGGTAGTATCCTGCCATTCCAAGGAAACTCGAATCTGGGTCACGATCTTGGCTGCTCCCAATGTAACACAGCTTCTACTTTGCTTGGATCTACGGCGACTCCTTCAAGGTCATTACATGTCCAAGAAACTCCACCTTGTCCTTCCAAAAATCACACTTGCTGAACTTGGCGAAAAGTTCTTTGTTCCTCGGCTTTTCCAAAACTCGCCTTAAGTGTTCGGCATGTTCATCCTCCTGTCTTGGAGTAGATTAGGATATCATCTATGAACACGACGACAAACTTGTCCAAATATTCCATGAACACCTTATTCATCATATTCATGAAATAGTGGCGCATTAAATCAGTCCAAAGGACATAGCTGTAAACTCGTGAATGTCCATATCTTGACGAGAATGCGATCTTGAATATCTTCTGATCGGATCTTCAACTGATGGTATCCCGATCTAAGATCAATCTTGGAGAAAACTCCGGCTCCTCTCAGTTGATCAAACAAATCATCGATCCTGGGTAGCGGATACTTATTCTTCACGGTGACTTCATTGAGTGCACGGTAGTCAATGCACATCCTGAAACTCCCGTCCTTCTTCTTGACGAACAAAACTGGTGCTCCCCACGGCGACGAACTCGGTCTGATAAATCCTTTCTCCATTAACTCCTCCAGCTGTTTCTTCATTTCTACCAACTCCTCGGTGGACATCCGATAGGGTCTCTTTGCTATCGGTCTTGTGCAGTACAAGCTCTATTACAAATTCTATGTCCCTGTCTGGCGGCATACCAGGTAAATCTTCAGGAAAAACATCGGGGTACTCATTCACTACTGAGACATCATCTATGCTGATTGCCTTGGTACTGTTGACCATCAACTGTCCATCCCTAACGGCTGTGGCTGGAAATTCTACTTTCTTCCCACTAGGGCTCTCAACTGAGATAGTCCTTCGTCCACAATCCAATACGGCCTTGTGCTTGGATAACCAATCCATTCCCAATATGACGTCTAAGGTCTGGGCCTCCAAAATTATAAGGTTTGCTAGGAACTCTATTCCACCTATCAGTATTCTCACCCCGGAACATCCTACTTTCGTTCGGAGTTCGGAACCAGGGGTTTGAACTAAAAGCATGCACTTAAGTCTTGCAATCCTCAAATCATTTCTAGTAGCAAAGCCTTGCGAAACAAACGAATGCGAAGCTCCAGAGTCAAACAAAGCATTGCAGTCTTGAGTTAACAAGTAACTTACCCAAGACGACGTCCGTAGCATTCTGCGGTGCATCTGCGGTGACATGGTTGACTCGGCCTCTCACCACGGATGCAGGGTGTGGCTCTCGGTCTTGGCGTCCTAGCTGGGGTGGTTCCTAGGTTGAAGCGAATCGGGGTCACTCTGCTGTCTTCTTTGGACAGCTGTTGGCAAAGTGTCCTGGCTCGTTGCGATTGTAGCAGCGTCTCACTTGTTCCTTCTTGTTGCACCGAGTAGTGTTTCTAGCGGGTGGGGTTTGGTAGTTACGATTGGCAGGTCTTGGTGCCGGGATGGTGTCCTTGTTGCATTCTCGTGGTTGGAATCGAAGAATTGATTTGGTGCAACTCTCGGTATTTATGCGTTCCCTGGCGTGATCCTTCTTTGTTGCATCTGCGCTTCTGTTCTCATCCAGTTCCTTGCGCTTGTCCTCAAGAATAAGCGCCTTATTCACCAACTCTTGGAAATCTGGAAAGGTGTGGGTGATCAATCCTACTTGAAATCCTGAGTTAAGTAACTTCATAAAACGAGACTGTCTGTATTTATCTGTTGCTACATCCTCAGTTGCGTAGCGTGCTAGCTGTGTGAACTTGTTCAGGTAGTCGACCCTTTGGTGATTACCTTGCTTGATGCCCTCGAACTCCTCCTTCTTAAGGTCCATGATTCCTTCAGGCACGTGATAATCGTCGAATGCAGCTATGAACTCTTCCCAAGTGATATCTTGAGGGTTCTCTTGCGTGCACGAAGTTCTCCCACCATTCGGCGGTTGTTCCTTCAGGTTGATGAGAAGCGAGAGTACCTTCTCATTTCCTATGCATTGAGCTATGTGTAGCTTCCTCTCGATTGATCTTAACCAATCATCGGCCTCCAATGGATTGGCATTCCCAGAGAAAGTGGGTGGGTGAGTTCTCATGAACTCGGCAGTCTTGTATTACGGCGTGGTCCTGATTAACTTGATTGGCTGTGGCCTCGAGCGGTGGACGTGCTGCATTTGTTGCATCATAGCATGCATCAAGCGAGTCTGGCAGCAAGAAAAGCTCAGAAATTCTGCATATCTAGTGGCGGTCTTTGGTGCTCCATCATTGGGGTTTTCTGTGGCGAGAACCACTCCCATTGCTTCCAAAGTTTCCACGGGTGTTCACCATCTGTTGGTTTGCTCTAGGTTTAGAGATGAGAGGGAAACAAGAGTAGACAAGTAATATGGAACTTATGCGGGCGAAAGGTGTAACTTTAAGGTCCAACTTTATTATTGATATTAATAGCTTGGTATGGTTGCTTACAATGCCTAAGGGCCTTGCAACACATCTTGCACACTCGACAAACAAAGCAAATCCAAATCGAACTAATTCGGAGTCTAACGCCTAAAGGGTGACTCTTTATTCTATGACGTGACTCGGCGAAGGAGTCTCACTATAGAACCTATGCTCACTCATCGAGAAAACCTCCACGGCTTTGGTGCAGGTCTTTGTGGCATAAGCCAAACGATCGCCATGTCCAATGATCGTGTCCTCTCGTGGTAGTCGAAGAAGCGATGTCCTCATCGAGATCGACTCCTCTGGATCTGGCTCGTGTAGCTCAAATCTTGGCTCGGGTGCAGTCCGTACAAGGTCATCTCCAACTCGTCAATCCTTCGTAGAAGGTGTGCCACATACTCTTGAGCTTCCCGCCATCTGTTCTTCTCTGTCATGATCTCCTTGCGGGCCTTCGTAGCTCCTTGCTTGTATTATCTAGTACATCCTCCTGGCGACGATAAATCGTGCCAAGCGTATGGTAACCGTGGCATCCTCATCCTGAATCGCCTTCGGTCAAGAAGGTTATCGCTGCAGCGGATGGTAACGGAACACCGTACTCTCAATTCTCTGGCGTAGATACGGGTAATGTGCCGCATTGCTCGTCGTGATATTTCTTGGATACCCATCTGCATTGTAGATCTCTGGCGGTCTGCAGTTGTATCAGCGATTGCCTGGGCCCTTTTTCCTAGCAGGTACCTCAATCCTCACGTCACAAGCCTTGATCAATCCCGCTTGTCTGATCACTTCCACTTGGTATTGGGGCTTCTCAAAATCTCCGAGAGTCTGAGCATATGCCAAAGTTCTGCAGCGTGACCAACTCCCGAGATCAACGTGGTTGAACTCTTCCTCCATCTGTCACAAGAGTGCTTTACGTAAGAACTTCGGAATTTTTAAATTGTGACAAGGTAAGGGAAAATTTCAGCAAGAGACAAGAAAAGAGAGAAGGGGATAAGTCGAGATGTCATTTCTTATCTTGACAATTTTTTTTTAGCTTTTAGAAAATAGGTTTTATCCTCACTACGACCATTCTAGCTAGGGTTGAGCCTACAGTCAAGTATGGCTCGATACCACCTCTGTCGGGACCCCGAATTTGCAAATCCGGACCCTCTGTGTATTCAGCACTAGTCCAGGAACGCGCTAGTGCACACAGTCTTAACATTGGTAAATATCACAATCATACCATTCGATATTATCAAAGTACTTTATTTAAATAACCAAAGTGGTTACTCGACCTTATGGCCAAGTTACAAATATATGCCTCGCAAGGCGAAACTTATTCAAAGAAAAATAATAGCAGCGGAAAATCAAATAGCTTCGTGGCGCCATCCAGTATACCACAGGCAACTGACTGGGCTCGCATCCCTAAGTAGACGGATCCTCTTGGAATTCCTCCTCCGAAGCTGGCGTAGTCTCCTCTTCAACTGGTGTTGTGTTGAGGCAAGGGTGAGTACTTGGTACTCAGCAAGTCATGCACAGAATGCAAGCTAATATACTATATGCATGGCTTGGTACAAAGGAATAGCTCAAGGTATATTTGCAGTAAACAGCTTTTGAAAAGTAATATAAGTAGATTCGAAAGCAGTAGAAATAAGTAAAGCGTAAATAACTTTTCAAGAAGTTTAATAAACATTTTTCCCCATCCTAAACCACATTTCCATCATCTGCATTTTTAGACCAACCCAACTTTTCAAACCAAAGTTATTTTTGAGAAAATCTAACCCTTGACTGTAATTCCCGAGCGATGTCCAATACCGCGGACACGGCTATTCGAATAGATTCTAAACTCTGCAGAGGTTATGCACTTTACCCACAAGATACAGTCAAACACCACAAAGGCGAGTTCCCGTAACAAAGTCTTTGGAAACCTCTAACAATACAAGTGGTCCTCCCAGGTTATTGCGACTAACCCTTCCCTTCGCTAAGGCGAAGTCTAGGCCAATCAACCGTTAGATGGGTACTGGCCTCGGCCCGATGCGCTCCCCGTACAACTTACACAAAGGGTGTAGTTGACCTCCCGAGGTCCCACAGTGCGTTATTAGCAACTTAGTCAACTAGGTCCGTCCCATTACAGACATGTGGTTGCACGTTAGACCCAGTTCAAAGGCTTGCAAGGTTAAGTCCTTAGGGTGACCAGGGCAAGACTACCCGAAGAACCAAATCAACATCCCCAATGCCACAACTGGCCCACTGACGATTACTCTTGCCACATGCCCGGCCGAAGCGTTTTATCAAACCCGGTTGATTACCATGCACCACGTGCCATCAACATCACATGATACTTTTCCAAAACAGGTTCAATATATCATTAAGTCAATATTAACATTTGATTGTGCAAAATCATGTCATGAGCACGTAGCAGGTCTAAGCAGTATACTACAACGGTCTAAACCCATGTTGGCAATTTAATAATGTCCAACTAGTAAGCCACAACTAGGGTGACAAGGGTCATGGCACATACTTAAATAATCAAGGTGTCATACAACAAATTGGTACTTATCTAATCCCCAAGTTTAAACAAAGTATTTTTCTACTTGAACTAGCATGCAATAGTTTAAATCAAAATAGATTTTCGAAATAGGATCAACATGGTCAAAGCACAACTTGCCTTCAAAAAGTACTTGCTCTTGGTTTTGAGTTGGATCCTGAGTCAATACTTCTCCTTCGAATCCTTCCGGCACTTCAACGTCTACTCGTAAAGCGTGCAAATAGCAAATACCCAAATAAACAATAGGCAAAAAGTGTCCAAACATCCAAATAAAATCCATAAACAGAGAACATAATTTTATGGATTTTTAGAAACTGGAATCGTCAAATTTGGATTTAAGACGCAAAAGTTATGATTATTTAAAGTTTGCATAATCATTTAAATAATTTTGCAGAGAAAAACTTTAGTCCAAAAATTAAATAAAATTCATATTTAGGTAGATCTCAATTTTATACAAATTTAGAAATTTGAATCATTCAAATCGGAGTTGAAACGCAAAAGTTATAAGCGTTTGAAGTTTTCAAATTCAAATCAATTATTAAACCGATTTATTATATCATTTTCTTTTTCGGAAAATCATTTATTGCGTCAGCAGGGACACGTGGCAGCCTCTGATTGGTTGGCTGACGTCAGCCGGTCCATGGACTTGGTCCACGCTTGGCTCGGGTCCACCGTGGACTCGGTCCACGACTCTACGTGTCGCTGACATGTGGGCCTACTCGGGTGACGTCATCGGCGGCGTCGGCGGGCTCGGCCACGGTCGACAGGTGGGACCCACCGATGACGTCATGGGTGGCGTCGGCGCTGGCTGGGTCGGCCGTGACATGCGGGCCCTCGACACGCGGCCCGCGTGTCGGCGTCTGCCACGCCAGCGCGTGGGCCTACCGACCGCGTCGGTCCAACTTCCCGACACGTGGCGCAATCTCGACCGTTGATTTGAAATTCAACGGCCGCGATTAGATCCAGGGTTAATGTGTTGAATCTACTCGATGATCGTGGGCCGTTCGATCTAGATCGGACGGTCCAGATCTAATCCTGTAATAATCACTACCACGGCACGTGGCGATTGTGAACCGTTGGATCTTGATCCAACGGTCCAGATCTAATCGGGTTTGGAACACGTGAACTCACCTCAACCGCACGATCAAGATCGGACGGCGCACAGAGTTCGCGAGGGCGATGGCGACGCTGGCGGAGCTGCAGCCACCGGAGACGGAGACGACGGCGAGCCCGACGGGCGCTCGGTCGTTCGGCGAAGTGAGTGGTCTCTTGGTGCGCTGGCCGGGGTTCGGTTCGGCTCCTTCGGCGGAAGGCGAAGGGCGGCGAGACGAGGCAAAACCGCGGCGGAGTGGCGCTCAACTACGGCGAGCTTCGCACGGGCAAAGCGGCGGCTCGGGCGAGATGGCTCGAGGAACGGGTGCGCAAGGATGAGGGCAACCTCGGGCGTGACCAGGGCTTTAAATAGCCTCGGCGTTCGTGCGAGGCGGAAACCTAATTCTACACGGCGGCGGCGCGGCGGCGAGTCGGCTTCCGGACTCGGCGGAGACGACAACGCCTGGCCGTCCACGTGGCACGATCAGCGGCCACGATCGCGACGCGCGCGATCGGATCCGGGCGGATCACGGCTCGAGCCGTCTGCAGGCGGATCTCGGCCGTTGGATCTTGATCCAACGGTTGGGATTGATTAAATTTGAGGCTGGTTTGGTCGAGTCAATCGGCTCGGTCGGACTCGAGTCCGACTCGGGTTCACTTCGATCGGATGAAACGATTACTCGACCCGAGTTGAATTTCCAGCGATTTAATATTTAAAATAATTCCCAGTAATTCATTTAATTCATTAAAAATAGCAAATGACTCAGAAAAATTCCAGAAAAATTCTGGAAACTATTTTGGATTATTTTGGACTCAAATAAAATATTTCCAACAAAATTTTATTTGCAAAATTAAATTCTTTAATTATTTCAAAATGAAATAAATTCAAATAAATTCCAAATAAATCCAAATAAATTCCAGAAAATTCCAAAAATTCACCAAAGTGCCAAATCACACATGAATTCAATAAAAGCAAAATTTTGGGGTGTTACATCAGCCAGTGGCCGACTACCTGAACAAGTTCACACAGCTAGCACGCTACGCACCTGAGGATGTAGCGACAGATAAAGCCAGACAGTCTCGCTTCATGAAGGGACTTAACTCAGGACTACAAGTAGGACTGATCACCCACACCTTTCCAGATTTTCAAGAGTTGGTGAATAAGGCACTTATTCTTGAGGACAAGCGCAAGGAACTGGATGAGAACAGGAAGCGCAGGATGCAACAGCAGGGATCACGCCAGAGAACGCAACAGCGTCTGAGAGTCGCACCAAATCAGTTCTTCAGATTCCAGCCACAAAATGCAACGAGGACACCGTCACCAGCGCCAAAACCCGTCAATCAAAACTACCAGACCCCAGCCCCCGTTAGAAACGCCGCCTGGCGACAAGAAGGAACGGTGAGACGCTGCTACAATCGCAACGAGCCAGACACTTTGCCAATGATTGCCCAAAGAAGACAGCGAGAGTGACGATTCGCTTCAATCTAGGATCCACCCCAGCTAGGGCGCCCGGCACGGGAACCACATCCCAGACCGTGGTGAGAGGCCGAGTCAACCATGTCACCGCAGATGCACTGCAGAATGCTACGGACGTCGTACTGGGTAAGTTACTTGTTAACTCAGTACATGCAACAGTTTTGTTTGACTCTGGAGCCTCGCATTCGTTTGTTTCGCAAGGCTTTGCTGCTAGAAACGATTTGGGGATTGCAAGGCTTAAATGCATGCTTTTAGTTCAAACCCCTGGTTCCGAACTCCGAACAAAAGTAGGATGTTCCGGGGTGAGAATACTAATAAATGGAATAGAGTTCCTAGCGAACCTTATTATTTTGGAGACCCAGACCTTAGATGTTATTTTGGGAATGGATTGGTTATCCAAGCACAAGGCCGTATTGGATTGTGGACGGAGGACTATCTCAGTTGAGAGCCCATGTGGAAGGAAAGTGGAATTTCAAGCCACTGCAGTTAGAGATGGACAGATGATGGTTAACAGTACCAAGACAATCAGCATAGAGGATGTCTCAGTAGTGAATGAGTACCCAGATGTTTTTCCCGAAGATCTACCTGGTATGCCGCCAGACAGGGACATAGAGTTTGTGATAGAGCTTGTACCTGGTACAGCGCCGATAGCAAAGAGACCTTACCGGATGTCAACCGAGGAGTTGGTAGAGATGAAGAGACAGCTAGAAGAGTTAATGGAGAAAGGATTTATCAGACCGAGTTCGTCGCCGTGGGGAGCACCAGTTTTGTTTGTCAAGAAGAAGGATGGGAGTTTCAGGATGTGCATTGACTACCGTGCACTCAATGAAGTCACCGTGAAGAATAAGTACCCGTTACCCAGGATTGATGATTTGTTTGATCAGCTAAGAGGAGCCGGAGTTTTCTCCAAGATTGATCTAAGATCGGGATACCATCGATTGAAGATCCGATCGAGAAGATATTCAAGATCGCATTCTCGTCAAGATATGGACATTACGAGTTTACTGATTATGTCCTTTGGATCGATTTAATGCGCCAAAGATATTTCATGAATATGATGAATAAGGTGTTCATGGAGTATTTGGACAAGTTCGTTGTCGTGTTCATAGATGATATCCTAATCTACTCCAAGACAGGAGGATGAACATGCCGAACACTTGAGGCGAGTTTTGGAAAAGGCGAGGAACAACAACTCTTCGCCAAGTTCGGTAAGTGTGATTTTGGAAGGACAAGGTAGAATTCCTTGGACATGTAATGACATGAGAAGGAGTTGCCGTTGATCCAAGTAAAGTAGAAGCCGTGTTACAATCGGGAAGCCAAGACCGTAACCCAGATCAGAAGTTTCCTTGGAATGGCAGGATACTATCGCCGTTTCATTGAAGGCTTTTCGACAATTGCGAAACCTCTTACGCAATTGCTGAAAAAGGAGAAGAAGTTTGCATGGATGCCAGAATGTGAGAAAGGCTTTCAGGAGCTGAAGAAGCGATTGACATCGGCCGGTGTTAGTTCTACTGGGATGTTAATCAAAGCTTTGATATTTATTGTGACGCATCGCGCCAAGGACTTGGATGTGTGTCCGATGAGAATGGAAAGGTAAGTAAACTTATGCATCAAGGCAGTTGAGGCCGCATGAGGAAAATTATCCGACGCATGACCTAGAGTTAGCTGCCGCAGTGCATGCCTTGAAGATATGGCGTCACTATCTGATCGGGAACAGATGTGAAGTGTATACGGATCATAAGAGCCTTAAATACATATTCACCCAGTCGGATCTGAACATGAGGCAGAGGAGATGGTTAGAGTTGATCAAGGACTACAATGTTGCAATCCATTACCATCCCGGAAAGGCCAACGTAGTTGCCGATGCCTTGAGTCGGAAAAGCCATACCGTGAATATGTTGGTAGCCACGAATCGGGATGAGCTATGCCGGGAATTTCAGAGAATGAAAATTGAGGTGGTACCTAGCGGATTCTTGGCCGCATTAGAAGTAAAGCCTACCCTAGAGGACCAGATCCGAGAAGGACAGAAGGATGATGACAAGATCCGCAGGATTAAGTCCATCAAGGAGGAAGGTAAGGCAGAGGACTTCAGGTTGGATGAGCAAGGCACGTTATGGATGAAGGATCGCATTTGTGTGCCGAACAAAAAGGAGCTGAAGCAGTTGATTCTAGAAGAAGCCCATGACTCCAAGTATTCAATTCACCCTGGAAGCGCCAAAATGTATCAGGATTTGAAGGAAAGATTCTGGTGGCCGGGCATGAAGCGTGAAGTTGCCGAGCTTGTTGCATTGTGCGACGTATGCCAGAGAGTTAAGGCAATGCATCAGAGACCGGCAGGATTGCTACAGCCGCTGAAAATACCAGAGTGGAAGTGGGAGGAAATCGGAATGGATTTCATTACCGGTTTGCCTAAGACTCAAGGAGGTTATGACTCCATATGGGTTATAGTGGATCGCTTGACCAAAGTAGCCCATTTTATCCCCGTGAAGACCACTTACTCGGAGATAAATTAGCGAATTGTACATGATCGGGATCGTCTGTTTGCACGGAGTGCCAAAGAGGATTGTATCGCATGCAGGTACCCAATTTACCTCAAGGTTCGGGAATAAGTTGCATGAGGCCATGGGAACCCGTTTGAACTTCAAGATCTGACCTATCATCCATGACGGATGGACAGGCGAAAGAGTCAATCAGATTCGGAGGATATGTTAAGAGCGTGTGCATTGGCTTATGCTACCTCTTGGGATAAGAGTTTGCCGTATGCCGAGTTCGATTACAACAATAGTTACCAGGCTAGTTCTGAGATGTCACCTTTTGAGGCATCATGCAGTCGACCGACCTGTCGGACGCCATTGAATTGGAATGAGACCGGCGAGCGCCGTGTCTTCGGGCCTGATATTCTTCAAGAGGCTGAAGAGCAGATTGCCATGATTAGGGAAAGGTTGAAGATCGCCCAATCACGACAGAAGAGTTATGCTGACAACCGTCGCCGGGACTTGAGTTTTGAACCAGAAGACTTTGTATACCTCAGAGTTACGCCTCTCAGGGGAGTTTAGAGGTTCCATGCTAAAGGGAAACTCGCACCCCGTTATGTTGGACCATTTAAGATTTTGAGCCGCAGAGGCGAAGTTGCTTAGCAGCTAGAACTACCGCAGGGGTTAATAATTCTTCGGTGATGGCGCTAACCAGCCATACCGTCAAACCACACCCTTACTATGAACAAAAAGAGGTGACCGAAACCCTTCGGCACCACAACCCCACTTTATCACAACAACAAGAACAATTCAATCATTTATCTCATAGACATAGCAACATGCATTATCAAATGAAGCATTCAACATCAAGGCCTAAATACAACATTTAAGCGTAAAGAAACGATACCCATACCCTTTCCTACTGTGCATCCATGTGTGTCAAATTTTAGATTAGTTATTCTACTTTTTGCAAGTTTTAATGTTGCTATCCTAGGACAAAATTTTAGTTAAAACTTAAGCCATGTTTCTAAGTTATTCCACATCACATTTTAGTTGTACCCTATAGCATGACACTAAAAATACACATTCCAAGGACCTACAGCCCGCTCTGATACCAACTGTAACACCCCGGCATCTAGTATGCCTGAATGTTACCAAACATAGACTAAACAACATCTAAATACCACAAATTAGAGTATATTACAGCAAAGGCACAAATGCTAAAAATGAAAATTTCGGCAGCATCTCCTTTGTTTTTCCATGAATTCAAGCAACAACAATATGATCACAGGATATAGTTTAAAGAATGACATCTAAATTATCAATAACAAGGATTCTAGCAACAGTATAAGCCTAGAATAATGATTCCAACTGTCGGGACCCGAATTTGCAAATCCGGACCCTCTGTGTATTCAGCACTAGTCCAGGAACGCGCTAGTGCACACAGTCTTAACATCGGTAAATATCACAATCATACCACTCGATACTAATAAAGTACTTTAATTAAATAGTCAAACTGGTTACTCGACCTTATGGTCAAGTTACAAATGTCGCCTCAGGCGAAACTTATTAAGAGAGAAATAATAGCAGCGGAAAAATAAGATAACTTCATGGCGCCATCCAGTATACCACAGGCAACTGACTGGGCTCGCTCCCTAAGTAGACGGTTCCTCGTGGAGCTCCTCCTCCAAAGCTGGTGTTGTCTCCTCTTCAACTGGTGTTGTATTGTGGCAAGGGTGAGTACTTGGTACTCAGCAATTCATGCACAGAATGCAGGCTAATAGACTATATGCATGGCTTGATACAAAGGAATAGCTCAAGGTATATTTGCAAAAAACAACATTTGACAAGTAGCATAAGTAGATTCGAAAGCAGTATAAGCAAGTATAGCATAAATAATTTTTTCAAGGATTTTAATAAACATCTTTCCCATCCTAATCCACATTTCCATCAACATCATTATTAATCCAACCCAACCTTTCAGATCCAAGTTATTTTTGAGAAAATCTAACCCTTGACTGTAATTCCCGAGCGATGTCCAATACCGCGGACACGGCTATTCGAATAGATTCTACACTCTGCAGAGGTTATGCACTTTACCCACAAGATACAGTCAAACACCACAAAGGCGAGTTCCCGTAACAAAGTCTTTCGGAAACTTCTAACAATACAAGTGGTCCTCCCCGGTTGTTGCACACTAACCCTTCCCTTAGCTAAGGCGAAGTTTAGGCCAACCAACCGTTAGATGGGTACCTGGCCTCAGCCCCGATACGCTCCCCCGTACAACTTACACAAAGGGTGTAGTTGACCTCCTGAGGTCCCACAGGTACGTTATTAGCAACTTAATCAACTAGGTCCGTCCCATTACAGACATGTGGTTGCACGTTAGACCCAGTTCAATGGCTTGCAAGGTGAAGTCCTTAGGGTGACCAGGGCAAGATGTCGGGACCCCGAATTTGCAAATCCGGACCCTCTGTGTATTCAGCACTAGTCCAGGAACGCGCTAGTGCACACAGTCTTAACATTGGTAAATATCACAATCATACCATTCGATAGTATCAAAGTACTTTATTTAAATAACCAAAGTGGTTACTCGACCTTATGGCCAAGTTACAAATATATGCCTCGCAAGGCGAAACTTATTCAGAGAAAAATAATAGCAGCGGAAAATCAAATAGCTTCGTGGCGCCATCCAGTATACCATAGGCAACTGACTGGGCTCGCATCCCTAAGTAGACGGATCCTCTTGGAATTCCTCCTCCGAAGCTGGCGTAGTCTCCTCTTCAACTGGTGTTGTGTTGAGGCAAGGGTGAGTACTTGGTACTCAGCAAGTCATGCACAGAATGCAAGCTAATATACTATATGCATGGCTTGGTACAAAGGAGTATCTCAAGGTATATTTGCAATAAACAGCATTTGAAAAGTAATATAAGTAGATTCGAAAGCAGTAGAAATAAGTAAAGCGTAAATAACTTTTCAAGAAGTTTAATAAACATTTTTCCCCATCCTAAACCACATTTCCATCATCTGCATTTTTAGACCAACCCAACTTTTCAAACCAAAGTTATTTTTGAGAAAATCTAACCCTTGATTGTAATTCCCGGCGATGTCCAATACCGCGGACACGGCTATTCGAATAGATTCTAAACTCTGCAGAGGTTATGCACTTTACCCACAAGATACTGATCAAACACCACAAAGGCGAGTTCCGTAATAAAGTCTTTCGGAAACCTCTAACAATACAAGTGGTCCTCCCGGTTATTGCGCACTAACCCTTCCCTTCGCTAAGGCGAAGTCTAGGCCAATCAACCGTTAGATGGGTACTGGCCTCGGCCAGATGCGCTCCCGCACAACTTACACAAAGGGTGTAGTTGACCTCCTGAGGTCCCACAGGTACGTTATTAGCAACTTAGTAAACTAGGTCCGTCCCATTACAGACATGTGGTTGCACGTTAGACCCAGTTCAAAGGCTTGCAAGGTTAAGTCCTTAGGGTGACCAGGGCAAGACTACCCGAAGAACCAAATCAACATCCCCAATGCCACAACTGGCCCACCTGATTACTCTTGCCACAAGCCCCGGTCGAAAACTGTTTATCAAACCTCAGTTGATTTCCATGCACCACGTGCCATCAACATCACATGATACTTTTCCAAAACAGGTTCAATATATCATTAAGTCAATATTAACATTTGATTGTCCAAAATCATGTCATGAGCACGTAGAGTGTCTAAGCGATACTACAACGGTCTAAACCCATGTTGGCAATTTAATAATGTCCAACTAGTAAACCACAACTAGGGTGACAAGGGTCATGGCACATACTTAAATAATCAAGGTGTCATACAGCAAATTGGTACTTATCTAATCCCCAAGTTTAAACAAAGTATTTTTCTACTTGAACTAGCATGCAATAGTTTAAATCAAAATAGATTTCGAAATAGGATCAACATGGTCAAAGCACAACTTGCCTTCAAAAAGTACTTGCTCTTGGTCTTGAGTTGGATCCTGAGTCAATACTTCTCCTTCGAATCCTTAGGCACTTCAACGTCTACTCGTAAAAGCGTGCAAATAGCAAATACCCAAATAAACAATAGGCAAAAAGTGTCCAAACATCCAAATAAAATCCATAAACAGAAAGAACATAATTTTATGGATTTTTAGAAACTGGAATAAATCAAATTTGGAGTTAAGGCCTTAAAAGTTATGATTATTTAAAGTTTGCATAATCAATTAAATAATTTTACAGAGGAAAACTTTAGTCCAAAAATTAAATAAAATTCATATTTAGGTAGATCTCAATTTTATACAAATTTAGAAATTTGAATCACTCAAATCGGAGTTGAAGCATAAAAGTTATAAGCGTTTGAAGTTTTGAAATTCAAATCAATTATTAAACCGATTTATTAAATCATTTTCTTTTTCGGAAAATCATTTATTGCGTCAGCAGGGACACGTGGCAGCCTCTGATTGGTTGGCTGACGTCAGCCGGTCCATGGACTTGGTCCACGCTTGGCTCGGAGTCCGCGTGGACTCGGTCCCACGACTTCACGTGTCGGCCGACATGTGGGCCTACTCGGGTAGCGTCATCGGGCCGACGTCGGCGGGCTCGGCCGCAGTGCGGCAGTGGGACCCACTGTGGCGTCATGGGTGGCGTCGGCGCTTACTGGGTCGGCCCGTGACATGCGGGCCCTCGACACGCGGGCCCAGCGTGTCGGCGTCTACGCTGCCAGCAGCGTGGGCCGGCGACCGCGTCGGTCCAACGTCCCGACACGTGGCGCAATCTCGCCCGTTGTTTTGAAATTCAACGGCCGCGATTAGATCCAGGGTTAACGTGTTGAATCTACTCGATGACCGTGGGCCGTTCGATCTAGATCGGACGGTCCAGATCTAATCCTATAATCATCACTACCACGACGCGTGGCGATTGTGAACCGTTGGATCTTGATCCAACGGTCCCGCATCTAATCGGGTTTGGAACACGTGAACTCACCTCAACCGCACGATCAAGATCGGACGGCGCCTGAGTTCGCGAGGGCGATGGCGGCAGCGGAGCTGCAGCCACCGGAGACGGAGACGACAGCGAGCCCGACGGCGCCCGGTCGTTCCGGCGAAGTGAGTGGTCTCTTCGTGCGCCTGGCCGGGGTTCGGTTCAGGGCTCCTTCGGCGGAAGACGACTGACGGCGGCGAGACGAGGCAAAAACATGGCGGAGTGGCGCTCAACTACGGCGAGCTCGCACGGGCAAGCGGCGGCTCAGGCGAGATGGCTCGAGGAAGCGGAGTGCGCAAGGATGAGGGCAACCTCGGGCGTGACCAGGGCTTTAAATAGCCTCGGCGTTCGTGCGAGGCGGAAACCTAATTTACACGGCGGCGGGCGCGGGCGGCGGAGTCCGGCTCGGTCTCGGCGGAGACGACGACGCACACCGGCCCACGTGGCACGATCAGCGGCCACGATCGACGGGCGCGATCGGATCCGGGCGGATCACGGCTCGAGCCGTCTGGCGGATCTCACCGTTGGATCTTGATCCAACGGTTGGGATTGATTAGAAATTTGGAGCTGGTTTGGTCGAGTCAATCGGCTCGGTCGGACTCGAGTCCGACTCGGGTTCCGACTTCGATCGGATGAAACGATACTCGACCCGAGTTGAATTTCCAGCGATTTAATAATTAAAATAATTCCCAGTAATTCATTTAATTCATTTAAAAATAGCAAATGACTCAGAAAAATTCCAGAAAAATTCTGGAAAATATTTTGGATCATTTTGGACTCAAATAAAATATTTCCAACAAAATTTTATTTGCAAAATTAAATTCTTTAATTATTTCAAAATGGAATAAATTCAAATAAATTCCAAATAAATCCAAATAAATTCCAGAAAATTCCAAAAATTCACCAAAGTGCCAAATCACACATGAATTCAATAAAAGCAAAAATTTTGGGGTGTTACACAAGACTACCCGAAGAACCAAATCAACATCCCCAGTGCCACAACTGGCCCACCTGATCATTCTTGCCACATGCCCCGGCCGAAAACTATTTATCAAAACCCCAGTTGATTACCATGCACCACGTGCCATCAACATCACATGATACCTTTCCAAAACAGGTTCAATATATCATTAAGTCAATATTAACATTTTGATTGTCCTAAATCATGTCATGAGCACGTAGCAGGTCTAAGCAACATACTACAACGGTCTAATTTCCCATGTTGGCAATTTAATAATGTCCAACTAGTAAACCACAACTAGGGTGACAAGGGGTCATGGCACATATTTAAATAATCAAGGTGTCATACAGCAAATTGGTATTTATCTAATCGCCCATATTTAAATAAAGTATTTTCTAATTGAACTAGCATGCAATAAGTTAAATCCAAAATAAGTTTCAAAATAGGATCAACATGGTCAAAGCACAACTTGCCTTTAAAAAGTACTTGTTCTTGGTCTTGAGTTGGATCCTGAGTCAATACTTCTCCTTCGAATCCTTCTGGCACTTCAACGTCTACTCGTAAAGCGTGCAAATAGCAATACACAAATAAACAATAGGCAAAAAGTGTCCAAACATCCAAATAAAATCCATAAACAGGGAGAACATAATTTTATGAATTTTTAGAAACTGGAATCGTCAAATTTGGAGTTAAAATGCAAAAGTTATAGCATTTTGAAGTTCAAATAATCAATTAAATAATATTACAGAGGAAAACTTTAGTCCAAAAATTAAATAAAATTCATAATTAGGTAGATCTCAATTTTATACAAATTTAGAAATTTGAATCACTCAAATCGGAGTTGAAACGCAAAAGTTATAAGCGTTTGAAGTTTGAAACAAAATCTGAAATCATTATTTCGAATTAATAAATCATTTTCTTTTTCGGAAAATCATTTATTGCGTCAGCGAGGACACGTGGCAGCCTCTGATTGGTCTGCTGACGTTAGCCGGTCCATGGACTTGGTCCACGCTCGGCTCGGGTCTACCGTGGACTCGGTCCACGGCTCCACGTGTCACTGACATGTGGGACCACTCGGGTGACGTCATTGCTAACGTCAGCGGGACTCAGCCCACAGTGCTGACAGGTGGGACCTGTGCCAGCGTCATTCTTGGCGTCGGCGCTCGGCTGGGGCGACCAGCGACATCACGCGGCCGCGTGTCGGCGTTACACGCACGCCAGCGGCGTGGGCCAGCGGCCGCGGCGGTCAGCCTTCCCGGACGCGTGGCGCAATCTTGGCCATTGATTTGAAAATCAACGGCCCAGATTGGATCTGGGTCTCACGCGTTTGGGTTAACGCGTTTGATCTGGACCGTTGGATCTAGATCCAACGGCCGAGATTGGATCTTGAGATTTTTGGACGGGATCTCACCGGTGGGTGACGTGGCGTGATCTTGGACCGTGCGATGAAGATCCAACGGCTCACGATGCTTATGACGGCGATGGCGACACGGCCGGAGCGAGGCCACCGGAGGCAAACGACGACGAGCCCGACGACGCTCGGGGCCTCTCCGGCGGAGTGGGAGGTACCACGCAGTGCGCTTTGGCTTGAGGACTCGGGCCCAGGCTCCAACTCGGCGGAAGGCGGCGGGCGGCGGAACAAGGCAAGGACCGTGGCGGAGGCTTCTCCAACTACGGCGAGCAATAGCGAGTCGGCACGCGGCTGGGGCTAGGGTGCTTGGGGCAAGCGACGACGAGACAAGGGCGAACCTCGGCGCGGTCGGGCATTAAATGCGGCGAACGCCGAGATCCGCGGATGAATCCGTGGCGGAGCGATGCAGACGGCGAGTCCGTTCGAACACTGGCGAGATGACGTGGACGCGCACGGCCCGTCCACGTGGCGCGATCGACGGCCGAGATTGGCTCGGCGGCGCGTGCCTAAGCGTGGATTGATCTGGCCGTTGGATCTTGATCCAACGGTTGGATCGATCCGGGGTTGACGCGGTTGGGTCAAGTCAAGTGGCGCAGCTGGCTCGGGTCGGACTCGAGTCCGACTCGAGTTCCGACTCGGTCGGATGAATAGTACTTGACCCAACTCAATTTCCAGCGATTTAATAATTAAAAAATAATTTCTAGAAATTCATTTAATTCATTAAAAATAGCAAAAGACTCAGAAAAATTCCAGAAAAATTCTGGAAAATATTTTAGGGTATTTGGGACTCAAATAAAATATTTCCAACAAAATTTTATTTGCAAAGTTTAATTCTTTAATTATTCCAAAATGGAATAAATTCCAAATAAATCCAAATAAATTCCAGAAAATTCCAAAAATTCACCAAAGTGCCAAATCACACATAGATTTAGGAAAAGCAAAATTTTGGGGTGTTACACCAACCATCTCATGAGCCAAACGAAGTAAAGGATATAAACAAGCACATGAACAAATCATAATCCTAGTTTCATCACCCTAGATTCATTATCACAAATCCGAAAGGTAAATATTGTATAATTGTGTGGAAATTATGTGATGTCGTGCCGCTAAGCCCCTTTCCCACATGTCAGTGTCAAGGTACCTAAGAAAAACAACATAAACACAAGCGTGAGTTCATCACTCAGCAAGTATATTGCAATGGGTCATACAGAACAATTCTATTATTATCATCTCTACATAACAACTTAACATCATGATCAAGTCATACTTCATATGCAACATCATATTCATGTCTCAACCTCATTGATATCATTTCATCATCATCATCATGAATGCAATGAAATGCACATGTCTCCTCAACGCAAATACCGGTATTGCCCAGTGCACACCCGTCGGCGTGCACCCACGTCCCCCTTCCATCCCGTAGATGGAGGGTGCCTACTCCTCGCTTCCACTCACCGCGTGGGTGGAATCACGAGGTAGGTCTTACATCCATGGCGCTCCAGATTAGTCATAACTTTCTCACCGACCTTACCGGAATAGTTATGACGTTCTCACCGACCGGGCCAAGTTTCATGCCATGTATGCAACATATGCCATAATCATTAACCATAAACCATTGCATAGCATCTTAACATACCCTTCTTCATCATATCATGGCAAATACTAAGCATGGCAAGATTGCATAACATGGAAACAATTGCATCTAGTCAAGACAATCAAATAAACCACATGCTACCCATCCCAATACACTTGCCTTAACCTCGGGCGACGGATTGGCGGGATGAGGAGGGCACTCCCGGGGTCACACCACCTGCACATAGATGCCACACAATCACAACGTGCCCACAAAATAGTACGCCATCGCCCATCTACCCCGATTTCGCAAACTACTCCCGAAAATGAAAAAACAGAGAATCTGTCCCCCCCGGGACAACAGACTTCAAACTATCATAACTTTGGATCTAAGACTCTGAATCGATTAAATGAGTACATCCTCGCGTAGCTTAGGAAATTCCTAACTTTTTCTAAGTATATGGAAAAGCTGGTTCGGACTCTAAAGTTGTTTAATCTACAAAACTCTACGTTCTGTCCCAGCTACGTCACAGATTTGAACACGTTCGGTAAATCGAGCATAACTTTCAAACGGCTGGGAAGAATTGGACGTTATTTATGTCCACTGAAAGGTATTGAAGTTAGCTACAACTTTCTCAACAGGCGGCCGACCAAATTCCGAATCTAAGGTCACGAAAACTCAAACCCTAGGTTGACTGCACAATCTGCCCGAAGCAGAGAACGTGGCAAACTCTAGTTTTCATCTAATCTACCCAATCACAGCACCACCACTTGATATAAAAGCATCCAAAACCCCCTAGCACAGCACCTAGACCATCCCCAAGGACTACCCCTAGCCATACCTTCGCCTGACGAACGATGAACCGACGAATCTCCTCCCGGTTCTCCCGATCTCCTTCCTCGGTCCAAATCCACCGGATGTCCTCATCGCAGAGCGCTCCAACGGTGAAAACAACAGGAGGGAGAGGTGAGGGGCTCCCCCTAGATAGTAAGGATGGTGGAGAGGGGAGGGGAGGGGTGGTGGCGCAATGGGGAAGATGGAGGGGGTGGCGCATGGGGGAGAGGGAGGGAGGGGGTGGCGGCTAGGGAGAGGGTGGCACATGGGGGAGAGGGAGGAAGGGTGTGGGGCGCATGGGGGGAAACCCTAAAGGGTTTGGCAGGTCATCCCCCTACATGGGCCAACAAGCCCCCACCAACAGCCCATTTAATTCCCTCAAGGCCCAAACTAGCTCCCGCAAGGCCCAAACTCCCCCGGAGAGGCTCAAACACCCGGAAAAGCCCAAAAACACAGTATAAATTCGTACCGTAACGCCGAAATCTATAAAGTCACCCTCTGAGATGTCACAATGGTTTTACACCCAAAATTTTTGAGTGCATCGCGCTCTTTCGTGTTCAACTGAATTATCTTTGGAAACCATATGTAAAGGAAGTAAATGGATACGGTGGGTTGTGTCGGAAACACTGGAGTTAGGAACTTACCTTGTAACTCTATTGTGATTAGAGTTGGCTTTATTTGGAAAATGTGTGCGGTGTTTGCAAAGTGCTTCAAAAAGGTGGATCTTATGAACATTCCATGAGTGATTTTGCTGGTGAAGTGTTTCTTTTGGGAATGAGTCTCTTTTTCTTCTCTTTGAGAGAATTTGTAGCGGTTGTGGGTGCAGATGTTTGACTTGAGAATTGATGTTCTCATCCAAAATTTTGCTTTTGGTTAAAATGCGATGTTTATCATAAAGGAGATGATGAGCCAGGTCGGTGAGAAAGTCATATATGGATATATGACTAATCCGGAGTGCTCTTGAAAAGATTGCATTCATGTCAGGCATCGAGATTTCCTGTGCTTCCTAGCATGAAAATAAAGAATGGATAAACGCTGGAATTTCGGTTATGTTACAGATTTGGGTTTCCCTTTCTTTTGAGAGATACTGTGATGGTTGTGGATTTTTGTGTGTGATTTGAGAAACGGTTCCCTTCCAAAATGTTGATTTTTGTCAAAATGGGAGGTTTGGCTTTGGTGAAAGCGAGTTGAGATGTTTTGGTTGTTGAGAGCTTCTGTCAAAGAATTGTGTGAAGTCTCTCTTTTGTTTGAGTGCTCCCTGATGTGAAATGTATCTCATTGATTTGAGATTTGAGTTTTTCCTTTGCATCTTGACTTAGGAAAAAAAAGAGTGGTCTTTAGATGTTGTCGAATCTTTGTTCCAAAGTGATTTGTAGCGCTTTGGGTTCAAGTTAATGAATGTGGTTCATCCGGCTAAAGGGAGTTGCTTTTTGTTGGCATAGTGGTTCATCCGACTAAAGTGAGTTGCTTTTTGTTGGCATTCTCGTTTGAAATATGAATAGAAATACTTATGGAACTGTTGAATATATTGGAGGAATATACTCATGGGCTTGGTTGTTTTTGAATGTGATTATGTGAGAGCGAGACCCTCTTAGGAAAAGAACCAATGGTGGTTTGGTATTAATATTCAGCCCTAGCTTGGGCTAGGCGTAGAACTTTGGTTGTGGTTTAAAAGGGTGGTTATGATGGAGATTATAGATGTCGTGGTTTAAATTTTGTTGAGAGTACCGTTTGGTGGTAGTGAAGGTTATAGAAATTGTGATGTAAAATGTTCTGTCATGAACATTGTCTTAGCTAGTGTCCTTGGGTATGAGATATGCCCGGAAGTTGATAGAATAAAAAAAATGTAGCATGCTTTGTGTTTGGAAAGGAAATTATTGTCGATGTGGACTATGTATGTAAATAACATTGGTTAATTGTGGTTCTTTGTGAAAAAGGTCAAATAATTGGAAGAGATGGGATTTTGTGTAATTGATTCTTTGGGGGTTCTTGTTTAGAACCCCAGTTATTAATAAGACACCGTTGGTGATTTGTTGGTAGAGAGGTTGTTAAAAGGGATGTGATTCTCTTTGATTGTGTCATCTTGAGATTAATGAAATGTGGTAGACAGGTTGAGAAATGAAATTAAGGTTTTGTGAATGAAGTTGAAAAGAGAAGTTGTTCTGAGTTCATCAGGTTGTGTCGGTGTATTCCACACCAGGGTGCCCACTGCACTTTAGTAGAAGCAGCCGCCGCCGGACATGTGGCATCCTGGCCACGCCCCCGACGGCCAGTTGAGTGGTCACCGGGGGAGGGTGGCGACCAGGCCACGTCACCGGCGGTCAGATGAGTGATCGCCAGCAGGAGGGAGGCGACCAGGCCACGCCCCTGGCGGCCAGTTGAGTGATCGCCAGCGGGAGGGTGGCGATCAGGCCACGCCCCTGGCGGTTAGCTGAGTGATCGCCCGCCGAAGGGTGGTGACCAGGCCACGCCCCTGGCTGTCAGCTGAGTGATCGCCAGCGGGAGGATGGCGACCAGGCCACGCCGCTGGCAACCATTTCCCGAGGACATTTAATGGCCCGCGCGGCCATTCGAGAGGTCAAAGACATTTAATGCATATCGTGCACATTAAATGGGGCTAATGAAGGCCACAGGATGGCGGCGCGTGTTCCCAACGTGCGCCATAATGGCGAATGACATCAGGGTGTACTTCTCCACCCTGATGGAGCGGGCGAAGCCGGCAGGCGCGGCGCTCAAGGGCGGGGGAAGAGGATGTCTGCACCAGGGCATTTAATGTGTTGCAGGGGCATTAAATGCTAAAGAGTAGAGTAATGAGATGGCTTGTGGTGTAAGCCTCCCATGCGCCCCCGCCAGCCCGAGTATAAAAGGGAGTCGGGGTGCATGGGGGAATGGGTTCGATCATTTCTCTCAGGCTAGACTCTCCATTACGGGTGAGCTGATCTGGGTTGCTCTGGATAGCTGTTCATCTTCTAGCTCTCTCCGGGCACACCATAATACAAGAACACAAGAGTAGGGTTATTACTCTAAGGAGGGCCCGAACCTGATAAACCGCCGGTCTCCTTGCATGCTTCACCCCCATTTCCCCATTCGTCGAGCGATCTCCACGAAAGCCCCGGTTAGAACTTAGTATACCCCTCACCGGAAGGGGCTCTGTTGGCTAACATGGCGCGCGCCAGGTAGGGGGCTCAGTGGTTGGATTGTTCTCCCTTATTCCATCTCCTTGCGAAGTTTGCAAGAAGCTTCGACAGTTACAAGTATGGCAACTTCTGGCTCCAAGCATGATGGTCTGCCCGAGGAGAGCAATGCTCGTGGCCGATCCCGACGCTCGCCCAGAGCGTCAGACCCCCCGGGTCCATCTGCCCACACAGGGGCGCGGGGCACTTCAGCGTTAGGGGCCCAGCCCGTCCGGCGACGCCTACTGATGGGAGATGACACCTCGGCGCAGAACCTTCAGGCGGCCCGGCTGCTCCTCGTTCATCCCCCGGTTGCGCTAGAGGGCGAAACCCCAGCCGCTCCATGGTTGCGGGACATCGCCCGCCTGGTGGATGCCGCCCAACAGCAAGTGGAGGCGGCAAATCGGCCGGGGGCTTCCGATGTCGGGCGATAGAGCTTGCGCGTGGCTGACGCGCAAGCCTCTAGCCGCACGGCTACAGCTTGTTTCGGCCGTAGGGGCCGGAACAAAGGGAAGGGTGCGCCTGTTGCGGCCCCCTCAAGCACAGGGGGACGGGTACGCGCCCCCGCTTCTTCCCGTGGTTCCCCTAAGGCGGCGGGGTGCCATGGGGACATGAGGGCTCACCTAGACGAAAGG
This sequence comes from Rhipidocladum racemiflorum, assembly GCA_036346355.1. Classification (NCBI taxonomy): domain Eukaryota; kingdom Viridiplantae; phylum Streptophyta; class Magnoliopsida; order Poales; family Poaceae; genus Rhipidocladum; species Rhipidocladum racemiflorum. The sequence goes on from CM070580.1 coordinate 52,498,647, forward strand.
AGGTCCCAGCACGGTGGTGACTTGCGCGACGTCCTTAGGGGACACCGCGCCAATGTGCCACACCGTATGGGCCACCCGCCGTTTAGCGGCCGGGGGGAAACCTCTCCCCCTGACTCCAGGGAGAGCGCAGATTCGCACTCCTCAACCCCATCTCGGGGCCGAGGGGCAGATGAGCGGTGCTGCTCCCCCTACAACGTTGGATGCCAGGCGTTCTCCCTCCGCCTACGTCAAGCCGCGTGGCCAGAGAGATTCCGCCCCGCGTCCATCGAGAAGTATGACGGCACTACCAACCCGGAGGAGTTCCTACAGATTTACACCATGGTGGTGCGCGCCGCGGGAGGGTCTGAGAAAGTCATGGCCAACTACCTCCCGACGTTGCTAACGGGCTCCGCCCGTTCCTGGCTGTTGAACCTCCCCCGAGGCTCTGTGCACTCGTGGGAGGAGTTGTGCGATATCTTTGTCGCCAACTTTCAGGGCTCCTACGGTCAACCAGGCGTGGAGGATGACCTTCACGCCCTGGAGCAGACGAAGGGGGAGTCCCTGAGGGAGTTCATTCGGCGGTTCAACCACTGCTGGAACACTATCCCCCGGATCTCCGAGCAATCAGTGATTATTGCCTTCCGGAGGGGGGTCCAGGATCAAAAGATGCGGGAGAAGATGGCTACCCGCACCATTTCCACTACCTCTGAGCTATTCTCCTTGGCGCACAAGTGCGCCCGGGCGGCGGAGGCCTGGAAGCGCCCGGCGGGGCCGTCCGGTCACGACGAGGCGGGGACCTCGAAAACTTCCGACCGCAAGAAGAAGAAGAAGGGCAAGGAGGTCGGCGCCGGAGAGGTCCTTGCCACCGAACCGGAGGATAAGCCCCAGAAGCGCGACCGCCGGGGCAAGCGGGGTGATCGTGGGGATCGTCGGTCCCCCCGTAAAGAAGACGACGGAGGCAGGCCTTATTGCCCCATCCACAGGACCAACGGACATGACTTGGCGGATTGTCAGGTCGTGTCCAAGCTGGTCGAGCAGCGGCTGAAGAAGCGCCGTGGAGACAACCACAGCGATACAGATGAGGACCCTGCTTCGCTGGCTTTCCAGCAAGCAGAGCACACGGTGGCCTTCATCCATGGTGGCTCCGCCACCTACTCTTCGAACTCGCAGTACAAGCGAGAGGTAAGTGAAATATGCGCCACCGTGCCAACTTCCGGGGCGAGCAGGCTGCTGAAATGGTCGGAGGAGCCGATCACTTTCAGCCAGGCCGACCACCCGGAGAGCACCGCCGGCCCGGGCCATCTCCCGATCGTGGTTTCTCCCATGGTCCGGAATGCGAGACTCGGGCGGGTACTCGTTGATGGAGGGAGCTCTATCAACCTCATGTCCGTGGGGGCATTCAAGGCACTCCAGATCCTTTACGAGGAGTTGCGTCTGGCCCTTCTGTTCTACGGAGTTGCCCCCGGGGTGGGTTTGACACCCCTGGGTCAGGTCCAGCTGCATGTCACGTTCGAAAGTGTGGAGAACTTCCGAACAGAAAAGATCGACTTCGAGATCGCGGACTTCGACCTCCCCTACAATGCGTTGTTTGGTCGGCCAGCCCTGGTCAAGTTCATGGCCGCCACGCATTACGCCTACATGATAATGAAGATCCCCGGGCCCAGGGGCCTGATCATTGTGAAAGTGGACCGGCTGGAAGCCCTGCGCCTCAGTAAGCAGGTGCAGGACCTGGCTGGCACCACCTGCATGGCTCGAGGTGAAGAAGACTATCCGAAGCGCCCCCCGGTCAAGGCCCGCGCCTCACCCGGTTCCTCGGGTGAGGTGAAGGCGGCCCCCATGGGCGAGGACGGTTCCGGGAAGGTCATGAAGATCGGTGCCAACCTCAGCACCAAATAGGAAGATGCGCTCGTCACCTTCCTCCGGTCTAACCTGGATGTGTTCGCCTGGGAACCATCAGAAATGACCGGAGTCCCCAGGGAGGTGATCGAGCACCAATTGGCAACGCTCCCTGGAGTGCACCCAGTCCGGCAGAAGGTCCGGAGGCAGGCACCAGAGCGGCAAGACGCCATTCGGACTGAGGTAGAAAAGCTGCTGCAGGCGAAGATTGTGCGGGAGGCCGCCTATCCCGAGTGGCTGGCCAACCCGTGCTTGTCAAGAAGTCGAACGGAATGTGGCGAATGTGCGTCGACTTCACTGACCTCAACAAATCCTCCCCCAAGGATCCGTATCCCCTGCCGCGGATAGACCTTGTCGTCGACTCCACCGCAGGGTGCGAGACCTTGTGTTTCCTGGACACCTACTCCGGCTACCACCAGATCAGCATGGCGTAGGAAGACGAAGAGAAGGTCGCTTTTGTAACACCCTTGGGCGTGTACTGCTATGTCTGCATGCCTTTTGGGTTGAAGAATGCGGGATCAACCTACCAGCACGCCATGCATGCTGTATTTCGATCGCAGATTGGGAGAAATCTCGAGGTATATGTCGATGATCTGGTAGTAAAGACGAAAAAGTCTGTTGGTCTCATTGAAGATCTGGAAGAAACTTTCTCCAACCTCCGGCAGTATTGTCTGAAGTTGAATCCGGAGAAGTGTGTGTTTGGTGTGTCATCCGGAAAGCTGCTCGGGTTCCTTGTTTCCCACCGCGGGATCGAAGTCAACCCGGAAAAAATTACGGCCATCGAGCGCATGCAACCGCCCACAAGGCTCAAGCAAGTCCAGTGCCTGGCTGGTCGCCTGGCCTCTCTCGGCCGGTTTATCGCCAGGCTAGGAGAAAAGAGTATCCTCTTCTTCAAGCTGCTGAAGAAGGCTAACTCCTTCGAATGGACCGCGGAAGCGCAGCAAGCATTCGAAGAATTGAAGCAATACCTCTCCTCCTCCGGTCTTTGGTCGCCCCGAGCCGGTGAGCGCTCTTCTTTGTACATAGCGGCGGCCAGACGGCCGTGAGCGACAGTGGCGGAGCGTGAAGGGGTCCAGCGGCCGGTTTACTATGTCAGCAAGGTGCTGCACGATGCCGAAACTAGATACCCGCAGGCTCAGAAGATGGTGTATGCTGTAGTGGTGGCGTTCAGGGAGCTGAGGCATTATTTCCAAGGAAGAGAGATCACGGTGGTGTCCTCCTACCCCCTGCGTGAGATTCTCCACAACCGTGAAGCAGAAGGCCGCATCGCCAAGTGGTCCGTAGAGCTGGGGGAGTTCGGTCTTAAGTTTGCCCCCCGCACAGCGATCAAAAGTCAAAGGCTGGCGGCGTTCGTTGTCAAGTGGACTCCTGCCGAACCGGAAGTTGAAGAGACCCCCGCGCCCTCCCCCTGGACACTCTACTTCGATGGCTCCTTCAGGTACGAGGGCGCTGGGGCTGGAGTCCTCCTGGTTTCCCCAACTGGGGACCTCCTCAAGTACGTGGTCATCCTGGACTTCAAAGCCACCAATAACGTTGCTGAGTACGAAGCCTTGCTAGCGGGACTCCGTGCCGCCACGGCCATCGGAGTCCGGCGTCTGCAAGTCAAAGGCGACTCTTTGCTTGTTGTCAACCAGGCAAGGAAGGAGTTCTCCTGCTCCGATCCTGTCATGGCCGAGTACTTGGCGGAGGTCAGAAAGATGGAGCGACATTTCGATGGGCTAGGGTATACCCATATCCCCCGGCGCGATAACTACTTGGCGGACGAGCTCGCTCAGCTCACTTCGACAAGATCTCCTGTTCCGGTCGGAGTCTTTGAAGAAAGGCTTCCGCGACCGTCCATCGCGGCCCCCGTCTCCGGTGGGGACGATGGTGATGCTGCTCCCGCCCTTGCTCCAGAAGGGGAAGCGGCACCGGTGGAAACGCCCGGCCAAGCGGAGCACCCGGGCGGCCATCCCGTGGTCGCTACGCTTGACCGGGAAGGCACATGGATGGATCCAATCCTGGCCTACCTGCGGGATCAAGTGTGCCCCGATGATGATGCGTCAGCAGAGAAGATAGCGCGAAAGGCCAAGTGCTATACCCTGGTGGGCGGGGACCTTTACTGCCGGGGTAAAAACGGAATTCTTTTGAAGTGAATCACTCGGGAAGAGGGGAGCATTCTGCTCTCTGATATCCATGGAGGCGTGTGCGGGAGCCATGTCTCAAGTCGAACGATGGTCGGGAAAGCTTTTCGCCAAGGGTTCTATTGGCCAACCGCCCTCCAGGATGCTTGCGAGCTGGTGAGGAAGTGCGAGGCATGTCAGTTCCATGCCAAGCAAATCCACCGACCAGCCCAAGCTCTGAAAATTATCCCGCTCTCGTGGCCCTTTGCGGTCTGGGGGCTGGATATCCTGGGCCCGTTCCCGCGGGCCACAGGGGGCTACACCCACCTGTTTGTCGCCATTGACAAATTTGCTAAGTGGGTGGAAGCCGAAGCGGTAAGAATGATCACCGCCGCCGCTGCGATCAAGTTCATACAAGGTATCTTCGCCCGCTTTAGGGTCACCAACCGCATCATCACTGACAACGGCCCGCAGTTCGCCAGCGCCGCTTTCTTGGGATTCTGCGAAGAGATGGGCACCAAAGTTTGTTTTGCCTCGGTGGCTCACCCAAGAAGCAATGGCCAAGTTGAGCGGGCCAATGCGATGGTGCTGAAGGGCCTCAAAACCAGAGCGTTTGATCGACTCCATAAGCGTGGAGCCCGTTGGACCGAAGAGCTCCCTGCAGTGCTGTGGTCGCTTCCTACCACTCCCAGCCGGGCCACGGGAGAGACCCCTTTCTTCCTGGTCTACGGTGCAGAGGTAGTTCTACCATCAGAGTTGGCCTTAGGGTCACCGCGCGTGGCGGCGTTTACCGAAGAAACCCAGGAAGAACAGCATCGAGAAGATGTCAACCTCCTGGAAGAAGTGCGGGATCGCCTTGGCCGTGCGCCGCCGATACCTGACAAAGTCTCAGGCGGTACCACGCCACCCGGGTCAGCGAGAGGACGCTGGCAGTGGGCGACCTGGTCTTGCGCAGAGTCCAGACGCATGCCGGGTTGCATAAACTGTCTCCCCAGTGGGAGGGACCCTTTAAGGTGGTCTCAGTCTCTCATCCCGGGGCGGTCAGGTTGGCCACTGAGGACGGAGAGGAGTTGGTGAACTCCCAGAACATAGAACTCTTGCGCAAGTTCTATCCTTGAAAAGGCTGTAAGTACAGAGTTACACCGCCCGACCAGCCACGTCGAGCCCTCTCCGCGGTCTGGTCGCGAGGAGTCTCTGGTTTATCCAAAGTGTAGTCTTCATTTAAAGCAGTTGTCAGTTTCGTTCTCGCTTTTTGGTTTGCGCTCCGTTGGGCCGTGGCCGTGTGCTCGCCCTCAGAATATTAAGGCCCTCCGAGTGCTTGACGGCAAAAATTGGCTCACTGGGTGAGAATGGTGTGCAGGGATAGGTAGTCGGGTGGTTGGTTTGGTACAGTTCTCAATACGGTCATGACGCTCAGGGTGTCCCCGTGAGAACTGGCGGCTCAAACACCATCACCGAAGACCTACGGCCCTGCCCCACTCCACCAAGTGTTCAGCCCTAAGAGGCCACGAGGGTAACTAAATCTCGCAGTGCCCCAATACCCTGAGGCTGCGACTCCCTGGCACAAAGGACTCGGACCCCGCATTCCAACTAACCCCTAACGTGCGCCGATGCCTTTTTCGTTTGCTCAGAACCAGCATGTTGGATGCGCGAACGGACATCCGGGCACAAGGCATACGGAAGGGAGGTACACGTTTTTTTATAAATATATATCCTAAACTTGCGGTAGTCCGCTACAAGGGAAGGCACTTTAACGACAAAAAATAAGAAAAAGAAAAAGAAGTCCCTCAGTCTTCGTCCACCGCGGCCTCCGTTGCCTCCTGGTCCTCCGCCGGGGGAACGTCCAGCTCAAGGGCCACATCTTCGGCCATCGCTTCCAGCGACGGGTTGACCATCTCTAACTGATCGGCTACCCTTTCGGCGGCGTTGCTGACCCGCGCCTCTACGCGGGCCCATTCCCCTTCCACTCCCTGTTTAGCGACCAGGGGGTCGAAGTTAGGGTCCCGGCTGGCGTAGCAGGCAAGCACGTACGACGTCGTGGCCGCCGCGACTGCCCGCCCTTCTTGGCTGGACTGGGCTGCTAGGGTGCCAGGAAGGAAGGTGAGGAAGTCGGCGATCCGGCCTATGCAGAAGGCATAGTGCCGGGTCATCTGCTCCACCGGGTTCGGCTGCTCCAACCCTAGCGGCGCCATGCTGGCCACCATCCGGTTGAAGGCTGGGCGCAGCATGGAGGTGGCCTTGGCTTCTACGCGGAGCCGCTCGCCCTTCTCCTCGTCGCGCTCCCGGGTGATCGCCTCGACACGGAGGGCGCCTTCCTCCCTCTCCTGCTGCAGGTCCAGCTCTAGTCTCTCCGACCGGTTGCGCCAGTCCTGCACCTCTGCCCGGAGGTGGGCGATCTCAACAACAGCCTCCCTCAACCTCTCCCTGCTCGCCGCAAGCCGGCCGCTCACGTTGGAGTGTAGCTCTCCAAGGGCGGCCAGCAAAGCATCCGCGTCCGCCGAGGGGATCGGTGCGCCGGGGGCCTCCGGGGTGGCTGGCAGGCCCAGCCCGCCGCCGGGTGGTAAGACGTCTGGCCCGGCCGGGCACGAGTGGACGCTTGGGCGCAGGGGTTCGACCACCTTGGCCGTGGCGCGCCACGGCTGCAGTAGTGCCCTGGTCGACCCTTACAGGAGCCCTCGAAGAAGATGCCCTAAAGAAACAAGAAAGAAGGGGTAATTCTCCCGAAGTTATATAAATCTGATGAGCTTGCTGCATGTCTTTCTGTGTGTACCCAGTAGAAGGTCCCCTGAATCGGGGCACGCCCGGGACCAGGGTTATTCCCCCGCGCAGCGTTGGCCTCGGCGGAGCGACCCTCGCCGGCGGCGGCGGGGGAAGAATTGGTGCCAGTGGCAGTGGTGGGTCACCCTGCGCTAGTGCCGGCGGCGGGGGAGGATCATCACGTGCCGGTGCCGGCGGCGGTGGTGGATCACCCTGCGCCCGATCTTGCGGCCGCCGAGTGGATCTGCACTGTCTTGGCCCGGCTGCAGGGCGGATCGGCCTGCTACGGCGGGGGCGGAGGTGGGGCGTCATCATCGGCGGGGCGCTTGTCCCTCGCCCCACTTACTGGAGGAGGATCCCAGATGGTTAGCGTGGTCTGACGAGGCGTGATCACCGGGCCCATGGCATCCATGATGGGCATGGCACGGGTGATCGCCACACGCTCCCGGGGCTCCACCTAGCAGAGTGGGAGTGCACCCGCTAGAAAGGGCGGGACGGGGCCAAAGACACCCAGCTGCGCCTACCACACATCGATCTTGGCAAGGGATAAGTTCCCCGCGGCTGGAAAATAAGAAATGATAAGAAAAAGGAGCGAAGGCGCCGTTAGTCTGATAGCAGTTGAAAGAAAGAAGAAGAAAACAAAGAGAGCAAAATGAAAAGCAACCCACCTCCGGGAAGTGTCCGGGTCATGTCATCGGGGCCCGTGTCGCCAGCGGGCGAAGCGACGGCGCAGGGGACTGATTCTCCGGGTGATGTAGTCCCGAAGAACCATGGCCCCCGTCAGGCCCTCCGCTCGCAGCTGGTCCACACGGGCCAGCATCACCTGGAGCTCGGGCGTCTCGTCGACATGAGCACCCCAGGTGGGGATGCCGACCTGGCCCGATCAAGCATCTCGGGACCTCCAAGCATTGTCGTCTTCGACGTAGAGCCACCCATTGCGCCAATCCCTCTAGTTGGAGCGGAGGTCTAGCAGAATGTAGCGGGAGGCTGTGCCATCACGAAGGCGGAAGTGGCAGGAGCTGGTCACGGTGGAAAGGTCCTTGGCCGCACGCAAGGAATAGAAGAAGCGAAAGAGGGGGAGATTAGGGGCTACTCCCACAAACATCTCGCAGAAGTAAGCAAAGACAGCAAGGAGAATGATGGAGTTAGGAGGAAGGTGAAGATTGTGAATGGAGTAGAAGTTGAGGACGGCGAGGTAGAAGTCGGAAATGGGTGGGACAAGGCCCGCCAGCATTGCCCAGCCAAAGAAAACCAGTTCGCCTGGGCGGCTGCCTGGCGCGGCAGTCCCGATGCGAGTATGGACAGTACCGCCAGCAACGTACTGAGCGCATCTCTTGGCGTCAACATCCTCAATGGTTGAGGGAGGAAGCAGAGGTGTTGGCGGTGCCATGCGAGCCAAGGAGCAATGAGCCAAGAGCGGAGGCAGAGAGGTGGTTCGCAAGAAGCTAGGGTGAAGAAGAAGCACACAGCCCATACCTTCGTTTATACGTGCGCAAGAGCGCCTCAACAGGAAACCCGAGGAGGCGTGGCAGTTGGAAAGGCGGGATAGTCGAGGGGGCGTGGCAGTTCGCTGGCGGGAAACCCAGAAGAATCGGAAAAGGCGCGGCCATGCCCCCCAGACCCGCGCCGGTTACGAGGCAAAAATGGCTGCACGATCCGCCTCGGGCCCGGAAACGGCGGCGGCATTTAAAAAGCCACAATGTTTCGTGGCCACTTTACTTGGACCCACCAAGGAGACGGAAGAAGATGAAAAGAATGCTCTGAGGTGGGTCCGGGGGCTACTGTCAGTGTATTACACACCAGGGTGCCCACTGCACTTTAGTAGAAGCAGCCGCCGCTGGACACGTGGAATCTCGGCCACACCCCCGGCGGCCAGCTGAGTGGTCGCCGGGGGAGGGTGGTGACCAGGCCACGTCACCGGAGGTCAGCTGAGTGATCGCCAACGGGAGGGTGGCGACCAGGCCACGCCCTGGCGGCCAGCTGAGTGATCGCCAGCGGGAGGGTGGCGATCAGGCCACGCCCCTAGCGGTTAGCTGAGTGATCGCCCGCGGGAGGGTGGCGACCAGGCCACGCCCCTGGCGGTCAGCTGAGTGATCGCCAGCGGGAGGATGGCGACCAGGCCATGCCGCTGGCAACCATTTCCCGAGGACATTTAATGGCCCGCACGGCCATTCGAGAGGTCAAAGACATTTAATGCATATCGTGCACATTAAATGGGGCTAATGAAGGCCACAGGATGGCGGCACGTGTTCCCAACGTGCGCCATAATGGCGAATGACGTCAGGGTGCACTTCTCCACCCCGATGGAGCGGGCGAAGCTGGCAGGCGCGGCGCTCAAGGGCGGGGGAAGAGGATGTCTGCACCAGGGCATTTAATGTGTTGCAGGGGCATTAAATGCTAAAGAGTAGAGTAATGAGATGACTTGTGGTGTAAGCCCCCCATGCGCCCCCGCTAGCCCGAGTATAAAAGGGAGTCGGGGTACATGGGGGAGGGGGTTCGATCATTTCTCTCAGGCTAGACTCTCCATTACGGGGGAGCTGATCTAGGTTGCTCTGGATAGCTGTTCATCTTCCAGCTCTCTCCGGGCACACCATAATACAAGAACACAGGAGTAGGGTTATTACTCTAAGGAGGGCCCGAACCTGATAAACCGCCGGTCTCCTTGCATGCTTCGCCCCCATTTCCCCATTCGTCGAGCGATCTCCACGAAAGCCCCGGTTAGAACTTAGTATACCCCTCACCGGAAGGGGCTCTGTTGGCTAACACGCTGATAGGTTGGTTGTGATAGTAGTATGAAGGGTTTGACGTGAGGATTTGGGCGTAATAATTTGATTAAGCCCTTTTAGTGGGTGAAATCGAGGACATCGGTTGACTTTTGTAATATTATTGGGAATTGAATTGAAGGTGGAACCGTGAGAGGTTGCACTTTGTTGAGCTAAATCAATACTTTCTCGCTAAGTGTTGGTTTTGAGAACATGTTTGTCGTTAGTTCAGGTTTGAGTCTTTGTGTGAATGTTTTGTGTTGCAAAGAAGTCTTTTGTCCCTTGGGGACTTTGTTGATGTTTTTGGCGTTCTTCAGATTCGAGGTTGAATCCTGTGAAGGGGGAGAGAATGTAACATTATAGAATGTGAAATTTAAGATTGTGACTTTATGGTGTGGTGTTTTATCGCATTTTGGGCCATTTCTAGGGGTTCGGACCTTGAGAAACCTAGTTCGGGCCTTGGGGGGATTGGTTGGGCTGAAGGTGGAGAGGATCTTGCCCAAGTGGAGGTGGGGGGCTGCCAACCCATGCTTGATCGCCAGCCCTAGGGCACCCCCACCTCTCCCTCTAGCCGGCCCTCCCTCTCCCTCTCCCTCCCCCTCAAGCCGCCACCCCCTTGGGCGCCTCCCCTCCCCATGCGCCACTCCCTCCCTCTCCTCCACCCCCCTAGCCGGCCTTGTTCAAATCTGTGACGTGATTGGGACAGATCGAGTTGATCTGTAGATTAGGAAATTTTAGAAGCCGAATCAGCTTTTCCCAATGCTTAGAGAAAGCTAGGAAATTTCCTAAGCTTCGCGGTGATGTACTCGTTTACTTAATTTGGAGAACTAGAACTCAAGTTATGCTAGTTTGAAGCGTGCTGTCCCGGGGGACAGATTTTCTATTTTTCGGCTTTGGGAGTAGTTTGCGAAGTCGGGGTAGATGAGCGATTGTGTACTGTTTTGTGGGCACGTTTTGAGTGTGTGGTTCCTTTGTGCAGGTGGTGTGACCCCGGGAGTGCCCTCATCCTCTCGCCAATCTGTCGCCCGCGGTTAAGGCAAGTGTATTGTAGTGGTAGCGGCTTAGGGAGCCGTAATGTTTGATAATGAGATGGTTTACACATGTTTTATGATATGATGCTATGATTGACTTTTGCTGGTGACATGATGAAAATGGTTTATTATGATGCTATGCAATGAATAGTAGAGTTTATGTGCAAGTTGTTTATGTTTAAGACATATGTTGCATACATGGCATGAAAACTGGCCCGATCGGTGAGAAAGTCATAACTAGTCTGGTAAGGTCGTTGAGAAAGTTATGACTAATCCGGAGCGCCATTGAGTAAGTCCTACGTCGTGATTCCATCCACAGTTGTGAATGGAAGCGAGGAGTAGGCACCCTCCATTTACGGGATGGAAGGGGAAAGAGGGTGCACGCTGACGGGTGTGTACTCGGTAATACCAGTATGTGCTTCAAGGAGACATGTGCATTGCATTGCATTGCTTTATATGATGATGTCAATGAGTTGCATACCCTGTGAATATGAGATGTTTATGATGTTGAATATGAAAAGTGGTGATGAAGGTATTGGAATGTGTTTTCTTGATCCATTGCAATATACTTGCTGAGTGATGAACTCACGCTTGTGTTTATGTTGTTTTTCTTAGGTACCATGAAAACCAGCATGCGGGAAAAAGGGTTTAGCTACACATCTACACGTAGCTCCACACAAATTAGACAGTGTTATCATTTGGAGTCATGATAATAAAAGTAATGCCATGAAACTTGGAGAATTGCTTAACTATGTGCTCGGTCTTATTACTTGATTCGTTTAGCTCATGAAGTGGTTGAATGCTTTATCCTGGACTTATATTGTTGCTATGTCACCTGTTATTGCTGTTTTAGATGCTTTCCATTATGATATAACTTGTGATACTTTGTTGTTGCTCCGAATCATGGAAAAACAAAGGAGATGCTGCCGAAATTTTCGGTTTTAGCATTTGCACCTTTGCTGTAATTTAGCTTTATTTGTGGTATTTAATTGTTATTAGTCTATTTTTGGTGACATCCAGGGCATACTAGATGCCGGGGTGTTACAAGTCCGAAATAGTGTATTACATTGAATCAGGTCAATCTTCGGTTTTGGCTATGTGTTTAGCTTATGATATGAATATGAGATTTACACACAACAGTATATGAGTGGATTGCGCTTTTAGCGTGCAAATTGGAGTATCTTTGAAATCTTTATTTAAGAGGAAACAAACAGCCATAATGTAAGAGGTTGGAAGCTCTTGAGTCAAAAAATATTGGTAACTCTAGTTCGACCAGAGTTGGATTTTTTTATTGAAAATGCATGTGGTGTTTGCGAGTGTTTCAAATGAGAAATTTATGATTGTTTCATAATTGATTTTGTTGTTGAAGTAATTTATGTTGGGAGTTTCCCTTTCTCTTTAAGAGATATTGTGGCAGTTGTGAGTTCTTGTGTTTGATTTGAGAATCGGTTTTCTCTTTCAAAATGGTGATTTTGTTTAAAATGAGAGATTTGGCTTTGGTGAAAGCGAGTTGAGTTGTTTGGGTTGTTGAGAGCTTCCGTCAAAGAGTTGTGTGGAGTCTCTTTTATTTTGAGTGCTCCTCGATGCGAATTTTATCGCATTTATTTGAAATTGATTAAAGTGGTTTTTGAGTCGTAAGAGGTTGGAGATTCCTTTGTGATTTGGCTTAGGAAAAGAAAAGAGTGATATTTGTATGTTGTCGAATTCTTTCCAAAGTGATTTGTAGCGCATTGGGTTCAAGTTGATGAATGTGGTTCATCCGGCTAAAGAGAATTGCTATTTGTTGGCATTCTTAATTGAGGTAAGAATAGGAATGTTTATGAAATTATTGAGTATAATAGAGGAGTATACTCTTGGGCTTGGTTGTTTGAGCGAAAGGATGTGAGGGCAAGACCCTCTTCGGGAAAGGGACTAAGTGTGATGTGGTAATGATCTATGATCCTAGCTTGAGCTAGGTGTATAATTTTGGTGGTGGTTTCAAAAGGGTGGTTTATGATGGAGGCTTGCGATGTCAGTTTGGAAATCTGTTGGGAGCAACTTAGTTGTAAAGAACATGATGGTAATTTGAAATAAAGTGTTCTGTTGTGAGCATGTAATTTAGTTAGTTGTCCCCGGGTGTGAGATGTGTCTGGGAGAAGATGGAATGAAAATATATCGTGGTTTGTGGTCAGAAGGAAAATATTGCCTATGTGGGTTATGTACTTAGATGACATTGATTGGTTATGATTCTTTTGTTGAAAAGGTCAATCAATTAGAAAAGGTGGGATTATGTGTATTTGAGTCTTTGGGGTTCAAATTTGGAACCCGAGATGATTAAACGGGTGGTATGAATGATTGGTTGAAATTTGGTTTAGAGGTAGGATAGAATGAAAAGCCTCGCATCATTCTTGTTGGCATGTGTTGGGACCCCGAATTTGCAAATCCGGACCCCCTGTGTATTCAGCACTAGTCCAGGAACGCGCTAGTGCACACAGTCTTAACATCGGTAAATATCACAATCATACCATTCGATGTTATCAAGTACTTTATTTAAATAACCAAACTGGTTACTCGACCTTATGGCCAAGTTACAAATATATGCCTCGCAAGGCAAAACTTATTAAAAGAGAGATAATAGCAGCGGAAAATCAAATAACCGTGGCGCCATCCAAGATATACCACAGGCAACTGACTGGGCTCGCTTCCCTAAGTAGACGGATCCTCTTGGAATTCCTCCTCCGAAGCTGGCGTAGTCTCCTCTTCAACTGGTGTTGTGTTGAGGCAAGGGTGAGTACTTGGTACTCAGCAAGTCATGCACAGAATGCAGGCTAATATACTATATGCATGGCTTGGTACAAAGGAATAGCTCAAGGTATATTTGCGATGTGACTTTTAACAAGTAATATAAGTAGATTCGAAAGCAGTAGAAATAAGTAAAGCGTAAATAACTTTTCAAGAAGTTTAATAAACATTTTTCCCCATCCTAAACCACATTTCCATCATCTTCATTATTAAACCAAACCAACCTTTCAAATCCAAGTTATTTTCAGAAAGTCTAACCCTTGACTGTAATCCACGAGCATAGTCATGTCCCGTGGACTCGGCTATTTAAATAGATTCTAAACTCTGCAGAGGTTATGCACTTTACCCACAAGATACAGTCAAACACCACAAAGGCGAGTTCCCGTAACAAAGTCTTTCGGAAACCTCTAACAATACAAGTGGTCCTCCCCGGTTATTGCGCACTAACCCTTCCCTTCGCTAAGGCGAAGTCTAGGCCAATCAACCGTTAGATGGGTACTGGCCTTAGCCCGATGCGCTCCCCGTACAACTTACACAAAGGGTGTAGTTGACCTCACGAGTCCCCACAGTGCGTTATTAGCAACTTAGTCAACTAGGTCCGTCCCATTCTGAGACATGTGGTTGCACGTTAGACCCAGTTCAAAGGCTTGCAAGGTTAAGTCCTTAGGGTGACCAGGGCAAGACTACAGAAGAACCAAATCAACATTCCCAACGCCACAATGGCCCACCTGATTACTCTTGCCACATGCCCTGGCCGAAATCGCGTTTATCAAACCCAGGTTGATTACCATGCACCACGTGCCATCAACATCACATGATACTTTTCCAAAACAGGTTCAATATATCATTAAGTCAATAATAACATTTGATTGTCCAAAACCATGTCATGAGCACGAAAGCGTGTCTAAGCATATACTACAACGGTCTAGAACCCATGTTGGCAATCTAATAATGTCCAACTAGTAATCCACAACTAGGGTGACAAGGGTCATGGCACATACTTAAATAATCAAGGTGTCATCTGACAAATTGGTACTTATCTAACCCCATGTTTAAACAAAGTATTTTTCTAATTGAACTAGCATGCAATAGTTTAAATCAAAATAGATTTCGAAATAGGATCAACATGGTCAAAGCACAACTTGCCTTCAAAAAGTACTTGGTCTTGGTCTTGAGTTGGATCCTGAGTCAATACTTCTCCTTCGAATCCTTCCGGCACTTCAACGTCTACTCGTAAAGCGTGCAAATAGCAAATACAGGAATAAACAATAGGCAAAAAGTGTCCAAACATCCAAATAAAATCCATAAACAGAGAGAACATAATTTTATGAGTTTTTAGAAACTGGAATCGTCAAATTTGGAGTTAAAACGCAAAAGTTATGATTATTTAAAGTTTAAATAATCAATTAAATAATTTTATAGAGAAAAACTTTAGTCCAAAAATTAAATAAAATTTATATTTAAGTAGATCTTAATTTTATACAAATTTAGAAATTTGAATCACTCAAATCGGAGTTGAAACGCAAAAGTTATAAGCGTTTGAAGTTTGAAACAAAATCTGAAATCATTATTTCGAATTAATAAATCATTTTCTTTTTCGGAAATTAATTATTGGCGCCAGCATGGACACGTGGCAGCCTTCGATTGGTTGGCTGACATCAGTGGTCCATGGACTTGGTCCACGCTTCGGCTCGGGTCTACTGTGGACTCGGTCCCACGACTCTACGTGTCGGCCCGACATGTGGGCCCACTCGGTGAGCGTCATCGGCGGCGTCGGCGGGGACTCAGCCCAGTCTTGACATGTGGGACCCATTGTGACGTCATGGGTGACGTCGGCGCTGGCTGGATTAGCCAGCGACATGCGGCCCTCACACGGGCCGGCGTGTCGGCGTCCTACACGCCAGCGCGTGGGCGGCGGCCGACCGCGACGGTCGGGCTTCCCAACACGTGGCGCAATCCCGGCCGTTGATTTGAAATTCAACGGTCGCGATTAGATCCAGGGTTAACGCGTTGAATCTACTCGATGATCGTGGGCCGTTCGATCTAGATCGGACGGTCTAGATCTAATCCTATAATAATCACTACTACGACACGTGGCGATTGTGAACCGTTGGATCTTGATCCAACGGTCCAGATCTAACCGGGTTTGGAACACGTGAACTCACCTCAACCGCACGATCAAGATCGGACGGTCCACAGAGCTCGCGAGGGTGATGGCGACGCGGCGGTGCTGCAGCCACCGGAGACGAAACGGCAGCGAGCCCGATGGCGTTTGGGTTGCTCGGCGATGATGAGTCCTCCTTCGGTGCGTCTCGCCACGGATTCGGATCTGGCTCCTTCGGCGGAAGGCGACGGACGGCGGCGAATCGAGCAAAACCGCGGCGGAGTGGCGCTCAACTACGGCGAGCTCGCCGGCAATAAGCGGCGGCTCAGGCGAGATGGCTCGAGAACGGTGCGCAAGGGTGAGGGCAACCTCGGGCGTGACCGGGCTTTAAATAGCCTCGGCGTCCGTGCGAGGCGGAAACCTAATTCTACGGCAAGCGCGGCGGCGAGTCGGCTTCGGACTCGGCGGAGACGATGACGCTTCGGCCGTCCACGTGGCACGATCAGCGGCCATGATCGCGACGGCGCGATCGGATCCGGGCGGATACGGCTCGAGCCGTGCAGGCGGATCTCGGCCGTTGGATCTTGATCCATCGGTTGGGATTGATTAGGGTTTTAATTTGGTTTGATCGAGTCAAGCGGCTCGGTCGGACTCGAGTCGACTCGGGTTCCGACTTCGGTCGGATGAAACGATACTCGACGAGTTGGATTTCCAGCGATTTAATATTTAAAATAATTCCCGATAATTCATTTAATTCATTAAAAATAGCAAATGACTCGAGAAAAATTCGAGAAAAATTACGGAAAATATTTTGGATCATTTTGGACTCAAATAAAATATTTCCAACAAAATTTTATTTGCAAAATTAAATTCTTTAATTATTTCAAAATGGAATAAATTCAAATAAATTCCAAATAAATCCAAATAAATTCCAGAAAATTCCAAAAATCCACCAAAGTGCCAAATCACACATGAATTTAAGAGAAGCAAAATTTTGGGGTGTTACAAACCTCCCCCCCTTAATAGAATCTCGTCCCCGAGATTCAGGGCTTACTAAAGGAATAGGTTTGGAAACTCTTTCTTCAAATCCTCTTCGCGCTCCCAAGTAGCTTCGCTTTCTTCATGGTTGCTCCTTTGAACTCTGAAGCGGGTTGACTTGTTTCTAGTTTCTCGATCCATAGTGTCCAAAATCCTCACGGGATGCTCCTTGTAAGTCAGATCTTCTTGCAGCTCGATTGACTCCAAGGGCGTTTGCTCCTCTGGCACTCGAAGACACTTCTTTAGCTGGGACACGTGGAACACGTCATGCACTCCTGATGCGATTGTGGCAACTCGGTGATAAGCAACCGCCTCTGCGGCTCAAAATCTTAAATGGTCCAACATAACAGGGTGCAAGTTTCCCTTTGGCATGGAACCTCTTAACTCCCCTGAGAGGCGTAACTCTGAGGTATACAAAGTCTTCTGGTTCAAAACTCAAGTCTCGGCGACGATTGTCAGCATAACTCTTCTGTCGAGATTGGGCTATCTTCAACCTTTCCCTAATCATGGCGATCTGCTCTTCAGCCTCTTGAAGAATATCAGGCCCAAAGACACGGCGCTCGCCGGTCTCATTCCAATTCAATGGCGTCCAGGCGAAGTCGACCATACAGTGCCTCAAAAGGTGACATCTGTAAACTAGCTTGATAACTATTGTTGTAACTAAACTCGGCATACGGCAAACTCTTATCCCAAGAGGTAGCATAAGCCAATGCACAAGCTCTCAACATATCCTCCAGAATCTGGTTGACTCTTTCGGTCTGTCCATCCGTCTGTGGATGATAAGTCATCTTGAAGTTCAAGCGGGTTCCCATGGCTTCATGCAACTTATTCCGAACCTTGAGGTAAATTGGGTACCTCTGTCCGATACAATCCTCTTTGGCACTCCGTGCAAGCAGACAATCTGATCATGTATAATTACGCTAATTTATCTCCCGAGTAAGTGGTCTTCACGGGGATAAAATGGGCTACTTTAGTCAAGCGATCCACTATAACCCATATGGAGTCATAACCTCCTTGAGTCTTCGGCAAACCGGTAATGAAATCCATTCCGATTTCCTCCCACTTCCACTCGGGTATTTTCAGCGGTTGTAGCAATCCTGCTGGTCTCGATGCATTGCCTTGACTCTACGGCATACGTCGCACAATGCAACATGCTCGGCAACTTCACGTTTCATACTCGGCCACCGAATCTCTCCTTGAGATCTGATACATCTTGGCGCTTCGGGATGAATTGAGTACTTGGAGTCATGGGCTTCCTCCAGAATCGATTGCTTTAACTCCTTTTGTCGAGGCACACAAATGCGATCCTTCATCCACAACGTGCCTTGCTCATCCAACTTGAAGTCCTCTGCCTTGCCTTCCTCCTTGATGGACTTAATCCTGCGGATCTTGTCATCATCATACATCCTTCTCGGATCTGATCCTCTAGGGTTGGCTTTACTTCAAATGCGGCCAAGAATCCGCTAGGTACTACCTCAATCTTCATTTTCTGAAAATCCTCACATAACTCATCCTGACTTGTGGCTAGCAACGTACTCACGGTATGGCTTTTCCGACTCAAGGCATCGGCTACTACGTTGGCCTTCCCGGGATGGTAATGGATTCCAACATTATAGTCTTTGATCAACTCTAACCATCTCCTCTGCCTCATATTCAGATCCGACTGGGTGAATATGTACTTAAGGCTCTTATGATCCGTATATACTTCACATCTGTTTCCAATCAGATAGTGACGCCATATCTTCAAGGCATGCACTACGGCAGCTAACTCTAGGTCATGTGTCGGATAATTTTCCTCATGCAGCCTCAACTGCCTTGATGCATACGCGACGACCTTTCCATTCTGCATCAGCACACATCCAAGTCCTTGGCGCGATGCGTCACAATAAATATCGAAGCTTTGAGCAACATCCGGTAGAACTAACACCGGTCTTGGCGTCAATCGTTTCTTCAGCTCACGAAATCCTTTCTCACATTCTCGCGTCCATGCAAACTTCTTTTCCTTCTTGGCCGATTGCGTAAGAGGTTTCGCAATTGTCGAAAAGCCTTCGATGAAACAGCGGTAGTATCCTGCCATTCCAAGGAAACTCGAATCTGGGTCACGATCTTTGTTTGCTCCCAATGTAACACAGCTTCTACTTTGTTTGGATCTCTGGCGACTCATGCGGTCATTACATGTCCAAGAAACTCCACCTTGTCCTTCCAAAAATCACACTTGCTAAACTTGGCGAAAAGTTGTTGTTCCTCGGCTTTTCCAAAACTCGCCTTAAGTGTTCGGCATGTTCACTCTACGTCTTGGAGTAGATTAGGATATCGTCTATGAACACGACGACAAACTTGTCCAAATATTCCATGAACACCTTATTCATCATATTCATGAAATAAGCTGGCGCATTCGTCGATCCAAAGGACATAAGCGTAAACTCGTAATGTCCATATCTTGGCGAGAATGCGATCTTGGAATATCTTACGATCGGATCTTCAGCGATGGTATCCGATCTCGAGATCAATCTTGGAGAAAACTCGGCTCCTCTTAATCGATCAAACAAATCATCAATCTGGGGTAGCGGATACTTATTCTTCACGGTGACTTCGTTGAGTGCACGGTAGTCAATGCACATCCTGAAACTCCGTCCTTCTTCTTGACAAATAAAACTGGTGCTCCCCACGGCGGCCGAACTCGGTCTGATAAATCCTTTCTCCATTAACTCTTCTAGCTGTTTCTTCATCTCTACCAACTCCTCGGTGGACATCCGATAGGGTCTCTTTGCTATCGGTCTTTGTACGGTACAAGCTCTATCACAAACTCTATGTCCCTGTGCGGCATACCAGGTAGATCTTCGGGAAAAACATCGGGTACTCATTCACTCTTGAGACATCCTCTATGCTGATTGCCTTGGTCTTGTTAACCATCAGCTGTCCATCTCTAATCGCAGTGGGCTTGAAATTCCACTTTCTTCCCACACGGGCTCTCAAGTGAGATAGTCCTTCGTCCACAATCCAATACGGCCTTGTGCTTGGATAACCAATCCATTCCCAATATAACGTCTAGGTGCGGGTTTCCAAAATTATAAGGTTTGCTAGGAACTCTATTCCATCTATTAGTATTCTCACCGGAACATCCTACTTTCGTTCGGAGTTCGGAACCAGGGTTTGAACTAAAAGCATGCACTTAAGCCTTGCAATCCTCAAATCATTTCTAGTAGCAAAGCCTTGCGAAACAAGCGAATCTGAAGCTCCAGAGTCAAACAAAGCATTGCAGGTCTTGAGTTAACGATAACTTACCCGATCTGACGTCAGTAGCATTCTGCGGTGCATCTGCGGTGACATGGTTGACTCGGCCTCTCACCACGGTGCAGGGTGTGGCTCCTGGTCTTTGGCGTCCTAGCTGGGTGGTTCCTAGATTGAAGCGAACTAGGGTCACTCCTGCTGTCTTCTTTGGACAAGCTGTTGGCAAAGTGTCGGCTCGTTCTTGATTGTAGCGGCGTCTCAACATTTATGGCCGATTGCCTGGAGTAAGCGTTTCTAGCGGGGTAAGTGCAGTAGTTCGATTGGCAGGTCTTGGTGCTTGAGGATGGTGTCCTTGTTGCATTACGTGGTTGGAATCGAAGAATTGATTTGGTGCAACTCTCGGTATTTGTGGCGTTCCTGGCGTGATCCTTGCTTTGTTGCATCCTGCGCTTCTGTTCTCATCCAGTTCCTTGCGCTTGTCCTCAAGAATAAGTGCCTTATTCACCAACTCTTGGAAATCTGGAAAGGTGTGGGTGATCAACCCTACTTGCAATCTGAGTTAAGTCCCTTCATAAAACGAGGTATCTGGATTTATCTGTCGCTACATCCTCAGTGCGTAGCGTGCTAGCTGTGTGAACTTGTTCGAGTAATCGACCCTTTGGCTGATTACCTTGCTTGATGCTCTGAACTCCTCCTTCTTAAGGTCCATGATTCCCTCAGTGCGTGATCTTGTCGGAATGCTGTGTGAATTCTTCCCAAGTGATATCTTGAGGGTTCTCTGCGTGTACGAAGTTCTCCCACCATTCGGCGTGTCCCTTCCAACCGATGAGAAGCGTAGAGTACCTTCTCATTTCCTATGCATTGAGCTATGTGTAGCTTCCTCTCGATTGATCTTAACCAATCATCGGCCTCCAATGGATTGGCATTCCCGAGAAAGTGGGTGGGTGAGTTCTCATGAACTCGGCGGCCTTGTATTACGGCGTGGTCACTGATTAACTTGATTAGCGATGGCCTTTGGCGATGGCGTGCTGCATTTGTTGCATCATAGCATGCATCAACCGAGTCTGGCAGCAAGAAAAGCTCCAAATTCTGCATATCGATGGGCGGTCTTTGGTGCTCCATCATTGGGGTTTTCTGTGGCGAGAACCACTCCCATTGCTTCCAAAGTTTCCACGGGTATTCACCATCTGTCGATTTGCTCTAGGTTTAGAGATGAGAGGGAAACAAGAATAGACAAGTAGTATGGAACTTATGCGGGGCGAAAGGTGTAGCCTTAAGGTCCAACTTTATTATTAGTAACTTGGTATGGCTGCTTACAATGCCTAAGGGCCTTGCAACACATCTTGCACACTCGACAAACAAAGCAAATCCAAATCGAACTAACTCGAGTCTAACGCCTAAAGGGTGACTCTTTATTCTATGTGTGACTCGGCGAAGGAGTCTCACTATAGAACCTATGCTCACTCATCGAAAACCTCCACGGCACAGTGCGGGTGCTGTGGCATAAGCGCCGAAACGATCGCCATGTCCAGCAAGCTGTGTCCTCTATGGTAGTCGAAGAAGCGGTGTCCTCATCGAGATCGACTCCTCTGGATCTGGCTCGTGTAGCTCAAATCGCTGCAGAGTGCAGTCCGCATAAGGTCATCTCCAACTCGTCAATCCTTCGTAGAAGGTGTGCCACATACTCTTGAGCTTCCCGCCATCTGTTCTTCTCTGTCGTGATTTCCTTGCGGGCCTTCTGTAGCTCCTTGCTTGTATTATCCAGTACATCTTCCTGGACGACGACAAATCGTGACAAGCGTGGTAACCGTGGCATCCTCATCCTGAATCGCCGGGTCAAGAAGGTTATCGCTGCGCGGATGGTAACGGAACACCGTACTCTCAATTCTCTGGCGTGAATACGGGTAATGTGCCGCATTGCTCGTCGTGATACTTCTTGGATACCCATCTGCATCGTAGATCTCCTGGCAAAGGTCTGGTGTATCGGGCGATTGCCTGGGCCCTTTTTCCTAGCAGGTACCTCAATCCTCACGTCACAAGCCTTGATCAATCCCGCTTGTCTGATCACTTCCACTTGGTATTGGGGCTTCTCAAAATCTCCGAGAGTCTGTAGCATATGCCAAAGTTCTGCAGCGTGACCAACTCCCAGATCAACGTAGTTGAACTCTCCCTCCATCTGTCACAAGAGCGCTTACGTAAGAACTCGAAATTTTCAAATCGTGACAAGGTAAGGAAAGATTCAGCAAGAGACAAGAAAAGAGAGAAGGGGATAAGTCGAGATGTCATTTCTTGTCTTGACAAACTTTTAGCTTTAGAAAATAGGTTTTATCCTCACTACGACCATTCTAGCAAGGGTTGAGCCTACGGTCAAGTATGGCTCTGATACCACCTCTGTCGGGACCCCGAATTTGCAAATCCGGACCCTCTGTGTATTCAGCACTAGTCCAGGAACGCGCTAGTGCACACAGTCTTAACATCGGTAAATATCACAATCATACCATTCGATGTTATCAAGTACTTTATTTAAATAACCAAACTGGTTACTCGACCTTATGGCCAAGTTACAAATATATGCCTCGCAAGGCAAAACTTATTAAAAGAGAGATAATAGCAGCGGAAAATCAAATAACTTCGTGGCGCCATCCAGTATACCACAGGCAACTGACTGGGCTCGCTTCCCTAAGTAGACGGATCCTCTTGGAATTCCTCCTCCGAAGCTGGCGTAGTCTCCTCTTCAACTGGTGTTGTGTTGAGGCAAGGGTGAGTACTTGGTACTCAGCAAGTCATGCACAGAATGCAGGCTAATATACTATATGCATGGCTTGGTACAAAGGAATAGCTCAAGGTATATTTGCAGTAAACAGCTTTTGACAAGTAATATAAGTAGATTCGAAAGCAGTAGAAATAAGTAAAGCGTAAATAACTTTTCAAGAAGTTTAATAAACATTTTTCCCCATCCTAAACCACATTTCCATCATCTTCATTATTAAACCAAACCAACCTTTCAAATCCAAGTTATTTTCAGAAAGTCTAACCCTATTGTAATCCCGAGCATTGTCGATGCAGTGGACTCGGCTATTTAAATAGATTCTAAACTCTGCAGAGGTTATGCACTTTACCCACAAGATACAGTCAAACACCACAAAGGCGAGTTCAGTAACAAAGTCTTTCGGAAACCTCTAACAATACAAGTGGTCCTCCCGGTTGTGCGCACTAACCCTTCCCTTCGCTAAGGCGAAGTCTAGGCCAATCAACCGTTAGATGGGTACTGGCCTCGGCCGATGACGCTCCCCGCATACAACTTACACAAAGGGTGTAGTTGACCTCCCGAGGTCCCACAGTGCGTTATTAGCAACTTAGTCAACTAGGTCCGTCCCATTACAGACATGTGGTTGCACGTTAGACCCAGTTCAAAGGCTTGCAAGGTTAAGTCCTTAGGGTGACCAGGGCAAGACTACCCGAAGAACCAAATCAACATTCCCAACGCCACAACTGGCCCACCTGATTACTCTTGCCACATGCCCCGATCGAAAACTGTTTATCAAACCCCAGTTGATTACCATGCACCACGTGCCATCAACATCACATGATACTTTTCCAAAACAGGTTCAATATATCATTAAGTCAATAATAACATTTGATTGTCCAAAACCATGTCATGAGCACGTAGCAGGTCTAAGCAGTATACTACAACGGTCTAGAACCCATGTTGGCAATCTAATAATGTCCAACTAGTAATCCACAACTAGGGTGACAAGGGTCATGGCACATACTTAAATAATCAAGGTGTCATACAGCAAATTGGTACTTATCTAACCCCCATGTTTAAACAAAGTATTTTTCTAATTGAACTAGCATGCAATAGTTTAAATCAAAATAGATTTCGAAATAGGATCAACATGGTCAAAGCACAACTTGCCTTCAAAAAGTACTTGCTCTTGGTCTTGAGTTGGATCCTGAGTCACTACTTCTCCTTCGAATCCTTCCGGCACTTCAACGTCTACTCGTAAAGCGTGCAAATAGCAAATACACGAATAAACAATAGGCAAAAAGTGTCCAAACATCCAAATAAAATCCATAAACAGAGAGAACATAATTTTATGAGTTTATAGAAACTGTAATAGTCAAATTTGGATTTAAAACTCAAAATTTATTATTATTTAAAGTTTAAATAATCAATTAAATAATTTTATAGAGACAAACTTTAGTCCAAAAATTAAATAAAATTTATATTTAAGTAGATCTTAATTTTATACAAATTTAGAAATTTGAATCACTCAAATCGGAGTTGAAACGCATAAAAGTTATAAGCGTTTGAAGTTTGAAACAAAATCGAAATCATTATTTCGAATTAATAAATCATTTTCTTTTAGGAAATTAATTATTGCGTCGGCATGGACACGTGGCAGCCTCTGATTGGTTGGCTGGACGCCAGCCGGTCCATGGACTTGGTCCACGCTTTCGGCTCGGGTCTACAGTGGACTCGGTCCACGACTTCACGTGTCGCCGACATGTGGGCCCACTCGGGTAGCGTCATCGGCGGCGTCGGCGGGGACTCGACCACGGTGGCGACATGTGGGACCCATTGTGACGTCATGGGTGGCGTCGGCGCTTGGCTGGATTAGCCAGCGACATGCGGCCCTCGACACGCGGGCAGCGTGTCGGCGTCCACACGCACGCGTGGGCGGATTGGCCGACCGCGGCAGTCGAGCTTCCGACACGTGGCGCAATCCCGGCCGTTGATTTGAAATTCAGCGGTCGCGATTAGATCCAGGGTTAACGCCAGCGTTGAATCTACTCGATGATCGTGGGCGTTCGATCTAGATCGGACGGTCGGATCTAATCCTATAATAATCACTACTACGACGCGTGGCGATTGTGAACCGTTGGATCTTGATCCAGCGGTCCAGATCTAACGGGTTTGGAACACGTGAACTCACCTCAACCGCACGATCAAGATCGGATCGCCCACGAGCTCGCGAGGGTGATGGCGACGCGGTGCAGCGGCCACCGGAGACGAGAACGACGACGAGCCCGATGGCGTTTGGGGTTGCTCCGTATGATGAGTCCTCCCTTCGGTGCGTCTCGCCACGGGGATTCCGGATCTGGGCTCCTTCTGGCGGAAGACGACGGACGGCGGCGGAATCGAGCAAAAGCGGCGGAGTGGCGCTCAACTTCTGGGCGAGCTCGCACGGCAAGCGGCGGCTCGAGCGAGATGGCTCGGGAACGGTGCGCAAGGGTGAGGGCAACCTCGGGCGTGACCGGGCTTTAAATAGCCTCGGCGTCCGTGCGAGACGGAAACCTAATTCTACGGCGGCGGCGGCGCGGCGGCGAGTCCGGCCGGACTCGGCGGAGACGATGACGCTTTCGGCCGTCACGTGGCACGATCAACGGCCACGATCACACGGGCGCGATCGGATCCGGGCCGGATACGGCTCGAACCGGTACGGGCGGATCTCAGCCGTTGGATCTTGATCCATCGGTTGGGATTGATTAGGGTTTTGAGCTGGTTTGATCGAGTCAACTGGCTCGGGTCGGACTCGAGTCCGACTCGGGTTCCGACTCGGTCGGATGAACAGTACTCGACCCGAGTTGGATTTCCAGCGATTTAATATTTAAAATAATTCCCAGTAATTCATTTAATTCATTAAAAATAGCAAATGACTCAGAAAAATTCCAGAAAAATTCCAGAAAAATTCTGGAAAATATTTTGGATCATTTTGGACTCAAATAAAATATTTCCAACAAAATTTTATTTGCAAAATTAAATTCTTTAATTATTTCAAAATGGAATAAATTCAAATAAATTCCAAATAAATCCAAATAAATTCCAGAAAATTCCAAAAATCCACCAAAGTGCCAAATCACACATGAATTTAAGAGAAGCAAAATTTTGGGGTGTTACAAGCATGAATATGATGAATGGTGATGGGAAGGTCATGATGGGAGATTAGATTGAAGTTAATAGAGGGAATCTAAAGTTGAATTTAGAGTTGGAACCATGTTTTCCAAGAATGAGGTCTTATCCTGTGGTGCTAAAGGAAAGTCTAGTCTGAGTTATGTCAGACTGATTCTTAAGATAGTGGTATGATATGTTGGATATGGAAATGTGGCATATCAATTAATTCGATTGAGCCCTTTAGTGGGTGAAATTGAGGATTACGGTTGAGAAATGCTTGTGAGAAGACGCATTTAGTCTGAGCTAAGTGAAATCACGTTTGTCAATAGTTGGATTTGGAGAGTTGGTTAATCATTTTCTTCTACTTGAGTTTTTGCGTGGATGTTTTGAGTTTGCAAAGAAGCTTAAGTCCCTTGTGGACATTGTTTTTGGTGTTCATCGAATTCAAGGTCGAATTCCGTTAAGGGGGGGGGGAATTTATATTACAACAGGTAACCGGAGTACTTTATTTTCGCAACTTTGGTCAAGGTCAAATCTTAATTATACGGAGTATTATGACTCCAGGATTGACGATTTGTTTATCTAAGAAAGTTTGTAAGCGTAAAATTTGTCAGATTAACTTTTGAGTTTCGGTTGTGGCCCTGGCAACTTTGCTTTCTTTATTTCAATTGCATAATTAGCTAGGTGGTTGTTTCTAGCATGATACAATTTGTTTATACATTAGCATCATTGCTTTTAGTAGAAATGCTATTGTAACATCGTTTACCCTTATTCGAAGTTTCAGAGTTTTCTCGTCAAGGAAGTCGGTGGACCACCTGTTGTTCTACGGGATAGTCAATCTGAGTCTCGTGTGGGAGAGATAGAAATAGATATCCCATCCATCTAATCTCCCACCCATCCACCTAACCACCTAACCCCTTTTCTTTTCCTTCCCCCAAAACCGATTGGAGCAACCAGCCACTTCCCTCACCTCGTGTTCTCCTCCCCCATTTGTGCAACGCAGCATCAGCAAGAGCCTTTGGGGCCTCCTCCTCATCCACTCCAAGCTCCTTCCCCCTCCAATGGAGCTCCCCTTGGTGCCCTCCTCCTCAAGCAGGCGCCCTGCTCCTCCTCCTCCTTCAGCCGGCAGGCAGTTGCTGCTGCAGCAGCGTCCTCTCCCCTTCCTCCCTCTTTCTCCTAGAAGGTAAGCTTTGGAACTTGTTTTCCCTACTCTAATGAAGGTCTTGGATGGTTGGATGGGTCCTAAAGTTCCTAGATCTAAGAATTTAGGAGGGAAACTAGTTGTAAATATGAGGGAAACCTGTACTATTTTTTCGAGCAGATTTCACTCCTGTGTTTGCGCTTCCATTCGAGGGACCTAGACTCGTTTCCTGCTTATCCGGACGTTGCGAAAGTTGTAGGCAATCGAATTATCTTTCATTGAAGACCAAAATGACTAGGTTTCATTAAGCCAATTGAAAGTTATGCCATTTTTAGTGTTGACTGTCCAGATTGTGTCTTCGATTGTACGTGAAATGTTCAACTGAGGTTTTGAGCTAACTACAAGCCGGATGGGACTTTCCATTTGCCTAGAGAAATGTAGGAAATTTTCTGTAAATTTATAAAATGTATTTTTTTTCTTGATTTTGATATAGGAATCAAAAGTTATAGCTTGTTGAAGTCACTGTCCAGAATGCTGATTTCTGTTGTACAATTCATAGTTCAATTTGAGGACTTTAAATTCAGATTTTGACCAAATGGCTGTGGGGTAATTGTATCCCATCCTCTTGTACTCATTTAGAGTCCAAGAACAAGAATTTTTCTTGAACCATTAAAAAGTTATGCAAATTTTACCTTATCCTGTTCGAATTGAGACTATTAGTAGATTCGATTTTGTGCTGTGATTTAGAGTAAGTTGGAGGCCGAATTGGAATTTAAAATTGCCTAGAGATAGATAGAAAATTCTTAGTAGATGTTCAACATGTCTTTGTTTGCTCAATTTGAAGTTGTATAGCAATAGTTATGCAATGACGAAGTAGGCTATCCAAACCAGTTTTGTTGGAAAATTTAGAGTTTTGGGGAAAACTTGATTCAGGGAGTAAAAGTGTTGTTTGTGGTTGTGCTTATGACACTACGGAAAGTCATGACATTATAAAATATGAAATTGGAGATTAAAACTTTATGGTATGAGGTTTAATCGCGTTTTTGGGCCTTTTCGGAAGTTTAGGCCTAGCGGTAGCTAGTTGGGCCTTAGGGGGATGAATTGGGCCGTCGGTGGGGGTTTCTTTGGGCCCATGAGGGGAGGAAAACCAGCAAGGGGGCGCCTCCACCTCTCCCCATGCGCCCCACTCCCCTCTCCCTCAACCCTAGCCGCCACCCACTCCCTCTCCCTCTCCCATGCGCCTCCACCTCCACTCCATAGCCGGCCCTAGGTGAGATCCACACCCATCCCTCGCTGCCACGGTGTCCCCTCCGTTGATCTCCACGTTGTGAAGTCTTGCGACCGAGAGGATCCGAAGATTGGAGGCAGTTCGCGGCCGGGAGAGGAGTTTTCGACGTTCGTCGTTCGTCGGGTGAAGGTATGGCTATGGGTGATCCTTAGGGATGGACTAGGTGCTGTGCTAGGGGATGTTTTGATGCTTGTAGATTGAGAGGTGGTGCTGTGATTGGGTAGATTGGATGAAAACTAGAGATTACATAGTTCTCTGTTTCAGGCAGATTGGGCAAACGACCTAGGGTTTGAGTTTTCCCAATTTTAGATTAGGAATTTGGTCGTCCGCCTGTTGAAGAAGTTGTAGGTAATTGAATTACCTTTAATTCGACACCAAGAACGTCCAATTCCGCCCAGCCGTTTGAAAGGTATGGCTGTTTTACCGAACGTGTGAAAGGACCGAAGATGTCACCTAGAGGGGGGGTGAATAGGCGGATTAAAAAATCGCAGCGGAATAAAAACTGGCTGAGCAGGTCAATCCGGAGTCTCCGGGTATTTTATCCGGATACTCCGGGTTGGCTGGCTCGGGAGCACAACTAAACTAACTCTAACTAGCACAAGATATGACAATAAAAGGATAGCACAAGCAATCTAGAACAAGAGCTAGTATGGATTTGAATTAAAGCTAAGCAACAAGCTAGATCTAAGCTTTACGAAGACAAATCCACACAAGCTAAGCTAGTGAGTAAAAGAGAAAGTGAGAGACACGATTTTTCACCGAAGTTCGGATTCTTGAAGGGAATCCTACGTCTCCGTTGAGGTGGCTCGGTCGCACTTGAGCCGGGGTCTCTTTCAACCCGCTTTCCTCCCGGTGTTGCACAAATGCACTCGCCGGCTTCACTTCTTGTCTCTTTCCTTTCGGAGGCGAGACTCGCCTTCACAAACGACCGGGGCGCACCACAAGCGTCGGTCGCTCCCAGTGACTCCTAGCCGTCTAGGAGACCTTCAACCTCCAAGAGTAACAACACCACGAAGAATCGCTTGGAGGATGAACTAGTGCTCAAGGACTAGAAATGAATGCACTTAGCACTTCTCTTCTTCCTCACCACACCAAAAGGATCAAACAACAAATCTAATGGTGGGAGCAAGTATGAGCTCTATTGAATGCTTGGAAGAGGTTAGGAATGGCTTGAATGCTACTATGAATGAGCTCAATAGTGATTCTAGCCGTTGGAGGGGAGTGGTGGCTTTAAATACCCTTTTTGAAAACTAGCCGTTTGTCCCCTTTTTAAACTGTCCGGAGACTCCGCACAATTAACCCGGATACTTCGGATGGTCCGGACTCTCCGGACAAAATGTCATGACACTCCGGACTCTCTGGAATTCGAATTTTGGCCGAAGGAGTTAACCCGGAGACTCCGGACAAAATGTCCGGATACTCCGGACTGAGTTCGGATACTCCGGACTAAATGTCCGGACTCTCCGAGTTAGATGGCTCAGTTGGAATTCCTATTTTTGGAAAATGCAAGTAATTGAGTGCTAGTTTGTATGCACGTTTTGACCTTGAGCACATGCACATCCTAAAAACAATTTTCCGTAGTATCCTCTTAATAGTACGGCTATCCTTAAGACTCAAATCAAAATATAAATTACAAGTCTTAGTCTTGATGTCGTTTTCTTGAATTTTAAAGTACGTAGGAGCGTCCAATCCCATTCCGAGCTTGATATGATCTCAAGATCTGCATTATTCTTGTTTGAAATGTTAGATCTCTTTAATTGTGTCATCATTAGTCACCAAAACAAAATGAGGGGCCTAGATGCACTTTCGATCTCCCCCTTTTCGGTGAATTGATGACAACACAATTAAAAGCAATGGAATATAATATGAAATTGACTTAGCATATCGAAATAAAAGGTGGAGCTCCCCCTAAATGTGTGCATTAGAAGAAGAATTGAGAGGAATCAAATGCACATATTTAACGAGAAATACCCAAGAGCTCCCCCTAAAACATTGCATCCGAGAGAATTCATCACAAATAACTGAAAGTGAACCATGCATAAGATAAACACAATGTCATAACATGGATAACAGAGATAACAGAGTTCACGACAACACATCAAGCAACGAAAAACAAGTTCACAAACGACAAGATAACGAAAACGAGAGTCCACCACCTAAACCAAGACAACTAAACAACGACACTAAAGATATCACTCCCCCTTTGGCATCAAGACACCAAAAGGAGGAGGACACGGGAAATCACTCGTCGCCTTTCATCGCCGTCACGCAGTAGATCTGCGAGCCCTCGCTGCCAGGGTCATCTCCAGGAGTAGGCTGAGCAGAGGAGGTGATGCCGAAGAGCTGATCAGCAGAAGTAGCATCACTACTCTCCTCAGAGGATCCGGAGGAGTTACTGGGAGAGACTGCCTCACCAAGGTGGCGACGGATGCTTCAAATGCCCTGATCATTCTTCTTGATCTGCTGGCTCATCACCTTCTGCTTGGTGGAGATGTTGCGGCAGAGGCAGAAGATGTGCTTCAACATCTTCTGAAGAGTGCTGCTCGGGATCTCGGTCTGCTCAGAAGGAACGGCAGGAGGCACAGCAGGAGCAGACGTAGAACTCGAAGGGTGACCCCGGCGAGTCGTAGTAGCAGGACCAGGGGCTGCTGGAGCAGCAGGAGCAGTCGGAGGTCGGACCTTGTAAGAAAGATGCTCCTCATCCCTAACATACTTCAGACCACTGACATGAGTGATCAATGCCATCACAAAAGGAGCGTAGCTGCAACTGGCCATATTGCTCTGCGCATTCTGCCTCATTGTCTCCCACATGAAGTCGACAATGTCAAAGGTGTAGGTGCGCTCGACAAGATGGTACAGCAGGTTCCTTCCATAGGAACTGATGGCAGAAGCATCTCCCTCCTTGGGCCAAAGAGTGACCCTGAGCACCCTTTTGAGCACGGCAGGCACATCCTTCAGACCCTTGATGGTCCCCACAGTGAAGCTCTTGGAGGTGTCATACAGTTCCTCGATCTGCTCAGGAGTCATGACCTTCTTTGCATGAAGCTTCGGGCTGTCATTGTACTGAAGGTTTAGCACTCTAGCAAACCTCTTCTTGTTGGCCGTGTACCAGACTCTGTCAGTCATCCACCAAATAGCTTCCTCGTTCTTGTCAAAGTACAGGGTGGCAAAGAACTGCATGATCACTTCGTTGTTCCAATCAAACTTGAAGGACATGATGTTCTTGATCTGATGCAGCTCACAAATCTCAAGAATCTGAGCAAACACTGGATTATCAGCAGCTGCCATGTACTCCCAGTCAATGGTCTTCATCCGGACCACTGGGTGCTCAAGCGGGTAGAGGACCGTCTCATAGTAATCAGACTGGAATCTATTCCAGAAGCGTTGGTCCACGTAGTCGTCTTGATGGAACGCAAGTGGATCCTTCTTCCTGTGCTCAACAATAGCCTTGCCCTTGCCAGAGCCCGTCCTGTAGTTAATCACTCTCATCGGGTTGACTGACATAGGATAGTTCCACACGGGCCTGGCTTTGGCCAAGGGACCAATGAAGTGACCTGAAGCACGGAAATCTCTTCTCTTCTGATCCCTCAGAGTGGCATGCTCATCAGCAGGATGCACATCTGGATCAGGCTGGGGCTGAGCGTGAGGCTGAGCTTGAGGCTACGGACCAGTCGGAGGACCAATCCTCAGCGCACCCCTTCCCCTAGAGGCGGGCTGCTTCACCACAGCGTGTCTCTGCCTCTTGGGCGCCGGAGCAGCAGACGGGGAGCTGGAATGGGTGTTCGATGAAGGAGAGTCCCGAGGAGGATCACTACCACCCGAAGTCCCCTGAGAAGGATCCATCTGACCAGACAAAGTGAGAGAAAAGGATAAGCCGCGAAGCGACTCGAAAAACAAAGGGTAAAGCATTCTGGCCGAGGCACCCAACCCGGAGAGTCCAGACAAAATGTCCGGATACTCCAGATTGCATCCGGAGACTCCGGACAAATTGTCCGGATACTCCGGACCAAAAGTCCGGATACTCCAGATGCGCCAGAAATCGCGCACGGGCGAGCCAAAATTGGGGAATCATATCACCGCAACAACTCGAAATGAATCTAGATTGCCTCAAGAATGAATGAGAGAGTACTAGGGCACAATCTAGCAAAAGATTTCGCGGGATTAGGGCACGAAATTGGAACTCACCTCAAAGGATTTGAAAACGAAGAACACGGGCGAGTAAGGACCAAGGATCTCCGATCTTGAGGGCAACGACGAGTCAAGCCGCACCCTAGAAGAGATAAAGCACGGGAAGAGGCCCTAAGAACCGAGTGGTTGGATCCAATCCCGGAAGGAAAGGTTAGGGCACCAAGATTCTTACCAAGATCTCCAATCCGAGGAAGAGGAAGGGTCCAATGTCCTTTGGAGATGAAGAAGAGGGTGAGAACACGCCCTAGTCTTGAGAGGAGCACGGGAGAGGAAGAGGCGCACGGTGGGAATGAGGAAAGAAAGGAAACCGCGCGGGATTTTTGGAGTTTAACCTACCGCCCCAACCCGGAGATTCCGGACATTTAGTCCGGATACTCCGGCCCAACCCGGAGAGTCTGAACAATTAGTCCGGATACTCCGGGTGAACCGGAGACTCCGGATTAAATACCAGATACTCCGGGTTACCCAGCTCGGTTAGGAAAGAAAGATTTCGCACGAAGATTCAAGGAATTTGGCGGAGCGAGAGGGAGAAAGAGACCCTATGATGTCAGCTTGATATATGACCAGCGAACAATGAAGCAAACAAGCCATGGTCACATAGCAATGACAAGATCAGAGGATCAAGAGCCAAAAACATAGGATAAATTCAAAGAAAAAGATGAATAAAATTTTGAAATTCATTTTTCATTCAACAAACAATATGTGAGCACTTATCAAGCCACGTTACGAGAATCTAAAATATTTAGACCACTTCTCAATTCACAGAACCTTTTCTCGTCAAGGGGCTTGGTAAATATATCGGCTAATTGATCATTTGTGCTCACATGTTGGATATCAATTTCACCTTTGGTTGCGTGATCTCTTAGGAAATGATGGCAAATATCTATGTGTTTTGTACGGGAGTGTTGGACAGGATTGTTGGCAATTTTTATGGAACTCTCATTGTCACACAGTAGTGGAACACTCTTGTAGGATAGGCCATAATCACTCAAGGTTTGTCTCATCCAAAGTAATTGGGCACAACAACTCCCGGCGGCTATGTATTCGGCCGTGATGGATAGGGCTATGTAATTTTGTTTCTTGGAAGACCACGAGACTAGAGACCTACCCAAGAATTGGCAAGTCCCGAGGTACTCTTCCTATCCACTTTACAATGGCATAATCCGCATCGGAATAGCCAACTAATTCAAAGGAAGATCCTTTCGGATACCAAAGTCCAAAATGAGGAGTGTGCACTAAGTATCTTAAGATTCTCTTAACGGCCACCATGTGGCATTCTTTTGGAGCGGCTTGAAAACGTGCACACATACAAACACTAAGCATGATATCGGGCCTAGATGCACAAAGATAAAGGAGAGAACCGATCATCGAACGATATACCTTTTGGATGACCGGTTTACCTTCTTTGTCGAGGTCTAGATGCCCGTTGGCCTGCATAGGCGTCTTTATAGGCTTGGCGTCCTCCATTCCGAACTTCTTGAGCATGTCCTTGATGTACTTGGTTTGGCAAATAAAGGTTCTTTCCTTGAGTTGTTTAACTTGAAATCCGAGGAAGAACTTCAACCCTCCCATCATGGACATCTCGAATCTTTTAGTCATGATTTTGCTAAACTCTTTACACAAATGTTCATTAGTAGATCCAAATATAATGTCGTCGACATACACTTGGCATACAAATAAATCATTATCAATATGCTTAGTAAAGAGAGTAGGGTTGGCCTTTCCGACTACAAAACCTTGTTCTAGAAGAAAATCTCGTAGACATTCGAACCATGCCCTTGGTGCTTGCTTAAGTCCATAAAGTGCCTTGTGAAGGTAGTAGACGTGGTCCGGATGTCTTGGATCTTCAAACCTGGGTGGTTGCTCGACATAGACCATGTCGGAGAGTGGTCCATTTAGGAAGGCGCTTTTCACGTCCATTTGGTACAACTTAAAATCATGGTGAGTAGCAAAGGCAAGTAATATTCTAATAGTTTCAAGCCTAGCTACTGGAGCATATGTTTCATCGAAATCCAAACCTTCGATTTGAGTGTACCCTTGAGCAACCAATCGAGCTTTGTTCCTTGTCACGATTCCATTCTCGTCTTGCTTGTTCCGGAAGACCCATTTTGTGCCGATCATGTTTTGATTTGGTCTTTCGACAAGCTCCCAGACTTGGTTTCTCTTGAAGTTGTTGAGCTCCTCTTGCATGGCCATCACCCAATCCGGATCATCAAGTGCTTCTTCTACCTTAAGAGGCTCAAGAGAAGACACAAACGAGTAAAATTCACAAAAATTTGTAACTCGAGATCTTGTAGATACTCCTTTATGAATGTCTCCGAGTATATTGTCGACCGGATGATCTCGTTGAATACTTTGATGAACTCTTGGGTGAGGAACAATTGAATTTGGAGCTTGGATGGGTTCTTCATCTTGGGACGCATTCGAACTGTCTTGAGCTTGCTTGGACGAGGAGGGAACGTCACCTGAGCCATTCCCATCCGGAGACTCCGGTATTGGACCCGGAGACTCCGGACCAGTCCGGGCACTCCGGGTTTCAGTTCGGAGACTCCGGGTTGGGGTGGTCGGGTGAGTTTCCAGATTTTGAGGTCTTACCTCCCCAATTGCCAATTTCTTGATAGCTTCACACGGTGGTTCTTCCCTGTCAATCACGGCACGATCAACTTGTTCTACTTGAGAACCGTTAGTCTCATCAAAAGTTACGTCACGCGAGATTTCAACCACACTGGTGGTATTGTTGAAAACTCGGTACGCATAAGCATTAGTCCCATAACCAAGTAAGAAACCTTCATCTACTTTCGGAGCAAATTTAGAAGACTTAGCTCTTTTGTTAAGGATATAGCATTTACTCCCGAAGACTCGAAAGTAGGAGACATTGGGTTTCTTGCAGGTGAGCAACTCGTACGCCGTCTTCTTCAAGATCTTGTGGAGGTAGAGGCGGTTGGTGCTGTGGCATGCGGTATTGATGGCTTCCGCCCAAAAGCTGTCAGAAACCATGTACTCGTCAAGCATCGTCCGCGCCATCTTAATGAGGGTTTGATTCTTCCTCTCGGCCACCCCATTTTGTTGAGGAGAATAGGGAGCAAAGAATTCGTGCTTGATTCCTTCTTCATCGAGAAACTCCTCCACACCAATGTTCTTGAACTCGGTACCATTGTCACTCCGAATTCTCTTGATCTTCACTTCAAACTCGTTTTGAGCTCTTCTCATGAACTTCTTCAATGTCACTTGGACTTCTCCCTTGTCATGCAAGAAAAATACCCAAGTGAAACGAGAAAAATCATCTACAATTACTAGACCATACTTACTTCCCCCGATGCTTATGTAGGCGACCGGACCGAAAATATCCATATGAAGCATTTCCAACGGTCTTGAGGTCATCATTACATTCTTGGCGGGGTGGGAGGCACCAACTTGCTTGCCCGCTTGACAAGCGCTGCAAACCCTATCTTTCTCAAAGACAACATTGGTTAGTCCAAGGATATGGTTGCCTTTAATGAGTTTGTGAAGGTTCCTCATACCGACATGGGCTAACCGGCGATGCCAAAGCCAACCCATGCTAGATTTAGCCATTAAACACGTTTCAAGATTAAGTCTATCCGTATTGAAGTCTACGAGATAGAGCTTACCCTTCAAACGCCCTTTAAAGGATATTGAACCATCAAGCCTCTTAATGACTTCCATACCCTTTTCATTAAACAAACAATTGTAGCCTGCTTCACACAATTGTGCAACGGACAACAAATTGTAGCTTAATGATTCGACAAGTAAAACATTACTTAAATGGAAATCATTTGAGATAGAGATTTTACCCAAACCAATTACTTCTCCTTTTCC
Organism: Rhipidocladum racemiflorum; assembly: GCA_036346355.1. Taxonomy (NCBI): domain Eukaryota; kingdom Viridiplantae; phylum Streptophyta; class Magnoliopsida; order Poales; family Poaceae; genus Rhipidocladum; species Rhipidocladum racemiflorum. Next base: position 52,534,681 of record CM070580.1, read on the forward strand.
ATTGTCTCCAAAGACAATACTTTCGCTATTTGATCCATTCACATCCAAATGCGCAAACATTGCCTTTTCTCCGGTCATGTGATGCGTGCATCCGCTATCCAAAATCCAACTTGTTCCACCGAAGACATAGGCCTACAAAAGGACATTTAGTTTTTGCTCTTTGGTACCCAAACTTGGTTAGGTTCGTGCACGTTAGTAACTGTAACATCCCAAAATTTTGCTTTTCCTAAATTCATGTGTGATTTGGCACTTTGGTGAATTTTTGGAATTTTCTGGAATTTATTTGGATTTATTTGGAATTTATTTGAATTTATTCCATTTTGAAATAATTAAAGAATTTAACTTTGCAAATAAAATTTTGTTGGAAATATTTTATTTGAGTCCAAAATGTTCCAAAATATTTTAATTTTTCGAATTTTTCTCGAGTCTTTTGCTATTTTTAATGAATTAAATAAATTCTCGGAGATTATTTTAATTATTAAATCGCTGGAAAATCGAATTGGGTCAAGTATCTTGTTCATCCGATCAGCCCGAGTCGGACTCGAGTCCGAGTCCGACCCGGACCGACCGAAGTCGCTGGCCGAGCCCAACCGTCGGACGCATTCCAAACCTCGTGTGGAACCGCTGGATCAAGATCCAACGGCCCACAAGGTGCCACGTAGCCCACGTCGCGCACCGCACCACTAACCCAAAGAACTCGCTCGATCTTAGCCGTTGGATCGAGATCCAACGCATCGAGATTCACTCGGACCGACCAGCCGTGTCCGACCGAACCCGTTCGCGCATGATCGTGGCCGCCGATCGCGCCACGTGGACGACGGCGATTCATCGTCTCCATCCGAAGTCGCGGTCGACTCCGCCGCGTAGATCTAGGGGTTCCGCCGGCACTAACGCCGAGGCTATTTAAAGCCCGAGTCACGCCCCGAGGTCGGCCCTGACTTTGCGCACCCATAGCCCCTACTCACCAAGGCAGAGCCACTGTCGTTTAGCCGCGATAGATCGCCGTAGTTGCGCACCGCTCCGCCACGGTTTTTGCTTCATTCCGCCATCAACCGCTGTCCCCAGCCGCCGTTGAGCCCAGATCTAGAACCCCCAAACCGAGACGCACCTGTGGAGCCAACTCACCTCGCCGGAGTCCCTCGGAAACGTCGCGCGGGGAGTTGTCATCTTCATCCCCGGTACCCTAGCCTCGCCGCGCCATCGCCGGACCTCGCGAGCTCTATCAACCGTTCGATCTTCATCCGACGCACGAGGTGAGGCCATGTAGCCCGTTACTGTTTCAACTCCGGATTCTTTGGTAGCCGTTAGATCTTGATCCTAGGGCTGAGATTGAGCCACGTAGGAGCCGTAGGGCAGATTAGATGCGTTTGGAGCCATCCGATCCAAATCGAACGGCTCGGATCGAGCCACGTGTGCCACCGCACCGCGTCGCGTGGCGTGGCGATGTCTCGACATCACGGGCCCCACATGTCGGCCAGCCAAACCACACCATGACGCCACACCGACGCCATGGCGGGCCCACTGCGGGCCGCCACCCGGCCGTGTAGTGACGTCAGCGATGACGTCACCGATGGCTCCCACCCGTCGGCAAGACTGTGGCCGAGCCGTGGCCGACGCCAAGAATGACGTCACCCGAGGGGGGCCACCTGTCAGCGACACGTGGAGCCGTGGACCGAGTCCACGGTGGACCAAGCCAAGCCGTGGGCTGAGCCCATGAGCCGGCTGACGTCAGCCGCCCAATCAGAGGCTGCCACGTGTCACTGCTGACGCAATAAATAATTTCTGAAAAAGAAAATGATTTAATAATTCGGTTTAATAATTGATTTGAATTTCAAAACTTCAAACGCTTATAACTTTTGCGTTTCAACTCCGATTTGAACGATTCAAATTTTTGAAAATTCATAAAATTCAGACCTACTCAAATATGAATTTTATTTAATTTTTGGACTAAATTTTTTCTCTGTAATATTATTTAATTGATTATTTAAACTTTAAATAATCATAACTTTTGTGTTTTAACTCCGATTTGAGCGATTCCAGTTCCTAAAAATTCATAAAATTATGTTCTCTCTGTTTATGAACTTTATTTGGATGTTTGGACACTTTTTGCCTACTGTTTATTTATTATTTGCTATTTGCACGCGTTCACAGTAGACGTTGAAGTGCCGGAAGGATTCGAAGGAGAAGTGTTGACCCAGGAGCCAGCTCAGGACCAAGAACAAGTACTTTTTGAAGGCAAGTTGTGCTTTGACCATATTGATCCCATTTTGAAACCTATTTTGATTTAATGTATTGCATGCTAGTTCAAATAGAAAATGCTTTACTTAATTATGGGAAATTAGATAAATGCCAAATTACTGTATGACACCTTGACTATTTAAATATGTGCCATGACCCCCTTGTCACCCTAGTTATGGATTACTAGTTGGACATTACTAAATTGCCAACATGGGTTTGTTGATCGTTGTAGTATATGGCTTAGACCTGCTACGTACTCATGACATGGTTTTGGACAATTAAATGTTAATATTGACTTAATGATATATTGAACCTGTTTTGGGAAGGTATCATGTGATGTTGATGGGACGTGGTGCATGGTAATCAACTGGGATTTGATAAATAGCTTTTGACCGGGGCATGTGGCAAGAATGATCAGGTGGGCCAGTTGTGGCACCGGGAACGTTGGTTTGGTTCTTCGGGTAGTCTTGCCTGGTCACCCTAAGGACTTAACCTTGCAAGCCTTTGAACTGAGTCAATCTTGCAACCACATGTCTCGTAATGGACGGACCTAGTTGATTAAGTTGCTAATAACGCACTGCTGTGGGACCTCGGAGGTCAACTACACCCTTTGTGTAAGTTGTGCGGGGGCGTCTGGGGCTGCGGCCAGTACCCATCTAACAGTTGATTGGCCTAAACTTCGCCTTCGCTAACGGAAGGGTTAGTGTGCAATAACCGGGAGGCTCACTTGTATTGTTAGAAGTTTAGAAAGACTTTGTTACGGAACTCGCCTTTGTGGTGTTTGACTGTATCTTGTGGGTAAAGTGCATAAGCTCTGCCAGTGAAAAATCTATTCGAATAGCCGTGTCCGCGGTATTGGACATCGCTAAGAATTACAAGTCAAGTGTTAGACTTTCATAAAAATAACTTGGACTTGGAAAAAGGGTTTTGGTTTAATGGTTGACATTGCTGGAAATATGGACTAGGATTGGGAAGGGCGTTTATTTAACTCCTGGAAAAGTTATTGATATTATATACATGTCTTTCTTGCTTTGAATCTATTTACTATACATGTTAAATGCTGTTTCATCGCAAATGAACCATGAGCTATTCCTTGTACCAAGCCATGCATGCATTATATTAGTTGCATTCTGCATGACTTGGTCGAGTACCAAGTACTCACCCTTGCCACAATACAACACCAGTTGAAGAGGAGTCTACACCGGCTTTGGAGGAGGAGCTCCAAGAGGAACCGTCTACTTAGGGGCGAGCCCACTGGTTACTGTGGTATACTGGATGGCGCCACGATGTTATCTTATTTTCCGCTGCTATTATTTCTCTCTTAATAAGTCTTTCGCCCTGCGTGGCGTATACTTGTAACTTGACCATAAGGTCGAGCAACCAGTTTGACTATCTAATTAAAGTACTTTATTAGTATCGAGTGATATGATTGTGATATTTACCGATGTTAAGACTATGTGCACTAGCGCGTTCCTGGACTAGTGCTGAATACACAGAGGGTCCGGATTTGCGGATTCGGGTCCCGACAGAGGTGGTATCAGAGCCAGGTTAACTGTAGGCTCACCCATAGATAGAATGGCCGTAGAGAGGTTAAAACCTGTTTTCTAAAGGTTAAAAGTTCGTCAAGATAAGAAAATGACATCTCGATTTATTCCCTTCTCTCTTTTCTTGTCTCTTGCTGAATTTTTCCTTACCTTGTCACGATTTAAAAATTTCGAGTTCTTACGTGAGCACTATTGTGACAGATGGAGGGAAAGTTCAACTACGTCGATCTGGAGGTTGGTCATGCCGCGGAACTTTGGCGTATGCTACAGACTCTCGGAGATTTTGAGAAGCCGCAATACCAAGTGGACGTGATCAGACAAGCAGTATTGATCAAGGCTTGTGACGTGAAGATTGTGGTACCTGCTAGGAAGAAGGGCCAGGCACGCCCGATACAACTGACCTTTGCCAGGAGGTCTACAATGCAGATGGGTATCTAGGAGGTGTCGCGACGAGCAATGCGGCACATTACCCGTATCTACGCCAGAGAATTGGAGAGCACGGTGTTCCGATATCATCCGCGCAGCAATAACCTTCTTGACCCAAAGGCGATTCAGGATGAGAATGCCATGGTTACACAGTTGGCACGACTTGTTCTCGCCCAGGAGGATGTACTCGATGATACAAGCAAGGAGCTACAGAAGGCCCGCAAAGAAATCACGGCAGATAAGAACAAATGGCGGGAAGCTCAAGAGTATGTGTCTCACCTTCTGCAAAGGATTGGAGAGTTAGAGACGGCATTGTACGCACCAGAGCTGGAGCCAGTACTCGAACTACACGAGCCAGACCCGGAGGAGCCGGAGATTGAGGAGGACACTGCTTCTTCAACTACCACAGATGACACAGTTGTTGGACATGGCAATCGTTTCGCGCCTATGCCGCAGCGTCCGTACCCAGGCCGTGGAGGTTTTCTCGATGAGTGAGCGTAGGTTCTATAGTGAGACTCCTCCGTCGAGTCGCGTCATAGAATAAAGAGTCACCCTTTAGGCGTTAGACTCCAGTGTTAGTTCGATTTGGATTTTCATTGCTTGCTGAGTGTGCAGTATGTGTTGCAAGGCCCCTAGGCATTGTAAGCAACCATACCAAGTTACTATTGATTAAAATAATAAAGTTGGACTTTAAGTTACACCTTTCACCTCGCATAAGTTCCATATTACTTATCTATTCCTGTTTCCCTCTCATCTCTGAAACCTCGGAGCAATCGACAGATGGTGAACACCCGCGGAAACCTTGGAGGCAATAGAAGTGGTTCTCGCCCAGCAGAAAACCCCAATGATGGAGCACCAGCACCGCCACTGGACATGCAGAATTTTGGAGCATTTCTTGCTGCTCAGACTCAGTTGATGCATGCTATGATGCAACAGATGCAACACGTCACTGCTCAGGCCACCGCTAATCAAGTCAATCAGGGACAATGCCAGAATACAAGACTGTTAGAGTTTATGAGGACTCATCCACCCACTTTCTCCGGGAATGCTAACCCGTTGGAAGCCGATGACTGGTTAAGGTCAATTGAGAGGAAGCTACACATTGCTCAATGCATAGGAAATGAGAAGGTACTCTACGCTTCTCATCAGTTGGAAGGAACAGCCGCTGAATGGTGGGAGAACTTCTGTGCCACGCAAGAGAACCCTCAGGACATCACTTGGGAAGAGTTCACAGCTGCATTCCGTCAGTATCACGTGCCTGAAGGAATCATGGACCTCAAGAAGGAGGAGTTCAGAGCACTGAAGCAAGGTAATCAGCCAGTGGCCGAATACCTGAACAAGTTCACACAGCTTGCTCGCTACGCACCTGAGGATGTAGCGACAGATAAAGCCAGACAGTCTCGTTTCATGAAGGGACTTAACTCAGGACTACAGGTGGGACTGATCACCCACACCTTTCCAGATTTCCAAGAGTTGGTGAATAATTCGCTTATTCTTGAGGACATGCGCAAGGAACTGGATGAGAACAGGAAGCGCAGGATGCAAGATCGTGGGATCGCGTCGTGAGCGCAGCGTTTGAGGGTTGCGCCAAATCAGTTTTGATTCCAGCCACAGAATGCTACAAGGACACCGTCACGGCACCAAGACCCGTCAATCGAACTATCGGACCCAGCCCGGCCCGTAAACGCCGCTTGAGGCGGTCAACAAGGGGCAGTGAGGCAGCTACAATCGCAACGAGCCGTGACACTTTGCCAACAGCTTGTCCTAAGAAGACCGCAAGAGTGACCCGATTTGCTTCAATGCGGGATCCACACCACCAGACGCCAAAGACAGAGCCACACCCCAGGCGTGGTGAGAGGCCGAGTCAACCATGTCACCGGATGCACCTTTGCAGAATGCTACGACGGACGTAAATCTTGGGTAAGTTACTTGTTAACTCGATTACTGCGGCGATTTTGTTTGATTCTAGAGCTTCGCATTCGTTTGTTTCACAAGGCTTTGCTGCTAAAAATGATTTGGACATTGCAAGACTTAAATGCATGCTTGTAGTTCAAACCCACAGTTACGAACTCCGAACGAAAGTAGGATGTTAGGGTGAGAATACTAATAGATGGGATAGAGTTCCTAGCGAACCTTATTATTTTGGAGACCAGGACCTTAGATGTCAATTTGGGAATGGATTGGTTATCCAAGCACAAGGCCAGTCTTGGATTGTGGATGAGAGGACTATCTCGATTAAGAGCAGTGTGGAAAGAAAGTGGAATTTCAAGCTCTGCCGTTAGAGATGGACAGTTGACAGTTAATTGATACCAAGGCAATCAGCATAGAGGATGTCTCAGTGGTGAATGAGTACCCAGATGTTTTTCCGGAAGATCTACCTGGTATGCCGCCAGACAGGGACATAGAGTTTGTGATAGAGCTTGTACCTGGTACAGCGCCAATAGCAAAGAGACCTTATCGGATGTCCACTGAAGAATTGGTAGAAATGAAGAAGCAACTCGAAGAGTTAATGGAGAAAGGATTTATCAGACCGAGTTCGTCGCCATGGGGAGCGCCAGTTTTGTTTGTCAAGAAGAAGGATGGGAGTTTCAGGATGTGCATTGACTACCGTGCACTCAATGAAGTCACCGTGAAGAATAAGTACCCGCTACCCAGGATCGATGATTTGTTTGACCAGCTGAGAGGAGCCGGAGTTTTCTCCAAGATTGATCTAAGATCGGGATACCATCAGTTGAAGATCCGATCAGAGGATATTCCGAAGACCGCATTCTCGTCAAGATATGGACATTACGAGTTTACTGTTATGTCCTTTGGTCTGATTTAATGCGCCAAAGATATTTCATGAATATGATGAATAAGGTGTTCATGGAGTATTTGGAAAAGTTTGTTGTTGTGTTCATAGATGATATCCTAATCTACTCCAAGACAGAGGATGAACATGCCGAACACTTGAGGCGATTATTAGAAAAGCTGAGGGAATAGCAACTCTTCGCCAAGTTCAGTAAGTGTGATTTTTGGAAGGACAAGGTGGAGTTCCTCGGACATGTAATGACCGCAGAAGGAGTCGCCGTAGATCCAAGCAAGGTAGAAGCTGTGTTACATTGGGAGCAGCCGAAGACTGTGACCCAGATCCGGAGTTTCCTTGGAATGGCAGGTTACTACCGCCGTTTCATTGAAGTCTTTTCGACAATTGCGAAACCTCTTACGCAATTGCTGAAAAAGGAGAAGAAGTTTGCATGGACGCCAGAGTGTGAGAAAGGTTTTCAGGAGCTGAAGAAACGATTGACATCAGCACCGGTGTTAGTTTTACAGGATGTTAATCAGAGCTTTGATATTTATTGTGATGCATCGTGTCAAGGACTTGGATGTGTGTTGATGCAGAATGGAAAGGTCGACGCTTATGCATCAAGACAGTTGAGGCCGCATGAGGAGAATTATCCAACGCATGACTTAGAGCTAGCTGCCGTAGTGCATGCTCTGAAGTTGTGGCGTCACTACTTAATTGGAAACAGATGTGAAGTATACACGGACCATAAGAGTCTTAAGTACATCTTCACCCAATCAGACCTGAACATGAGGCAGAGGAGATGGTTAGAGTTGATCAAGGACTACAATGTTGGAATCCATTACCATCTAGGAAAGGCAAACGTAGTTGCCGATGCTCTGAGTCGGAAAAGCCATACCGTGAGTATGTTGCTGGCCACAAGTCAGGATGAGCTATGTGAGGATTTCCAGAGAATGCAGATTGAAGTCGTACCAGAAGGATTCATGGCAGCATTGGAAGTGAAGCCCACCCTGGAGGATCAGATCCGAGAATGACAGAAGGATGATGACAAGATCCGCAGGATTAAGTCCAACATGGAGGAAGGCAAGGCAGAGGACTTCAAGTTGGATGAGCAAGGCACGTTGTGGATGAAGAATCGTATTTGTGTACCAAACAAGAAGGAGCTGAAGCAGTTGATTTTAGAAGAAGCTCATGACTCAAAAGTATTCCATTCATCCTGGGAGTGCCAAGATGTATCAGGATTTAAAAGAAAGATTCTGGTGGCCGAACATGAAGCGTGAAGTTGCCGAGCATGTTGCATTGTGCGACGTATGCCAGAGAGTCAAGGCAATGCATCAGACCGCGAGGATTGTTGCGGCGGTGAAAATACCTGAGTGGAAGTGGGAGGAAATCGGAATGGATTTCATTATCGGTTTGCCTAAGACTCAAGGAGGTTATGACTCCATATGGGTTATAGTGGATCGCTTGACCAAAGTAGCCCATTTTATCCCCGTGAAGACCACTTAATCGGGGGATAAGTTAGCAGAGTTGTATATGATCTGGATCGTCTGTTTGCACGGAGTGCCAAAGAGGATTGTATCGGACAGAGGTACCCAATTTACCTCAAGGTTCTGGAATAAGTTGCATGAAGCCATGGGAACCTGTTTGAACTTTAGTACAGCCTATCATCCACAGACGGATGGTCAGACTGAAAGAGTCAATCAGATTCTGGAGGATATGTTAAGAGCGTGTGCATTGGCTTGTGCTACCTCTTGGGATAAGAGTTTGCCGTATGCCGAGTTCAGTTACAATAATAGTTACCAGGCTAGTTTGCAGATGTCACCTTTTGAGGTACTGTATGGTCGACCTACGGACGCCATTAAATCGGAATGAGACGGCGAGCGCCGTGTCTTCAGGCTGATATTCTTCAAGAAGGTGAAGAAGCAGATTGCCATGATTAGGGAAAGGTTGAAGATAGCCCAATCACAGCGAGAAAAGTTATGCTGACAATCGTCGCCGGGATTTGAGTTTTGAACCAGAAGACTTTGTATACCTCAGAGTTACGCCTCTCAGGGGAGTTAAGAGGTTCCATGCCAAAGGGAAACTTGCACCCCGTTATGTTGGACCATTTAAGATTTTGAGCCGCAGAGGCGAAGTTGCTTACAATTTGGAGTTACATGATCATTAGCGAGGAGTGCATGACGTGTTCCACGTGTCCCGAGTTGAAGAGGTGTCTCCAGTACACGAGAGCAGACACCACTAGAGTCAATTGAGTTGCAAGAAGATTTGACTTACAAGGAGCACCCCGTGAAGATTCTAGACACAATGGATCGAGAGACGAGGAACAAGTCAACCCGTTTCTGCAGAGTTCAATGGAGCAACCATGCAGAGAGCGAAGCAACTTGGGAGCGCGAAGAGGATTTGAAGAAAGAGTTTCCAAACCTATTCTGTAGTAGGCCCTGAATCTCGGGGACGAGATTCTGTTAAGGGGGGAGGTTTGTAACATCCCAAAATTTTGCTTTTCCTAAATTCATGTGTGATTTGGCACTTTGGTGAATTTTTGGAATTTTCTGGAATTTATTTGGATTTATTTGGAATTTATTTGAATTTATTCCATTTTGAAATAATTAAAGAATTTAACTTTGCAAATAAAATTTTGTTGGAAATATTTTATTTGAGTCCAAAATGTTCCAAAATATTTTCCAGAATTTTTCTGGAATTTTTCTGAGTCTTTTGCTATTTTTAATGAATTAAATAAATTACTGGAGATTATTTTAATTATTAAATCGCTGGAAAATCGAATTGGGTCAAGTACTGTTCATCCGACCGAGCCCGAGTCAGACTCGAGTCCGAGTCCGACCCGGACCCGACCGAGTCGCGGCTGAGCCCAACCGCGTCGGACGCATCTAAACCACGCGGAACCGTTGGATCAAGATCCAACGGCCCACAAGGTGCCACGTAGCCCACGTGCGACCGCACCACTAACCCAAAGAACTCGCTCGATCTTAGCCGTTGGATCGAGATCCAACGGCCGAGATTCACTCGGACCCGACCGAGCCGTGTCCGACCCGAACCCGTTCGCCCGCATGATCGTGGCCGTCGATCGCGCCACGTGGACGACGGCGATTCATCGTCTCCATCTGAGTCGCGGTCAGACTCCGCCGCCGCGTAGATCTAGGGTTCCGCCTCGGGCACGAACGCCGAGGCTATTTAAAGCCCGAGTCACGCCCCGAGGTCGGCCCTGACTTTGCGCACCCATAGCCCCTACTCACCAAGGCAGAGCCACTGTCGTTTAGCCGCGATAGATCGCCGTAGTTGCGCACCGCTCCGCCACGGTTTTTGCTTCATTCCGCCATCAACCGCTGTCCCCAGCCGCCGTTGAGCCCAGATCTAGAACCCCCAAACCGAGACGCACCTGTGGAGCCAACTCACCTCGCCGGAGCCCCTCGGAAACGTCGCGCGGGGAGTTGTCATCTTCATCCCCGGTACCCTAGCCTCGCCGCGCCATCGCCGGACCTCGCGAGCTCTATCAACCGTTCGATCTTCATCCGACGCACGAGGTGAGGCCATGTAGCCCGTTACTGTTTCAACTCCGGATTCTTTGGTAGCCGTTAGATCTTGATCCTAGGGCTGAGATTGAGCCACGTAGGAGCCGTAGGGCAGATTAGATGCGTTTGGAGCCATCCGATCCAAATCGAACGGCTCGGATCGAGCCACGTGTGCCACCGCACGCGTCTTGTGGCGTGAGCGTGGCGCGTGTCTCGGCGACGCGGCCCCACATGTCAGCGGCCCAGCCAAACCACACCATGACGTCACACTGACGTCATGGCGGGCACCCTGCGTCGGCCGCCACCCGGTAGTGTAGTGACGTCGGCCGATGACGTCACCGATGGCTCCCACCCGTCGACTGCAGTGGTCGAGCCCCGACGTCGGCAATGACGTCACCGGGGGCCACATCGGCGACACGTGCGGAGCCGTGGACCGAGTCCACGGTGGACCAAGCCAAGCCGTGGGCTGAGCCCATGAGCCGGCTGACGTCAGCCGCCCAATCAGAGGCTGCCACGTGTCACTGCTGACGCAATAAATAATTTCCGAAAAAGAAAATGATTTAATAATTCGGTTTAATAATTGATTTGAATTTCAAAACTTCAAATGCTTATAACTTTTGCGTTTCAACTCCGATTTGAACGATTCAAATTTCTGAAAATTCATAAAATTCAGACCTACTCAAATATGAATTTTATTTAATTTTTGGACTAAATTTTTTCTCTGTAATATTATTTAATTGATTATATAAACTTTAAATAATCATAACTTTTGTGTTTTAACTCCGATTTGAGCGATTCCAGTTCCTAAAAATTCATAAAATTATGTTCTCTCTGTTTATGAACTTTATTTGGATGTTTGGACACTTTTTGCCTACTGTTTATTTATTATTTGCTATTTGCACGCGTTACGAGTAGACGTTGAAGTGCCGGAAGGATTCGAAGGAGAAGTGTTGACCCAGGAGCCAGCTCAGGACCAAGAACAAGTACTTTTTGAAGGCAAGTTGTGCTTTGACCATATTGATCCCATTTTGAAACCTATTTTGATTTAATGTATTGCATGCTAGTTCAAATAGAAAATGCTTTACTTAATTATGGGAAATTAGATAAATGCCAAATTACTGTATGACACCTTGACTATTTAAATATGTGCCATGACCCCCTTGTCACCCTAGTTATGGATTACTAGTTGGACATTACTAAATTGCCAACATGGGTTTGTAGATCGTTGTAGTATATGGCTTAGACACCTTTCATTACTCATGACATGGTTTTGGACAATTAAATGTTAATATTGACTTAATGATATATTGAACCTGCTTTTGGGAAGGTATCATGTGATGTTGATGGCACGTGGTGCATGGTAATCAATCGGGATTTGATAAATAGCTTTTGGCCGGGGCATGTGGCAAGAATGATCAGGTGGGCGATTGTGGCAAGGGAATGTTTGTTTGGTTCTTGGGTAATCTTGCCTGGTCACCCTAAGGACTTAACCTTGCAAGCCTTTGAACCGAGTCAATCTTGCAACCACATGTCTGTAATGGGACGGACGTAGTTGATTAAGTTGCTAATAACGTACTGTGGGACCTCGGAGGTCAACTACACCCTTTGTGTAAGTTGTGCGGAGCGTCTGGAGAGCTGCCAGGTACCCATCTAGCAGTTGATTGGCCTAAACTTCGCCTTCGCTAAGGAAGGGTTAGTGTGCAATAACCGGGAGGCTCACTTGTATTGTTAGAAGTTTCGAAAGACTTTGTTACGGAACTCACCTTTGTGGTGTTTGATTGTATCTTGTGGGTAAAGTGCATAACCTCTGTGAGTGAAAAATCTATTCGAATAGCCGTGTCGCGGTATTGGACATCGCCGGGAATTACAGTCAAGTGTTAGACTTTCATAAAAATAACTTGGACTTGGAAAAAGGGTTTTGGTTTAATGGTTGACATTGCCGAAATATGGACTAGGATTGGGAAGCGACGTTTATTTAACTCCTGGAAAAGTTATTGATATTATATACATGTCTTTCGCTTTGAATCTATTTACTATACATGTTAAATGTTGTTTACTGCAAATGAACCATGAGCTATTCCTTGTACCAAGCCATGCATGTAGTATATTAGTTGCATTCTGTGCATGACTTGCTGAGTACCAAGTACTCACCCTTGCCACAATACAACACGATTGAAGAGAAGTCTACGGCTTTGGAGGAGGAGCTCAAGAGGAACCGTCTACTTAGGAAGGCGAGCCTGATCGGTTGTGGTATACTGGATGGCGCCACGATGTTATCTTATTTTCCGCTGCTATTATTTCTCTCTTAATAAGTCTTTCGCCCTGCGTGGCGTATATTTGTAACTTGACCATAAAGTCGAGCAACCAGTTTGACTATCTAATTAAAGTACTTTATTAGTATCGAGTGGTATGATTGTTGTCGGGACCCCGAATTTGCAAATCCGGACCCTCTGTGTATTCAGCACTAGTCCAGGAACGCGCTAGTGCACACAGTCTTAACATCGGTTAATATCACAATCATACCACTCGATAATAGTAAAGTACTTTAATTAAATAGTCAAACTGGTTACTCAGCCTTATGGTCAAGTTACAATGCAATCGCAGGCTTAAACTTATTAAGAGAGAAATAATAGCGGCGAAAATAAGATAACTCGTGGCGCCATCCAAAGATACCACGTAACTGACCGGCTCGCCTCCTAAGTAGACTGCCCTCGTGGAGCTCCTCCTCCAAAGCTGTTGTCTCCTCTTCAACTGGTGTTGTATTGTGGCAAGGGTGAGTACTTGGTACTCAAAGAAGTCATGCATGTAATGCAAGCTAATATACTACATGCATGGCTTGATACAAAGGAATAGCTCAGGGTATATTTGCAGTAAACAGCATTTGACAAGTAACATAAGTAGATTCGAAAGCAGTAGAAACAAGTATAGCATAATTAACTTTTCAAGGAGTTTAATAAACATCTTTCCCAACCTAATCCACATTTCTATCAACATCATTATTAATCCAACCCAACCTTTCATGTCTAAGTTATTTTTGAGAAAATCTAACCCTTGACTGTAATTCCCGAGCGATGTCCAATACCGCGGACACGGCTATTCGAATAGATTCTACACTCTGCAGAGGTTATGCACTTTACCCACAAGATACAGTCAAACACCACAAAGGCGAAGTTCCCAGAATAAAGTCTTTCTAAACCTTTAACAATACAAGTGGTCCTCCGCTTGTTGAACACTAACCCTTCCCTTAGCTAAGGCGAAGTTTAGGCCAACCAACTGCTTAGATGGGTACTGCCTCAGCCCTGCAGACGCCCCGCACAACTTACACAAAGGTGTAGTTGACTTCCGAGGTACCACAGATGCACGTTATTAGAAACTTAATCAACTAGGTCCGTCCCATTACTGACATGTGGTTGCACGCTTGACTCGGTTCAAAGGCTTGCAAGGTTAAGTCCTTAGGTGACCAGGCAAGACTACCCAAGAACCAAATCAACATTCCTGCCGCAACCGCCCACCTCGGTCATTCTTGCCACATGCCCCTACCAAAACTATTTATCAAAACCGATTGATTACCATGCACCACGTACATCAACATCACATGATACCTTTCCAAAACAGTTCAATATATCATTAAGTCAATATTAACATTTGATTGTCCAAAATCATGTCATGAGCACGAAAGTGTGTCTAAGCAACATACTACAGCGGTCTAATTTCCCATGTTGGCAATTTAATAATGTCCAACTAGTAAACCACAACTAGGTGACAAGGGTCATGGCACATATTTAAATAATCAAGGTGTCATACAAAGAAATTGGTATTTATCTAATTCCCCCATATTTAAATAAAGTATTTTCTAATTGAACTAGCATGCAATAAGTTAAATCAAAATAAGTTTCAAAATAGGATCAACATGGTCAAAGCACAACTTGCCTTCAAAAAGTACTTGTTCTTGGTCTTGAGTTGGATCCTGAGTCAATACTTCTCCTTCGAATCCTTCCCAAGACTTCAACGTCTCACTCGTAAAGCGTGCAAATAGCAATACACAAATAAACAATAGGCAAAAGTGTCCAAACATCCAAATAAAATCCATAAACAGAGAGAACATAATTTTATGAATTTTTAGAAACTGAATCATTAAATTTGGAGTCAAAATGCAAAAATTATAGCATTTTGAAGTTTAAATAATCCATTAAATAATATTACAGAGGAAAACTTTAGTCCAAAAATTAAATAAAATTCTTAATTAGGTATATCTCAATTTTATACAAATTTAGAAATTTGAACCACTCTAATCGGAGTTGAAACGCAAAAGTTATAAGCGTTTGAAGTTTGAATCAAAATCAAATCATTATTTCGAATTAATAAATCATTTTCTTTTCGAAAAATCATTTATTGCGCCACCGACACGTGGCAGCCTCTGATTGGTCTCATGACATCAGCCGGTCCATGGACTCGGTCCACGCTCGGCCGGGTCTACCGTGGACTCGGCCCACGGCTCCACGTGTCAGCGACATGTGGGTCCCCACCGGTGACGCCACCGCCGACGGCGTCGGGCCGGCTCAGCCTACGCAATGGCGACAGTGGGTCCCATGGGTGACGTCATTGCCGACGCCGGCACGGCCGGGACAGGCTGGCCGACATGCGCCCGCCATGATGTCGGGCTGCGGACGCCATGGCGGTTTGGTCACGTCGGCCGACACGGGCGGCGTGTCGGCGTCTACACGACGGGGCGGCCGATCGGCGGTCGCTTCCCGACACGTGGCGCAATCTCGGCCGTTGATTTGAAATTCAACGGCCCAGATTAGATCTCGCTCTCACGCCGCTTGGGTTAACGCGTTTGATCCGACCGTTGGATCTAGATCCAGCGGCCGAGATTGGATCTTGAGATTTTTGACGGATCTCACCGGTGGGTGACGGGGCGTGATCTTGGACCGTGCGATGAAGATCCAACGGCTCACAGTGCTTGCGGACGGCGAGGGCGACACAGCGGAGCAGGGCCACCGGAGACGAAAACGACGACGAGCCCGACGGACTTCGGGCCTCTCGGCGAGTGGGAGGTACCACGGTGCGCCGCTTGAGGACTCGAATCGGGCTTCAACTCGGCGGAAGACGGCGACGGCGGCGGACGAGGCAAGGACCGTGGCGGAGGCTTCTCCAACTACGGCGAGCAATAGCGAGTCGACGGCGGCGCTAGGGCTAGGGCGCTTGGGGCAAACGACGACGAGACAAGGGCGAACCTCGGCGCGGTCCGGGCATTAAATGCCGCCCGAACGCCGAGATCCTCATGAATCCGTGGCGGAGGCGCAGACGGACGGCGTGAGTCCGCTCAACACGGCGAGATGACGTGGACGCACGCGGCCGCCCACGTGGGCGCGATCGACGGCCGAGATTGGCTCGGCGCGCCGCGTTTCAGCGCCGATTGATCTGGCCGTTGGATCTTGATCCAACTGCCGGATCCGATCCGGGGTTGACGCGGTTGGGTCAAGTCAAGTGGCGCGGTGCCTGGCTCGGACTCGAGTCCGACTTCGGGTTCCGACTTCGATCCGGATGAATAGTACTTGACCCAACTCAATTTCCAATGATTTAATAATTAAAATAATTTTAAATTCATTTAATTCATTAAAAATAGCAAAAGACTCAGAAAAATTCCGTAAAAATTCGAAAATATTTTAGGTATTTGGGACTCAAATAAAATATTTCCAACAAAATTTTATTTGCAAAGTTTAATTCTTTAATTATTCCAAAATGGAATAAATTCAAATAAATTCCAAATAAATCCAAATAAATTCCAGAAAATTCCAAAATTCACCAAAGTGCCAAATCACACATAGATTTAGGAAAAGCAAAATTTTGGGGTGTTACAAACCTCCTCAATGTAATCTCGCCCCGAGATTCGTGGCTTACTAAAGGAATAGGTTCTAAACTCTTTCTTCAAATCCTCTTCGCGTTCCCAAGTCGCTTCGCTTTCTTCATGATTGCTCCTTTGAACTCTGCTAAACGGGTTGACTTGTTCCTCGCCTCTCGATCCGTTGTGTCTAGAATCTTCACGGATGCTCCTTGTAAGTCAAATCTTCTTGCAACTCAATTGACTCTAGCGGTGTCTGCTCCTCGTGTACTCGGAGACACTTCTTCAATCTGGGACACATGGAATACGTCATGTACTCCTCGCTAATGATCGTGGGCAACTCCAGGTGATAAGCAACTTCGCCTCTGCGGCTCAAAATCTTAAATGGTCCAACATAACGGGAGTGCGAGTTTCTTGGCATGGAACCTCTTAACTCCCGATAGGCGTAACTCGAGGTATACAAAGTCTTACGGTTCAAAACTCAAATCCGGCGACGATTATCAACATAACTCTTCTGCCGTGATTGGGCTATCTTCAACCTTTCCTAATCATGGCACCGCTTCTTCGCCTTCTTGAAGAATATCAAAGTTCAAGACACGGCGCACGGTCTCATTCCAATTCAATGGCATCCGATGTGGTCGACCATACAGCTTCCTCAAAAGGTGACATCTCAGAAACTAGCCTCGGTAACTATTATTGTAATCGAACTCAGATACGACAAACTCTTATCCCAAGAGGTAGCATAAGCCAATGCACATGCTCTTAACATATCCTCCGAATCTGATTGACTCTTTCGGTATGTCCATCCGCTTGTGGATGATAGGTCAGATCAAGTTCAAACGGGTCCCCATGGCTTCATGCAACTTATTCCGTAACCTTGAGGTAAATTGGGTACCTCGTCCGATACAATCCTCTTTGGCACTCCGTGCAAACAGACGATCCTCGATCATGTACAACTCGCTAATTTATCTCTGAGTAAGTGGTCTTCACGGGATAAAATGGGCTACTTTGGTCAAGCGATCCACTATAACCCATATGGATTCATAACCTCCTTGAGTTTTAGGCAAACCGGTAATGAAATCCATTCCGATTTCCTCCCACTTCCACTCAGGTATTTTCAGCCATCAGAGCAATCCTCGCTGGGTCTCGATGCATTGCTTTGACTCTTCCTGGCATACGCCGCACAATGCAACATGCTCGGCAACTTCACGCTCATGCTCGGCCACCGTAATCTTTCCTTCAAATCTCGATACATTTTGGCACTTCCAGGATGAATTGAATACTTGGAGTCATGGGCTTCTTCCAAAATCAGTTGCTTTAATTCCTTCTTGTTGGGCACACAAATCCAATCCTTCATCCATAACGTGCCTTGCTCATCCAACTTGAAGTCCTCTGCCTTGCCTTCCTCCTTGATGGTCTTAATCCCGCTGGATCTTGTCATCATCCTTCGCCCTTCCGGATCTGATCCTCTAGGGTAGGCTTTACTTCTAATGCGGCCAAGAATCCACTAGGTACCACCTCAATCTTCATTCTCTGAAATTCACGGCATAGCTCATCCTCGATTCGTGGCTATCAACATATTCACGGTGATGGCTTTTCCGACTAAGGCACGGCAACTACGCTGGCCTTTCCGGATGATAATGGATTCCAACATTGTAGTCCTTGATCAAATCTAACCATCTCCTCTCGCCTCATATTCAGATCCGATCGGGTGAATATGTATTTAAGGCTCTTAAGATCCGTGTACACTTCACATCTGTTTCCCCGATCGAGATAGTGACGCCATATCTTCAAGGCATGCACTACGGCAAATTAACTCTAGGTCATGCGTCGGATAATTTTCCTCATGCGGCCTCAATCGCCTTGATGCATAAGCTTAAACCTTTCCATTCTCGTGCATCAAGACACATCCAAGTCCTTGGCGCGATGCGTCACAATAAATATCAAAGCTTTGATTAACATCCTAGAACTAACACCGGTGCTAATGTCAATCGCTTCTTCAGCTCTGAAATCCTTTCTCACATTCTCGCATCCATGCAAACTTCTTTTCCTTTTCAAAGACAATTGCGTAAGAGGTCTCGCAATTGTCAAAGCCTTCAATGAAACGGCGATAGTATCCTGCCATTCCAAGGAAACTTACGATCCGGGTCACGCCTTCATCGCTCCCAATGTAACACAGCTTATACCTTGCTTGGATCAACGGCGACTCCTTCTGCGGTCATTACATGTCCGAGGAATTCTACCTTGTCCTTCCAAAATCACACTTGCTGAACTTGGCGAAGAGTTTCTGTTCCCTCAGCTTTTCCAGAACTCGCCTCAAGTGTTCGGCATGTTCATCCTCTGTCTTGGAGTAGATTAGGATATCATCTATGAACACGACAACAAACTTGTCCAAATATTCCATGAACACCTTATTCATCATATTCATGAAATATGCTGGTGCATTCGTCAGACCAAAGGACATAACTGTAAACTCGTAATGTCCATATCTTGACGAGAATGCGGTCTTCGGAATATCCTCTGATCGGATCTTCAACTGATGGTATCCCGATCTTAGGTCAATCTTGGAGAAAACTCCGGCTCCTCTCAGCTGATCAAACAAATCATCAATCCTGGGTAGCGGATACTTATTCTTCACGGTGACTTCATTGAGTGCACGTTAGTCAATGCACATCCTGAAACTCCTGTCCTTCTTCTTGACGAACAAAACTGGCGCTCCCCACGGCGACGAACTCGGTCTGATAAATCCTTTCTCCATTAACTCCTCTAGCTGTTTCTTCATCTCTACCAACTCCTCGGTGGACATCCAGGTAGATCTTCAGGAAAAACATCTGGGTACTCATTCACTACTGAGACATCTTCTATGCTGATTGTCTTGGTACCGTTTACCATCAACTGCCCATCTCTAACGGCAGTAGCTTGAAATTCCACTTTCTTTCCACACGGGCTCTCAACTGAGATAGTCCTTCGTCAACAATCCAATACGGCCTTGTGCTTGGACAACCAATCCATTCCCAAAATGACATCTAAGGTCTGGGTCTCCAAAATAATAAGGTTCGCTAGGAACTCTATTCCATCTATTAGTATTCTCACCCCGGAACATCCTACTTTCGTTCGGAGTTTGGAACCAGGGGTTTGAACTAGAAGCATGCATCTAAGCCTTGCAATCTCCAATTCATTTTAAGCAGCAAAGCCTTGCGAAACAAACGAATGCGAAGCTCCAGAGTCAAACAAAACTGCTGCAGGTACTGAGTTAACAAGTAACTTACCCAGTACGACGTCCGTAGCATTCTGCAGTGCATCTGCGGTGACATGGTTGACTCGGCCTCTCACCTGATGCAGGGTGTGGCTCGTGATGCTGGCGTCCCTAGCTGGGTGGTTCCTAGATTGAAGCGAATCGGGGTCACTCTGCTTTGTTTTCTTTGGGCATTGTTGGCAAAGTGTCCTGGCTCGTTGCGATTGTAGCAGCGTCTCACTTTCCTTGTTGGCTGCCTCAAGCGGCGGCGTTTAGCGGGGTCGGGTCCGTAGTTCTGATTAACGGGTCTTGGTGCTGGTGACGGTGTCCTTGTTGCATTTTGTGGCTGGAATCTAAAAAACTGATTTGGTGCAACTCTCAGGTGCTGTTGCGTTCCCTGGCGTGATCCCTGCTGTTGCATCCTGCGCTTCCTGTTCTCATCCAGTTCCTTGCGCTTGTCCTCAAGAATAAGCGCCTTATTCACCAACTCTTGAAAATCTGAAAAGGTGTGGGTGATCAGTCGTACTTGTAGTCCTGAGTTAAGTCCCTTCATGAAGCGAGACTGTCTGGCTTTGTCTGTCGCTACATCCTCAGGTGCGTAGCGTGCTAGCTGTGTGAACTTGTTCAGGTAGTCGGCCACTGGCTGATTACCTTGTTTCAGTGCTCTGAACTCCTCCTTCTTAAGATCCATGATTCCTTCAGGCACGTGATACTGGCGAAACGCAACTGTGAACTCCTCCCAAGTGATATCTTGAGGGTTCTCTTGCGTGCACGAGTTCTCCCACCATTCGGTGTTGTCCCTTCAAGCGATGAGAAGCGTAGAGTACCTTCTCATTTCCCATGCATTGAGCGATGTGTAGCTTCCTCTCAATTGATCTTAACCAATCATCGACCTCCAATGGATTGGTATTCCCGAGAAAAGTGGGTGGATGAGTCCTCATGAACTCGGCAGTCTTGTATTCTCAGCGTTGTCCCCGATTAACTTGATTAGCAAAGTGGCCTGAGCAAAGGACGTGTTGCATCCGTTGCATCATAGCATGCATCAATCGAGTCTGAGCAGCAAGAAATGCTCCAAAATTCTGCATGTCTAGTGGCAGTGCTGGTGCTCCATCATTGGGGTTTTCTGTTGGGCGAGAACCACTTCCATTGCCTCCAAGGTTTCCGCGGGTGTTCACCATCTGTCGATTTGCTCTAGGTTTTAGAGATGAGAGGGAAACAAGAATAGACAAGTAGTATGGAACTTATGCGGGGCGAAAGGTGTAACTTTAAGGTCTAACTTTATTAACTAATGATATCAATAACTTGGTATGGTTGCTTACAATGCCTAAGGGCCTTGCAACACATACTGCACACTCAGCAAGCAATGAAAACCCAAATCGAACTAACACTGGAGTCTAACGCCTAAAGGGTGACTCTTTATTCTAAGACACGACTCGGCGAAGGAGTCTCTCTATAAAAACCTACGCCCACTCATCGAGAAAACCTCCACGGCTGGAGTACGGATCTTTGCGGCATAGGCGCCGAAACGATTGCCATGTCCAAAGAATCGTGTCATCTCGTGGTAGTCGAAGAAGCAATGTCCTCCTCAAGCTCGCTCCTCCGGTCTGCGCTCGTGCGGCTCGAGCATTGGCTCTGGCTCGTGCATACAAAGGCCGTCTCTAACTCTCCAATCCTTTGCGTAAGGTGTGACACATACTCTTGAGCTTCCCGCCATCTCGTTCTTCTCTGTTGTGATCTCCTTGCGGGCCTTCAGAGCTCCTTGCTTGTATCATCGAGTACATCCTCCTGGCGACAACAAGTCGTGCCAATCGTGTAACCATGGCATCCTCATCTGAATCGCCTTGGGTCAAGAAGGTTATTGCTGCGCGGGTGATAACGAAACACTGTGCTCTCCAACTCTCTGGCGTAGATACGGCTAATGTGCCGCATTGCTCGTCGTGATACTTCTTGGATACCCATTTGCATTGTAGACCTCCTGGCGGTCAAGGTGTATCGAGCGATCGTCGGGCCCTTCTTCCTAGCAGGTACCACAATCTTCACGTCACAAGCCTTGATCAATCATGCCTGTCTGATTACTTCCACTTGGTATTGCGGCTTCTCAAAATCTCCGAGAGTCTGAAGCATATGCCAAAGTTCTCATGGCGTGACCAACCTCCAGATCGACGTAGTTGAACTCTCCCTCCATCTGCCACAAGAGTGCTCACGTAAGAACTCGAAATTTTTAAATCGTGACAAGGTAAGGAAAAATTCAGCAAGAGACAAGAAAAGAAAGAATGGGATAAGTCGAGATGTCATTTCTTGTCTTGGCAAATTTTTAGCTTTAGAAAATAGGTTTTAACCTCTCTACGACCATTCTAGCTAGGGTTGAGCCTACGGTCAACCTGGCTCTGATACCACCTCTGTCGGGACCCCGAATTTGCAAATCCGGACCCTCTGTGTATTCAGCACTAGTCCAGGAACGTGCTAGTGCACACAGTCTTAACATCGGTAAATATCACAATTGTAACACCCCAAAATTTTGCTTTTCCTAAATCTATTTGTGATTTGGCACTTTGGTGAATTTTTGGAATTTTCTGGAATTTATTTGGATTTATTTGAATTTATTCCATTTTGAAATAATTAAAGAAAATTCGGCTTTTCCAACAAAATTTTATTTGCAAAGTTTAATTCTTTAATTATTTCAAAATGGAATAAATTCAAATAAATTCCAAATAAATCCAAATAAATTCCAGAAAATTCCAAAAATTCACCAAAGTGCCAAATCACACATAGATTTAGGAAAAGCAAAATTTTGGGGTGTTACAATTGTGATATTTACCGATGTTAAGACTGTGTGCACTAGCGCGTTCCTGGACTAGTGCTGAATACACAGAGGGTTCGGATTTGCGGATTCGGGTCCCGACAGTAACAAGCGATTTTGGGACCCAAATAGAACGAACAAAAGGAGTATTTTTCGGCTTACGCCCAATATGATAAGCAACTACACGACCAAGGTTAGTCTTTTTAAGCACATAAGAAGCAAAGAACTCAGAGTGAGCTTTATGCTTGGTTGTTCCTTCACTTTTCACAAAGTGGATAGGCTCGCTTAAAGGAGCAACCACAATGTTGCTCTTTTTGCCCTTTGGAGGAACATACCCAAGCCCTTGCCTCTTAGGATTACCTTGGCGCTTACCGAGATACTCCTCTAAACCCTTGCTTGCCTTGTAGGACTTTTGAAGTCCATCTTCAAGCATCACCTTAAGCTTCTCATTTTCATGAGCCAAGACTTTCAAAGTCTCACGGTTAGTAGCACAAGTAGCAACATCAACATTATAGCATCTAGCGCAACCGTTGCTTGTTGAAGGTAATGAAATATTGGAGTTATTGATTGAGGTAGAAGCTTTATTCGAGAGATCAACAAGCTTCACTTCAAGAGCCTTGCAAGCATCCTTTGCTTGAGCAAGTTGCTCTAAGAGTGAAGCATTGGTGATCTCAAGACTAATTACTTCATTCTTGGTCAAATTTGAGCTTTTGACCAAGTCCTCATTCTTTTTCTTTTCAAAGGCTAAGCTCTTCTCTAGCTCAAGGTTCTTCTCCTTTTCAAAAATAAGGAGATCTTCTTGAGCTTCGAGAATAGCTTCCTTTTGCTCAACAACCTCCTCCAATCTTTCAATATCCTTAAGTAGCAAGTCTAATTTCTTAATATCAAAATCATTCATAGACTTAAATGCTACTTCCTCATCATCACTAGCATCATCGCAATCATCTAAGCCATAATCAACAATGGAATGAATAGGACTTTTAGATGATACCTTGTGCCCCTTTGCCATAAGGCACATTGGAGCATCTTCATCTCCGTCGCTCAAGTTGTCGAAGAGGCTCTTCGACTTTGTCGGTGGAGTAGCAATGGCGACGGTGGCAAGTCCTCTTTCATTGTCGGAGTTGGACTCGGACTCAGACTCGGAGTCGGAGTTCCACTCCTTGCCGATGTAAGCGTGACCCTTGCCCTTGTACTTCTTGCTCTTCTCTTTGTCCTTCTTCCGGTACTTGTCTTTCTTGTACGGCTTTTCTTCCTTCTTTTCTTTGTGCGGACACTCGGCAATGAAATGGCCGGGTTCACCACACTCATAGCATTTTCTTGTCGAGTGTCTCCCTCTTGAATTGTTACCGAAGCTCTTGGAATGGCTTCCCAGCTTGTAGCCTTTCTTCTTCAAGAACTTGTTGAATCTTCTCACTAGAAGGGCCATGTCTTCATTTGTGAGCGGCCCATTTGATTCTTCTTCATCGCTTGAA
The DNA here is from genome assembly GCA_036346355.1 of Rhipidocladum racemiflorum. Taxonomy (NCBI): domain Eukaryota; kingdom Viridiplantae; phylum Streptophyta; class Magnoliopsida; order Poales; family Poaceae; genus Rhipidocladum; species Rhipidocladum racemiflorum. Next base: position 52,558,553 of record CM070580.1, read on the forward strand.
CTTTCTTCCACTTCTTGAGCTACTTTGACGGCCTTCAAAACGATGCCTTTCTTCTTGCCGGACTTGAGCTCCTCCACCACCTCCGCTTCTTTGGCCATCATCTCATCCATCATCAACCGGCCAATCACGTCATGAGGAGTGAGTGTATCAAAGTTTGGCCGGTCGCGAATGAGTTGAACGAGATTGCTGTTGGTGGGAGTGATCACTCGGAGGATGATCTTAACAATTGCTTTGTCGGTGAGCTCGGTGCTTCCAAGTCCCTTAGCTTGATTCACCAACACAATTAAGCGGTCAAACATCTTTGTGTAAGACTCTCCTTCTTCCAAAGTGAATCGGCTTAATTCTCCAATAATAAGCTCGATCTTGGATTCACGGACACTTGACACACCTTCATGAGTTACCATTAACCTTTCTCAAATGTCCTTGGTGTTGTCAAGACCATCTACTCGGTTGAACTCCGAATCACTTAAGGCATTTAACAAGGCAGTGACGGCCAAGTCGTTGAAGTGTTGAGCTTTGTCTTCTTCGGAGGTGAGATTGTTGGGATTTGCGGGCTTGAAACCTGTTTCAACAATCTTCCAAATACAAGGATGAAGTGATCTCAAATGCATCTTCATCTTATGTTTCCATGCCGCATAGCGAGTGCCATCGAAATGAGGCGCTCGGCCGGACGAGACGGGGACATAAGATGAGGAGTTTGAGACTCCAAAAGAGGAATAATCTAAAGGAATTGCAACCCCTATACTGGAACCTGTGGCTTTCTCTTGGCCATGGGTTTCGGTAACCTTCTCTATTTCCGACATCTTTGATTCTCCAAGCGGTTAAGCCAAAATAAAGGAGATTTGGCTCCGATACCAATTGAAAGGACCGAAGATGTCGCCTAGAGGGGGGTGAATAGGCGGATTAAAAAATCGCAGCGGAATAAAAACTGGCTGAGCAGGTCAATCCGGAGTCTCCGGGTATTTTATCCGGATACTCTGGGTTGTCCGGAGTGTCCGGTATTTTATCCGGATACTACGGGTTGGCTGGCTCGGGAGCACAACTAAACTAACTCTAACTAGCACAAGATATGACAATAAAAGGATAGCACAAGCAATCTAGAACAAGAGCTAGTATGGATTTGAATTAAAGCTAAGCAACAAGCTAGATCTAAGCTTTACGAAGACAAATCCACACAAGCTAAGCTAGTGAGTAAAAGAGAAAGTGAGAGACGCGATTTTTCACCGAAGTTCGGATTCTTGAAGGGAATCCTACGTCTCCGTTGAAGTGGCTCGGTCGCACTTGAGCCGGGGTCTCTTTCAACCCGCTTTCCTCCCGGTGTTGCACAAATGCACTCGCCGGCTTCACTTCTTGTCTCTTTCCTTTCGGAGGCGAGACTCGCCTTCACAAGCAGCCAGGCGCACCACAAGCGTCGGTCGCTCCCGGTGACTCCTAGCCGTCTAGGAGACCTTCAACCTCTAAGAGTAACAACACCACGAAGAATCGCTTGGAGGATGAACTAGTGCTTAAGGACTAGAAATGAATGCACTTAGCACTTCTCTTCTTCCTCACCACACCAAAAGGATCAAACAACAAATCTAATGGTGGGAGGAAGTATGAGCTCTATTGAATGCTTGGAAGAGGTTAGGAATGGCTTGAATGCTGCTTTGAATGAGCTCAATAGTGATTCTAGCCGTTGGAGGGGAGTGGTCGCTTTAAATACCCTTTTTGAAAACTAGTCGTTTGTCCCCTTTTTGAACTGTCCGGAGACTCCGCACAATTAACCCGGATACTCCGGATGGTCTGGACTCTCCGGACAAAATGTTCGGACACTTCAGACTCTCTGGAATTCGAATTTTGGCCGAAGGAGTTAACCCGGAGACTCCGGACAAAATGTCCCGATACTCCGGACTGAGTCTGGATACTCCGGACTAAATGTCCGGCTCTCCGAGTTAGATGGCTCGGTTGGAATTCCTGTTTTTGGAAAATGCAAGTAATTGAGTGCTAGTTTGTATGCAAGTTTTGACCTTGAGCACATGCACATCCTAAAAATGATTTTCCGTAATATCCTCTTAATAGTACGGCTATCCTTAAGACTCAAATCAAAATAGAAATTACAAGTCTTCGTCTTGATGCCGTTTTTTTGAATTTTAAAATACGTAGGAGCGTCCAATCCCATTCCGAGCTTGATATGATCTCAAGATCTGCATTATTCTTGTTTGAAACGTTAGATCTCTTTAATTGTGTCATCATTAATCACCAAAACAAAATGAGGGGCCTAGATGCACTTTCAACGTGTTCAAAACTGTGACGACATTGGAATAGATTACGTTGTTCTGTAGATTAAACAACTTTAGAGGCCGAATCAGCTTTTGCCAATACTTAGAAAAAGCTAGGAAATTTCCTAAGCTTCGAGAAAATGTACTCTTTCTTTTGATTTGGAGTATGTAAGTCCGAGATGTGGCCTTCCGAAGGCTGCTGTCCCATTGGACAAATTCTCTGTTTTTTCTGTTTTGGGAGTAGTTTGCGAAGTCGGGGTAGATGAGCGATTGTGCACTATTTTATGGGCACGTTTTGAGTGTGTGGTATCCATGTGCAGGTGGTGTGACCTCGGGAGTGCCCTCATCCTCTCGCCAATCCGTCGCCCACAGTTAAGGCAAGTGTATTGGAATGGGTATCTTGTTGTATGTTGCTAGTCTTGACTAGATGCAAATGGATTACATGATATGATATCTTGCCATGTTTAGTGTTTGCCCATGATATGATGAAAATGGTTTATTATGATGCTATGCAATGATTAATTGTTTATGTTTATGGCATAATTGCATACATGGCATGAGAACTGGCCCGGTCGGTGAGAAAGTCATAATTAGTCCGGTAAGGTCGGTGAGAATGTTATGACTAATCCGGAGCGCTATTGAGTAAGACATACCTCGTGATTCTATCCACCATGGTGAATGGAAGCGAGGAGTAGGCACCCTCTATCTACGGGATGGAAGGGGAAAGAGGGTGCACGCCAACGGGTGTGCACTCGGCAATACCGATGTCGGTGTATTCTACACCAGGGTGCCCACTTCACTGCGGTAAGGATGCAAGGTGATCGCCCAGCGGACAGGTGGCGTCCAGGCCACGCCGCTGGCGGTCAGCAAGGTGATCACCTGGCGACGGTGGCGACGAGCCACGCCGGGCGGTCGGCTAAGGTGATCGCCCGGCCGGACAAGTGGCGCCTGTGCCACACCGGGCATTCATGAGGTGATCGCCAAATGACGGTGGCGACCAGGCCACGCCACTGGCGGTCAGCAAAGGTGATCGCCCAGCGGACAGGTAGCGTCTAGGCCACGCCGCTGGCGGTCAGTGTGGTGGTCGCTCAGCGGACTGGTGGCGTCCAGGCCACGCCGCTGGCGCTCAGCTCCCGAGGCCACCTAGTGGTTTGTGCCACCGCACAAAGGATCAAAAGCATTTAATGCGTATCGTGCGCATTAAATGGGGGTAATGAAGGCCACAGTGTGACGGCGCATGTTCCCAACACGTGCATTTATTACGTGTGACATCATGGCGAAATCCCCCCCCCTGGCGAGGCGTGCGGAGGCAGCGGGCACGTGGGTCCCGAGGCCGGGGCAAAGTCGGCTATGTCAGAGCATTATGTGCGACTCAAGAACAGTGATAGGTGCATTAAATGCGGTATGGCTGTGTAATGGGTATAGTACACTGATGTAAGCAGCCATGCGCCCTAGCCAGCCCGAGTATAAAAGGGAGTCGGGGTGCATGGGAGAATGGGTTGGATCATTTTCGGTTGTATGATTTCGCTTCGGTTCTTCCGCCTCTGGAGAGCCGTTCCTTCGGTTGGGATTATATCAGTTTCCCCCAAGATCTCGAGCAAGAACCGATAGACAGGACTAGGGCTATTACTCATCAGGAGGGCCCGAACCTGGGAAAACCCTAGCGTCTCCTTGCAAGCTTCGCCTTTGTTTCCTTTCCTCCGTCTTTAGAGCGATCTCCACGAAAGCCCCCCGTTCGAACTTCATATACACCCGATCCGGAGGTGTCTGTTGGCTCTTACGCCGACAACCGGAATGTGCTTCGAGGCCCGGGAGGAGTTCCTGTAGATCTACATTACAGTACAACGGTACCACCAACCCGGAGGAGTTCCTGTAGATCTACACTACAGTGGTGCGTGCCGCGGGAGGGTCTGAAAAGATAATGGCCAACTAGCTCCCGACATCGCTGACGGGCTCTGCCCGCTCCTGGCTGCTAAACCTCCCGCGAGGCTCCGTGCACTTGTGGGAAGAACTGTGCGACCTTTTCGTCGCCAACTTCCAGGGCTACTACACTCAGCTAGGCGAGGAGGACGACCTCCACACCCTGGAACAGACAAAGGGGGAGTCCCTGAGGGAATTTATCCGGTGGTTCAGCCATTGCCATAACACAATCCCCCAGATTTTTGAGCAGTCGGTGATCATCGCGTTCCGAAGGGGGGTTCGGGATCAGAAGATGCGGGAGAAGAAGGCTACCCGCACCATATCGACCACCTCTGAGCTGTTCTCCTTGGCGCATAAATGCGCCAGGGCGGCGGAGGCTCAGAGCAGGCGGGCAGGCTTTTTCCGGCCACATGCCGAGGCGGGAGCCTCGAAAGCTTCTGATCACAAGAAGAAGAAGCACAAAGAGGCCGGCACCGGAGAGATCCTGGTGGCTGAGCCGGAAGCCAAGCCCCAGAGACACGACCGCTAGGACAGGAGGGGTGATCGTCGAGACCCGCGCGACGACCGCGGGGACCGCCGTTCACCCCGCTGAGAAGACGACGGGGGCAGACCTTACTGCCCGATCCACAGGACCAGCGGACATGATCTGGCGGATTGCCAGGTCGTATCCAAACTAGTGGAACAGCGGCTCAAGGAGCACCGCGAAGACGACCGCGACGACGCGGGTGAAGACCCTGCTCCACTGGCCTTTCAGCAAGCGGAGCATATGGTGGCGTTCATTCATGGTGGCTCCGCCACCTACTCTTCAAACTCGCAGTACAAGCGGGAGTTGAGGGAGGTGTGCACCACCGTACCAACCCCCGGGGCGAGCAGGCCACTGAAATGGTCGGAGGAGCCGATCACTTTCAACCGAGCCGACCACCCGAAGAGCACTTCCGGCCAGGGCCATCTTCCGATCGTGGTTTCTCCCACGGTCCGAAATGCGAGACTCGGGCGAATGCTTGTTGATGGAGGAAGCTCCATCAACCTTATGTCAGTTGGGGCGTTCAGGGCACTCCAAATTCCCTATGAGGAGTTGCGCCCGGCCCCTCTCTTCTACGGAGTTGCCCCCGGGGTAGCCTTGACGCCCCTGGAACAAGTCCGGCTGCTTGTCACATTCGGAAGTGTGGAGAACTTCCGGACAGAGAGAATCAATTTCGAGATCACCGACTTCGACCTCCCCTACAACGCTTTACTTGGCCGACCAGCTTTGGTCAAGTTCATGGCGGCCACGCATTATGCCTACATGATGGTGAAGATCCCTGGGCCTGGGGGCCCAATTACTATGAAGGTGGATCGGCTGGAAGCCTTGCGCCTCAGCAAGTAGGTGCAGGACCTGGCTGGCACCACCTGCTCGGCCCGAGACGAGGACGACTGCCTAGAGGTCCCCCCAGTCAAGGCCCGCGCTTCACCCGGTCCCTCGGGTGAGGTGAAGGTGATCCCCGTGGGCGAGGACAGTTTTGGGAAGGTCATGAAGATCGGTGCCAACCTCAGCACCAAATAGGAAGACGCGCTTGTCACCTTCCTTCGGTCTAACTCAGATGTGTTCGCCTGGGAACCATCTGAAATGACCGGGGTCCCTAGGGAGGTGATTGAGCACCGATTGGCAACGCTCCCTGGAGTGCACCCAGTCCGACAGAAAGTCCGGAGGCAGGCACCAGAGCGGCAAGTTGCCATTTGGGATGAGGTGGAGAAACTGCTGCATGCAAGGATCGTACGGGAGGCCACCTATCATGAGTGACTGGCTAACCCCGTGCTCGTCAAGAAGTCAAACGAGAAGTGGCAGATGTTCATTGACTTCACCGACCTCAACAAAGCCTGTCCCAAGGACCCGTACCCTCTGCCGCGAATAGACGTCATCGTTGACTCCACAGCAGGGTGCGAGGTCTTGTGCTTCCTGGACGCCTACTCCGGTTACCACCAGATTAGCATGGCGTGGGAAGGCGAGGAGAAGACTGCTTTTGTGACCCCTCTCGGTGTGTACTGCTATATCCGAATGCCTTTCGGGCTGAAGAATGCTGGCTCAACCTACCAGCGAGCTATGCATACTGTATTTCGGTCATAGATTGGAAGAAACCTTGAAGTGTATGTTGATGATTTGGTAGTGAAGACCAAAAAGACTGCTAGGCTTGTTGAAGATCTAGAAGAGACTTTCTCCCACCTCCGCCAGTATTGTTTGAAGCTGAATCCTAAGAAGTGTGTGTTCGGTGTGTCATCCGGAAAACTGCTCGGGTTCCTCGTTTCCAGTCGTGGAATCGAGGTCAACCCGGAAAAGATCACGGCCATCGAGTGGATGCAGCCACCCACACAGCTCAAGCAAGTACAGTGCTTAGCTGGTCGCCTGGCCTCTCTCGTGTGGTTCATAGCCCGCCTGGGAGAAAGGAGCCTCCCCTTTTTCAAGCTGTTAAAGAAAACCGACTTCTTCGAATGGTCTACAGAAGCACAACAAGCACTTGAAGATCTGAAGAAGTACCGCTCCTCCCCTCCGGTACTGGTCGCCCCCGAGCCGGGCCCAGCCGCTACTGTTATATGTGGCGGCCAGCCCTGCGGTTGTGAGTGCGGCACTAGTGGCAGAGCGGGAAGGCGCCCAGCGGCCAATTTACTACGTCAGCAAAGTGCTGCATGATGCAGAAACAAGGTACCCGCAAGCCCAGAAGATGGTGTACGCTGTGCTGGTGGCATCCAGGAAGTTGCGGCATTATTTCCAAGGAAGGGAGATCACTGTGGTTTCTGCCTATCCCCTACGTGAGATCCTTCACAACCGTGAAGCGGAGGGCCGCATCGCCAAGTGGTCTGTGGAGAGTTAGGCCTCAAGTTCGCCCCCCGCACTGCAATCAAGAGTCAGAGATTGGCAGAGTTCATCATCGAATGGACTCCTGCCGAGTCTGAAACCGAAGAAGTCCCCGCGTCCTCCCCCTGGACACTTTACTTCGACAGCTCCTTCAGGCTCGAAGGCGCGGGGGCTGGGATCCTCCTGGTTTCCCCAACCGGGGACCTCCTCAAGTACGTGGTCATTCTGGACTTCAAGGCCACCAACAACGTTGCTGAGTACGAAGGCTTTTTGGCGGGACTTCGCGCCGCCACGGCCATCGGTGTTCAGCGTCTGCATGTCAAGGGCGACTCCCTGCTGGTCATCAACCAGGCGAGAAATGAGTTCTCCTGCTCTGATCCTGTCATGGCGGTGTACCTGGCAGAGGTCAGAAAAATGGAGCGACACTTCGACGGGCTGGGGTATACTCATATCCCCCGACGCGACAACTACTTGGCGGACGAGCTTGCCCATCTCGCCTCGACAAGATCCCCTGTTCCGGTCAGAGTCTTTGAAGAAAGGCTTCCATGACCGTCCATCGCAGCCCCCGTTTCTGGTGGGGACGATGGTGATGCTACTTCAGCCCTCGTTCCGGAAGGGAGAGTAGAACCGATGGAAACGTCTGGCCAGACGAAGTACCCGGGCGATCACCGAGGGTTGCCACACTTAAACGGGAAGGCACATGGATGGATCCGATCCTGGCCTACCTGCGGGATCAAGTGTGCCCCGACGATGATGCGTCAGTGGAGAAGATAGCACGAAAGGCCAAGTGCTATACCCTGGTGGGCGGGGACCTGTACCGCCGGGGTAGAAACGGAGTTCTTCTGAAGTACATCACTCGGGAAGAGGGGAGCAGTTTGCTCTCTGATATCCATGGAGGCATGTGCGGGAGCCTTATGTCCAGTCGAATGATGGCTGGGAACGCTTTCTACCAAAGGTTCTATTGGCCAACCGCCCTCCAGGATGCTTGTGAGCTGGCGAGGAAGTGCGAGGCGTGCTAGTTCCACGCCAAGCAAATCCACCGACCAGCCCAGGCTCTGCAAAACATCCCGCTCTCATGGCCCTTCGCGGTCTGGGGGCTGGATATCCTGGGCCCGTTCCCGCGAGCCACAGGGGGCTACACCCATCTGTTCGTCACCATCGACAAGTTTACCAAATGGATGGAAGCCAAAGCAGTGAGGACCATTACCGCCGCTGCTGTAGTCAAGTTCATGCAAGGAATCTTCACCCGCTTCGGGGTCGCTAGCCGCATCATCACCGATAATGGCACACAGTTCACCAGCGCTGCCTTCTTAGGTTTTTGTGAAGAAATGGGCACCAATGTTTGTTTTGCTTCGGTGGCCCACCCAAGGAGTAATGGCCAGGTTGAGCGGGCCAATGCGCTAGTGCTGAAGGGCCTCAAAACCAGGGCATTTGATCGACTCCATAAGCGTGGAGCCCGGTGGACCGAAGAGCTCCCGGCTGTATTGTGGTCGCTTCGTACCACCCCCAGCCGGGCCATCGGAGAAACTCCTTTCTTCTTGGTCTACGGCGCGGAAGTTGTCTTGCCTTCAGAGCTAGCCTTGGGGTCACCGCGCGTCGCGGCGTTCATGGAGGAAGGCCAGGAAGACCTGCGTCGAGAGGAAGCCAATCTCCTGAAAGAAATGCGGGACCGTGCAGCCTTGCGCGCTGCCCGGTACCAGCAAAGTCTCAGGCGGTACCACGCCGCCCGGGTCAGCGAGAGAACACTGGCAGTGGGTGACCTGGTCTTGCGTAGAATTCAGACGCATGTCGGGTTGCACAAACTGTCTCCCCAGTGGGAGGGCCCCTTCAAGGTGGTCTCAGTCTCTCGCCCCGGGGCGGTCAGGTTGGCCACTGAAGACGGGGAGGAGTTGGCGAACTCCCAAAACATAGAGCTTCTGCGCAAGTTCTATCCCTGAAATGGCTATAAGTACAGAAATGTGTGCCCCGACCAGCCGGACTGAGTCCTCCTCTCTTCGGCTGGTTGGGGGAAGCCTCTGTTTAATCAAACGCTCAGTTTTTATTCAAAGCAAGTTATCATCTTCGTTCTCTTTTTTTTCTGGTTTGCGCCCTGGTGGGCCGCGTCCGCGTAGTCGCCCTCGGTACCTTACGACTCTCTGAAACCTCGACGATAAAAGTGGAACCACTGGGTGAGCGCGGCGAGCAGGGATGGGCGATCGGGCAGCTAGTTTGGCACGGTTCTCAGCACGGTCATGATGCTCCGGTCGTCCCCGTGAGAAATGGTGACTTAAACACCGCTACCGAGAGCCTACTACCCTGCCACGCCTCACAAAGTGTTCGGTCCCAAGAGACCGTGAGGGTAGTTAATTTCATAAGGTCCTAAGGTCCTGAGATGGCGGCATTCCGGCGCAAGGGTCTCGAATCCCGCATACCGACTAACCTTTAAAGCGTGCGGCTGCCTGTTCAGTCGTGCAGAACCAGCAAAGTGGGGCGCGCGGACAAACATTCGAGATTAAGACATGTAAAGGGAAGCATATGCATTCAAGAGTAAGGGCTAGTTTGTAGGAGTTTCTTACAGATAAAGACAAAACGAAAGACAAGAAAAGCTAAGTCGAGGGTCTTCACTCCTCGCCCGCCGCGGCTTCTGCGGCCCCCTGGTCCTCTACCGGACCACCGTCCAGCCCAAGAGCCACGTCCTCGGCCACCGCCTCCAGCACCGGGTTGACCATCTCGAGCTGATCGGCGACCTGCTCGACGGCGTCGTGAACCTGCGCCTCGGCGCTGGCCCAGTCCCCTTCCACCCACTGGATGACGGCCAGGGTCGGGTTGGCATCGGTGGCCGACGCAAAGACGCTAGCATGTACATCGCCGTGGCCGCCGCGATTGCGCGCCCTTCTTGACTGGATCGGGTGGCTAAGGCGGCGGACATGAGGGTGATGAAGTCGGCGACACGGCCCATGCAGAAGGCATAGTGCCGTGCCCTCTGCTCGAGGGGGGGCGGCTGCTCCAACCCCAGCGGCGCCAGGCTAGCCACCATCCGATCGAAGGCGGGGCGCAGCATGGAGGTGGTCTCGGCCTCCGCAAGGAGCCGATCACTCCTCTCCGTGTCGCGCTTCGTAGTGAGCGCCTCGACACGGAGGGCTCCTTGTGTCCTCTCCTGCTGCAGCTCTCGCTCCAGCCGCTCCGCCTGGCCATGCCAGTCCTGCGCCTCCTTGCGGAGGCGGTTGATCTCCGCGGCGGCCTCCGTCAGCCTCTCCTTGCTCGACGCAAGGCAATTGCTCATGCTGGAGTGCAGCTCGCTGAGGGCGGTCAGCAGGGCGTCCATGTCCGCCGAGGGAACTGAAGCGGTGGAGGCCTCCAGAGTGGGCTGCATGCCCAACTCGCCTCCGGTCGACACGGTGATCTCCCTCGTGGCGGCCACTCGCGTCGCCCCGGTGCTCGTCCACCGAAACCGGCGCTGTCACGGCCGCTGCGGTTCCCTGGTCGCCTCCGGCTGGGGCACTTGAAGTGGTCTCCTTGAAGAAGGTAAAAAGTGGGTAAACCTCTCAAGTTAAAGGAACTTAATGGTTTTTTCGTGCTTTGGTTTAAGTACCGGGCAGGAGGTCTCCTGAAGCGAGGCACGGCAGGAGTGAGATTCGGCCCCCCTCGCGGCACCGGTGGCAGCGGCAGTACGGCCTGCATAGCCGGCACGGGCGGAAGGACCGGGGCTGGCGGTATGACCTGCGCAGCTGGTGCGGGCGGAAGGACAGGAGCTAGCGGTACGACCTACGCAGCCGGCGTAGGCAGAAGAACCGGGGCTGGTGGAGCGACCTGCGCCAGTGCCGGCGGAAGGGTTGGTGCTGGCAGAGCTATGGTCGGGGCAACGTCTACTTCAACCACCCCGACGGGAGCAGTTGAAGTTGCAGCCGCGGTCGCCGTAGTGTTCCCCGCTCCGGTCGAGCCCGACGGCGCGGTCGAGGTCGTCATGTCCCCTGCCGGGATGTGAAGCCTCTTGGGGCTGGCACAAGGGGCGTTGTCATCAACAGGGTGTTTGCCTCTTCCCTGGTCGCCGGCTGGAGGAGGATCCCGGATCGTCAGGGCCCTTTGGGGTGGCGTGTTCACCGGTCCTGTGGCGTCCATGGCAGGCATCGCACGGGCGATCGCCACGTGCTCCCGGGGCTCCACGAGGCAAAGCGGGAGTGCGCCCGCCGGGAAAGGCAGAATGACGCCGGGGGCGCCCAGCAGCCCCATCCAGGCGTAGACTTTTGCAGAGGTTAAGTCCCCTGCAGCTGTTGGAAAATAAAAAAGGAAGAAGAACGTCTTCAGCTAGGCGGTAGTCGCCAAAAGCACCAATTAGAAGGGAAGACAAGTAGCCTACCTCCGGGAACCATCCGGGTCACATCATCGAGGCCCGTGTACTGCCAGGCCGGGCGGGCACGGCGGCGCAGGGGGCTGATTCTCCGAGATATGAAGTCTCGAAGAACCATGCTTCCCGTTAGGCCCGTTGTCCGCAGTTGGTCCACGCGGGGCCAGCATTGTCTGGAGCTCGGGCATCTCATCGACGTGTGCTCCCCAGGAGGGGTTGCTGACCGCAGGCCCGGTCGACAACTCCAGGGCTTCAATGCCGCTGTCATCCGCGACGTAGAGCCACTCGTTGCGCCAGGTCTTCCAGTTGGACCTGGAGTCCAATGGGATGTAGCACCAAGCCGCGCCGTCTCGAAGGCGAAGGTGGCAGCACCCCGACGGGGTGGAAGGATCCCTGGCCGCATGCAAGGCGTAGAAAAAGCGAAAGAGAGAAAGGTTGGGGGCTACTCCCATGAACATTTCACAGAAGTAGGCGAAGACAGCAAGGAGGATGATGGAGTTGGGAGGAAGATGAATGTTATGGATGGAATAGAAGTTGAGGACGGAGATGTAGAAGTCAGAGACCGGCGGGAGTAGGCCCGCCAGCATCGCCCAGCCGAAGAAGATTACTTCTCCTGGGCGGTAGCCGGGCATGGTAGTCCCGGCGTGGACGCGGAGGGTGCCGCCGGTAATGTGCCGGGAAAACCTTGCGGCGTCTGTTTCCTCGACGATCGACGGCGGGAGCAAAGGTGCTGGAGGTGCCATCTTGGCGAAGGAGGCGATGTGCAAGAAGGAGGCAGTTCGCAAGAAGAACGGTTGAGGACTTAGTGGATTAGTGAGAATGAAAGAAAGACCCCCCCCGTGGCGACTTATATATAGGCACACGAAGGGATGATCCAGCGGGAAACCCGAAGGGGCACGGCGGTTCGAAGGCGGGAAGCCCGAAAGACTGTCGAAGCGTGGGCACGATTCCCAGGAATCCTGCGTGGGTTACGAGGCTAGGGCGGCTGCCTGTTCCGATTCGGTGCCCAGAAACGGCGGCGGGCATTTAAAGCTGCGAAATTACGTGGGTATTTATGATGGACCCACCCGGGAGACTGAACCATTTCTCCAAAAAAAAGGGATAAAAGCGCTCCTGGGTGGGCCCGGGGGCTACTGTCGGTGTATTCTACACCAGGATGCCCACTTCATTGCGGTAAGGATACAAGGTGATCACCCAACGGACAGGTGGTGTCCAGGCCATGCCGCTGGCGGTCAGCAAGGTGATCGCCCAGCAGACAGGTGGCAACCAGGCCACGCCGCTAGCGGTCAGCAAGGTGATCGCCCATCGGACAGGTGGCATCCAGGCCATGCTTTCTTGGCGGTCGATGAGGTGATCAGCCAAATGGGATGTGGAGATCAGGGGCCACGACTACCGGCGGTCAGCAAAGGTGATCGCCTGCAGACGAGTGGCGCCTGTGCCACGCCGTTGGCGCTCAGCTCCCGAGGCCACCTAGTGGTCTGTGCCACCGCACAGAGGATCAAAAGCATTTAATGCGTATCGTGCGCATTAAATGGGGGTAATGAAGGCCACAGTGTGACGGCGCATGTTCCCAACACGCGCATTTATTATGGGTGATATCATGGCGAAATCCCCCCTGGCGAGGCGTGCGGAGCCGGCGGGCACACGGGTCCCGAGGCCGGGGCAAAGTCGGCTATGTCAGAGCATTAAGTGCGACTCAAGAACAGTGACAGGTGCGTTAAATGTGGTATGGCTGTGTAATGGGTATGGTACACTGATGTAAGCACCCATGCGCCCCAGCAAGCCCGAGTATAAAAGGGAGCCGGGGTGAATGGGAGAAGGGGTTGGATCATTTTCGGTTGTATGATTTCGATTCAGTTCTTCTGCCTCTAGAGAGCTGTTCCTTCGGTTGGGATTGTATCAGTTTCCCCCAAGATCTCGAGCAAGAACCGATAGACTGGACTAGGGCTATTACTCATCAGGAGGGCCCGAACTTGGGAAAACCCTAGCGTCTCCTTGCAAGCTTCGCCTTTGTTTCCTTTCCTCCGTCTTTAGAGCGATCTCCACAAAAGCCCCCCGTTCGAACTTCATATACACCCGATCCAGAGGTGTCTGTTGGCTCTTACGCCGACAACCGGTATGTGCTTCGAGGAGACATGTGCATTGCATTGCATTGTGTCGGGACCCCGAATTTGCAAATCCGGACCCTCTGTGTATTCAGCACTAGTCCAGGAACGCGCTAGTGCACACAGTCTTTAACATCGGTAAATATCACAATCATACCAATCGATATTATCAAAGTACTTTATTTAAATAACCAAAGGGTTACTTGACCTTATGGCCAAGGTACAAATATATGCCTTGCAAGGCGAAACTTATTCAGAGAAAAATAATAGCAGCGGAAAATCAAATAAACTTCGTGGCGCCATCCAGTATACCACAGGCAACTGACTGGGCTCGCATCCCTAAGTAGACGGGTCCTCTTGGAAATCCTCCTCCAAAGCTGGCGTAGTCTCCTCTTCAACTGGTGTTGTGTTGAGGCAAGGGTGAGTACTTGGTACTCAGCAAGTCATGCACAGAATGCAGGCTAATATACTATATGCATGGCTTGGTACAAAGGAATAGCTCAAGGTATATTTGGCAGATGCTTGACATTTGAAAAGTAATATAAGTAGATTCAAAGCGAGAAATAAGTAAAGCGTAAATAACTCTTCAAGAAGTTTAATAAACATTTTCCCCATCCTAAACCATATTTCCATCATCTTCATTACTAAACCAACCCAACTTTTCAAACCAACGTTATTTTTGAGAAAATCTAACCCTTGACTGTAATTCCCGAGCATTGTCCAGTACCGTAGACTCGGCTATTTAAATAGATTCTAAACTCTGCAGAGGTTATGCACTTTACCCACAAGATCTGAGTCAAACACCACAAAGGCGAAGTTCCGTAACAAAGCCTTCGGAAGCCTCAAACAACACAGGTGGTCCTCTCAGGTTCGTGCTCTACACCATCCCTTCCCTTAGCCAAGGCGAAGTATGGGACCAACACACCGTTAGATGGGTATCGGCCACGGCCACGATACGCTCCCCGCATAATCACACAAACGGTGTAATCGACACCCTGAGGCTCCACAAGTGAGTCCTTAGCGACTTAGTCAACTAGGGCCGTCCCATTCCGACCATGTGGTTGCAAGTATGACCCAGTTCAAAGGCTTGCAAGGTTAAGTCCTTAGAGTGACCAGGGCAAGACTACAGAAAAACCAAATCAACATCCCCAATGCCACAACTGCCCACGATTACTCTTGCCACATGCCCCGATGAAATCTGTTTATCAAACCCCGGTTGATTACCATGCACCACGTGCCATCAACATCACATGATACTTTTCCAAAACAGGTTCAATATATCATTAAGTCAATATTAACATTTGATTGTCCAAAATCATGTTATGAGCACGTTAGTGTGTCTAAGCAAAGATACTACAACGATCTAAACCCATGTTGGCAATTTAATAATGTCCAACTAGTAATCCACAACTAGGGTGACAAGGGATCATGGCACATACTTAGATAATCAAGGTGTCATACTGACAAATTGGTATTTATCTAACCCCCATGTTTAAACAAAGTATCTTTCTAATTGATCTAGCATGCAATAGTTTAAATCAAAATAGATTTCGAAATAGGATCAACATGGTCAAAGCACAACTTGCCTTCAAAAAGTACTTGCTCTTGGTCCTTAGTTGGATCCTGAATCAACACTTCTCCTTGAATCCCTCCCAGACTTCAACGTCTACTCGTAAAAGCGTGCAAATAGCAAATACCCAAATAAACAATAGGCAAAAACATCCCAAAACTCCAAATAAAATCCATAAACATAGAGAACATAATTTTCTGGATTTTTAGAAACTGGAATCGTCAAATTTGGAGTTAAGACGCAAAAGTTATGATTTATTAAAGTTTAAATAATCAATTAAATAATATTACAGAGAAAAACTTTAGTCTAAAAATTAAATAAAATTCATATTTAGGTAGATCTCAATTTTATACAAATTTAGAAATTTGAATCACTCAAATCGGAGTTGAAACGCAAAAGTTATAAGCGTTTGAAGTTTGAATCTAAATTTGAAATCATTATTCGAATTAATAAATCATTTTCTTTTTTCGGAAATTAATTATTGCGTCAGCATGGACACGTGGCAGCCTCGATTGGTGTTGGCCGACGCCAATGGCCCATGGACGTGGTCCACGCTCGGCTCGGGTCCACCGTGGACTCGGTCCACGACTCCACGTGAGATCGACATGGGGCTCACGGTGACGCTCATCGCCGACGTCGGCGGGCTCACCACGGTCTTTGACATGTGGGACCCATCGTGACGTCATGGGTGGCGTCGGCGCCGCTGGGACAGCGGCCGACATCTTGAGCCCTCGACACGCGGGCCGCGTGTCGGCGTCCTACACGCACGCTGCGTGGGCGCCACCGCGTCGGTCCCAACTTCCCGACACGCGGCGGCGAATCACGGCCGTTGGTTTGAAAATCAACGGCGCGGATTAGATCGGTGTTGACGCGTTTGGGTTAACGCATTGATTTCGGACCGTTGGATCTAGATCCGATGGTCGAGATTAGATCTCGGAAATAAATAACGCAATCTCACCGTGCGATGGCGTGGCGTGATCTCGAGCGTTGATCTTGATCGGACGGCCAGAGAGCTCGCGTCCGGCTGATGGCTTATGGCGCGGCGCTGCTCACCGCCGCGAGGACGATTTACCTTGCCGACGGCGCTTTCGGGCGCGCTCCGCTGGCGGAGAGATCCTTCGGTGCGCTCGTCGCCGCGTGAGTCCGGACCGGGGTCAACGGGCGCAGAGGACGACGACGGCGATTTAACGCAAATAAAACCGCGGGCGGAGCGTTACGGCAACTCCGGCGAGCGACAGCGCTGAACGGGCGGCGCTCCGCGACAAGTGTTCAGGTCTACGGTGCGCGCTGAAGTCTAGGTCACGACCGTGGTGGCGGCGCATTAAATAGCGACCTCGGCGTGGTGAAACGCCACGGAGACCGAGGTCGACATGGTTTCGGCATGAGTCGGCGGCGGCACGAGAGGGTGACGTGGCACACGCGATACGGCCCGTTGGATCTCGATCCAGCGGTCGCGCGAGTTTGGGTCCGGTCGGACTTCGGCGAGCCGCTTTCGGTCGGGCTCGGGCTCGGTGGCGTGGCTCAATCGTGGCCGTTGGATCAAGATCCAACTGGCCACGGTTAAGGCTCGGCCGAGTGGGTTCGGTCGAGTCACGTGGCTCAGTCGGACTCGAACTCGAGTCGACTCGGCTCGGTCGGATGAGCGATGTAGGCTTCGGTTTGGATTTCAGCGATTTAATATTTAAAATAATTCCCAAGAATTCATTTAATTCATTAAAAATAGCAAATGACTCGGAAAAATTCAGAAAAAATTGGAAAATACTTTGGATCATTTTGGACTCAAATAAAATATTTCCAACAAAATTTTATTTGCAAAATTAATTTCTTCAATTATTTCAAAATGGAATAAATTCAAATAAATTCCAAATAAATCCAAATAAATTCCAGAAAATTCCAAAAATTCACCAAAGTGCCAAACCACACATGAATTTAAGAAAAGCAAAATTTTGGGGTGTTACAAACCTCCCCCCCTTAATAGAATCTCGTCCCCGAGATTCAGGGCTTACTAAAGGAATAGGTTTGGAAACTCTTTCTTCAAATCCTCTTCGCGCTCCCAAGTCGCTTCGCTTTCTTCATGGTTGCTCCACTGAACTCTACAGAAACGGGTTGACTTGTTTCTAGTTTCTCGATCCATTGTGTCCAGAATCCTCACGGGATACTCCTTATAAGTCAAATCCTCTTGCAACTCAATTGATTCTAACGATGTCTGCATTCCTCGGGAACTCGGAGACACTTCTTCAATCGGGACACATGGAATACATCATGCACTCCTGCTCACGCATCGTGGGCAACTCGGTGATAAGCAACTTCGCCTCATGCTCAAAATCTTAAATGGTCCAACATAACGGGTGCGAAGTTTCCCTTTGGCATGGAACCTCTTAACTCCCCGAGAGGCGTAACTCGAGGTATACAAAGTCTTCTCGTTCAAAACTCAAGTCTCGCGACGATTGTCAAGATAACTCTTACATCGAGATTGGGCTATCTTCAACCTTTCCCTAATCATGGCGACCGCTTCTTGACCTCTTGAAGGATATCAGGCCCAAAGACACGGCGCCACGGTCTCATTCCAATTCAAAGGCGTCCGACAGGTGGTCGACCATACAAAGGCCTCAAAAGGTGACATCTCAGAACTAGCTTGATAACTATTGTTGTAACTAAACTCGGCATACGGCAAACTCTTATCCCAAGATGTAGCATAAGCCAATGCACAAGCTCTCAACATATCCTCCAGATCTGGTTGACTCTTTCTGGCCTGTCCATCCGCCTGTGGATGATAAGTCATCTTGAAGTTCAAACGGGTTCCCATGGCTTCATGCAACTTATTCCGTAACCTTGAGGTAAATTGGGTACCTCGTCCGATACAATCCTCTTTGGCACTCCGTGCAAACAGATAATCCCGATCATGTATAATTACGCTAATTTATCTCCGAGTAAGTGGTCTTCACGGGATAAAATGGGCTACTTTAGTCAAGCGATCCACTATAACCCATATGGAGTCATAACCTCCTTGAGTCTTCTAAGAAACCGTAATGAAATCCATTCGATTTCCTCCCACTTCCACTCAGGTATTTTCAGCGGTTGTAGCAATCTCGCTGGTCTCTCGATGCATTGCCTTGACTCTACGGCATACGCCGCACAATGCAACATGCTCGGCAACTTCACGTTTCATACTCGCCACTGAATCTCTCCTTGAGATCTGATACATCTTGGCGCCTCAGGATGAATTGAGTACTTGGAGTCATGGGCTTCTTCCGTAATCGTTGCTTTAACTCCTTGTTGTTAGGCACACAAATGCGATCCTTCATCCACAACGTGCCTTGCTCATCCAACTTGAAGTCCTCTGCCTTGCCTTCCTCCTTGATAGACTTAATCCTACGGATCTTGTCATCATCCTTCTGTCCTTCTCGGATCTGATCCTCTAGGGTAGGCTTTACTTCTAATGTGGCCAAGAATCCGCTAGGTACTACCTCAATCTTCATCTTTTGAAAATCCTCACATAACTCATCCTGACTTGTGGCTAGCAATGCACTCACGGTATGGCTTTTCCGACTCAGAGCATCGGCTACTACGTTGGCCTTCCCGGGATGGTAATGGATTCCAACATTGTAGTCCTTGATTAACTCTAACCATCTCCTCTGCCTCATATTCAGATCCGACTGGGTGAATATGTACTTAAGGCTCTTATGATCCGTATATACTTCACATCTGTTTCCGATCAGATAGTGACGCCATATCTTCAAGGCATGCACTACGGCAGCTAACTCTAGGTCATGTGTCGGATAATTTTCCTCATGCGGCCTCAACTGCCTTGATGCATAAGCGGCGATTTACCTTTCCCTTACGCATCGGCACACATCCAAGTCCTTGGCGCGATGCGTCACAATAAATATCGAAGCTTTGAGCAACATCCAGAGAACTAACACCGGTCTTGATGTCAATCGCTTCTTGACTCTGAAATCCTTTCTCACATTCCGAGTCCATGCAAACTTCTTTTCCTTCTTCAAAGCAATTGCGTAAGAGGTTTCGCAATTGTCGAGAAGCCTTCAATGAAACGGGCGGTAGTATCCTGCCATTCCAAGGAAACTCAATCTGGGTCACAGTCTTGGTTGCTCCCAATGTAACACGCCTTCTACTTTGCTTGGATCTACTGGCGACTCCTTCATGCGGTCATTACATGTCCAAGAAACTCCACCTTGTCCTTCCAAAAATCACACTTGCGAACTTGGCGAAAAGTTGCTTTGTTCCTCGACTTTTCCAAAACTCGCCTTAAGTGTTCGGCATGTTCATCCTCCTGCCTTGGAGTAGATTAGGATATCGTCTATGAACACGACGACAAACTTGTCCAAATATTCCATGAACACCTTATTCATCATATTCATGAAATAAGTGGCGCATTCGTCACCCCAAAGGACATAATCAGTAAACTCAGAATGTCCATATCTTGACGAGAATGCGGTCTTGAATATCCTACGATCGGATCTTCAATCGATGGTATCCCGATCTCAGATCAATCTTGGAGAAAACTCGGCTCCTCTTAATCGATCAAACAAATCATCAATCCTGGGTAGCGGATACTTATTCTTCACGGTGACCTCATTGAGTGCACGGTAGTCAATGCACATCCTGAAACTCCCGTCCTTCTTCTTGACAAACAAAACCGGTGCTCCCTACGGCTGACGAACTCGGTCCTCGATAAATCCTTTCTCCATCAACTCTTCTATTTGTTTCTTCATTTCTACCAACTCCTCGGTGGACATCCGATAGGGTCTCTTTGCTATCGGTCTTTGTGCAGGTACAAGCTCTATCACAAACTCTATGTCCCTGTGCGGCATACAGGTAGATCTTCGGGAAAAACATCCGGGTACTCATTCACTACCGGGACATCCTCTATGCTGATTGCCTTGGTACCGTTAACCATCAACTGTCCATCTCTAAGCTGCAGTGGCTTGAAATTCCACTTTCTTCCCACACGGCTCTCAATCGAGATAGTCCTTCGTCCACAATCCAATACGGCCTTGTGCTTGGATAACCAATCCATTCCCAATATAACATCTAAGGTCTGGGTCTCCAAAATTATAAGGTTTGCTAGGAACTCTATTCCATCTATTAGTATTCTCACCCCGGAACATCCTACTTCCGTTCGGAGTTCGGAACCAGGGGTTTGAACTAAAAGCATGCACTTAAGTCTTGCAATTCTCAAATCATTTCTAGTAGCAAAGCCTTGCGAAACAAACGAATGCGAAGCTCCAGAGTCAAACAAAATCATGTAATCGAGTTAACAAGTAACTTACCCAAGACGACGTCCGTGAGCATTCTGCAAAGTGCATCCGCGGTGACATGGTTGACTCGGCCTCTCACCACGGCCTGGGTGTGGCTCCTGCTTTGGCGTCCCTAGTCGGGGGTGGTTCCTAGGTTGAAGCGAATCGGGTCGCCTCTGCTGTCTTCTTTGGACAAGCTGTTGGCAAAGTGTCCTGGCTCGTTGCCGGTTATGTGACGTCTCACTTGTTCCTTCTTGTTGCCTGGGGTAGCGTTTCTAGCGGGGACTGGGGTCTGATAGTTTTGATTGACAGGTCTTGGTGCTGAGGATGGTGTCACTACGTCAGGATGGGCCTATAGTAACACGCACATGTGTTACTATAGCTCAAAAAAAGTGTTACCGAGTCCTATTGCAACATATTTGTTTAGTGTTACTATAGCCTATGTTGCTATAGAAGGGTCTATTGTAACATGTAACAAGTGTTCTTGTATATAAAAAAATATGTTGCAACCATGCTACGGCAACATGTATCAAATGTGTTGCTATAGACTGCAGTAACACCTTTTTTAGCAAGAGCAACATAGTAGCGCGTGTTGCCATAAACCCTAGTAACACCTTACTTTTGCTAAAGCAACATAGTAGCATGTGTTTCCATAAACCCTAGTAACACATTTTTAGATACAATAATTGAACTTAGTAACACCCTTTTTGAACGACAACAACACAATGTTGAGCTCCTAAAATAAATTTAAATATCTTTATTATTTTATTATTTTTTTGTGAATGTACAAATTAAAATTGTTTCATAGAATATCTTTTGATAAGCATAACACATTGTACAATATAAAACATAAATGACCATAAGTGCAAAATCATAACATATTGCATTGCTTCAAACAAATAAATATTTCACACCATTCGATAAAATACATAACAATTTGATTTCTAGAATCTTTAGTGTAAGAGTTTGAAATACATTATTCTAAATAAAAAGAATATAAAATATAAAATACAAATATTTCCCAATGCTCGAGCTATTCTTTCTCGCCAACTTTTGTTATGTCAAATCCGTCGAATTTGCACGAAAACTACTTGGATCATCATTTGTCATCCACAGATAAAAACTCGACCAAATTTGTCCACAACCATCGAATGCATTCAATCGCTTTGTCGCAAGGCTTTGGTCAGCAGAGTAACTTCAGAAGGATTTCTGGTTTCCATACTCGTGGAGAGCAGAGTTTGACTATTCTCTTGTATGCATTGCACATTGCAACCTGCAAAGGAGTACTAGTTAGTATATTGAAATACTCATAGAACCTGGGAAAGTCATGTTGTTAACCTGAAGCTCTGAGCTTCTGCTTGTCTGCATTGTGGTTGGGAAAATATTAACAATGTTAGCAGCCATAGATTCAACAATATAACCAGAACACGAAGAATGCAGTGCATGAAGAAAGGCACCCATTGAAAAGTCATAATATGCATCTCTGCAGAAAGTGAGACAAAGTTTAATGTTGTTTGACAATGATTCTGTGCACTCCAATAATAACCAGGCAAAAAAAAACATATGTTTTATTGTCTTAAAGTCCCTTGTTATAATTCAAAGCGATTGACCGTAAAATCTATAATTGAATAGTTAACAAATCGTTATCGCTTTCATCAAGATAATACAACTTTACGTAAAGAAATTCCCAATAATAGGCTACTACATATGAAGCATATCCTTAAAAGGTGACACAAGAACGTTCTTGTGACAAAGTAAGCAAAAAAGTACATAAATTCTTGACCCAAAACACATGAAAATTATAATCCTGGATTACGATTTGCGCTTTGCACCCAATATTTTTTCCAAGTTCCAACCAATCTTTATTCAATGCATTATTTAATATTCTTGTTTCTATTATTACAATGCTTTTGCGAAACAAAGGTGCAGTTCACAAAATGATCTTGGTTTATTATAAATTCACCTGTAATAAAGGTGAAATGGATCATAATAAGGTATGCCGATAAACATAGGGAGGTACATAACTACATATAGACCAATAAGTTTTGATGTTTATGCAACCCAGGATGCTTCCGCATTGGTTCTTGTCATCTCATGTTAAGAAATATAGAGAAAACAAAGTTGGGACCAGAGGCATCATAAACATTGGCAAACATATATATCGAATTACTGAGATATGCAAAACCAAAAAAGCCAAAATATGCAGAAGAAGTTGATATAGCAAACTATCTATACTTTTCATTCATAAATTCCTTTCGTGTATTGTTGGTCGCTCCACTTGAAAGCATTGGAACGAGTCTTGTAATTTAGACAATTTGGAAGCAAAATATAACAAGAGCATACCTGACATCAGAAATCTCATTAACATCTTGGCTCAAAATGCATGTCATGGAACGAATAATTGTTTCTATAGGAAGAATCTCAAAAAGTCACCACGGTTGCAACAATCCTTGTAAAATCAAAACAAACCTGTTTCACCAGATTGATTATCAGTGTTCCCAAGGTACATAGGTATAACAAATGAAATACATGAAGGTTCAACTAAAAAGGTTAAAACCAACCTTGTGCAGGGATTCATCCCCATAGCAGAGAACAGAACAAGCAGCAGAAACAAATGACTGCTGAGACAAACAACGATATTTCCAAAATTGATTGCTGTTGAGACAAACAACCTTGTACCACAAACTGCATGGGCCATTATACATGCTAATTAATGTCCCCTAGACATATGCGTCACAACTGCATGGGTCATTACCACAATATCAGCGAAATAACCCATCTGCCTAAACTTCATGGGTCATTGTACCACAAAAAAAGTTCAGTGGCGTGCAATGTCTGATTACCTAAATTATACATTCAACTCACTATTTTAGAAACACAGGCGTAACCAGGTTGCAATTGTAACTTAGAAAAAGGAAACCTAATTCTGCTCATTTACTCGACTTTCGGCAGCAACTGTAATGCTTTCCAGTCTAGGACTGCCATACTCGCCAAAGTAAGCAAAATGATTAACAGTACAATGTAGTTGCTACCTATAGCACAGACCATACGCTGCTTTACTAAGCATCAACCATCGAAGCTTGATTTGATCGTAGGCATTAATCATGATTAACTAGAACGTAGCACGATCAAAATCTCGCGAGCCAGCCAGAGGATGGATTTTCTCACCAGCGCGCACCCTCTTGAACAGGTTGGCCGCAATGAGCGCGTAGCTCTTCTCTCGATCCCTGGCCACACCGCGCGGCGGCGCTACCGAGGAGGTCATCGACGGCGAAGGGTGAAGGCCTGGTCGAGATGAACATGCCGAGCACCTTCATGCCGTAAGAGGTGGGCCCGGCGCACCCCAGTGCCTCGATCCCCACGCCCACTGCGCCTCCCTCCACCACTTGCATTCGCATCGGGGCGAGCGATCAGACGTCGGCGGCCGGGTGGAGTCGGATCGTGGGCTAGGGTTAGGGTTTTACCGGTGGAGGGCAGCGAAGACGTGATCGTCGTCATCGGCGCGAGGCAGAGGAGGGGGATGGGGAGGAGGCATCGCCGATGGGCCGAGGGGAGTCGAGGAGGCGGGCATTGGGATCCGAGCAGCGCTCAGTGGCGAGGAGGAGGTCAGTGGTGGTGGGCCGTGGGCGACGCGTGCGGGTGATTTGATTTAAATCGTGAGGAGGAGGCGGAGGATTGCAGAGAGAGAAGTAGACAGGAAAACGGAAGGCGAAGGGTGGATGAGGATCAGAGATTCAGAAGACGAGCCAAACCCGAACTCCAGGAAGACGTTAATAACTCAAATAAAATAAGGTTATATTAATTTATTACTGGCTTGTACATATTATTTTTATTCTATAATAAAGAGTGAAAAAAGATAAGAGAAAAGAGAAAAGAGATAAGAGTATTTATAATATCTTATCAACGAATAGAGAGGTTGTTGGGTCATATATATGTTTTAATTTATTACAATTAAGTCATGTGTTACAATCTGCCTCTAAATGTGTTACTGTAGTATTATTATTCACACCTTACTACCATGTGTTACAATGTTCTTCTGTAACATATATTATGTGTTGCTGCTGTAGTTTTCAGTAACACTTTTCACATCTCATTAAATATGTGTTACAACATGCCTTTGTAACACAAATTATATGTTACTGCAATATCTCTTTGTAACACATTGTTCAATATGTTACAGAAATGTGTTACAGAAGATATGTTTTGTAGTAGTGTGTCCTTGTTGCATTCTGTGGTTGGAATCTGAAGAATTGATTTGGTGCAACTCTCAGGCGCTGTTGCGTTCCCTGGCGTGATCCTTGCTGTTGCATCCTGCGCTTCCTGTTCTCATCCAGTTCCTTGCGCTTGTCCTCAAGAATAAGCGCCTTATTCACCAACTCTTGGAAATCTGGGAAGGTGTGGGTGATCAACCCTACTTGCAATCCTGAGTTGAGTCCCTTCATAAAACGAGACTGTCTGGATTTATCTGTCGCTACATCCTCAGGTGCGTAGCGGGCTAGCTGTGTGAATTTGTTCAGGTAGTCGGCCACTGGCTGATTACCTTGCTTCAGTGCTCTGAACTCCTCCTTCTTAAGGTCCATGATTCCTTCAGGCACGTGATCTTGTCGGAATGCACTGTGAACTCTTCCCAAGTGATATCTTGAGGGTTCTCTTGCGTGGCACGAAGTTCTCCCACCATTCGGCCATTGTTCCTTCCAAGCGATGAGAAGCGTAGAGTACCTTCTCATTCCCTATGCATTGAGCTATGTGTAGCTTCCTCTCGATTGATCTTAACCAATCATCGGCCTCCAATGGATTGGCATTCCCGAGAGAAAGTGGGTGGGTGAGTCCTCATGAACTCGGCTGACCTTGTATTCGGCGTGGTCCCCGATTAACTTGATTAGCGATGGCCTGGCGATGACGTGCTGCATTTGTTGCATCATAGCATGCATCAATCGAGTCCGAGCAGCAAGAAAGGCTCCAAAATTCTGCATATCAATGGCGGTCTTTGGTGCTCCATCATTGGGGTTTTCTGCTGGGCGAGAACCACTCCCATTGCCTCCAAAGTTTCCACGGGTGTTCACCATCTGTCGATTTGCTCTAGGTTTAGAGATGAGAGGGAAACAAGAATAGACAAGTAATATGGAACTTATGCGGGGCGAAAGGGGTAACTTTAAGGTCCAACTTTATTATTAATAACTTGGTATGGCTGCTTACAATGCCTAAGGGCCTTGCAACACATACTGCACACTCAAAGAAACAAAACAAATCCAAATTGAACTAACTCTGGAGTCTAACGCCTAAAGGGTGACTCTTTATTCTATGACTCGACTCGGCGAAGGAGTCTCACTATAGAACCTATGCTCACTCATCGAGAAAACCTCCACGGCCTGGGTACGGATGCTGCGGCATAGGCGCGAAACGATCGCCATGTCCAGCAACTGTGTCCTCTGTGGTAGTCGAAGAAGCAGTGTCCTCATCGAGATCTGACTCCTCTGGATCTGGCTCGTGTAGCTCAATCTTGGCTCTGGGTCTGGTCCGTACAAAGTCATCTCCAACTCGTCAATCCTTCGTAGAAGGTGTGCCACATACTCTTGAGCTTCCCGCCATCTGTTCTTCTCTGTCGTGATTTCCTTGCGGGCCTTCTGTAGCTCCTTGCTTGTATTATCTAGTACATCCTCCTGGGCGACGACAAATCGTGCCAACTGTGTAACCGTGGCATCCTCATCACGAATCTCCTTCGGGTCAAGAAGGTTATCGCTCTTGTGGATGATAACGGAACACCGTACTCTCAATTCTCTGGCGTAGATACGGGTAATGTGCCGCATTGCGGCGTCGTGATACTTCTTGGATACCCATCCGCATTGTAGATCTCCTGGCGGTCACGGTGTATCGAGGCGATTGCACTGGCCCTTCTTCCTAGCAGGTACCTCAATCTTCACATCACAAGCCTTGATCAATCACCTTGCACGATCACTTCCACTTGGTATTGGGGCTTCTCAAAATCTCCGAGAGTGTAGCATATGCCAAAGTTCCGCGGCGTGACCAACTCCCAGATCAACGTAGTTGAACTCTTCCTCCATCTGTCACAAGAGTGCTTTACGTAAGAACTCGGAATTTTTAAATTGTGACAAGGTAAGAGAAAATTTCAGCAAGAGACAAGAAAAGAGAGAAGGGGATAAGTCGAGTGGTCATTTCTTGTCTTCACAAATTTTTAGCTTTAGAAAATAGGTTTTATCCTCACTACGACCATTCTAGCTTAGGGTTGAGCCTACAGTCAAGTATGGCTCTGATACCACCTCTGTCGGGACCCCGAATTTGCAAATCCGGACCCTCTGTGTATTCAGCACTAGTCCAGAACGCAGCTTAGTGCACCACGATCTTTAACATCGGTAAATATCACAATCATACCAATCGATATTATCAAAGTACTTTATTTAAATAACCAAAGGGTTACTTGACCTTATGGCCAAGGTACAAATATATGCCTTGCAAGGCGAAACTTATTCGAGAAAAATAATAGCGGCGGAAAATCAAATAAAGTTAGTGGCGCCATCCAAGTATACCACAGTAACCGATCGGGCTCGCATCCCTAAGTAGACGGGTCCTCTTGGAAATCCTCCTCCGGCCGTGGCGTAGTCTCCTCTTCAAGCGGTGTTGTGTTGAGGCAAGGGTGAGTACTTGGTACTCAACAAGTCATGCACAGAATGCAGGCTAATATACTATATGCATGGCTTGGTACAAAGGAATAGCTCAAGGTATATTTGCGAAGAAACAAAGATTTGAAAAGTAATATAAGTAGATTCAAAGCAAGAGAAATAAGTAAAGCGTAAATAACTCTCCAAGAAGTTTAATAAACATTTTCCCCATCCTAAACCATATTTCAATCATCTTCATTACTAAACCAACCCAACTATTCAAACCAACGTTATTTTTGAGAAAATATAACACTTTAATGTAATTCAGAGCATTGTCGATCAGTGGACTCGGCTATTTAAATAGATTCTAAACTTTGCAGAGGTTATGCACTTTACCCACAAGATACAGTCAAACACCACAAAGGCGAGTTCAGTAACAAAGCCTTCTGGAAGCCTCAAACAACACAGGTGGTCCTCTCCGGTTCGTGCTCTACACCATCCCTTCCCTTAGCCAAGGCGAAGTATGGGACCAACACACCGTTAGATGGGTATCTGGCCACAGCCACGATACGCTCCCCGCATACAATCACACAAGCGGTGTAATCGACACCCTGAGGCTCCACAAGTGAGTCCTTAGCGACTTAGTCAACTAGGGCCGTCCCATTCCGACCATGTGGTTGCAAGTATGACCCAGTTCAAAGGCTTGCAAGGTTAAGTCCTTAGAGTGACCAGGGCAAGACTACCGAAAAACCAAATCAACATCCCCAATGCCACAAGCTGGCCCACTGATTACTCTTGCCACATGCCCCGATCGAAATCATTTATCAAACCTCAGTTGATTACCATGCACCACGTGCCATCAACATCACATGATACTTTTCCAAAACAGGTTCAATATATCATTAAGTCAATATTAACATTTGATTGTCCAAAATCATGTTATGAGCACGTAAAGTGTGTCTAAGCAAAGATACTACAACGATCTAAACCCATGTTGGCAATTTAATAATGTCCAACTAGTAATCCACAACTAGGGTGACAAGGGATCATGGCACATACTTAGATAATCAAGGTGTCATACTGACAAATTGGTATTTATCTAACCCCCATGTTTAAACAAAGTATCTTTCTAATTGATCTAGCATGCAATAGTTTAAATCAAAATAGATTTCGAAATAGGATCAACATGGTCAAAGCACAACTTGCCTTCAAAAAGTACTTGCTCTTGGTCTTGAGTTGGATCCTGAATCAACACTTCTCCTTCGAATCCTTCCGGCACTTCAACGTCTACTCGTAAAGCGTGCAAATAGCAAATACCCAAATAAACAATAGGCAAAAACATCCCAAAACTCCAAATAAAATCCATAAACAGAGAGAACATAATTTTCTGGATTTTTAGAAACTGGAATCGTCAAATTTGGAGTTAAGATGCAAAAGTTATGATTTATTAAAGTTTAAATAATCAATTAAATAATATTACAGAGAAAAACTTTAGTCTAAAAATTAAATAAAATTCATATTTAGGTAGATCTCAATTTTATACAAATTTAGAAATTTGAATCACTCAAATCGGAGTTGAAACGCAAAAGTTATAAGCGTTTGAAGTTTGAATCTAAATTTGAAATCATTATTCAATTAATAAATCATTTTCTTTTTTGGAAATTAATTATTGCGTCGGCATGGACACGTGGTAGCCTCGATTGGTCGGTGGCGTCAGTGGATCCATGGGCGTGGTCCACGCCGGCTCGAGTCCACCGTGGACTCGGTCCCACGACTCCACGTGAGGCCCGACATGTGGGCCCACTCGGGTGACGTCATCGCCGACGTCGGCGGGCTCGGCCCACGGTGCGACATGTGGGACCTTGTGACATCATGGGTGACGTCGGCGCTCGGTGGGACGGCCGGCCCGACATGCGGAGCCCTCGACACGCGGGCCGGCGTGTCGGCGTCTGCCTGCCAGCGTCGCGTGGGCGCGTGACGCGTCGGTCCAACTTCCCGACACGTGGCGCAATCACGGCCGTTGGTTTGAAAATCAACGGCGCGGATTAGATCGGTGTTGACGCGTTTGGGTTAACGCATTGATTTGGACCGTTGGATCTAGATCCGATGGTCGAGATTAGATCTGGAAATCGTAACGCAATCTCACCGTGCGATGGCGTGGCGTGATCTCGGCGTTGGATCTTGATCGGACGGCCGAGAGCTTCGCGATCCGGCGATGGCTTGCGGCGGCGCTCACCGGCGCGAGGACGACCTTGCCGACGGCGCGTTCGGCGCGCTCCGGCCGGCGAGATCCTTCGTGCGCGTCTCGTCGCGGTGAGTCCGGATTCGGGGTCAACGGCGGCAGAGGACGACGACGGCGAAACGCAAATAAAACCGCGGCGGAGCGTTACGGCAACTCCGGCGAGCGATTGGGCGCTGAACGGCGGCGGCTCCGGCGACGTTGTCTAGGTCTACGGGTGCGCGCTGAAGTCTAGGTCACGACCGTGGTGGCAGCGCATTAAATAGCAGCCTCGGCGTCCGTGAAACGCACGGAGACCGAGGTCGACATGGTTTCGACGGCGGAGTCCGGCGGCGGCACGGAGAGGGTGACGTGGCACACGCACAGCCGTTGGATCTCGATCCAACGGTGCGCGAGTTTGGGTCCGGGTCGGACTCGGGCGAGCTGGCTGGCTCGGTCGGGCTCGGGCTCGGTGACGTGGCTCAATCGTGGCCGTTGGATCAAGATCCAACGGTCACGCGGTTAGGGCTCGGCCGAGTGGGTTCGGTCGAGTCACGTGGCTCGGGTCGGACTCGAACTTCGAGTCGACTTCGGGCTCGATCGGATGAGCGATGTAGGCTTCGGTTTGGATTTCCAGCGATTTAATATTTAAAATAATTCGATAATTCATTTAATTCATTAAAAATAGCAAATGACTCAGAAAAATTCCAGAAAAATTCTGGAAAATACTTTGGATCATTTTGGACTCAAATAAAATATTTCCAACAAAATTTTATTTGCAAAATTAATTTCTTCAATTATTTCAAAATGGAATAAATTCAAATAAATTCCAAATAAATCCAAATAAATTCCAGAAAATTCCAAAAATTCACCAAAGTGCCAAACCACACATGAATTTAAGAAAAGCAAAATTTTGGGGTGTTACACATTGCCTTGCATACATGATGATGATGATGAAATGAGTACAAAGAGAATTGAGACATGAATATGATGTTGTATGTGAAATTATGACTTGATCATGATGTTAAGTATGGTATGTAGTGATGTTGGCATTGAATTGTCCTTTTCAGTCCATTGCAATATACTTGCTGAGTAATGAACTCACGCTTGTGTTTTTTGTTGTATTTAGGTACCTTGACAACGGCATGCGAGAAAGGGGCTTAGAGGCACTTCATCACATAATTTCCACACAATTCGACAATGCTTACCTTTCGGAGTTGTGATCATTGTTTAGCATGATGAAACTAGGATTATGATTTGTTCGTGTGCTTGATTACATCCTTTACATCATATTAGTTCATGAAGTGGTTAAATTCATTATGCTAGACTTAAATTGCTGCAACATTACCCGTTATTGTTGCTGTGGATGTTTTCCATTATGATATATCATGTGTTATTGTGTTGTTGCTCCGAACTATAGAAAAACAAAGGAGATGCTGCCGAAATTTTCGGTTTTAGCATATGCGCATTTGCTAAAATTTATCTTAATTTGTGGTATTTAGATGTTGATTAGTCTATGTTTGGTAACATTCAGGCATATTAGATGCCGGGGTGTTACAGTTGGAATCAGAGCGGGCTTAAGGTCCGTGGAATGTGAATGTAGTAATTTACTATAGAGTAAACTAAAATATTGACTTGGAAAAGTAGGAACATGGCATAGGTTTACTTGTTAAAATTTGTCCTTAGGGCAATAACCTTAAAATCTGAAATAGTTTGGTTAACTAATTTAAAACTTGACACACTCTGATGCACAGTAGGAAGGGTATGGGTACTGATGCTATCCGCTTAAATATTGTATTTATGCTCTGATGTTAAATGTTGCATCTTGATGAAGTATGATGTTATATTTATGAAAATATTGATTGAGATGCTATATGTTTGATATAGTGGGGTTGTGGTGCCGAAGGGTTTCGGTCACCTCTTTTTGTTCTTAGTAAGGGTGCGGTTTGACGGTGTGGCCGGTTAACGCCATCACCGAAGAATCTTAACCTCTGTAGGAGAAGAGTGCTTATCCTTTCTGTTGTAGTTCGGGTAGTTGGTTGGAGTCAAATGGAAGAGTTGATGGTGGATCCTTTTGGATTTCTTTTACCGTTCTAACGATCAGTTTGGGTTGGTTTCTGTGGTTTTAAGTGATTGGAAATTAAGGAAAGGTGCTTGGTGTTGAGTTTTCATTGATTGTATTTCGGCGTTTTTCTTGGTTTTGCCTTCTTTGGTTGAAGACAAAGAAGAAGAGTTTAGTGCTATGTCTATTCTGGATTGCCATCTCAGTTTTGGGGTCCGGTTTTGTAGATTGCTTTACAGAGAAAGCTCTCGATTTATTCTTGTGTTTGTCTTTCTCCGGGATTAGCAGAGTTTGTGGTGTTGTGCCAGACCTGGTGATCAGGGCTGAAGTATGTGTCTTTGTAAGAGTAAGGGGGATGTTTGATATCATCTTTTGACTTGGTTGGGAGATCATCCTTCAAAACCCGGTTGTTTCGTGGAAGTTTGGAGTTTGGTGTTAAGGCTTTATCTGAAAAGGAGTTGGTTAATCGTTTGGTCTTCCCTCTTTCATCCATCTTCTTTCGTGGAAGTTGTTGATTTCGAGATTTGTGGAGTAGCTGCATGTCACCATTTGGGAATTTAAAGAATTGACTTTTTCTTGTGTTGTATGGTTGAGTTTTCTGGAAAGAAGGGTGATTTTGGGTGTTCTTTTCTTGAGAAACTGTGGTTTTCTTAAGAGAGGTGTGCGTGACCCACGCAGATGTTCAAGAAGTTAAGTGTATGTCGAGGAATTAGAGTTTTCAGATGATGTGGGTTATTGATTCTGTTAAAGTGATTGTGTTGGTTGTTTAAAGACAACCTAAACTATTGTGTTGATAGAGATGATGAATCGAGATGATAGGTTATCCAAAGTGAAAGTTGATTAGTGTTTTATGCAGAGTGTTGTGAGTTATGGGAGTTATCTGAAGTTAGAGATTAGTAAGTGTTGATTGCGGTTGAGAAGGTCTAGAACTTCCTGGGTGACAAATTAGAATAGTGAGGTTATGGTGTAAAGACGTGAGGATTGTTGGGTTTGTTGTTTAGAGGTCGAGCAAACGGTGAATCGGCAAAATGACTTAATTGATGGGTAATCAAAGAAGAGGGATATGGGATGATTGTAGGAAAGGTTGAAATTGTCCTTTACAGATGTCTGTCCAGGATCCGTAGTTATGAAAGATGTCTAATGGAGTAAGTACCTTATGGTTTGTGCGAGAGGCATTTGTTGTTTATGCCAAAATAAGTGATGAAGAGATGTGTTTTAAGCTTGGGATAAACAGTTGTATGAATGATGAGTCATAGTGGTTGGTAGACCAAAATAAGAAGTTGACCAAAAGAAGAAGTTGCCGAAGTGGTGAGAACGTGATTCTCCTTGTTGATTGTTATAAGATAGACATGGATAGAGTTTGATGATCATATTACCGGTGGTGGTTACATGATTAGTAGGAAATGTTTTTATCAGAGATTAGATGTTGTAACTTGTGTTCAATAGTGTTGGACTTCTCAGGATTTGGTGATTATGAAATCCTTAATGGCTAAGAGTATTGGAATGCGAAAAAAATGGTGGGATTCGAGTCGAACCTTCTTTTAAAGGTTTACGGATTTAAATGAATGTATAAACTTTCTGGGATTGCCTGCCCTTTTGTTAAGGCGTCTTGATTAGTGTGCAATAGATCTCCCCTGAGTAAGTGGCATCTTGTCAAGTTACGAATTTGACTTTGATGATTGGAATTATGGATGAAAGTATAGTTTTGGAAGTAACCAGCTGATTGATTCTGAAATATTGTATGTTATTGGATCATGCCAATCTTTGGTTTGGCAAATTTGTTTAGCTTAGGCTATGAGTATGGATTTTCACCCAAAAGTTTTGAGTGGATCGCGCTCTTTCGCGTTCAACTAAATTATCTTTGGAAACCATATGTAAAGGAAGTAAATGGACATGGTGGGTTGTGTTGGAAACCCTGGAGTTAAGCACTTAACTTGTAACTCTATTGTGACTAGAGTTGACTTTATTTGGAAAATGTGTGCGGTGTTTGCAAGTGCTTTAAAAAGGTGGATCTTATGAATGTTCCATGAGTGATTTTGCTGGTGAAGTGTTTTCTTTTGGGAATGAGCCTCCCTTTCTCTTTGAGAGAATTTGTAGCGGTTCTGGGTGTAGATGTTTGATTTGAGAATTGATGTTCTCTTCTGAAAAAATTTTGACTTGGTTAAAATGCGATGTTTTAGCATAAAAGAGTTGATGAGCCAGGTCAGTGAGAAAGTCATATATGGATATATGACTAATCCGGAGTGCTCTTGAAAAGATTGCATTCATGTTAGGCATCGGGGTTTCCTGTGCTTTCTAGCGTGAAAATAAAGAATGGATAAATGCTGGAATTTTGGTTATGTTACAGATTTGAGTTTCCCTTTCTCTTTGAGAGATACTGTGATGGTTGTGGATTTTTGTGTGTGATTTGAGAAACGGTTCCCTTCCAAAATGTTGATTTTAGGGAAAATGAAAGGTTTGGCCTTGGTGAAAGCGAGTTGAGATGTTTTGGTTGTTCAGAACTTCTGTCAAAGAATTGTGTGGAGTCTCTCTTTTGTTTGAGTGCTCTCCGATGCGAAATGTATCGCATTGGTTTGAGATTTGGGTTTTTCCTTTGCGACTTGACATAGGAAAAGAAATAGAGTGATCTTTCGATGTTGTCAAATCTTTGTTCCAAAGTGATTTGTGGCGTTTTGGGATTCGAGTTGATGAATGTGGTTCATCCGGCTAAAGGGAGTTGCTATGTTGTTGGCATTCTAGTTGGGAATAAGAATAGAAGGGTTTATGGACTTGATGAGTTTACTCAAGGAATATATCCAAGGGCTTGGATGTATTTGAGTAAGAAAATGTCAGGGTGAGACCCTCTTAGGAAAAGAACCAGCTGTGGTTTGGTAGTAATTGATGGGCCTAGCTTGGGCTAGGTGTTTTACATTATTGGTATAAAGGTGGATTATGATGTAGGTTTGATGTCGTGGTTTAAATCTTGTTGAAGAGTACCGTTCGATGGTAGTGAAGGTTACAGAAATTATGATGTAAAATGTTCTGTCGCGAACATTTGTCCTAGCTATTGTCCTTGGGTATGAGATATGCCCGGGAGATGATAGAATGTCAATAATGTGGTTTGTAGTCGAAATGAAAAAAAATTATTGCCTTTGTGGGCTTTGTATGTAGATGACATTGGTTAATTTTGATTCCAGGTGAAAAGGGTCAAATAATTGGAAGAGATGAGATTTTGTGTAATCAATTCTTTGGAGGTTCATGTTTAGAACGCCAATCAATAATAAGATACCATTGGTGATTTATTAGTAGAGAGGTTGTTAAAAGAGATATGATTCGCTTTGATTGTGTCATCTTGAGATTAATGAGATGTGGTAGACAGGTTGAGAAATGAAATTAGGGTTTTGTGAATGAAGTTGAAAAGAGAAGTTGTTCTGAGTTCATCAGGTTGGTTGTGATAGTAGTATGAAGGGTTTGACGTGAGGATTTGAGCATAATAATTTGATTGAGCCTTTAGTTGGTGAAATCGAGGATTATGGATGGGAATTTGGATTGAAAGGTCGACTTGTGAGAGGCTGCACCCAGTTAAGCTAAATCAGCTCTTTCTCGCTAAGTGTTGGTTTTGGGAATTTGCTTGTCGTTTGGTTCGGTTTGAGTCTTTGCGTGGATGTTTTGTGTTGTTTTGTTTGGCGTAGTGGTGTGTCTTGGATTCTGTAACATCCTCAATTTCGGTCTTCAGCTAAAATCTAATTTAAATTAATTAAATTCAAAATTTGGATTTCCCTTGGTGTTTAATTTAACCTAGCATCCTTATCCGTCCAAAATCAGAGTTCAATTCTCCTTCGCCCGAAAAATCAAATTTCCTAATTCCAGTCTGTACCCGAAATTTCGCCTGAGTTCAAAAATGCTCCAAAAATCCCGTAACCTATTGCATTAGGTACCAAATATTCTAAAAACATTTTGGGATTTTTCCCAAGATTTTTGGAGGCTCTCTGGTATTTTATCGCGCGCGGCTTTCATTTAATGCCCGCTATTCGCCCCAGAATATTCTAAATTCCAAATTTCATACAAATTCCGCGAAACCATTTTTATTGGGTTCCAAATATTCCCTAATGGTTCTAGGAATTTTTCCGGAATTTTTAGACCAGTTTTGCTAGTTGTTCTCTAGGGCATTGCATTCACGTAATTCTCGGCCAACCGGAGGGCGCCACGTGGCAAGCTCTACAGTGTTGTCTTCAACCTCACAATTGGAAGTTCCAGAGAAGCTCCATGGAGCCTCCATTCAAAGCTTCCATGATTCAAATCCTGATAACTTTCCAATCAATGCTCCAAATCACGAACAGCCGGATCCATTGGATTCGTAGCGACAAAACCTTTCCATCCCCCATGATCTTCAGCCCGGGATCTCGCTGGAAACAGCACATTGGACCAAAAACCGAAATCCACTCAATTGGTCATAACTCGGCCGTTTCAACTCCAAACGGCGTGCTTCCACCTCTCAAATCTCCGTATTAGAACCCTCTTCCCGGTGGTAGCACCCCCCTTTGCCTCTCCAATTAATTTGTCCGCTAGATTGAGAAAATCGATGAGAAAAGTCGTTTTTCGTGCTCTTCGTGTTCTTCATCATATCTTGTATTGCGGTGAGTCAAACTCAATTCCAGTTGTTTCCTTGTGAGCGTGTGGATGTATAGAGCTTAACCCTTCAATCAATTTTAGGATTCCTCAAGTGTGGATGACGAATTTCGTGGTTGAATCGTGTTGGCCGAACCTCCGTTCGTCGCCGAATTCGTCGTCTCCGGTAATCCTCTTCAAAATCCGACACCACCATTGGATTTGCGTCGTCAAGACCTTTCCGAGGCTTACCTTCTTCCATCCCGCCACCCCTTCTATTGCATCTTCCCCTTGATCAAACCCTAGGTCCAGTGAGCTCTGTTCTAGAGGCAAAATTCGCGATTTTACTGTAGCTACAATAAGTTTTCTCTTTTATCTTGATTTTCCATCATTTTCCAACTTCGAACGCTTATATCTTTTGCGTCCAAACTCCGATTCACTCTGTTCCAATTCCTAAATTCATCTAAATTCAAGATCTACCTGCCAGTATAAGTTTTGTAATTTTTAGATTTTATTTATTTTATTGTTATTTATTTGTTTTACCGTTTTGCGCGTAGCCGAGGATCCCGTCGAGTCCGCCGACCCCGCCGCCGGACTTCAAGAGTTCTACATCCTCGCTGCAACTGAAGGCAAGTCTCCTTGACGCATTTTGATCCCATGTTTGCAAATGATTTACACCATTTTATAACATGCATTGCTATGTTTATAATCGTATGTCAAATATAGACTGTTAGTTATTCCAAATTGCTATCATCCCCTTGATTGTTGATATCCATGTTTAATTGTAACCCTAGGATACTTTGCTATGTCATGCCTATCTTATATTGTGACATTCGATGATTAGAACGGTAGTTATGCTTAGTGCAAAAAGTGATTCAATGACCCACGGGTGGGATTATGTCAAAATTTTGATTTAAATTGTGATTTGGAAATTTTAGCAAAGTATTTGCTACTATTTTGTAAAATAAAAATAAAATGAAAAATGATTTGGACTTGGGCGGAATGGAATGTCGGGCGGGTGCGGATATAGCACTGGTCTTGGTTTGTGCAAGTACCGCCCTGTCGGGACCCGAATTTGCAAATCCGGACCCTCTGTGTATTCAGCACTAGTCCAGGAACGCGCTAGTGCACACAGTCTTAACATCGGTAAATATCACAATCATACCACTCGATACTAATAAAGTACTTTAATTAAATAGTCAAACGGGTTGCTCGACCTTATGGTCAAGTTACAAATATACGCCACGCAGGGCGAAACTTATTAAGAGAGAAATAATAGTAGCGGAAAAATAAGATAACTTCGTGGCGCCATCCAAAGATACCAGCAACCGGCCGGGCTCGCTCCTAAGTAGGCGGTTCCCCTTGGAGCTCCTCCTCCAAAGCTGGTGTAGTCTCCTCTTCAAGCGGTGTTGTATTGTGGCAAGGGTGAGTACTTGGTACTCGACAAGTCATGCACAGAATGCAGCTAATATACTACATGCATGGCTTAATACAAAGGAGTGGCTCAAGGTATTTTTTGCGATGCTTGACATTTAACAAGTATCATAAGTAGATTCGAAAGCAGTAGAAACAAGTATAGCATAAATAACTTTTCAAGGAGTTTAATAAACATCTTTCCCATCCTAATCCACATTTCCATCACCATCATTATTAATCCAACCCAACCTTTCAGATCCAAGTTATTTTTGAGAAAATCTAACCCTTGACTGTAATTCCCGAGCGATGTCCAATACCGCGGACACGGCTATTCGAATAGATTCTACACTCTGCAGAGGTTATGCACTTTACCCACAAGATACAGTCAAACACCACAAAGGCGAGTTCAGTAACAAAGTGCATCGGAAACTTCTAACAATACAAGTGGTCCTCGGTTGTTGCACACTAACCCTTCCCTTAGCTAAGGCGAAGTTTAGGCCAACCAACCGTTAGATGGGTACTGGCCTCGGCCCGATGCGCTCCCTGTACAACTTACACAAAGGGTGTAGTTGACCTCACGAGGTCCCACAGTGCGTTATTAGCAACTTAGTCAACTAGGTCCGTCCCATTCTGGACATGTGGTTGCACGTTAGACCAAGTTCAAAGGCTTGCAAGGTGAAGTCCTTAGGGTGACCAGGGCAAGACTACCCGAAGAACCAAATCAACATCCCCAGTGCCACAACTGGCCCACCTGATCATTCTTGCCACATGCCCCGGTCAAAAACTATTTATCAAACCCCAGTTGATTACCATGCACCACGTGCCATCAACATCACATGATACCTTTCCAAACAGGTTCAATATATCATTAAGTCAATATTAACATTTGATTGTCCAAAATCATGTCATGAGCACGTAGCAGGTCTAAGCAGTATACTACAACGATCTAAACCCATGTTGGCAATTTTAGTAATGTCCAACTAGTAATCCACAACTAGGGTGACAAGGGGTCATGGCACATATTTAAGTAATCAAGGTGTCATACAGCAAATTGGTGTTTATCTAATTCCCCGTATTTAAATAAAGTATTTTCTAATTGAACTAGCATGCAATAAGTTAAATCAAAATAAGTTTCAAAATAGGATCAACATGGTCAAAGCACAACTTGCCTTCAAAAAGTACTTGTTCTTGGTCTTGAGTTGGATCCTGAGTCAATACTTCTCCTTTGAATCCTTCCGGCACTTCAACGTCTACTCGTAAAGCGTGCAAATAGCAATACACGAATAAACAATAGGCAAAAAGTGTCCAAACATCCAAATAAAATCCATAAACAGAGAGAACATAATTTTATGAATTTTTAGAAACTGGAATCGTCAAATTTGGAGTTAAAATTCAAAAGTTATAATTATTTAAAGTTTAAATAATCAATTAAATAATTTTACAGAGAAAAACTTTAGTCCAAAAATTAAATAAAATTCATATTTAGGTAGATCTCAATTTTATACAAATTTAGAAATTTGAATCACTCAAATCGGAGTTGAAACGCAAAAGTTATAAGCGTTTGAAGTTTGAAACAAAATCTGAAATCATTATTTCGAATTAATAAATCATTTTGTTTTTCGGAAATTAATTATTGCGTCAGCTTGGACACGTGGTAGCCTCTGATTGGGCGGCTGACGTCAGCCGGTCCATGGACTCGGTCCACGCTCGGCTCGGGTCTACCGTGGACTCGATCCACGACTCCACATGTCGCTGACAGGTGGGTCCCCTCGGGTGACGTCATTCTTGGCGTCGGCGAGGCTCGGCCGCAGTCTTGGCGGTGGGACCCACTATGGCGTCATTCTTGGCGTCGGCGCTCGGCCGGACGGCCGTGACATCTTGAGCCCGCCATGGCGTCGGCGTGGCGTCATGGTGCGATGTGTTTGAAATTTGCTAACATCACGGGCCCCGCGTGTCAGCGTCCCCAATCCCGGACGCGTGGCGCAATCTCGGCCGTTGATTTGAAAATCAACGGCCCAGATTAGATCTGGCTCTCACGCGTTTGGGTTAACGCGTTTGATCTGGACCGTTGGATCTAGATCCAGCGGTCGAGATTGAATCTGGTATTTTGGGCGGAATCTCAGTGAGATGGCGTGGCGCAATCTGGGGCGTTGGATCGGAATCGGACGGCGGAGGAGCTCGAGGTCCGGCGGCGGCTTGCGGCGGCTGGCTCGCCGGGATTGGGGCGGCGACCATGGCAGCGGCGCTTGGGCGTGCTCGGCGAGTGAGAGGTCCCTTCCGAAGCGGCTTGACCTCCGATTCGGATCGACCTCAACGGCGGAGGGCAGCGGAGGCAGCGGCTGTCGGCGAAAAACTACTGGCGAACGCTACGGCAACTTTGGCGGCGATTGCGGCTAGGCGGCGGCGGCTCGGCGGCGTTGTCTAGGCTCTGGTAGCGCGCAATGAAGTGGCGGTCACGACGGCGGCGACGGCGCAATAAATAGAGCCCTCGGCGTCAGTAAACGCCGGAGCGAGACTGCTCCGTTCAGGCGGCGGAGTCCGGCGACGGCTTCGGAGGTGGCGTGGCACGCAGCGCCTGGTGTTGGATCGAGATCCAACGGTGCGTGAGTTTGGGTTCGGTCGACTCGGGCGGTGGTGGCTCGGTCGGGCTCGGTCGGCGGCGTGGCTCAATCGTGGCCGTTGGATCTTGATCCAGCGGTCACCTGGAGTTTGAGTTGGCGGCGGGTTCGGTTGGACCAACTGGCGCGAGTCGGACTTGAGTCTGACTCGGACTCGGGTCCGGTCGGATGAACAGTAAAACCCACTCGCATTTAAATAATCCAATTAAATTCCCAGAAATTCAATTAAATCATTAAAAATAGCAAAATACTCAGAAAAATTCCAGAAAAATTCTGGAAAATATTTTAGGGTATTTGTGACTCAAATAAAATATTTCCAACAAAACTTTATTTGCAAAATTAAATTCTTTAATTATTTTAAAATGGAATAAATTCAAATAAATTCCAAATAAATCCAAATAAATTCCAAAAAATTCCAAAAATTCACCAAAGTGCCAAATCACACATAGAATTAAGAAAAGCAAAATTTTGGGGTGTTACAAACCTCCCCCCCTTAACAGAATCTCGTCCCCGAGATCTAGGGCTTACTAAGGGAATAGGTTCGGAAACTCTTTCTTCAAATCCTCTTCGCGTTCCCAAGTCGCTTCGCTTTCTTCATGATTGCTCCACTGAACTCTACAGAAACGGGTTAACTTGTTCCTCGTCTCTCGATCCATTGTGTCTAGAATCTTCACGGGATGCTCCTTGTAAGTCAAATCTTCTTGCAACTCAATTGACTCTAGCGGTGATTATGCATTTCCTCAGTACTCGAAGACACTTCTTCAAGCCAGGACACATGGAATACGTCATGTACTCCTGCTAACGACTGTGGCAACTCCAGCTGATAAGCAACTTCGCCTCTGCGGCTCAAAATCTTAAATGGTCTAACATAACGGGGTGCGAGTTTCCCTTTGGCATGGAACCTCTTAACTCCTTCCGAGCGGCGTGACTACGAGATATACATAGTCTTACGGTTCAAAACTCAAATCCGGCGACGGTTGTCGGCATAACTCTTACATCGTGATTGGGCTATCTTCAACCTTTCCCTAATCATGGCAATCGCTCTTGACTTCTTGAAGAATATCAGGCCCGAAGACACGGCGCTCGCGGTCTCATTCCAATTCAATGGCGTCCGACGGGATCGACCATCTGATGCCTCAAAAGGTGACATCGTAAACTAGCCTGGTAACTATTATTGTGGCGAACTCGGCATACGGCAAACTCTTATCCCAAGAGGTAGCATAAGCCAATGCACATGCTCTTAACATATCCTCCGAATCTGGTTGACTCTTTGGTCTGTCCATCCGTCTGTGGATGATAGGCTGTACTGAAGTTCAAACGGGTTCCCATGGCTTCATGTAACTTATTCCAGAACCTTGAGGTAAATTGGGTACCTCTGTCCGATACAATCCTCTTTGGCACTCCGTGCAAATAGACGATCTGATCATGTACAACTACGCTAACTTATCTCGAGTAAGTGGTCTTCACGAGGATAAAATGGGCTACTTTGGTCAAGCGATCCACTATAACCCATATGGAGTCATAACCTCCTTGAGTTTTAGGCAAACCGGTAATGAAATCCATTCGATTTCCTCCCACTTCCACTCAGGTATTTTCGGTAATGTAGTAATCCTGCTGGTCTCTGATGCATTGCCTTGACTCTCTGGCATACGTCGCACAATGCAACATGCTCGGTGACTTCACGCTTCATGCTCGGCCACAAGAATCTTTCCTTCAAATCCTGATACATTTTGGCGCTTCCAGGATGAATTGAATACTTGGAGTCATGGGCTTCTTCTAGAATCAACTGCTTCAGCTCCTTTTTGTTCGGCACACAAATGCGATCCTTCATCCATAACGTGCCTTGCTCATCCAACTTGAAGTCCTCTGCCTTGCCTTCCTCCTTGATGGACTTAATCCTGCGGATCTTGTCATCATCCTTCTGTCCTTCCCGGATCTGATCTTCTAGGGTAGGCTTTACTTCCAATGCGGCCAAGAATCCGCTAGGTACCACCTCAATCTTCATTCTCTGAAATTCCTGGCATAGCTCATCCTGACTTGTGGCTAGCAACATGCTCACAGTATGGCTTTTCCGACTCAAGGCATCGGCAACAACGTTGGCCTTCCCGGGATGGTAATGGATTCCAACATTGTAGTCCTTGATCAACTCTAACCATCTCCTCTGCCTCATATTCAGATCCGACTGGGTTAATATGTATTTAAGGCTCTTATGATCCGTATACACTTCACATCTGTTCCCGATCAGATAGTGACGCCATATCTTCAAGGCATGCACTACGGCAGCTAACTCTAGGTCATGCGTCGGATAATTTTCCTCATGCGGCCTCAACTGCCTTGATGCATAAGCGACAACCTTTCCATTCTGCATCAGCACACATCCAAGTCCTTGATGCGATGCATCACAATAAATATCAAAGCTTTGATTAACATCCGGTAGAACTAACACCGGCGCTGATGTCAATCGCTTCTTCAGCTCCTGAAAACCTTTCTCACATTCTGGCGTCCATGCAAACTTCTTCTCCTTTTTCAGCAATTGCGTGAGAGGTTTCGCAATTGTTGAAAAGCCTTCAATGAAAC
Organism: Rhipidocladum racemiflorum; assembly: GCA_036346355.1. Lineage (NCBI taxonomy): Eukaryota > Viridiplantae > Streptophyta > Magnoliopsida > Poales > Poaceae > Rhipidocladum > Rhipidocladum racemiflorum. The sequence continues at coordinate 52,600,913 of CM070580.1, forward strand.
GGCGGTAGTATCCTGCCATTCCAAGGAAACTCCGGATCTGGGTCACGATCTTGGTGCTCCCAATGTAACACGACTTCTACCTTGCTTGGATCATGGCGACTCATACTGCGGTCATTACATGTCCGAGGAATTCTACCTTGTCCTTCCAAAAATCACACTTCTTGAACTTGACGAAGAGTTCTTTGTTCCCTCAGCTTTTCCAAAACTCGCCTCAAGTGTTCGGCATGTTCATCCTCTGTCTTGGAGTAGATTAGGATATCATCTATGAACACAACAACAAACTTGTCAAAATATTCCATGAACACCTTATTCATCATATTCATGAAATATCTTTGGCGCATTAGTCGAGGCAGAAGGACATAAGCGTAAACTCGTAATGTCCATATCTTGGCGAGAATGCGGTCTTTGGGATATCTTACGATCGGATCTTCAAGCGATGGTATCCGATGTCGAGATCAATCTTGGAGAAAACTCCGGCTCCTCTCGGTGATCAAACAAATAATCAATCCTGGGTAGCGGATACTTATTCTTCACGGTGACTTCATTGAGTGCACGGTAGTCAATGCACATCCTGAAACTCCGTCCTTCTTCTTGACAAACAAAGCGGTGCTCCCCACGGCGACGAACTCGGTCGATAAATCCTTTCTCCATTAACTCCTCAAGCTGTTTCTTCATCTCTACCAATTCTTGGTGGACATCCGATAAGGTCTCTTTGCTATCGGTCTTTGTGCAGGTACAAGCTCTATCACAAACTCTATGTCCCTGTCAGGTGGCATTCCAGGTAGATCTTCGGGAAAAACATCTGGGTACTCATTCACTCTTGAGACATTCTCTATCTTTGATTGCCTTGGTGCTGTTAACCATCAACTGTCTATCTCTAACGGTGGTAGCTTGAAATTCCACTTTCTTCCCACACGGGCTCTCAACTGAGATAGTCCTTCGTCCACAATCCAATACGGCCTTGTGCTTGGATAACCAATCCATTCCCAAAATGACGTCTAAGGTCTGGGTCTCCAAAATAATAAGGTTCGCTAGGAACTCTATTCCATCTATTAGTATTCTCACCCCGGAACATCCTACTTTCGTTCGGAGTTCGGAACCAGGGGTTTGAACTAAAAGCATGCATTTAAGACTTGCAATCTCCAATTCATTTTTAGCAGCAAAGCCTTGCGAAACAAACGAATGCGAAGCTTCAGAGTCAAACAAAACTGTTGCAGGTACTGAGTTAACAAGTAACTTACCCAGTACGACGTCCGTAGCATTCTGCAATGCATCTGCAGTGACATGGTTGACTCGGCCTCCCACCACGATGCAGGGTGTGGCTCTGGTCTTTGGCGTCCTAGCTGGGGTGGTTCCTAGATTGAAGCGAGCGGGGTCACTCCTGCTGTCTTCTTTGGGCATTTGTTGGCAAAGTGTCCTGGCTCGTTGCGATTGTAGCAGCGTCTCACTATTCCTTCTTGTTGCACGAGCGGCGTTTCTAGCGAAGTGGGGTGCAGTAGTTACGATTGGCGGGTCTTGGTGCTTTGGTGACGGTGTCCTTGTAGCATTACGTGGCTGGAATCAAAAACTGATTTGGTGCAACTCTCGAGGCCATTGCGTTCCTGGCGTGATCCTGTTTGTTGCATCCTGCACTTCTGTTCTCATCGATTCGTTGCGCTTGTCCTCAAGAATAAGCGCCTTATTCACCAACTCTTGGAAATCTGGAAAGGTGTGGGTGATCAATCCCACCTGCAATCTGAGTTAAGTCCCTTCATGAAACGAGGCTATGGGCTTTATCTGTCGCTACATCCTCAGTGCGTAGCGTGCCGGTGTGTGAACTTGTTCAGGTATTCGACCTTGGCTGATTACCTTGCTTGATGCTCTGAACTCCTCCTTCTTGAGATCCATGATTCCTTCAGGCACGTGATCTTGTGGAATGCGGTGTGAACTCCTCCCAAGTGATATCTTGAGGGTTCTCTTGCGTGGCACGAAGTTCTCCCACCATTCGGTTGTCCCTTCCAAGCGATGAGAAGCGTAGAGTACCTTCTCATTTCCGTGCATTGAGCAATGTGTAGCTTCCTCTCTATTGACCTTAACCAATCATCGGCCTCCAATGGATTGGCATTCCCGAAGAAAGTGGGTGGGTGAGTTCTCATAAACTCGGCAGTCTTGTATTACGGCGTTGTCCCTGATTGACTTGATTAGCTGTGGCCTGAGCAGTGACGTTTTGCATCTGTTGCATCATAGCATGCATCAACTGAGTCTGAGCAGCGAGAAAAGCTCCGAAATTCTGCATATCCAGTGGCGGTGCTGGTGCTCCATCATTGGGGTTTTCCGCTGGGCGAGAACCACTTCCATTGCCTCCAAAGTTTCCGCGGGTGTTCACCATCTGTGGTTTGCTCTAGGTTTTAGAGATGAGAGGGAAACAAGAATAGACAAGTAATATGGAACTTATGCGGGGCGAAAGGTGTAACTTTAAGGTTCAACTTTATTAACTAATCAATAGTAACTTGGTATGGTTGCTTACAATGCCTAAGGGCCTTGCAACACATACTGCACACTCAGCAAACAATGAAAATCCAAATCGAACTAACACTGGAGTCTAACGCCTAAAGGGTGACTCTTTATTCTAAGACGCGACTCGGCGAAGGAGTCTCTCTATAAAACCTACGCTCACTCATCGAGAAAACCTCCACGGCCTGGGTACGGATGCTGCGGCATAGGCGCGAAACGATTGCCATGTCCAGCAACTGTGTCATCTGTGGTAGTCGAAGAAGCAGTGTCCTCATCGAGATCTGACTCCTCGGATCTGGCTCGTGTAGCTCAAATCTTGGCTGCAGTTCTGGTCCGTACAAAGCCTTCTCCAACTCGTCAATCCTTCGCGAAGGTGTGACACATACTCTTGAGCTTCCCGCCATCTGTTCTTCTCTGTCGTAATCTCCTTGCGGGCCTTACGTAGCTCTTTGCTTGTATCATCAGTACATCCTCCTGGCGACAACAAGTCGTGCCAAGCTGTGTGACCATGGCATCCTCATCTGAATCGCCTTGGTCAAGAAGGTTATTGCTGCGCGGATGATAACGGAACACCGTGCTCTCCAATTCTCTGGCGTAGATACGGGTAATGTGCCGCATTGCTCGTCGTGATACTGCTTGGATCCCCATCTGCATTGTAGACCTCCTGGCGGTCACGGTGTATCGGGCGATTGCACAGGCCCTTCTTCCTAGCAGGCACCACAAAATTCACGTCACAAGCCTTGATCAATCACTCGCTTGTCCGATTACTTCCACTTGGTATTGCGGCTTCTCAAAATCTACGAGTCTGTAGCATACGCCAAAGTTCATGGCGTGACCAACCTCGGATCGGCGTAGTTGAACTCTCCCTCCATCTGTCACAAGAGTGCTTACGTAAGAACTCGGAATTTTTAAATCGTGACAAGGTAAGGAAAAATTCAGCAAGAGACAAGAAAGGAAAGAATGGGATAAGTCGAGATGTCATTTCTTGTCTTGACAAACTTTTAGCTTTAGAAAATAGGTTTTATCCTCTCTACGACCTTTCTAGCTAGGGTTGAGCCTACGGTCAGTATGGCTCTGATACCACCTCTGTCGGGACCCGAATTTGCAAATCCGGACCCTCTGTGTATTCAGCACTAGTCGAGGAGCAGCGCTAGTGCACACAGTCTTAACATCGGTAAATATCACAATCATACCACTCGATACTAATAAAGTACTTTAATTAAATAGTCAAACTGGTTGCTCGACCTTATGGTCAAGTTACAAATATCGCACGCAGGCTTAAACTTATTAAGAGAGAAATAATAGCGGCGAAAAAATAACATAACTCGTGGTGCCATCCAAAGTATACCACGAGGCAACTGACCGGGCTCGCTCCTAAGTAGGCGGTTCCCCTTAGAGCTCCTCCTCCAAAGTGGTGTAGTCTCCTCTTCAATTGGTGTTGTATTGTGGCAAGGGTGAGTACTTGGTACTCGACAAGTCATGCACAGAATGCAGCTAATATACTACATGCATGGCTTAATACAAAGGAGTGGCTCAAGGTATTTTTGCGATGCTTGACATTTAACAAGTATCATAAGTAGATTCGAAAGCAGTAGAAACAAGTATAGCATAAATAACTTTTCAAGGAGTTTAATAAACATCTTTCCCATCCTAATCCACATTTCCATCACCATCATTATTAATCCAACCCAACCTTTCAGATCCAAGTTATTTTTGAGAAAATCTAACCCTTGACTGTAATTCCCGAGCGATGTCCAATACCGCTGAAGGATCGTTATTCTGATGCTGATTTTGCGGGGTGTAGATTAGATAGAAAGAGTACTTCTGGCACATGTCATTTTCTTGGCACTTCACTTGTTTCTTGGTCTTCTAAGAAACAGTCCTCAGTTGCTCAATCTCTGCTTTGAAAATTGAATACGTTGCAGCCGCTAGTTGTTGTTCACAAATTCTTTGGATCACTTCAACTCTTAAAGATTACGGCATTAACTTTAATAGTGTTCCACTTCTTTGTGATAATACTAGTGCAATTCACATCGCTAAAAATCCTGTTCAACATTCAAGGACTAAACACATTGATGTTCGATATCATTTTCTTAGAGATCATGTTGAAAAAGGAGCTATTGAACTGAAATTTGTTGATTCGGATGCTCAAATTGCTGATATTTTCACTAAGCCGCTTGATTCTTCTCGCTTTGCTTTCTTACGCGGCGAACTTGGGATCATTCATCCCCATGGGTTGATTTGAGGGGGAGTCTTGATTTTAACTCTTTCATTTGTGTTACTTGACTTTGGTTACTACAAGGAGCTATTTTGTCGTTACACTTAAAGAAAACTCCCCTGTTTTCATTACATCATGTAGTACAAAGCTTTGTTGACTATTCTTGTGTATATAGTCAAATTAATGCTACACTGCTTCACTTCTCACTAAAAGACTAAAAGACTAAAATAATTCAATTTCAGATGCTTTTCGAGAATATTTTGGCTCTTGTTCATTATGGTATTGCATTTGTGAAATAGGCTTAAAAGTTTCTTGTCATCTGTTGAAAGGCTAGAGCAGATTAGAAACTATGTGTGAGTTTTTTGTTGGACTTCAAATGATCATTATGAGTCTCAAGCAAAATCAGTGTTTTAATGTTAAAAGCAAGTTGAAAAAGATGCAAGCAAAAGCTACTTGGCTAAACACAAGTTTAGTACAATGTGCGACTTCCTTGCCGAGGATTTAAATGCAAAAGATGCAAGAAAAGGCTACTTGTCTAAACAAAAGTTCAGAACAATGTGAAGCCACTTGCCAATTTAAACTGAGAAAGATACAAGAAAGAACTACCTACTCATACACAAGTATGGGCTAGTGTGCGATTACTTGTCATCCTGTTGATCACAAAGCAAAATTGTCAAACTTGCTAAAAGAGAAAAAGGAAATTCAAATGGTTGAAAAAGGCTTGAGACAAATATTAGTGAATTTGAAAGTCTCTCTATGCTCATGATAGATTTCTTTTTCGCTTTGGAAAAATCTGTTTATGACATTTTACTTGTTTGCTCTAATTTGCTTATGCAATAACTATTCTATGTGTTAGAGCCTCCATATTCTCACAATTTGCTTTCTCATTGGATAATTTGATACAGAATGAGAAAGTTCTCCTAAAAACTCTTCAAATGCTTTACTTTGATTATATACCTTGAATATACTTCAAAGCTTGAGATACTGCATTCATTAAGGGGGAGTTTTGAGATCTTGATGACTATTTTGTCAAAAAGGGGGAGAACAAGTCAAGGAGGTTTTTGAATTGGGATTATTTGGTCTTTTGGTTCTTGCTCAATCTCTTGTCAAATCTTATATTGTGTTTTGTCAAATTACTCATCAAGGGGGAGATTGAAGGATCGTTATTTTTGATCCAGTTGATTTTGATGATGAGTATTTGAAAAAGATTTGAAACCAATTTGATATTTCGACAAGATTTATTTTTTGGTTTCTTTATTTGAAAAGATCTGAAATCAGTTTGATTATTTGAAAAGCTTTTTGATTTTTGCAAAGGTTTTTGTTCGTGTTCTTAGAATATTTAATGCAATGCACTCCTGTGAGTGGTTGCATGGTTTAATGTGAGTCAAGTCGCGGACTTGTGCTCGGAATCGTTTTGTGGTTTGTTCATGTGCAGGTATTGCTCGAGGGCGAATGTGGTCGATGACGGGACTGGAACTAGGTTCATGGAGGAACTGAGGCTCGGGACTAGGTTCAGGGGGAACTGAGGTCTTGGTGGTCAAGGATGTCATGCGGGACGTTCGGGCTAAGAGAATGGTGCACATGAAGAATGGTTAGTCACGTGAGAATGGCATGAGGTCATTCACGTGCAAAGTGTTAGTCACGTGAGTATGGTAGGGTTGCCATACGCGTGCAAGAGTTGTACTCGGCCAGGTTGGGCCAAGTGGAGTTGTGTTGAATACATGCTCTTTCTAGGATTAGGAGTGGGAATCCTTTTAGGATTATGAATCCTTCTAGGATTAGGACTCCTTCTAGGATTAGGTGTGTTTGCCTTCTTTAAATAGAGGGGTTGCCTCCTGTTGAAGGCAATCAAGCTTTGAGCAAGCTTTAGGGTTGTACTCTTTTGTTTGGAGTATTTTAGACAAAAGAAAGGAGAAATAAAGATCAAGTTCATCAAATCTTTCGGCGAGCTACAATTCTAGTTAGATTTATTCTCGCCATCTTCTGGAACAGTAAGCTTGCGAAGGTCATAACTTTTGATCCGTAAGTCCGATTGAGCGGATTCTTTTTGGGTTTGATTCGTATTGGAATCTAGCTTCTTGTGTCCAAATTTCAGATCGATTGGACGGTTGGATCTCCGGTAATTCGCGTTTTACCAAACCTCTATCATTCTGTTTTTTCCGAAAACGAGGCAATTATTTGATTCTATTTTGGGGTAAACTTTTAATAGATCAAGAATTTGGTTTTAGCTTCCGCACAATCATTCACCCCCCCTCTGATTGCTATATTCGGTCCTACAACCGCGGACACGGCTATTCGAATAGATTCTACACTCTGCAGAGGTTATGCACTTTACCCACAAGATACAGTCAAACACCACAAAGGCGAGTTCCCGTAACAAAGTCTTTCGGAAACTTCTAACAATACAAGTGGTCCTCCCCGGTTGTTGCACACTAACCCTTCCCTTAGCTAAGGCGAAGTTTAGGCCAACCAACCGTTAGATGGGTACTGGCCTCGGCCAGATGCGCTCCCCGTACAACTTACACAAAGGGTGTAGTTGACCTCTGAGGTCCCACAGTGCGTTATTAGCAACTTAGTCAACTAGGTCCGTCCCATTACTGGACATGTGGTTGCACGTTAGACCAGTTCAAAGGCTTGCAAGGTGAAGTCCTTAGGGTGACCAGGGCAAGACTACCCGAAGAACCAAATCAACATCCCTAGTGCCACAACCGGCCCACTCCGATCATTCTTGCCACATGCCCGGTCAAAAACTATTTATCAAACCCAGCTTGATTACCATGCACCACGTGCCATCAACATCACATGATACCTTTCCAAACAGGTTCAATATATCATTAAGTCAATATTAACATTTGATTGTCCAAAATCATGTCATGAGCACGTAGCAGGTCTAAGCAGTATACTACAACGATCTAAACCCATGTTGGCAATTTTAGTAATGTCCAACTAGTAATCCACAACTAGGGTGACAAGGGGTCATGGCACATATTTAAGTAATCAAGGTGTCATACAGCAAATTGATGTTTATCTAATTCCCCATATTTAAATAAAGTATTTTCTAATTGAACTAGCATGCAATAAGTTAAATCAAAATAAGTTTCAAAATAGGATCAACATGGTCAAAGCACAACTTGCCTTCAAAAAGTACTTGTTCTTGGTCTTGAGTTGGATCCTGAGTCAATACTTCTCCTTCGAATCCTTCCGGCACTTCAACGTCTACTCGTAAAGCGTGCAAATAGCAATACACGAATAAACAATAGGCAAAAAGTGTCCAAACATCCAAATAAAATCCATAAACAGAGAGAACATAATTTTATGAATTTTTAGAAACTGGAATCGTCAAATTTGGAGTTAAAATGCAAAAGTTATAATTATTTAAAGTTTAAATAATCAATTAAATAATTTTACAGAGAAAAACTTTAGTCCAAAAATTAAATAAAATTCATATTTAGGTAGATCTCAATTTTATACAAATTTAGAAATTTGAATCACTCAAATCGGAGTTGAAACGCAAAAGTTATAAGCGTTTGAAGTTTGAAACAAAATCTGAAATCATTATTTCGAATTAATAAATCATTTTCTTTTTCGGAAATTAATTATTGCGTCAGCCTGGACACGTGGCAGCCTCTGATTGGGCGGCTGACGTCAGCCGGTCCATGGACTCGGTCCACGCTCGGCTCGGGTCTACCGTGGACTCGGTCCACGACTCCACATGTCGCTGACAGGTGGGTCCCCTCGGGTGACGTCACTGCTGACGTCAGCGGGGCTCAGCCCACGGTGCTGACAGGTGGGACCCACTGTGACGTCATTCTTTGGCGTCGGCGCTCATTGGGACGGCCCGTGACATCTTGAGCCCGCCATGGCGTCGGCGTGGCGTCATGGTGCGGTGTGGCTGGCTGGCGACATGCGGGCCCAGCGTGTCGGCGTCCTGCCTGCAGCAGCGTGTGGGCCAGCCGCTGGCGGTCGGCCTTCCCGACGCGTGGCGCAATCTCGGCCGTTGATTTGAAAATCAACGGCCCGGTAGATTCGGCTCTCACGCGTTTGGGTTAACGCGTTTGATCTGGACCGTTGGATCTAGGTCCAGCGGTCGAGATTGAATCTGGATTTTGGGCGGAATCTCACCGTGAGATGACGTGGCGCCAATCTGGGGCGTTGGATCGAATCGGACGGAGGGAGCTCGGGTCCGGCGACGGCTTCTTGGCGGCGGCTGGCTCGCCGGGATTGGGGACGGCGACCATGGCAGCGGCGCGCCGGGCATGCTCGGCGAGGTGAGAGGTCCTTCCGACGCGGCTTGACCTCCTGCTCGGATCTGACCTCAACGGCGGCGGAGGACGACTGAGACGGGCGTAATCGCGAAAAACTACGGCTGAACGCTACGGCAACTCAGGCGAGCGATTGCGGCAGACGGCGGTGGCTTCGGCGACGTTGTTCAGGGCTACAGCGCGCAATGAAGTGGCGGTCACGACGGCGGCGGCGGTGCAATAAATAGAGCCCTCGGCGTCGGTAAACGCCGCGAGCGAGACCTGCTCCGTTCAGGCGGCGAGTCGGCGGCGGCTCAGGCCCAGGTGGCGTGGCAGCGCGCGGCCGTTGGATCGAGATCCAGCGGTGCGTGAGTTTGGTTCGGTCGGACTCGGGCGAATTGGCGGCTCGGTCGGGCTCAGGTCGGCGACGTGGCTCAATCGTGGCCGTTGGATCTTGATCCAGCGGTCACACTGAGTTTGGGTTCGGCCGAGCGGGTTAATTTGGACCAAGTAGCGAGTCGGACTCGAGTCGACTCGGACTCGGTCGATCGGATGAACAGTAAAACCCACTCGCATTTAAATAATCCAATTAAATTCCCAGAAATTCAATTAAATCATTAAAAATAGCAAAATACTCAGAAAAATTCCAGAAAAATTCTGGAAAATATTTTAGGGTATTTGGGACTCAAATAAAATATTTCCAACAAAACTTTATTTGCAAAGTTAAATTCTTTAATTATTTTAAAATGGAATACATTCAAATAAATTCCAAATAAATCCAAATAAATTCCAAAAATTCACCAAAGTGCCAAATCACACATAGAATTAAGAAAAGCAAAATTTTGGGGTGTTACAAACCTCCCCCCCTTAACAGAATCTCGTCCCCGAGATTCAGGGCTTACTAAAGGAATAGGTTCGGAAACTCTTTCTTCAAATCCTCTTCGCGTTCCAAAGTCGCTTCGCTTTCTTCATGATTGCTCCACTGAACTCTACAGAAACGGGTTGACTTGTTCCTCGTCTCTCGATCCATTGTGCCTAGAATCTTCACGGGATGCTCCTTGTAAGTCAAATCTTCTTGCAACTCAATTGACTCTAGCGGTGTCTGTTCCTCAGGTACTCGAAGACACTTCTTCAACTGGGACACATGGAATACGTCATGTACTCCTGCTAACGACTGTGGCAACTCCAGCTGATAAGCAACTTCGCCTCTGCGGCTCAAAATCTTAAATGGTCTAACATAACGGGGTGCGAGTTTCCCTTTGGCATGGAACCTCTTAACTCCTCTGAGCAGCGTGACTCTGAGATATACATAGTCTTCTGGTTCAAAACTCAAATCCCGGCGACGGTTGTCAGCATAACTCTTCTGTCGTGATTGGGCTATCTTCAACCTTTCCCTAATCATGGCAATCTGCTCTTCAGCTTCTTGAAGAATATCAGGCCCGAAGACACGGCGCTCGCCGGTCTCATTCCAATTCAATGGCGTCCGACAGGGTCGACCATACAGTGCCTCAAAAGGTGACATCTGTAAACTAGCCTGGTAACTATTATTGTAACTGAACTCGGCATACGGCAAACTCTTATCCCAAGAGGTAGCATAAGCCAATGCACATGCTCTTAACATATCCTCCAGAATCTGGTTGACTCTTTCGGTCTGTCCATCCGTCTGTGGATGATAGGTCATCTTGAAGTTCAAACGGGTTCCCATGGCTTCATGCAACTTATTCCAGAACCTTGAGGTAAATTGGGTACCTCTGTCCGATACAATCCTCTTTGGCACTCCGTGCAAACAGACGATCCTGATCATGTACAACTCTGCTAACTTATCTCCCGAGTAAGTGGTCTTCACGGGGATAAAATGGGCTACTTTGGTCAAGCGATCCACTATAACCCATATGGAGTCATAACCTCCTTGAGTTTTAGGCAAACCGGTAATGAAATCCATTCCGATTTCCTCCCACTTCCACTCAGGTATTTTCAGCGGCTGTAGTAATCCTGCTGGTCTCTGATGCATTGCCTTGACTCTCTGGCATACGTCGCACAATGCAACATGCTCGGCGACTTCACGCTTCATTCTCGGCCACAAGAATCTTTCCTTCAAATCCTGATACATTTTGGCGCTTCCAGGATGAATTGAATACTTGGAGTCATGGGCTTCTTCTAGAATCAATCGCTTGACTCCTTTTTGTTCGGCACACAAATGCGATCCTTCATCCATAACGTGCCTTGCTCATCCAACTTGAAGTCCTCTGCCTTGCCTTCCTCCTTGATGGACTTAATCCTGCGGATCTTGTCATCATCCTACATCCTTCCGGATCGATCTTCTAGGGTAGGCTTTACTTCCAATGCGGCCAAGAATCCGCTAGGTACCACCTCAATCTTCATTCTCTGAAATTCCTGGCATAGCTCATCCTGACTTGTGGCTAGCAACATGCTCACAGTATGGCTTTTCCGACTCAAGGCATCGGCAACTACGTTGGCCTTCCCGGGATGGTAATGGATTCCAACATTGTAGTCCTTGATCAACTCTTATGACTATTCTCATTTAAATAATCCAATTAAATTCACTCGCATTTAAATAATCCAATTAAATTCCCAGAAATTCAATTAAATCATTAAAAATAGCAAAATATTCAGAAAAATTCCAGAAAAATTCTGGAAAATATTTTAGGGTATTTGGGACTCAAATAAAATATTTCCAACAAAACTTTATTTGCAAAGTTAAATTCTTTAATTATTTTAAAATGGAATAAATTCAAATAAATTCCAAATAAATCCAAATAAATTCCAGAAAATTCCAAAAATTCACCAAAGTGCCAAATCACACATAGAATTAAGAAAAGCAAAATTTTGGGGTGTTACACGCCCTAAGTCAATTAAGGACTAATGCTTATGACTATTCTCATTCTAAGCATTACTGTACAACCACATGTCCATTATGGGTACAACCTGGATGAATAATTTGTAGAAACCTAGCTTAGACTCACCAGATGGTGGAGTGTGAGTGCCGGATAGAGGCAAGACTATTCGAATAGCCGTGCCTGCAGTCAAAGGCAAAGCGAAGAATGCTTTCATACTGGTAGACTTTGGTTTTGGTTTTGAAAATAAATAAGGTTTTGTTTTGGGGGTTCGGGAGTGATTAGAACTCTCGGATGTTTACTTTGGTGGATTGAGCCAACCAGGGAGATGGAACCTATTTTGATCATGATGGATAGAGTCATGAATTGGATTACCATAATCTTTTAAAATGTGGTGGATAGAGCCTTTATACTAGTGATGGTGGATAGAACCCTCACTGAAATATTAAATAATTCAATTGTTAAAATAATTGCTAAAATATGCTTTGTGGAAACTAATATTAAGTATGGTTTCTTGGAACTCAGCTTTATGCAAATAAACCATATTAAGCCCTCCTTGGAAAGCCCCAGATGTGCATACTTTCCCAGACTTGCTGAGTACTTTTGTACTCATGTGCTACATAAACTGTTATTACCAGAAAACTATCAGGACGCCGTTGAAGATGGTGAGTTCTACGCCAAGGAGTTCGAGGAAGATCGCCAGGAGAACTAGTCGCGTGTCTTGTCGTCGCCTGTGGTGTTCTTTGGGTTTCGCTTCTTGTCATTTTGTTTCCGCTGTCGTGACTCTGTTCGTGTGACCGAGTGATGTAATAAGTAGCCATGTGGCTAATACTTTATGTTTATGTTACAATTTCGTTATGTTCGGCACTGATACTTAACTGTTGACTGTGTGTACTAGCTATTGATCTGGGACTAGTACAGAAATACACAGGAGATTTCGTATAGCCAATCCGGGGTCTCATAGAGTCGAGATCGAATCCTGTTGAAGGGGGGAGAATGTGACACTACGGAAAGTCGTGACATTATAAAATGTGAAATTGGAGATCAAAACTTTACGGTATGAGGTTTAATCGCGTTTTCGGGCCGTTTTCGAAAGTTTGGGCCTAGTGGAAGCTAGTTAGGCCTTAGGGGGATGAATTGGGCCGTCGGTGGAGGGTTCTTTGGGCCCATGAGGGAAGGGAAACCAGCAAGGGGCGCCTCCACCTCTCCCCATGCGCCCCACTCCCCTCTCCCTCAACCCTAGCCGCCACCCACTCCCTCTCCCTCTCCCTCTCCCTTTCCCTCTCCCATGCGCCTCCACCTCCACCTCCCTAGCCGGCCCTAGGTGAGATCCACACCCATCCCTCACATCCACGGTGTCCCCTCCGTTGATCTCCACGTTGTGAAGGCTTGCGACCTAGAGGATCCGAAGATTGGAGGGAGTTCATGGCCGGGAGAGGAGTTTTCGACGTTCGTCATTCGTTGGGTGAAGGTATGGCTATGGGTGATCCTTGGGGATGGACTAGGTGCTGTGCTAGGGGATGTTTTGATGCTTTTAGATATAGAGGTGGTGCTGTGATTGGGTAGATTGGATAAAAACTAGAGATTGCATAGTTCTTTGTTTCGGGCAGATTGGGCACACGACCTAGGATTTGAGTTTTCGCAATTTTAGATTCGGAATTGGATCGTCCTCCTGTTGAAGAAGTTGTAGGTAATTGAATTACCTTTAATTGGACACCAAGAACTTCCAATTCCACCCAGCCATTTGAACGTTATGGCTGTTTTACCGAACGTGTTCAAAACTGTGATGACATTGGAACAGATTATGTTGTTCTGTAGATTAAACAATTTTAGGGGCCGAATCAGCTTTTCCCAATACTTAGAAAAAGCTAGGAAATTTCCTAAGATTCGAGAAAATGTACTCATTCATTTGATTTGGAGTTGCTAAGCCAGAGATGTGGCCTTTCGAAGGATGCTGTCCCATTGGACAGATTCTCTGTTTTCGGTTTTGGGAGTAGTTTGCGAAGTCGGGGTAGATGAGCGATTGTGTACTATTTTGTGGGCACGTTTTGAGTGTGTCGTATCCATGTGCAGGTGGTGTGACCCCGGGAGTGCCCTCATCCTCTCGCCAATCCGTCGCCCGCGGTTAAGGCAAGTGTATTGGAATGGGTATCGTGTTGTATGTTGCTAGTCTTGACTAGATGCAAATGGATTACATGATATGATATCTTGCCATGTTTAGTGTTTGCCCATGATATGATGAAAATGGTTTATTATGATGCTATGCAATGATTATTTGTTTATGTTTATGGCATAATTGCATACATGGCATGAGAACTGGCCCGGTCGGTGAGAAAGTCATAACTAGTCCGGTAAGGTCGGTGAGAAAGTTATGACTAATCCAGAGTGCCATTGAGTAAGACCTACCTCGTGATTCTATCCACCGTGGTGAATGGAAGCGAGGAGTAGGCACCTTCTATCTTCGGGATGGAAGGGGAAAGAGGGTGCACGCCGATGGGTGTGCACTCGGCAATACCAGTATGTGCTTCGAGGAGACATGTGCATTGCATTGCATACATGATGATGATGATGAAATGAGTACAAAGAGAATTGAGACATGAATATGATGTTGTATGTGAAATTATGACTTGATCATGACGTTAAGTATGGTATGTAGTGATGTTGGCATTGAATTGTCTTTTTCAGTCCATTGCAATATACTTGCTGAGTGATGAACTCACGCTTGTGTTTTTTGTTGTATTTTGGTACCTTGACACCGGCATGCGGGAAAGGGGCTTTGAGGCACTTCATCACATAATTTCCACACAATTAAACAATGCTTACCTTTCGGAGTTGTGATCATGGTTTAGCTTGATGAAAATAGGATTATGATTTGTTCGTGTGCTTGATTACATCCTTTACTTCGTATTAGTTCATGAAGTGGTTAAATTCATTATGCTAGACTTAAATTGCCGCTATATTACCCGTTATTGTTGCTTTGGATGTTTTCCATTATGATATATCATGTGTTATTGTGTTGTTTCTCCGAACTATAGAAAAACAAAGGAGATGCTGCCGAAATTTTCGGTTTTAGCATATGCGCATTTGCTGAAATTTATCTTAATTTGTGCTATTTAGATGTTGATTAGTCTATGTTTGGTAACATTCAGGCATATTAGATGCCGGGGTGTTACAGTGCTGACTATAGTTTGTGTGAAAATGATTGCGCAACTATTTGTCCAGGTAGCGCAACTTCGGGTGAGGTCTCGCTCTCGTGTCCCACCCCGTCACGTGGTCAAGGGGCAAGTACATCGTGTTTTCCTTTGAGGATAGTTTGTGTGATGATGGCTGGTTTAAACGATTAAGCCGCTTTCTAGTGATTGTATATATGAGAATTATTGACGCTATCGTGTTATGACCACATTGCTATATTTTGTTGTCTTAATGCCTTCTGTTGATTAGTTGCACTTGTGGCTATGGATTGTGCACCATATCGATGATGATGAGGATGGAATCATTTTGGTAAGGATGAATATTGGCTAATGAAAAGTGAGTAATTATGTTGCACCCTTTTAAAGTGAGTATTTAAGTTGCTTCTTTTGGAGTGTGTTTTCGATTGCATAGGTTGCATTCATGTCCTGCATGAGACAAAGGCCAGGTCGGTGAGAAAGTCATAACTAATCCGGTGAGGTCGGTGAGAAAGTTATGACTACTCCAGAGTGCCATTTAGAAATCCTACCTCGTAGTCTCATCCATCGTAGTGGATGGGAGCGAGTCATTAAGAGTAGGCCCCTCCACGGGATGGAAGGGAATGAGAGGGTGTACGCCGATGGATGTACACTCATTATACTGGTACTAGATCAATCGAATGGCTTTTACTAAACCTCAATTCATTCAATTAGCCTTTAGGCATAAAGAAAGCAAGGGTGTAGCGTTCCATTACCGATCATGGTGGTATCGGAAGCACCCCTACTCCTCTGGTCTGTCCACGTTACCTTCTGGCGCAACGCTCCGGTCATCATACGACTAGAATGTGATATGGCCTCGCATCTTCTTATTCTTTAAGACTGGACCCATTGCAACTTTGGATGGTCGAGACTAACACTTGTTATGGCTTGCGGAAGGACCCCCATCACTTTGATTGAAAGGTATTCCTATTCCACCGCATCAGAGAAGGGGCTTGGTCTGGAACGGATTGAGACGAAAAGTGGTAATCAATCGCCGCGTGGTGGAACGCTTGTTGGAGAAGGGTAAGCGCCTCCATGTCGTAGGGGTGGGTAGGCCAATAGAAGACTAGGGAACTTAGCCTAGCCACTCAGTTCTGCCCTGAGCCAAGTCTATTTAGTGTCAGTGAACACATACCACTATCTATATATAGGTTTTTCTTTTTCGTAGAGGTTGTCGCTTAGGTCCTTGGACCCTTCCTTCATGAAGCATGAGGAAGCACTCACTTTTCTATCCACGGCATCCTTGGTTCTGCACTTAGTCTTGAACCTGTGTTCGTTTGGGACATCAATCTCATTCGTCAGCGGAGAGTGCCGCGTATTTTGATTGCTTTCTTCTTAATGTCAAATCCCAGTCTATCTTTCACTGAGCTTGGAATTTCGAGTAAAAAAAAAGAAAGCGTACTGTGAGGTATGAATGATCAAATGTCTACGGTGTCATTGAATATCATGGGGTACGACTTCTAAGGTCATGGCGTAGGGTATTTGATAGGCTGGTCCGATGGTCGAAGTCATTGCAGGGTGTGCTACGGACAGCTATTGTTCAAGGTCATTTCCTTTCTCTCGTCATCACGCCAACATACACTAGGCTTGCCTTCACAGGGCCCCACCTTGACTTGCCATTATGGCTACACTCTTTTTATCAAAGCAACTCTTCTTAAGAAGACCCCTTGGTTCCCACAACGAAGTTCCTCCATAGAGAACCCAACTGCATGGCACCATCGCAAAGGTTTCTTCATAACTCGATTAGTCTCACTCAAGAGAACTCATCTACACGGAAGGTCTTTTAAGTGCTAGTTGTACCCGTACAGAAGTTCTGCGCCCTCAGCTCAATAGGATGCCTACTGCAGTAGCATCACAACGAGTCTCACCATGGACAGCTCGCCGGTCTTCTTGCATCAGCCACACCTAATTACAAATGACCTTGGCCTCTCCATGCTCGTCATTTACATTTAAACTGCACACCAAAAAGATGAAAAGGTGCATGAGCATGAAAGCATATTGCATTGCATTGCTAATGTTATTTGATGGAAATGTGTTAAGAAGGTTAAGGGATTGAGTCATGGACTCAATCAAAGTTGATTAAGGAGTTACATTTGCGAAATGAGTAAGATCTTTACCATTTTATTTCACTCACCGAATTCTTTACCATTTTATTTCACTCACCGAATTTTAATGAGAAATGCGGTTTTGCTATTATGTTATGCTAATTGGCTATGTTTCTGTCCTTTGATGTACTTTGTTGAGTTTTGAACTCACACTTGCTTTATTTAATGTTTTACGTTCTTTGAGGATGACTTGTTGTAACATCCCAAATTTGTGCTTTTATTCAATTTATTGGGTTGGTTGAATTTTTGGAATTTTCTGGAATTTATTTGGATTTAAATTGAATTAAGTCCTTTATTGAATTATTTAAATATTTAAAAGTTTCAAATAAAATTTTATTAGAAATATTTTATTTGAGTCCAAAATGTCTCAAAGTATTTTCCAGAATTTTTTCTGGAATTGTTCTAAGCATTTTGCTATTTTTGTTGATTTATTTGAATTTGTAGAATTATTTTAAATTATTAAATCGCTGAAAACCTTAACGGGTTGCACTGTTGGAGCGACCCGAGTCAGATTCGAGTCCAACCGAGTCTAACCGCGCTGGACCCGAGCCTAACCGAGCCCGTTTCGACCGAGCCAAACCCTATTCGTGCGAACCTGTAACACCCCGGCATTTAATATGCCCGAATGCTACCAAACAAAGTCTAAGCAACCTCTAAATACCACAATTACAAGTAAATTACAGCAAAGGAACAAATGCTAATACCGAAAATTTTGGCAGCATCTCCTTTGTTTTTCCATGATTCGGAACAACAACAAAGTATCACAAGTTATATCATAATGGAAAGCATCTAAAACAGCGATAACATGTGACATAGCAACAATATAAGTCCAGGATAAAGCTTTCAACCACTTCATGAGCTAAACGAATCAAATAGTAAGACCGAGCACACAGTTAAGGAATTCTCCAAGTTTCATGGCAATACTTTCATTATCATGACTCCAAATGATAACACTGTCTAATTTGTGTGGAGCTACGTGTAGATCTGTAGCTAAACCCTTTTTCCCGCATGCCGGTTTCATGGTACCTAAGCAAAACAACATAAACACAAGCGTGAGTTCATCACTCAGCAAGTATATTGCAATGGAACAAGAAAATACATTCTAATACCTTCATCACCACTTTTCACATACAACAACATACACATCTCATATTCATAGTGTAAGCATATCATTGACATCGTCATAAATCATCCTCATATAACATCTTCATATAATGCAATGCAATATAATGCAATGCGATGCACATATCTCCTGGAAACTCATACCGGTATGGTTGAGTACACACCCGTCGGTGTGTACCCTCTCCCCCCTTCCATCCCGAAGATGGAGGGTGCCTACTCCTCGCTTCCGTTCACCGCGGTGAATGGAATCACAATGTAGGACTTACTCATTGGCTCTCCGGATTAGTCATAACTTTCTCACCGACCTTCCCGGACTAGTTATGACTTTCTCACCGCCCGGGCCATGTAATCATGCCATGTATGCAAATATGCCACATCATAATCAACCAGTCTTTCCCTATGCTAAAACCAAAGATTGGCGACAATAGCTACGGGTTTTAGGGAAACTCGGAAACACAACACAAGGAATACCTTGATCGAGGGCATTCAACCAAAATGGCAAACAACCACACTGGTTCAAAAGGTTTTAAACACCAGCTCAGCATGAATCCCACCATAACTTGTATTCCACTACACTCACCATTTAAGCATTAAAAAAAATCACTATTTACTCATCAAGAGAGTCCAACCGGATTAACACAATTTACATAACAATTTCTTTCTCTAGTTACCATTCCCAACACTTTTAATTAAGGTTTAAGATGCTTATCACAAAGGCACCCAACCCAGACTACATTGACATGATCCCCACGGATCACTAAATCATATTACGTCTTATTCTAAACTTGAAACATAGTACTTCAACAGCTACTTGAGCATGGTCAACCTATAAATTTTATACTATCCATACGTTAAAATTTTGACAATTGAAACTTGTTCAATCTATAAAATGACTTCAACAAATAAGTAATATCTCTACAAGATAAAATTCGTAAATAGGATTCTAAGATATGCAATCATTAAGATTAATATCTTGCATCATGATTATTATCCATTGTTCATCCCATCACAACATGTACTTGACATAATACCACAGTTTTACACTTTTTCTTCTATTGGATCAATGGTTTCCAACAATTAACCACACTACCAAAGCATCAATATCAATTCTTTGCATAATCATCAATCAACAACATTGCTTTTAGCTACCCTATACATCGGTTATAACAAAACTTCCACCACACAACATACTCCAACTATTAAATTGGATTTAATAAGTTAGATTAGCACAATGTTCTTAACAACATCATTAACAAATAGTCTTATGTCTTCTCAATTGATAACAGTACTAGCATTGTAGAGACACAAATGCATACTTCCAAGTATACTAGTAGTTTGCAACAACGTAAATAGCAACTCTAATCAACTTCCATATTAAAGTCACTAGGCAACACGATTAAATTTCTCTATTAATCCATTAGATTAGAACATCTTTAAACAACCAGCAAGGTTTTTTTTAACAATAACAGCAGTCTACATCATCTTAATGTTTTAACTATGCATCAGGGTTTAAAACTTTAAACATAATCGGGGATCATAAGCACTTTTATAACAAAGCAACAGATTCTAAGCATGTACATTAACACATTCAATCATTCTCGCTAAGAGTAAACTACAACACTAGTAGTCTATTTATTCTCAAGCTAGAGATAACAACCGCATTGAATTGTTTCAACTCACAAATTAACTTAACAATACGTCATTCCATAAACCAGATTGTTACCTACTACATAACATGCTAAACAACAATTCTTACTAGGGACAAACGATTTCAGTCAAAAGATTACTTACTTTGTTTGCAGCATTTTAGTTTTAAAACTCATCCCAAATTCATAAGGAAACATGACTCTCAAAATTGCAATGAGACAAACCCAAACTTGGTCATTCAAAGAAATTTTCCAAAACACTTTTAAACCTCAAAGGCTCCCACAAGAGGGAACCACGCGATCAAATAACCTTTGCAAATAAGACCTTAACACCAAACCCCAAATATTCACGAAACAAGAAGGGTTGTCCAAAGATGATTTCTTAAACCAGTTAAATAACGAAATCAAACACCATTTACTCCTACAAAGCCACAGAACTTCAGCCCTGACAACCAGGTCTGGCATAGCACCTCAATAACTCCTTTAACCTCGGAGAAAGACAAACACAGAAATAAATTGAATGCTTCTTCCCCATAAAGCAATCAACAAACTAAACATCAAAGCTGGAAAGGCGACCAAAAGAAGCGCAACACTAGATTCTTCTTCTTTGTCTTCAACCAAGGAAGACAAAACCACATACCACATACGGAACAATCCGCGAAAATCCAAGACCAAACACTTTTCTTTTGATTTCAATCAATTAAAACAAAGAAAACCAACCGATACCGACCCTTAGAACGGTAAAGAGCATACGAAGGAATCCACCACCAAACTCTTCTATTTGACTCCAGTCAACTACCCGATTTACGACAGAAAGGGTAAGCACTTCTTCTCCTACAGGGGTTATTAGTTCTTCGGTAATGGCGCTAACCGGCCACACCGTCAAACCTCACCCTTACTATGAACCAAAAGAGGTGACCGAAACCCTTCGGCACCACAACCCCACTTTATCACCACAACAAGCACAATTCAATCATTTATCTCATAGACATAGCAACATACTATATCAAATATAGCATTTAGAAACAAGGCTTAAATACAAAATTTAAGCGTAAACAACAACACCCATACCCTTCCTACTGTGCATCGATGTGTGTCAAATTTTAGATTAGTTATACCACTTTAGCAAGTTTTAATGTTGCTATCCTATGTCAAAATTTTAGTTAAGACCTAAGCCATGTTTCTAAGTTATTCCACATCACATTTTAGTTGTACCCTATAGCATGACACTAAAAATACACATTCCTAGGATCTACATCCCGCTTTGATACCAACTGTATCACCCCGGCATTTAATATGCCCGAATGCTACCAAACAAAGTCTAAGCAACCTCTAAATACCACAATTACAAGTAAATTACAGCAAATGAACAAATGCTAATACCGAAAATTTTGGCAGCATCTCCCTTGTTTTTCCATGATTCGGAACAACAACAAAGTATCACAAGTTATATCATAATGGAAAGCATCTAAAACAGCGATAACATGTGACATAGCAACAATATAAGTCCAGGATAAAGCTTTCAACCACTTCATGAGCTAAACGAATCAAATAGTAAGACCGAGCACACAGTTAAGGAATTCTCCAAGTTTCATGGCAATACTTTCATTATCATGACTCCAAATGATAACACTGTCTAATTTGTGTGGAGCTACGTGTAGATCTGTAGCTAAACCCTTTTTCCCGCATGCCGGTTTCATGGTACCTAAGCAAAACAACATAAACACAAGCGTGAGTTCATCACTCAGCAAGTATATTGCAATGGAACAAGAAAATACATTCCAATAAATACATCACCACTTTTCACATACAACATCATACACATCTCATATTCATAGTGTAAGCATATCATTGACATCATCATAAATCATCCTCATATAACATCTTCATATAATGCAATGCGATGCACATATCTCCTGGAAACTCATACCGGTATGGTTGAGTACACACCCGTCGGTGTGTACCCTCTCCCCCCTTCCATCCCGAAGATGGAGGGTGCCTACTCCTCGCTTTCGTTCACCGCGGTGAATGGAATCACGATGTAGGACTTACTCATTGGCTCTCCGGATTAGTCATAATTTTCTCACCGACCTTCCCGGATTAGTTATGACTTTCTCACCGCCCGGGCCATGTAATCATGCCATGTATGCAAATATGCCACATCATAATCAACTTGTACATTAACACATGGCATCATAACATAATAAACATGCTCATCATATCATTGGCAATCATTAGAGCATGTCAAGTGATCATATCATATAGTCAAATTCATCTATTCTCAACAAGCAACCTACAAATCACTATCCATTACAATACACTTGCCTCAACCACGGGCGACGGATTGGCGAGAAGTTGTAGGCCCTCCCGGGGTCACACCACCTACACATAGGGACCACACACTCACAATCAAGCACACAAAACATCATGCAAACCCTCATCTACCCCGACATTTCCAACTACTCGCAAAACCCGAAAACAGCGGTTCTGTCCCGTCGGGACAGCAGCCTTCCAAAAGGCATAACTCAGGTTCTAGGACTCCGAATCAACTAAACGAGTACATCCTCGCGTAGCTTAGGAAATTTCCCAACTTTTTCTAGGTATAGGGAAAGACTGGTTCGGACTCTAAAGTTTTTTAATCTACAAAATACCGTGATCTGTTCTAATCAAGTCATAGTTTTTAACACGCTCGGTAAAACAGCCATAACATTCAAACGGCTGGGCGGAATTTAACGTTCTTCATATCCACAGAAAGATAATGAAATTATCTACAACTTCTTCAACATCCGTATGACCAAATTCGGAATCTAAATTGGCGAAAAACCGAACCCTAGGTCGACTGCTCATGCTGTCCGAAACAGAGAACGTGACCAACTCAAGAATCCATCTAATCTAATCAAATCCAGCACCACCAATTGATCTAAAAACTTTATAATCATCCTTATAACAGTACCTAGCCCATCCCCAAGGATTCCCATGGCCATACCTTTGCCCGACGCACGAAAACTGAAAGGATCTCCTCCCGGTTTGCTCCTCGCTCCTCGCTCCAATGGATGGATCCTCAAGGTGCAGGGGGTGGGGAGGCCACCCTAGGGCAGCAAGGGGGTGGAGGAGAGGTGGTGGAGAGGTGGAGAGGTAAGGGGCAATGGGGTGCACGGCCATAAGGGAGAGGGAGAGGGAGGTGGGGCGGCTAGGGCACAAAAGGAGATGGGGGGGCGCACATGCTATGGTGGGGGCGCACAAAGGGGCAGGGAGAGCCCCTTTTCACCAGCCCAAGCATGAATCCTAGTCCTAAATGGACTCCTACTCCTTCCCACCAAAGCCCACAACCCCTTCTTTTAGGCCCAAGCTCCCCCGGAAAGGCCCAAACTCCCGGAAACGCAAATAAACCTCATTCCTTATGGTTTTAACCTTAATTCCACATCTCATAATGTTTTTGACCTCATAATGCACCATTTATAAGGTTACGACACTCCGGGGTGTCACATCACTTCATAAGGCCCAAAAACGCGAGTAAACCTCAAGCCGAAAGGTTTTATTCTCTAATTTCACATTTTATAATGTCACACCATACCGTAGTGTCATAGAACCATTGGATCAAGATCCAACGGCCGAGATTGCGCCACGTCACCCTATCTATTTCCCATTCAGATCGTTCACGGCGTCCGATCGTGACCGTTGATCATGTTCGCGCGGATGGCCAGGATGCAGCCACGTCACCCTCTCCGTTTCGTGATCGGAGTCCACCGCCGCCACGACCGTTCTGTGAATTCCGCGTCGAATCCGGACGTCGAGGCCGGTATTTAATGCGTGGGTCAGCGCACCGTACTCGCCGTTGCCGCCTACACATTTTGCCCTAGGTTTTGGAGCCCGAGCTATCGCTGCCAACCACCGATTCCTCACCGTTGCGCGGAGAGTAGCCGCCGCGGTTTTTCTTCTTCCCTAACGCTGTCTGCTTGTGTTGGTGCCTAGATCCGGGTTCCCCGTGACGAGGCGCTTTGGAGGGGGCCATTCACTTCGCCAGATTCGCAGCCAAACGTCGTCAGGATCATCGTCATCTTCATCTCCGGCAACCGAGAGCCGCCGCAGCATTGCCGGAACTCGCGAAGAAAGCCAGTCATCCGGTCAAGATCCAAGGGCCTAGGTTCGTCCACATCACCCGTGCAAAATCCTGTGTTACCATTTAGATCTATTAGCAATCGTTGGATCTAGATCTGATGCACCAGATTAGGCCACGTAGATCCCTATTGCACCGTGCTTGATCAGATCTAGGCCGTTAGATCTAGATTGAACGGTATAGATTTAGCCACGTAGCTCGGTTATTGCACGGGATTAGATCCATCCGTGGCCGTTAGATCTAGATTGTGCGGTCTAGATTAGACCGAGTAGATCCGGTTGGATCTGCTCTCAACCGTTGGATCCAGGTTAGACGGCTTAGATCATGCCACATGTTAGACACTGGGTCATGCCATGTCGCCCCTTGATGCGGCTAAACCCGATCCAATCTCAACCGTCCGATCCTGTAGGATCGAAGTGTATGAATATAGCAATCAGAAGAGGGTGAATAATTGTGCGGAAGCGAAAACCAAATATTTGATCTAATAGAAATTCACTCCAAAATGGAATCAAATAATTGCCTCGTATTTGACAAAAAACAGAATGATAGAGGTTCGGTAGAACGCGAATTCCTAAAACCCGTAGCTATTGTTACCAATCTTTGGTTTTGGCTATTTTGTTTAATTTGTGCTATGTGTATGGTTTTACACCCAAAAGTCTTTGAGTGGATCGCGCTCTTTCGCGTTCGCACTGAATTATCTTTGGAATAAATTTTAACGGAAGCAGATGGACATAGTGGGTTGTGTTGGAAACTTTTGAGATTTAATTTGTAACTCTTTTTGACTGGAGTTGGATTTATTTGCATAAGGTGTGTAATGTTTGTGAGTGCTTCAAAAAGGTGGATTTTATGAATGTTTTATAAAGTGATTTTGTTAGTGAGGTGTTCCCTTTTGGAAATGAGTTTCCCCCTCCTTGAGAAAATTTGTGATGGTTGTGGGAGCAGATGCTCGACTTGAAATTTTGATGTTATCTTCCAAAATGTTGAATTTGGATGAAATGCAATGTTTTGCAAGTTCAGTTTTCAATTGATGTGGGTTCTTTTACGACATGGTGTTTTGCGGTTATCGGTGTTGTCGTCATAGTTATAAGTTTTAGCGCAACCGTCAATGTTATGTGTGTTTCAAACATGTGATACCGAGGAAGTAGTCGATTGGTGAATGATTATTCGATATTGTTGTTACATGAAGAATGAATGGTGAAATGGAAGCATGACATTGTTTATAGATGTTTAATGATGAAAGAGTCGATGAGCCAGGTCGGTGAGAAAGTCATATATGGATATATGACTAATCCGGAGTGCTCTTGAAAAGTGTGCATGCATGACATAAATTGAGATTTCTAGTTCTTTCCGGTATGAAAAGAAACAGTGAAGAATTTCTGGTATGTTGGTTGTGGTGTAGGAGAATTGTGTTTCCTTTGCATCTTGACTTAGGAAATTAAAATGAATACTCTTTGGTTGTTGTCGAATTTTTTTTCCAAAGTGGCTTTTAGCGCTTGGGGGTTCGAGTTGTTGTGTGTGGATCATTTTGGGTTCGTGGGTTTTGGTTGAGCTTACTCAACGATTGTACCCTTTGTTCTGATCCTTTGAGTGGAAGAATGTGAGGACGAGACCTTCTAAGAAAGAGAAATCTATTGTGGGTTTGTAATGACCTAAGATATTAGGCGTTGCTAGTGGTTGATCGTAACTAGTTTGGATGTGGAGAGTAAAGGAAGGTTGGGTATGACCCAATTCAAACTTTCCTGGAGAATTGCTTCGTCAATGCGTCCCTCGGTAGGGGTCTTCTCCTTGTTGATTAAAAGTATTAGTGGACCACTGAGTGGTTGCTAGTAATTATTTTTCCTTTTCAGAGTGTATTGGATCTTTCTGTCGCTGAGGTTGAGCGAGATTGTGTCAACCGTAGCAATTTTGTTGATTCTGTTTCTTGCGGGTTTAACGACCCTGGTTGTAAAGTAGGCCTTTCCCTTTGGTGGTAGTGTTGGGTATTGGACTTTTGTAAAAGATCAATCTTTTGCAAGGATTTAACCTCGTTTGTTCAAATAGTTGGTGGTCTTGGAGTGATTGTCTCCCTTGGTTCCCGTCGTCTTCAATACGACGAACCATAGTAGAGAGGTTGAGGTGTGGAAGCACTTTTGTGCGTGGGAGCTGAAGAGGGTTCTAGAGGTTGGTGCCTTGTTCTTCTGAGGAGAAACATCGGTTAAAGGGATCGGGCAGTTTAGTGCCAAGTAATGTATGGAATGAGGAGTGTGAGACCGTTTTCTTTCACGGTTTGTTTGGGGAGCTTATCCTATCTTTGGTCGTTTTGAGTCTTTCTGTAAGTGCTTTGTTTTGTTGATGTCGAGTAAGTTCTAGCAAGTTTTGAATATGAAGTTGTCTCTAGAGCCGTCAGTCTTCGAGCCTTAGCTCCTTGTTATAAGTGTTGGCTGGTGCAAATCGTAGGAGTTTCTGAGCGGGTTCAGAGAAGTGAACCTTAGCTCCCTTCGATTTAGTTGTTTTGCGTAGTGGTGTGTCAAGGATTCAAGGTCGAATCCTGTTGAAGGGGGGAGAATGTGACACTACGGAAGGTCGTAACGATATAAAATATGACATTATATATATTTTAGCTTTTCGGTACGACTTTATAGCGCTTTTCAGGGCCGTTTTCGGTCGTTTGGGCCTTTCCGGGGAAACTTGGGCCTTGGGGGGATCTTTTTGGGCCTGAGGTAGAGGCTTCTTGGCCCATGTGGGGAGGGGGCAGCCACCCTGCCCTAGGGTGCCCCCAACACCTCCCCATGCGCCCCACCTCCTCCTCCTCCCCCTCCCATAGCCGCCGCCCCCTTGCCCCTTGCCATGCGCCACCATCTCACCTTCCCCTTGCACCACCACCTTTCCACCACCTCTCCACCTCCCTTGCTGCCCCTAGGGGAGTAATCCACCTCACCAACCCGAAGATCCATCCGTTGGAGCGCTCCGCGATGAGGAGATCCGGTGGATTTGGAGCGAGGAAGGAGATCGCGCGAACCGGGAGGAGATCCGTTGGGTTCTTGGTCGTCGGGCAAAGGTATGGCCATGGGAATCCTTGGAGTTGGTCTAGGATCTGTTATAAGGGTGATTAACATGTTTTTAGATCAATTGCTGGTGCTGGAATTGAGTAGATTAGATTAGATCTAGAAGTTGCCACGTTCTCTGTTTCGGGCAGCATGTGCAGTCGACCTAGGGTTCGGGTTTTCGCCAATTTAGAATGGAATTTGGTCGTACGGCTGTTGAAGAAGTTGTAGGTAATTTCAATATCTTTCCGTGGGTATAAAGAACGTCCAATTCCGCCTATCGGTTTGAAAGTTATGGCTATTTTACCGAGCATGTTAAAATCTGTGACGTGATTGGAACAGATCACGGTATTTTGTAGATTAAACAACTTTAGAATCCGAATCAGCTTTTCCATGTACTTAGAAAAAGTTAGGAAATTTCCTAAGCTACGCGAGGATGTACTCGTTTAATTGATTCGGAATCTTAGAACTCAAGTTGTGCCTTTTGGAAGGCTGCTGTCCCGACGGGACAGAACCTCTGTTTTTGGGTTTAGCGAGTAGTTTGCGATGTCGGGGTAGAAGAGGGTTTGCTTACTATTTTGTGAACATGATTGTGAGTGTGTGGTCCCTATGTGCAGGTGGTGTGACCCCGGGAGTGCCTTCTACTTCTCGCCAATCCGTCGCCGTGGTTGAGGCAAGTATATTGGAATGGGTAGCGGGTTATCGTTTGCTTGATCGGTTGTGATTGAAATTTAATATATGATATGTTCACATGCCATGCTTTAATGATTGCCAATGATATGATGAATATGCTTAATATGCTATGAAGCCATGTGTTAATGTAGAAGTGATTTATGATATTGGCATGTTTGCATACATGGCATGATACATGGCTCGGGCGGTGAGAAAGTCATAACTAGTACGGGGAAGGTCGGTGAGAAAGTTATGACTATTCCGGAGAGCCAATGAGTAAGTCCTACATCGTGATTCCATCCACCGCGGTGTGGGGAAGCGAAGAGTTGGCACCCTCCATCTTCGGGATGGAAGGGGGGAGATGGTGCACACTGACGGGTGTGTACTCAACCATACCGGTATGAGTTTCCAGGAGATATGTGCATCGCATTGCATTATATGAGGATGTTATATGATGATGATATATGATGATGTCAATGATATGCTTACGCTATGAATATGAGATGTGTATGATGTTGTATGTGAAAAGTAGTGATGAAGGTATTAGAATGTATATTCTTGTTCCATTGCAATATACTTGCTGAGTGATGAACTCACGCTTGTGTTTATGTGGTTTTTCTTAGGTACCATGAAACCGGCATGCGGGAAAAAAGGCATTAGCTACACATCTACACGTAGCTTCACATTATTATACAGTTTAATCAGTGGGAGCCATGATAATAATGATTAGTGCCATGAATCTTGGTGTATGGGCTTGAGTTCATCGTTTGGTTTGTCATATTTGTTGGAATGGTTGAATTCCTTATTTCTAGACATAAGTGATGCTTTATTCGTTGATATTGCTGTTTTAGATGTCTTATGCTATGATATAACTTGACTTGTTATTACTCTTGCTCCAATTCATGGAAAAACAAAGGAGATGCTGCCGAAATTTTCGGTTTTAGCATTTACTCCTTTGCTGTAATTTACTTTAATTTGTGGTATTTAGATGTTGTTTAGCCTATGTTTGGTAGCATTCGGGCATATTAAATGCCGGGGTGTTACAGTACATGGGGAAATGAGGTTGCCAGAAACATGTTTACGACAGAACAAAAAACTTGGTTTGTTGTACATGGGAAAATGATGTTTCTGAATTAACTTGAATCGTCAAAAACATGATGATGGCGAACCAAAAAAAAATTTGGTCCGACGCAAGGCGAAACTTGGTCCGGCGCCAAAGGAAGACTCTCTATTTCTGAATTCAAACACGCACGAGCACGAAAGCAATATTCGCAAATTCAAATATAGGCCAATTTTTCAGCACATGATTTCACAGATTAGAACAACTTTAAATCTTGACTGTCAGATTTCAACATCGTTAAAGCAATATTCGCAAATTCAAAGATTAGATCCAAATCGAACGGTCTAGATCAACCGCGTTTATCCACAACGTGCGAGATTGGATCTAATCTTGACTGTCAGATTTCAAACGAACGGCACAGATCGTGCCACGTTGCACAGAGCCAAAGCGGCACCATCAGCACAGTCGTCGCCTGGTCGTTGCTGACGTCACCGTGACGTCAGCGTTGGGCCCTCGTGTCAACAGCTCGGTCGCACCGCGCGATGACGTCATCCATGACGTCATGCTGATGTCATGGTGGGGCCCGCATGTCAGCCGTCTCGGTTGAGCCATGCTGACGCCAGCAGCTGATGTGACCCGGTGGGTCCCACGTGTCAGCGACACGTGCACCCATGGACCAGGTCCACGGTGGACCGAACCCGAACCGTGGACCAGGTCTATATGGACTGGCTGACACAAGCATGACACAATAAATCGATTTTCCATTAGAAAAATAATTCGGTCGGAAAAGAAAATGTATGTGATGTCATGCTGAGTCATATTTCCGGTTTTTCAATAGAAAAATAAATCAATTAATTCGGTTTATTCTTTAATTGATTTTTCAAACTTCAAACGGCTATAACTTTTGCGTTTTAACTCCGATTGAGGTGATTCCAGTTTCTAAATTTTTATAAAATTGAGCTCTATTTATTGGTGAAATTTATTTAATTTTTGGATATGAGTTTTTCTCTATTTTTATTTATTTTTTGTTTATTTATCCGATACGCGTAGACGTTGAACTGCCCGAGGGCTTCGAAGGAGAGGTTCTGAGCCAGGAACAAGTTCAAGACCAGGAACAAGACCTTTTCCAAGGCAAGTTATGCTTTGACCATATTGATGCCACTTTTGAAATCTGGAGGTGCTTATGATCCGGTCATGTGCTTAAAAACATCAAGGATTAGCATTCGCGTAAATTAGTGCGGCTAAAAGGAATCTAAAAAGATGATGCTGACGCATTATCACTAACGATAAGGCTGCAACCTTGTTCGAGTATTGGGGCGTTGCTGGGCCCTTTTATATATATATAGCTATCAAGAGGTAAACCTTTCCATATATTTGACCAGTATTACAGGCACTACAAGAAACAGTTAAAAATTCGTGGGTTTTTTTAAATTCGTGGGCCAAAAAAAACCCACGAATTTATATGTTTAAATTCGTCGGTTTATAAAAAAACCCACGTATTTAATTAAATTCGTGGGCCAAAAAAACACCCACGAATTTATATATTTAAATTCGTCGGTTTGTAAAAATACCCATGTATTTACTTAAATTCGTGGGCCAAAAAACTCACGAATTTATATATTTACATTCGTCGGTTTTTTTATACTTGCGCATGAATTTAATTAAATTCGTGGGCAAGCCTTGCCCACGAATTTAACAGAGGGTAACACCCTGCGGGAGTCTCTCTCTCTTCGCTCCTCTCACCCACCCTGCCCCTCGTCCTCCTATGGCTGCCCCTTGTCCGCGCCGCCCGCCCGCAACGCTACCCCGCCCGCGCCGCCGCCCCGCCCGTGATCCTCTCTCTCTCTCTCTCTTCTTGCACCTCACCAATCCCCCGCCCTCGCCCCCACGCCGCCGCCCCCATCCCCAGACCCCCGCGACGCCCTCGCCCCACGCCCTCGCCCCACGCTGCCGCCCCATCCCAGACCCCGACGCCGCCCCACGCCCTCGCCCCCACGCCGCTGCCCCCATCCCTGGAACCCCGCGACGCCCCCGTCCCCATGCCGCCGTCCCCATCCCAGAACCCCGTGCTGACACCCCAGATTCCCACCGTGGTCTCCTCGGTGTCGGCCGGATCTGCCTCGGGAGGAAACACCGCCATCGTGCTGTCCGAGGAGGCGAGCCATCGCCGTGCAGTCCGAGGGGAAGCCGCCGCGTGGGTCAAGGGGATGCGCCGCCGCGGGCCCCAAAGGGGCGCATCGCCCAACGAGCCGAGGAGGCGCGCCGTCGTCGCGCGGTCCGAGGGGAAGCCGCCGCTGCCTGCCGTCGTTGGTGAAGAAGCACCATCTGGCCTCGCCTCTGCCGACCCTCCGTCGTACTGCACTGACCCCTGTCTCTCTATGTGATGCCTAGCTGTATCAAAATTTGCCTAGCTGTATTAACCACACTGTAAGTTGGAGGTTTGCTAATTCTTTTCTTCCAAAATTTCCTATTTTTGTCTAGCTGTATTGCCATGTTCCTTATTGTTCACGTATGAATGTTATATCAATAGCTAGTAAATAGCACCCCAAATAGGGATATAGTTGAATTGTTACATTGCTTCTTATTGCATAAGGGCATTCTGTAGTCATGCTTCCTGAAGCTTCAAGTCTAGAGGCATGTTATGGAAAGATTACTAGACCTCCAACTTACAGTGTGGATATCACATATAGTGCGGTCTTAATTTTTTAATCTGATTTGTTGCTATTTTGATGAGGAGAAAAGGCTTAAAATAGCCACTAGTGGACACAATGGGAGTTTCAAAATGAACAGTGGCAATACAGATGTAGCATGTGCGTCTTCTAGTGTAACTATATGTGTTGCACCCTGTCAGCTCGCTTCAGGTACTAGATGCTAGTATTTGGTTGTATTATGCATATTTTAGATAGCTGTTTTGTTACATATTAACTTATTATTTGAACACAAGTTGCGTCTCTCCAGATTAATGTTGTATAACCTATTTCCTTTTATGGCAATAGGGGTCTTTACTGAACCAAATTGCTATTGCTAATGAAAGTTTCGGAGGAGGGACCATTGTTGTGATGGCTGAGAGAGACAAAGAGGAAATGGAAGCAGACATTGGTAAAATGGAGTTTGACTTGAAAGGAACAACTGTAATATGTAGAAGCGGAAGCCCTCTGATTTTGGCTGACTTGAAAAAGGTAAACATAATGATCTACTGATTCTGAGACATGCTTTTCCTCTGATTTGATCGTCCTACTTCTGTAATTGTTAATATGTCGTTATGGTCTGTCGACAGTAAATACTAGGATGATTGTGATGTTAATTAATGCTCGACTAGCTCTTTACTTCTATCTATATTAGCCTATTTTTTAACTAAATCTACCATCATGCACAAGGTCTCAGTTTCTAAGGAGCGTGCAATTGTGATTTCTGATATACATAAGCTACTATATTGGCCCTTTTTTAATGCTACTCATAGTTATGCTATTATTTGGACTGCCACTAACTGGCTTATGTGTTTCATTTTACCTCCATTCTTCTTTTATTTTTTAGCTTGGTCCTGCAAGTTTTCTTAGTGAAACTGACCTAGCTGCTTGTTCTACATTTCCAACATGGACACACTTAAATATTACCTAAATCTACATAATGCTTTACTGTAACTACCATGCTATTTGATTATTAGATAAAAGTTCACTAATTGCACATAGTCTTTCTGTTACAAATTTCTGACTATACCTTTAATGACTAATTGAGTTGCATACACAGATATGGGAAGATATCCTTGGATTTGAGAACTGTGAGTTCTACATTAAAAGATGGCCTCAGTTGGATGGAATGCAATTTGAAGATGTGCTGATTAGCTTTCCTGATGCCGTTCCATGTGGCATAAAGGTGGCTTCATATGGGGGCAAGATTATTTTAAATCCTGATGATTGTTATATCATGCAAGAGCTTGATGAGGTGATTCATTCATCTCTTAGAATGAAATAATGTGAAGTTTTCTTTTCTTTTGCTACCATCTATCAATTGAAATATTTTTTCGCTGTCCTGACTACGTTAATTTCAATATTAATGTTGACTCACAACATCTTTACATATTTCATTAGTTCCTGTATAGTATTTGTCATATTTACATCATCTTATTGGTGCTTGTACATTGTTAGTCTACTAATTGGATTTCATAAATTATACTCTTCTTGGGTGACATTGTTTTACTTTGTCATTGCCTTGAGATTCTGTTACATATCTATCCACTTATCTATCATTTGGCATCTTTTATTGCTTCATTCCTATCCTGACAACATTTGGCATCTTTTATAGATACATTCCTATATTCAAAACTTCTTGCATCAATTGAATATTGAGTGCAGAGTTAGCTTCAATTTTTAGTTACATTTATCAAAGAATCGTACAAAGTTGACGCTGTTGTTTGTATATTTTTTGTAGCAAGTGGCACCTAATGGTGTATATATTGCATGTGTGATTGTTGTATCGATCCTTTTAGATCAATCTTGGAATTGGAATGAGATTTTTTTTTGCTAAATATGAGCCGTACACTTGTGCTACTGAATTTCCCATATAACTTCACATGAATTCTTCCTAAACACCTTTCTGGGAATGCTTGCCTCCTTATAAAGGTTTCATTAGTAGGATCATGCAGTCAAACACACAACAGTCAATAGAATTTTAGCTTCTGCTCAAGTGAAACTTGATTGCTTTGGCATTACGCTTTAAGAAGCACCATTCCCCTCTTTTGTTCATTGAGCACCGAAAGTGCAACTGCATGGTGTTGGTGCCGTTTTATGCTTTACAGATGACAGTTACAAAGCTTGCTATCACTTACTGATCCGAACGTGATTTATATGGACTTATTGTGATGGAATGTGGATTGTATCTATTGCGGTTGTAATGTGTTGTACATCTTTGCGTAGTTTACAAATTGCCATTGGATGTGTGATTGATTATCTAAGGATCTGCTAGAATGTTTCCTTCTGGTTTGAGAGATTGATATATATATTATAACTGCAAATGTTTTTTTGTCTGCTGAGTGGATGTCCTATTTACTAGAGAGGTCATGCCGAAATTTTGTACATTTCGGTGACTTAGTTTTAAGCCGGTTTTAAAGAGTTAAAATGTTGGTTTCAGTCTTTTAGTAGAGGTAATAGGTTTGGTATCTCGTTTGTTAATTCTTCGTTCGCTTGAACTTTTTGTGGAGTTTGATTCTTGATTCTTGAATCTTGTTGGTATACTCTTGAATCTTGTGATGGACTTATTGTGATGTGCTTAATAAGATTGAATGTGAAGATGGTTGTGTTGAATGAGATGCATATCGATATATATATATGCGTGATCGATATGGTTATATGTATTGAGTGTGATATATATATTTTTTTTTGTATAAATGTCTGATAAATTCGTGAGCCATTTAAAACCCATGAATTTAATGGTTAAATTCGTGGGTACCCATGAATTTAAGTTAATTTCGTGGGTTTCTTCAGCCCACGAATTTAGCAGTTAAATTCGTGAGTTTCTTCAGCCTACGAATTTAGCAGTAAAATTCGTGGGTTTTTTCAGTAACCCATGAATTTAATTTAAATTCGTGGGTACCCACGAATTTAATTGATTAATTTCGTCGAGTTAAATTCATGAACTAAATTCAACAGTTTGCCCACGAATTTAACTTAAATTCGTGGGTTTTGGCCTAAATTCGTGGGTTTTTGGCCCACGAATTTTTCCCTGTTTCTTGTAGTGAGGGCCTCTTGATAGTTATATATATATACATACATACATACATACATACATACATATATATATATATATATCTCCAGTGAAAACCTCTCTTACTGTGAAAACTCCATAAAATCAACGTGTAAAAGTTTTGAAAAATTCTTAAACATTAACATACGCAGGGGAGGTGAGGTTCTACAACCCTGTAAAATTTGAAGACCAAACTCAATTGCATTTGGAAGATAGAAAAAATACAAATTGCAAAATGAATAGTTAGTCACTATTCATTTTGTAATTTGTCTTTTTTCTATCTTCCAAATGCAATTGAGTTTGGTCTTCAAATTTTATAGAATTTTTCAAAACTTTTACAAATGGATTTTACATAGTTTTGACGGTAAAATGGGTTTTCACTGGATATGTTGCCATATATATATATATATATATATATATATATATATATATATATATATTAGAAAATGATTCCATACACCTGAAAGTACGTCCCACTCTTAATATACCTCTTAATGATGTTGTTATACCTTTTTATCCTTTTGAGTATACTCTAATGCTGATTATAAGAAACTCCAAAACGAGTTCTATAAAAAATTTCATCGAAGTCCACCCTTTATAGCATAATTTTTTTATATACTCTTTTTACATATGGAAAATGGTATATAGAAAAAAAAATAAAGGACACCGATGGATTTTTCAACAATATTGCATTGTAGTATCTTAAAATTATTATTGGAGTATACTGAAAGTGATAAAAGAATATAACAAATTCGTTTAAGCGGTATACTAGATGTGGAAGTACGTACTCTCAGGAGTACAAAAAGACTTCCTACTTACTATATATATATACATATGTGGCGGATATCTAGTGAAAACACCCTTTACCGTGAAAACCACATGTAAAACTTTTGAAAAATTCTCAAAAAAATTATCATACATAGGGGAGGTGAGGTTCTACAACCCTGTAAAATTTGAAGACCAAACTCAATAGCATTTGGAAGATATAAAAAAGAAAAATTCAGTATGAATAGTGATTTTTCACTATTTAGCACTATTCATTTTGCAATTTGTCTTTTTCATATCTTCCAAATGAAATTGAGTTTAGTCTTCAAATAAAACAGGGTTCTAGAACCTCACCTAAGCTATATATGGTAATTTTTGAGAATTTTTCAAAACATTTACACATAGTTTTCACGGTAAGGGGTGTTTTCACTAGATATGTTGCCTACATATATACATATATATATATATCATTTCGATTATACCTCTTTATCATTTCATACTCCTGGGAGTACGTTCTCCCAATTTAATTATACCTCTTTATCATTTCGATTATACTCTAGTGCTGATTATAATATACTCCAAGGTGAGTTTTGTGAAAAATTTCATTAAAGTCCACTCTTTATAGCACAATTTGTTTATATAGTTCTTTTACATGTGAAAAAGGTATATAGCAAAAAATAAAGGGTTCTGATAATTTTTTTTCAATCATGTCGCATTTGGAGTATCTTAGAATTATTATTTGAGTATATGGAAAGTTATAAATGAGTATGACACATCCTTTTAAGTGGTATGCTGGAGGGGGGAGTATGTACCCTTAAGAGTATGGGAAAGGTTATATATATATATATATATATATAGGATGGCTAGAATACTATCGATAGCAAAGTGAACTTGTA
This sequence comes from Rhipidocladum racemiflorum, assembly GCA_036346355.1. Lineage (NCBI taxonomy): Eukaryota > Viridiplantae > Streptophyta > Magnoliopsida > Poales > Poaceae > Rhipidocladum > Rhipidocladum racemiflorum. The sequence goes on from CM070580.1 coordinate 52,637,071, forward strand.
CTACCCACGTTCTAAGCCGTCTGATCGCACAACGTATGGTCCAGATGAATCAAGGTGGAAGGCCACTTAAACCATTTTACACAAAACCCCCCACATTGATTCCTCTTTCGCGAATACATCCTTCCACTTTGATTCATCTGGACCATACGTTGTGCGATCGGACGGCTTAGAACGTGGGTAGTACAAGTTCACTTTGCTATCGATAGTATTCTAGCCATCCTATATATATATATATATATATATATATATAGGAAAATGAAAACATACTACAAGGAGTAGAATTTTCTTAATAATACATTTTTTATTCAAAATTTCAAAAATATACGTCAGGGAAAAAATTATAGAAATACACACTTGCCGCCCGTCGGTTGGGCGACACAAACATATCGCCGAACCAACGGGTGGCAGTAGGCTGTTCGAGTCTCTGTCGCCTGATGAATAGGTGACAGTATAAAAACTACCCGATGAACGGGCGACAGGGTGAGCGCTGGCTTCTGTCGCCTGTTGGTCGGGCGACAGAGGGCGATTTATAAAACCGCCGCGCGACACTGTGCTCATTTGTGCCAGCCGAATCGATCCAAAGAACCAGCAGAGAAAGAAAAAGAGGAGAGAAAAAGAGAAGGAGAGAGGAAAGAAAAAGGAGGGAGAGGAGAGGAGTGAGGAGAGAAAAAGGCTGAGAACGGCTGCACGACTTCACTTAAGATAATTGTTCGTTGTTTAATTTTTCTAACTGTAAATTATGGTAGAGTAGAAATAATGTTAGATCTAATTATATTTAGAGGTTACAGATAGATCTAGTGAATGTAGTTAGATGTAGGTAGAGTAGAAATTATTTCTAGGGAATGTAGTTAGAGTATAAATTATTTCATTGTTTAATTTCTAGGGAATGTAGTTAGAGTAGAAATTATTTTGTTGTTTAATTTTTTTAGCAGTAAATTATGGTTGAGTAAAAATAATTTAAGATCTAACTCATTTAGTGGTTACAGATAGATCTAGTGAATGTAGATGTTTTATACCGATATAAGTACGTCTGTATATATTCATGGGAATGTATGTAACAGCCCCAAATTTAATTACTAGTCATATTGTGCATGGCATGCTCATATCATTCATATTAGCGGCACAATTAACACTTAATTAGGGTCATACAAATGCTAACATCATTTTAGTTAGATGAATATGAATTTATAATGTCCATGAAACCTAAAAACTATTACTTATTGAACCATGCCTCAATTCCACCTTAGTCTATGACATATGGACCCCAATAGTAAGTGAGAGGATAAAAATTCTGTACACCCATCATGTCTTCTCTCACTTTATTCACCTCTACCCACTCCCCCACCCACTCTATGACATGTGGGACCTTGGCCCACATGTAAGAGGGCAAGTTGGCAACCATATATAAGGGTTTTTCACCTCTTTTTCTCCTCCCACTCACCTCATTTGCTCCCTCCACTCTAAAAATTTTGCTCAAGGGGAGAAGAGCAAGAGCACCACTCCATCTCCATCTCACCCCCTCAAATCCACCCACATTTTGGGATTGAGTTTGTGCATGTTATACCATCTTGAAGCTAAGATCAAGGGCTTCAAATCCATCCAAATGGATTTTTAATGCCCCAAGTATTGGTTGGGTTCTAATCCATTCTTCATCCATCCAATCCTAAACTTTTGGCAACATTGAGCTCATTCTATTTCTCCCCATGAAAATCATCTCCAAGTTGGGAATCGGGTCGTGCATGTTGTGTTGCAAGCTTGAGGAGAAGTTGACACTAGTACAAGCCTAAGAAGAGGAGGCATTGCTTCCTCAAGCACGGAGAAGGAGCCGATACCGGGAGAACCAACGAAGATCACCACCTCAACGCCATTCCTCATCCCGTTGACGAACCGGACTTCCACCAATTACAAAAGCACCCTAGAAGTGGTAAGGTTCCACCCTAGGACACCCTTTTGGAGTGTAGGAGACTCTTGTGAGGTAGCTAGTTTCGGACAGAACCGCTAACCCGGAGAGTCCAGACAATTCATCTGGAAACTTCGGTGTTTCATCCGGATACTCCGGATCCCAGTTCGGACACTCCGGACGTGTCCGGTGAAACCAGAGAAAGTAACAGAGAGACCCAACCCGGATACTCCGGGTATTTAACCCGGATAGTCCGGTGTACCCGGACACTCCGGATATATAACCCGGATACTCCGGGTTAGTCAGCATTTGAGTAACCGAGTAGGTCAACCCGGATACTCCAGATTAGAACCCGGATACTCCGGACGTGTAGGGATGAATTGCTTCTCATATGCATGCTAGGATTAGGAATATAACCATGATGCATTTCATGCATGATTGTGCATGCACTCGCGTTGTTTATTGTTGGTTTCTTGATTTGTGTTCCTTTGGAATTGGATTTCTCATTAGGTGTCGACGCTTCAGAAGACAACCCCGAGTACGACTACGCCTACGACGTCAAGAGCGAGCAGCAAGGCACTACCTTACTCCTTGAACATACTTGATCCTATTAATTGCAAATTATGTTGAAGTTATTTTGTCAATTGCACGCTTACTTTCAATTACAACTATATTTGGGGTAGAATGCTTAGTTACTACCTTGTTGACATGTTATCTTGTTACCCTGTTCCTTTCGTATACCATTGTCGCCCTAGGTGGTTGGTTTATTATTATGTATGGGTTCGTACGAGTTGCTTAGCCATGCTTAGAACATCGTTAGGAACCATGATAGATGGACTTAGTCCATCGGTCGCAATGATCAAAGATGATTATGATAATGATGGTTCAATTGTGGCTATTATGTAGCAATGTTGGTTAAGGATCTTAAGGATCAAATCCTGGTGACGTCTCTTTAAGTAACTATCATGCGAACCACATGCCGTTTATGGGACTGGCTTAGCCAAGTACTTGTGTATGACTAGGGCATTTAAACCACGTGCACTCGGAATTCCTTGAACTTTGGAGATTGTCAAGGAATGTCTGCGGGATCTCATCGAACTTTGTGGAGTGTCGATAGTATCCTTCAAAATCCCTCGAACTTTGTGGAGTTAGGGATGTTCAATAACGGGTGTACTCCTTGATCCACATACACAGAGCACTGGGCACGCGGGATCGAGGGTCACAGTCACCCGGGTGGTTTAAACGCACTATCATACATACTGGAAAATGGTTTTGTCACGTTCACCTCGGCCGGCACATCAAAGGAATTGTGCTCATAGCTTGGCTTACGAGTGTGGCGTGTTGTGTGGGTAAAGTCGTACCTCTGCAGAGCTCAAACTATTCGAATAGCTACGTCCATGGTCAAGGACGATCACTTAAGTTGTCAGTCACTGGGCGAGTGTTGAGGACCGGGTAAGAATGGATGATTTGGGAAACCAAGTCCCATGAGTATTGGAGTACTCATGAGGAGAACTTCACGAGTATTGGAGTACTCGTGGAAGGAACTTCACAGATATTGGAGTATCCGTGGGCGTAAGCGAACATGAACGTCGAACTCATGGTTCGGAGAATGCTTGAAGGCATGAGATGAAGATGATTATGATGATGTTATATTATGTATTGGACTTTGTAAATGTTTAGCAAACAATAGTTTCAATCTATACATGTCTATGTTTTTACTCCAAATATTGCTTTATGCTGAAATTAACCTGGTGCCTTTCTTGTGATGTAGCCACCACATGTAGTTAGAACTCAACATACAACTTATACTATTGTGCGAGTACACTCTTTGTACTCAAACGGATTGTCCACTTACTACAGGTGAGGATGAGGCACTACCCCGAGACCTTTATCGGGCAGATTTCGATGATGCTAACGCTTAGGGGCACGTTCTTACTCCCAGTCAGTTGCTTGAGGGCTATGGCACACTACGCTGGCCTTTTGTTGTTTAATTATGTTTTCGCTGCTGGTTGATGTAAAAACTTTAAATATGTCGTTTTGGACAGCAGTCCTGCTTTTTTATGGATATATATGTTGTGTTTCCGTTATGGTATATGTGTTGTGATACAAACCGTCATGCATTGTCGCGCGTGTTGGTGAACTTTCTTGGGACCAACACGGGCATATAGGCGGGCCGCTCGAGGTTCCCTTGATTTACTTGGGCTGTGCGATGCTACTGAGTGAATCAGTGGAATCCCGGGGACGAGCCCCCACAATGTTGTTATAGTTGAAATTATTTCATTGTTTAATTTTTTTAGAAAAATTATGGTAGAGTAGAAATTATTTTAGATCAAACTAAATTTAGAGGTTACGGATGGATCTAGCAAATGTAGATGTTTTATACCGATACAAGTATGTCCATATATATTCATTTCTTAGGAATGTAGTTATATTTTCTACAGATAGATTTATATTTTTGTAGCATGTAGATATAGTTATGTTAGGTGTCACAGTATTTTTTACAGAAAGTAATTAATTCGTGGGTGAATGAATGGATTCGCAGATATGGCAGAACAAGTTCCATTTAGAATCTATTATAGAGTAGGGGTTGTAATGTATGGTTTGGAGGGTGCGGAACTAATTAATTTCCAGTTTGTGGACAGAAGTTTGAGTAGGGTCGAAGAGCGCACATTTTCTTCTGTGTTGAAGTGGTTGTATTATACTTTTTGGATGGAACAAAAGAAGTGCCAGCTGAAGGTATTTTGCTTATGTAATATGCAAAACGATCCTATTTATTGGGAGCTAGTTGAGCTGAAGGGAACCGTATCGTGGAGATCATATGTGCGGGGGGCAGAGCAACGAAGATGGAATCGGGTGCTTTTACTGCAAGCATATGATAGGGATGTTGCCCCCAGTAGCAGTTGGAAGGCAGTGAGTGTAGTCAGCCTCAAAATGAGTTCAGTTTTGGTGACACCGAAATTTGCAGATCTAGCCGTGAGCAGTATGTTCAGCATGCAACGAGGACATCATGTGACACCACGGAGTGTTGTAATCTTATAAAATGTGAATGTTGAGGTCAAAACATTATAAAATGTGAAATCGGAGGTTGAAACCATACGGTATGAAGTTTGATCGCGTTTCCGGGCCGTTTCCGGAAGTTTGGGCCTTTCCGGGGAAGTTTGGGCTTAAAGCAAAGGGTCGTGGGCTTTAGTGGGGAGGTGTTTGGGCCCATGTGGGAGTGGGAATCCTGGTTGGACTCCTTGGGGCGCCAGCCCCCACCCTTTTTCCCTTGTGCTCCACCCCCTGGTAACCCTGGACGTCCCTCCCACACGCCCCCTCCCTCCCTCACGCGCCTCCTCTCACCCTCACGCCCCCTCCCTCACCTTGTGTGCCTCCCCTCCCCTCTCCACCACCCTTGCTACCCTAGGGAAGCCTCCCCACCTCGTCATCCCATTGTTTTCATCATTGGAGCGCTCCGCGACGAGGATATCCGGTGGATTTGGAGCGAGGAAGGAGATCGCGTGAACCAGGAGGAGATCTGTTGGTTCTTCGTTCGTCAGGTGAAGGTATGGCCACAGGAATCCTTGGGGTTGGTCTAGGTACTGTTCTAGGGGTTGATATCATGTTTTTAGATCAATTGGAGGTGCTGCCATTGGGTAGATTTGGGAGAAAACTAAAGTTGCCACGTTCTCTGTTTCGGGCAGATTGTGCAGTCGACCTAGGGTTTGAGATTTCGCCAATTTAGAATCGGAATTTGGTCGTCCACCTGTTGAAGAAGTTGTAGGTAATTGAAATACCTTTAATTATACGTAAAGAATGCTTAATTCTGATCAGCCGTTTGAAAGTTATGCTTGTTTTACCGAGCGTGTTCAAAACTGTGACAAGATTGGAACAGATCACGGTATTCTGTAGATTTAACCACTTTAGAGACCGAATTAGTTTTTCCATATACTTAGAAAAAGTTAGGAAATTTCCTAAGCTACGTGAGGATGTACTCGTTTAATTGATTCGGAGTTCTAGAACCCAAGTTATGCTCGTTGGAATTCTGCTGTCCCGATAGGACAGAACCTCTGTTTTTGGGTTTTGCGAGTAGTTTGCGAAGTCGGGGTAGAAGAGTGTTTGCGTATTGTTTTGTGGGCATGATTTTGAGTGTGTGGTACCTATGTGCAGGTGGTGTGACCCCGGGAGTGCCCTCTACTTCTCGCCAATCCGTCGCCCGTGGTTGAGGCAAGTGTATTGGAATGGGTAACGGGTTGTAGGTTGCTAGTTTTTGAAGGATCGTTATTTTTGATCCAGTTGATTTTGATGATGAGTATTTGAAAAAGATTTGAAACCAGTTTGATATTTCGACAAGATTTATTTTTTGGTTTCTTTATTTGAAAAGATCTGAAATCAGTTTGATTATTTGAAAAGCTTTTTGATTTTTGCAAAGGTTTTTGTTCGTGTTTTGAAATCGTGTTCTTAGAATATTTAATGCAATGCACTCCTGTGAGTGGTTGCATGGTTTAATGTGAGTCAAGTCGCGGACTTGTGCTCGAAATCGTTTTGTGGTTTGTTCATGTGCAGGTATTGCTCGAGGGCGAATGTGGTCGATGACAGGACTGGAACTAGGTTCATGGAGGAACCGAGGTTCGGGACTAGGTTCAGGGGAACCGAGGTCTTGGTGGTCAAGGATGTCATGCGGGACGTTCGGGCTAAGAGAATGGTGCACATGAAGAATGGTTAGTCACGTGAGAATGGCATGAGGTCATTCGCGTGCAAAGTGTTAGTCACGTGAGTATGGTAGGGTTGCCATACGCGTGCAAGAGTTGTACTCGGCCAGGTTGGGCCAAGTGGAGTTGTGTTGAATACATGCTCTTTCTAGGATTAGGAGTGGGAATCCTTTTAGGATTAGGAATCCTTCTAGGATTAGGACTCCTTCTAGGATTAGGTGTGTTTGCCTTCTTTAAATAGAGGGGTTGCCTCCTGTTGAAGGCAATCAAGCTTTCAGCAAGCTTTAGGGTTGTACTCTATTGTTTGGAGTATTTTAGACAAAAGAAAGGAGAAATAAAGATCAAGTTCATCAAATCTTTCGGCGAGCTACAATTCTAGTTAGATTTATTCTCGCCATCTTCTGGAACAGTAAGCTTGCGAAGGTCATAACTTTTGATCCGTAAGTCCGATTGAGCTGATTCTTTTTGGGTTTGATTTGTACTGGAATCTAGTTTCTTGTGTCCAAATTTCAGATCGATCGGACGGTTGGATCTCCGGGAATTCACATTTTATCAAACCTCTATCATTCTGTTTTTTTCGAAAACGAGGCAATTATTTGGTTCTATTTTGGGGTAAACTTTTAATAGATCAAGAATTTGGTTTTAGCTTCCGCACAATCATTCACCCCCCTCTGATTGCTATATTCGGCCCTACAGTTTTGATAAGTTAAAATTGAATATATGATATGTTCACATGCCATGCTTTAATGTTTGCCATTGATATGATGAATACGGTTTATTATGTTGTGATTCCATGTGTTAATGTACAAGTTATCTATGATGTTGGCATGTTTGCATACATGTTATGATACATGGCCGGGTCGTTGAGAAAGTCATAACTAGTCTGGTAGGGTCGATGAGAAAGTTATGACTAGTCTGGGGCGCCATTGAGTAAGTCCTACATCATGATTCCATCCACCGAGGTGAATGGAAGTGAGGAGTAGGCACCCTCCATCTTCGAGATGGAAGGGAAGAGAGGGTGCACACCGACGGGTGTGCACTCAACCATACCGGTATGAGTTTCCAGGAGACATGTGCATCGCATCGCATTGCATACATGATGATGATGATATGTGAGCATGAACAAGATGATAGGCATGATGTGAGGTGTTGTAGCCATGTAATTGTTCTTTTGTACCATTGCAATATACTTACTGAGTGTTGAACTCATGCTTGTCCTTTCTTGTTGTTTTAGGTACCATGAGACCGGCATGCGGGGAAGGGAACTAGTCACACTCCTACACGTAGCTTCACACATGTTCCCACAGTTATTCATTTGGAGTCTTGATAATAAATTTTGTGTGATGCATATTGGTTTATGGTTTAGTTTTGCGTTATGAGAGTCTTATTGTTCGTTTGGCTCATGAAGACTTTGGATGCTTGAAATTTGACTTATTTTGCTGTCATGCCATTATTTATTACTATTTTAGATGTCTCATATATTGCTATATATTGCTATGCTATTGTTGTTGCTTCAATTCTTGGAAAAACAAAGGAGATGCTGCCGAAATTTTCGGTATTAGCATTTGCTCCTTTGCTGTAATTTACTTGTAATTGTGGTATTTAGAGGTTGCTTAGTCTATGTTTGGTAGCATTCGGGCATACTAAATGCCGGGGTGTTACACATCATTTGCCAAATTGGTGTACAAGTTGAATTTGGGGTGGATGTGATGTAACATTGGGTGTCCCGATCTTTCGATGAGAATGATAACCTTCGATTTGGGTGGAGACGACTTTGACGATCTGACTACAACGTACAACGACGATACGCCTTAGCAATCGCTAAACCAACTCCAAAGGGTAATTGACCTTGCCGTGGGCACGATCAACCTGATCTCGAAGATCAATTCCTGCAAGCAATCGAAGAACTAGCAAGAACAAGGCAAAAGCAATCTAAAATTGCAAATATAAATGAAGTATAAAAAAGCTAGGGTTCCGATACAAGGAGCTTGTTAGGCGGCCGTTGAGCACGTCTAAAAGACTCAAAATAGTAGCAAAAGGCTAAACTATCAAATAACCATAACCCAAGTTATTTTGGGGGACTCCCTAGCTATATATAGGAGAAATAGGAGGCCAAAACCGTGCTAGGGGCGTCCAAAGCAGAACCATGGCCGAGTAGGACTCCTATTCCTAGTTTAACTCGGATTTGGAAAGATGACCGAACTTGTTTTGCAGATTCCCGTTGACTCGTAAGGAATTTGGACATGAGTCTGGATCCGTTGGAAAGAGGATGACAAAACATTTTAATCCAGTACTCATAGACCCCAAACACCCTTGTGGATCAAAAGTTATGGTCATTTTAAGTTGGTGCTATCCTAGAGGCCGAATCCGAGTTGAAGTTGTGCACCGAAAGAATTGGCTTCATGCTTGACGTTTGGGAGTCCTTCTCCTTGGTTGCTAAGGACAATAAAATCATCATAAGGATTAAATAGCATTCCATTCATGACAGCGTCTACGGGTTGCGCCAAATCAGTTTTTCAGATTCCAACCGCAGAATGCAGCAAGGACACCGTCGCCAGCACCAAGACCTGTAAATCAGAATTTCCAGACTCCAGCCCCAGCCAGGAACGCCGCTACAAGCAACCATCAGGGCACAGTGAGGCGTTGCTATGCATGCAATGAGCCAGGGCATTTCTCCAACAACTGCCCCAGAAGACAAATGAGTGACCCCAGTTCGCTTCAACTTGGGCTCCACACCAGCCAGGACCCCATCCCCGGGAGCAAATTGCAATCAAAGACAATGGAGCCACACCCTGCAGGTGTGGTGAGAGGCGAAGTCAATCACGTGGATCGCAGATGCACTTGAATGCCACGGACGTCATCTTGGGTAAGATACTTGTCAACTCGCACTGCAGCTTGATTTTGTTTGACTCTGGAGCTTCGCATTTGTTTGTTTCTCGAGATTTTGTTTCCAAGAATGATTTGGAGATTGTGGATCTTAAGTGCATGCTTATAGTTCAAACCCTTGGGTCAGAACTCCGACCCAATTAGGATGTTCTGGGGTGAGAGTACTAATAGATGGGGTAGAGTTCTTAGCGAACTTAATTATACTGGGAACCCAGACCCTAGATGTTATCTTGGGAATGGATTGGCTATCCAAGCACAAAGCAGTATTGGATTGTGGGCGGAGGATTATATCAGTTGAAAGCCCGGGTGGAAGAAAAATGGAATTTCAAGCGACTGCCGTTAGAGATGGTCAGTTGATGGTCAACAGTGTGAAGGCAATCAGCATAGAGGATGTCTCAGTGGTGAATGAGTATCCGGATGTTTTCCCTAAAGATTTACCTGGTATGCTGCCAGACAGAGACATAGAGTTTGTGATCGCGCTTGTACCTGGTACAACGCCGATAGCAAAGAGACCCTACCGGATGACCACCGAAGAATTGGTGGAGATGAAGAAACAGCTTGAAGAGTTGATGGAGAAGGGATTCATTAGACCGAGTTCGTCACCGTGGGGAGCACCAGTTCTGTTTGTCAAGAAGAAGGACGGGAGTTTCAGGATGTGCATTGATTACCGAGCACTCAATGAAGTTACTGTGAAGAACAAATATCCACTACACAGGATCGATGATCTGTTTGATCAGCTGAAAGGAGCCGGAGTTTTCTCCAAGATTGATCTGAGATTGGGATACCACCAGCTGAAGATTCGATCAGAAGATATCCCGAAGACCGCATTCTTGTCAAGATATGGACATTACGAGTTTACTGTTATGTCCTTCGGTCTGACGAATGCGCCAGCTTACTTCATGAACATGATGAACAAGGTTTTCATGGAGTACTTGGATAAGTTTGTCATTGTGTTCATAGACGACATCCTCATCTACTCCAAGACAAAGGAAGAGCATGCAGAGCACCTAAGGAGAGTTTTAGAAAAGCTGAGAGAACAACAACTTTTCGCCAAGTTCAGCAAGTGTGACTTTTGGAAGGACAAGGTGGAGTTCCTTGGACATGTAATGACCGCAGAAGGAGTCATCGTCGACCCAAGCAAGGTAGAAGCTGTGTTACATTGGGAACAGCCGAAGACCGTGACCCAGATTCATAGTTTCCTTGGGATGGCAGGTTACTACCGCCGTTTCATTGAAGGCTTTTCGACAATTGCGAGACCTCTCACGCAATTGCTGAAGAAGGAGAAGAAGTTTGCATGGACGCCAGAGTGCGAGAAGGGTTTTCAAGAGTTGAAGAAGCGATTGACATCAGCCCCGGTGTTGGTTCTCCCGGACGTCAATCAAAGCTTTGATATTTATTGTGACGCATCGCGCCAAGGACTTGGATGTGTGCTGATGCAGAATGGAAAGGCCGTTGCCTATGCATCTAGGCAGCTGAGGCCACACGAGGAGAATTATCCGACGCATGACCTAGAGCTAGCTGCCGTAGTGCATGCTTTGAAGTTGTGGTGACACTATTTGATTGGAAACAGATGTGAAGTATATACGGATCATAAGAGTCTTAAGTACATCTTCACCCAATCAGACCTGAACATGAGGCAGAGGAGATGGTTAGAGTTGATCAAAGATTATAATGTTGGAATCCATTATCATCCCGGAAAGGCCAACGTAGTTGCCGATGCTCTGAGTCGGAAGAGCCATACGGTGAACAAGTCGATAGCCGCGAGTCAGGAAGAGCTATGCAAGGATTTCCAGAAGATGCAGATTGAAGTGGTCCTAGAAGGATTCTTGGCCGCATTGGAAGTGAAGCCTACCCTGGAGGATCAGATTCGAGAAGGACAGAAGGATGATGACAAGATCCGCAGGATTAAGTCCAAAATGGATGAAGATAAGGCCAAAGACTTCAAGCTGGACGAACAAGGCACGTTGTGGATGGAGGATCGAATTTGTGTGCAAAACAAGAAGGAGTTGAAACAGTTGATACTAGAGGAGGCCCATGACTCCAAGTATTCAATTCACCCTGGAAGTGCGAAGATGTATCAGGATTTGAAAGAAAGATTCTGGTGGCCGAGCATGAAGCGTGAAGTTGCCGAGTATGTTGCGCTGTGCGACATATGCCAGAGAGTTAAGGCAATGCATCAGAGACTAGCAGGACTGCTACAACCGTTGAAGATACCTGAGTGGAAGTGGGAAGAAATCGGAATAGACTTCATTACTGGGTTGCCGAAAACTCAGGGTGGATATGACTCCATATGGGTTATAGTGGATCGCTTGACTAAAGTCACCCATTTTATCCCGGTAAAGACCACTTACTTAGGAGACAAGTTAGCATAATTGTACATGACCTGGATCGTCTGTTTGCATGGGGTACCAAAGAAGATCGTATCGGACAGAGGTACCCAGTTTACCTCGAGATTCTGGAATAAGCTGCATGAGGCCATGGGAACCCGTTTGAACTTTAGTACAGCATATCATCTGCAGACGGATGGGCAAACAGAAAGAGTTAATTAGATTCTAGAGGACATGCTACGAGCTTGTGCGTTGGCTTATGCTACCTCTTGGGATAAAAGTCTGCCGTATGCGGAGTTCAGTTACAACAATAGCTACCAAGCCAGTTTGCAAATGTCGCCATTTGAAGCACTATACGGTCGACCCTGTCGGACACCGTTGAACTGGAATGAGATAGGTGAACGCCGTGTCTTTGGGCCAGATATTCTTCAAGAAGCCGAAGAACAGATTGCCATGATTCGAGAAAGACTGAAGATAGCACAATCAAGACAGAAGAGCTACGCCGATAACCGTCGCCGAGACCTGAGTTTTGAACCAGAAGATTTTGTGTATCTCAGAGTTACACCACTCAGAGGAGTTAAAAGATTCCATGCCAAAGGAAAACTCGCGCCGAGATATGTTGCACCATTTAAGGTTCTCAGCCGTAGAGGTGAAGTTGCGTACCAGCTAGATCTACCGCAATCACTAGCCGGGGTACATGACGTGTTCCACGTGTCCCAGTTGAAGAAGTGTCTCCGAGTGCCCGAGGAACAGACACCGCTTGAGTCAATCGAGTTACCACCCCGTGAAGATTTTGGACACCATGGATCGAGAGACGAGAAACAAGTCAACCCGCTTCTGCAGAGTTCAATGGAGCAACCACGCGGAGAGTGAAGCAACTTGGGAGCGCGAAGAGGACATGAAGAAAGAGTTTCCGAACCTATTCTTTAGTAAGCCCTGAATCTCGGGGACGAGATTCTGTTAAGGGGTGAGGTTTGTAACACCCCAAAATTTTGCTTTTCTTAAATTCATGTGTGATTTGGCACTTTGGTGAATTTTTGGAATTTTCTGGAATTTATTTGGAATTAATTTGAATTTATTCCCTTTTGAAATAATTAAAGAAATAAAAGTTTCAAATAAAGTTCTATTGGAAATATTATATTTTGAGTCCTAAATGCGCTAAAATATTTTCTAGAATTTTTCTGGAATTTTTCTGAGTATTTTACTATTTTTCTTGAATTAAATTAATTACTGGGAATTATTTTAAATATTAAATCTTTGGAAAATCCAACCGGGTTTGCACTGTTCATCCGACCGAACCCGAGTCAGACTCGAGTCCTAGTCAGACTCGAGTTCGACCCGAGCCAGCCGACCGGACCGCACCAGCTCTAACCCTAATCGATCCCGACCGTTGGACCGAGATCCAACGGTTAGGATCAATCCGCGCGAGACAATGGCCGCACCCGAGCGATCCCGGCCGTCCATCGTGCCACGTGGACGGCTGAGATCAAGCCACGTCACCTCGACGTGTCCGGGACAGACTCCGCCGGCCGTACCGGCTCCGCCACGGATTCCATGGGGATCTCGGCGTTCGGGCCGGTATTTAATGCCCGGACCCGCGCCCGAGGTTCGCCTTTGCCTCGTGCGTCGATTGCCCCATGTGCCCTAGCCCTAGCCATCGCCGTCTTCCCGCTATTGCTCGCTGTAGTGGCCTAGAGTTTGCTTCGGGTTTTGGCTTCGCCCCACCGCCGTCCGCCGTCCTCCGCCGCGACTGAGCCTAGCCCCGAGTTCCCCAGGCCAAGGCGCACCCTGGGTATATCTCACTTCGCCGGAGAAGCCCCGAAGCGCCGTTGGGCTCGTCGTCGTCTTCGTCTCCAGTGGCCTCTGCTCCGCCGCGTCGCCATCGCCGTCCGCGAGCACCGCCAGCCGTCCGATCAGAATCCGACGCCCCAGATCTCACCACGTCATCCCACGGTGAGATTCCGCCCAACCAGATTCAATCTCGACCGTTAGATCTAGATCCAACGGTCAGATTAAGCGCTGCTCACCCCAAACGCATGAGACCAGATTCAACCGGGCCGTTGATTTTCAAATCAACGGCCGAGATCGAGCCACGTGTAAGGAAGTTGGACCGGCGGTCGCCAGACGCTGCGGTGTGACGCCGACACGCCGCCCGGCGTGTCGGCCGACGCGCCAAACCGCACCATGACGTCACGCTGACGTCATGGGGGCCCACCTGTCAGCGGCCACCCCAGCCATGCGATGACGTCAGCAATGACATCACCAGTGGGTCCCACCTGTCAGCGCAGTGTGCTGAGTCCCCGCTGACATCAGCAATGACGTCACCCGTAGGGTCCCACATGTCAGAGACACGTGAGCCGTGGACCGGGTCCACGGTGGACCTAAGCCGAGCTGTGGGCTGAGCCCGTGGACCGGCTGACGTTAGCCGCCCAATCAAAGGTTGACACGTGTCCTTGCTGACGCAATAAATTACTTTCCGAAAAAGAAAATGAAATATTAATTCGGTTTAATGTTTAATTTGAATTCCAAAACTTCAAATGCTTATAACTTTTGCATTTTAACTCCGATTTGAGTGATTCAAATTTCTGAATTTGTATAAAATTGAGATCTACCTAATGATGAATTTTATTTAATTTTTGGACCAAAGTTTTTCTCTGTAATATTATTTAATTGATTATTTAAAATTTAAACGCTTATAACTTTTGCGTTTTAACTCCGATTTCGCCGATTCAAATTCCTAAAAATTCATAAAATTATGCTCTCTCTGTTTATGGACTTCATTTGGATGTTTGGACACTTTTTGTCTACTGTTTTATTCATTTGTTGCTATTTGCACGCGTTACGAGTGGACATTGAAGTGCCGGAAGGATTCGAAGGTGAAGTGTTGACCCAGGAGCCAGCTCAGGACCAAGAGCAAGTACTTTTCGAAGGCAAGTTGTGCTTTGACTATGTTGATCCCATTTTGAAATTAATTTGATTTAAAATTATTGCATGCTAGTTCAATTATAAAATGCTTTAATTGATTTTGGGAGATTAGTTAATTGCCTAGTTGTTGTATGCCACCTTGACATAGATAATTGTATGCCATGAACCCCTTGTCACCCTAGTTGAGGATTAAATAGTTGGACATTATTAAATTGCCAACATGGGAATTTAGATCGTTGTAGTTCATTGCTTAGAGCTGCTACGTGCTTATGACATGATTTTGGTCAAACAAATGTTAATATTGACTTAATGATATATTGAACCTGTTTTTGAAAAGGTATCATGTGTTGTGATGTTGATGGCACGTGGTGCATGGTAATCAACTGGGGGTTTTGATAAATAGATTTGGACCGGGGCATGTGGCAAGAAATGATCGGGTGGGCCAGTTGTGGCATCGGGAGCGATGGTTTGATTCTTCGGGTAGTCTTGCCCTGGTCAACCTAAGGACTTAACCTTGCAAGCCTTTGAACTGAGTTAATCATGCAACCACATGTCCGTAATGGGACGGACCTAGTTGAGTAAGTTACTAATAACTTGCATGTGATACCTCGGGTGTCAACTACACCTTTTGTGTAGCTTGAAAGGGGAGCGCATCAAAGGCGATGGCATGGTACCCGTCCAACGGTATGTCGGTCCCATACTTCGCCTTTGTTAAGGGAAGGGATGGTGTATGGCAAAAACCGGAAAGGTTCACTTGTGTAGTTAGCCGTTTCTGAAAGGCTTTGTTACGATCACTCGCCTTCGTGGTGTTTGACTGTATCTTGTGGGTAAAGCGCATAACCTCTGCAGAGTGTAAAATCTATTCGAATAGCCGTGTCCGCGGTATTGGACATTGCTCGGGGATTACAGTCAAGGGTTAGACTTTCGAGAAAACAACTTGGACTTGGGAGGTTTGGTTTGGTTAATAGATGATGTTGATGGAAATGTGGACTAGGAATGGGGAAGATGTTTATTTAACTCCTGGAAAAGTTATTGATGATATACTTGTTTCCACTGCTTTCGAATCTACTTATGATACTTGTTAAATGTTGTTTACTGCAAGTATACCTTGAGCTATTCCTTTGTATTAAGCCATGCATGTAGTATATTAGCTGCATCGTGCATATAACTTGCTGAGTACCAAGTACTCACCCTTGCCACAATACAACACCAGTTGAGGAAGAGTCTACACCAGCGTTGGAGGAGGAGCTCCAAGAGGAACCGTCTAACTAGGGAGCGAGCCCAGTCAGTTGCCTGTGGTATACTGGATGGCGCCACGATGTTATCTTACTTTTTTCGCTGCTATTATTTCTCTTTTAGTAAGTTTCACCCTGCGAGGCGTATATTTGTAACTTGACCTTAAGGTCAAGCAACCAGTCTGATTATCTAATTAAAGTACTTCATTATTATCGAGTGGTATGATTGTGACATTTACCAATGTTGAGACTGTGTGCACTAGCGTGATCCTGGACTAGTGCTGAATACACAGAGGGTCCGGATTTGCAAATTCGGGTCCCGACAATTCACGACCTTAGTTTGTCCATCAGTTTGGGGATGACAAGTAGTAGAAAATAAAAGTTTAGTCCCCAATTTAGCCCACAAAGTTCTCCAAAAGTGGCTTAAAAATTTTGTGTCTCGATCCGAAACTATTGTGTTTGGCACACCATGCAAGCGAACAATTTCACGAAAGAATAAATCGGCAATGTTGGTAGCATCATCGCTTTTGTGACAGGGAATAAAGTGTGCCATATTTTAAAATCTATCCACAACAACAAAGATACTATCCCTCCCCTTCTTTGTTCGAGGAAGTCCTAAAACAAAGTCCATAGAAATATCTTCCCAAGGCACGCTAGGAACAGGCAGAGGCATGTATAAACCATGTGGATTAAGTCGTGACTTAGCTTTTTGACATGTAGTGCAGCGAGCGACGAAACGTTCCATGTCTCGTCTCATCTTGGGCCAAAAGAAATGGCTAGCGAGAATGTCCTCCGTCTTCTTCACACCAAAGTGTCCCATCAACCCTCCTCCATGCGCCTCCTGTAGCAATAACAAATGAACAGAACTAGCTGGAATGCATAATTTGTTTGCTCTAAACACAAACCCATTATTGAGGACAAATTTGTTCCAAGTTTTTCCCTCTTTACAATTGAGCAACACATCTTTAAAATCATTATCATACACATATTGCACTTTAATCGTTTCCAAACCAAAAATTTTGAAGTCAAGTTGTGAGAGCATGGTATATCTCCTAGACAAGGCATCAGCAATGACATTATCCTTTCCCTTTTTGTGTTTGATGACATAAGAAAATGACTCAATGAATTCAACCCACTTCTAATATGCTTGACTTCTAATATGTTTTAACGATTCATGATCAGAATGTATAACAAATTCCTTGGGCCATAAATAATGTTGCCATGTTTCTAAAGTTCGAACTAGCACATATAACTCCTTATCATACGTAGAATAGTTCAAAATAGGCCCACTCAACTTCTCACTAAAATAAACAATAGGTTTTCCTTCTTGTAACAGAACACCACCCAAACCAATTCCACTAGCATCACATTCAAGTTCAAAAGTCTTAGAAAAGTTTGGAAGTTGGAGTAAGGGTGCATGTGTTAACTTAGCTTTCAGAACATTGAAGGCATCTTCCTGTGACTTGCCCCAAACAAAAGGCACACCCTTCTTGGTGAGTTCATTCAAAGGTGCGGCGATTGTGCTGAAGTCCTTCACAAAGCGAAGATAGAATCCAGCAAGTCCTAGGAAACTCCGCACCTGTGTGACCATGTTAGGAGTCGGCCAACTCTGTATCGCTTCAACCTTGGCTTGATCAACTTCAATTCCCTGTGGAGTAACAACATAGCCAAGAAAAGAGACTCGATCCGTGCAAAAGGTGCACTTATCAAGGTTACCAAATAAACGTGCATCGCGTAAAGCATTAAAAATAGCACGTAAATGTTCAAGATGGTATTCTAAAGATTTGTTGTAGATCAAGATATCATCAAAGTAAACCACCACAAATTTTCCAATGAAAGCACGTAAAACCTCGTTCATTAATCGCATAAAATTGCTAGGTGCATTAGTTAATCCAAATGGCATAACTAACCACTCATATAAACCGAACTTAGTTTTAAATGCTGTTTTCCATTCATCTCCTAACTTAATGCGAATCTGGTGGTACCCACTACGCAAATCAACTTTAGAGAACATAGTAGAGCCACTTAATTCATCAAGCATATCGTTTAACCTAGGAATAGGATGGCGATATCTAATGGTGATATTATTAATTGCTCTACAATCCACACACATGCGCCATGTTCCATCTTTCTTAGGTACTAAAATGATCGAATAAAGATAAGGACTAAGAGATTCATGTACGTACCCTTTATCAAGCAATTCTTGAACTTGGCGTTGTATCTCTTTAGTCTCTTCAGGGTTGGTTCTGTATGGCGCTCGATTGGGCAAGGATGCCCCTGGAATGAGAACAATTTGGTGCTCAATCCCTCTAATTGGCGGCAACCCTGAGGGGATGTCCTTTGGAAAGATGTCAGCGTATTCCTGCAAAAGGTTAGCAACGAAAGGAGGCAAAGAAAGAGACATCTCCTCTAGTGAAAACAAAGTTTGTTTGCAAACCAGAGCATAGCAAGAATAACTACTTGTATCCAACTCATTCACATCAGATTTTGTTGCAAGAAAACATGCACCTTTCAACTTAATCTCATTTTTCTTGTCACCATCCGAGTTAGATTCTTTCTTTTGATGTTGTTCAAACTCCTTTGTGACAATCTGATTTTCACTCTTAGTCTTCTCTCGATTTTTCTCTTTGCTAGCTCTAGCGATCTCATCTTTTACAATGGCATCAGGCGACATTGGATGTAACACAATCTTCTTTTCTTTATGCATAAAAGAGTATTGATTGGTTCTACCATGATGTAAACAATTCTTATCATATTGCCAAGGTCTACCTAATAACATAGAGCATGCTTGCATAGTTACGACATCGTAGTCAACATAATCATGATAAGAACCTAAAGCGAAATGTACTCTTACCAGGCGTGTTACCTTGAGCTTGCCGCTATGTTGAACCATTGAATGTAGTAGGGCTGAGGGTGTGGTCTAGTGGATAGTGCTAGCTTCTCCACCATGTCCATGCTTGCTAGATTATTGCAACTCCCACCATCAATGATTATTCGAATGGATCTTTCTTTGACGACGCCTTTAGTGTAAAACAAATTGTGGCGTTGATTTGGCTCGGTATGGGCAATCTAAGCACTAAGCACACGGTGCGCAATAATACTCAAATATTGATCAGCATCAGCAGAGCTCACGTGCTCTTCTTCATGTTTTGAGTTTGGATCACCGTTTTCATGTCCCACAAGCAAAGCATAAGTTTCTTCATCAAGATCACTTGCAGAATCATACTCGCCATCTTCGCGGGTTATTAGCACACGCTTGTTTGGACACTCCATAATGTGGCCAAAACCCTTGCAGCGATGGCACTGAATATCTTTTGTGCGTCCCGTTGAGGTGACAGATGCCGATGAGCTTTTGGTAGGAGCTTGTGTGGCACTCCTCGTCGGCGTTGGTCGGGGTGTTGAACTTAAAGTGGAGTGCATCATTTTGTTGTTGGAGGGGGTCGGGGTAGTGGTACGACTGGATGGGGCAGCAGGGGTGTGCGGTGCCCACGTAGTAGCTCGACCTGTAGAAAAGTTAGCTTTTGCCCTTGATTGTCGACCCTGCACTTCACGTTCAGCTTTGCAAGCAAGATGGAATAAACGAGTCATGGAATTATAATCCTTATAATCTAGAATGTGCTGGATTTCTCGATTTTACCCACCTAGAAAACGAGCCATAGAAGCTTCCTCATTCTCAATTAAGCCACAACGCAACATGCCAATTTGCAATTCTTGGTAATATTCTTCCACTGAATTCTTACCTTGGTGTAGGCGCTGCAATTTTTTTAATAAATCTCTTGTATAGTATGAAGGAACAAATCTGTGCCTCATTAGCAATTTTAATGCTTCCCAAGTGGTGGGTATATTATTTGGATGAGCGCAATAATGTTCTCTCCACCAAATAGACGCAAAATCAGATATTTCACTAGTGGCAGCCCTAACTCTTCTATTCTCAGGAAAATCATGGCATGCAAATTTTTGATCAACAAGTAATTCCCAACTAAGGTAACCATCAGGATCATATTTACCTTCGAAAGGTGGCATATTGGAATTTACCTTATGGAAAACATCATCTCGTTCTCGTTCTTTGGGTCGTGGAGGATCACGTCGCATACCTTGCTGATTGAAGCATAGCCGACGATGGTCACAGTTATTGTCATAATTGACGGTGTTGTCTTCCTCCAAATCAGTGGTGTCGTCATATTGGTTCCCTTCGTTTTGTTCTTCTAAGTCTGCTGGACGCCTCTCCCGTGGAGCTGAAGAGTTGTTTGGATGACGCGGTGGCGGATTGGAAGCCCTAGAGGCAGCAGTTGCAAAAGTATCAAGTCTAGCCAAAATAGTAGCAAGAGTAGTGTTAGCAATCCCTTGTGCGACCTCGATGGATCTGAGACGGTCCTCTTGCATCGACATACACTCATTAGTGAGTTGTACATCCTTGCTAAGAGCCTCGGTGGTCTCCCTCGTCATCCTCTCAAAGTGAGCAATGATGCCCTTTGTTCGTGGAGAGTGGTGCAGCGATCTCTCGTCACCTGACATGGTTAGTAGAAGACAAGGAAACAAAAATCACAATTATAATGTTCCTATCAACTACTAGGAGGTGGTGGCAAGTCTCTCAACACTCAATACTATGACCAAAGCTCTTACAAGTTCTTACCATGCAGCAGGTGTTGCCGGCCGTTGGCGTGGTCAAAAGTTCTCCAAAGCTTGGATAAAGCGATTGCCAAGGGACCGAACAAAAATACAAGGTTGGATGTGGAGCTTGGATAGGCAATATTTATTTCCTATATAATCTGGTAATTCTAGTTATTGTAATGGTAAGTAATAATCCAAACTATAATTCACAAGCCCTAGTTGCCGATCTCAAAGATACAAATGAATTTCAAGACAACACAAACGCAAATATAAGGCACTTATGCAATCAAGGAATGAGCTATGAAATATAAGTGAAGCACCATAAGCTCTATTGCACAGGTCGTAGAGAGATGCTAACTTATTGCTTCAAGAATTTTAAAAGGGCACAAGATTGCTCACTAATTAATAAATTGCACAACCTAAAAGTAACGAACACAAATTAGGATTTTGCTCAATGTAGTGCGACCAGCCACAATTTTCTTTTCCTTTTCCTTTTTTTTTCTTCTTCTTCTATTTTTTTTGACCTTTTGGCTCTTTCTCTTTTCTTTCTTTTGGTGACTTTCGGCCAACACTAGTATGAACAAAGTTTTGGAATCCCTAACTTGGTGTCACAAGATAAAATGATATGATAATTGAAGTTTATGCAATGTATCAAGTAGAGCAGCCCTAAGCAATATCAACAAGCTAGTCTGAAATAGGATCAAAGTGTTCACAAAGGATGAATTGGTTCCCAAAGGTAGGTGTACCATTATTTTTTGGAATTTTATGGTTTATGGATGCTATTGCACACAAAGACTCAAAGGAACAAGCTCAATTTCAAAAATGCTCCAAGAAACCCTAATTCGGTTTTTCTAGGGCAGCAGACTTGTCGCCAAGATTAAAGTTTGAAGATCACCGAATTTAATTGGTTGACTGTGGAAAGGATTGAAGCTTAGATCCTTAGCTTTCAATAGAGTACAAGAACATTCAATTTGGAGTTCGGGTGTAAAACTTATGCACGAAATACCAAACTGGACAAGATTGAAGGATTGAAGCGACGCGAAGAAAGA
This sequence comes from Rhipidocladum racemiflorum, assembly GCA_036346355.1. NCBI lineage: Eukaryota > Viridiplantae > Streptophyta > Magnoliopsida > Poales > Poaceae > Rhipidocladum > Rhipidocladum racemiflorum. The sequence goes on from CM070580.1 coordinate 52,658,695, forward strand.
AAAAGATCAACAACTAAAACAAGGACTCTAATGGATCAAAACCTACCAAAACTCACTAAATTAACAGATTGAAACTAAAGGTTGAATTTTTGGGGTGTAATTTTCAATTTTAGGAAAAAAATCAAAAACTAACCTAAGGCACTCATATTCTCACCGATCAACTGAAGCTCTGATACCACTTGATGTAACATTGGGTGTCCCGATCTTTCGATGAGAATGATAACCTTTGATTTGTGTGGAGACGACTTTGATGATCTAACTACAACGTTCAACGACGATGCGCATTAGCAATCGCTAAACCAACTCCAAAGGGTTATTGACCTTGCCTTGGGCACGATCAACCTGATCTCGAAGATCAATTCCTGTGAGCAATCGAAGGACAAGCAAGAACAAGGCAAAAGCAATCTAAAATTGCAAATATAAATGAAGTATAGAAAAAGTTGGGGTTCCGATACAAGGAGCTTGTTAGGTGGCCGTTGAGCACGTCTAAAAGACTCAAAATAGTAGCAAAAGGCTAAACTATCAAATAACCAAAACCGAAGTTATTTTGGGGGGACTACCTAGCTATATATAGGAGAAATAGGAGGCCAAAACCGTGCTAGGGGCGTCCAAAGCACAACCATGACCGAGTCGAACTCCTATTCCTAGTTTGACTCGGATTTGGAAAGATGACCGAACTTGTTTTGCAGATTCTTGTTGACTCGTAAGGAATTTAGACAAGAGGCTGGATTCATTGGAAAGAGGACAACGAAACATTTCAAACCAGTACTCATAGACCCTAAACACCCTTGTGGAACAAAAGTTATATTCATTTTAAGTTGGTGTTGTCCCGGAGGCCGAATCTGAGTTGAAGTTATGCACCAGAAGAATTGGCTTCATGCTTGATGTTTGGGAGTCCTTCTCCTTGGTTGCTAAGGACAATAAAATCATAACAAGGATTAAATAGCATTCCATTCATTAAATTATTTGTATGCAACCCGAGGAACGCATTCACCTGGCAATTGAATTGACGTGCGCGAGCTCAAGTAATTGGCCCTTGAATTACATTGTTGGTTTCAATTGGGTTTGTAGGCCCATATCCATGGTAGTGATGTCCTCATCAGGATGATGAAAATGTTGGACAAGAAACATGGGGATAAGTAGACGAAGGTGAGTAAATTGATAAAATAACAGCTAGGATGGAAGAGAAAGACCATGAGTACAACAGAGCAGAAGTGGAAGACGACGATGAATCGGATGAGGAAGATGGAGGTACGGAGCCGCTTGTGCTAGCCGAGTGGAGCACGCATCAATTTGATAAGTTGGTTGTCAATGAAAGAAACGATATACCTTGGCAGTATAGTGACAATGAGGTTAGGCCTAACAGTATGTACTTGACAAAAGAGACTATGTAGGATGCTGTGAAAGATTGGGTCTTATCATTAAGAAGGACTTTCAGGGTTAGGAAATCCACCCCAACCTGCTACGACATGGTGTATGAGATCCTTGGGTGTTCGTGGATAGTGCACGCGTACAAGCCCAAATGGGGCACCCATTGGTTATGATGAAAGGTTGAGCAGCATAGCTGTATGATAAGGAAACAATGATGGCTCACATAAACCTGTCACCTGGGTATGTCGCGAACATCATGTACGCAGAGATAGTGGAGAACTTGAGTTTTGAGCCCCATGCTATTATCCGAGCAATCAAGAATAGATATCAGTGTACAATTAGCTATGGGAAGGCATGGAGGGCGAAACAGAAGGCATTAGAAATGAGGTTTGGGAAGTTTGAAGACTTGTACCACAATCTGCTCGCACTGCTCAGTTGCATTCAGGGAAAAAATCCTGGCACTTACTAAGATTATCAAGACTATCTGTCAATCAAGTGGCCAACTAAAAGGCATCTGAGGAGAGTGTTCTTCACATTCGGAGTTTGCATTAAGGCATTCTATCACTATCGTCCATTGCTGTGCGTGGACGGCACATTCTTGAACGAGAAATACAGAGAGCAAATATTGACAGCTATGTGTGTTGATGGAACAACCAGATTTTGCCTGTTGCCTTTGCCTTTGTAGAAAGCAAGAACTATGAGAGTTGGTTGTGGTTCCTACGGAACTTGAAGATGGGGGTGGTCAAAACTCGTCAAGATGTGTGCGTGCTGCACAATAGGCATGCTGGTCTGCTTAGTGTTATTAACTAGTTGCAAACAAGGGAAGAGGAGCCATTTCCATGGCCTAACTTGCAGAGTCGACGGTGCATGAGGCATTTGGGTGCAAATTTCTATAAGCAATTCAGGAACAATGAACTCATGAACATGTTCAAAAGACTATGTAAGCAGAACCGGGAGAGAAAGTTCTGAACTCTGTGGAAAAATATTGATAAGATGGCAAGAAAACACAAGGAGGAGCAGACGAACAAGACTAGTGGCAGCGAAACACACGAGCAGGCGGAGCCTCTTTTCCCCTCCCAACAGAAGATGAGGCGACTAATCATCGTCGAAGGCAAAGGCTAGTCAAATGTTTCTTGGACTGGATCAAGCACGAACCGAAAGAAAAGTGGTCACTGTTACATGACACACATGGTGCTAGATACAGTGTGATGACCAGTAACTTTGCAGAAGTTTACAACTAGGTAATGAGAGGGATGAGGTGTCTCCCATTGGTAGGAATTGTTGAGGGAGTGCTGCAGGGCACAACTAAGTACTTTGTGGACAGGCATCATGCCGCTGAGATAGTAATGAGAGATGAGAAGTTCTTGTACTCTTCCATGATCACCAAATACATGGACTCGAAGAGTCAGAAGGCGGCCAAGCATAGAGCTATCAAAGTTGGTCCACGAACAATGCGCTTCGAGGTGATCTGCAGGGATAAAGGATGGCGTGGAACCAACTAGAAAGTTGTCACCCAGGAGTGCATATTATAGGCTGGTTGCAAATGCTCATGTAACGAGCCCTACATTTTGCATAGGCCGTGTTCTCATGTGATAGCCGCATGTGCTTTATTTGGAATGCAACCTGGTACATATATATCTAAATATTTTAGGAATGAAAGGGTGATGGCAATTTGGAGCGAGCAGTTTTATGGTTATGGTGTTGTGGGTTCTTTCACCACAACTCCTAGTGTTGATGAAAGATTCTGGGTCCCTGATTTTTATGCAAGATGGAAAGCAGGGCATCGGAAAACAAGGCGTATCAGAAATGACATGTATGAGTCAGAAGCTGGAAAATACGTGAAGAAATGTTCATTGTGCAATCGAATAGGACATACATTCAAGAATTGCCATGCACAAAACGAAGAAGATGAAGGAGGAGATGGCAATCCGACGGTGGGGGATGGATCGTCCTCTGCGAGGAGTGCTGCACGACGCCAACATACTAGATGAGAAGCAATTTGATCAATGTAATGTGTGTTGTGTGAACCATGTTTTTTACCTAGCTGTAAGCATGTTGTATGTAGCTGTGAGTGTTGTGTCTTGACAAATTATTGTAATTGTTTCAATATATTGTTATGATGCTTGTACAGTTTTATGTGTGTATTTGTTTCAACATATTGTTGTGATGCTTTATAGTTTTTCGTACGCTTTTTTTCCTATATGAATTTTAATTATAACTTTCATTTATGTAATTTGGAGGTATAGCTCACCAACATGGGGATGATGAGTGGCCCTTCGAGTTGCTGGACCGGGTCGTTGATCGTCATCACCGTGCCCACTTCGCCACTACTTTTCCACAGGAGGGAGGGGATCCTATGCAGCTTGGCGTACTTCGACCAAGGACACTGCAGTACTCCTAGGCGCTCGATCCTCGTTGGATCCCCAGGTAACATATTAGTATTTAAATTTCTAAATATGTTTATTGTAGTATCATGATTAGTGTTGTATTGATATTAATTACATGTTTTCCTTTCGTAGGCTTCGAGCTTCAGCGTTGCTGCCACTCGCCCGAATGGTGGAGGATGTGGGTCGCCAGTTCCCATTCGACAAGCCCCTAATCACCGCTCTAGTGGATCGGTGGAAGTTGGAGACGCACACTTTTCATCTACCCATCAGGGAGATGGCGATCACTTTGCAGGACATCTCATACATCCTCTTCCTCCCGATCGCCGGTGACCCTGTGGTGGCCCAGGACGTCGACCCGATGTGGCGCCAGGAGCAACTTCAGAGGTTCCAGGGTGTGCTACCACCTGCTGTGTACCGAACCTTCAGCACAACACACAGTCTGACACTGCGGTGGCTTCGACAGTTCATGGTACGCAACTAGCCTTTAAAGTAACAAGTGATCTTAAATTTACAGCTTAAAATAACAAGTGATCTGAAATAACAAGTGATCTTAAATTTATAGCCGGCATAGATCATCAAGCCTACGGACGAGTACAGGGTGAGCCGCCACCTGGAGGCACACCTGCTGTGGCTGTTTAGCTGGTGCTTGTTCACGAGCTCCTATGGGGATAGCATGGACAGGCACCTTGTCCAGTTCGCGGGGGAGATCATGGATGCACCCCTTGACGCCGTGCCACAATACACTTGGGGGTTCGTAGTGCTGTGCAGCACATACCGTGCGCTCTGCGACGGTTGTTCACGGATCGCCGACGGGTCAACCTTCGGAGGATGTCCACTACTGGTACAGCTGTAGGCATACAAGAGGTTTCAGATCGGGCGGCTCGACATTGACTTGCAGCCTCTTGGGCATGTAGGCGATGACAATGTCGACAGTCCGACCATGGGCACCATCTAGTGCCACCGATGGGTAAGATATTGTAATTACGATTTTGGTACTTTTGCTTTAACATTTGTGAGTACTAACGGTAACATTTTGTCGTCACTGCAGCCTAGGTGGGCACAAAGGATGGTGCGGATGGGCTACCCATAGTTCGTCGCTGCGTTCGACCACATCACCGACGACCACATACGCTGGACGTCGTACGCAGAGGAGGAGGTCCAGCTTCGTGTGACGGGTGGCCTGTCCACCCTTTGCACACGAGACACAGCGTACTAGCGCACATGTCGGTTCCTCCTATTTGATGTCCAGGTCGAGGGCAATGCTGTTCATTGAGTGATGAGGTAGTTCAGCCTACGACAAGAGTTCCCAGTCCAAGTCGGTCGCCTGGTCCCACACGACGCCCACACATAAGTTCCCTACATTGATGTTCTATAATTATTATCGTGTATTGTCATCTAATAATGCTATATTTATTTCTGATCCACAGCCAGACTAGGAAGGGCGTGTATAGGGCCACCCCCTAACACATACGTATGGCGCCGTGGGTCAAGGAGTAGGGAGGAGCCCTGGACGACGTCCATGCTGATGAGGCAGCGTACGACCTGCAGACATACCGTGCCTACCGAGAGTGGTACACTTCCTGTACCTATCTACGTTTTGTACGCGTGGACTCGGATCCTCCTAGACACATTCCTAGGGTGAGAGAAATGTATCCTGCCCATATGGACTCGGTTCTGCACAGTATGGTACGTTGTGTCCTGTATATGATTTCATGCACACTCATTTTGTAGCTATGCTAACTAATTCGTGATGTCTTTTTTTAGACTGATATGCTAGCTCGGGACTATGAGGACTAAGGGAGGTTGATTTCACGATTGACCGGCGGCTTAGAGGTGACCAGAGAGGAGGTCACCTCCTTGCTCGTGAGGTTCCAGGATGGCTCGAGGCGCACCCTCGAGTTGGTGGGATGCTGCCTGCCTCCCGATGTGGGTCATGGTCTGCCGCTTGGGAAAGGCAGGGGAGTTGCAGGTCCATCTTCACACGGTGCCACCATCACAACGCCGGCTGCGAGCGGTCGAGCTCCTAGACACGCTGGTCTAGCCGCTCACACTGGAGGTGAGTACTGAAATGCACTTTTCATGTTTTGCAATCACTTTTCGAATGCTCTCAACAATTCTTTACTTGCTACAGGTACACAGCCACAGCGGTTGCCGCCTGCACCTGACAACTATGAGCGGCAGGGTGATGATCCAGATTAGGAGGACTACGAGGAGGACGACAAATCGAGGTTCCTTGTTGATCTACATCCAGATCAGCTTGAGTCATCACAGTGGCAGGGAGCACCACCATCGACGCAACCTTCTCAGTCAGTGTACGCCACACCTCCAGATAGACCATAGAGGGCCCACTGCGCGCTGACACAGTTGACATACTCGCAGGGTCATGTTCGGAGGAGGCCTGCACAGCCGCGAGGAGCAGCCTAGAAAAGGGGTTGGCACTAGTTTCTTATGTTTTTTATTGTTGGTATTTTCAATCTTATGTACTTAGTTAAACCTTCAAAATATGTTCTATGCACTTTTGTATTTTGATTGTTGGTACTTTTAATCTTATGGACTTAGTTAATCCTTCCACAACACACCGCACACCACCGAGCGACAAAACACTACCCATCTCAAACCTACAGACATGACTCTGCCGACTTAGAGCGAAGTGACAACATCCTACCACCCACCGTTTTTTTAGAGTGAAACGACAACACGCTGCAGCACACTTTTTCGGATTGAGTCGACAACACGTTGCACCCCCGCTTTTTTGGAATGATGTGACACCACGGAGTGTCGAAACCTTATATAATGTGATTAATGAGGTCAAAAACATTATGAAATGTGAAATTGGAGGTTGAAACCATACGGTATGAGGTTAATTTGCGTTTCCGGGCCGTTTCCAGGGATTTGGGCCTTTCTGGGGGAGTTTGGGCCTAGGGGAAAGGGTCGTGGGCCTTGGTGGGGAAGAGTTTGAGTCCATTTAGGAGTGGGAATCCTGGTTGGGGGCCTTCTCCCTGCCCTTTTGTGCGCCCCACCACAGCCTTGTGCGCCCCCACCCCTCACTTGGTGCCCTAGCCGCCACCCCCACCTCCCCCTCTCCCTTGCTTGCGCCCCCACCTCCCCCTTGCTCCCCATTGCGCCACCACCTCTCCACCTCCCTTTCTTCCCCTAGGGGAGTTCTACACCTCATCACCTCGAAGATCCATCTGTTGGAGCACTCCACAACGAGGAGATCTGGCGGGATTGGAGCGAGGAAGGAGATAGCGCGAACCGGGAGGAGATCCGTTGGGTTTTCGTGCGTCGAGCGAAGGTATGGCCATGGGAATCCTTGGGGTTGGTCTAGGATCTGTTCTAAGGGTGATTATCAAGTTTTTAGATCAATTGGTGGTGCTCGAATTGAGTAGATTAGATGAAATCTAGAAGTTGCCACGTTCTCTGTTTCGGGCAGCATGAGTAGTCGATCTAGGGTTTGGGTTTTCGTCCATTTAGAGTCGGAATTTGGTCGGCCGCCTGTTGAAGAAGTTGTAGGTAATTTCAATACCTTTCAGTGGGTATAAATAACGTGTAATTCCGATCAGCCGTTTGAAAGTTATGGCTGTTTTACCGAGCGTGTTAAAATCTGTGACGTGATTGGAACAGATCACGGTATTTTGTAGATTAAACAACTTTAGATTCCGAATCAGCTTTTCCATATACTTAGAAAAAGTTAGGAAATTTCTTAAGCTACGCGAGGATGTACTCGTTTAATTTATTCGAAGTCTTAGAACCCGATTTATGCCTTTTGGAACGCTGCTGTCCCGACGGGACAGAACCTCTGTTTTTGGGTTTAGCGAGTAGTTTGCGATGTCGGGGTAGAAGAGGGATCGCTTACTGTTTTGTGGACATGATTGTGAGTGTGTGGTACCTATGTGCAGGTGGTGTGACCCTGGGAGTGCCTTCTACTTCTCGCCAATCCGTTTCCCGTGGTTGAGGCAAGTGTATTGTAATGGACAGTGGTTTGTAGGTTGCTAGTTGAGACTAGATGAAATTGATTACATGATATGATCACTTGCCATGCTTTAATGATTTCCAATGATATGATGAGTATGCTTATTATGTTATGATGCCATGTGTTAATGTACAAGTTAATTATGATGTTGGCATGTTTGCATACATGGCATGATACATGGCCCGAGCGGTGAGAAAGTCATAACTAGTCCGGGGAAGGTCGGTGAGAAAGTTATGACTATTCCGGAGAGCCAATGAGTAAGTCCTACATCGTGATTCCATCCACCGCGGTGTTTGGAAGCGAGGAGTAGGCACCCTCCATCTTCAGGATGGAAGGGGGGAGAGGGTGCACGCCGACGGGTGTGTACTCAACCATACCGGTATGAGTTTCCAAGGAGACATGAGCATAGCATCGCATTGCATACATAATGATGATGATAATGATATGTGATTATGAATGAGATGATTTACATGATGTGATTTGTTATAGCCATGTAATTGTTCTTTTGTACCATTGCAATATGCTTGCTGAGTGTTGAACTCACGCTTGTATTTTCTTGTTGTTTTAGGTACCATGAGACCGGCATGCGGGGAAGGGAAATAGTCACACTTCTACACGTAGTTTCACTCATTCGTCTCACAAGTCATTCAATTGGGTTTTGATAGTAATCTAAGTGTGATGCTTATTGTTTTATGGTTTAGTTTTGCGTTATGAGCGTCTTATTGTTCGTTTGGCGCATGGAGACATTAAATGCTTGGAATTAGACTTATATTGTTGTCAAGTCTTTAATTATTGCTATTTTAGTTGTCTCTCATATTGCCTTATATTGCTAAGCTATTGTGTTTCCTTCAATTCATGTTAAAACAAAGGAGATGCTGCCGAAATGTCGATTTTGAGCATTAGTGCCTTTGCTGTAATTTACTTGATTTTGTGATAATTAGAGGTTGCTTAGTCTATGTTTGGTAGCATTCGGGCATATTAAATGCCGGGGTGTTATAAGTGAAATGATAACACGCTGCGCACCCCTCTTTTTCAGATCAAAGTGGACGATTGGACGATGCACACCACAGCCTTCTCAGTGCGATGTGACAGCACGTTGCTATCAACTTTCTCACACTAATTCGACAACACTTTGCACGCCACCAAGCAACAATGACAACACCCTTCCACCCACCTCTTTTTAAGACTGAAACGAAACCACGCTGCAGCCCGCTTCTTCAGACGAATGGGTGATAGATAATAAATCAATTATTGGTGGGCACCCTATATAAGGTAGTATGCTGCCCTTCAAACCACCCACCTGCCTTCCTTCTCATCGAGCAAGACCAAGAGGAAAGGCAGAACCGAGAGAAGAGAGAAAAGAAGAGAGAAGGGAAAGAGAAGAGAAAAAAATAGAGGTTGCAAAGAATAAAAACAAGTGGAGGATCAACTGAATATGCCAAGGCGTGCAAGTGGAAAGGGAAATGGGAAAGCAAAGGAAGAGGGAGGCGCCACCTAGGCGTGCAACCGAATATTCAATTCAGCGTACCAGGACCTCCTCCAACCTTGTGGAGCTATCTCACCGATATGTTTGTGCGGAGATTCATGTAGGCTTGTACGCTCTTGGGAAATTACAACTTGGAAGAGGAGGTATTGGAAGTGCCGCAACTACGCCTTCGACCCATCGGAGAAGAGATTAAAGAATTGCCAGATGGTAATAATCATACGTGTTTCGTAATATTTCTACATGACACTTTGCTAATTTATGTATCATGCAGTCGCCTCCGCCACTGTGCAAATTTGAGTAGTGGTTTGACATGGAGATCAACCCCGAGACCAAAGACTCCTTGATCAAGCTAACCAGGACAAGGAGCTCAAGCGGCAGCTACAAGAGCAGCATGATGCAGCACGCGAGGAGGAACGTAGATAGGAAGCGGAGGAGAAGGAAGCCAAGAGAGAGAGGAAGCGAGAGAGGGCACACCGTGCCAGAGAAGCCCCACCGGAGGCATGGGCGAAGGGGGAGTGACCTCGATGCACTTAGTAGACGTCTGATTTCAGAATGTGGCGAACCTTATTTTCTGTAGTTTTAAGTCGTATTAAAGAATGTGACCGACCTTATCTTCCACAATATTTTATGATTTCAGAATCACACTCTCTCTAATCTCTCTCTACCACCCTCATTTTGCAATAAAGAAAATCGGAAACTGTGGCCACTTAGGGGTTTTCGTAGGCTCGCGGGGCAAACCGGATACAACCCAGAAAATAAGGGAAAAATCACGAGCGACCTGCACAACGCAGGCTACCACTTATGTACGGGCGATCAGGTCGGACGTTGCCCCAGCACGAAGTTGCGAAAATCGAAAAAGGCACACGTAGCTAGCTGTCGATCACCTATGTATCGAGGATTATATTTGAGAAGCATTATGTGTGGCTGAGCATTACATTTATTTCTGCAATTTCTAAAAAAATGAATTATTAAAAAAAGTTGAAACTAAATCATGTCGCCCGTTGGTAGGGCGACAGGCCTCCTGTCGCCTATTGGTAGGGCGACAGGCCTCCTGTCGCCTGTTGATAGGTCGATTTTTATCCTGTTGCCCTACCATCGGGCGATAGAAACTTAGCCTCGTGATGTGGCGCTATGTCGCCTGCTCATCGTGCGACGTGGCCTTCTGTCGCCTATTGGTTCGGCGATATGTTTGTGTCGCCCAATCGACGGGCGACAGATGTATATTTCTACAATTTTTTTCCCCGACTTATATTTTTGAAATTTTGAATAAAAAATGTATTATTAAAAAAAAATCACAAGGAGTATGTACTCCCTACTCCCTATATATTAACTGATGTTACGCAAGTTGAAGCATATTCTATAAGTAGAAGTTGTTAATTATTAATTAGTTCCTCCTAGTTAGGAAGTTGTTTTTAACCAAATAACCAAATAGAGGTAGGGCAAAAAGGCTTTATATATATATATATATATATATATATATATATATATATATATATATATTAGCTGTGTATGCCAGTATGTGTATTAATTATATCAACACTAGGCTCGCAAAGCTTTTTTTGGCTACTCATGTTCTGATTATTGGCATGAAATATGAATATAGCGACCAGGGATCGGTGATGCTTAACGGTGCTACAACTGCATGGTGGGTAGAATATATAATTCTCATTCTCTAACAACTTGTGTTTCTATATTTTTTTCAATATAAATTGTATAAATCTTAAAATAATTGAAGAGGTAACTACTCATGTAGACTAATGCTCCAGACAAAAGAATGGTTTCTAGGAATAAATCAGGTAATTTGTTGCCTAGATGGCTTGATGTACTGAAGAATGAGCCTTAGTTGCCTGTCTAGCGAGCTATAAATTGTAAGCTTCATAAATGGTATATTATTTGCTTTAGACTTGTAACAATAGAATGCGCAAAGGTTGTCAGTATGCATGATCTTCTCTCTTCATGTCTGACGGATCGTTCTTTGCACAATGTTCATTCCTTTGTCACAAAGTTGAATTAAGAATGGAACAGGCGGTGGATACTTTCGCGGTTGGTAGATGATCCTAAGGGATTCATTATAGAAAGGAACAAAGATATGAGAGAGAGAGAGAGAGAGAGAGAGAGGCTTTTGGGGTTCTGTTACTTTTGTAGTCCCCAAAAGAAAAAGCAATGAGATGGCTGGTTGGTGCCCAGGTGGTCTAGTGCTTGGACCAGAGGGGGCGAGAGAGAGAGAAGAACAGGTAGTGGGAGCTCCTTTTTAGGTTAGATGTGAATGTCAGGCAGGTATGCATGCATGGCGAGGTGATACCTATATAATACAAGGTCCTCTCCTTTCGTACCCCCAACATGCGCTTTGCACAGGGTCACTTTTAGGGCATGGGTTTCCTTTCAAAAAAAAAAAAATCTTTTAGGGCATGGGGTTATTAGCTAGCATCCATTTTGTTTGTGCAATGTTACTGCTTGTTTTTGTGTTGTGTGTGACCCACACCATGCATGCATGCAGTGGCTTGCAATAGATGCCACATGCTTGGTTACGGCTGATGCGTTCACGGTCTAGATTCCACGTGGTCATAACTTAAATAATTGGAGTTACCTCTTTTTTAGGTTTTTTCTTTTCTTTGTTTTTACCCAAGGCCCATATTCCTTTTAACTACTTGCAGAATAATGAGCATCTGCTGTGTTAAGTTCTAAGAAGTTGTAGTTGGCAGGTTCTTTGATTACTTCTGATCAGGACTTGGTTCTTGCTGGTTACCTAATTGCACGTACGGTACTTATCGGTTTTACATAACATCTTAAAATTTCATCAAATTGAAATAGAAAGTTAACAAGTTATTTTCTGATATTTAATTTTGTGAATTTTCAGAATTTTTGTGATTTCTGGAATTTTGACATTAAAAGAAAATTTTCTTAATGACCTATTTATTGATTGTAATTTCTAAACTTCAAATTCAATTAATCACAAAGTTTGGAAATATTTTATTTAAGTTCTAAATAATCTTAAATGCCCCTGCAAAAATTTTATGAATTTTTGAGTTGAGTCGATGCTTCTGAAAAGTCATAACGGTTAAAATTCTGGAAATTTTACACAAACTTCATACCATGTCAGTCCCATTCAAAAACAGTTTCATAAATTTTGGAGCAATTTTGCTATGCCTTAAAATTAAAAAGAGAATGCATACCTAAATCCAAAATTCAAAACCAATTCACTTGTCTCACTAATAGTCTCATAAATTGTGGAGCCATTTAACTATGCCTTAAAATTCAGAAGAGAATGCAGACCTAAAACCAAAAAATCAAAACCAATTCCCTTGTCTCACTAACAGCTTGGGCCCATGTGTCAGCTTGTTGAGTTTTGTCACGCTGGCCCCGCCTGTCAGCAGTCACAACTATAGATCTGGCCTTCCATACCAGCTCATCAGTACCGGTTATGCATGAACCGGGACTGACCTTTACATCAGTCCCGGTTCAACGGTCTACAGGTCTGGGGGGATCATTATTACCAGCCAAAAACACCAACCAGTACTGATGTTAGCACATCAGCACCGGTTGGTATTTTTGGCCGGTACTAATGCAATCCATGCTTCGTCTCCCGTGCGCCCCCTCGATCCCGCGCGTCTTTACAATGTCAAAACTCTTAATTCGTGTTCATCCGATCGAATTTTTGGTTTTCCGATACAGCCACTTATAAAGCCATCGATCGAGTGAGGGAGATGTACATCAGATCGAGCCATTTTGTTAGCCCAATTAACAATGGCAGCTCCTTCTTCTCCCTCTAGCGTGCCATCACCACCTCCAGAGGAGGAGGAGTGGGAGAAGGAGGTGCTGGAGCAGGAGGAGGAGCGGGAGGAGGAGGAGGAGGACAATGATGATGATGATGATGATGAGGAGGAGGAGGAGGAGGAGCAGTCCAAGATCCGCTGGGGGAGCTCGTCGGAGGATGATGATGATGATGAAGACGTCATCCACGACGACGACGACTATAGTCCCTCGCCTGATGACGACGACGACGACAGCCCCCCCGCGGCAGCGACGACGAGTAGTGGTATCAGTGATCGCGCCAACCACCACCCGCGCGCCGCGCCACCGCTATATATATATTGTAATTAATATATTGTTATGTTATGAAATATTGTAATTAATATAATATTTTATGGTCTACATATAATGTTTTATCTCCCCCTTCTTGAATCTCCACCGTCTCAACCGTTAAATTCAAATATTCAAAAAAATTATGAAACGAAAAAAAACGTTCAAAAAAATTATGCCACAATGAGAAAATCGTTAAAAAAATGGCTTCGAGGAACATTCAACTGGACAGTGAAAATCAGGAGAAAATTGATCAAAATCAGAAGAAAAATTATGTCAACTAGAGGTTCAACGGTTACAAGGCACATCAGTACCGGTTGATAAGATCAATTGGTACTGATCTCTACCATCAGTACCGGCTGGTTACATCAACCGGTTCTAATATTAGAGAGTCAGTACCGGTTCGTAAAATCAACCGGTAGTGAATCCCCCATAGGCCGTTACCCTCAAGGACATCAGTTCCTTCGTCTCCCGAACCAGTACTATCTATTAGTTCAATGACTACAGGGCTGCGGGGGGATATCAGTACCGGTTCAAGGAACCAACCGGTACTAATGGTCTAAAATCAGGGCCGGTTGGTACGTTGAACCGGTACTGATGTCAGACCAATTTAAACTTCTTCATCCTCCCGCTCTCTGCCAGAGCAAGAACAGTTCATCGCGCGAGAAGAATGGGAGCTTCGGCCAAGAGCTTCTGTAACACCCCGGCATCTAGTATGCCCGAATGCTACCAAACATAGACTAAACAACATCTAAATACCACAAATAAAGATAAATTACAGCAAAGGCACAAATGCTAAAACCGAAATTTCGGCAGCATCTCCTTTGTTTTAACATGAATTGAAGCAATAGCAATAACATGGCAAGTTATATCATAACATAAGGCATCTAATGCAGCAATATAAATGGATATAGCATCAACATAAACCAATAATACCAAATCCAACCACTCCATAAACTAAAGCGAAGCAAATAAGGAACACAAGCACACAACTTAAACCATACACCAAGTTGCATGGCACTTATTATGATCACGACTCAAATTGATAAATCTTCCTATAGGTGTGGAGCTACGTGAAGATGTGTAGCTAATGCCCCTTCCCATATGCCGGTGTCATGGTACCTAAAACAACATAAAACACAAGCGTGAGTTCATCACTCAGCAAGTATATTGCAATGGACCATAAAGAACAATTCAATGATATCATCACTACATACCATGCTCAACATCATGAACAAGTTATAATTTCATATACAACATCATACTCATGTCTCATTATCATTGTACTCATTTCATCATCATCGTGAATGCAATGCAAATGCTCATATCTCCTCGAAGCACATACCGGTATTGCCGAGTGCACACCCGTCGGTGTGCACCCCCTTCCCCTTCCATCCCGTAGATGGAGGGTGCCTACTCTTACTGACTCGCTCCCATGCACCACCGTGGATGGGACTACGAGGTAGGTCTTTCGTGTTAACTACGTGCGAACACAGAGGCCCGTATCAGCATGGGACACCTCTTCCATTATGAATGCACATGAATGCAATTATGCCATAAACATATCTAACTTGCATATAACTGAACCGAGCATTAAATAGCATCGTAATAACCACTTTCATCATGTCATGGGAAATCACTTGTCGGGACCCGAATCTGCAAATCCGGACCCTCTGTGTATTCAGCACTAGTCCAGGAACGCGCTAGTGCACACAGTCTTAACATCGGTAAATATCACAATCATACCACTCGATACTAATAAAGTACTTTAATTAGATAGTCAAACTGGTTGCTCGACCTTATGGTCAAGTTACAAATATACGCCACGCAGGGCGAAAGACTTATTAAGAGAGAAATAATAGCAGCGGAAAATAAGATAACATCGTGGCGCCATCCAGTATACCACAGGCAACTGACTGGGCTCGCTCCCTAAGTAGACGGTTCCTCTTGGATCTCCTCCTCCAAAGCTGGTGTAGACTCCTCTTCAACTGGTGTTGTATTATGGCAAGGGTGAGTACTTGGTACTCAGCAAGTCATGCACAAAATGCAACTAATATACTACATGCATGGCTTGGTACAAGGAATAGCTCATGGTTCATTTGCAGTAAACAGCATTTAACATGTATCGTAAATAGATTCGAAAGCAGTAAAGACATGTATATAATATCAATAACTTTTCCAGGAGTTAAATAAACGTCCTTCCCAATCCTAGTCCATATTTCCAGCAATGTCAACCATTAAACCAAAACCCTTTTTCCAAGTCTAAGTTATTTTTATGAAAGTCTAACCCTTGACTGTAATTCGGCGATGTCCAATACCGCGGACACGGCTATTCGAATAGATTTTTCACTCTGCAGAGGTTATGCACTTTACCCACAAGATACAGTCAAACACCACAAAGGCGAGTTCCCGTAACAAAGTCTTTCGGAAACTTCTAACAATACAAGTGAGCCTCCCCGGTTATTGCACACTAACCCTTCCCTTAGCGAAGGCGAAGTTTAGGCCAATCAACCGTTAGATGGGTACTGGCCGCATGACCCAGACGCTCCCCCGTACAACTTACACAAAGGGTGTAGTTGACCTCCTGAGGTCCCACAGGTACGTTATTAGCAACTTAATCAACTAGGTCCGTCCCATTACAGACATATGGTTGCAAGATTGACTCAGTTCAAAGGCTTGCAAGGTTAAGTCCTTAGGGTGACCAGGCAAGACTACGAAGAACCAAACCAACGTTCCCGGTGCCACAACTGGCCCACCTGATCATTCTTGCCACATGCCCCGGTCAAAAGCTATTTATCAAATCCCAGTTGATTACCATGCACCACGTGCCATCAACATCACATGATACCTTCCCAAAATAGGTTCAATATATCATTAAGTCAATATTAACATTTAATTGTCCAAAACCATGTCATGAGTACGTAGCAGGTCTAAGCCATATACTACAACGATCTACAAACCCATGTTGGCAATTTAGTAATGTCCAACTAGTAATCCATAACTAGGGTGACAAGGGGGTCATGGCACATATTTAAATAGTCAAGGTGTCATACAGTAATTTGGCATTTATCTAATTTCCCATAATTAAGTAAAGCATTTTCTATTTGAACTAGCATGCAATACATTAAATCAAAATAGGTTTCAAAATGGGATCAATATGGTCAAAGCACAACTTGCCTTCAAAAAGTACTTGTTCTTGGTCCTGAGCTGGCTCCTGGGTCAACACTTCTCCTTCGAATCCTTCCGGCACTTCAACGTCTACTCGTAACACGTGCAAATAGCAAATAATAAATAAACAGTAGGCAAAAAGTGTCCAAACATCCAAATAAAGTTCATAAACAGAGAGAACATAATTTTATGAATTTTTAGGAACTGGAATCGCTCAAATCGGAGTTAAAACACAAAAGTTATGATTATTTAATGTTTAAATAATCAATTAAATAATATTACAGAGAAAAAATTTAGTCCAAAAATTAAATAAAATTCATATTTGAGTAGGTCTGAATTTTATGAATTTTTAGAAATTTGAATCGTTCAAATCGGAGTTGAAACACAAAAGTTATAAGCGTTTGAAGTTTTGAAATTCAAATCAATTATTAAACCGAATTATTAAATCCCACCTGATCATTCTTGCCACATGCCCCGGTCAAAAGCTATTTATCAAATCCCAGTTGATTACCATGCACCACGTGCCATCAACATCACATGATACCTTCCCAAAATAGGTTCAATATATCATTAAGTCAATATTAACATTTAATTGTCCAAAACCATGTCATGAGTACGTAGCAGGTCTAAGCCATATACTACAACGATCTACAAACCCATGTTGGCAATTTAGTAATGTCCAACTAGTAATCCATAACTAGGGTGACAAGGGGGTCATGGCACATATTTAAATAGTCAAGGTGTCATACAGTAATTTGGCATTTATCTAATTTCCCATAATTAAGTAAAGCATTTTCTATTTGAACTAGCATGCAATACATTAAATCAAAATAGGTTTCAAAATGGGATCAATATGGTCAAAGCACAACTTGCCTTCAAAAAGTACTTGTTCTTGGTCCTGAGCTGGCTCTGGTCAACACTTCTCCTTCGAATCCTTCCGGCACTTCAACGTCTACTCGTAACACGTGCAAATAGCAAATAATAAATAAACAGTAGGCAAAAAGTGTCCAAACATCCAAATAAAGTTCATAAACAGAGAGAACATAATTTTATGAATTTTTAGGAACTGGAATCGCTCAAATCGGAGTTAAAACACAAAAGTTATGATTATTTAATGTTTAAATAATCAATTAAATAATATTACAGAGAAAAACTTTAGTCCAAAAATTAAATAAAATTCATATTTGAGTAGGTCTGAATTTTATGAATTTTAGAAATTTGAATCGTTCAAATCGGAGTTGAAACACAAAAGTTATAAGCGTTTGAAGTTTTGAAATTCAAATCAATTATTAAACCGAATTATTAAATCCCACCTGATCATTCTTGCCACATGCCCCGGTCAAAAGCTATTTATCAAATCCCAGTTGATTACCATGCACCACGTGCCATCAACATCACATGATACCTTCCCAAAACAGGTTCAATATATCATTAAGTCAATATTAACATTTAATTGTCCAAAACCATGTCATGAGTACGTAGCAGGTCTAAGCCATATACTACAACGATCTACAAACCCATGTTGGCAATTTAGTAATGTCCAACTAGTAATCCATAACTAGGGTGACAAGGGGGTCATGGCACATATTTAAATAGTCAAGGTGTCATACAGTAATTTGGCATTTATCTAATTTCCCATAATTAAGTAAAGCATTTTCTATTTGAACTAGCATGCAATACATTAAATCAAAATAGGTTTCAAAATGGGATCAATATGGTCAAAGCACAACTTGCCTTCAAAAAGTACTTGTTCTTGGTCTTGGTGGCTCTGGGTCAACACTTCTCCTTGAATCCTTCCCAAGGCACTTCAACGTCTACTCGTAACACGTGTAAATAGCAAATAATAAATAAACAGTAGGCAAAAGTGTCCAAACATCCAAATAAAGTTCATAAACAGAGAGAACATAATTTTATGAATTTTTAGGAACTGAATCGCTCAAATCGGAGTTAAAACACAAAAGTTATGATTATTTAATGTTTAAATAATCAATTAAATAATATTACAGAGAAAAAATTTAGTCCAAAAATTAAATAAAATTCATATTTCAGTAGGTCTGAATTTTATGAATTTTTAGAAATTTGAATCGTTCAAATCGGAGTTGAAACACAAAAGTTATAAGCGTTTGAAGTTTTGAAATTCAAATCAATTATTAAACCGAATTATTAAATCCCACCTGATCATTCTTGCCACATGCCCCTGGCCAAAAGCTATTTATCAAATCCCAGTTGATTACCATGCACCACGTGCCATCAACATCACATGATACCTTCCCAAAACAGGTTCAATATATCATTAAGTCAATATTAACATTTAATTGTCCAAAACCATGTCATGAGTACGTAGCAGGTCTAAGCCATATACTACAACGATCTACAAACCCATGTTGGCAATTTAGTAATGTCCAACTAGTAATCCATAACTAGGGTGACAAGGGGGTCATGGCACATATTTAAATAGTCAAGGTGTCATATAGTAATTTGGCATTTATCTAATTTCCCATAATTAAGTAAAGCATTTTCTATTTGAACTAGCATGCAATACATTAAATCAAAATAGGTTTCAAAATGGGATCAATATGGTCAAAGCACAACTTGCCTTCAAAAAGTACTTGTTCTTGGTCCTGAGTTGGCTCTGGTCAACACTTCTCCTTCGAATCCTTCCCAAGACTTCAACGTCTACTCGTAACACGTGCAAATAGCAAATAATAAATAAACAGTAGGCAAAAAGTGTCCAAACATCCAAATAAAGTTCATAAACAGAGAGAACATAATTTTATGAATTTTTAGGAACTGGAATCGCTCAAATCGGAGTTAAAACACAAAAGTTATGATTATTTAATGTTTAAATAATCAATTAAATAATATTACAGAGAAAAACTTTAGTCCAAAAATTAAATAAAATTCATATTTGAGTAGGTCTGAATTTTATGAATTTTTAGAAATTTGAATCGTTCAAATCGGAGTTGAAACACAAAAGTTATAAGCGTTTGAAGTTTTGAAATTCAAATCAATTATTAAACCGAATTATTAAATCCCACCTGATCATTCTTGCCACATGCCCCGGTCAAAAGCTATTTATCAAATCCCAGTTGATTACCATGCACCACGTGCCATCAACATCACATGATACCTTCCCAAAACAGGTTCAATATATCATTAAGTCAATATTAACATTTAATTGTCCAAAACCATGTCATGAGTACGTAGCAGGTCTAAGCCATATACTACAACGATCTACAAACCCATGTTGGCAATTTAGTAATGTCCAACTAGTAATCCATAACTAGGGTGACAAGGGGGTCATGGCACATATTTAAATAGTCAAGGTGTCATACAGTAATTTGGCATTTATCTAATTTCCCATAATTAAGTAAAGCATTTTCTATTTGAACTAGCATGCAATACATTAAATCAAAATAGGTTTCAAAATGGGATCAATATGGTCAAAGCACAACTTGCCTTCAAAAAGTACTTGTTCTTGGTCCTGAGCTGGCTCCTGGGTCAACACTTCTCCTTCGAATCCTTCCGGCACTTCAACGTCTACTCGTAACGCGTGCAAATAGCAAATAATAAATAAACAGTAGGCAAAAAGTGTCCAAACATCCAAATAAAGTTCATAAACAGAGAGAACATAATTTTATGAATTTTTAGGAACTGGAATCGCTCAAATCGGAGTTAAAACACAAAAGTTATGATTATTTAATGTTTAAATAATCAATTAAATAATATTACAGAGAAAAACTTTAGTCCAAAAATTAAATAAAATTCATATTTGAGTAGGTCTGAATTTTATGAATTTTTAGAAATTTGAATCGTTCAAATCGGAATTGAAACACAAAAGTTATAAGCGTTTGAAATTTTGAAATTCAAATCAATTATTAAACCGAAATATTAAATCATTTTCTTTTTCGGAAATTATTTATTGCGTCAGTGATGACACGCGTGGCAGCCTCGATTGGGCGGTGGCGTCGGCCGACTCATGGGCTCACCACGGCAGCAGTCCACCGTGGACTCGGTCCACGGCTCCGCGTGTCGTGACGGGTGGCCCCCTCGGGTGACGTCGGTGGGGCTCGGCCGCAGTCTTGGCAGTGGGACCGCTGGTAGCGTCATAGCTGACGTCACCGCTCGGCTGGGGTGGCCGCTGACGTGCGAGCCCTCCATGACGTCAGCGTGACGTCATGGTTCGGTTTGGTGGGCCGACATGCGGGCCGGCGTGTCGTAGACACGCGCGCTCACCGGCACGCGGTGCGGTGGCACACGTGGCTCGATCCGAGCCGTTCGATTTGGATCGGACGGCTACAAACGCATCTAATATGCCCTACGGCTCCTACGTGGCTCAATCTCAGCCCTAGGATCAAGATCTAACGGCTGCCAAAGAATCCGGAGTTAAAACAGTAACGGGCTACGTGGCCTCATCTCGTGCGTCGGATGAAGATCGAACGGTTGATAGAGCTCTCGA
The DNA here is from genome assembly GCA_036346355.1 of Rhipidocladum racemiflorum. NCBI lineage: Eukaryota > Viridiplantae > Streptophyta > Magnoliopsida > Poales > Poaceae > Rhipidocladum > Rhipidocladum racemiflorum. The sequence continues at coordinate 52,679,619 of CM070580.1, forward strand.
GGTCCGGCGATGGCGCGGCGAGGCTAGGGTACCGGGGATGAAGACGACGACTCCCCGCGCGGCGTTTCCGAGGGGCTCCGGCGAGGTGAGTTGGCTCCACGGGTGCGTCTCGGTCTGGGGGTTCTAGATCTGGGCTCAACGGCGGCTAGGGACGGCGGTTGATGGCGGAATGAAGCAAAACCGTGGCGGAGCGGCGCGCAACTACGGCGAGCTATCGCGGCTAAACGACGGCGGCTCTGCCTTGGTGAGTAGGGGCTATGGGTGCGCAAAGTTAGGGCTCTGTCTTATGTCTTCTCAATTGATATCAATACTAGCATTGTAGACACACAACTGCATACTTCCAAATATACTAGTAGTTTGCAACAACAAAAAATAGCAACTCTAATCAACTTCCAAGTTAAAGCCACTAGCCAACATGATTAAATTTCTCTATTAACCCGTTAGATTAGAACATCTTTAAACATCCAGTAAAGTTTCTTTAACAATAACAACACTCTACATCATCTTAATGTTCTAACTATGCATCAGGGTTTAAAACTTTAAACATAATCGGGGGTCATAAGCACTTTTAAAGAAAAGCAACAGATTCTAAACATGTACATTAACACCTTTAATCATTCTTGCTATAGAGTAATCTACAACACTAGAAGTTCATTTAATCTTAAGCTAAAGATAACAATTACATTCAATTGATTCAACTCGCAATTTAACTAAAGAGCACATCATTTCCATAAACCACATTGTTAACAACAATTTTCACTTTTGACAAGTAATTTCATTCAAACGAATACTTACTTTATTTACATCATTTTCTTTTAATACTTAACCAAAACTCACAAAGAAGCTTGACTCTCAAAGTTGCAATGAGACAAACCCAAACTTGGTCATGCAAAAGGAATTCTCCAAAACACTTTTCAATCTCATAGACTCCCACAGGAGGGAACCAAGCGATCAAATAAACCCTTGCGGACAAAGGCACAAAACATAAATCGACACAACTTAACTTTTTGCACACGCTTCAATAACTTCTTTTAAACTCAGAGTAAGACACACAAGAACCAAAACTATACTTTTCTTTGCAAGGCAACCAACAAAACCGGTGTCAAAGCCAAAAGGCGACTAAAAAGGCACAACGCTAAATTCCTCTTCTTTGTCTTCAACCAAGGAAGACAAAACCAAGAAACACCGAAGGGACACTCCGCGAAAAACCAATTCCAAACACTTTTCATTTGATTTCAATCAACTAAAACCAAGAAAACTAACCGAAACTGACCCTTAGAACGTTAAAGAGCATACGAAGAAATCCACCACCAAACTCTTCTATTTGCCTCCAGTCAACTACCCGATCTACGATATAAAAGGTAAGCACTCTTTCCCCACAAGGGGTTAATAGTTCTTCGGTGATGGCATTAATCGGCCATACCGTCAAACCACACCCTTACTATGAAGAAAAGTAGTGACCGAAACCCTTCAGCACCACAACCCCACTTTATCACCACAACAAGCACAATTCAATCTTTTATCTCATAAACATAGCAACATACATTACCAACTTTAGCATTCAACATCAAAGCTTAAATACAACATTTAAGCGTAAGCAACGATACCCATACCCTTTTCCTACTATGCATCCATGTGTGTCAAATTTTAGATTAGTTATTCCACTTTTTGCAAGTTTTTATGTTGCTATCCTATGACAAAATTTTAGTTAAAACATAAGCCATGTTTCTAAGTTATTCCACAGCACATTTTAGTTGTATCCTATAGCATGACACTAAAAATACACATTCCAAGGACCTACAGCCCGCTCTGATACCAACTGTAACACCCCGGCATCTAGTATGCCCGAATGCTACCAAGCATAGACTAAACAACATCTAAATACCATAAATAAAGATAAATTACAGCAAAGCAGTAAATGCTAAAAAACCGAAATTTCGGCAGCATCTTCTTTGTTTTAACATGAATTGAAGGAAACACAATAGCATAGCAATATAAGGCAATATGAGAGACATCTATAATAGCAATAATTAAAGGTATGACGACCTTAAAAGTCTAATTCTAAACATTTAATGTCTCCATGAGCCAAACGAACAATAAGACTCTCATATCGCAAAGCTAAACCAAAAACAATAGGCATCACACTTAATTTATTATCAAGACCCAATTGAGTGACTGTGGGAACAATTGAGTGACGCTACGTGTAGAAGTGTGACTAATTCCCTTCCCCGCATGCCGATCTCATGGTACCTAAAACAACAAGAAAGCACAAGCGTGAGTTCAACACTCAGCAAGCATATTGCAATGGTACACAAAAACAATTACATGGCTACAACAACTCATATCATGTCTTTCATCTCATTCATGATCACATATCAATATCATCACCATTATGTATGCAATGCGATGCGATGCTCATGTCTCCTTGGAAACTCATACCGGTATGGTTGAGTACACACCCGTCGGTGTGCACCCTCTCCCCCCTTCCATCCCGAAGATGGAGGGTGCCTACTCCTCGCTTCCGTTCACCGCGGTGAATGGAATCACGATGCAGGACTTACTCATTGTATCTCCGGAATAGTCATAACTTTCTCACCGACCTTCCCCGGACTAGTTATGACTTTCTCACCGCCTGGGCCATGTAACATGCCATGTATGCAAATATGCCAACATCATAAATAACTTGTACGCTATCCCATGGCATCATAACATAATAAACATATTCATCATATCATTGGCAATCATTAAGGCATGGCATGTGAGCATATCATGTATTCAAATGCAATCTCAATCAAGCTAGCAACTACAACCCGCTACCCATTCCAATACACTTGCCTCAACCACGGGCGACGGATTGGTGAGAAGTAGAAGGCACTCCCGGGGTCACACCACCTGCACATAGGTACCACACACTCACAATCAAGTCCACAAAAAAGTAAGCAAACCCTCTTCTACCCCGACATCGCAAACTACTCGCTAAACCCAAAAACAAAGGTTCTGTCCCGTCGGGACAGCAGCCTTTCAAAAGGCATAACTCGGGTTCTAAGACTCTGAATCAATTAAACTAGTACATCCTCACATAGCTTAGGAAATTTCCTAATTTTGTCTAAGTATACGGATAGACTGATTCGGAATCTAAAGTGGTTTAATCTACAGAAAACCGTGATCTGTTCCAATCACGTCACAGATTTTAATACGTTCAGTAAAACGATCATAACTTTGAAACAGCTGGGCGGAATTGGACATTCTTTATACCCACGGAAAGATATTGAAATTACCTACAACTTCTTCAACATCCGTACGACCAAATTCCGACTCTAAATTGACGAAAACCCAAACCCTAGGTCGATTGCTCATGCTGCCCGAAATGGAGAACATGGCAAACTCAAGATTCCATCTAATCTACTCAATTCCAGCACCACCAATTGATCTAAAAACATGATAATACCCCTTAGAACAGATCCTAGACCAACCCTGAGGATACCCGTGGCCATACCTTCGCCCGACTACCGAAAACCCAACGGATCTCCTCCCGGTTCGCGCGATCTCCTTCCTCGCTCCAATTCCGCCGGATCTCCTCATCGCGGAGCGCTCCAACGGGTGGATCTTCGAGGTGTTGAGGTGGAGAACTCCCCTAGGGCAGCAAGGGAGGTGGAGAGGTGGTGGAGAGGTGGTGGAGCAATGGGGAGCAATGGGGGAGGTGGAGGCGCCACAAGGAGGAGGTGGGGAGGTGTGGGGGGCGGCTAGGGCTTGTGGGGGCGCAAGGGCAGGGGTGGGGGCGCAGTAAGGGGCAGGGGGAGGCCCCCAACCAGGACTCCTACTCCCAATTGGACTCAAACTCCATCCCACCAAAGCACACGACCCCTTCTCTTAGGCCCAAAACTCCCCGGAAAGGCCCAAACTCCCGGAAACGGCCCGGAAACGCTATTAACCTCCATACCTTATGGTTTCAACCTCTAATTCCATATTTCATAATGTGTTTGACCTCAACATTCACATTATATAAGGTTACGACACTCCGTGGTGTCACACATACCCAAGGACTACCCCTAGCCATACCTTCGCCCGACGAACGATGAACCGACGAATCTCCTCCCGGTTCTCCCGATCTCCTTCCTCGCTCCAAATCCATCGGATCTCCTCGCCGCGGAGCGCTTCAATGGTGAAAACAGTGGGATGGCGAGTTGAGGGGCTCCCCCTAGGACAGCAAGGATGGTGGAGAGAGGAGGGGAGGGGGGTGGCGCAATGGGGGAGATGGAGGGGAGGGTGCACGGCAATGGGGGCGGCGGCTAGATTGGGGAGAGGGGGAGGCGCCACAAGGGGGGAGGGGGCGTGTGGGGGGACGGCTAGGGCAGGGAGGGGGCACACCAAGCCCCCTTAACCTGGTCTCCCCCCCCTCATGGGCCCATACCCCTTCCACTAAAGCCCACGACTCATCCCCCTTGGGCCTAAACTTCACAGGAAAGGCCCAAACTCCCGAAAACGCGATTAAACCTCATACCGTATAGTTTTAATCTCCAATTTCACATTTTATAAAGTCACGACATTCCGTAGTGTCACAGCTTCAAGGGAGGGGAGGTGCTACCAAAATTTTAAATTTTTTGTCATTTTACTCACAACCAAGGTAACTAAGGTTAGTAACATCATTCCTCACTACATTTGGTCTTAAATGGAGCCTCTTCTTTGCTTGAATCATGAAGAAAATTTGATTTTTTCCCCATAATCATGAAGAAAATTTGATTTTTTTTCCATAATAGAAAATATAAAATGAGTTCAAAATTTGACAAAAGTTTTCAAAAATAATATCTAGACTTTGATCTACCAATTCTTACAATATAAATTAGTAGTCAAAGTTTTGGTTTTTGATGTCGATGTAGAAAACAACATGTTTTTGTGATTGGAGGGGCTAATTCTACATTTAACCATTTGGTGGAGATATAACACCTTGCACACCATTTTTGGCTTGAGCACCTAATCGATATGAAAATATGAATTTTGAGAAATGTTCAAAAATTCATTATTGGAAAATGAGCTAATAGTTGCCTTGATGTAACATAATGTAGATGGACCAGTGATGGATGTACATGGACCGACGTTCCTCGGAGTTCTTGTAGGAGTGGCCAAAATCCAGCCACCTTCACTTCCATTTGCTCTCAAGAGGTTTCATGCCAAACTATACCTGTTAGACCAAGCACGATGAAGAAGAGACTATACGGGAAGATGGTGAAGAAGAAGAAGAAGAGGGGAACAATAATATACCAGATGTTGTCCAACACCGTTCGTTCGAAGATACATTGGGGGAGTTTGGCGATGATGACCTAGACCAGATGCTGCTTGATGGAGAGGGAGAATACACCGATGAAAGACATTACAAAAAGTTCCAGCACCTGCGAGTGGACCACGAAACACTACTGTACCCAAACTGCCGACAAGGCCACAAAAAATTGCGTACCACACTAGAACTGATGCAATGGAAGGCGACCAATGGATTGTCTGATAAGGGATTCGACGAGTTGTTATGCCTCATAAAGAAGTTGCTTCCAGATGGTAACACGCTGCCTAAAACTACGTACGACGCCAAGCAAGTTGTCTGCCCTTTGGGGTTGGAGGTACAGAAGATACATGCATGCCGTAATGATTGTATCCTTTATCACAATGAGTACGAGGATTTGGAAGCTTGTCTGGTGTGCAAAACTTCGTGGTATAAGACCAGGCGTGATGAACCAGGTGAGGAAGATGGGCAGCGTAAGAAGAAGAGACCCCCGGCTAAGGTGGTGTGATATTTTCCTATAATCCCCCGGTTGAAGCGTTTATTTGCGAACAAAGCGCATTCCCAGATGATGCGCTGGCACAAAGAAGATTGTAAGGATGATTGAAGGCTAAGGCACCCCGCTGATGGCTCCCAGTGGAGGAAAGTCGATAGAAAGTACCCGGACTTTGCTGAGGATGCGAGGAACATCAGGTTTGGGTTGAGTACGAATGGGATGAACCCGTTCAGCGAGATGAGCAGCAGTCACAGCACTTGGCTCGTGACTCTTTGTATCTACAACCTTCCTACTTGGATGTGTATGAAGCGGAAGTACATTTTGATGCCGTTGCTTATCCAAGGGCCGAAGCAACCTGGAAACGACATCGATGTGTACCTTAAAACGTTGGTTGAAGATCTGCTAACACTGTGGAACGATGGTGTACGTGTGTGGGATGAGTACAAAAGAGAGTATTTCACCTTATGTGCATTGCTATTCGTAACATCAACGACTGGCCTGCACTTGGTAACCTGTTTGGCCTATCTATCAAAGGATATAAAGCCTGCATCTAGTGCTTAGAGGATACGGATAGCAAGTATCTGAAAAACTCACGAAAGGTCGTGTACATGGGCCACCGTAGGTTCTTCCATATGAAGCACCCGTTACGAAGGAAGGGTGAGAATTTCGATGGGACAGAAGAGAAACGTAAGAAGCCCATGCATCGCAGTGGGAGACTTGTATTTTCTCTGGTAAAGGATCTGAAAGTAGTATTTGGAAAGGGTCCTAGTAGCAAATCTGTCCCGACTGAACAAGATCATACGAAGCCTATTTGTAAGAAGAAATCAATATTTTGGGACTTACCGTACTGGAAAGACTTAGAGGTCCGTCACTCATTGGACTTCATGCATATCACGAAGAATGTCTGCGTGAACCTGCTAGGCTTTCTAGATATGTACGGCAAAACAAAAGGTACACTTCAAGCACGAAAGGACCTGCTTCTACTGGGACTCAGGAACAACCTACATCCGGAAAAGAGTGCGAAAGGACAACATTACCTCCACCCCGCGAGCTACACTCTAAGCAAGGAAGAGAAAAAAACATGATTAAGTTCTTGAGCAGCGTGAAGGTCCCTTCTGGATACTCCTCGAACATAAAGAGACTCATAAACACGAAAGAGAATAAAATCAAACACCTGAAATCCCATGAGTGTCACATGTTGATGACACAGCTGCTCCCAGTGGTAGTGAGAGGTATTTTGCTGGACTGGGTATCAGGGACAATCATAAAATTGTGCTCGTTCTTCAACGCGGTGTCGCAGAAGGTCATCGAACCGAATAACGTATCTTAGCTGCAGCATGATGTGGTCGATAGTATGGTCAGCCTTGAGATGATCTTCCCTCCGTCCTTCTTTGATATTATGCTCCATCTCATGATCCACGTTTATAACACCCTAATTTTTGCTTTTCATGAATTTAATTGAAATTTTACACTTTTGAGAATTTTTGGAATTTTTTGGGATTTAATTTGAATTTATTCCCTTTTGAGATAATTAAATAATTAAAAGTTTTAAATAAAATTTTGTTTGAAATATTTTATTTGAGTCCAAAATGTCTCAAAGTATTTACCAGATTTTTTTTGGAATTTTTCTAATTATTTTGCTATTTTTCCTGAATTATTTGAATTTCTAGAAATTATTTTACATATTTAATCGCTGGAAAATCCGAACGGGTTTTACTGTTCAACCGACCGAGCCGGACCCGAGTCCGACCTGAGCTAGACCCGAGCCAGGCCAAACCCTAGCGCACGCGACCGTTGGATCGAGATCCAACGGCCAACGTTGCGCCACGTCACCCGAGCCCGTTCCCGTGCGAGCCCACTCGCGCCCGACGCGATCGTGGCCATCGATCATGTACACGTGGATGGCTAGGATGCGGCCACGTCATCCGTTCGAGTCGCCGCCAGATTCCGCCTCCTCGCGCGTGTGGGCCTCGGTTTCCGCGATTTTCACGGACGTCGAGGCCACTATTTATTGCGCCGACACCCGTGTCGTGATTGTCGTTTCCATGCGCACACTTTGCCCTAGGTCTTGGAGCTCGAGCCACCGTAGCCACACCGCAATTGCTCGCCGAAGTTAGATTTGCGCTCCGCCGCGTTTTCCGCCGTTTGCCGTCGTTTCCGCCGTCCTCCGCCGTGTTGGAGCTTGGATCTGGAACCATCGTGACGAGGCGTGTCTGGGAGTACCATTCACTCCGCTGGAACTACGCCAAAACGCCATTAGGCGTGTCGTCGTCTTTGTCTTCGGCGTCCTCTGCTCCGTCGCGCCATCACCGGAACCGCAAGCTCCGTCAGCCGTTAGATCTCCATCGAATGGCCCAGATCCATGGGGAAGCTCCGCAACCGAGAGGATCCGGCGAATTCGGCGTGCAGAAGGAGATCAGGGGCTGGGAGGAGAAGATTTCGTCGTTCTAGCTGTTCTTTGAGGGAGGTAACCATTTGTAAATTATTTTTGTACGGTTGAGATGCTGGTTAGAAGGGAGATTCCACTCCTAATGTGGGGGCCCCCCGTCCTGGTACAATGATACTCCATTACTGTTGCGTGGGCCTGGTTAATCACGCAACCCGTAACGTAACGATCACGGCATCACGACAGACTCAGATTGAAATCACTTGGCTAGCACGATACTCGAATGAGGTCACATGCTACCCAATTGGTTCCAATTTGAGCTTCCCGCAACCATGTGATAACCACTAGTCCCAGGATCAGTAGGCTAGCGTCACATGTTGAGAAGGGAGAGTCTCATCCAAACGAACGCAGTACAAGGGCAGAGGTAAAATATTACAACGGTCGATAATAATATTACAACTTGTTCCTGTTTACAAAATGCCGATTGGCTTAAAGTAAACTGAAGAGAAAAACATCAGAGAAACAAAAGTAAAGCGGCCGCGGTGTGCCTCCATTCCCTCAGGCAACCGGCGAGCAACTAGCTCTGCTAGCCGTCAAACGCACCACCCACGCCTGGGTCATTGAACTCCTGGTCACCTTCTTCCTCACCTGCATCTTCTGCTCCTCACGCAAATTTTCAGAGCAAACGGTGAGTACACGTATGTACTCGCAAGACTTTATTGTTTGCAAGTATAATAATAATGCAGGTTAAACAATGAAGATGGTTGCTACTCTAGTTCAGTTTTGCATGAAGCTGAAGTTATTTGCAATAGACTAATAGATTGGAATATCAGACTGCTTATAAAACATTTAGTAAATGAGAGTACAACAATACATAATGTAATTGTACATTTCATTCAACATCCAAATTCCTCCAACATATCCAACACCACCATCACATGGCAACAGGAATCAATTCCTTTAACATAACCATCATACCATCACCAGGTATCAGGAATCACCGCCAACATGATCAAATCACCAAACCAACCGATCTTTGAGTTCAACAACTCAACATTTGCATGAAACAGCCCCAACCTTTAAAAGATCTACCGATTTCAAATCCTTTTCAGAAACCAAAACCAAAATACTATACTTGACAGCAAATACCCAAGATGTTCGTGACCGTGAGCACGGCTAATCGATTAGTTTGATTAATCTCTGCAGAGAATGCACACTTTACCCACACGACACATTCTAGCAATCATGTCAACCATGCCACGCGATACGTACCATATCCGTTTTGCTAGATTGTGACGAAACTCTTCCAATTGTCGGCATCTAGTCTTGCGTCAGCCCCGGCGATGTGCGCTCTTTGCTTTGGGTGGGGGCTCCACACACCCACACAGAGTACCCCCGGGCCAGGCGAGAGTACCCCCCAATTAAGGTGTTTGGGTACCTTAAACTCCAAACCTAATTCACCCATCGTGCCTTTTACCCTCAGCAAAGCATCCACCGTTGTTTCACGAAAGCCTCCAACACCTGCGCGTGGTGAGGGAGTATTCTAAGCAATACTAGCACGTCGGTATTGCCCAACTACTTCGACCTACCACGGCGCAAGATCAAATTCCAACTCCTGTACTGGGTTTAGGCTATCCCATACTAGCACATGTGGTTGTACGAAAGGACTTGGTTAAAAACGTCAAGTTCAGTCCTTAGGTTTGCAATGCATTTGAGACCTCCCATCATCCGTCTGGCATAAATCACCATACACCTTTTCCTTTTTCATCTTTTACCAACATAGCCTTTATTTTTCCAAAAACCATCATTTCCGAAATCCTAATAACGTATCGAAAATCTTTGATTGACTGAGTCCACCGATCATTATTCAATCGGTCTAAAGCTGGGCTAAGCGTATGCAACTATTAGACTTATATTCCCCGGCGACACTTATTATAGCGTCTACCCTTAAACTAGGGTTACTCAAGGATTTTAGGGTAACAACGAGATTGAGATAAGCCATCCAACCTTTAGGGTAACTACCTATCCCCACCATTTAAATATTTGTAATAATCATATGCATGCACAATAGTTTTGCGAATCATCAAATACATTTGCAATTATAGGAGCAATATGATCAAAGGGGGTGCTTGCCTGCTTGCTCACGAGTTTTGCGTGTCCTCCGGGTCGAAGTCAGGATCCTCGCCAATCGCTTCCCGAGGCGTCAACGTCTAAACGAAAGCGCGACAAAAGAAATAACGAGGAAACGATTAAGATCCAATGAGAACAAGGCAAAAAGGCTCAAAGAAGCGGACAACAACTAATAAGCGAACACGAGAGAGAAAACGAAAACGAAAACCGAAACTTGAACTGGAGACCGGCGATGCACGGTGTACAAACTCAGTAGTGCCGCTCTGATCAGCGATCGCCTCAAGGGTCGGTAGTACCGGCGGCTACGAAACCTAAACGGGGACCTCTCTGGAAAATAACTACCGGCGTTGCGGGAGCGGTAGTGCCGGCCCGAACCCGGCAGTACCGGCCGCAAGGGTCGGTAGTGCCGGCCTGAGCGGCAGTACCGGACTTACCACGTCGGTAGTGCCGGCCACAGTCGATCGAATTTTCCAGAAAAAGGATTTTCGCACAAACGACTTCGGAATTCCGCGACGATTGCATGGATGGGTTCTCGGAGGTGACAAGGACCCATTTATGCAAACCACACGTGGTTCCGACCTCGTTTGGCCTACATCCTAATCCGAGAAACTCTAGAGTCCTAATTTACGCTAAATTCCGACTTTCACCCCGAATCGAATTCAAACTCGATTCCTATCGCGAAACTTGGACTTTAACGACGTCAAATACGTTCAAGGGTCCTTTTCCTAGCTTTTGGAACTAGGGTTCCAAAGTTTAATTCCAAAAGCTACGAAAACGACATTTAACCTAATCTATCCGATAAAAACGTATTTAGGGTTTCAAATCTCAGTTTTCGCACTAACGAGAACTCTTGCACCTAACCTAGGTTTAGAAACTCAGCTAACAAAAGTTGAGCACTACAACTTTGTTTTCTAGGGTTTTAGCTAAAAGAAAAGTTGATAGAAAAGGAGAAAAGTACAGGATCAGGTTCAAGTCAACCCAGATTTGACTGAAACTTGCTTCACTCACCACAGATTGCTGCTAGGATTTTGAAAAGTGACGATCTCCTCCGTGGCTTGCTTCACCTTGAGCTCAAGAACAGCGGAGAGAGAGTTTTAGGGAGAGGAAGAGCTTGAGAGAGAGGGAGAGAGCTCCAAGGAAGAGAGAGCTAGAGAGGGAGAGCTAGAGGGTGAGAGGGAGAGTGAGAGGGAGTGAAGTGAGGGAGAGAGTTGGCTGGGGGAGGAGAACCCTCTAGAAAAACGTGGAGGTGACCAGGGCAACCGGTCAGCCATGGGCGCCCTGCCCCCCTGCCCGAACCCCTCGGCCGGCAAGACGCCAGGGTCGGGCAGATACCGCCAAGGCGACAAAACCCCAAAAACCCCCCCAAAAACTCTGAAACTCGAAACCTCTAGGATAGACTCTAGGATAGCTAGAGAAGGTTCGGAAACTACAGTTGCTCGGAAATTCTAACCGTACACGAAACGAGATTTTGGAGCAAAAACTAAAACGAAACAGATTAGGCAAACAAATTCAAACACAATTAACTCGAGATAGAATTTCCAATTAACTCACAAAGGATAATTAATATATATTTTTTTTAAAAGACAAGTTCAAACTCAGGATGTTACACCTAAGATCCATGAGTAGGTGCTGCTCCTAGTTGGGATTAGGGTAATTACGATTTTGTCCCACGTTCTGTTTTTGGGCAGATTTGCACCCCGACCTAGGGCTTGCGTTTTGGCAATTTTAGATGCATTTACTGATTGTCTGCATGTTATGGAAGTTGTAGATAATTTAATTATCTTTCAGTGGAAACCAAGAACATGAAATTCCGTTCATTCGTTTAAAAGTTATGGCCATTTTACCGAACGTTGTCAAATCTGTGATGAGATTGGGACAGATTGTGTTCAACTGTAGATTATACAACTTTAGAGGCTGAATCAATCTTCGCCAATACTTATGAAAAGATGTTTAATTTCCTAAGATTCGAGAAAATGTACTCATTTACTTGATTTGGAGTTTTAGAACTCAAGTTATGCTAGTTGGAAGCCCGTTGTCCCGTCAGGACATATTCTCTGTTTTTGGGTTTTAGGAGTGGGTTGCGAAGTTGCTGTAGTTGATCGCTCTCATACGGCTTTGTGGGCAAATTTTGAGTGTATTGTACCTATGTGCAGGTGGTGTGCCCCTGAGAATGCCTTCAACGTCTCGCCAATATGTTCCACGTGGGTGAAGGCAAGTGTATTGTGATGTTTGTGACTTGAATGGCATTATGTTTGCGTTATGATGCGAGTTAACCGTTGACATGTTTGCTTGCCATGTTTGATTCTTAAATGAGATTAAGTGAATATGAATTTATTAGATGATTATGAAATGCTATGTTATGGATGTGAGGATGAATATGTATCTAATTATGGCTATGCAATGGTTGAATTGAGTGCATATGCAAGTTTATTCATGTTTATTGCATGTGTGCATTCATGGTATGAGGACTGGCCAGGGCGGTGAGAAAGTCATAACTAATCCGGTAAGGTCGGTGAGAAATTTATGTCTAATCCGGAGCGCCACTGAGAAATACCTACCTCGTAGTTCCATCCACAGTCGTGAATGGGAGAGAGTCAGTAATGTAACACCCCAAAAATTTTGCTTTCTTAAATTCATGTGTGATTTGGCACTTTGGTGAATTTTTGGAATTTTCTGGAATTTATTTGGAATTTATTCCATTTTGAAATAATTAAAGAATTTGACTTTGCAAATAAAATTTTGTGGGAAATATTTTATTTGAGTCCAAAATGTTCCAAAATATTTTCCAGAATTTTTCTGGAATTTTTCTGAGTATTTTACTATATTTAATGAATTAAATGAATATCTAGGAATTAATCGAATTATTAAATCGCTGGAAAAATCAACCGGGTCGAGTACTGTTCATCCGACTGAGTCGGAACCCGAGTCGGACTCGAGTCCGGCCCGAGCCAGTTGACTCAACCGAACCCAACCCGGACCCTAACCGATCCCGACCGTTGGATCGAGATCCAATGGTCAGGATCAACCCGCGCGAGATCACGGCCGCACCAGAGCGATCCCAGCCGTCCGTCGCGCCACGTGGACGGCTGAGATCAAGCCGCGTCGCCTCGCCATGTCCGGGACGGACTCCGCCGCCCGTACCGGTTTCGCCGCGGATTCCACGGGGATCTCGGCGTCCGTGCCGGTATTTAATACCCGGACCCGCGCCCGAGGTTCGCCTTTGCCTCGTGCGTCGTTTGCCCCAAGCGCCCTAGCCCTAGCCACCGCCGACGACTCGCTATTGCTCGCCGTAGCTGGAGAAGCCTCCGCCACGGTTCTTGCCTCGTCCCACCGCCGTCCACCGTCTTCCGCCGCGTTGGAGCCCAGTTCCGGAGTCCTCAAGCCAAGGCGCACCCGTGGGTACCTCTCACTTCGCCGGAGACGCCCCCGAGCGCCGTCGGGCTCGTCTTCGTCACCGCCTCCGGCCACCCAGCTCCGCCGCAACGTCATCACCGCCCGCGAGCTCCGTGCACCGTCGGATCAAGATCGAACGGCCACGGTAAGCCACGTGTTCCCAAAACCCTCACCCTCCAGATTAGATCTGAACCGTCGGATCAAGATCCAACGGCTTAGATCCAATCTTGTAGCATGCGTTGCACCGCACTAGATCCGATCTCGACCGTCCGATTTAGATCGTACGGCCCAAACTCACCGCGTTATTCCAAACGCGTAAACTTCAAATCTAATCCGCGCCGTTGATTTTCAAATCAACGGGCGAGATTGCGCCACGTGGGAGGAAGTTGGACCTGCGCGGTCGGGCCAGACGCTGCAGCGTGCGTGACGCTGACACGCCGGGCCCGCGTGTCAGCGACGCGGCCAAACCGCACCATGACGTCACGCTGACGTCATGGGGGCCCACCTGTCAGCGGCCACCCCAGCCGTGCGGTGACGCCAGCAATGACGTCACCAGTGGGTCCCACAGCCGAACGGGTGAGTCCCCGCCGACGCCAAGAATGACGTCACCCGGTGGTCCCACCTGTTAGAGACACGTGAGCCGTGGACCGGGTCCACGGTGGACCCGAGCCGAGCCGTGGGCTGAGCCCGTGAACCGGCTGATGTCAGCCGCCCAATCAGAGGCTGACACGTGTCCCTGCTGACGTAATAAATGAATTTCCGAAAAAGAAAATGATTTATTAATTCGAATATTGATTTCAGATTTTGATTCAAATTTCAAACGCTTATAACTTTTGCATTTTAACTCCGATTTGAGTGATTCAAATTTCTAAATTTGTATAAAATTGAGATCTACCTAATGATGAATTTTATTTAATTTTTGGACTAAAGTTGTTCTCTGTCATATTATTTAATTGATTATTTAAACTTCAAAATGCTATAACTTTCGCGTTTAAACTCCGAATTTGACGATTCCAGTTTCTAAAAATTCATAAAATTATGTTCTCTCTGTTTATGAACTTTATTTGGATGTTTGGACACTTTTTGTCTGCTGTTTTATTCATTTGTTGCTATTTGCACGCGTTACGAGTAGACGTTGAAGTGCTAGAAGGATTCGAAGGAGAAGTGTTGACCCAGGAGCTAGCTCAAGACCAAGAGCAAGTACTTTTTGAAGGCAAGTTGTGCTTTGACCATGTTGATCCCATTTTCAAATTAAAATTGGTTTAAACTATTGCATGCTAGTTTAATTAGAAAATACTTTATTTAAATTATGGGAAATTAGATAAATGCCAAATTGCTGTATGACACCTTGGTTAATCATATATATGTGCCATGACCCTTGTCACCCTAGTTGTGGTTTACTAGTTGGACATTACTAAATTGCCAACATGGGATTTTAGACCGTATAGTATACTGCTTAGACCTGCTACGTGCTCATGACATGGTTTTTGGACAATCAAATGTTAATATTGATTTAATGATATACGTTTTGGAAAGGTATCATGTGATGTTGATGGCACGTGGTGCATGGTAATCAACTGGGGGTTTGATAAATAGCTTTTGACTGGGGCATGTGGCAAGATTGATCGGGTGGGCGGTTGGCCAGGCACCGGGAACGTTGGTTTGGTTCTTCGGGTAGTCTTGCCCTGGTCACCCTAAGGACTTAACCTTGCAAGCCTTTGAACTGGGTCAAACGTGCAACCACATGTCTGTAATGGGACGGACCTAGTTGATTAAGTTGCTAATAACGTACCTGTGGGACCTCAGGATGTCAACTACACCCTTTGTGTAAGTTGAACGGGGGAGCGTACCGGGGCTGCGGCCAGGTACCCATCTAACGGTTGGTTGGCCTAAACTTCGCCTTAGCTATGGGAAGGGTTAGTGTGCAACAACCTGGGAGGACCACTTGTATTGTTAGAAGTTTCCGAAAGACTTTGTTACGGGAACTCGCCTTTGTGGTGTTTGACTGTATCTTGTGGGTAAAGTGCATAACCTCTGCAGAGTGTAAAATCTATTCGAATAGCCGTGTCCGCGGTATTGGACATCGCTCGGGAATTACAGTCAAGGGTTAGACTTTCTTGAAAATAACTTGGACTTGAAAGGTTGGGTTTGGTTTAAATAATGATGTTGATGGAAATGTGGTTTAGGAATGGGAAAGATGTTGATTAAACTCCTGGAAAAGTTATTGACCTTATACTTGTTTCTATTGCTTTCGAATCTACTTATGTTACTTGTCAAATGTCATTTCATCGCAAACATACTTTGAGCTATTCCTTTGTATCAAGCCATGCATATAGTATATTAGCTTGCATTCTGTGCATGACTTGCTGAGTACCAAGTACTCACCCTTGCCGCAATACAACACCAGTTGAAGAAGAGTCTACACCAGCTTTAGAGGAGGAGCTTCCAGAGGAACCGTCTAACTAGGAATCGAGTTCCAGTCAGTTGCCTGTGGTATACTGGATGGCGCAACGATGTTATCTTATTTTTCCGCTGCTATTATTTCTCTCTTAATAAGTTTCGCCCTGCGTGGTGTATATTTGTAACTTGACCATAATGTCGAGCAACCAGTTTGACTATTTAATTAAAGTACTTTATTAGTACCGAGTGGTATGATTGTGATATTTACCGATGTTAAGACTGTGTGCACTAGCGCGTTCCTGGACTAGTGCTGAATACACAGAGGGTCCGAATTTGCAGATTCGGGTCCCGACAGAGGTGGCACCCTCCATCTACGTGATGGAAGGGGAAAGAGGGTGCACACCGAGGGCTGTGCACTCGGCAATACCGGTATGTGCTTCAAAGAGACATGTGCATTGCATTGTATTGCATGAATGAAGTTGTTTTATGAGATGCTTATGATGTTCTATGAGATGCATATGAAGATGTTTTATTGAGATGTTTATGACGATGTTATATGAGAGCATAAATGAAGAAGGTTATGAGTTGATCCTCATGATGTGTGAATGACATAAAGTATGTATGTGAATTGTTATTGTTTTTGTACCATTGCAATACACTTTGCTGAGTGATGAATTCATGCTTGTTGTTTTATGTTGTTTTTGGGTACCATGAACTCGGCAGTCGGGGAAGGGAGTTAGCGTCACATCCCCACATAGTTTTATTCACCTAGACAACTACACACTCTCATTTGTAGTTGTAATGATTATCTTAATGCGCTAAACTTGGATTATGCTATCTTATGTGCTTGGTTTTAATGTTCTCTTCGTATTCGTTCAAGAAACGTTGGAGGTTATGTTATGGGCTTGAAATGATTCTTATTCTCCTGTTAGTGCTGTTTTAGATGTAATCTATTATGCTATTATGATGTGATAATATTATTGTTGCTTCGAACCATGGAAAAACAAAGGAGATGCTGCCGAAATTTCGGTTAAAACATTTAGCGTAGTTGCTATAATTTATTCATAATTGTGTTTTATGTGTTGCTTCTAGTATCATTTGGGTGACATTCGCAGCATCGTAGGTGCCGGGGGTGTTACAGTTGGTATCAGAGCGGGATTTAGGTCCGTGGAATGTGAATGTAGCAAATTACTCTAGAGTAAACTAAAATGTTGACTTGGAAAAGTAGAAACATGGCATAGGTCTACTCGTTAAAATCTGGCCTTAGGGCAATAACTTTAAAATCTAAAATAGTTTGGTTAACTAATTTAAAACTTGACACACTCTAATGCACAGTAGGAAGGGTATGGGTATCGTTGCTATCCGCTTAAATATTGTATCTAAGATTTGATGTTGAATGCTACTTTTGATGATGTATAATGTTATATTTATGGAAGATTTGATTGAGTTGCTATATTTATGATAAAGTGAGGTTGTGGTGCCGAAGGGTTTCGGTCACCTTCTTTTGTTCGTAGTAAAGTTGTGTGGAGTATCGGTGTGGCCGGTGAGAGCCATCACCGAAGGACTATTAACCTCTCGTGGGGAGAGTGCTTATCCTTTCTGTCGTAGATCGGGTAGTTGGTTGGAGTCAAATGGAAGAGTTGATGGTGGATCCTTTTGGATTTCTTTTACCATTCTGACGGTCGGTTTGGTTGGTTTCCTTGGTCTTAGTTGGTTGGAATCAAAGGAAAAGTGTTTGGTATTGAGTTTTCGCTGATTTATTCTTTCGGTGGTTGTTTGGTTTTGTCTTCTTTGGTTGAAGACAAAGAAGAAGAGTCATAGTGTTGCGCCTCTTTTGGTTGCCTTTCCAGCTTTGATGCCTGGTTTGTTGGTTGCTTTACGGGGAAAAGCATTCAATTTATTCCTGTGTTTGTCTTTCTCCGAGGTTAAAAGAGTTATTGCGGTGTTATGCTAGACTTGGTTGTCAGGGCTGAAGTTATGTGGCTTTGAAGAGTAAGTGGTGTTTGATTTCGTCGTTTTACTGGTTTGGGAGATCATCTTTGAAAACCCTTTTTGTTTTGTGGAAGTTTGGAGTTTGGTGTTAAGGCTTTATTTGAAAAGGATTTGGTTGATCGCTTGGTTTTCCCTCTTGCATCCATCTTCCTTCATGGAAGTTGTTGATCTCAAGATTTGTGGAGTAGTTGCATGTCGACATTTGGAAATTTAAGAGTTGACCTCTCTTGCGGTTTTTGATTGGGTTTTCTGGAAAGAAGGCTGTTTTTCTTGTTGTTGTTTAAGCTTAGGAGTTGTGGCTTACTTGAAGGTTGGGTGCGTGACCCGCAAGGGTGTTCAAGACGTTAAGTCTGTGATGGGTAGTTGGGATATTGAGATGAAGTAAATTACTGATCCAGTTAAAGTGAAGTTGTTGGTTCTTTAAGACAACCTAATTGATTATACTGATAAAGAAAGATTAATCGAGATGATAAGTGATCCAAAGTGAAAGTCGATTAGTGTTTTACGCAGAGTGTCGTGAGTTAAGGAATTTATTGCAAGTTCAAGATTAGTGAGTTTTGATTCCGAGTGCGAAGACCTAGAATCCTCTGCTTGATGAACTTACTCTAGCAAGCTGATGGTATTAAGACATGAGGATTGTTGGGCTAAGTTGTTTAGGGGTCGATTAAACTATGATTCGGCAAAATGACTTAATTGAAGTGTAATCAAAGAATAGGGATATGGAATGATTGTAGGAAAGGTTGAAATTATTCTTGACTTATGTCTGTCTGGGATCCGTGGTTATGAAAGATGTCTAGTGGAGATCGTATTGAGTGGTTAGAATTATTTATTGGTTAATGAACTAGGGATAGTAAGTAAGTAACTTAGGGGTTGTGCGAAAGGCATTGGTTGATTTTGCCAAAATAAGAGATGAAGAGATGTGTTTTAAGCTCGGGATAGATAGTTGTATGAATGATGAGTCATATTGGTTGGTAGACCAAAATAAAAGTTGATATGAGTCTTATGTTGAGTTAATTGGTAAGTTATTTGTGCCAAAGTTGTGAGAACGTGGTTCTCCTTGTTGATTGTCATAAGATAGACTTTGTTTAGAGTTTATGATAACATGACCGATGGTGGTTATGTGAATAGTGCCAATCTTTGTTACTGTAGTCCTTCGGTACTGATGATCTGTTATCAGTACCGGTTGGTGTTATGACCCGGTACAAGTGGGCTTTTTTAAAAATTTCCGTTACTTTAATTAATTAATTTGAGGACATAAATTGATTTATAAATTTCTCATAAATTTATAATGGGTTTTATAAAATATTACCTTGAATAAAAATTTTAAATTTGTTGGATGAGTGTTTAATTTTTAATAATTCTTTTACTTCTTTTTGCAGATTTTCTTTATTTGTAATTAAATTTTTATATCAAGTAAAAGTAAGTATTATTTTATAATAACGGCGGCGATGTCCTATCGGTGTTTCCGGCTCCGTCTCCGTCACCATGCGTGCCTGATAACTTGTAACACCCCGGCATTTTAATATGCCTGAATGCTACCAAACATAAGCTAAATAACATCTAAATACCACAATTAACATAAAATTCCAGCAAAGGCGCACATGCTAAAAACCGAGATTTCGGCAGCATCTCCTTTGTTTTAACATGAATTAAAGGAGCAACAACAGTATAGCAATATAACGCAATATGAGAGATAGCTAAAACAGCAATAATCAAAGACTTAACGACAATATAAGTCTAAAATCAAGCACTTAATGTCTCCAAGTGTCAAACGAACAATAAACCTCTCACATAGCAAAGCTAAACCTTAAAGCAATAATCATCACACGCATTTTATTATCGAAACTAATTGAATGACTTGTGGAATCAAAAGGGTGAAGCTACGTGCGGACGTGTGACTATCTCCCTTCCCCGCATGCCGTTCTCATGGTACCTAAAAAACAAGAAAATACAAGCGTGAGTTCAAAACTCAGCAAGCATATTGTAATGGACAACAAGAACAATATCATGGCAATAAAATCTCCCATCATGTATACCTTCTCATTTATGATCACTTGCCATGCTTTAATGATTGTCAATGATATGATGAGCATGTTTATTATGTTATGATGCCATGTGTTAATATGTAGTGCTCTCGTTGATATCCAAGATATAAATTGATGTCGTCTGTGACCCTGGATGGATTGCTTTATGTTGCTCTCTTTTGGGTGTAAAACTAAGTTCGTAGTAAAGTTGTGTGGAGTATCGGTGTGGCCGGTGAGAACCATCACGTCACCGAGGTCCAAGCAAGAAGTCGAAGACCAGACATATTATTACTGTAGTCGGTGATAACGGCCAACCTATTGAACCCGATGCGGCGATTCCACCGTTCAATTCGGCATGCGGCTTCCACGTCAGGGGCCATGTGCCAATTAGTATCACGAAATGGGAGAATGTCCCTAAAGATACAAAGAATATGATCTGGACCGATTTGAAGGAGACATTCACCTTCCTCGAAGGGACCGAAGAGAAGGTGAAGAGTTACGCGTTGAAGAAGATGGCTATGGCATTCCAGACATATAAAAAGATGTTAAACACGGAATATATCAAGAAGGACCTAACACCCGACTTCAACAAGCACCCAAAGTTGCAGGATCACTGGGATGCGTTCGTGAACTATAAGAATTTGGAAGAAGGTCGAAGTTTGACCGAAAAGAACATTCAGAATGCACAGAAGAAGCAATATCACCACCGCCTTGGCCCTGGTGGTTACCATCGGGCGATGGCCAAATGGGAGAAGAGAGAACAGGGATTGCTTATGAAGGGTGTCACGCCGGCGACTTTGGAATGGCCAGACAGAACGAAGAGTTGGTTTTATGCTCACGGCGGTGCACTAGACGATGATGGAAACCCGGTGTTCGGGAATGTGTTGACAGATGTCGCCAGTAGACTTGTATAGTCAATCGAGGACTCTTCCCAGGGCATCTTCTGAAGGGAATATGCCCTAGATCAATCATGGTGATGATTGTAATACGTCTTTGTTCATGTAATAATGATGACTTTGTTTATCGGTTCCCTGAATATATGTTACGACTTTGTTCATTGGATACGATCTGATTGTGAAACACATTGTCAAGTGACATTATTCTAAACGGGTCCCTGATCCATATCATTACGAGGAGCGGTGATAATTTGATCAGCACATGTATTGGTTGATGGTAATGTTTCGCATACCATAGATATGGAGATATCAAACCAATAATGTGGACACATGTTAGAGAACATGGGTAGTCGGACAAGACCCACTCCGAGACGCTGTGAGTTGTTATCTCTTATAGTGCCATCAGCGTATAGTCTCGAGTGGTACGCCTATATGGTCCTTAGACCTGAGATTGTCATGGATGCCTAGCATGTAGACTTGTATGCTTTGGTATCATCAAACGCTACACCGTAACAGGGTAGTCATAAAGATGAAATATTGGGTATGCCACGATACATTGCCAAGGGTGTGATGATCAAGATGGGATTTGCCCCTCCTAGATAACGGAGAGATACCTCCGGGCCCCTCGAGTGGATGGATAAGGAAAACGCACGGCCGTGCTAATATGACTAAAGAGTTGGTCATGGTTTGTATCCATCACCTTTGTCGAGTGAAGTGGTCGAGCTATCAACAAGGGTGGCACGCATCTCGCCTTGAGCTTGACTGGTATCGTGTGGCGAAGGGATCGGTATGTGAGTGTATCAAGGTTCACCGAATATTGATTCTGCGTGCATCCGGGGTCAATACGCACTACTAGGTGTCATTTGTTGATCAATGAATTGGAAACGGGTTCGAATTCATAACCGACTTGCACCGAACCTAACGGGTCACACACTTAACGAGTTGGAATAGTTTACGGGTTTGTGCATGGATAGGATCCGCATTGGAGATGGAAACCTAGCGGGCTTCGCCCACTAGCGTGTCTATAAAAGGGGAGGCCGAGAGAACAGTGCATGGCAAGGATTAGAACCCTCACCACGTTCAGCCGCGTGCATCCCTCCTGCTCCCGAAACCCATGCGGCGAGGTGCTAGCACACCCGCACGGCGTTCTGCTCGATGCGTGTGAATCTTGTTAGGCGCTGCCATCCGTGGGCGCACCGGTTGTTGGATCTCCGGCGACTTTCATCGGCGACCACTCGGACAAGGTCGGCGACCACGGACGAGATCGGCGACCACTTTCGGACGCAGTCGGCGACCACTTTCGGACGAGGTCGGCGACCACTCTGACGCAGGTCGGCGACCACGCTGACGAGATCGGCGACCACTCGGACGAGGACGGCAACAACTCGGTGGAGATCGGTGCCGATCGGGAGGTGATCAACTACTTCCTCAACGCGCGTGAATCTTCTTCCGCTGCATCTGCGCGACAAGGGTAACGATCTGTGATCCTTTACTTCCATGTGATCTTGGGTGTTCGTGGTAGAAATTTTGATTTTATGCTCGCGTAGCCTACCCATAACCCAACATCTTCATGGCAAGAAGGGAGAACGATGAGCTAACAATGGCCCTACAAAACCCGGAGCACCCTAGACGCACACGAGGCATTGGCGTTGTTCTATGGAAGATTGGTTTTGCTAAGGATGCCGAGACCTACAGGAGTCGGGCGAGAAGCAAGTCCTGACAGGCACAACGGATGCAAATGCTTGAAGAACGCATTAACCAAATGGTTCAAGAATATATGAATCAAACACAAGAAAGCATAAAGGAAGAGGTCCAAAGACAGGTGTAGTTAGCCTTGAGCCAACGGGTCAATGCGAGCCAGGAATCTCCTACTAATGCAGACGTCATTAGCCCCACGGGCGGCGGAGCAGCTGCGCTTCTGGTGGGCTACCCGAAGAGGACTTGGGCCACTGGCCTGCAGACGACATCACGCAGCAGACACCTTGTGAGCTGCACGTCCAAGCGAAGAACATCTCATTCATGGTGGCTCACGGCATGGCTCACCAAGTGGAGTCGGGGTAGGTCATCCATGGCCAGCAGATACTCGCTGGGCTATTCCAAGGTCTCGGTGGATGAGGTATGCCCAGGGTGTGAGGACCTTGACCTCGACATTCCCAGAGGTGATG
Source organism: Rhipidocladum racemiflorum (assembly GCA_036346355.1). Classification (NCBI taxonomy): domain Eukaryota; kingdom Viridiplantae; phylum Streptophyta; class Magnoliopsida; order Poales; family Poaceae; genus Rhipidocladum; species Rhipidocladum racemiflorum. Next base: position 52,702,770 of record CM070580.1, read on the forward strand.
GAACTACAATGTTAGGAGAGGCGGTGCACACTTTCATTCTATGGCGTAAGAAGTACATCATTTTTAGAGACACACATAGGTGGTCCTCTCCGACACCTCCGTCACCTCAATCGTCACCTTCGTCACCAAAGAAGATGCCCATCATGAGAAGCTCGTGTAACACCCCGGCATTTACTATGCCTGAATGCTACCAAACAAAGGCTAAACAACAACTAAATACCATAATTAAACATAAATTCCAGCAAAGGCGCACATGCTAAAAACCGAGATTTCGGCAGCATCTCCTTTTTTTAACATGAATTGAAGCAACAACAATAATAACATGTCAATATGGCATAATGAACGATAGCAATAACATGACCAAACGGAAAAACAACCACCATACCACTAAGGATATAAATTCTATCCATCACATGACAAATATGGACTAATCAATTACTCATAACGACCAACGAATCATCGAAACCATAGTTTAGTTCAATGAATTAACCATAACCATAAGGGAAGGAACATGTCATTGTTAAAATGTGTGATGCTAAGTGATGACGTGTGACTAGCTCCCTTTCCCGCATGTCGGATTCATGGTACCTAAAAGAAAACAACATAAACACAAGCGTGAGTTCATCACTCAGCAAGTATATTGCAATGGTACAAACATAAACAATTACATAGCAAAAATATCTCACATCATGTAAACCAACTCATTCATGGTCACTTATTATCATCATCATCAATATGTATGAAGTGCAATGCGATGCTCATGTCTCCTTGGAAACTCATACCGGTATGGTTGAGTACACACCCGTCGGTGTGCACCTTCTCCCCCCTTCCATCCCGAAGATGGAGGGTGCCTACTCCTCGCTTCCGTTCACCGCGGTGAATCGAATCACGATGTAGGACTTACTCATTGGCTCTCTGGATTAGTCATAACTTTCTCACCGACCTTCCCGGACTAGTTATGACTTTCTCACCGCCCGGGCCATGTAATAATGCCATGTATGCAAATATGCCACATCATAATCAACTTGTACATTAACACATGGCATCATAACATAATAAACATGCCCATCATATCATTGGCAATCATTAAAGCATGGCAAGTGATCATATCATATAGTCAAATTCATCCATTCTCAACAAGCAACCTACAAATCGCTATCCATTACAATACACTTGCCTCGACCACAAGCAACGGAGTGGCGGGAAGTAGAAGGCACTCCCGGGGTCGCACCACCTGCACATAGGTACCACACACTCACAATCATGTCCACAAAACAGTAGGCAAACCCTCATCTACCCCGACATTTCCAACTACTCGCAAAACCCAAAAAAAGAGGTTCTGTCCCGTCGGGACAGTAGCCTTCCAAAAGGCATAACTTGGGTTCTGGGACTCCGAATCAATTAAATGAGTACATCCTCGCGTAGCTTAGAAAATTTCCCAACTTTTTCTAGGTATAGGGAAAGACTGATTCGGACTCTAAAGTTGTTTAATCTACAAAATACCGTGATCTGTTCCAATCACGTCACAGATTTTAACACGCTCGGTAAAACAGCCATAACATTCAAACGGCTGATCGGAATTTAACGTTATTTATATCCACGAAAACATAATGAAATTATCTACAACTTCTTGAACATCCGTACGACCAAATTCGGACTCTAAATTGGCGAAAAACCGAACCCTAGGTCGACTGCTGATGCTGTCCGAAACAGAGAACGTGACCAACTCAAGAATCCGTCTAATCTAATCAAATCCAGCACCACCAATTGATCTAAAAAATCGATAAAAACCCTTAGAACAGTGCCTAGACCAATCCCAAGGATTCCCATGGCCATACATTTGCCCGACGCACAAAAACTGAAAGGATCTCCTCCCGGTTCGCTCCTCGCTCCTCGCTCCTCGTTCCTCGCTCCTCGCTCCAACGGATGGATCCTCGAGGTGCAGGGGTGGGGAGGCTACCCTAGGGCAGCAAGGGGTGGAGGAGAGGTGGTGGGGAGGTGGAGAGCAAAGGGGCAAGGGGAGTGGGGGCGCACGGCCAAAGGGGAGGGGAGGGGATGGGGCGGCTAGGGCCAAGGGGAAGGGGTGGGGCGCACAAAGAGGGAGGGGTGGGCGCACAAGGGGCAGGGAAGCCCCCTTTTACCAGCCTTAAGCCTCTTTCCTAATCCTAAATGGATTCCTACTCCATCCCACCAAAGCCCACAACCCCCTCTTTTAGGCCCAAACTCCCCCGGAAAGGCCCAAAACCCCGGAAACGGCCCGGAAGCGCTATAAACCTCCATACCCTATGGTTTTAACCTTAATTTCACATTTCATACTGTTTTTTGCCTCAACATTCACATTATCTAATGCCACAATCTCTAATTTCACATTTTATAAAGTATCGGTATTCCGTAGTGTCACAGCTCGTCTCCTACACCAACCCCCGCACGCGAAACTCCAACTCCAACATCGTCGCCCAAGAGAAGCCAGCCAGCTCATCCAATAGCGCACAAGAAGATGGGATCTAGCCAAAGCAATAAGCTGGCTGCACCTTCAAAGTGGGCGTACGATATGACGAAGGAGGAGACCGCCAAGGTAGTCAGGGCCGAGTTCACAGAGTTTTTTTAAACCCAGGTCACTAGAGAAGAAGGTTCAACCTGGTACAGAAGAATTTCTAAAAGGCCTTAGGACAATTAAATGTTTGAAAGATTCAAAGGAAAAACCTCCTGTCTCTGACTACAAGCGCACACTGGTCAAGGCAAGCAAGAAGAAGACGTCATCAGCTAAGCAGAAGGCCAATGAGATGGCAAAATTCCTCGAAGAAACAGGTCTTCCCCCAGATCAAGTATTAGGCAACCAGGAGATTGAATCTGCTCAAGTCAAATGGCCATTTACACCGGGCGTACCATTGGTCAGGCGTGAGGAGGTTGTCCAACTGCCAACTAGGATGCACCAATTCCATGAATGGTACCTGGATGCGTGTCGGTATGGCATTGAACTATTCGCCGTCAAGTACAAGGACCGAGATTTTTTTCACGGTGACGGTGAATTTTATGTCGAATGGCACATAATGTACGATCTATACTAGATAGACGCCCTTGACGTGGTCATGTTGAGTTGCTGGACTCTGTAAGTTCTTATTTAATTGCAAAAATCTATTGTGCGGGCCCTTTGACTATACTAACTTGCAAACCTAACTAATTTCTTCTTATGTAGAATGGAGATACAAAGATGTAGAAAGGAGGCCATTTACGATATAGGCTTCCTTGACCCTTCAGTTATTAACAACACATTTGTTACTAGCTGCCCTGTCGATATAGAAAACACCATATTCAATGGGCTAATGGGTCATAGATATAAAGCATGGATACTTCTACCCTACAACTTTGAGTACGTGTTTTCGTACCGCCTCGTTCTAACCCTTTTCCATAACACAATGTTAGAACTAATCAGTTACCTACGTTGACATATGTATGTACAGCTTTCAATGGATTCTTCTCATTATCGAGCTAGATCGTGGCATGATCACAGTTATGGACTCGAGGAGGAAACCAATTGAATGTTATCGAAACGTGATCGACATGTTCGACCGGTATTCTTGTTCCTTTTATTATCGTGCTAGTTCTACTTCATTTAAAATAAATTCTAATCATGTTCAATTTATAATCATATGTGTAGTGCATTCGCATGGTTTCGTGCCGAAATCGTCGGCAAATTCAAACAGAAATTCGCTCTTACACTTGCCTCTCGAGTACTTATGCCATCATGCTATCTTTTTAGTTAGTTAATTTAATTTCCATGCATCCATTTCACGCTTCGCCCTTTTCCAACACAGATCTTGCTTCAGCAGCCGGGAAACAATTTATGCGGCTACTATGTGTGCCAATTTATGGACATCCAGACCGGAGGTCTTTGCCGCTTGCACGATTGTAAGAAATTCATGCCGGCGCATGTGACAGCAATCCAAGAACAAATCGTTGGCTGGATTTACGATGAGGTCGTAAATCAAAAAGGCGAGTTCCACATTTTGGCGAATAGGTGGGTGTAACACCCCAAAATTTTTCTTTTCTTAAATTCAAGTGTGATTTGGCACTTTGGTGAATTTTTGGAATTTTCTGGAATTTATTTGGATTTATTTGGAATTTATTTGAATTTATTTCCTTTTGAAATAATTAAAGAATTTGATTTTGCAAATAAAATATTGTTGGAAATATTTTATTTGAGTCCAAAATGTTCCAAAATATTTTCTAGAATTTTTCTGGAATTTTTCTGAGTGTTTTGCTATTTTTAATGGATTAAATGAATTTCTGGGAATTAAATTGAATATTTAATCGCTGGATTAAATTGAGTTGGTTTGCACTGTTCATCCGACCGGACCCGAGTCCGAGTCAGACTCGAGTCCGACCCGAGCCAGCCGACCCGGTCGAACCCAGTCGCCTAACCCTAACCCTCTCGACCGTCCGATCAAGATCGAACGGCCGAGATTGAGCCACGTTGCCCGAACCCGAGCCCGATCGAGCCAGCCAGGTCGCCCGAGCCGGACCCGAGCCCAAACCCTCGCACCATTGGATCTTGATCCAACGGCTCACGTTGAGCCACGTCACCCAATCCGAATCCAATTCGGATTCTGCCGCCGCAACTGTGTGGGCCTCGATTTTCGCGAGTTTCACGGACGCCGAGGGCCCTATTTAATGTGCCGCCGCCGCCACCGGGTAGCCGACTTCCGTGCGCACCCGTAGCCCTAGCCCACGCCGCCTGAGCCACCGCCGTTTGCCAGCGCGAGCTCGCCGTAGTTGGTTTAGCGCTCCGCCATGGCATCGCCGATTCCGCCGTCCGCCGTCCTCCGCCGCCGTTGAGCCCAGATCCGAAACCGCAAGGTCAAGCCGCGTCGGAGGGGACCTTTCACTTCGCCGGAATCACGCCCAAACGCCGTCGGGCATGTCGCCGTCCTCGTCTCCGGTGAACCAGCGCCGCCGCAAGTCATCGCCGTCGACCGAGCTCCATCAGCCGTCCGATCCGGATCCAAGGGCCCAGAATCGTCCACGTCACCCCCCGGTGAGATTCCACGTGCTAATCCTCAGATCTATTCCCAACCGTTGGATTTAGATCCAACGGCGTAGATTGTGCCACGTAGCCTTAACCGCACCGTACTAGATCCATTCTTAGCCGTTAGATCTAGATCAAACGGCTAGGGTTAGCCACGTTGTAATCTCCAGATTGGATCTTGACCGTCCGATCAAGATCGAACGGTCCAGATCAGCCGAGTTGTTTTCCAAACGCGTTAAGCCAGATCTGATCTGGGCCGTTGATTTTCAAATCAACGGCTGAGATCATGCCACGTCTTGGGAAGGTGGCCGTCGCGATCGGTAGCGGTCCACCCGATCGCCCGTGGCGTCGGCCGCGTGGCGTCGTGGGACCCGCACGTCAGTGACCGCTGAAACCGCACCATGACGTCATGCTGACGACATGGTGGGGCCCGCGTGTCACCCCACTCGGCTGAGCCGTGCACTGATGTCATGCTGACGTCACCAGAGGGGCCCACCTGTCAGAGACACGAGCCGTGGACCGGGTCCACGGTGGACTGGGCCAAACCGTGTGCCGGGTCCATGGACCCGAGGCGATGTGGCGGCTCCCAATTTGTCCACGTGTCATGCTGACGCAATAATTCAATTTCCGAAAAGAAAATGATTTATTAATTCGAATTATTGATTTCAAAAAATGGATTCAAACTTCAAACGCTTATAACTTTTGCGTTTCAACTCCGATTTGGGTGATTCAAATTTCTAAATTTTCATAAAAATGAGACCTACTCAAATATGAATTTTAATTAATTTTTGATGATGAATATTTCTCTGTTTATAATTAATTAATGTTTTCTTTAAACTTTAAACGGTTATAACTTTTGCGTTTTAACTCCGATTTCGACGATTCGAGTTCCTAAAAATTCATAAAATTATGCTCTCTCTGTTTATGAACTTTATTTGGATGTTTGGATACTTTTTATCTACTGTTTTATTCATTTGTTGCTATTTGCACGCGTTACGAGTGGACGTTGAGGTGCCCGAAGGCTTCGAAGGTGAAGTGTTGACCCGGGAGCCACCTCAGGACCAAGAACAAGTACTCTTTGAAGGCAAGTTGTGCTTTGACCATGTTGATCCCATTTTCAAATTAATTTGGTTTAAATTATTGCATGCTAGTTTGATTAGAAAATGCTTTACTTAATTATGCGAAATTAGATAAATGCCAAATTGATGTATGACACCTTAGTTAATTAAATATGTGCCATGACCCCCTTGTCACCCTAGTTGTGGATTACTAGTTGGACATTATTAAATTGCCAACATGGGAATTTAGATCGTTATAGTAGATTGCTTAGACCTGCTACACGCTTATGACATGATTTTGGACAATCAAATGTTAATATTGACTTAATGATATGTTGAACCTGTTTTGGAAAGGTATCATTGTAACACCCCAGCTTCTACTAAGCCCAGAATGTCACCAAACATAGACCATAACACATTTAATACCATAATTTAAAGTAAATTACAGCAAGTAATCATTTAGAATAATTGAAAATTTTGACAGCATCTCCTTTGTTTTTGCATGAAACTTAACAACATAATCATCATATCAATAAGTAGGATAAACAAGACCTTCACACGCAGCGATAATGATAACCAATCATCAATTAAAACATCAATAGGCATCGCTAGCAAAAGAATAAGCATCAATTTAAATCTAGGAAGATATAACAATTCACTCCATAGCCCCACATGATACACATGGGGGAAACAACCAAACATTAAGACCATAAACTAATGATTATTGCAATGTCTCCAAAACAGGTGAATTAGCTAGATTATGATGCTACGTGGAGGAGTGTAGCTAAATCCCTTTCGCGCCCGATTTCATGGTACCTAAAGAAACAAACAACGAAAAACACAAGCGTGAGTTCAAAACTCAGCAAGGTGTAATATAATGAATCGACAAGGATCAAAACAACAAACCATCATACCAGCCTCCACAGTTATACCACAACACATCATACTTGACATTATACACACTCTTTAAAACAACATGATAATCATTTCATGAACACCTCATGAGTACTCTCATCATTAATTCATAAACTTCTTCATTCATGTATATCATTCATGCAATGCAATGCACATGTCTCTGGAATTCTCATACCGGTATGGTTGAGTGCACACCGTCGGCATGCACCCTTTTCCCCTTCCATCCCGAAGATGGAGGGTGCCTATCACTCGCTTCCATTCACCGCGGTGGATGGAATCACGATGTAGGTCTTACTCAAAAGTTTAGCCCCGGACTAGTCATAACAGTTCTCACCGACCCTACCGGAATAGTTATGACTTATCTCACCGGCCGGCCATGAAAATATGCCATGCATGCAAAATGGACAGCAATATATACACAAATAGAAATATTGCATATCAACACATGGCATCTCAACATGTAGGACCGTATTCAACCATCGACGGTGCCCATTCACAACATAGCATGTAAATCACTTATCATCATCAAGCATTTTAATCATGGCATGAAGACATTATATCATCGACAATATTTAAAACATGGCATAAGGACATCATATCAATTATAACATGTAGTTCATGGCAAGACAGCATGTTATCTATCCCAAACACTATCAAGAAATTCTAGCAACACGTATAATGTTCAATCCACACAACACACTTGCCTTCAACCGCGGGCAACGGAGTGACGAGAGGTTGAGGGCACTCCCGAAGGCACACCACCTTAGTCAAGTTAATTATTGATTTTTTTTTAAATTGGGATAAAGCATACCATCGAACTATCTGTCGGTAAAAGTGTGGATTGCCAACACACAATCTGTCGGTAATTATATGTCTGTCGGTAATTATATGTTTGTCGGTAATAACTATGTCTGACGTCAAAATTATGTCTATCGGCAATAAGGCTACATGTGGAGTCAGCTAGTCTGTCGGTAATACCGAGTCGGTCGGCAAAAGTCTTTGCCGACTGGATTTTAACCTACAGAGGGATGTCTGTCGCCAAATGTTTTGCCGACAGACTATGTGACACAGCATGTAGCTTTTCCCAACAGACTGTCTGTTGCAATAAAGGTGTTGTGGTGTAGTGGTGGCCGATGCTCTGAGTCGGAAAAGCCATACTGTGAACATGTTGACAGCCACGAGTCAGGATGAGCTATGTGAGGATTTCCATAGGATGAAGATGGAAGTCGTACCAAAAGGATTCTTGGCCGCATTGGAGGTGAAGCCTACCCTGGAGGATCAGATCCGAGAAGGACAGAAGGATGATGATAAGATCCGCAGGATTAAGTCCAAGATGGATGAAGGCAAGGCAAAAGACTTCAGACTGGACGAGCAAGGCACATTATGGATGAAGGATCGCATTTGTGTGCCGAATGAGAAGGGGCTGAAGCAGCTGATTCTAGAAGAAGCCCATGACTCCAAGTATTCAATTCACCCGGGAAGTGCTAAGATGTATCAGGATTTGAAGGAAAGATTCTGGTGGCTGAGCATGAAGCGTGAAGTTGCCGAGCATGTTGCGTTGTGCGACATATGCCAGAGAGTCAAGGCAATGCATCGAGACCGATGGGATTGCTCTGGTAGTTGAAGATACCTGAGTGGAAATGGGAGGAATCGGAATGGATTTCATTACCGGTTTGCCGAAAACCCAGGGTGGATATGAGTCCATATGGGTCATAATAGACCGCTTGACTAAGGTCGCCCATTTTATTCCAGTAAAGACCACCTACTCGGGAGATAAGTTAGCAGAATTGTATATGACCAGGATCGTTTGTTTGCATGGAGTGCCGAAGAAGATTGTATCGGACAGAGGTACCCAGTTTCCCTCGAGGTTCTGGAATAAACTGCATGAGGCCATGGGAACCCGTTTGAACATTAGCACAGCATATCATCCGCAGACGGATGGGCAAACTGAAAGAGTTAATCATATTCTAGAGGACATGCTACGAGCTTATGCATTGGCTTATGCTACCTCTTGGGATAAAAGTCTGTCGTACGCTGAGTTCAGTTACAATAACAGCTATCAAGCAAGTTTGCAGATGTCGCCATTTGAAGCACTATACGGTCGACCCTGTCGAACACCGTTGAACTGGAATGAGATAGGTGAACGCCGTGTCTTTGGGCCGGACATTCTTTGTCGGGACCCGAATTTGCAAATCCGGACCCTCTGTGTATTCAGCACTAGTCCAGGAATGCGCTAGTGCACACAGTATTAACATCGGTAAATATCACAATCATACCACTCGATACTAATAAAGTACTTTAATTAAATAATCAAACTGGTTGCTCGACCTTATGGTCGAGTTACAAATATACGCCTCGCAGGGCGAAACTTATTAAGAGAGAAATAATAGCAGCGGAAAATAAGATAACTTCGTGGCGCCATCCAGTATACCACAGGCAACTGACTGGGACTCGATTCCTAGTTAGACGGTTCCTCTGGAAGCTCCTCCTCCGAAGCTGGTGTAGACTCTTCTTCAACTGGTATTGTATGCGGCAAGGGTGAGTACTTGGTACTCAGCAAGTCATGCACAGAATGCAAGCTAATATACTATATGCATGGCTTGATACAAAGGAATAGCTCAAGGTATGTTTGAAGTAAACAGCATTTGACAAGTAACATAAGTTGATTCGAAAGCAATAGAAACAAGTATAAGGTCAATAACTTTTCCAGGGGTTTAATCAACATCTTTCCCATTCCTAAACCACATTTCCATCAACTTCTTTATTTAAACCAAACCCAACCTTTCAAGTCCAAGTTATTTTCAAGAAAGTCTAACCCTTGACTGTAATCCCCGAGCGATGTCCAACACCGCGGACACGGCTATTCGAATAGATATTACTCTGCAGAGGTTATGCACTTTACCCATAAGATACAGTCAAACACCACAAAGGCGAGTTCCCGTAACAAAGTCTTTCGGAAACTTCTAACAGCACATGTGGTCCTCTCCGGTGTTGCACACTAACCCTTCCCTTAGGAAAGGCGAAGTTTAGGTCAAGCCACCGTTAGATGGGTACCTGGCCTTAGCCCCGGTATGCTCCCCCGTACAACTACACAAACGGTGTAGTTGACACCCAGAGGTTCCACAGGTACGTTATTAGCAACTTAATCAACTAGGTCCGTCCCATTACGGACAAGTGGTTGCACGCTTGACTCAGTTCAAAGGCTTGCAAGGTTAAGTCCTTAGGGTGACCAGGGCAAGACTACCCAAAGAACCAAACCAACATTCCCGGTGCCACAACTGGCCCACCTGATCATTCTTGCCACATGCCCCGGTCAAAAGCTATTTATCAAACCCCAGTTGATTACCATGCACCACGTGCCGTCAACATCACAACACATGATACCTTTCCAAAACAGGTTCAATATATCATTAAGTCAATATTAACATTTGATTGTCCAAAAATCATGTCATGAGCACGTAGCAGGTCTAAGCAATATACTACAACGATCTACAAACCCATGTTGGCAATTTAGTAGTGTCCAACTAGTAATCCACAACTAGGGTGACAAGGGGTCATGGCACATATTTAATTAATCAAGGTGTCATACAGCAAATTGGCATTTATCTAATTCCTAGAATTAAATAAAGTATTTTCTAATTGAACTAGCATGCAATAAATTAAATCAAAATAGGTTTCAAAATAGGATCAATATGGTCAAAGCACAACTTGCCTTCAAAAAGTACTTGCTCTTGGTCCTGAGCTGGCTCCTGGGTCAATACTTCTCCTTCGAATCCTTCCGGCACTTCAACGTCTACTCGTAACGCGTGCAAATAGCAACCAATGAATAAAACAGTAGACAAAAAGTGTTGAAACATCCAAATAAAGTTCACAAATAGAGAGAGCATAATTTTATGAATTTTTAGAAACTGGAATCGTCAAATTCGGAGTTTAAACGCGAAAGTTATAGCATTTTGAAGTTTAAATAATCAATTAAATAATATTACAGAGAGCAACTTTAGTCCAAAAATTAAATAAAATTAATCATTACGTATATCTCAATTTTATACAAATTTAGAAATTTGAATCACTCAAATCGGAGTTAAAACGCAAAAGTTATAAGCGTTTGAAGTTTGAATCAAAATTTGAAATCAATATTTCGAATTAATAAATCATTTTCTTTTTCGGGAAATCTTTTATTGCGTCAGCGTGACACGTGGCAGCCTCTGATTGGTCTGCTGACGTCAGCCGGTCCACGGGCTCAGCCCATGGTTCGGCTTGGGTCCACCGTGGACCTGGTCCACGGCTCACGTGTGGATCGACAAAGTGACCCACGGGGTGACATCATCGCCGACGTCGGCGAGGACTCGATCCGGCTGGCGGCGGTGGGACCTTGGTGACGTCAAAGTGGCGTCACTTGCACGGTGAGGTGGCGTGGCGGGTGGGCCCTCGACACGCGGGCCGCGTGTTAGAGACACTCCACGCGCTTGGCCCGGCGATCATGGCGGTCAGACTTCCAGCCACGTGGCGCTATCTCAGCCGTTGATTTGAAAATCAACGGCCCAGATTGGATCTGGTTATCCCGCGTTGGAGTGAACGCGGTAAATCTACGCTGTTGGATCTAGATCCAACGGTTGAGAATAACGTTAACCCCGTAACGTGGATTACGTTACAGGTGACGTGGCCGATCGTGGGCCGTTGGATCTTGATCCAACGGTCCAGATCCGATCTAGTTTCTAGGGTTTGGGTTACACGTGGCTTACCATAGCCGTTCGATCTCGATCCAACGGCTGTCCGAGCTCGGGTTCCGGCAAGGGCGTGCGGCGGAGCTGACCGGCCGGAGACGGGGACGACGACCACGGCAACGGGCACAAGGGGCTCCTCCGCTGCGGAAGATCGGCACTTCCTGAACGCGTCTCGACGCGAGGAACTTGGATCTGGGCTCAACGGCGGCGGAGGACGACGGACGACGGCGGAAAATGGCAATAACCGCGGCGGCAACCAATCCAACTACGGCGAGCGATTGCGGGTAGCCTGGCGGCGGCTCGGGCTTGAAGGCTTGGGCTACGGGTGCGCAAGCAAACGGGCTATCCGACACGGGTGGCGGCGCATTAAATAGGGCCTCGGCGTCCGTGATATGCGTGGAAAACGAGGCCCCACGCACAGGCGGCGGCAGAGTCCGACGGCGGCACGGAGAGGACGACGTGGCTCATCGTGAGCCGTTGGATCCAGATCCAACGGTCGCGTGAGTTGGACTCGGGTCCGGTTCGGCGAGTTGGCTGACTCGGTCGGACTCGGGTCCGGCGACGTGGCTCGATCGTGGCCGTTGGATCAAGATCCAACGGTCACGCGGTTAGGGTTCCGGGCGAATGGGTTCAGCTTGACCACGGGCGCGGTCGGGTTCGGGTCGGACTCGAACTCGAGTCTGACTCGGGCTCGGTCGGAGGAATAGTGAAACCAACTCGATTTAATTAATCCAATTAAATTCTCAGAAATTCAATTAAATCATTAAAAATAGCAAAAGACTCAGAAAAATTCTGGAAAATATTTTGGAACATTTTGGACTCAAATAAAATATTTCCAACAAATTTTTATTTGCAAAGTTTAATTCTTTAATTATTTCAAAATGGAATAAATTCAAGTAAATTCCAAATAAATTCCAGAAAATTCCAAAAATTCACCAAAGTGCCAAATCACACATGAATTTAAGAAAAGCAAGATTTTTGGGGTGTTACATTCTTCAAGAGGCCGAAGAACAGATTGCCATGATCCGAGAAAGACTGAAGATGGCACAGTCAAGACAGAAGAGCTACGCCGATAACCGTCGCCGAGACTTGAGTTTTGAACCGGAAGATTTCGTGTATCTGAGAGTTACACCTCTCAGAGGAGTTAAGAGATTCCATGCCAAAGGAAAACTCGCGCCGCGATATGCTGGACCATTCAAGGTTCTCAATCGCAGAGGGGAAGTTGCGTACCAGCTGGAGTTACCGCAATCACTAGCAGGAGTACATGACGTGTTCCACGTATCCCAGTTGAAGAAGTGTCTCCGAGTACCTAAGGAACAGACACCGTTAGAGTCAATCGAGTTACAAGAGGATCTGACATACAAGGAACGCCCCGTCAAGATTTTGGACACAATGGACCGAGAGACGAGAAACAAGTCAACCCGTTTCTGCAGAGTTCAATGGAGCAACCACGCGAAGAGTGAAGCAACTTGGGAGCGCGAGGAGGATTTGAAGAAAGAGTTTTCGAACCTATTCTTTAGTAAGCCCTGAATCTCGGGGACGAGATTCTGTTAAGGGGGAGGTTTGTAACACCCCAAAATTCTTCTTTTCTTAAATTCAAGTGTGATTTGGCACTTTGGTGAATTTTTGGAATTTTCTGGAATTTATTTGGATTTATTTGGAATTTATTTGAATTTATTTCATTTTGAAATAATTAAATAATTTGATTTTGCAAATAAAATATTGTTGGAAATATTTTATTTGAGTCCAAAATGTTCCAAAATATTTTCTAGAATTTTTCTGGAATTTTTCTGAGTGTTTTGCTATTTTTAATGGATTAAATGAATTTCTGGGAATTAAATTGAATATTTAATCGCTGGATTAAATCGAGTTGGTTTGCACTGTTCATCCGACCGGACCCGAGTCCGAGTCAGACTCGAGTCCGACCCGAGCCAGCCGACCCGGTCGAACCCAGTCGCCTAACCCTAACCCTCTCGACCGTCCGATCAAGATCGAACGGCAGAGATTGAGCCACGTTGCCCGAACCCGAGCCCGACCGAGCCAGCCAGGTCGCCCAAGCCGGACCCGAGCCCAAACCCTCGCACCGTTGGATCTTGATCCAACAGCTCACGTTGAGCCACGTCACCCAATCCGAATCCAATTCGGATTCCGCCGCCGCAACTCTGTGGGCCTCGGTTTCCGCGAGTTTCACGGACGCCGAGGGCCCTATTTAATGCGCCGCCGCCGCCACCGGGTAGCCGACTTCCGTGCGCACCCGTAGCCCTAGCCCACGCCGCCTGAGCCGCCGCCGTTTGCCCGCGTGAGCTCGCCGTAGTTGGTCTAGCGCTCCGCCGCGGTTAATCGCTGATTCCGCCGCCGTCCTCCGCCGCCGTTGAGCCCAGATCCGGAACCCAAGGTCAAGCCGCGTCGGAGGGGACCTTTCACTTCGCCGGAATCGCGCCCAAACGCCGTCAGGCGTGTCGCCGTCCTCGTCTCCGGTGAACCAGCGCCGCCGCAAGCCATCGCCGTCGACCGAGCTCCATCAGCCGTCCGATCCGGATCCAAGGGCCCAGAATCGTCCACGTCACCCCCCGGTGAGATTCCACGTGCTAATCCTCAGATCTATTCCCAACCGTTGGATTTAGATCCAACGGCGTAGATTGTGCCACGTAGCCTTAACCGCACCGTACTAGATCCATTCTTAGCCGTTAGATCTAGATCAAACGGCTAGGGTTAGCCACGTTGTAATCTCCAGATTGGATCTTGACCGTCCGATCAAGATCGAACGGTCGAATCGATCGAGTTGTTTTCCAAACGCGTTAAGCCAGATCTGATCTGGGCCGTTGATTTTCAAATCAACGGCTGAGATCATGCCACGCGTCTTGGAAGGTGGCCGTCGCGATCGGTAGCGGTCACACCGATCGCCGTTGGCGTCGGCCGCGTGACGTCGGCGTGGGACCCGTGACGTCGCTGACGGCGAAACCGCACCATGACGTCATGCTGACGTCACGGTGGGGCCCGCGTGTCAGCCCACTCGGCTGAGCCGTCTTGGCGCCGGCGTCATCTTGGCGTCACGGAGAGGCCCGCTGTCGAGACACGAGCCGTGGACCGGGTCCACGGTGGACCGGGCCAAACCGTGCGCCGGGTCCATGGACCCGAGGTGACGTGGCGGCTCCCGATTGGTCCACGTGTCATGCTGACGCAATAATTCAATTTCTGAAAAAGAAAATGATTTATTAATTCGAATTATTGATTTCAAAAAATGGATTCAAACTTCAAACGCTTATAACTTTTGCGTTTCAACTCCGATTTGGGTGATTCAAATTTCTAAATTTTCATAAAAATGAGACCTACTCAAATATGAATTTTAATTAATTTTTGATGATGAATATTTCTCTGTTTATAATTAATTAATGTTTTCTTTAAACTTTAAACGGTTATAACTTTTGCGTTTTAACTCCGATTTTGACGATTCGAGTTCCTAAAAATTCATAAAATTATGCTCTCTCTGTTTATGAACTTTATTTGGATGTTTGCACACTTTTTATCTACTGTTTTATTCATTTGTTGCTATTTGCACGCGTTACGAGTGGACGTTGAGGTGCCCGAAGGCTTCGAAGGTGAAGTGTTGACCCGGGAGCCACCTCAGGACCAAGAACAAGTACTCTTTGAAGGCAAGTTGTGCTTTGACCATGTTGATCCCATTTTCAAATTAATTTGGTTTAAATTATTGCAAGCTAGTTTGATTAGAAAATGCTTTACTTAATTATGGGAAATTAGATAAATGCCAAATTGCTGTATGACACCTTGGTTAATTAAATATGTGCCATGACCCCCTTGTCACCCTAGTTGTGGATTACTAGTTGGACATTATTAAATTGCCAACATGGGAATTTAGATCGTTGTAGTAGATTGCTTAGACCTGCTACACGCTTATGACATGATTTTGGACAATCAAATGTTAATATTGACTTAATGATATGTTGAACCTGTTTTGGAAAGGTATCATGTGTTGTGATATTGATGGCACGTGGTGCGTCGTAAACAACTGGGGGTTTGATAAATAGTTTTCGACCAGGGCATGTGGCAAGAATGATCGAGTGGGCCTGTTGTGGCACCGGGAACGTTGATTTGGTTCTTCGGGTAGTCTTGCCCTGGTCACCCTAAGGACTTAACCTTGCAAGCCTTTGAACTGAGTCAATCGTGCAACCATATGTCTGTAATGGGACGGACCTAGTTGATTAAGTCACTAATAACGTACTTGTGGGACCTCTGGGTGTCAACTATATCTTTTGTGTAGTTGTTCGGGGGAGCGTACCGGGGCTGCGGCCAGGTACCCATCTAACGGTGGATTGGACTAAAGTTCGCCTTCGCTAAGGGAAGGGTTAGAGTGCAATCACCGGAGAGGACCACTTGTGCTGTTAGAAGTTTCCGAAAGACTTTGTTACGGACACTCGCCTTTGTGGTGTTTGACTGTATCTTGTGGGTAAAGTGCATAACCTCTGCAAAGTGTAAAATCTATTCGAATAGCCGTGTCCGCGGTATTGGACATCGCTCGGGAATTACAGTCAAGGGTTAGACTTTCTTGAAAATAACTTGGACTGGAAAGGTTTGGTTTGGTTTATTAATGATGTTGATGGAAATGTGGATTAGGATTGGAAAAGATGTTTATTTAACTCCTGGAAAAGTTATTGATCTTATACTTGTTTCTACCGCTTTTGAATCTACTTATGCTACTTGCCGAATGCTTTTTTATTGCAACTATACCCTGAGCTATTCCTTCATACTAAGCCATGCATGTAGTGTATTAGTTTGCATTCTGTGCATGACTTGCTGAGTACCAAGTACTCACCCTTGCCACAATACAACACCAGTTGAGGAAGAGTCTACACCAGCTTTGGAGGAGGAGCTCCAAGAGGAACCGTCTAACTAGGGAGCGAGCCCAGTCAGTTGCCTGTGGTATACTGGATGGCGCCACGATGTTATCTTACTTTTTCCGCTGCTATTATTTCTCTTTTATTAAGTTTCGCCCTGCGAGGCGTATATTTGTAACTTGACCTTAAGGTCAAGCAATCAGTTGATTATCTAATTAAAGTACTTTATTATTATCGAGTGGTATGATTGTGATATTTACCAATGTTGAGACTGTGTGCACTAATGTGATCCTGGACTAGTGCTGAATACACAGAGAGTCCAGATTTGCAAATTCGGGTCCCGACAGTGGGTCCCTTCGATAAAGACTGGTGAACTGTCGGAGTCGACTTCTACGGCTACCAAGAGTGATGCACGTAAAAGAAGGGGCCCATAAACATTCTGTAATTAAAGTTGTAATGAATGTTAGTGATACATATTGGTTCTAATTAGAGTTGTTAATACAAGTTTCATGATTTAATTATCATTTAATTGCGCATGATTGATCATATGTGCTTTTAGTTAATAGATAGATATATGTAGACTTAACACACACACATATAATATATATATATTATATTTCCTTATTGTAAGATAGCACTGTTTCTACAGTTTTCAAAAACTATGAACATTATTATGTAGAATTATCATTATTAAAATACTGATCAACCGGTTGGTGTTATGACCAGGTACAAGTGGGATTTTTAAAAAATTTCCATTACTTGAATTAATTAATTTGAGGACATAAATTGATTTATAAATTTCTCATAAATTTATAATGGGTTTTATAAAATATTACCTTGAATAAAAATTTCAGATTTGTTTGATGAGTGTTTAATTCTTAATAATTCTTTTACTTCTTTTTTGCAGATTTTCTTTGTTTGTAATTAAATTTTTATATCAAGTAAAAGTAAGTATTATTTTATAATAACGACGGCGATGTCCTATCGGTGTTTCCGGCTCTGGATCCGTCACCGTGCGTGCCTGACAACTGGTGCTCTCGTTGATATCCAAGGTCTAAATTGATGTCGACATAAAGCAATCCATCAAGGGTCACAGACGACATCAATTTAGACCTTGGATATCAACGAGAGCACCAGTTGTCAGGCACGTACGGTGACGGAGCCAGAGCCGGAAACACCGACAGGACATCGCCGCCGTTATTATAAAATAATACTTACTTTTACTTGATATAAAAATTTAATTACAAATAAAGAAAATCTGCAAAAAAGAAGTAAAAGAATTATTAAGAATTAAACACTCATCCAACAAATCTGAAATTTTTATTCAAGGTAATATTTTATAAAACCCATTATAAATTTATGAGAAATTTATAAATCAATTGATGTCCTCAAATTAATTAATTAAAGTAATGGAAATTTTAAAAAAATCCCACTTGTACCGGGTCATAACACCAACCGGTACTGATAACAGATCATCAGTACCGGCTGGAGGATCCAGTCGGTACTGACAATATCTTATCAGTACCGGTTGGAGCCTCCAACCGGTACTGATAATAGATCATCACTACCGATTTGAGGATTTAACCGGTACTGATGGGCATATCAATACCAGTTCCACCAGCGATCGATGCCCAATGGGCATCGATCCCGATATCGGTACCGGTTCAAAAACCGGTATTGATGGCGCTTATGAACCAGTAGTGGTGGCGAGATCTGTAGTAGTGAGTCACTAGCCTCGAGTCATTTTCCCTCACCACCTTCACAAAGTGAAAGCATAAACATACCTCTACACCTTCTCTCACTTCTCACGTTGATAACAGGCCCCACCGGTCAGTCTTCCTCCTCCATGACACGTCTGTTGGGGAACGGGTAGGCTACGCTAGCAACAATTCTCAAAATTCTACTGCGAACATCCAAAATCACATGCAAGTAGAGAATCATGAGTCGTTACCATTGACGCGCCGATGCAGCGGAAGAAGATCCATGCGCGTAGATGAAGCAGTCGTTCACGTCCCGATCAACGCCGAGTGGTTCCCAACCTCCCCCGAGTGGTTCTCGATCTGCGCCGACTAGTTCTCGATCTGCGCCGACTGGTTCCGGTCTACGCCGAGTGGTTCCCGATCTGTTCGGGGTCGATGGTGGAAGGTCGCTGGAGATCCAACCAAACAGCGCGTCCGCGAACGGTAGCGCCTCTACCAGTATCCACATGTGCCAAGCAGGAACACCGTGCGGAGTGTGCTAGCACCTCGCCACACGGCTAGGGTTTCTGGGGAGCAGAAGAGGCGCACGGCGGCTGAACGTGGTGAGGGTTCTAATCGCATACGGCGCACTGTTCCTGGCCTCGCCTTTTATAGACACGCTAGTGGGCCGAAGCCCGCTAGGTTTCCATCTCCAACTCGGATCTCATCCACGCACAAACCAGTTAAACTATTCCAACTCGTTAAGTGTGTAACCCGTTAGGTTCAGTGCAAGTCGGACATGAATCTGGAAACTCGTTTTCAATTTAATGATCAACAGCGGCACCTAGCAATACATATTGATCCCGGAATGCACAGAATCATTATTCAGTTGAACCTTGATACACTCACATACCGATCCCTTTGCCTCACGATACCAGTCAAGCTCAAGGCGAGATGCGCGCCACCCTTGTTGATAGCTCGACCACTTCACTCGACAGTGTGATGGATACAAACCATGACTAACTCCATAGTCATATTAGCACGGCCGTGCGCTTTCCCTATCCATCCACACGAGGGGCACAGAGGTATCTCTCCCGTTATCTAGGAGGAGCAAATCCCATCTTGATCATCACACCCTTGGCGATGTATCGTGGCATACCCACTAGTCATCTTTATAACTACCCTGTTACGGTGTAGCGTTTGATGATACCAAAGCATACAAGTCTACATGCTAGGTATCTATGACAATCTCAGGTCTAAGGACCATATAGGCGTACCACTCGAGACTATACGCTGATGGCACTATAAGAGATGACAACTCACAGCGTCTCGGAGTGGGTCTTGTCCGACTACCCATGTTCTTCAACATGTGTCCACATTATTGGTTCGATATCTCCATATCTATGGTATGTGAAACATCACCATTAACCAATACATGTGCTGATCAAATCATCACCGCTCCTCGTAATGATATGGATCAGGGACCCGTTTAGAATAATGTCACTTGACAATGTGTTTCACAATTAGGTCGTACCCAATGGACAAAATCGCAACATTTATTCAGGGAACCGATAAACAAAGTTATCATAATTACATAAACAAAGACGTGTTACAATCATCACCACGATTGATCTAGGGCATATTCCCTTCAACGTCTGCCATGGCCACACACATGTGAAGCTCTCCCGTGCTTGTCTGGTCATGCTGCTGCTCGCCTATCCAACCAACCGCGTTACCTCGGGCTTCCTACTCAATACCACTGCTTCGCTGCTTGAGAGCAGCTCGCATGCGCATGAAATTCAGCTAGCTCACCCACAACTGAGAGGAAGTTGATGGCAAGCAACATTGTCTCACGCCTATTTAAATCCCTCCATCTTGCCCTTTGCTTCACTATACAATGATCCACCATTTTGCTCCTTTGCAAGCCTTCATCTTCCCTGAGCTGGTCAGAACGCGATCTTCGTTTCCCGCTCTAGTGCGCGCTCCACTGAAGCCAAGCTCCCTACCCAGTTGTAACATCCTGGCACCTCACGTGCCCGAAGTGCTACCAAAACCTATCTAAATTTTTTTCCATAAAATTTTGGCATGACCTCCCCTACTAAATGGACATCCACTTAGCAGGCAAAGAGATCACAAAGCATAATAATAACAACCACAAGGTAACAACTAACCATCATGAATCGCTAAGTACATACAAAGGGTTATGGTCTTCTAACAACTGTAAATCCTCAACATCAATGAGATCATAACAACTACAACAGGGTTATTACAATGATCTCAACTATTTAGCAAAAGGGAACCAATAAAAACAACTTAATCCATAACATGTCATGAATGTGAGTGAGGTGCAGCTAAGTCCCTTCCCGGCAAGATGACTTCAAAGTACCTAAAAAACAATAAACAAATAAGAGTGAGTCCAAAGACTCAGCAAGTACAACAAATAGCAATGACAACATCAATTAACGCATTTAAATCAATAACATGCTCATATCTCTTAAAACAAATTAACAAGTACATACAACCAAGAAATCACCGTCAGTTACCTCATCAACTACATTGCTCATTTATTTCACTTACCTCATTAGACAACATTGGATGAGTTCACGACTCAATCCCTTCTTAACCTGAAAGTTTCCCTCAACTCAAGGATCATCAATTGCCATTCATCATTAGCAGTACCATGCAATGCATCAGACATAATCATAATACACACAATTTGTCACTACCAACACGTCGACAATCACTCACTTTGTAATGATATGCAATGCATTTATGCTTTCATGCTCATATGTACCTTTCAAAGCCTATACTGGTATAGCTGAGGGAACACCCGTCGATGTTCATCCTCTACCCCCATCTGGTGGAGGTGCCTACCCATAGTAGGTCTTACACAAGGGCACTCCGGACTAGTCATAACATTCTCACCGACCTCACCGGACTAGTTATGACTGACTCACCGACCTGGCCCATTATCATGCTATGATTGCAAATGATGCAACATTTACTTTTCATTACTTATCTGTCATGCATCCACATCTCCAATAGAACAATTTCAATGCAAATGCATTCTCATAGTTATAATCAAGCACATGCACACTCATGTATACTAACCTCCATAAACTTGTCATTCGCTTTACCCTAATCAGAATCTCAAGCATAAACCATAGCAACAATTAACCATGATTATGTAAAACAGCGAGATATCAATCTACATGCACTTGCCTTTACCCACTCAAGATTGAATGGCGAGAAGTTTCGGCCACTCTCAAGATTACAATTCCTACGATTAAACATATATGCATTCGTCTCAAACAATGCGATTCAATTCAAGCGACAATTAAAAAGAAGCTCTTTCGCTTTATGCGAATCCCACACTAAACTTCCACAATTAGACTCATAAACCTTTCATATGCAATCCAACCTAATATTCATACACCTATTCATACCTAAGTAGCCCACAATATTACATCTAAACATTCTCCTCATTTCCCCAAATTCAATTCCCGGACAACAAATTCCACAAAGCACAACTTCCAAGTGGTCAAACCAAAATTCGAGTTCTTGTACTCTAAACGACCACTAGGGACTAAGCTTTAGTTAACAAAAAGCAATTCAAGTAGGGGCTATCTTAAAGACTCAAATCGTGCTCCAAACACTCCGTCAAAATTCTGAATTTTCAGCGATTCTAGTTTTAGGAGAGTAACTTCAACAAAGCATATCTTTTGCTTCACTTAACCAAATTGAGTAAACTTAGACTCTAATTAACCACAAGAAGATCATATTTCATTATCACCAACCCATTAAATTTGGTTCCTCATCAATTAATCCCAGATTTCAAAAGAATAAGGGTCATTTACACTAATTCCAATTCTGGACAGTTCGCATTCAAATTAGTAAATCTTCTAATTGGCTAAACCAAATTTGGAGTTCTTGTGCTCTAATCGACCGTAAGACAACCATCTATCCATACATAAAACCCATTCAAGATAGTTATTCTCTAATCACTACGATATTTCAAAAGAGTAGGCCACCTGAAATAACCTCACTTCTGAAATTTCAGACAATTCACAGTTTTGGATAGCCCACTTCAACAGTGCATAAATTTTAATTCCTAATTCCAAATCAAGAAAAAAAATACATTTTCTCAATCTAAATAAAATTTCCTACATTTCTCTAGGCAACCAAAAAGTCTGATTCGGCGAGCAACTTAGTCTACCATTCAGTTGAACATTGAATCTACCAACACAACCTCACTTCGGACAACCCACACTAAAACAGCCATAACTTTCAAATGACTAGACAAATTTTTGAGTTCTTGTCCTCCATTTAAAGGTAATTCAATTATCTACAACTTTGTCTACTACAAAAAATGCATTTGACCAACCTAGGTTCCCAAAATCGAGTCTCAACAGACTGAAAATCTGGTCAAAAAACAGAAAAGGTTCCCTCCAACATTTAGCTAGTTTCCCTCCAAAATATCTAACCTAGGAACCCTAGAATCACTTCCAGGTATGCTTAGGACCTCCATGGCTGAGCACAAGAAAGAAATTTTAGAGATTGCTCTACTCACCAAGAGGGGGCAGCAAAGAGAGGGAGCTCGGTTGGGGCGCCAGCCAGCTGAAGGGAGGAGGATGCCACCGACTGGGGGAGGCACCGTCGGCGGCTGGCCAGAGCATGGCCAGAGGGGGAGGTCCCCAGAGCAGCTGCTGGAGGCAAGCCAAGGTGAGGGAGAAGTTGTTGGCTGCTGCTTGTGTCGCATGAGAGGGAGGGAGTGAAGTGGTGTGAGAGCCCCTCTTCCTATACCGTACTGTACACCGTCTACTGTAGTGTACGGCACCGTATAGCAACAGGGTTCTCGGTACCGAAAATCTGAACCTAAAAATTTCGATCACCACAATCGAAATCCTAGCTTCAAACCGGTACTGTGACGCACTGAGATCTTGGTTCCTGGATCAAGATGCCCAAGATCGCATACCAACAACGCGAATATCAAAGCACAAGCTAATTTAATTTACATAACTGGGTGTATAACTTGCAGAAATATAATACAGGCCAAAAGAAGAAGTACGACAGCGGAAACCCAAAAGAAACACAACCAGCGCAGCTGGCCCACCAACCCTAAGGCTACTGACTGGAGGAAGGGCCCACGAAGCCACAAAGCTCACAGAAGTGAGGCTCGCCATCATCCAGGACATCATCAGTACCTTCCTCTGGGGAAAAAGGTTAGCAAGCAACGGTGAGTACACGTATGTACTCGCAAGACTTTAGTGTATGGAAATATAATTAAATGCAGGCCAATACAAATGAAATGGCTGCTACACTAGGTCTGTTGCGAAAAGCGGCAGTTGAAGCAGTTCATCAAAAAGTAGTACATAATGTAAAAGACAGCAGTTTGAATAAAACATATTTACAGCATATGTAACATTTGAGCTTCTCAGCTGCCATCATCCATGATCGCAGCTGGGATACGAAACGACATCCATATATGCATAAATCCACCAAGTACCATACCGAACCAAATACCTTTAGCTAGACTCCGAAGTAACTTTTTATTTTTGAAACCAAAACAAATACTATACTCGATCCATTAACTGAAGAATTGCTCTTAACCGTGAGCACGGCTAATCGATTAGATTTGTTTTAAGAATCTGCAGAGTTTGCACACTTTACCCAAACACAATTCATAATTGCACTCCTGTCAGCCAGGATACACGCGATACCGAGAGGTACCCGATATGCAAGAATGAACTATTCGTTCCCATCATTAAGGGTTTAGCCACACCTCAAAGACCGCGAAAAACCCCTGCTATGGCGAAAGAGGCCAACTCCACACGAAGGAGCCACTTTGGAGAAGAAACCGTGTGACGGCGGCCAAAATACGCATCGCGGCATTTCCCATAGCATGGCGACGCTGTTGTATCATTTTATGAATCGGAGGATCTACCACGCCGCATCTACCGACTATGCACACAAAGGTACAACCGGTGGTTTTTGAAAACATACACCGCTGGCCCGCTCTACGTGGGAGATCGTCCACTCTTCGACCTACCAACAGTACACGGCTAACCCCTCACACTTTAGGTACTAGAATAGACTGTCCCATACCAGCTTGCGTGGTTGCGCTGCGTTCATTCAGAAAGCGTCTCAAGTTCAGTCCTTATAGTTTTTGCCTAGTGACTCAAGCGGGGAACTCCACTTATCTAGCCAACCATTCGCCACCAATGTAACTAGCACATAATATACCTCCCGCCAAGTCTAATTATCAACTAGACATTCCACATTTACCAAAGTATTTCACAAGTCACATTTTCAAAACCAATTACCATAATCCATAGTTTTGAGTGTTTGGTAAATGACTGATTTTCAGACTCATTCCTATTGCATTGTCTAAGCATGTGCAGTTACTAGATTCGTTTATACACAATTGACATTTTATTTAATTGTCTAACCCTACTTAAGGTTGTCAAGGGATTCGAGGGAATTAAATTGAGGAAATCCACCAAATCAGGGTATATCTACCATTCCCACAACTAGCACTTTATTGAATTTAAACAATGCATATAGTTTGAGAAATCAAAGTAAACATCGTGCAATATGGGATCAATATGTTCAAAGGAGGTGCTTGCCTTGTTGTTGCTCTTCGGTGATGTCCAAGATGATTTCAAGAGTGCTTGATGCGAATCCTGACTCGCTAGCCTCTAAACGAGCAAAAACAGGAAAAACGACGAAAGCGAAATAAATTAGCGAAAAAGAGAATTAAGTGCATAAACATCAACTTAACATCAAATAAGACTCAAACAAGTGCTCCGAGAGAAAAGAAAAGAGCAAAACGAGAAAAACGGCGAAATTGCGACAATTACGACGGTTTCTACCCTACGCGAATAAAAATATATAAACTGAAGAAAAATACAACAAAATTTGGTTAAATACCTAGAAATAGGTATAATATACCTAAAGGAACTTAATGGAACTCGTTTGGTACTAAAACGATCAACCGGGACCTAAAACGACAAATTTTCCGAAACGGCCGAAAACGATCGTTTCGACGGAAATCCGCCAAATGACCACTTTTGCGGATTTTTGCGCGAAATGATTTTCCGACTTCGCAACAAGCTAAAGAAAGATATTTAGGACTTAGTTGGATCGGTTGCAAAGCAATTCCTAATGAAATTGACCAAAATTGAATCAAAACACAAAACCGCGGAGTAATTACCGACAAAATCGTTTTGAGTCCGTATTGAGTCCAAACGCGATCGAATCCGCGCGTGGGTTCCCGATACGGATTCAAACACTCATTACCTAACTAAAACGCTCGGTAGAAACGCAATTTGCTTTAAATCTTCAAAAACGGCCATAATGACCAAAACGGCTAAAAACGTCCGTTTTCGCCCAAAATGGCAAAAAGGTGCAAAATGCAATAAATGAAGCGGCGACTTTTCTTAGGCTTACTAATAGGTAGTTTAGGATATTTAGGACCTATCTAGGCCTTACCCCACTGAAATTCACTTAACCTACATTGAATTCGGATCAAAGGCGTAATTTGGCTCGATAAATGCGCCTTCGATCGCATAAAGTCCGAAAACGGCTCAAACGCGATTCCACTTGCGCGAGAAGCACGTTTTCGACTTCACTAGGCTTAAATGATCCTAAATGACTTATTCCGATAGCTAACTGGCAAAGATGCACTAAAATGTGGAAAATGGCCAAAATGGCCAAATGGCTTGAAATCGAGTCAAATCACCCAAAAGGGTCATTTTGACTAAGAATGCCGCAAGCCTTGTTTTAAGCCCTCGGCTAGTTGCTTAGGGATACTTACGACCTGTCGGAGCTATTCCCCAACATAGTTGACTTAATTTAGTTGGACTTTTGCTCAATTGCCCGCTTAAACTCGGCAAACACCCGAGAAACGGGAAAAGTCCGAAAAGCGGCTTGAATGCGATGTAAAGCATACGTGAAGCATGCTATCGACCTTAGTGACCTTAAACGAAGCTAAACGAAGCAAAAACTCACTAAATGGCTTTGGTTACTATGATCACTAAAATAAAATGGGAGCTAGGAAAATGCAAAACCAACCCTTCTGAGCTCGTTTACAAGCACCGGGAGAGCTGATAGTGCTGACCTTGCATGCTACAGGCCCTTGGCACTTTATAAAAATAACTGGATCTCGAGGAACAAAATAAAATGCGGGCTAGCAAAATGCAAATCTAGCGATTCTAACTACTTTTCTAGCCTCTAAGAGAACTAATGGCGCAGTCATTACATGCCTCGGAGCTCTAGGATTTTATAAAAATAAAAGAGACCTAGAGCTGCAAAGTGCATTGAGAAATTGCCGAAACTGAATTTCGACTTTGCTAATCGAGGTTTCACCTCGCAAGGAGGCTATCCAGACTATCCATTTGTTCACCGGACTTCTACAAATTTCCAAAAACAAAGTGACCTAGAGCTGACAACTTGCAGCAGGATTTGACAAAATGGAATTCTGACTCTTCTGATCGCGATCAGGGCTATCAGAAGAGCTAACGGAGCTATCGTTACATGCTACGGACCTTTGGTATTTCGTAAAAATAATTAACACCTAGACGAATAAAATAAATTTCGGCTTTGTGAAATTGAATTCTGATTCCCCCGGTGGCAACTCTAGCCACGGAATTGCTATTGGAGCAGTCTATACATGCTATGCACCACTAGAACTCCGACAAATCGAAGACCTAGCGATGGGTTTGAGCGAACATGAAGGTGATCAAAAGCTAGGTCGACTATAGGATTAAATGAGCCTAACGACGACTGAGTCTAGATTTTAAAGCGTAATTACCATGCCATGTGTCGAATGCATGGCACCTAGATATGACCTAGGCTAGGGCTTGAGGGAACTTGACGAAGCGAAGCTACGAAGGAGAGAGTCGTAGCTACGACAAGAGGGAAGTCCGGGAGCCGAGAAATCAAGTCGATTGCAAAAGCACCACGGGAGCTCAAGAAACGTCTATGAAACTCGACGAAATACTCACTTGAGAGGGTCTGGGAGGTGGAGATCGCGATGAGGACGTCGAATCTTGCCTCCAAATCAGCTTTTGCCGGTCGAATCGCCTCCGAATGACTGGATTTGGTGCTCTAGGGCTTGGGGCCTCCTTCTCTTGAGCTCTCACGGTTTGGGGAGAGGAATGTCTGGTTTGGGGAGGCTTGGAAATGAGTTGGCACATGTATAGACACTATGCACTTATGAAGGGCATTTTGGTCCAATGCCAAAACTTGAAGATTCAAACATCTAAAGCTGATTTTGAATACTTCTAAGATATTTTGGATAGTTTTTGAGGACTTTTAGACATTTAACTTCCTAAATTTCCAATTTGTCCAAAAGGACAATTACAAACTGCAACTGAACTCAATTTGATTTTGAGTGAGTTTAATTAAGTTGAAGGGTTCTTTTGGATCCCAGTCGAGTCTACTCAGCTCAAAATACAGAAATACACAAACTTGATATATTATTGAACAATGCTTATGTACAATGGTACAGTGCTTCGAGTATAAAAATACTCGGGATATTACAAGTTGTGAAATCATGTGCTGAAAAATTGGCTTAGAATTGAATTTGACAATTTGACAAGAAACAGTGAGTTTCCCATCTACGACGGACAAACTTTGTTGGTCTGGGTCTGTCGTAAACATGTTTTGGCACTTTCCCATGTACGACGGACCAAGTTTTTGGGTCTATCGTGGACATGCTTTTGAGATTCTGAGCCGGACTCAATTTTCCAAGGAACCAGTAAGTTTTGCATGTATGACAGACACTTTGTTTTTTGGTCAGTCGTAAACGGTTTTTTGAGGTTTGATTTCGCTTGTACAACGGACCGATTTTGTTTGTCCGTCGTGAACGTGTTTTCGCCGGAATGACTTCTTCTTGGAACCGAGACTTTCACTTGTACAACGGACAGATTTTGTTGGTCCGTTGTGAATGGTTTTTTGAGTGACTTTTTCATGTGTACGCCGGACAATATTTTTTGGTCCGTCGTGAATGCGTTTTTGCTCAGTTTGGATGTTTTTGCAAGAATTGAAATGATTTGAATTTGAGATTATGAAATTTGTGATGATTTCATGATGCTTCTTTTGAAGTGGACTTTATGCAATGCTAGTGTGAGTATTTGCATGGATTGATGTGAGTCAAGTCGTGGACTTGTGCTCGGAATTGTTTTGTGGTTTGTTCATGTGCAGGTATTGCTCGAAGACGAACGTGATCGATGACGGGACCGGAACTAGGTTCATGGAGGAGCTGAGGTTCGGGACTAGGTTCAGGGGGAACTGAGGTCTTGGTGGTCAAGGATGTCATGCAGGACGTTCGGGCTAAGAGAATGGTGCACATGAAGAATGGTTAGTCACGTGAGAATGGCAGGAGGTCATTCGCGTGCAAAGTGTTAGTCACGTGAGTATGGCAGGTGGCCATACGCGTGCAAAGTGTTAGTCACGTGAGTATGGTAGGGTTGCCATACGCGTGCAAGAGTTGTACTCGGCCAGGTTGGGCCAAGTAGAGTTGTGTTGAATCTGATTCCTTGTAGGGAATAGGAATTGTATTCAGAACTCCTTGTGGGTTGGTCCTTTAAATAGGAGGGGTTGTCTCCTGTTGAAGGGCATCGAATCAATTGGAGCTGAGCGCATTGAGAGCCTCAAGCTCAGTTTTAGGGTTTGTACTCTTTTGATGAGAGTACTTTAGACAAAAGAAATAAAGATCAATTCTTCTAGATCCTTGCGTGCTACAGTAACCGCGTTGCTACAGTGTTTCCTGTTTTGGTTCTTGTTTGCATGCTTGTTCTTTTCTAGATTGGTTTTTGTCCTTTGAGTTTTATCTTGACTTGATCCATCAAAAACCTCTCTAGGGTATTGATCTAGTGTTCCTCAAAGTTTTGTTGATAAATCTTTTATTGTTCTTGATCAATCTACAAGTTTCGATTAGATTGATTTTCGTCAAGTTCTGTCACAACAAGTTTGCGAAGCTTATAACTTTTGATCCGTAAGTCCGATCGAGCTGATTCTTTTTGGGTTCGATTCGTACTGGAATCTAGTTTCTTGTGTCCAAATTTCAGATCGATCCGACGGTTGGATCTCCGGGAATTCGCGTTTTACCGAACCTCTGTCATTCTGTTTTTGTCGAAAACGAGGCAATTATTTGGTTCTGTTTTGGGGTGAACTTTTAATAGATCAAGAATTTGGTTTTAGCTTCCGCACAATCATTCACCCCCCCTCTGATTGCTATATTCGTATACTTCGATCCTACAAGTGGTATCAGAGCAAGGTTTCTCTAATCTATCTTAACCGGTGATTAGATCAATGGATCATTATTCGACAAAACCATGTGTGTTCGATGGTGTTGATTTTCAGTTTTGGAAGGCCAAGATGGAGGCGTTCATCCAAGCACAAGGCTTCACAATTTGGGAGAAGGTCTACAAGCCATATGAAGTCCCTGCAAACGACAACGTCAACGACACCAATCGCACACATGTTGAAGCAAACAACAAGGCGCGCAACTTGATCATCCAAGGTTTGGGACGCAGCGACTTTGACCGTGTGATCCATCTCAAATCCGCATATGAGGTATGGAAATCTCTTTGTGATTACCATGAGGGTTCTAACACTATTAAAGAGGTTCGTCAAGATCTTTACAAAAAGGAATACATGTGATTTGAGATGAAGCCTGGTGAGTCACTAGATGATTTCTTTGCACGCTTTAATAAAATTCTTAGCAATTTGCGTGCTGTTGGAGTTAGCTTTGATGATGCTGCTAATGCTAGACAATTGTTTGGTGCTTTAGACATGTCTATTTGGGAGATGAAAGTTACATCCATTAGAGAATCTACTGTCATGAGTACACTTACCTTAGATGTTCTTTATTCCAAGTTGAAAACTCATGAATTAGATGTTCTTGCTAGAAAGAATGATCATAAATCAATTGCTTTGACATCTCAATCTAGCATATCTCATAATGATGCTGCTTCAAGTTTTGCTCTATCTTTCTTGTCTTCACTAACCGATGAACAGATTGAGCAATTCCCAGAAGAAGACTTGTCACTACTCTCTTCTCGCTTTAACAAAGCTTTACAAAATGTGAGAATGAGAAAGAGAGCTGGTGGTGGCCCTCCAAGATGCTATGAGTGTGGTGATCTCGACCATATTCGTCCAAACTGTCCTAAACTTGCAGGTAAAGCATCAAGGGAGGAGAAGGACAACGACAGAAGAAAAGAGAAGAAGTTCTCTTCAAGTAATAGAAAGAAGAAGAGCTTCATCAACAGCAAAGTTGTCCACCGAGTTCTTTCCGCTCTTGAACAAGTCAATTTGAGCGATGTGGATTCAGGGAGCAGTGAGGACGATGCAACTCCAAGCAAGCATGAGTTGACGGGGTTGTGTCTCATGGCTAAAAGCAGCAACAGCTTTACTAAGGACGACCACGACAGCGACTTCAATGAGGTAGATCCTTCTTACAATGAATTAGCTATTGCTGTTGCTCGACTTGGTAAATTGCTTGATAAACGTGACAAGAAAATTAAGAAACATGATTTTGTTGTTGAGTCATTGAATGCTGAAATTGCTAGACTTAAAACCTTGATTCCTGATGATGATGCTTGCAAATCATGTGACTTAATTTACAATGAGCTTACTTTGCTTAGGAAAGAACATGTTACCTTGTTAGAGCAAATCAATGCTGAAAACGAGAAAAATGAGAAACTTGTTAAACATGCTAGTTGTTCTACCATTGGTTTACATGATACAACTCCATGTTCTATATGCTCCATACTAGAATTGAAGTTGCATGATGCAAATGCTAGGGTTTCTCAAATGATAGAAGATTTGCTTACACATGAGGTTCTTTCATGCTCAACTTGTCGCAAGCAAAAAGGAAAAGTGGACGTTCCCTGTAATAATTGTTTAACTTTTTCTCGAAAAATTGATTACTTGGAAAAGTCATTAGAACGTTTCACTAAAGGAAAGAAAAACCTAAACATGATCTTGGATCAATCAAAAGTCAGCACTCATAACAAAGGTTTAGGTTTTGATTCTTATGCTCATCATAAATCACATGCTCCCACTGTTGTCAAAACACTTGAAAGTGGAAAATTTGAAATTGTCAATGAGCCTAAGAAAACTGTCTTTAAATCTATTTGGTCTTTTATCTTCTACTATGATGAATGCAAAATGCGCTTCTACTGTTAAAGCAAAACATCATGTTAAGTACACTTGCACTCATTGTGGTAGAGATGGACATTTAGTAGACTTTTGCTTTAGACTAGCTAAACAACAAAAGAGAGAAAGGTTTAATGCTAGGTCTAATTTCAGACAGGCACGCTTTGTTTCTCATTATGTGCCTAGGGTGATGCAAACACCTTTTGTTGGTAAGAACACGGGAAAAGACAAATCTATCTTTGTGCATAAGAATGCTCGTGTTGTGCCTATCTTGTTGCGTCGTGTGTCTCGATCTTTGGATTCCTAAACATCTTATTTCTAACCCCAGTACCGAGACCTCGACACTTTCTGCTTCTATGTAGGCTTCTCACGCGAGGAAAGAGAACATGTGGCTAGTGAATTTCGGATGCTCACTTCATATGTTTAGTGATAAGATTTGGTTCTCCTTTACTCATGCATCTCGTGCTAAAAGTGTTATCTTTTGAAGATGCTTCTTCCACCTCTGTTTCGCAAAAGGCACTAGTCCAAATGATGCAGTGCAGTGCATATGTTCAAGGGAGAGTGTCTTTGTTCATAAAGATGATGATCTTTGTTGAGGATGAGATAATTGGAGGTTTACATGAGAGACTCTTCCCACGTGCTTCACATCAACAAACGGTCAAGTGAATTTTCAGGTATCTCCATGGTACTCAAGATTTTGGCATTTGGCTTTTTGCTTCCTTATGCATTAGTTTAAGAGATTATACAGATGTTGACTTTGGAAGATGTTGAATTGATTTGGTTCGTGCCACCTCTTGAGTAATCCTCTTTCTTGAGCATTTGATATTGGATTTCACTTTCTTAGAGATCATGTTGAAAAATAAAATATTGTGCTTCACCATGTGGATACTGAACATCAATTGGTAGACATTTTCAAAACCCTTGTCTTCTTCTCGTTTTGCTTTTATTCGGGGAGAACTTGGGATTGTTCATCCAATGGGTTTGTTTTGAGGGGGAGTTTCCTTGCCAAGTTCTTTCACTTGATGAGCTCACTTTATCATATTTCTTTATATGTTATGTAATTGAGCTAATATATGACAATCTAATTGTCTCACTTGAACTAAAAATGACATTGTGGAATTCCCTGGACTGATTGCCTATAGCTAAATACTCTGTGATATCTTACTCTTCTAGGCTTGTTATTGAATCTTCTTGACAAATTTGGGCTATGAAGCAAGTGTGTTTTCAGCTTTACTCTTTCAAAAGACCTTTTAATCTCCTTGCATGTTTACAATCAAAAAATAATGGAAAAGGGAATCAGTTAAAAAAAAGGGTTGTTAAAAGCAAAAACCTCAAGTTATGTGCTTCAGGATGCTTTCCCTAAAAGATAAGATGTATGCTTCAAGCATGCCATTCCCTCAAAAGACAAGATGTATGCTTCAAGCATGCCACTCCAAAGAAATAAAAGAAGTATGCTTCAAGCATGCCACATGCCGTTTACTGTTTAAAGATTAAATTGGTCTACTAGATTAGAGTTGAAACTACTTGCTCGCCCTGATTTGTTATTTGCTTCAACTTTGAGCCTTTGTTTTTTTACTAAAGGTTTTGGTTAGTACTTGGCTATAGTTGACTGAATTGAGGTTGAGATGCATGTCATTCCCTAACTTGCTAAAATCACATCAAGATCATGTATTTTGCATGTTATGTGATATATAAGGTTATATGATCGAATGAGCTCATCTTTTCCTATCTTGGCACTTCCTTGTTTCTCCTTGTGAAATCATTGTTTCAGAAAAATTTTGAACACGTTCTCTCTTTTGTACTCTTGATGAATCCATTGTCAAAGGGGGAGAAATTTGGGAATCGTTGAAAAGTTTAAGAAAAAGGGGGAGAAGAAAAAGGGGGATTTGTTTCTGGAATTTTGGGAGAAGTTTGGAGATTTTTGGAATTTTTGGGCACATTGCACTTTCACACACATTTTCCTTCTCAGGGGGAGATTTTGTTTTGCATTTTGGTCAAAGGGGGAATTCTGTGTTTTCTCTTTTTGGTCCTTGATCCTTTGGATTTCAAAATCTTTTGTAAAGTGAATGCCAAATGTTCAATTCTAAGTGGTGTTGCCAATGTTTTCATCAAGGGGGAGATTGTGAAATCATGTGCTGAAAAATTGGCTTAGAATTGAATTTGACAATTTGACAAGAAACAATAAGTTTCCCATCTACGACGGACAAACTTTGTTGGTCTGGGTCTGTTAAACATGTTTTGGCACTTTCCCATGTACGACGGACCAAGTTTTTGGGTCTGTCGTGGACATGCTTTTGAGATTCTGAGCCGGACTCAATTTTCCAAGGAACCAGTAAGTTTTGCATGTACGACGGACACTTTGTTTTTTGGTCAGTCGTAAACGGCTTTTTGAGGTTTGATTTCGCTTGTACGACGGACCGATTTTGTTTGTCCGTCGTGAACGTGTTTTCGCCGGAATGACTTCTTCTTGGAACCGAGACTTTCACTTGTACAACGGACAGATTTTGTTGGTCCGTTGTGAATGGTTTTTTGAGTGACTTTTTCATGTGTACGCCGGACAATATTTTTTGGTCCGTCGTGAATGCGTTTTTGCTCGGTTTGGATGTTTTTGCAAGAATTGAAATGATTTGAATTTGAGATTATGAAATTTGTGATGATTTCATGATGCTTCTTTTGAAGTGGACTTTATGCAATGCTCGTGTGAGTATTTGCATGGATTGATGTGAGTCAAGTCGTGAACTTGTGCTCGGAATTGTTTTGTGGTTTGTTCATATGCAGGTATTGCTCGAAGACGAACGTGGTCGATGACGGGACCGGAACTAGGTTCATGGAGGAGCTGAGGTTCGAGACTAGGTTCAGGGGGAACTGAGGTCTTGGTGGTCAAGGATGTCATGCGGGACGTTCGGGCTAAGAGAATGGTGCACATGAAGAATGGTTAGTCACGTGAGAATGGCAGGAGGTCATTCGCGTGCAAAGTGTTAGTCACGTGAGTATGGCAGGTGGCCATACGCGTGCAAAGTGTTAGTCACGTGAGTATGGCAGGTGGCCATACGCGTGCAAAGTGTTAGTCACGTGAGTATGGTAGGATTGCCATACGCGTGCAAGAGTTGTACTCGGCCAGGTTGGGCCAAGTAGAGTTGTGTTGGATACAGATTCCTTGTAGGGAATAGGAATTGTATTCAGAACTCCTTGTGGGTTGGTCCTTTAAATAGGAGGGGTTGTCTCCTGTTGAAGGGCATCGAATCAATTGGAGCTGAGCGCATTGAGAGCCTCAAGCTCAGTTTTAGGGTTTGTACTCTTTTGATGAGAGTACTTTAGACAAAAGAAATAAAGATCAATTCTTCTAGATCCTTGCGTACTCTGAGAATCGCGTTGCTCTGATGTTTCCTGTTTTGGTTCTTGTTTGCATGCTTGTTTTTTTCTAGATTGGTTTTTGTCCTTTGAGTTTTATCTTGATTTGATCCATCAAAAACCTCTCTAGGGTATTGATCTAGTGTTCCTCAAAGTTTTGTTGGTAAATCTTTTGTTGTTCTTGATCAATCTACAAGTTTCGATTAGATTGATTTTCGTCAAGTTCTATCACAGCAAGTTTGCGAAGCTTATAACTTTTGATCCGTAAGTCCGATCGAGCTAATTCTTTTTGGGTTCGATTCGTACTAGAATCTAGTTTCTTGTGTCCAAATTTCAGATCGATCCGACGATTGGATCTCCGGGAATTCGCATTTTACCGAACCTGTGTCATTCTATTTTTGTCGAAAACGAGGCAATTATTTGGTTCTGTTTTGGGATGAACTTTTAATAGATCAAGAATTTGGTTTTAGCTTCCGCACAATCATTCACCCCCCCTCTGATTGCTATATTCGTATACTTCGATCCTACACAAGTGGTTGCTTGCTCCAAACAGATTTGGGGGAGAAAAAGAAAGAGGGAGAGAAGTGAGGGAGTGGAGTGGAGTGGAGTGGGGTTAGGTGCGAAAAGTGGGGGGAAATTTAATATAGATGCTCTATATTATATCTTCCACACTAGATGAAAGAAAACCACCCCCACAGATCAACCACTCTCCCAGCCGAGAAAGAAATCTAAAAGAAACTCGGAACGAAACCCTGAGATGAATCATTCTCGAAATTCTGCAACGAGATTCTTTCTCAAAAATCCATGACATTACACCAGTGAGCCCTAGCCTTGACACCTGCATCATCTTACGCCATTTCCTTCCCTCCTTGAGACCCATCACTTGATTTCACACTTGATGTAGTGTGGCATTAGAATTGAGCTTCTTCTTCATCTCCGACCACTACTATCAATGAGGTCTTGCTCCGTCTCAAACCGCTACACGAAAATTGGTGTTCCTGAGCTCTAATGAAACATAAGACAAAGCCCTACAACTTTTGTAACAACCAACCTCTCTGGTACTGAACAAAAGAACCCCAAAATGGGATCTGAAGATCAATTCTGCAATCTAGCCAAACTCTGTATTTTTAGTAGATTCAACTTCTGGATAGCTCACTTCAACATAGCATAAATAATGGTATACAAATCCAAATTAAACAAATGAGGGCATTTTCAGATTCTATAGGAAATTTTCCATCTTTTCTAGGTATTAAGAAATTCTAAATCGGCCTCTAATTAGCTCTAAACGGCAAATCTCCACAGTTGCTACCCATAGCAGCAGAAACCGAACAGCATGCACTCAAATAAACATAACTCAAATAAACCCTAGAAATCCTTACCTTCACTCACCACATTGAGGAACAAGGAAAAGGAGGAGCTTGCTGCCATGATGGAGGAAGGAGTAGCTGCTGCAGTCATGGAGGAGGGAGGAGGCACCAACTGCTGGGAGGAGGAGGCTTTGGCTGCCATGGAGGGAGGAGCTGCAAGAGGAGGAGGTGCCAATAGTTGGGGGAGGAGCTGCCAGGAGGAGGAGGCTTCGATTCAGGGGTTTTCGTCAACTGGGAGGACATCGAGTGGGGAGTGAGCTCAATAGGGAAAGGAAGATAAAAAAGTATTAGGGAAAGTAACCCCCCTACAAGGTCAAAAAAACAAGGCCCACAGGTCCATCCCTAAACACTTCCCCCAAACACAGGCTTTTCTCCCTAAGTAATCCTACGATATTACATGAACCTTGCCAGATGCCTCTGGCATGTTCATGGGATTCACCAACATTTTCATTTCCCGCTACTATTTAATTATTTTGAGTTGGAGCCATCCAGGCCTAATAAGTGTAAGGTTGACCTTAAGGTGTTTCAACATTAATTTATTCAATAAATTAGCCGTTTCCTATATTTTTGGTGTGTATGATTGTGACCCTGGACTAGTTTCAATCCTAAGCTAACCCCCAAGAACCAGGATTTGATCACACACACTTACCCATTGGGCTAACCCAAAACCCACTAACAAATGGATTTATCCACTAAGCTAACTTGATCACTACTTTATCATCTAAAAACCATGATCCAATGGTTTTTCTTGACTCGACAGCTTCAAGC
Organism: Rhipidocladum racemiflorum; assembly: GCA_036346355.1. Classification (NCBI taxonomy): domain Eukaryota; kingdom Viridiplantae; phylum Streptophyta; class Magnoliopsida; order Poales; family Poaceae; genus Rhipidocladum; species Rhipidocladum racemiflorum. The sequence goes on from CM070580.1 coordinate 52,739,675, forward strand.
TAGCATCCACTTGGTTCCCTTGCTTTCTTGGCTTGCCCCACTCCATCTCCAGCGATCCCCAACCATCCGGACCTCCAATGCTCCTTGCCTAGTCCCGGCCATCCCTCGTCTCACCATAACACTTCAGAACTTGGATGCAGCATATGAATGCTATTGGGATCAATATCAATGCCTCTACAACCGATGTTACAACAATGTCTCCACAATCAAAGTTTTTTTTGTTCATGAGGACCAGACCAACCACAGTTGATGGATCAGCCACTCTCAAGGATGCAGAAACCTAGCTTCGTGATCTAGAGTAGAAGCTAGCTTGGGTGTAATGTGATGATAAAGAGAAAGTTCTATACGCTATTTATCAATTGTAAGGAGATGCATTGGCCCGGTGGATAATTTCCTTAGTTAGAGTTTACCACTGCTTTTCGTCAGCACTTTGCTCTATCAGATAGTGTGATCACAATGAATCTAGAGAAGAATGTTACGTCTACACCGATACTATAACTGGATGTTACTCATTGAAGTGTTGTCATCCAAACATGTTAGAAGATCATGCATACAACTATTGTGGAGATGTAGGACACACCGCTGATGAGCATGCAATCAATTGTTCTAGCTATGATGGAAGTCATTTAATTGGAGAATGTCCTATGAGCAATATCACATGTTATCTTTGTGAAGGCCAGGATCATTGTCCAGCACAATGTCCCTTGGATCCAATAATGACCGCTATGACTAAGCATCAGTAAGAAAACTTTTGAGCCACCATTGTTCAAGAGTTAGCAGAAGGAGGTGGATTATCATTTGCACCTGTTGTGTTGCGTGAAGAATTAAAGAAACATTCCAACCCTGTCCGTCTACCTCATGTTGGTAGTAAGATATTATCACTGACAACTTGTTTCTTTTGTGGTGAACAAGGTCACTGGGCTAGGAGATGCCCTACAAAACAGTGAGCATCGACTCTTAGGAAGAACAACATTGCACATGTAATCAGATCTGATAAGGCACAATAATGGAGATGTTTGAGCTACAACTGTTGTGAGAAAGGTCATTATGCTAATCAATGCCCATAGAAAGGTTGAGCATTTTATGCAGCTGTAACTATTTGAAGTCATCTCAATTAAGGTTGTAACACCAAGAGTGAGTGGTAAGGCTACAGGAGTGGCTTGCTCAAATAATCAATCAAAGAAGAAACATTTGAACAATGAAGCTACTAAGGAAGTCTAGAACATAATTCTACCTTAAGTGATGTATATCTCTATTCATAAAGGAGAGTGATTAGTTGAGAAATCCTTGTAAGAATTTCTTGATTTGAGGAAAATAAACAAAAAATGGTGGATATACTGATATACAAAGTTTTGAAACAAAAGTATAAATAATTAGTGAAGAATCAGATGTTTCTCTGAGTATTCATCATGTTAAGATAGTATACATGATAAAAGATCAAGCGTAATAATGGCAGTAGAGTTGGAAACTCGGACCTTGTATGTGTGATATGTGGTAGCTCAATGTTGCGTTGCATGTGCACGCTTGCGTCATCACGTGACATCAACCTTGCATTAGTGTCACCGCCGGTGAAAGTTCCCGTGTACCGAGCCCACAGTGTACTCACCTCCATCCGCGGATCGGGTCTATAGACCGCCAGCCCACCTATCAGCAAAATAATATTTTATAAGATTTATTTTAATTCAGTAATTAGGAATTTTCTTTAGGAAATTAATTCGACTGAAAAGTAATTAGTTAATGACATTAGCATTGCGCAATAAATAAATTTCTAGTAGAAAAATAATTCAGTTAATTAGGGTTTATTCATATTCCTTTATTTCAAACTTTTGGGAGGCCTTTCTCCCTCATACGAGCTTTGATTAAGGTGATTCCAATTTTTAAAATTTGTAAACTTGATATCTATTTAATGGCTTATGACTCACAAACCTGATACTATAATTAATCAAATAACCATACCAAATTAATAATCTCTTATCAAATCAGCCATGCACCAGATTCTAGTGTTAATATATAACCCCCAGTGTTGGGAGATTGCGTTAATCTCTCAAAAAATAAGTAGTATCAGCTTTAAACATTGAATACCAATAGTCTTTTTCAAAACCCATCCCTTCAACTTCCACTGATTTTCCTGCCATTAATGGCAAATTTCCCGCACAAATCATGCGAACACACGATCTAATACCTTAACTACAGTAAAAAGTTCAGTGATATTTACCCACTAATGCTACCGTGTTTACCCCCTATAAGTATAAGGCTCTTTCACATGTCATTTTCACTCGCCCAAGCTCTTAATCTTCTCATCATCGACTTTGCACTGCTTTTCTCAACTCTCAATTTCATCGTCTTCTTTGATCCCAATGGAACCCAATCAGGTATTAATTTTCCTATCCCTAACTGTGAAACTCAATTCTACCTAGGTACGATAGGAAATACCAACCTATCAGCCATTATAGATCAAGAACTACCTAGGCTCCCATTGAACACCTTAGGCTTTCACTTAGGAGGATGGAGTAAGAGCTTTAGGACCTGGCTGACCGTGCTAGCTGGGTGGCGTGATTGGTTCAATTGGGTAGCAGCCCAAAAGCTCCTAGTGTGGGAACAAATGAGGATAGCTAAGTGCCTCCCATTATCTTTAGTCAACTCCTCCTCTAACGAGCCTTTAGTCACCATGGCTTGCTATTTGTGGTCCGACACCTCCAATGTTTGCGGAGTAGCCCGATAGAACTTTAATATCATGGAGACACTTGCAGAGGTCTTCTTTCTCCTTTTTGGACAAGATGTAGCATGTAGCGGGGATGTACGTACATTTTCCATCCTCCTCTATCACCGCAAGCTTGGACCTGATTCCCATGTATGTTCAGCAGGATGCAAACCAAATTATCACAGACATTTTTCTCAACATGCATGACATCAATACAATGATGGACATCTAACTCCTTCCAGTATGGTAAGTCCCAAAATATCGATCTCTTCTTCCAAATGGTCTTAAGGATGAATAGATTTATGGCTCTTACCATACTAAACATCGATATCCTCTACGCATGAATATACTTGCCTTCCACTCATAGGTTGCGGAGCCGCACGAACTTCCCTCTTTCCATCAAATTTGTTATTCATCTTATGATATCGATGATTTCGAGGTAGAAACCTACGGTGACCTATGTACACAATTTTCTTGGAATTCAGCAACCAAAAGCTGTCAGTCTCCTCTTCACAAATTGGACACGCTTTGTCTCCCTTCGTGATGTAGCCTACCAAATTACTAAGGGTCGAAAAATCATTTATGGTGCAAAATATCATAGCCCATAGGGTGAAGTTCTCTTTTTTGTATGCATCCCACACCTCGACCCCCTCATTCCATAATTTTACCAAATCGTCAATCAGTAGTGCTAGGTACACATCGATATCATTACCCGACTATTTGGGTCCCGAGATTTGCAACGTCATCATGATATACTTCTGCTTCATGCATAACCAAGGAGTGAGATTGTAGATACACAACAATACTGGCCAAGTGTTGTGATGACTGGTCAAATTACCAAATGGATTCATTCCATCTGTACTCAATCCAAATCTTATGTTCCTTATCTGAGTACCAAACTCCTCATTTTGCCAATCAATAATTCTCTATTGAGCTGAATCAGTGGGGTGTCTCAACTTGCCATCTTCCTTTCGACATTCATAATACCAACGTAACAATTTTGCCTCTTTGGCATTTGCAAAGAACTACTCTAAACCGGGAATTATGGGCAAATACCACGATACCTTGGTTGGTGCCCCTTTGTTCAGATCTTCACCGTCGTCGGTTCTGCTCTTACGCTTCTTGTCATTATGCTTCTCCTTTTGTTTGTACCGTGGTACACCACAAATTGGACAAACGCGCAGTTCCTTATGCGCATTGCGGTATAACATGCAATCATTCGGACATGCATGTATCCTTTCTATTTCCATTCCCATGGGACATAATAGTTTCTTCATTTCATAAATGCTTGTTGGCAACTCATTTCTATTTGAAAGCATATCCGATAGAACTTGTGATCGATTTCCAGCATGTCTTCGTTGCATATCTGAGGGGTACTACTTGTCTCCCCATGATAGATCCAACACGTATAATTCCTCACGAAGCTTGTCGAATCAAGTGGCTTTCAATTTGAGCTGAGTTGTTAATTCTCCTGAGATTGGTGCAATCAATGCAAGGACAATATATGAATTTGACACTCCTCATAACCATATCTACTTCTGCAATTATTATGAACTCCTTAACTCCCCTTTGAAATTCAACACCCACATGGTTTTTTTTATACATCCATTCTTCACGCTACATCTACAATTAAACCGCAAACAATAAATTAATAATGCCAACGAGCGACAACTAGCTATTTCAATCCTGAGAGGATATAAAACCCAGCGAGGCTCATCACAATCGGTTCTTGTTCACAACCGATTGTGATAAGGGAACCTCTTATCACAATCAGTTCTGATCCTTATCACACAACCGATTGTGAGCTATAACCGATTGTGATGAGGATCCTTATCACAATCGGTTCGAGCTCAGAACCGATTGTGATAACCTGTTTTCTCATCACAATCGGTTCTGAGCAAGAACCGATTGTGATAACCCGTTACCAAAATTTGCAGATGATTATACATATCACAATCGGTTTTTTAGTCAAAAGTTTGGAACCAACAAAAATGAAGCGATAGTGATGTATCTTTCTCTAGTAGTGCCGAGTGGGTAGCGACCAGGAACCAAGTCAGGCATCATAAGTATCCATAGTTTTTCACGATAGGTATGTATTGTGATTCATTTTTATGATATCGAGTAGTTTTTGCGAGTGTGGAATTCAAAGTCAAATTCTGTAAAGGGGTAGAATGTAACATCTAAAAAATGTTGGCCAAAGCGGGCAGCGCCCTTGCCACGTCCTATTTAAGCAATGGGAGAGGAAGGCCGCCCCAAACTCTTGCTCTCCCCCTCACCGCCGCCATCCTCCCGCCTCGCAACCGCAGCCGCTGTGTGGCCGTCATTGCCTTCATCTCCGCTAGCGCCATTGTCGCTACCGCCAGGTGGGCCATCGTGCCAACTGACCAACGACCGTACCCACACCCTCAATTGGGCAACACCTGCACCAGGCCAAACCGGGCCACGTCGAGCCGCATTCAGTCATCTGTTTGCAATCCCCGTCGACTGGTGGCTCGTTTATAAGATTTAACCTTGTCATCTTGTGAAGCGGGCGCTGAGAATTGTGGAAGACGTGTTGCTTGGAGTTCGCAACGTTTGCTGGGAAGAGGAACATGTGAGGATCGAGGAGCACCATCATTTTAATCTGTTTCTGCAATACTTCGGAATGAAGGTGAAACCCTAGGACGATGTTCCTTGCTATGTTGACCTCGTAGCTCGATATTGTGGTCAAGATAGACCTGGTAGCTCGATATTGTAGTCAAGATAGAGATGGATGGTGCAGATGGTTGATGTTGGTGGTGTATAATCTAACGCCCGGGTTTGTTGAGGTGTGTTGGCTGAGTTTGTGGGCTAATTTTGGAGAAGCTACACCATGTTTCGTAGTTTCTGCATATTACGAATAATGTATATAATTTCTTAGAGTTTCTATAGATTGCAAGAACCTTGATTTGGTGCAGCGGTTTAGAAGTTATGGCATCAAGAAGGGCTGCTGCCCAGAATTTAGTCGTTGCTGTATGCAGATGTGTTAATCTACTTTATTAGGCTTTGATGGTAGCAGAATTAAATTATGTCAATAACTAAAGAAAGCTAGATAATATTTCATATATTCTAGAGATAGTATGGTTTACTACTTTTTGTGTTGCATAAAAATAGATATGAAATTATTAAGCCTGTTGTCCCGTAAAACAACAAACGAACCTTCGAGGTTAAATACGGGAGTTTAAATGAATTAGTTAGAGGTTCTCCCAACTAGGAAAATGTATGGAATTTTGTGTTGTGACACTACGGAATGCCGAGACTTTATAAAATGTGAAATTAGAGATTGTGGCATTACAAAATGTGAATGTTGAGGTCAAAAACATTATAAAATGTGGAATTAAGGTTAAAACTGTGACACCACGGAGTGTCGTATCCTTATTTATTGAGCATGAAGAGGTCAAAAACATTATGAGATGTGGAATTAAGGTTAAAACCATAGGGTATGGAGGTTAATAGCGTTTTCGGGCCGTTTCCGGGAGTTTGGGCCTTTCTGAGGAGTTTTGGGCCTAGGGGGAAGGGTTGTGGGCTTTGGTGGGATGGAGTATGAGTCCATTTAGGAATAGGATTCCTTTTGGGCTGGGTTAAGGGGCTCCCCCTACCCCTTGTGTGCGCCCACCCTGCCATTGTGCGCCCCCACCTCCTCCTCCCTTGCCCTAGCCGCCCCCACCTCCTCTCCTCTCCCCTTGTGGCCGTGCGCCCCTCCCCATTGCCCGCTTGCCTCTCCACCTCTCTACCACCTCTCCTCCACCCCCCTTGCTGCCCTAGGGTAGCCTCCCCACCCCTGCACCTCGAGGATCCATCCATTGGAGCGAGGAGCAAGGAGCGAGGAGCGAACCGGGAGGAGATCCATTCAGTTTTCGTGCGTCGGGCGAAGGTATGGCCATGGGAATCCTTGGGGTTGGTCTAGGTACTTTTATAAGGGTGTTTATAAAGTTTTTAGATCAATTGGTGGTGTTGGAATTGAGTAGATTGGATTAGATCTAGATATTGCCACGTCTCTATTTTGGACAGCATGAGCAGTCGACCTAGGGTTTAGTTTTTCGCCAATTTAGAGTCCGAATTTGGTCGTCCTCCTGTTGAAGAAGTTGTAGATAATTTCAATATCTTTCAGTGGGTATAAAGAACGTTAAATTATGATCAGCCGTTTGAAAGTTATGGCTGTTTTACCGAGCGTGTTAAAATCTGTGACGTGATTGGAACAGATCACGGTATTTTGTAGATTAAACAACTTTAGAGTCCGAATCAGTCTTTCCCTATACCTAGAAAAAGTTTGGAAATTTACTAAGCTACGCGAGGATGTACTCTTTTAATTGATTCGGAGTCTTAGAACCCGAGTTATGCCTTTTGGAAGGCTGCTGTCCCGACGGGACAGAACCGCTGTTTTCGGGTTTTGCGAGTAGTTGGCCATGTCGGGGTAGATGAGGGTTTGCGTACTGTTTTGTGGGCTTTATTGTGAGTGTGTGGTCCCTATGTGCAGGTGGTGTGACCCCGGGAGGGCCTTCTACTTCTCGTCAATCCATCGCCCGTGGTTGAGGCAAGTGTATTGTAATGGATAGCGGTTTATAGGTTGCTAGTTGAGACTAGATGAGATTGATTATATGAGATGATCACTTGCCATGCTTTAATGATTTCCAATGATATGATGAGTATGTTTATCATGTTATGATGCCATGTGTTAATGTACAAGTTAATTCTGATGATTGGCATATTTGCATACATGGCATGATTACATGGCCCGGGCGGTGAGAAAGTCATAACTAGTCCGGGAAGGTCGGTGAGAAAGTTATGACTAATCCGGAGAGCCAATGAGTAAGTCCTACATCGTGATTCCATTCACCGCGGTGAACGGGTAGGCACCCTCCATCTTCGGGATGGAAGGGGGGAGAGGGTGCACACCGACGGTTGTGTACTCAACCATACCGGTATGAGTTTCCAAGGAGACATGAGCATAGCATCGCATTGCATACATAATGATGATGATATTGAAATGTGATTATGAATGAGAAGGTTTACATGATGTGAGATATTAAGGCCATGTACTTGTTCTTGTTGTACCATTGCAATATGCTTGCTGAGTTTTGAACTCACGCTTGTGTTTTCTTGTTGTTTTAGGTACCATGAGATCGGCATGCGGGGAAGGGAAATAGTCACACGTCCACATGTAGCTTCACTCATTTTGATTCCACAAGTCATTCAATTAGTTTTGATAATAAACTGCGTGTGATGATTATTGCTTTAAGGTTTAGATTTGCTATATGAGAGTTTTATTGTTCGTTTGACTCTTGGAGACATTAAGTGCTTGAAAATGGACTTATATTGTTGTTAAGTATTTAATTATTGCTGTTTTAGCTGTCTCTCATATTGCCTTATTTGCTTAACTGTGTTGCTCCTTCAAATCATGTTAAAACAAAGGAGATGCTACCGAAATCTCGGTTTTTAGCATGTGCGCCTTTGCTGGAATTTATGTTTAATTGTGGTATTTAGATGTTGTTTAGCTTATGTTTGGTAGCATTCAGGCATATTAAATGCCGGGGTGTTCTGATTGGTATCGAGCATTTGTAGATCCTTGGAATGTGTATTTTTAGTGTCATGCTATAGGGTACAACTAAAATTTGATGTGGAATAACTTAGAAACATGGCTTAGGTCTTAACTAAAATTTTGTTATAGGATAGCAACATTAAAACTTGCAAAAGTGGTATAACTAATCTAAAATTTGACACACTTGGTTGCACAGTAGGATGGGGTTTTGGTATATCATTGCATTGCGCTTAATTATTTGATGAAGACTATGCTTATGTTGATGTTTGATCATTGTACTTGATTATATGGTGTTGTGCTTATATTTATGTGATTAGATGGTTGTCTGTTTGTGGTAACCATGCTGAGGGGTAGAGGCCGTGGTCGCCGTGGCCGTGGAGGCCAGGGGCGAGGTTCTCCGGGAGTTGCGGAGTCTGTTGCTGAGGGTAGCGTTTCGCTCAATGCTCATGGGCCAGTTCAGGAGGAGCTTCAGCAGCCTGATCGGCAGAGGTACCGCCGCCAATGAGGATTTAGTTCAGGCTCTGCAGAGGAGATTCGGGAGCTGCGCCCGGCTAGCGGGCAGCCCTATTTGTTGTGCCTCCCCTGCAGCGGCCCATTGTTGCCCCGCTGTCTTTGGAGCCGAGGATGAGTCTCGGGAGTGGATGTCCCTCCGTCTTGACACTTTTGATGGAGCGGGCACGCCGATCCGATCCAGATTGGCTGCGGTACATGGAGAAAGCGATTCGAGTCCTAGAGTTGACTTCGGTTCGAGGGCTCGCTTTGTGGCTTTCGGTGAAGGGCCAAGGCGATATCTGGTGGGAGGGTTATGGCTGCTAAAGCCCCGATCTTGGTCGATCACACAGGAGGACTTTGTGGCTCGCTTCCGAGCCAAGTTCTACCCAGAGACTTTCCTTGAGCGGATGGAGCATACTTTGACGACTCTTTCCCAGGGAAAGAGGTCGGTGGCAGAGTATGAGGTGGAGTTCAACAGCGTGGTGCGCTTCGTGCTGGCTGTGGTAGTCGACGATCGGGAGAAGGCAAGGAGGTTCCGTAGGGGCCTCAACCAGGAGTTCAGAGTTGTCATGGGGGCGACTGTCCCTCGTGACTTCTGCTCCGTGGTGGAGCAAGCGAAGGGCATGGAGCTCGAGTTGGAGCTCTCCTGGGAAAGGCAGAACCCGGGTGGTTCAGGGGTTCCCTCTGACCCCGGCGGGCGAAGAGGACCTTTGGTGGAGGAGGTGGGTCTTCTCAGCGACCCACCTTCAAGAAGTTCAAGGGGGGACAGGGCTCCTCCTCAGGGGCTAAGATGAGGCCGCCCCAGTCGTCTTCCTCACGAGCGGTGCCTGGACAGGGCATGTTGTGTTTCAAGTACGGTGGTGAGCACCGTGCTTCAGAGTGTGGTTGGACCGGGAGTTGCAACCACTGTCGCAAGCCTGGCCACATGGGACGAGTCTGCCGGATGAATCCCGGTAGCATCATCAAATGGGAGACGGTGCCTTCTCCTCCTACTCCAGCGGCATCTTCCAGAGGATCGGTGCACATGATGGCAGCTCCAGCTCCTCAGCCGCCCTTTGCGTGGGCGCCACCAGCAGCTTACTGGTGCCCGCAGCCGTCTGCTCCTCCTCAGTTGCCTCCTCCACCCCAGCCTTGTTGGGGCATCAGCCGGGAGTCAGGGCTCCTACTGTCCCGGCGCCACCAGGAGTGTACGCCTTGCCGACCGCCGAGTCAACCGGGCATCCAGAGGTGATTTCAGGTACTCTGCTTGTGGATTCCGTTGATGCCTTTGTTCTGTTTGATTCCGGAGCATCCTATTCCTTTGTGTCGTCTGAGTTTGCTAGTAGGGCTAAGTTAGGAGTTCAGCAGATTTCTGAGTCCGTGTTAGTCAGTTCTCCTGGGGGTTTGATTGCTAGTTCTTTGGTTTGCCCAGGTTGCACCATTGCCATTGATGATGAGGTTTTCTTTGCCAATCTTATGGTGATCCAGTTGGCTCCTTTTGATGTCATTTTGGGCATGGACTGGTTGCATCAGTACCGTGCCAAGATCTGTTGCTTTTTGCGGACGGTTACCTTGCAGGCCCCGTCAGGGGTAGAGTTGACCTTTCAGGGTGGTTTACCTTCCAGTTCCGTCTTTGCTTTGGCTAGTCTGTTTTCTGGTCACCGTTTAAGGCAATTGGGTTTCCTCATGACCTTGTCTGAGAAGCCATCTTCTTCAGTTTCCATTGAGGAGATTCCTGTAGTGAAGGAGTTTGTTGATGTGTTCCCTGATGAGTTGCCTGGTCTACCTCCCGTGAGGAATGTGGAGTTTTGTATTGATCTTGTTCCGGGCACTCGACCTATTTCTATCTCTCCATACCGCTTGGCTCGTCCTTTTTAAGATGAGTTGAAGAAGTAGTTGGAGGATCTGTTGGCCAAGGGCTTTATTCGGCGTAGCGTTTCGCCATAGGGAGCACACGTTCTCTTCGTCTCGAAGAAGGATGGAAGTTGGCGCATGTGCATTGATTATCGTGCTCTTAATCGGAATTTGGTCGTACGGCTATTGAAGAAGTTGTAGGTAATTTCAATACCTTTCAGTGGGTATAAAGAACATCCAATTCCGCCCAGCCGTTTGAAAGTTATGCTCGTTTTACCGAACGTATTAAAATCTGTGACGTGATTAGAACAGATCACGGTATTTTGTAGATTAAACAACTTTAGAGTCCGAATCAGTTTTTCCATATACTTAGAAAAAGTTAGGAAATTTCCTAAGCTATGCGAGGATGTACTCGTTTATTCAATTCGGAGTCTTAGAACCCGATTTATGCCTTTTGGAAGGTTGCTGTCCCGACGGGACAGAACCTCTGTTTTTGGGTTTTGCGAGTAGTTTGCGATGTCAGGGTAGAAGAGGGTTTGTGTACTGTTTTGTGGACATGATTGTGAGTGTGTGGTACCTATGTGCAGGTGGTGTGACCCCGGGAGTGCCTTCTACTTCTCGCCAATCCGACGCCCATGGTTGAGGCAAGTGTATTGGAATGGGTAGCGAGTTGTAGGTTGCTAATTTTGATGAGTTGCAATTGAATTTATGATGGGTTCACATGCCATGCTTTAATGTTTTCCATTGATATGATGATTACGGTCTATTATGTTGTGATGCCATGTGTTAATGTACGAGATAAATTTGATGTTGGCATATTTGCATACATGGCATGATACATGGCCCGGGTGGTGAGAAAGTCATAACTAATCCGAGGAAGGTCGGTGAGAAAGTTATGACTATTCCGGAGAGCCAATGAGTAAGTCCTACATCGTGATTCCATCCACCGCGGTGTTTGGAAGCGAGGAGTAGGCACCCTCCATCTTCGGGATGGAAGGGGGGAGAGGGTGCACACCGACGGGTGTGTACTCAACCATACCGGTATGAGTTTCCAGGAGATATGTGCATCGCATTGCATTGCATTGCATCGCATTATATGAGGATGTTATATGATGATGATATATGATGATGTCAATGATATGCTTACGCTATTAATATGAGATGTTTATGATGTCGTATGTGAAAAGTGGTGATGAAGGTATTCGAATGTGTTTTCTTGTTCCATTGCAATATACTTGCTGAGTGATGAACTTACGCTTGTGTTTATGTTTTTTTTCTTAGGTACCATGACATTGGCATGCGGGAAAGGGAGCTAGTCACACGTCATCACTTAGCATCACACATATAAACATTGACATGTTCCTTCCTTTAATTGTGATGGTTAATTTGTGTACTTGGTTTCCTCATTTACTTCGTTTGGCTCATGAGATGGTTGGAATCTTTATTCTAGGTTTATACTGCTGCTAGAACCTTCATTATTGATGATTTAGATGTCATTCTTTATACTATATCCTGTGATCATATTGTTGTTGCTTCAATTCATGGAGAAACAAAGGAGATGCTGCCGAAATTTTCGGTTTTAGCATTTACTCCTTTGCTGTAATTTATCTTAATTTATGGTATTTAGAGGTTGTTTAGCCTATGTTTGGTAGCATTCGGGCATACTAGATGCCGGGGTGTTACATGTGTAGTTTCCAAAAATCATATGGTTTGTTATGTTTGAGGTCCTTAATCAAAATGTTAGGGTCGTTTGACCACTGGGACAACGTAGGGGCATTATCCGGTGGAGTCGGTTAGTTATGTCGAGGATGTGCGTTGGAGCAATGTTTTTCTGTTTGATGTTTATGTACTATTGGGACATCTTGTTGAGATTACTTATGTATGAGGAGTAACATTGGGGTTGGTTCCAACTTCGTATCAATTTGTTTACGTCGTTAAGAAGGCAACTGCATGGTACAACGGTAGACAGTGTGGTTTGATATGTTATTTGATGCTTATGAGATATTTACCGTTGATAATTTATATGATTACTAAGGCTTACTTTGGTGCTTATGATGAGGATAACGCTGAAGTATGTTATATGAAAAGAGAAGTGGTGCATTTTGCATAAGGTACATTCATGATGTGAAGAGGTGACATGTGTGGTTTTCTATGACTTAATTTGTGTGGGCATCAAAGACCTATTTCAGTAGGCTCCTTCATGGGATGGACGGAATGAGAAGGTGATACCACTAATACAAGAATACACATTAGAATCGGTTCTTTTTCGTCATCACAATCGGTTTTGGTGGCGATAGAAAGTCCAACGATTGTAATGAGAAATCGTTATCACAGTCGGTTTTCTCCCCGATTGTGATAAACAGTCATCACAATCGGTTCTTGCAAAGAACCGATTGTGATAAGCCCCTCATCACAATCGGTTCTTTCTCAGAACCGATTGTGATGAGCCAATTTCACTGTTTTTGATTGGTTTACAGTATGAATATCATTCACAATATATATTGAACACAAACACTTTACAATACACATATCACATTCGTTTACATGAATATAGAGCATAAACACAGTGATAATTAAGCATTGTTCTGACGGTTTTAACACAAAACCAAGAGATTTCCCCAGGAGGTCACCCTCACCCATCCTAGTTAGTACTACTCTCGCCTCAGCATGCTTAACTAATGAGTTTTGTCGCCAATTTTAATGCAAATGCGAGCACTTCCCGAGAGGTCACCCATCCTAGTACTACTGTCACCCAAGCACGCTTAACTTCAGAGTTCTTATATGATCTAGTACCGTAGTGTTGGTATGATAACATTTGAAAATATAACGCGTCTCCCTCCCCTTAACCTCACAAAGCACCCGAACACTAATGTTAGTATTCTTATACTTCGAATTTACACTATGACTTGGGTGCTCCAAAATTTAACTAAGTGTCCAATTTTACCATGACACCCAATTTTCACTTTGGCGCCCAATTTTCACTTTGGCGGGAGTATCATGAGCACATCACAATCGGTTCTGAACAACAACCGATTGTAATGACACCGTCATCACAATCGATTCAAGTTGAGAATCGATTGTGATGAGAGGCCCCTTATCACAATCGGTTCTGAGTAGGAACCGATTGTGATGACCACCCTCATCACAATCGGTTCTGAGCTAGAACCGATTGTGATCACACCCCTCATCACAATCGGTTCTCAGCTAGAACCGATTGTGATGTGGTGTCCACCACACCTTTAATTCTATTTTCCATCTAATTTAAGTTCAAGTCGAGTCGATCTCCACTTTGCTAAATTTTCTGTATATATGCTATTGAAATGCATTCCTTTCATTGCCTTCACAAAAAAACAATAGGTTTGATTAGTAGTGTCAGTTTTAATTGAAACCGACTGCAATATGAAAGGACTAGTACTGCCGGTATTATTCTTGGTATTGTTCTAATAATTGTTTGGGATTATGTGTTGTGCTTGGATGGAGTGGAAAGAATGTGCAAGTAATTACTAATAATTATGCGTTGAGTGGAAAAATTCTTCCCTTTCCTTCCTTATGGAAGTATTGTCCTGTATATTTTACCTAAAACAGGTTCAACAGCAAGTTATAGAGAACAAGTTGGCAAGTTTGTACTTTTACTTTGCTGGTACTTTACCCTTGAAATGGCATTAGCTTGTCTCAATTAGACATGTCAATCTTACAACTTTATTTACAATACAACCCTCTTTAATGATCTACACGCATGTAATTTGTTCCATGTGTGTAAGTAAATCACCACTAAGTGCTTGCTTATAAATATGCTAAAAACCTCAACTGAGAGAAAATAGAGGGGAAATCTTCTCAGGCTGGGGCTTCAACTTACCCTCTTAACACACATCCTTAAGGATTTCAGATTTTTCTCCCCCAAGTCTAAGTTTCAACAAGAGTATGTTCTATTTTTCGGGGTGGCGACGGCTATTTTTTGCTCTAGAACACCAACATAGGAGAGTTCATCCCGAGAGGATATAAACCTTGCAAGGCTCATCACAATCGGTTCTTTCTCAGAACCGATTGTGATAACCTGTTACCAAAATTTACAAATGACATACACGTATCACAATCTGTTTTTTAGTCAAAAGTTTGGAACCGACACAGATGAAGCGATAGTGATGTATCATTTTGTAGTAGTGTACATACTCGAGTTCACCCAGCTATACCTTAATAAGCTATGTGATGTGCATGGTGGACATGTAACTAGACTTACATGGCATTAAATGAAATGTTGTTGAAGAGATATGTGGTCAATAATATGATTAAGTTTATGCTTCTTATTTGCTATCGGGTATCATTTTTATTATGCATTTGCTGAGCCATTGTCTGGTATCATGCATGGGAGGAAGTAGCTCACATTCAACACGTGCATCACCAATAAATTAGTTGATCAAATCTACTAGTTTAATCTTTTCTCTTTCTTTCTTTATAGCGACGAGGTGCAAGAACAACGGAATCCTACCGGATATAAGGATCGGAGAAAGCGCACGCAGAGAGCATGGCCACGCGTCCCACCCTCTCTCTCTCTTCTTTTTGCGAAAAAACCCCTCTGGTTCTTGAAATTACGGATAGGTCCTTTTGCAATTTTTTGTGAGAGGGAGATTTTTTCCCCGGTTCGCGTTTAGGTCCCTCCTTCGCCATTTTACATAAAGAACCTCCCGTTAAATACGAATCGTAAACGAGCCCTTTTATATTTTTTCAAAATAGCGAACAGGTCCAAAATCATAACAAATAGGTCCGTGCACTTTTCATTCAGGTCCTTTCTCCGTTTTGCCCCAAAAAAATGTTTTTGTGATCCGTTTTTTCCTCCGGAGCATTGAAAAAATGTTTTCGTTTCTCCGTTTTGCCCGGAAAAAATGTTTTTGTGGTCCGTTTTCCCTCCGGAGCATGGAAAAAATATTTTCGTTGGCCGTTTTTCCTATAAAAAACCGAAAAAAATGTTTTTGTGGTCCGTTTTTCCTCCGGAGCATGGAAAAAATGTTTTCGTTTCTCCGTTTTGCCCGGAAAAAATGTTTTTGTGGTCCGTTTTTCCTACGGAGCATGCAAAAAATGTTTTCGTTTCTCCGTTTTTCCTAAAAAAAACGAAAAAAGTTTTGTGGTCCGTTTTTCCTCCGGAGTATGGAAAAAATATTTTCGTTTCTCCGTTTTTCCTAAAAAAAACAAAAAATGTTTTCGTGGTCCGTTTTTCCTTCGGAGCATGGAAAAAATGTTTTCGTTTCTCCGTTTTACCCGAAAAAAATGTTTTTGTAGTCCGTTTTTCTTTCGGAGCATGGAAAAAATGTTTTAAAGTGTTCTCGTGGTCCGCTTTTTCTACGAAAACATTTTCTCGGTTTTTTTTGTATTAAAAATATTTTTTTTTTCGTTCACGTGCGCGGCGTGCCGCCGCGCTCAATACCGGTTGGTTACACCCAGGGGCGGAGCTAGCCCAGGCCCAAGCCTCGGGCTGGGCCAGCTAATCTTAGATTAAATATGTGTTTTCAATAATTTTTCAATAGTTTTTTGTAGAAATTTAGTGAGCTTTCAGTACCAGGCCCCGGGCTACAGCCTACTCTGCCCGGGGCCTGGATCCGCCCCTAGTTACACCAACCCGTACTAAGAAGACCCGGAGCAGAGCAGGCTGCTTAGTACCGGTTCATGTAACCAACCGGTACTGATTCGATCTTTAGTACCGGTTGGTTACATGAACCGGTACTAAGTAGCCTGCGGCGGCTCCTTGGCTTCTTAGTACGGGTTGGTGTAACCAACCGGTACTGATGATACCACATCAGCACCGGTTGGTGTAACCAACCGGTACTGATAAGTGTCGGTTGGTGTATTCAACGCACAGTCTCCCACGCGTCGCCTCGATCCCGCGCGTCGCCTCTTCGTGTTCATCCTATTCTCTTCGTCTTCCGATCCTGGCGATCTATAAACAGAGACGTACGTGGTGAGCGAGATGGAGAACCTGCATTGACAAAGACCGGTCTCGATCTTCCTCTTCCGATCATGGAAGAGCCTGTGTCTCCCGCCAGCTCCTCTGACTCCTCCGACTCTGAGCCATTGTCCCCGGTGCCGCTTCCACCCCATGCACCTCCCGCTGTCACCAACAAAAGAAAGCGTGCCGACGACGACGAGGAGGAGGAGAAGGACGACGACGAGGAGGAGGAGGAGAAGGACGACGATGAGGAGGAGGAGGAAGAGGAGAAGGAGAACGTCACCGTCATCCGCTGGGGGAGATCATCCTCCTCCTCCTCCGAGGACGACGTTCACCCTGCCACCACCGCCGACGATGACGACGACAGCAGTGACAGCGATGATAGCAATGACAGCGGCAGCCCCCCGCGGAGTGACGACGACGAGTATTTTCGTCTATGACCGTGAAATAATTAAACTTTTTAATTATGTAATGTTATCCACTATGTAATGTGATTATATATTTGAACATTTTAACGGTGGATAGTATTAAATATTAGCTGTTCTATTTGATGAACATATGCATTCTGATTTTTTAATTGAACATACGCCTCGGGGGTGTTTGGATGACGCATGTACTCCGTCTCAACTCGAAGAGGCATTCGTTTGGATGAACATACGCCTCGGGGGTGGTCAGTACCGGTTAAAGGTACCAACCGTTACTGATAGTCACATTAGTACCGGTTTGTATTCCGAACCGGTACTATCTAGTAGCAACGGCTACAGTTGCAGGTGGATATTAGTACCGGTTCAAGGCACGAACCGGTACTGATGTGAAACTATCGATCCGGCTTGTGCTTTCAGCGTACTATGTCACAATTTAAACATCTTCCTCCTCCCGCTCTCTGCCAGACCAACATCATTTGATCAGCCGGCGAGAAGAACAGGAGTTCGGGCAAGAGCTCCAAGGAAGGGGAGGTGCTGCCCAAATTTTAAATTTTTGGTCATTTCACTCGCAACCAAGTTAACTAAGGTTAGTAACATCATTCCTCACTACATTTGGTGTTAAATGGTGCCTCTTCTTTGCCCAAATTATAACGAAAATTTGATTTTTTTTTTCTATTAATCGATGAAAGATTACAAATGTAAAGTTCTAGCTCGATCGTTTCAAGTAGGATACAAAAATTTACTCGCAACCAAGGTCACTAAGCTTAAATTTGCTTGGATTATAATATAGCTCGCATTTAAGGTGTGGATCTAGCTCAAATTTATGTTTTAGTTCCATCGTTCGATGTAGGATGGTGCATATATAGTTGGGGAAATTAAGAATGGTGCATGAAAATCATAGAGTTTAGGATCTTCAAATGGCAATACTTATGTGGAAAAAAGAAGAATTTTAAATTCATTTGCGAATTAAAACAATATAAAAAATATAAATGGCTTTACAGAAAATATAAAATGAGTTCAAGATTCGAGAAAAGTTTTAAAAAATTTTGTGAAAAAGTTTTCAAAAAAAGTTTTGAAAATTTGAGCAAAGCTATCGTGAAATTATGCTTGCATTAATATTTAGGTTTTGGTTCCATCGATTGATGAAGAATTTTGAATCTAGATTTTCATTGACTAATTATTTTAGTAGGTTGCAAAAACTTGTCGAGTATGAATACCGGAGCAAATAATCATTTTATGGAAAAAATATGTAATGAAATATAGTGCCTTTAATGTATATTATGAAATAAAATCATTTTAAAAATATAGTTGTCTTGACTTGGATTTTGGGAAATGTTGAACAATTCATTATCGGAAAATGAGCTAAAAGTTACCTTGATGTAATATAATGTAGATGGACCGGCGATGGATGTATATGGACCGACGCTCCCCGGAGTTCTTGCAGGGTTTGCAAGATTTTCTTCGTGCGGCCGATGCATACACGACGTCAGGCTACATATGTTGTCCATGCATAGACTGCAAGAATGAGAAGGAGTGGCCAAACTCCAGCCACCTTCACTTCCATTTGCTCACAAGAGGTTTCATGACAAACTATACCTGTTGGACCAAGCATGGTGAAGAAGAGATTATACAAGAAGACGGTAAATAAGAAGAGGCGAACAATATCTTAGACGTTGGCCAACCCGGCTCTTGCGAAGATACATTTGGGGAGTTTGGCAATGATGACCTAGACCAGATGCTGCTTGATGGAGAGGGAGAATACATCGATGAAAGACATTACGAAAAGTTTCATCGCCTATGGGAGGACCACAAAACACTGTTGTACCCAAACTGCCAACAGGGCCATAAAAAGTTGCGTATTGCACTAGAACTGATGCAATGGAAGGCGACCAATGGATTATCTGATAAGGGATTTGACGAGTTGTTATGCCTCATCAAGAAGATACTTCCAGAGGGGAACACACTGCCCGAAACTACGTACAATGCCAAACAAGTTGTCTTCCCTTTGGGGTTGGAGGTACAGAAGATACATGCATGTCGTAGCGATTGTATCCTTTATCGCAATGAGTACGACGATTTGGATGCTTGTCCGGTGTGCAAAACTTCGCTGTATAAGACCAGGCGTGATGACCCAGGTGAGGTAGAGGGGCAGCGTAAGAAGAAGAGGCCCCCTGCTAAGGTGGTGTGGTATTTCCCTATAATACCGCAGTTGAAGCGTTTATTTGCGAACAAAGTGCATGCCCTGATGATGTGCTGGCACAAAGAAGACCGTAAGGAGGACGGAAGGCTAAGACACCCTGCTGATGGCTCCCAGTGGAGGAAAGTCAATAGAACATACCCGGACTTTGCTGAGGATGCAAGGAACATAAGTTTTGGGTTGAGTACAGATGGGATGAACCCGTATGGCGAGATGAGCAGCGATCCACGACACTTGGCCCGTGACTATGTGTATCTACAACCTTCCTCCTTGGCTGTGTATGAAGCGGAAGTACATTATGATGCCGTTGCTTATCCAAGGCCCGAAGCAACCTAGAAACGACATCGATGTGTACCTCAAACCGTTGGTTGAAGATCTGTTAACATTGTGGAACGATGGTGTACGTGTATGGGATGAGTACAAAAGAGAGCACTTCATTTTACGTGCATTGCTATTTGTAACCATCAACGACTGGCCTGCACTTGGTAACCTGTCGGGCCTATCTATCAACGGATATAAAGCCTGCATCCACTGCTTAGAGGAAACAGACAGCAAGTACCTAAAAAACTCTCGAAAGGTTGTGTACATGGGCCACCGTAGATTCCTCCATACGAAGGACCCATTAAGGAGGAAGTGTGAGAATTTTGATGGGACGGAAGAGAAACGTAAGAAGCCCCCGCATCGCAGTGGGGCTCTTGTATTTTCTTTGGTAAATGATCTGAAAGTAGTATTTGGAAAAGGTCCAGGTAGCAAACCTGTCCCGACAGAACAAGGTCACACGAAGCCCATTTGGAAGAAGAAGTCAATATTTTGGGACTTACCTTACTAGAAAGACTTAGAGGTTCGCCACTCACTGGACTTCATGCATATCACAAAGAATGTCTGTGTGAACCTGCTAGGCTTCCTAGATATGTATGGCAAATCAAAAGATACACTTCAAGCACGAAAGGACCTACAGTTGCTAGGAATCATGAACGACCTACATCCGAAAATGAGAGCGGAAGGACAGCATTACCTCCACCCCGCGAGCTACACTCTGAGCAAGGAAGAGAAAAAAAATATGATTAAGTTCTTGAACAGTGTTAAGGTCCCTTCTGGATACTCCTCGAACATAAGGAGACTCATAAACACAAAAGAGAATAAAATCGTACACATAAAATCCCATGATTGTCACGTGTTGATGACACAGTTGCTTCCAGTGGCGGTGCGAGGTATTCTGCCGGACTGGGTACGAGGGACAATCATAAAGTTGTGCTCGTTCTTCAACGCGGTGTCGCAAAAGGTCATCGAGCCGAATAAGTTATCTAATCTGCAAGATGACATGGTCAATAGTATGGTTAGCCTTGAGATGATCTTCCCTCCATCATTCTTTGATATTATGGTCCATCTCATGGTCCACATTGTTAAAGAGATACAAATTCTCGGACCTTTGTTCCTCCACAATATGTTCCCTTTCGAGAGGTACATGGGCATCCTAAAGAAGTATGTTCGTAACCGGTCTCGCCCAGAAGGCTGCATTGCGCAGGGTGTCGGCACAGAGGAGGTGATCGAGTTTTGTGTTAATTACATTGATGATCTGAATCCGATTGGCGTTCCTGTATCACGCCATGAGGGGAGGCTACGGGGAAAAGGGACTTTAGGGAGAAAAGAATCCTATAGCGACGATCTACTTTCATTTAAACAAGCACATTTCACAGTATTGAAACAAGCAACTGTAGTGGCTCCATATATGTATGATTACGAGATGAGTCTACGCGCCCAATACCCAAAGAAGTCAGATAAGTGGATCGCAGTCGAGCAAATGGATCATTTCGGCGGTTGGTTACAAAAGCAACTGTTGGGCAACCAGACAGATGATGAAC
Source organism: Rhipidocladum racemiflorum (assembly GCA_036346355.1). Lineage (NCBI taxonomy): Eukaryota > Viridiplantae > Streptophyta > Magnoliopsida > Poales > Poaceae > Rhipidocladum > Rhipidocladum racemiflorum. The sequence continues at coordinate 52,760,680 of CM070580.1, forward strand.
AGTTGAAACTCTTGGCTCGGGGACCATCCACAACAGTCGTATCATTCCAAGGGTATGAGATAAATGGGTACACATTTTACACAACAGCCCAGGATAGCAAGAGCACCAACCAAAATAGCGGCGTCCATATAGATGCCTTGGACAAAAATGGAAAGATGGATACCTATTATGGTTTCATACAGGAGATTTGGGAGCTCGAGTACGGACCTTTAAAAGTCCCTCTGTTTCGGTGCCAATGGGTCAAACTGGCAGCCATGGAGATCGATGAGTATGGTATGACAACTGTGGACCTCAAGCAAGTGGCCTATATGGATGAACCATTCGTGCTCGCTAATGATGTGACACAAGTATTCTATGTGATGGACATGGACAGCAAACAGAAAAAGCAGAAGGACAAGCCTACTAAAATGAAAAGGCAGCATGACAAATCTACTGAAAACATAAATCAGAATGAGAAGACTAGTAGTAGCGATCAACCAAGGCGCCACATGGTTCTTTCAGGCAAAAGAAGGATTGTCGGAGTAGAGGGCGTCACGGACGAAGAAGAGTATAATCAATTCGACGAGCTGCCTCCTTTCACAGTGGACGTAGACATTAGTGACCTGAATGATACAGAGGACTCTCCTTACGTACGCCGCGATCATAATGAAGGATCGCTTGTAAAAACAAAGTATGTTAGCAAATAAGTCCAACCTTGTTGCATAGTCCGTTGTTACAAGTTATAGTCTATCACTGATGGATGCTTAGTTTTCTTTTTTCATGCTAAATCTTGTCTACTGTGTTCCCATGCTACTAAATTGTCTACTGTGAATGGATCACTTTGCTTTCTTTTGGTGTAATAGACTACTAACATACTAGTTGTGTATTAATAACCTTATTTTTTTTGTAAATCATTTTAGTGTGGAATAATAATGATTTATTATTATTTATTAAGCAAAGAAGCAATAATTGAATTTATGTAACAAGGTGAAAATTTGCATTGGAATTATAAGAGTGCAAAAATTACTTTATTTTTTATATTTTTAATTTATATTAATAACCTTATTTTATTTTTATATTCTTAATTTATGAACTAATATTCTAAAGAATATATAGATTTTCAATATTATTGTTGAATTGTAGAAACTATAAAAGGAATTTATAAATGATTAGTAATCTTATTTTATTTTTTTAAAATAAAATTAGTGTGGAATAAGTATAATTTATTATTTTTTATTAAGCAAAGAAGCAATAATTGAATTTTCTATCATTTTATTCTAAAGAGACTTTGAATTTAATTCTAATCAGTACCGGTTGGTGTATTTAACCAGTACTGATGTGATCTAATCAGTACCGGTTGGATACACCAACCGGTACTGATAGCTCCTAGGTTTTCCTTCTTGAGTCAGATGTGGAATGATCAGTCCCGGTTGGTGTATCCAACTGGTACTGATGTGGATATCAATCACGGTTGGATACACCAACCGGGACTGATGGTGCACCTATAAACCTTACTGCCGCCATTTCTTCCCCACTTTGGTGCTCCTCCCGCCCGATTATCTCCCATTTCCTCCTCCTCACGCGCCTTGCCGCCACGAGCTTTGTCTGGCGTCGGAAGCCCTCCCGGCTCGCCCGGCCAGCTGCCGTCCGAGCTCACCCCCCAGCGCTGCCCTCCCGGAGCTTCGTCATGGCCCAGCTCGGAGACCGCTCCTCGCCGCTTCTTCCCTCAGACCCATGGAGGTTATAGCTCGCTTGACCCTTGCTCCTTGTCCTCCCTTCTCTCTGGTGTACATGTATGGTGTAGATTTATGTTGGATTTGCTAATTGGAGGAAAATGTGTAGGATATTGTGAGCTATTTCGGTTGTGATCTTGTTCATGTGAATATTGAATGAATGCTAACATGATGTTGTACTGATCAATTAGACATTAGCTAGTATTGTTTCAGCAATTAGAGCAATTAGACCATGACATTGCCACTTTGCCAGATTGCAACGTTCCCACCAAGGGTGAAAACTGTAGTAACCTGACCCAATTGGCACCTGTTCATGTGAATATTACTGCAAAATGTAATATATTTGAATTGGCACATGTATAGAATCGAAACTTTTTGGTATATGTTGCAGTTGTAATATATTTGCAATGTCAGGCCTTGTATGCAAAATGATGTAAGTTCCAGTTGCAGTAAATGACCTAGAGACCGTCGATTTATGTATCATTGATTACATTGGTGAAGAAATGGTTACTCCATAGATATATTCTCAATTGTCAATATCTGTTCTTTTCCATGTGGTCAATTTCAGGAAGGTGATAAACCGGCAATTGTAATCCTGAAAACACTCTTTTTGTTTAGAGAATTTCTACGAAGCAATATACCATCCAAGCAAAAAGAAAAAAAACTTTGTTGAATCTTACTCGAAATCCTCGAAACCATAAAACAACCCATGCAGATAACCCTTAGGCTGTGTTTGGCTCGAGAGGTTAGGAGGAGTGTTATGTGATATATGGATGCATGCTACACACTTGTCTCTAATTTGTAAATTGATAATTTTTCAACATTCAAAATTGTTGAAAAGGCCTTTGGATCTAGTTTGCAAGTGTGGGAGCATCACTCAGAAAGCATCAAATGTAAGTTCATGGGGATCCTTGGTGAATTATATGTAAAATGTAAAATGTTATGTATATGTGAGATGTGTCACATGAGTAATTATATGTAAAATGTTATGTATATGTGAGATGTGTCAGTATATGTGAAATGTCAAATGTATAAGTAGAGTTGGTCTAATCAGCATTTGTTCCTCGCTGTCTTCCACGCCGTTAATTTTCAGTGCCTTCTTCTAGCCTAAGAAACAACGATGGACGGCGAAGGATTTGATCAAGAAGAATTTATGACCAATTTGATTGCGGGATATGGTGGTTATGAGGCCACAGAGCACGATGAGGCCGCAGAGCACGATGAGGTCGGCGAGGTAACAATCAATCACGTTAATGATTGTCAATTTCACTATCATGCTAAGCCAACATTCTGACCCATTCATGATTGTACCATGCTTTCAGATCGATCAACCAAGCGGGCAATCACGACAGCGAGGTCCAACCAAGAAGCTGAAGGCAAGATATGTTGTCACCGAAGTCAACGAGAACGGCCAACCTCAGAAACCCTTGACGGTGATTGGGCCGTTCAATTCGGCATGCGGCGTCCACGTTAGGGACCACGTGCCCATTAGCATAGCAAAATGGGATCAGGTTCCTGAAGATACGAAAAACATGCTTTGGAACGATGTCAGAGAGACATTTAGAAGAGAAGGTGAAGAGTTACACTCTCAAGAAGATGGCCATCGCATTCCAAACTTATAAAAAGAAGTTGAACACGGAGTATATCAAGGAGAATCGAACGCCCGACTTCAACAAGTTCCCGAAGTTGCAAGATCACTGGGAAGCATTCGTGAACTACAAGACTTCGGAGGAAGGTCAAAGTTTGAGTGAGAAGAACAAGCTGAATGCACAGAAGAAGAATTACCACCACCGACTCGGCCCTGGTGGTTATCGCCAAGCAATACCCAAATGGGAGAAGAGGGAGCATGACCTGCTAGCGAAGGGTGTCACACTCGCAACTATGGAATGGCTTTGTGAGCAAAGCATTGGTTCTATGCTCACAGCGGTGGCCTCGATGATAACGGCAATGCGGTGTTTGAGGAGGTTCTGAGAGATGTGGCCAGAAGGCTTGTGCAGTCCATCGAGGAGACTTCCCAAGGTAGCTTCGTGCCAAACAGGGAGAATGACGAGATAACAAGGGCTCTACAAAACCCGGAGCACCCTGGACGTACAAGAGGCGTTGGCGTCGTCCCGTGGAAGGTTGGTTTCGCTCAGGACGCCGAGACCTATAGGAGTCGGATGAGAAGCAAGGCTCGACATGCACAACAGCTTAGTGCGCTTGAAGAACGCATGACTCAAATAGAGGAGCAGTTAGCCCAGAGCTAACAGCGAGAGACGTGCCAGGAACCTCCCAGCAATCCTAACATCATCAGCCCCAGGCGGCGGGCTTGCGCTCCGGTGGGCTGCACGAAGCGGACTTGGACAGGTATCCCGTAGATGACATCAGGCAGCAGACACCTTGTGAGCTGCATGTCGGGGCGCGAAATCTCTCCTTGAAGGCGGCGCATGGCATGGTTCACCCAGTGGAGCCGGGACAGCTCATCCATGGCCAACATATACCGTCAAACTACTCCAAGGTCTCGGTGGAGGAGGTTTGCCCAGGGTACGAGGACCTTGAGCTCGAAATTCCCGGAGGTGATGGGAGTACGAAGCTAGGAGAGGCGGTACACACTTTCATCCTGTGGCGCAAACGGCACATAATTTTTCTAGATAACATGGATGTGTCCTCTCTACGAAGAAGCCCGATTCCTACACCACTTCCCGCACACCCAAGCCCAAGAAGAAGCCCGACTCCTACACCACCTCCCGCGCACATAAGCCCTAGGAGAAGCCCATCTCCTCCCAAGAAGGCGCCGACTCCTACACCACCTCCCGCGCACATATGCCCTAGGAGAAGCCCGTCTCCTCCCAAGAAGGCGTCGACTTCTACACCACCTCCCGTGCACTTAAGCCCCACAAGAAGACCGTCTCCTCCCAAGAAGGCGCCGACCAAAGGAAACAAGCCAGCTCAGCCAGCAGCTCCCAAGAAGACGAGGTCCTCCACCCAATCCAAGAAGTTGCGTCCACTTTCGAAGCTGGCGTACGATATGACCGACGAGGAGACCAATAAGATAGTACAAGGTGAGGTAACTGAATTTTTTAGACCCAAGTCACCAAAGAAGAAGGTTCAACCTGGCACGGAAGAATTTCACAAAGGCTTGAGGACTATTACAAATTTGAAGGATCAAAAAGAAATGCCTCGCCAATCAAACTACAAGCGCACATTACGAAAGGAATGCCACAAGAAGATGACAGCTGAGGAGAAGGAGAAGGAGAAGGAGAAGGCTAAGGCGATGCTACAATTCTTTGATGAAACTGGTCTTGACCCAAATCAAATATTAGGCACAGCAGAGATTGAGTATGCCCAAGTAAGATGGCCATTTACATTGGGTGGATCATTGGTCAGGCGTGAGGAGCTGCTCCAGCTAACGACAAAGATGTGGCAATTCCATGAATGGTACTTGGACGCGACCAAGCATGGTCTAGAGTTGTTTGCTGTCAAGGACAAGGATCAAGATTTTTTTCACGGTGACGGTGAATTTTTTATCTAATGGCACGTCATGTATGATCTATACCAGACAGACGCCCTCAGCGCATCCTTGGTGGGTTGCTGGACTCTGTAAGTGTCTTATTTACAAAAAAACCATCATGCGTGCCCTTGTAGAGTACGGACCTTGCAAGCCTAACTAATTTCTTCTTGTGTAGCATGGAGATACAAAGATGCCGAAGGGATCAAATTTTGGACATAGGATTCATGGACCCAGTAGTTATCAACGAGACAACCGTTAGATACAGCCCAAGCGAAACACAGACTAACGTATACAATGCGCTAATGGGACATCAATATAAGTCAAGGATATATCTACCCTACGCACATGAGTATGTGTTTTCGTACCGCCTTGTTCTACTCCTTTTTCATAACACTATGCTAGAACAAATTAGTTATCTATATTGACATATGTATGTACAGTTTTCACTAGATTCTTATTATGATCGCGCTAGATCATAGTCGGATCACAATTATGGACTCGAGAAGGAAACCAGTTCAAACGTATCAAACCTTTATCGATTTGCTCGACCAGTATTAATTCTTGTTCCTTTCATTATTGTATTACTTCTATTTCCTTCCATTTGACACAAATTCTAATCATGTACAATTCGTAATCACATGTGTAGTGCATTCGCACAGTTTCGTGCTAAAAATAGGGGCGCATTCAAGGAGAAATTTGAAATTACAACATCCTCTCAAGTATGTATATCATAATGCTAGCTTTTTGGTTAGTTAAGTTAATTTCCTTGCATTCATTTCACGCTTTCAACTTTTTCAACCGCAGATCTTGAGTCAATCGGCGGGCAACAATTTATGCGATTACTATGTATGTGAGTTTTTGCACACCCAAACCGGAGCTGCTGACCGCATGCTAAAAGGCGACAAGGGGGTGAGTAAATATAATTACTACCTTTAATGATGTATATTACTCCTTACATCTTGTACAAATTCAAGGATTGATTTGTTAATGACTTAACGGCAGGTGCCTCAATATTTGGCGGAACAAGGTTCGGAACTCTCACCGGCGCGAGTGAGAGCAATTCAAGAACAACTCGTTGGCTTCATTTACGATGAGGTTGTAAATCCAAAAGGCGAGTTCCACGAACCAAATTTTAACAGGTGGGGCCCTTCGATAAGGACCGGTGAACTGTCATTCTCAACATCTACGGCTAGCAAGAGCGATGCACGTAAAAAATCCCAATGAACAGAAGGAAAAGAAATACTGGAGTTGTAATTAAAGTTGTGTACATATTGTAGTACATTATATGTAATTAAATTTGTTAATGAATGTACAGTGATTTCATTATCAGGCAAATGTGCATGATTGATTATATGTGTTTTAATTCGTTGTGATTTAACACACACACACATATATTATATATAATAGCCAGTATTGGACACACACATATTTACATATATATTATATATGACCCATCGATCGATTAGATAAAACAACCGGTACTGATGAGGGCCTCATCAGAACCGGTTGGAGACACCAACCGATACTGATAAGGTCCACAGGGTCTCACGATGCGCTGCCACGTGTGACTACCAATCGGTACTGATACTCTATCGATGCAGGGTGAAACCGGGGCGATGCCCTTGAGCATCGATCCGGATAACTATCTTACGGTTCAAAAACCGGTACTAAAGGCTCTTTTAAACCGGTACTAAAGGCCCTTTCTGTAGTAGTGTATCGAAGCTCTTTTAATCATACAAACAGACGTGGAATCTCTACTATTCTAAAGCAGCACTTGGTGGCAGTGGTCCGTTCTTCCCACGTCATTAATTATCGCTTAATTGCCCTGCTTAATTGCCTTGCTTAATTGCCCTACGCAAGAAACGAAGCGTTGCTTTAATTAGCCAGCTTTCGCAAGAAACGAAGCGTTAAAGATAGATGTTTGATTTTGTGAAATAATTTTTTTTATTTTTTAATCTTTATTTTTCGTTATCAATTTTGTTTTTCGTAGCAACGCACGGGCATGTAACTAGTATATCTTATTAAAGAAAGATCATAGATTATGAAATAGGAAAGCTGGTAATAAGTTATGGTATGTAACAACTTGGCAAATAGTATACCACTACTACACAAAAGCTTATATTAGACTCCTTATCACAGACGGTTTTGATAAACCGTCTGTGATATGGAACATCACAAACGGTTCTATAGTGTAACCGTTAGTGATAACAGCATAGACGGTTTTTGGCTAAAACCGTCTATGATGAGAGCCACATCACAGACGGTTCTATAGTGTAACCGTCAGTGATAACAACATAGACGATTTTTGGCTAAAACCGTCTGTGATGAGGCGGGGCACATGACAGACGGTTTTTGGCAAAAACTATCTGTAATAAGAGCCATATCACAGACGGTCTTAGCTAAAAACCGTCTGTGATGAGACGATCACAGACGGCTTTTGGCAAAAACCGTCTCTAATGAGCACAATGAGCTCCGATTTTGGTGAAATGGTAAAAACACTATAACTTCTAATTTGTAACTCCGATTTTGGTGTTCTTTTGCTTTCTGGAATCAGCACGATGAGCTCTTCAATTTCTCCTGTAGGCATAAAGTCTGATTCGGTCTGCAAGTAGAAAATCCGAGTACATTTGGTAAAATAGTTATAACTTTTGACTCGTAACTCCGATCGGGGCGTTCTTTAGCTCGTTGAAAAGATAACGAAAAGTTGCATCCGGAATTGATTAGTGCGGGAAAATCAGATGGTTGGATCTTGAACTTTTGGGCGAGTACGTGCGTGCGAGAAAATCAGAATTCCAAAAAAACGTCGTTTAGGCCCTCAAAACGGCCTCCGAAGTTTTGTACCCGTTTCGATCTTTTTTGTGTGTGTTTCCGTGATCTCCAAGCTGTATTCGGAATATGAGGATACTAAAATCGGTGTTCGAGTGTTCTGTGAGGTTAAAAGGAGGGGGACACGTTATATTTCAGATGCTATCATACTAACATTATAGTATCAGATCATATAAGAACTCTGAAGTTAAGCGTGCTTAGGTAAGAGCAGTGCTAGGATGGGTGACCGCTTGGGAAGTGCTCGTATTGTGTTAAAATTAGTAGTGATATAGCTCAGAAGTTACGTGTTCTTGGGCAGTTACGAAGTACATGAGAACAAATCAAAATTACTAATAAAATGATCAAAATTACTAATAAAATGAAAAATCAACATCATAGACGGTTTTAAATTGGAACCGTCTGTGAAAAAAGTCATCACAAACGGTTTTAATTTGGAACCGTCTGTGATGAGGTGCACATTACAGACGGTTCCAATTTAGAACCGTCTGTGATAGCTTTTTTACAGACGGTTGGAAAATCGTCTGTGATGATTACGAGTCATCACTGACCCATTCTTACTGACGGTTCATAAAACCGTCTGTAATGACGTTTGAGAACCGTCTGTAATGAGGTTTTCTGTATTAGTGTACATATCCAAGTAAGCTATATAATCAAACGGTATGATATATAACAATCAGACAAATAATATACAGATACTTAAACTATATAGATCCAACGGTATATATAATATGTAACAAACAGGCAAATAGTCTACATATCGAAAGAAACCATCTAGATCAAACGATATTAAACATAACAAGTAGACAAATAGTATACAAATAGAAAGAAACATTGCAGATTATCAAACAGTTAGACTAATAACAAATTAACTGTGAAGGGTACATGAGATCAATACAGGCGAGCGCTAGAGGAAGATAATCGGAAAACCAGTAAAAACGTACGTAGAGCAACATACCAAGAAGATAAATCTTGGATAAAACAAAATCCAAAATAAAAGGAACAGAAAAGGGGAAGATATTATCCATTGAAGAGCAAGCACACAGGGCAGGTGTCATGTAGCATTATACAAGAATACAAAGTGAAACCGAATACTAACATTGAGAAACAAAGAGCATAAGTATTGTATAAACCAAAATCGGAAAGAAGAAAACACAAAAGAATGACGGCAGTAAAGACGTGTGATGGCACAAAAGAAAACAACAAACAAGGGATAATACTAATCGGCGTTTTCTAGCCCCAAATCTATTATCCATTAATCACTTATGCTGCATAATAACGGTAACGCCCCAACAGTCGCAAGGCATACCAAGCTATACATTACCGTGTACACATGTAGCGATTCCATACCGCACACACACAAATCGATCAGCTATCATCCGTAACAATAGCAGCGCCGAAACATACAGGTGTAAAGCCGTATAGACAACATGTAGATGACTAACACAAACATATACATACATATAAACAATCGAAGAGGTAGGAGACAAAGAACAAATAACTTCACCTGGGCGTGACAACCAGGAGAAGCTGGAGCCTCAATCGTCTGCCAGCGCGAACCAACGCCATAAAATCGAGCTACAGGAAAACGAAGAACGAGTTGAATAAACAGTAGGAAACCATGAAACGGAAGTAAAATCTAGAAACAGCAAGAACACGGGCGGCAAAAGCGGAGAGGAGCGCAACAAGGTGTTAAATTATATGGGCTAAAGCCTATATATTAATGAATCTTATAAATCTCAAAGGTCCAGCCGTGAGGGATTTTGCTACTTGAAAATTGAGAAACGTTTTCCATCTGAAGCGTGAAACGTTTTTTCAGGTGAAACGGTTTTCGTTTCTGGAGAATGGAGAAACGTTTTCTGTTTCTAGATCTGAAACGTTTTCTGTTTCTGGATCAAAAATTGAGAAACGTCTTTTTCGTTTCTATATATATTGGTAAAGTCCATGAGCAAAATGTGAAAAACATATACAGCTCTTGTCTCTGTGCTGTGTCGCCACCGTAGTTTGTTCCATCTCGTTGCGACGGCGTGCACCGGCAAATGGGAGAGCAGGTCTCCGGAATCTGTCGTCCTTGTGATTTTGCACTGGGAGAGGGCGAATAAGGTTTTTGGGAAGCGTTTCACGCGACTGCTCGCATTCGTCATCACGGCTCGTCTACCTCTACGCTCAGGCGCCGCTGGTCGTCGTCGACACGCTCGGCTTCAACACGTTCTCGTCATCAACAACGTACCATCTACATCGGCTGCTGCTTCCTCTACGAAAAATAGAATCATGTTTAATCTGTTGATATTTTTGCTCTTGAGTATAGTAGATCTATTCATGTGTATTTGCGTGATATACAGGTGTAGATTATACTCTCACAATTTGATCATGCTAGTTAATCTATTTATGTTCATGTTTTATTTCGGAATTAAAATAAAACAAGAAGTGCTAATTATTCTATCACAAGGAAACTAAAATCACTCCGCGGCGAAGAACGAAATAGGGACGCAAAGAGCGGGACCTGGAGGCACAGCCCAAAGAAGCGAGGCGTAACAGCCGATGATGGTGGAGGCCCAGTACGAAGGAGCGGGGCGCAACGGCCGATGACGGCGGGGCAATGGGGAGGGAAAAGCAACAGGGCGAAGAGGCAGAGTCGAACGAACGAGGATGGCGGAGCAAATGACAGGAACAGGCTGTGAAATCATGGGCTAAAAAATTGGTTTAATGATAAATTTAGTATTACAATGTGGTTGTGCTCATGGCATGTATGGTTCATGTGCATGTGTTGTTTTAGATGATTATTTGATATGCTTGTGATAGCATGGTAGTTGTTTTGTTTGATGCAATGCACTCGTGTGAGTGGTTGCATAGACTGATCTTGAGTTAAGTCGTAGACTTGTGCTCGTAAATGGTTTTGTGTTTGTTCATGTGCAGGTGTGCTTGAGGTCGAACGTGGTCGGTGACGGGACCAGAATTATGTTCACGAAGGAACTGGGGTTCGGTACTAGGTTCAGGGAGGAACCGAGGTTTTAATGGTCGAGGATGTCATGCGGGACGTTTGGGCTAGAGAATGGTGCACATGAAGGATGGTGAGTCACGTGAGTGCGGCAGGTGGGCCGTACGCGTGCAGTTGTAAACGTTTTGAGGTAGTTTGTATGTATTGGGCCATATTGGGCCAAGTGGACATGCATGCAAACTCTTCTAGGGTTTTCTTATAAATAGGGAGAGGTGTCCCCTATTTATTGTGTGCTAGACATTAGGGTTTGTACTCTATTGTTCGGAATACTGTAACCATAATAGACAAAAGAAATAAAAAAATATTTTTCTTCAAAGCATACACGTGAGCTGCACAGAGCAGAAGTCGCACAAACCAATAAAGAGGGCGAAGCACTTGGCGCTGGAAATCAAGGACTCCGATCGGCAGCCTGGTGCGCGCATACGAAAAAAGGGCCGGCGCTGCTCGACTGGAGCAATCGTGGGGGTGCAAGCACGATTCCACGTGTGTGCATTATCATGTAATTGGAATAGAAGCTTTCCGGCGCAAGAAACCGAGGCGGCGAGGAATAGCAGCCAGGGATCTCTCTCCTGCGTGTGCTGGCAGTTGGAGGCTTGGAGCATCAATTGCAGCGCTACACGGCCGGCGTTTGACTTCAAGGCAGAAGAGCGTTTTGGAGGCCAAGGACAACAGATTAGAAGCCAAGCAATCGGTGCTACAGCACTCCAATCTACAATAGCGCTACAGTAATTCGCGAATCACTATAGCTACAGTGTTCGCACGAACATAACACGATCGCCAGGTGACTTGCATCGGTAATCACGTTGTTCGGTTTTCCACTCGTTTTGATTGTTTGATTCTTTGTTTCATTATGATATTTTGATTTGATCTATTCCAAACCTTCTTAGGGCATCAAATTAGTAATCTAAAAAGCTTAATTAGTTAATTTCTTCTAGATTTTGTTTAATCACGAAATTAGGGTTTAATCTATTTTCGGTTTTATAGACACAGTCAACTTGCGAAGCTTATAACTTTTGATCCGTAGATCCGATTGAGTTGATTATTATTGAGTTAGTTTCTAAATTATATCTAGTTTTTACAGTAAAAATTTCAAGTCAATCTAGTGGTTGGATCTTCGGGAATTCTTGTTTTAGTGAGCGTCTGTCAATATGTTTTTGCATGAAACTGAAGCAATTATTTGATTTCGAATTGGGGTGAATTTTTAGTAGATCAAAAATTTAGTTCAATTATGCTTTAGACTAGCTAAACAACAAAGGAGAGAAAGGTCAATGCTAAGTCTAATGTCAGAAAGACACACTCTGCTTCTCATTATGTGCCTAGGGTGATGCAAACACCTTTTGTTGCTAAGAACACGTGAAAAGACAAATCTGTTTTTGTGCATAAGAATGCGCATGTTGTGTCTACTGTTGTGCGTCGTGTATCTCAGTACTTGATTCCTAAACATCTTATTTCTAACCCCAGTACCGAGACCTCGACACTTTCTGCTTCTATGTAGGCTTCTCACGCGAGGAAGGAGAACATATGGCTAGTGAATTTCGGATGCTCACGTCACATGTTCAGTGATAAGATTTGGTTCTCCTTCACTCGTGCATCTCGTGTTGAAAGTGTTACTACTGAGGATGCTTCTTCCACTTCTGTTTCGCAAAAGACGCTAGTCCAAATGATGCAGGTACAGGTGCATATGTTTAGGGGGAGGGTACCTCTGTTCATGAGGACAATGATGATGATAATGTTAAGAATGAGGAAGACCGGATATACAATTTGTTGTGTGCTTGTGTGCTCGTTTTCAAGCTTCCCACGTGCTTCATATCGACAACCGGTCAAGCAAATTTTCAGGTATCTCCATGGTACTCAAGATTTTGGCATTTAGCTTTCTGCTTCCTCATGCTTAGTTTAAGAGCTTTTACTGATGCTGACTTTGGAGGATGTAGAATTGATAGAAAAAGTACATTTGGTTCATACCATCTCTTGGGTAATTCTCTTTCTTGGGCATATTGGTATCAGATTTCACTTTCTCAGAGATCATGTAGAAAAAGAAAATATTGTGCTTCACCATGTGGATACTGAACACCAATTGGCAGACATTTTCACAAAACCTTTGTCTTCTTCTCGTTTTGCTTTTATTCGGGGAGAACTTGGGATTGTTCATCCAATGGGTTTGTTTTGAGGGGGAGTTTCCTTGGCAAGTTTTTCACGCGATGAGCTTGCTTTATCATATATTTTTATATATTATGTAATTGAGCTAATATATGATAATCTAAATTGTTCCACTTGAACTAAAAATGACATTGCGGAATTCCTTGGTCTGATTGTCTATAGCCTAAGACTCTATAATATCTTACTCTTCTAGGCTTGATATTGAATCTTCTTGACAAATTTGGGCTATGAAGCAACTGTGTTTTCAGCTTTACTCTTTCATAAGACCATTTAATCTATTTGCATGTTTACAATCAAGAAAAGGGAATAAAAAAGGAGGTCAATTCTGCAAAAAAGAAGCTTGTCAACAACAAAAGCTTCAAGTTGTGTGCTTCAGGCACACCTTCCCTAAAAAGATAAGATGTATGCTTCAAGCATGCCATTCCCTCAAGATAAGATTTATGCTTCAAGCATGCCACTCCAAGGAAATAAAAGAAGTATGCTTCAAGCATGCCACATGCAGTTTATTGTTTAAAGATTAAATTGGTTTACTAGATTGGAGTTGAAACTACTTGCTCACCCTGAGTTGTTAGTTGCTTCAGTTTTGAGCCTTGTTTTTCTGCTAAGGTCTTACTTAATATTTGGCTATAGTTGACTGAACTAAGGTTGAGATGCATGTCATTCCCTAACTTGTTAAAATCACATCAAGTTCATGTATTTTGCATATTATGTGATATATAAGGTTATATGATCGAATGAGCTCATCTTTTCCTATCATGATACTCATTTGTTTCTCTTTTGTGAAATCATTGATAAAGGGAAAAATTTTGAACATGTTGATCTCTCTTTGGTATTCTTAATGAATCTGTTGTCAAAGGGGGAGAAGTTTGGGGAGAAGTTTTGGAGAAGTTTGGAGAATTTTGGAATTTTGGGCTGTAACATCCTCATTTTCGGTCTGCTGCCAAAATTTAATTTAAATTAAGTAAATTCAAAATTTGGCTTTCCCTTGGTGTTTAATTTAACCTGGCATCCCTATCCATCCAAATTTGGCACCCAATTCTCCCTCATTCGAAAAATCAAATTTCCAGATTCCCGTCAGTACCCGAAATTTCGCCTGAGTCCAAAAATGCTCCAAAAATCTCGGAACCTATTGCATTAGGTTCCAAATATTCTAAAAACATTTTGGGAATTTTCCCAAGATTTTTGGAAGCTCTCTGTTATTTTATCTCGTGTGGCTTTCGTTTAATGCCCGCTATTCGCCCCAGAATATTCTAAACTCCAAATTTCATCCAAATTTTGCGAAACCAATTTTATTGGGTTCCAAATATTCCCTAATGGTTCTAAGAATTTTTCCAGAATTTTTAGACCATTTTTGCTAATTTTTTTTCTCTAGGGCGTTGCTTTTACGTAATCTCGGCCAATCGCGGCTACTATTCATGCTTCTTCAACCTCAGGTTGGAAACGCACAGAGAAAGAACTTCAAGTTTCATATTTGGTTTCATGCCTTCAATCACTCATAACTTTCCATTCAATGCTCCAAATCGCGAAAGGCCGAATCCGTTGGATTCGTAGCGACGAAACCTTTCCATCCCCCATGATCTTTAGCCCGGATTCTCGCCGGAATTTGAACAATCAAGCAAAAACCGAAAATGGCTTTATTGCTCTTAACTCGGCCGTTTCTTCATCAAATTGCGCACTTCCACCTCTCTTTACTTCGTATTGGAGTCCTCTTCCTGGTGGTATCATCCTCTCTTAGCCTCTCCAACTCATTCGTCCGCAAGATCGAGAAAACCGGTGAGGAACACCGTTTTCGTGTTCTTCGCGTTCTTCCTCATATCTTCTTCTCCGGTGAGTCAAACTCCACTCCGTTCGTTCCCTTGTGTACGTATGGATGTCTAGAGCTTAATTTTAGGTTTCCTCAAGTGGGGACGACGAATTTCGTGTTGGAATCATTTCGGCCGAACCCGTGTTCTTCGCCAAATTCATCTTCTTCGGTGAGTTTTGGTTCGATTCCTTGCTACCTTGAGTCCATTGGGATGTTGTCTAGATGATTCATCTTTCAAATTGCAACGTCATTCATTCAATTTTTGCAAATTTCCAAATTTTTGGAAATTTCGGGCTGCTCTGTCCTCGCCCCCATGCGCCGCACGGCTCGCCATGGCCGGCGCAATCCGCCGCCCTCGGCCCGTCGCCGGCTGCCGCCATGCCCAGTCCCTCCCTTGCCGGCCGCGCCTTGCCTTCGCGTGGCCCGCCGGCCGCTCGTCCGGCCGACCCGTCGCCGGCCGCACCCGCGCCGCTTGCGCCTCGCCCCTGCTTGTGCCCAGCGCGCCAGTGACACTTGCCGCCGCTTCGCCGCAAGCCGCAGGCCTCCC
This sequence comes from Rhipidocladum racemiflorum, assembly GCA_036346355.1. Taxonomy (NCBI): domain Eukaryota; kingdom Viridiplantae; phylum Streptophyta; class Magnoliopsida; order Poales; family Poaceae; genus Rhipidocladum; species Rhipidocladum racemiflorum. The sequence goes on from CM070580.1 coordinate 52,776,211, forward strand.
CTCGCCGGCGCCCTATGAGGCCATGGCCTCCTCTATCTTGGCCAAAGGTTGAAGAAAGCCTCCCCTCAATGACAAGGGGGGCCCACATGTCAATGAATGAGGAAAAACAATAAATCAGCCCAAATAGAAAAGATTCCAAGAATATTCCTCGGTTTTCCATTTTCCAGATTTTCTAAACTTCGGAGGCTCATAGCTTTTCCGTCCGAACTCCGATTGACTCCGTTCAAATTCCTAAATTCATCTAAATTCAATATCTACCTGCCAGTATAAGTTTTGTAATTTTTGGATTTTATTTATTTTATTGTTATTTATTTGTTGTACCGTTTTGCGCGTAGCCGAGGATCCCACCGAGTCCGCCGACCCCGCCGCTGGACTTCAAGAGTTTGACATCCTCGCTGCGACCGAATACAAGTCCATTGACACATTTTGATCCCATATTTGCAAATGTGTTTACAATGCTTTATAAACATGCATTGCTATCTTTTATCATCGTATGTCAAATATAAATGATTAGTTAATCCAAATTGCGATTACCTCCTTGATTATTGTTATCCATGCTTAATTGTAACCCTAGGACCCTTTGCTATGTCATATATATTCTTTATTGTGACTTTTGTTGGTTAGAACGGTAGATATGCTTAGTACCTGAATTGATGAAAATGACCCACGGGTGGGATTATACAAAAGTTATGATTTAAAGCCTGATTTGGAAATTATTACAAAGTATTTGGTACTATTTTTCCAAAATAAAAAGAAAAATAAAAAGGATTTGGACTTGGGCGGATTGGAATGTCGGGTGGGTGCGGATTGAGCACTAGTTTCCAATGTGCGAGTATCGCCCCAAGTCAATTAAGGACCGACGCTTATGACTGCCCATTCTGAGCATAACCGTACTACCACATGTCTATAATGGTACGATCTGGCTAAATAATTTATAGAAACCTAACTTAGACTCACCAAACGGTGGAATGTGAGTGCCGGATAAAGGCAAGACTGTTTTTCTCACACGGCGTAAGAGGGGGCTTCTGTACTTGGTGGATTGAACCCTAACAGCGGTGAAACCTCAGCGGGTGGGTCGAATTAGGCGTATACATTGTAAAGGCCTTGTCATGATTTCTCTACCGGCACACCAAAGGAAGTGTGTTAATAGCTTAGCATCAAAAGAATATCATGTCTTGTGGGTAAAGCTGTACACCTCTGCAGAGTTAAAACTATTCGAATAGCCATGCCTACGGTCAAGGGAAAAGTAAAGAATGCTTTCATACTGGTAGACTTTGGTTTTGGTTTCGAAAATAAATGATGTTTTGGGGTTCGGGAGTGGTTAGAACTCTCGGATGCTTAAGTGGTGGATTGAGCCAACCAGGTAGGTGGAACCTGTTTTTATTTCATGACGGATAGAGTCATGTGTGGATGATCTTTTAAAAAGATGGCGGATAGAGCCCTTATACATGTGTTGGTGGAAAAAAAACCTTCACTAGACTATTAAATAATTCAATTGTTAAAATAATTGTTAAACTGTGCTTTGTGAAAACTATTAATACGTATGATTTGTTGAAACTCATCTTTATGCAAATAAACCATATTAAGCCTTCCTTGGAAAGCCCTACATGTGTATAATTTCCCAGACTTGCTGAGTACTTTTGTACTCACGTACTACATAAACTGTTGTTATCAGAGAACTATCAGGACGCCGTTGAAGACGGTGAGTTCTACGCCGAGGAGTTCGAGGAAGATCGCCAGGAGAACTAGTCGCGTGTCTTGTCGTCGCCTGTGGTGTTCTTTGGGTTTCGCTTCTTGTCGTTTTGTTTCCGCTGCCGTGACTCTGGTCGTGTGACCGAGTGATGTAATAAGTAGCCATGTGGCTAATACTTTATGTTTATGTTACAATTTCGTTTTGTTCGGCAATGATACTTCACTGTTGACTGTGTGTACTAGCTACTGATCTGAGACTAGTATAGAAATACACAGGAGACTTCGGATAGCCGATCCGGGGTCTCACATGGGCACATTGCACATTCACACACGTTTCTTATTAAGGGGAGATTTTTCTTATTTTCACCTACGGAGAGTTTATCACTTTGCATATTGTCAAACGAGGAGATTTTGTGTTTTTCACTTCGGCATTTGATTTTAAACCTTTTGATTTCAAAAATTTTCTTGTAAGGTGAATGCCAATTGCAATGTTCAATTCTAAGTAGTTTTGCCAACGTTTTCATCAAGGGAGAGATTGTGAAATCATGTGCTGAAAAATTGGCTTAATGATGAATTTGGTATTGGAATGTGGTTGTGCTCATGGCATGTGTGGTGCATGTGCATGTGTTGTTTTAGATGATTATTTGATATGCTTGTGATAGCATGGTAGTTGTTTTGTTTGATGCAATGCGCTCATGTGAGTGGTTGCATAGACTGATTTTGAGTCAAGTCGTGGACTTGTGCTCGTACACGGTTTTGTGTTTGTTCATGTGCAGGTGTTGCTTGAGGTCGAACGTGGTCGTTGACGGGACCGGAACTAGGTTCATGAAGGAACTGAGGTTCGGGACTAGGTTCAGGGAGGAATCAAGGTCTTAGTGGTCGAGGATGTCATGCGGGACGTTTGGACTAGAGAACTGCACGTGAAGGCTAGTGAGTCGTGTGAGTGCGGCAGGTGGGCCGTACGCGTGCAGTTGTAATCGTTTTGAGGTATTTTGCATGTATTGGGCCATGTTGGGCCAAGTGGACATGCATGCAAACTCTTCTAGGGTTTTCTTATAAATAGGGAGAGGTGTCCCCTGTTTATTGTGTGTTAGGCATTAGGGTTTGTACTCTTTTGTTCGGAGTATTGTAACCATACTAGACAAAAGAAATAAAAAATATTTTTCTTCAAAGCATACACGTGAGCCGCACAGAGCAGAAGTTGCACAAACCAATAAGGAGGGCGAAGCACCTCGCGCTGGAAATCAAGGACTCCGATCGGCAGCCTAGTGCGCGCATACGAAAAAAGGGCCGGCGCTGCTCGACTGGAGCGATCGTGGGGGTGCAAGCACGATTCCACGTGTGTGCATTATCGTGTAATCGGAATAGAAGCTTTCTGGCGCAAGAAACCGAGGCGATGAGGAATAGCAGCCCGGGATCTCTCTCCTGCGTGTGCTGGCGGTTGGAGGCTTGGAGCATCAATTGCAGCGCTACACGGCCGGCGTCTGACTTCAAGGCAGAAGAGCATTCTGGAGGCCAAGGACAACAGATTAGAAGCCAAGCAATCGGTGGTGCAGCACTCCAATCTACAATAGCGCTACAGCAATTCGCGAATCACTGTAGCTACAGTGTTCGCACGAACATAACACGATCGCCAGGTGACTTGCATCGGTAATCACGTTGTTCTGTTGTCCACCCGTTTTGATTGTTTGATTCTTTGTTTCATTATGATATTTTGATTTGATCTATTCCAAACCTTCTTAGGGCATCAAATTAGTAATCTAAAAAGCTTAATTAGTTAATTTCTTCTAGATTTTGTTTAATCACGAAATTAGGGTTTAATCTATTTTCGGTTTTATAGACACAGTCAACTTGCGAAGCTTATAACTTTTAATCCGTAGATCCGATTGAGTTGATTCTTATTGGGTTAGTTTCTAAATTGAATCTAGTTTCTACAATAAAAATGTGACGTCAATCCAGCGGTTGGATCTTTGGGAATTCTTGTTTTAGTGAGCGTCTATGATTCTGTTTTTGCGTGAAACAGAAGCAATTATTTGATTTCGAATTGGGGTGAATTTTTTTTGGACCAAAAATTTGATTTTAGCTTCCGCGCAATCATTTACCCCCTTTGATTGCTATTAGTCTTTATCAATCCTACACAGGCGTTGCCGAATATACCGAAGCGGGGCGCATCTCCATCCGATGGTGCGCAAGCCGATGCAGGCCGGACCCGGGGCCGAAGTGTGGAAGGACCCGCCCCCAACGGTGTTCGCCGGACGCATGGAGGAGAAGCATAAGGCCATTCACAATGGAAAGTTTCATTACACGGTTTCTAATAGTGCCATGTCATATTTAGATGTTTGAGTTGAAGAATGAAACAACATCTCTTAATGCATAGTTTCATTTTGCAATTTCATAGGCATAACATAACATTTAATTGTTGGATGGTGTTGTGATCAAATGTGCCATATAAATTGTGTAGCCACTTGCAATTATATCTAGCACAGTACAATATGGCCACACGGGATCCAGAAAAGGTGTAGAGATAAAACAAATCACTCTCAGTGGGGTTTCATCCCAGTTTCAAAGTACTTGGTAAGCGTGTAGACCAGGTTTCATCCCCATGAAACCTAACTCTCTTCTCTCCTAATAAATGTGTTACCATATCACCATTTTTGCTTATGTGACATCTCATTTAATGAGAATGAAACTCCCATTATGAATAGCCTAAGCACAGCCAACGGCGTTCTGCAGACGAACGCAGAGTCTGAAACGAGGTGGCTCGAAATCCACGGGCTTGTAAGCGCCAGAATTCTGGCCCGGCCCATAGACCGAGCGGCGAATGGTAAGACGAGGCGCTATGCGGACACGCGCGACGGAACGACTGGCACACGAAGTGCGCAGCGTACGGGAGGCCTCCAGCTGCCCGCATTGCCTTCCGCTATAAGGAAGTAAATATTTATCCTAAGCAACATTAGCACCTTATAATTCTTATATGGGACTTGGTGAAGAATGTACTAGATAATAAATTAATAATGGGGGCAAGTGGAACATGGTTTATCGTGTTTAAAAAAATCAGCTCCACTCCATCAGCTCCACCATAGAGTAGCTTCACCATAGAATTGAAGTAGGGAACAGAGGTGTTTGGCTTGCAAATTAGATCCAACTTCAAGAATAGATGGTTTTGTTGTGGATATCTATTTATGCCTTTGGATGTTAATGGAGGTTTTGTGAATTTGTTTGAGTCATATGTGTAACCAGTGATAAAGGTGGGTAATTACCTAGAAACTTCATGAATGGGTACGAAACGGTGTTTCTTGGAGTACCATTTGAGGAGCTCCACAAAAATCATAGAACAGCCCCCTAGATTCGCATCTTTCCTGGCGCCGGAGTTCTGTGGAGCTGGGGTACTCGGCTACATGAATTTGGAGTGGAGCTGAAAATTGAGGGACATAACTCTCCCAAACACCCCCTTATTGTCTCACTATGTCTTTATCGTTGTTTTTAGGTGCTAACGATGGTGTCATGCATGGGAGGAAGTAGCTCACATTCAGCACAGTTGGACAAGGTTTAAATATAAGTTATATTGGTATTTACTCTATGTTTATTGTCACTGTTAAAGGTAGGTTTTGCTCCAGGCGTATGGTTCCAGACGTTCTCTACCACGTGGTCTCGAGCATTCTTGGTTACGTGGCCCCGAGCGTCTGTGGATGTAAGGTTCCAAGATCTAAGTTTTACGCATGCTATATTATGTGTTGTAAATCATGCTATGCTATTCTTGCATAGTTCCTTTGTGGGGAAGATTGTTACGAAAATCATTGTTGGAAGCTGGATTAAGGTGGTTCTAATTCAGTAAGAACCATGCTATGCTACGCTATTCCAAACATTTGGGGTGCCGGGATGTTACTTGATATTATAACAGATTAAACGTGCACCAGGTCCACCAAGCACACTTTTCAAGACGGTATCATCAGCACTGATCCAATTCAGCCCCGATAAGCCCCAGAGAACACCCAACCCGACAATCGCCCACTCCAGCCGAAGAAAACCAGTATGTGGAGATTATTTTTCAACCCTTCCCGGTCCATGCCGGGCATCAATCACTGCAGTTCAGCTTTTAACATCATTCGAAACAGACCTAAAACTGTTTCCAGTCACTGCTAAGACAGATGCATATGCAAGAACCAACACAGGTTAGCCTTATCTAGATCGTTACAGCAGCTGCACCATATGTACAAGGTTTATACGGAAAGCCCTTGTGATTGTAAAAGCCCAACAGCAGTGACTGGGGTACATTTTAAGAAGTTCGTTCGCTCAACATATGTATCAGTGACAATTAATGTCTTAAACATAGAAAAGAGAGCTCTATGGCAGACTGCATTTGCACAAGCGCACAAAAAAGGTAGGCTTGGTGACAAATATTTGGTAAGGATTCTACTTTGAACTCGGATTACCTGTCGAGATTCCTCTGGTCAGCCTTATCTTGACCCTTATCCTTTGGTAATGAAGCAGCCTCTACTGTGTCCTGCTCAGTTTCAGATAGTGATAGATGAGGGTTCATTCCTTCAATAGGCAATGTCCTCTTAGAGCCCTCAAGAGCTACGCCCAGAACAATGTTATCTTCAAAGGCAGGTCTAGATTCTTTCTTTGGACTAGCCAGATAAACTGAACCGTCTCCTTGTCGTTCTGTGGCCTCAGACCCTTGAGTCTTCCCTTTGCCAGCCTTAGAAGTTGACGTGACAGGATCCATAAGTTCTGTCCACAGATTTGAGGGAGATGGTGTTGTTGATGCCACATTATCATTCTTGGTATTCTTCATTCGACCATCTTCTGGTACCATTTTTTTTTGTTCCTGCTTTTCAGAGTTGCTTAAACTAGCACTACCAGGCGAAGCTGCCTTGGTCTCACCCGATACGCTTGTCTTGGCTTTCTGCTCTCCACGTGATGATGCTGGTCGAGGTTTAGACTTGTCGTCACTGATCCTTGCAGAGGTATCAATCAGAAGAGGACGGCCACGTACACGACTATCCATGTCCTCTCCAAAAGGAATGTTATCAATGTCTGCATTGCTGTATGATTTCTGAACTGTTCGAATTTGGGTAGCAAGCCTTGCCCTGTGATGACCAACTATTCTAAGAAGATCCAACATAACAGCTTCCTGTTGGAAATCGGAACATAAAAACATTTTATCAATTATTTTGCAGTGCCACCAGGCACCACCATCAATCGTTTAAAGCGCTATCTAAAATCCTGATGAAATAATCCTACATAAATACATGGAATGCAAAAATGGCATCCTAGGCTTCTCCAATGAAATTTCGTCAAAAAAGAAATAGAAAGAACTCTGATGTAGTTTCCTTATGGAAGCTGAAGTCTCAACAATTATAAATACAATGGCATGCATAGAGTTTGTGCAATCTCATACATTTGTTACTAATTCATGGCTAAAGATTCAAACACTAAGGCATGCTATTTGCTCCAATTAGTGTAGCTACAATGTCTTTTATGCCAACTTCATTTATTTATTGTTTTCTTGTTTGATTTGATTTGCTTTTATGTCAGATGCATTGTTCCCCTAAGCAGCCGCCTAGCTCGCCTAGGCAGCATGTAGGCGCTCGGTGACGGCCTCCCGCTGCGATTTCACCAAAGTCAGCGAGCTAGGCAGGGAAGCTGCCTAGGTGGTCCTAATAGGTCAAAGGTGGCCAAGGCGAGAACCTGGTGCAGCGGTGTTGGGCGCTTAGCCGTCGGTCATTTCGGCCTCCCATGCTGCCAAATTGAGCTCGCCGCAAGTCGATCTCACCTTCCTCGCTGCCGAGGAGGGAGGGAGAGGGGGGTAGGGGGAAGGAAGGCAGACGGGGGTGGTGGGGGAGGTCAATGGTGGCCAAATCCACCTTGCCACCAGCCATATGCGCTTCGCCGCCGCTATTCCCGCCTCCACACTGCCGACAGCTTGAACATGGAGCTGCACCACCGCTTCTCTGCTCTCCCCTCCCCTGCTCTTTCCTCTCCCCTCCCTTGTTTGCTACTCAGCCACCCAGGCGAGCTAGTCGCTAGTTGCTAGCGCCTTAGGGAACCATGGTCAGATGGCAAATACACACGCCAACAGAACCATAATGGAAACTCCATACTAAAAGACCCCCTCCATTTCAAAATATAAGGCATATAGCTTTTCCAATCTTGTTTCAAATTGCAAGGCATGCATGCAATTTTAATGATCCATTCTCTGTTTTGTCCTCAGTTATCCTCCCTCCCTCTTCAGCATTTATGAGTAAATCTTCACAGAAACTATTCTCTTATTTACAAGATACTAACACATGGATCATATATCTACCATTCTCTGGATGTTATAACCTCATTAATCTCCGTCCCTAGTCAAAATACACCCTATCAAAAGAAATGGCGGGAGTAATTTGCTGTTACAGTTAATTCTGACATGATGACACTGAATAGGTTAAAGTGTGCTACCCCTGTATAACTGGTCCTACCTAAACCGAGCAATTATTAATTACTGAAAACACTACAAGCTATATATATATATATATATATATATATATATATATATATATATATATATAATATGCCTATGCCATAACACAATATGTACACATGTTTTATTGCAAGCAGAATATGTACCAACAGATAGACCCATTACCTGAACATTAAGATATTCCTCAAAATGCGATGTCTTCACAAAGCAGGATATGTAAATCTACAGGACAACACAACAAAAAGATCCAAACTTTAGATAATCAGTAGTTTGGGACCAATGTGATTTGATTTTTTTTCTTTTTTTGGAGGGGGGGGACCAATGTGATAAGATTTTTTTTCGGCGAGGGGGATCAATGTGAAATTGAAAAGCAATAGAGTGGAAGGTGGTGCAATATTTGAAGAATGTATGTACACAAATAGATGCATGAGCATGCAACTATAATCTTGACAACAGTTGGATGAGAAAACAAAAGTAAAACCAACAATCACCCGCCAGTAACATATTTTTACTACCAGTACCCATTCATTTGTAAAACTAGCCAAGTTACATATTAGAACTTGAGGATTTTCATGCTCAGATTTTGACAGTGTAAAATAGTACTGTTAGATTTTGCTTTTGCAAGTAAATTATTGCAGCAAAATATTCTCTGCGAAAAGCTTAAAGAAAATAAAAACCAGCTTATTGTCACAGGGTATTGGTCAATTCCTAGCCAAGCGAACAGCCGCCCGGAAACTTAGATCTGTTAGCACATCAAGATCAATCACCAGTAGAAGGCTGGAAAATAGCATCCAGATTCAGTACCAGTCAAGGACAAAGGTAATGAAATGACCTCAAATCACCAGTGTGTGTAACATTTTGAACATCTTAGGCAAGTTTAATTAGGTAATGCCAATAGGAAAGAGGCCACAGCTAACAAAAAAATAAGTGAGAACTTTGGCAGACAACCCAAGAAGGTTCTTGCCAATCAAGGTGTGCCATACCGACCATACAGCCCTTGGTAATGAGTAATGACTGATTGTGAGTAGTATTCAAATCAAAATATATAATTAGTCAATATAAGAACTTACCATAAGAGCTTGAGTTTTTGGATCAATTTTCTCAAAAAATACTCTCCTATGCAGCTTCTGTTGTTCTATATGAGGATTTTTTGCTAATACTTTCCTCATGTCTGCAACAATTATCTGCCAAAGAAAAACAGAGGACAGTGCTAAGATAGTCCTTAATACACTACGAAAAATTTGATGAGATATGTAATGTGTAAGATAAGTTGTTCTTACACCAATTTTTCCAGAATCCATGTGGCTTATAGCAAGATAGGTCTTAATACGCCAATGGGTCCTCTGAGTGTTATTCCTCAATATAGAAACTGTGAACTTATGATTAGGAATGTATATAGCTTCTTTATCATCACCTCTAATGATTGTTGGAGACCACAAGCCAACATGCTGAAAATCAAATTAGTTTATGTTAGTGTAACAATAATCTTCGGTATGACCAGTACATGTAAATAAAATACTGTATGATGGTACAAATAACTTCATACTAGATGGCTGTATCAGCATATTCACACTAAATGACAGATAATTTCAGACATGCAAAATACTGACCTCAACTATACCAGAGACTTCAACACCATCTATCTTTGTATTGATCCATTCATTCACTACAAATGGGCGTGTGGCATTGATCATAACACTTGAGAGGAAGTTAGTAAAAATCTGCAACAAATTATTATAGCTATTAGTACTATAGCACAAAATAATACTGCAAATAAAAGGTTGTCTAGTACCTCACGACCAGCAAGCGTAAGCAATACTGTCCCAAACCCTCCAGCAGTTATCCATTTCTGGGTATTGAAACCCAGCAACTCCATAAAGAGAGAAACAGCAGCAATCCAAATACCAGTATAAACAGCTTTCATGGTAAAATCAAACCCCATCTGTGAGAAACAAACTTGTGTAAGTGATACTTCAGCGTGAACAAAAAATGACGAAAACATATTAAGCAATAAGTACTGGTAACATTAAGAACCAAAAGAATATCTTGTACAAAAATTAGTTTCTGTATTTCACTAAGAAAGACAATAATAATAAGAAAGTCTAAATATGATGGTTATGACAGGAAAACCAAACTGCTAAACAACCTCCACCTCTCCCCTCCCACCTCCCATACGAAGTCACCAAAAAGGCTAAAAAAAACTGAAGAAAACTGGAGACAAAACCCCTTCTCCCAACAAACATCCTTAGCTGTGTCAATCCTTAACAACCCCTGCAAATCTGCACATATCTTATATCATTAAAATTGGAACCAGTCTTTTATCGTAAACACAACAACGTACAAGACTCTAAACTACTCATGCAGAAATGAATAACAGTCCCATCATATTTTACTTCATTCAATTGTTTGAATTGAGTTGGTTTGGCCATTTTGGAAGATTTAGTCCAAATATTAAGATCCAAACATATTAGAAGTGTGTCTTTGGAAAGCGTAGAATTCGGATTCTAAACCCTAATTTGGAGATTGACTAAAGTGACAGGAACCGCAGGACATACAGACATGTGTTTTGTTCCCATGATCAGTTTGTGCATCACTTATTATAATGTATCTTAGTATACTAAACAGATGAAAATTGCAGATACAAAATCCAGTTGAAAGAACTACAATAGGTACTCACGTAGTAATGAAATCGTTATGATATCAGCAAATTAATCTTACATTTCTTGTATCATTGAGGTTACACATGTCCACTAGGAATTTCTGTACCTGCTGAATCAAGCTACAGAGAAGATAATTCCGTTAGTAGTAGACGAAAAGGAAAAAAAACTGAACACAAAAGAAATCAACTGAACAGTACAAAACAAGGGAAATGACTATACAAAACATGTCAATAGTGTTTGTCTGCACCCCCTTTCTATGGCCACTACAAGGACCTTTGTTGTCTAAGATTTCAAATATTGATTCCACCAAAGCGAGCAAAGTCCATTACAGCAAAGAAAATGACCCCAAAGAATCAAATTCTTGCTTAACAAACTTTGTTGCAATGCTAACACATGGACATTAGAATGTGTCTAATACTGGTCCCAAAAAAACACGCCACTCATATGTACCAGAGAAATATCAGCGATATTCTTTCCTCAATACTTCTTACATGCCTCCAAGTTCCAACATTACCCAGATACGTCCAGCACATAATACACCCCATATCTTTTCCTATAACACTAACTAGTATCACTGTTCATCTGTTCCCATCAGATACCTCAACATACGGTTTGACATGTCTCTAGCAGTAACTATCCATTTTTTTACATATATGCACATGTTAATGTCAATATCTTTCAAAAAATAATAACTGTGTCACCATGTTTATCATATTGTACCAGTATCATGTATTGCCATTCATACTATCTAGTCAGTAAGTCTACGATTTGATTTTCCACTTGCTCATTGATAAAATTGAAGTTGAGCTGGACTGAGAAACTGTCAATAGCCTAAATTCTAGGATCCCATAAATCTTTTCGATTTGACTCTATCAGTCAGCAAACATGTCTACATAAAATAACTAGAATGTCATTACCCGATAGTAACTTGCATGATTGGATCAATCAAGATATAACATGCAAACAATCATTGAAGTTTTTCATTGAGAATATAGCATATGCACCTTGTCAAAATATATGCAATAGCCAGGACAGTTGATAATGATCTCACAAAAGTAACAAGGCGTGTTTTAACTGCTTGGCTTGCTGCATCAGACAACACAACTGGATCCAGACCCCTATAGGACATTATGTGAACAAAGAGAGACAAATAACAAAAAAAAAATCAGCAACAGGCGTAAGCATTCTGAATATGCAATATCAATCAGGTAGGATTGCCACTACAAGAAAACAACATCACACTCTGCTGTAGCTATACCGGCAGATAAGTGTTGCTCCCGTCCAGAGAAGTAAAGGTTGAAGGTAGGAGCTAGAAATTAAGTATGTAGGGCACTTTTTCCAGTTGCCTCCATGCTGCCAGGTACATTACAAAGGTTGTGATATTTTTAGCTAGTCATAAAAATAGAAAATATGGTTGTGTAACAGAAGCATACATCAAAACGGTTTCTAATGTCCCTCATTAGAGGCAAAAATCCCCATAGAGCAAAGACAATTATTCCAATTGCAGGGACCACAAGTGCAGTAGCAGGATTTCCAAGTAAAGTGTCGCATGATCTGCCAAGGCAAAATAAATAAATAAATAAATAGCTATTAACAAAGAGCCAATTCAAGCATGAACCGAGTGAAATTTCCATATAGAGGGATATAGCAATTGTTATGAATAGCCACTTGTTGTATTCAATATAAGGCCAATGGCCAGTATATATAGTTGTACAAGCAGGAATAAAAGGAAAGCATATATAAGGCAATACCTATACTAGAAAAACTTATATAAGGAAAACATGTATATGGAATCCATATACGACAATATTATCCTTAACACACCCCCACAAATGCAAAGCGTATGCAATAGTATTGCATTTAGAGAAAAATCCAAAGTCTTGATCTTAAAGTAATCGTCGTAGCATCCAACTCTTGAAAAAACGAACCGACCAAGGAAAGTCAACGAAGGAGCCGAGTCGACGAAGAAGAGCCCACGAAGGAGGCGAGCTGACAAAAGAAAAGCCGACGAAATAGGCCAAGCCCAGTAGACGGTGGAGCCGAGGCGACAAAATAAAAGCCGATGAAATGAACCAAGCCCAGTCGATGAAGAAAAGCTTACGAAGGAGCCGAGTCGACAAAAGAACTAAGATGCTAAGGACTTGGATGGATGCAAAGGAAGACTCAAAGAAATATTAGGAATACTAGTAGTAGATACCAGCAGCAACACTAGCCAGACACGAAGTAGAACTCGAGATCAAAACTCAGCGGCGGCACCCGATGCAAAGAAAATCATGTTGACGTCGAACCAAAGCTTATCAACGGTGGCCAAAGCAAGGAGAAGCGCAACGGCGGCTACTGAAGGAGCGAGATGAACTCCAAATTGCTAGCGACAGTAGTAGAAGCCAAGCTAACAGAAAGAACCGGACGAGTGGCGACAAAGAAGCCGAGTCGAACCGGCGAAGAAAAGCCAACGAAGCCGACAGAACGAGTTGAGCTGCAACCGGCTGGCATAATGAGCCGAAACCGATGGAGAAAAGCCGACGAAATGAGCCGAGCTGAGCCGATGTAATGAGTCGAAAATCGGAGTGGACGGAATGCCGAAAAGCCGGAGCCAAAGAGCAGAAGCTGAGCCGGCGAAGTGGACAGAACGAGTTGAGCTGCAACCGGCTGGCATAATGAGCCGAAACCGATGGAGAAAAGCCGACAAAATGAGCCGAGCTGAGCCGACGTAATGAGTCGAAAATCGGAGTGGACAGAATGCCGAAAACCGGAGCCAAAGAGCAGAAGCTGAGCAGGCGAAGTGGACAGAAAGAGCAAGCCGACAAAAAGAGCAGAGAGAAGTAGCCGACTATATGAAGCCAAGCTGAAAAAGAGCTGAAGCAAAGTCGAAAAGAGCTGAAAAAGTCGAAAAGAGCTGAAACCGAAAGAGCTGAGCTAGAGCCAAAAAGCTGGAGGAGGTGTCGATGAGTGTAAGCTGAGCGAAGCCGGTGAAGGAGCCAACCACAGAGCCGAACCGAGCCAATAAAAAGAGCCGAGAGCCGGTACCGAGCTGTTGAAAAGCTCGATCGAGACACAAACTGTAGAAGGAGCCAACCAAGAGCCAAGCTGAAGCAGAAGTCGGAGCTGGAGCAAAAAGTTAAGAAGCTAGAGCCAAGATCCAAAACCGGAATTAAAACCAACTTTGGATTAGATTGGAGTTCGGCTGTGCTTAAGAGCTTCTCTCGGGTGACTTCGCAAGCGACAGGCGGCTGGAGGGCATCGAGTGCGTTGGAGCCAAAGGAGCAACGGCGCAGGCACCCAAAGCGGAGGCTAGTGGCCAACGGAAGGGCGAGCACGCACAGAGGCGGTCGCAATCGTTTGGAGGCGGGCACTGCGCGGCCGAGCGGACGCGAGGTGGCCCCTGGAGTGGGAGCCGAAGGCGGCAAGGGACGGCTGCGAGAACCGTCGGCCGGTGCGGGCAAGGCTCACCCCGAGGGGAGCGGGTGGCTGCGCAGAGGTTGGCCGAGGAAGACAGCACGCAGACAACCGGAGGTTGGCAACGGACGGCGCGTCGCGCGGAGGGCCTAGGTCGCATTGGCAGTGGCATGGCAAACGGTGGAAGACGGGATGAGCCGAAGGAGCAGAGGCGGCGTGCAGAAGGAGCCGCCACTGTAGGGTGCCTATAGGTGGCCGCCCCCGCGAGTGGAGACTGCTCATCCCGGGGGCAACGGCAACGGAAGAACGGGTGGCGCCTAGCGATGGCACAAGTGCAACACCGGTAAAACCCTAACCCTACAAACCTTGCTCTGGTATCATGTTATGACTAGCATTTGTTGTATTCCCTCTGTTCATTTTTATAAGGTGTATTTTGACTGTGCACAAGGATTAAGGTTGCGTTGAAATTGAGAAATGTACGAGAAAATGACTTAGCTGCCCTCCCTCAATTGTCTTGGAAGATGAAAGATATATTTTGTGTGGGTAGTAATGAATAAAGGCATATGATTGAGAGAGAATAAATAGGGGTATAGAAGAAAATGCCTTATTAAATCTACATGCAAGCCTTATATTTGTGAACAAGACCATTCAAAAAATAAGCATTATAAAAATGAACAGTGGGAGTATTCAATAGAAGGCCAATGGCCAGTATATATAGTTGTACAAGCGGGAATAAAAAGAAAGCATATATGAGGCAATACTATACTAGGAAATCTTATATATGAAAAACCTATATATGGAGAATCTATATGACAATATTTATATCCTTAACAGTAATAACCTCAAGAAAGAAAAAAATCAGATTAATAAAGAGTCAAATGAAATTGACTAAGGAATATAGGCAGTGAGTATCACCAATCATAAAAGTAAGTTCCATTTAAGATTATCTAACCAAACTATCTTGGCTAACATGTGAGTAGATTAATTAATATGTTAAGTTAATAAATGACTTTAAACAAAATGGCCCACTACATAGATGTTATCAAATCTCAAGGCATCCAATCAATATCATAGCTTCTTTATTATCTTAACTTCAACATGTTATTGAAGACCATAACACATGCAACACCCTACTGAACATATCTGTTTTTGTCCACCTGTCACGTGCAGCCTGCAGCACAACTGCTACTGTTCACGTGAGGCAGCAGCAACAGTTAGTTGGAGGCTTATATTATTTGGGCTAGCTCTCTATAAAGGGGCTATGCAAGAAATAATAATTGTTCTTAGTTTTCCCCCCTTCTCCCCTGCCCTTGTGGTGCGGCCGCCGTCATAGCACTGTCGCGCCACTTGGGTCCACGGACGCCTTGATCAGGCTCTAGGGCCATTACCCCCATCATGTATTAGCATACATGACACCACCAGGGGTACATACTTAAGACTAATTATTAGACATTCTGATTTATAAAATATTTACTACTAAATGCCATTTACAGTCAAGCAGAAAATGAATGATCCAGATTAGTGTCTGCTGAAAAGTGACAAACCAGTCAGCACCAGGGATTAAAATTTCGCTTTGAAAAAGAAAAAATGAGACCCCACCAAATTCTGAAATTTCATTTGGAAGTGTTGAATTGAAACTTCAATTTTTTTGGATGGAATAACCGAAAAGCTAGAAGTTTGCTGCTTTGAGGATTCGAACACGACCTGTTGCCTTCGAAGCCTGCTGCCTAACCACAACGTCAAACGAGGCTTTGTGATGTAGTTAGCAATGCGATCTTTTATTGTATAGTTCAAACTTTGCAATATTGAATTTTTTTCTCCGGCATGGATATCTACCGGGACCCACCAGTGCATCTGGTAACCAGCTGTTACCACTGTTAATCACCCGATAGAAATTCCCCTGGTCAGCGTAATCATCGAAGCAAACTATCTAAGAATTCCATAAACTTCATAGGTAAATGATGCTAAAGGGGAACTACCTAGTCAATGCTAACGATGTGCTCTTGACAAGAGGAATTTCCTGAAAAGAAACCGGCAAGGCAAAAGATCTAACACCAAAGGTTCTATATCTACAAGGCACATAAAGCATGGGCCTGTAGTTCCTCTCCATTACATTATGACCCCAGCAATCTTGCCCCTGCAAAGAAAATAAAAGGTATTCATACTGTGGAGAAAAATTAATTTGCTTTTTAAGGACTACCGTACTGGCTCAAATTAAAAATTATCTGTAGTATGATAGAACAATAATATAATTCAATAAATGGAGGGTCAAATAACCTACCTGATATTATGGATTCATTATGTTAGAACAAATGGCAACATTCAAAATTTAAAATTTTATTGGATAAAAGCAATACAGAAAACCAGAACTACACATTCTATGCCAACAGAATAAACTTTAGACATGGAATATATTTATATAGAAGTATTTAATTCTAAAAAATAGCTCCTCTGTTCCTAAATGTATGTATTTGGTTCCACAATCTCCAAGGTACAAATTTGAACACTGATTTGTGCCACAAAATATTAATAACATACTATTAAATATAACATTATGAAAGTATGTTTAGTGCAAATCAACAAGTATCATTTTCATGCAGCCATCTAGGTATATTAATAACAGAGAATTTTTGTGCCCCTACAGGCATGCCCTTGAGAAAAAAGTGCATAATGCAAATTTAGAAAATACTGACTCAACATTTCCTAAAATGGCATATATTTCAGAATGTAAAAAGTATGATTTGTTAAAGAAAATCACCACTTAATCAACCTACGCATTTGTTGCCATCACTGACAAATAATGGCAAGTTATCAGTTGTCCATCAGTTATTTCTCATTTATCAACCTAATGACAAATATGATGTAATATAGTACATGAGTACATGGCCTACTGTTCAAAACACATGTACATGAGCTTTTAGTTTTCAATAGCATCGTCCATTCAAATTGAGCAACATAATTTGTTAAGACTATTTCCCAGAGAGCATGACCTATGATTTGTGAAACTCTATCTGTGTGGTAGATAACTCAAAACCAAATACACTTATTTGAAATTTGATTCTGATCTACATCCTTTTTGCAAGAATATGCAGCAACAAAATTCTGATAAAATCTAACACCATTCATGACTTCACTTGCTCAGCATTGACAGAAAAACTAACAGTAACTTTACAATCTTTGTCTAATATATTACTAAAAGTTCAAATAGTAAGATATCTGGATAGTCAACACAGTGTTGCCTGTTGTGTCTATGTGAAAGAGAAATGGACAGTGATGGTCATTCTTTTTGACATAAATTTGTACAGCCTCCTATCAAGGAAGAAATGTTTGTCTCTGCTAAATTAACAAGTACTTACTTACACTAGGTACAAAAACTGAAGGATACTTCACACTTACAAAAGAAAACAAAAATGAAAAAGAATACACCAACAGTTAAAAATCTTCTAATAAATCATGATAATAGAAGCAATGAAGCATCACTACACCCCTTCTAAAAGTGATATTAGAATGAGTGAAATATGATGTTACATTAGCAAGACTGAAAGGAAGAAATCAAGAACCATACATAAGCAACTGAAGGCAACGAAGTGGATGGCAAGGTCAGAGAACTTCGCATTTGCATACTCTGGAGAAAACAGATAATCAGCAAACGAAAATAAAAAATATTAAGAATTACAAGCATAGCAGGGAGTAACTTGTACCCTTAATTTGTTGGTTTGGCTAAATCTGTTGGTAGCAGTCACTCCTTGGAACAACTGGGATGTCACTCCGACTGCCATCTCAAGCAGAATTCAAATGGAATGCAAAATATTCACATCCACCAAACAAGCTTCTATCAGTTCCTCATGTTTCTGTGCTAGTTTACTCTCCTGAAATACAAAAATAAGTATATGAGGGGTGTGTTTTGAAATAGGTTTACACTGGAGGTTCCTTATTTGGTACAATTTTGTGTGATTTTAGTACATGATTTTTTTTTAAATTTGAAGAATGAAGGAGGAAGTAGAATAAAAAATATGGCTGTTACAAATTTACAATAGATAGAAAGAAATTTAATTTCTAACGCTGTATCTGTGCAAGATTTGTAGGAAATAAACTAACAATATGGATATCAAGCTCTCAGAAAAGATTGTTTCAAAAATGTAATATGAGATTAGTATTTGTTTTTCTAAATAGACAAAAACACCACAAGAGTAGCTAGACATTTGACTGACTGCTTAGCATGGCCCAATGCAAGGCCTACCCAAGTCCAACCCAAACCACAGCCGAAGCATAGCCCGAGACCAACCTGGCCCTGGCCCAAGCCCAGCCCCAGCTGTACCGAAAGCCAAGTCAACCCACACCAAATACAGCCCAAAACACCAAATTATTTCGATAGTATGCTAGAAGTAACTTGTTAATCAGATGCTACAAATTGGTTGATGAATTGCAAATTTAAGCTCCTTTGACACCCTACTATAAACAAGTTTTGTACCAAAGGAAAAAAACCTGAAACCTACTCTAAAATATTTTGGGCTACTCACTTTATTATAGTTATCGTACAAGAATGGAAATTGTAATTTCAATACCACTACGGCCATGTTACTTTGTTGGCAATGGTTATACATGGCCAATTGGAAATGGGATCAAAGGTCCTTGCGTATGATAATCCCATGAAATTATCAGTATTAGACCAATGTGAGAACCAAAACATAATAGTAGCAATCTTACCCTAGCTAGCCCTAACGTATGCTGCCAAATTTTGACAATGCCCTAGTCATTTATTTAAGGTTTGGCTTGCCCCACGGATCACTCACACCCAAGAGAATCTTGCCAAATATATTGTTCATGGCCAAATTCTTTTGGCTTTGACCAAATAACAGTTAGGCTAGTCAACCAAACACACCCTTTGCCTACCATTAGCTATCTATTGCATCCTCAAACAACTGGCATCAAAAAACAAGAATGGAAATGGGCTCATCATAAATTGACTAGCCAATCCCATCCCCATCCTCCAATCGAATCAAGATTCAAATCCAATTCCAAATCCCCATTCCTAAGAATAAGCTGTTGGACATCAGCTACACAGGCAAAATACATAACAGCTACTACAGTGCTACCATACCCTAACACAGCATATATCGCAGGATCAGCATATATGGCAAGACAAACAGGAAGCGAACCACCAAAAAGGCCGGAGCACCCTATCCTTGCCGCAACAAAACCAAAGGCCCAGCCTCCATCAATTTATGCAATAAATAATGAGTACAGTTCATTTCCATCCGGACGCTACGCTTCATATACAGAAAGCAATTCTATCCGACTAAGAGCATCTCCAGCAGAGCCCCTAAACCAGCCCCTAAACCTTAAAATAGAGAGTGTAGTAAAAAAACAGATCCAGCAGGGCCCCAACTCAAGCCCCTAAAATTAGGGGCCCCCTAAATTTGCCTCCTCAGCCCCAATTCCCAGGGGGCCCCAACTCAAGCCCCTAAAATTAGTAGGCCCCTAAATTTGCCTCCTCAGCCCCAATTCCCAGGGACACAAGTACAACCACTATTATTGAAGATAGGGAAATACATGAGAGGCTTCGAAAATTTTATCATGTTTTGAAAATTTAAAATTTAAATTTGAAATATCATGTTTTTAAATTGTAAATGTTAATATGCTTATGTTTTATGTATTACAAATATTTTTGATTGATTTTTAGTGGTGTCAAATGAATATTATACATATATGTCAAAATAGGAGAAAAAGTAAAATAGGGGCTGAGATTTAGAGGCTGTTGCTGGACTTGTGCTCTGAAAACAAAGTCCCAAAAAATAGGAGAGTCTCTAAATCCAAAATAAGAACCCTGTTTTAGGGGCCTTGCTGGAGATGCTCTAAGAAAAACCGCGGAAGGAGTGGCGTACGCGACACGGCACAAGACGTGCCAATAACCCGGGAGGCGCAGACGCAATTACCTGGGGCTCGGCGGCGGGAAGACGGCGCTGGTCGGGAAGGGCGGGGGTTGACGTCGGCAACTC
This sequence comes from Rhipidocladum racemiflorum, assembly GCA_036346355.1. Classification (NCBI taxonomy): domain Eukaryota; kingdom Viridiplantae; phylum Streptophyta; class Magnoliopsida; order Poales; family Poaceae; genus Rhipidocladum; species Rhipidocladum racemiflorum. Next base: position 52,796,424 of record CM070580.1, read on the forward strand.
CCCGGCGGCGGGGGAACGGGAGGTGAGGATTGGACCGAAGGCGGGAGCGGTTGGGTGGGGGAACGGCAGGTGGGGATTGGACCGAAGGCCGGAGGCGAGCTTGGTAGGAGCCGGTGGGATTGGGGGGTGATGGGGGTCGGAAATCGGAGAGGAAGCGAGGGGATAAGAGAGAGGGAGAGGGGGAAGAAGGTTGGGTGGGTGCGGTGAGGGGGGAGGTGGTGGGGGAGAAGGCGAAGGCGATAACGCCCTCCACGCGCGGCTACACACGGCGGAGGAGGAGGACGAGGAGGAGGACGCCGCGAATCGCGATATCGATGGGCGCAGCGCCGATGCCGCGCACGTGTACCCTTAATGGCCTCGCGAGTTTTGTTTCCGCTTCCGTCTCTCTTTTTCTGTGTTTCCCCTTCGCGCCGTGCTTGATTGACTGAGTGTGAGATGTTTATTTTGCGAGCAGTTTTCTTTTAATATAAACTATATATTTTCTTAATGAAAAGCCGAAAGCGGTATACCGAATTGCGGCGATATCTCTCAAACTTCGTAAACTTACGATTTTTGCATTGAAACTCATGAAACTTAAAGACTAAAAGCGATAAAACATGAAGCTGATGAAACTAAACACTGAAACTCATGAAACCAAAGATCAAACCGATAAGTTTCATAAGTTTCACTATTATATCACAGACGGTATCTGAATTCCTAGTCACTCTCTTTTCTTAATATAAGCTAAATCAATTTTAAAACAAACAAAGAAACAAATAATTACTATCTACTCTTTATTTATATTTAATATTTATGTAACTTGAATACAAGCACAAAACACCTCTTTTATTTCTTTTTTATCTCTTTTGTTTTGGTGGAGAAACAGACAAATTGAATCATCGCCATTGCCATATTTATGTAACTTGAAAACAAGCACAAAACACCTCTTTTATTTCTTTTTTATCTCTTTTGTTTTGGTGGAGAAACAGACAAATTGAATCATCGCCATTGCCGCACGCAAATCGATGTATTCACCGGCCGCTCTCAAGAAAAACTCCTGCCGCACTGTGCGACAATCCCGTCCTATAGGAGAAAAAAATACTACTTACATGCCGCTATTTTTTTATTGACAACACTCTAGCTCCAGGTATACACAATAACACAAATAGTTCACTTTGGCTCAAAGCAACGACATATTGGCTAGTCGACCAGGTTGTATCACAAACTCATAATAGTGACCTCATGCGATTTTTAGGTGTGTAGAGCTTAACAAGTTATTATTATATTAAATTGACATAATTTAATATAAAATTATTTCAAATTCCAACTAATGAGTAACTATCAAGCTGAACCTAATTAACTTTTTTTTCAAAATATACTTATTTAAATTTTAAACCCATTAATTACTGTAATTAAAGAAATTTTGATTCAAACTGTAACAAACTTTTTTTACCGGCACTGCTCCAGTATACAATTAGTCGCTTTTTTTATTACTACAACGGTACTGTTGCTGGACGACCATTGAGGCACCGACCGTTTAAAATGCATGAATAAAAAAAAATGCACGAAAAGTAGAGGAGTTCGAGTGGCACATCTAGATCCTAGTTAGATCTCTGGGAGTTCTGAAACGTGGACGCTTCGCAGGGAATCCCGGGAAACAATACATGCTCTTCGGATTCGAAAATGACACGAAGAAAAGTTTTCATAAGGTCCAACCTTATGTTAGTCCTTCTCAAAATTCTGATGTAATAAGCCATTCCATATGAACTTCGCAGAAATTAAGAACACATTCCTTTGTTCCAAAGGGCCACGTATGAAAATCTTCGATAGGATTCAATTCCTACACTAATTAAGATTAATTCCTACAAATTCCCTCCAAAAAATTCTTCATTCCAAAGCCGGATTTGGATGTATATATGCTGCGTAAAAAACTAGGCAAAAGCTATTTCCCTGTTTTATCTTTATTTTCAATATACAAAACAAATCCACATGTTGTCCACGTTTAATTTGGGCAAAGTAGAAGATGCAATGCAGCAGAAAGGACAAACCAAGATCGCACGGCTTGTTCTAGCGTTAAGCCACGTTGATGCACGAAAGGAACGCGTTCGAATAATCGAGGATATGATGCTCTCCTGTCCTGTCCACAATCAGTGATTCCCACGAATACGACCCTGTTTTGCCCACAGTCCACACACCCCCAATTATTCCTGAGAAAATGAAGATGATATCAAATTAATATAGTTCAAACTTTAATAAATTCTACCAAAAAAAAAAATTTGCACGCAAACTGATAGGAAACACCACCCTAGTACCGAACTATCAAACCAATATCATTACAACTCAACTCGTCCCAAAGCTAACAAGAATGGTTCTTGCTCGCCAGTTTCCAGGGCAATCGCCTCAGCTTTCAAAAGTAGAAAGACAAGTAAAACAAAAAATGAAGATGTAACCGGACATCTAAGTTACATGTTTCCTACAGAATTGTTCAGGTTAGAGATTTTGCAATGTTCAAAATAGCTCAAGCTAATGGATCCATATGAGTATATCTCATCGGATCGTTTTGCGCATCCCAAGATCCCACTCCTAGTGCCAAGAGAATCACATAATCTCACATTTGCGTATAGATAATAGATTTTCTGTATCAGAAAAGTGCATTTTTTTTCATTATGATCCATCAGGGAAATGTTGCAGTGCATTTTTCTTCCCATTGACATAAAACTCGATGACAGCTTTCATCCGATCTAACTTGTCAGGATGGTAGTTCAAATGCACAATTACTGGCTTTAACTTCCTGAGCTGAGCATCTTTCCTCACAGTTTTAAAGAGAACTTTGCTGTTCATAAAGAGATATATATCCATAGTCCTTCTGGATGCATGAAGACCTTCATAGCCGGGGTGAGACGGGAAGAAAAGTTCCTCATTGAAAACCGCTTGGTCCCATGCCTTCTCGCGAGAAAGACGGCCAGCTACACGATCCAAAAGTTCAATTGAAGGAATCGTCGGTCTTATGTAGAAAAATCCAGAGTTGTAAACCCAAATCCGCATTGTGTGAGCGTATCTAGCCCAACCCATAGAAGGCTCATCAAACACATCATTGAAACCATAAGCTGTCATATTGGTGTGGCCATCACTCATGGACTCAACATCAGAGTCTCTGTAAAGGTGATCGAAGGGGTTCCTCAAGAAAATAGTATCAATGTCAGACAGAAGAATACTATAGCCAAGCTGCAAGAATTCTCTTAAAACACGAAATTTCAGTCCAGAAACTGCATGGTTTCCGCCTGTTTTTGCAATGTTATCGATGTCTTCATCAGGATCTCGTCGGTACACTGGGACACCTTTCGATGTGCATAAGCTTTCTATATTGCCATCCAATGCTACAACTAGATAATTTGGAATACCGACACGCTTGATGTTGGTAAACCAAACTTCAAGCATCTCCCTCACGTTGGAGTTCGCTAATGCAACAATAAGTTCTTTCTTCACAGCAACCTCTTCCAGTATCTTGGCCAACCTGGGATTAACAGATTCATCAGGTATTATGGTTGGATTCGTTCTCAAAGCCTTGACAGTGCCAAAAGGACCAGCCTTATAGAGAGCCTCGTTTTTTCCTTGTCCAGCCAATTGAAGTTTCATCGATAGTCCATTAATCTGCCTTCTCAATTCAGCATTTTTTCTCTCCAATGACACCAACTGTGACTTAAGGCTGGTAACTCTGTCTGATGATTCACAGGCAACTGAGCCAACCTAAATGAATGAGTAAAAAGCACACGGTAAGAGTTAAGAACGTAACTAGTCTTTAGGACAATACATCTAAATGAATAAGTAAGCAATTAAAATAAAAGTAAACTCAGTGTTCCCCTAGGCGCTATGCGTTACTTGGGCGGCAGACTGGAGCATAGCGCCCAGTCGCCGCCTAGGCGGGAGGGAGGGGGCTAGCGCTTAGGCGCCACCTAGGCAAGCTAGGCAGCTTCCTAGGGGAACAGGTAGTAGACTACAAGAGGAATGTACCAAAGAAAATGCTAAAAATGAGAAATTGTGACCCAAATGTGCTAGGTAGTGAATCGTATAGCTATGCTTCCATACCATAACAGCATAGATAAACCAAAACTGTAGCAAAATAAATGAGTAAATAACTACAGATTTCTAGTTTATCATGATTCGGGACAGCGCATCGGCAACTGTGGCGACCCGCATGATTAACAAAGGGTAATTAACAACCAATGTGTCATCACCCTAAGCTAATTACGCGGAGTCTCAGCATAGTGGCCAACAAAATAGCGGGAGTACCGTTGTTTTGTCGACTACTACGCTGTGTTCAGAATGTTGCAGCAGAACAATAATTAGAGACTGGATGAACATAACATATATTACAATCCAGATGCCACACCGGGCTATGAGTTCATAATTTACATAGACTTCATACACCACCAAAATTATATTACAACTCCAAAATACCCTGCGAACCGCCAACTATCAGACGACGGCCTCCGAGGGACTCTACTACTCCTGGTAGTAGTCGTAGACACTCGGGTAGCCGTCATCCGCCGGTAAGTCCTGGTCCTGCGGATCACCCTCGCTCCAGGCCTCGATGGCCGATCCATACAGCTCACCTTCTAATCAAGGGGATATATAAGCAAGAGTGAGTACAGAGTACTCAGCAAGGAATAATAGAATGCAATATATGAGTTTTTCCTTTCTTTTCCAAATCCAACTTACCTCCTCCCGAAATCTGATTTTTAATTAGAAATAGGTTTTTGGTTTTCTTTAAGAGTTGGCAATTTTAATCAAAAGAACTACTAACACCTGTTATGAGACAGACTTAGCTTCCGTAGCCTCCAATCCAGGAGACAGGCATGAATTCATGATTTTAGACACTGCGCAGGTTCGTATCACTTTACCCATAGAGACCTCCAAGGAGAGGTTCCAGAACGTTTATCACTAATCCAGTAATTGTGATCTTCACCCTGTTACTCGAGTGGGGGATCCTCTCAAGGCCATCCCACTACACTCGCAGCTAACAGTTGTACCCCAACATATGTGGCAGTACTTCCCTGGCTTCAAATATAGCGCCATTATGGGCAACTAAGTCGCCACTTAGTCCCATCTGCACGGTCTCTCCGGGTCTTCCGGTAACCCGGATTTGGTGCCCTAGTAACTATCTAACCACCGTTGCAAAGATCACAATACTCTCTTAGGACAACCTTTTCTGGCTGTTTGCACACTCTATGGTTGACACTGAGATACGGCTCATTTTTCAAGTATTAGTTGGTTAAACTTATATGTTACTTATGTAGAGGACCCCCCGGCCTATGTCACCTTCTCATCGGCATCCTCTACCCACCATATTAACTCAACACAGTAATTAAAATAAGCACAGGCCAGCTGCTCCATCAGCTGTCCTAGCCAACACATTTTTCCATAAGAACCAGTTCATTCCCAACCTTCCGTTCTCCACACCAAATCCACAACCATTTTCATCCTCCAATTCCAAGTTCATAATTCCAATTTACATATATAAGTTTTGTAATGCATGGATGATATTATAATGATATGGAAAGTTATTAAAAGCATTTTAAGGAAAGGTTTCCCAAAGATGCTTGCCTGGAGTAGTACTGATCAGTACGTCCTCGCACGAATATGGGAGATGAGGGTCGGATTGATTCTGGTCGGGTCCTGACAGATGACCAAGGTATTAATTCCATAATACTGCCCAACTTCCTTCCTAAGCTATCCCATTAATTTACCCATAATATTAATACTTTAGCAAACAAGTAATACAGCAATTCAACTAATTCCATATTTCACCATTTACAGATTTTAGTTATTAACTCGGGCTTTTAGAAATTGAAATAGCATTTTTCCTACGATTCCGATACGGGCATTTTAGCCTACGCAGATGCACGAAAGAACAGATTATGCATTTTCCTAATTTTTTTTTTCTTCTCTTTTCTTTTCTCTTCTTTTCTTTTCTCCTCTCTTTTTCTTCTCTCTTCTCTTTTCTCCTTTCTCTTTATTTTCCCTCTGTTCCTCTTTTTCCTTCTACTGGCCGAAGCCTCTCGGCTCCCTGCCCCCTTCGGTTTCCTCGCCTTAGCTTCTGGGACCGAGCCCCCCGGGCTCGCTCACTTCCCCGCCGCCGCTCTCCCCTGCGATTCCCTCTCCCTGCCGTGGCCAGGAGTGGTGTGCCAGCCTTGTGTCGCCCTCTACTCTCGGCTCCTCTCGATGCTTGACCAGGTGGCGTAGCCTTGGTGCCTCTCTTCTTCTTGTGTGGCGCAATGCTCGCCGTCGCCTCCTCTGCCATGGCCGACGCCATGGCAAACCCTCTCTCTCTTGCTACTCTCCCTTCTACTCTCTCCTCTCTGCAGATAAGAACATGTTACTACTTGATCTATTTGCTTACTACCTTCTTGGTTCTTTTACGTTCGATTTGGCATTTCGGTTGATGATAAGAAACAGAATACTACTACTTCATCTGGTTTTCGTTTTCTACTCAAGATTTCGCATCTAGAGTTCAAGCAAGAAGAACAGATACTACTTGGTTTTGGTGGTTCTTGCGCTCTACTTGTTGCCGTCGGTTTTGGTTGCAAGTTTTACGGTCAATGATGTGGAGTTCTTAGTGGGGCGGCCAGATTAGTCTAGCAACCCTAGAACTCACTCTGAGACTACCGGTTCACGATCCATTCGGTGCACTAAAGGAGTAGCTTGCTCTGGGAGTGGTCGTGCACGAGGATTGTTGGCTCGGTTTTGGTTGAAGGAAGGAGATGGTGGTCGCCGTTCGGTTCTTCTTGATCTTGGGGACCCTTCGTGGTTCGATTCGTCTTCTAGCTCTTTGTTCGGTTCAATGATCTTGGGGTCCTTCGTGTTACGGGCTTGTGGTTCTCCTCCTGGCTTGTGGTTCTCCTTGCTCCACCGGGTTCTTGGGGACCTCCGGCCCGGCTCCTTCTTCTTAGGTTTGCTTCTTGCTCCTTCGTCTTGCTCTCTTGCGCTCTCTGGATTGGATGTGTTTGCTTACCCTGGTGCTTGGTTTGGTGGGAGGCGAGGAAGGAATAAGGCTTGCTATAAAGGGAAGGAAAGGGGCGAGGTGGCGGTGAGCCCCCTCCCTTCTTTGCCACGAGTGCGGTCATGCGCAAAAGAGTGCATGGTCGCAAGTCGGCCGGGAAAAGAATACTTTCTTCTTTGGGGTGTTCCTTGGGCGGTGCATGGCTTTGAAAGGTGTGATCACTTTGGGTAATGCGGTGGTTCAGAGGTTATCTTGAGGAAAAGGCGCTCACGGATACCCGCAATCCGTGCAGTAAGTCTGATTGCCGAGTGATGAATCGGTCTAGCGAGTGATACCTATACGGCCCCTACATTACGGCATGTCGGAGAACAATACCTGCGCTCATGTCCGGCGGCAATCTCTTTTCTAACTCTACTCGGTCTAATCGTATTTTAAATTCTTTTGCAATCAATACTCTAAATAGCAGATTAATTAGTTGTTAACATTACTTAGCAGCTTGATTAATTAGCGCTAACACTAGTGGTTACTCCCTCTAATTACCCGGGGCACTTCAGCAACATGTTTAGGCGCCCCAACTTGTACTCCACCATGAAATTGTAGCCCATCAGCTTGCTCACCCAGTGATGCTGCAGTATTGTGGACAGACGCTGATCAAGAAGAAACTTGACAGAGTAATGATCAGTGCCGCACGGCTTGCACCAAGCTGATCAGGTCCCGTTCATAAGCCGCCAATTTGGCATGGTACAGGGCAATAGCGCAGCTGAAGGTAATCAGGCCGCCTCCCTGGTGCAGCACCACACCAAAGCCTGTACCGGACGCGTCGCGTTCCACGACGAACACCTTTGCAAAGTCGGGGAGCTGTAGGACCGGTGCCAAGGCCAAGGCATGCTGGAGCGCTTGAAACATTGCCCCGAACAGGCACTTGGACATTTTCAGGGCGAGATGGTGCCGCTGCAACTCATCAAACAGCATCCTGACATGGCGCAGGTGTTCCAACCACGATGAAGTGTAAATCAAAATGTCATCCGTCCGGAGCAGCTTCTCAAGACCCATCGTAAAGACTTGGACCTGTTATTCCAACGTCAAAGGCCCAACCCAGTAGAGCCGTAGCAGAAAGATGAAGTCTGCTACCGTCCCATTGCGGCATCGGCGCGATCAAGCAAGATCACCCAATGGATTGTTTCGGAGGGGTAGACTGAAGCAAACAGTCACTAGCTCCGAAAAAACGCCGCCACAACAGTGTGCCCTCATCCCGCTCTAACCGGATGTACCACTGCTGCGCATCGCCGGTCAGACGGTAAGAGGCCAACCAAACCTTATCCTCCTCCATCGTACGTTGCCCGCGGAAGAATTGCTCAAATCAGTTGAGCCATTGCAGCGGGCTTTCCTTCCCATCGAAGATCGAGAATTCCAGTTTGCGAAAACGGGGCACGCAGCGGTCCTTGTTCCTTGGCCCGATGAAATGGCATGCTATCGTGGACACGCCAAGTAGCGCTCAGCAGTGTGTCAATGGGCCGTCTGCCTTAGTGTTCTCCATTCGGGCCAGATGCAAGTTGTGGCCTTCCATCCTGTTGTTGATGGTGGTAAGCTACGTCGACACTATCGCAAATGACGTCTAACTTGGTGAGCTTGGAGAGGATTTGTTGCAAGGGGTTGTTAACATCCTTGGGCACGAAACCCTCACAAACTGTCATGTTGGTTTTGGCGGTGATTGGCTCTGATATCAAGTTGTTGTGGGCTAGCTTGAGGCTACGTAGTCTACAGGTGTAAGAGATGGGTGAACGAACAGCAAGCAGCTGCCTGCAAGGCGGCGCCTGTTGGGGAACGCAGTATGCTACACTAGCACAAATTAAAATTTCTACCGCAAACCAGAAAAGCTACTCGCAAGAAGGTGATCATAGATCTATTACCACTAGACGCGCAGATGTGGAATCCTTCGCACGTCGTTGTAGTGGATCGTTCTCGCCGCGGATCGTCCTCTCCATGCTGCAGTAGCAGCAACGTCACCACAGCAGTCCACACGTCCGGGGATAGAACGTCGTGCGTCGGTGTGCAAGCACCGGGTCGCTCGGTAGGGGCAACGAGAGGAGGTGACTAGGGTTTCTGGCGAAACACCTCTAAACCGCACGAAAGTGTATTATGCGTCTAGCCTCCTCCCCTCCTTATATAGCCACGAGGTGAAACCCTAGGCAGTCAGGGCCCATCTACGCGCTAAGCTCACGAGGTCCATTAATTACGGATCCAATCCGAATTAATGCGTCCCAGCCCGTTAAGTGTGTGACCCTGTAGGTTCATGCGTATTTGGACATAGATTCGGAAAACCCTTTTCCTAATCCAATAGTCGGTAGCGGCTCCTTGCAGAGCATGCCAACTCCCAAACGCATATGATTAAAGTACTGATGTAATAACCCCTTTGCCAAACTATATGAAGATCGAACTCAAGGCGAGAAGCATGTCATCCTTTGACAGTAAGTTGTGATTGACTTCTCAATCACGGCATGACCATGCACTTCCTTAATCATATCACACGAGTGGCCTAGACATATATCTCCGTTACATTGGAGTGGCAAATTCCATCTTGACTGCTCACTTCCCTCTGCATGTTTCATAGTAAACATGAAAGCTACCTTTATAACTATCCGATTAGAAAATAGTGTTTGGTAACCCCAAGGTAAACTATTATACATGTAGGGAATATGACAATCTCAGGTCTAAGGATTATACATCTACTATGTATGAGATACACTGATGACACATAAGAATGTAACATTCTCGCAGTGTCCCATTGTGGGTCTATCTAACACATATTCTTCAACATGCGTCTACAATGTATTGATGATATCTCCATATCCCATGATCTATGAAACATGATCATCGAACAATACATGTGCTGATCTATTTATCATTGTCCTGTACGATGATATCCGATCAGAGATATTTATCGAATTATATCAATAAGTAAAGAGCTTCATAAACAAGTCACACACTTGTTGATCAAAACAATGATATACATTCATTGGACCAATAATCATATTATTATTCATAAACATAGTCATGTTACAATCATCCATATGATTGCCTCAAGGGCATAACACTAACAGCGCCATCGTTAAGAAAGATAGCGCCAGTGGCGTAGAGAAGAGAAGAAGGGCATAACACTAACAGCGCCATCGTTAAGAAAGATAGCGCCAGTGGCGTAGAGAAGAGAAGAGGGAACTTCTGTTAGTTCTCTGCTTAATCTCAAAGTGCTTCCAATCCCTTGATTAAGTACGGCGGCTGCCTAACAAATGCACCTGAAGATAAACTTGCCAACTAATGCTTAACAACCAACTAGATAAGATAATCTATTGCAACTAACTACAAACAGACTAACTGAAGAGTTTCTGTGTGCACCAGGAGATCAGGCCACAACCACGCTGGCTGCTGGCACGCTGTGCCTATCGTTGTGTCGCAATGAAGCTTGGCGATGATACTGGATCCCGATCATAGCAGGAAGCTACCAAAGGGTATATACGAGGGGAGATTTAAAACAAACATGTCATAACATAACATTTTATGTTTCAGTACATAGTACAAAAAAGTATACAAGGAGATATTTAAAACAAACATGTCATAGCATAAATTTTATGTTTCAGTAATTGCATTTAAGCACGGTTGTTTGACAAATTTGTCACTTAAAATAAAACTAGCACAAATTGATCATCTCAAAGTAAATCCTTTGTTAATAACACTATATATCAGATCTAAAAAAATAATGTTTTTTTGTTGAGAATGCAACTCAAAGTTTTACAGAATAAAAGCAAGGTTGATGGGTAAATGCCATGTCATAATCGCATTAATATGTTAATGCAGAATTGCGCATACATCAGAAATCTGATTGTAACACAAAAACGCAAAAACTAACAATGATGAGTGAAATTTAGGGCTCAAATCACTGAATCATCCAAAAACAATTGTCCACAGCGCACTAATATTACTCCTTATTAACTTCCCAAAAAGTTCTGATCTAATTGATCACACTACTCCCTCACAAGGTCCGAGCACAGCTGAACATAACAGTGTTTGCTAGCCTTGGGCATGGTGCCAACAGTGAAACATGGGCATGCGAGGGCATCAATAATCCTATTCCTACCAACCATGCCACCACAACAAGCTAGCAAAAAAAGTGCCAAAAAAGGAACCAAGCCAGCAATGGATCTTTGAAGGTGCCGCAACCCACACCACCAGCAGGACATTCTCAACGAATCTCTCGGTAACAATCATGCTGAAAGAAATCGATGCACTAAATACTAATTCCAAAGATCCGGTTTTGGCTTCTAATCCTAGCACTTCAATGGATCTGTCCATTGCATGCTCTCAGAAACGGACTCCCCGTGTTCTTCTACATCGCACTTGGTTAATTTACGATAGAACACTACCCCAATTCCCAATTAACTTCCCGTGCGCAACTAATGTGGTAACCCCCAAGATCTATGTTCCTTATTCTCAGATGTTGGGAACAAACAAGAACGAAAGAAAGGAGGGCAGAACGGTACATGGCGAGGCCACTGGAGGGCGGAGGGTCGGAACAAGAGACCGTCGGGGTAGAGGAAGGCGCAGACGCAGCCGAGCGAGACGCCGACGGCCACGGCAACCGCGATGCGCGACCCGCGGGAGAGGGGCTTCCCGCCGCCACTGCTCCCGCGGAGCATGAGGGGTCCATGCCGGCCGGCCATCCCGCAGATCTCGTCGGCGGACGGAGCAGGAGATCGGACGGAGAGGAGGACGGGGAGCAGAATGGGTTTAGAGTTTTTTTCGTTTCCTTTTCTTTGGAAGGGAAAATGTGGAAAGGGGTGTGGAAATGTGAGAAATTAGCGAGGAGACAGATTTTGATGGTCCCCTTGACAGAAATATATATCACGCCCTTTTTTGCCTTATCTCCAGACCATTCATCTGCAATCCAACGGATGGAATCACATACAGTGGATGTGTCATGTGAGCGCTGGAGTCAATCAGGTCGAAACACTTGAAATAATTTTTCATGAGTTTTTCACCATCTTCGCATATTTATTTGCCGAGCACAACCAACAGAAAAAAGAAAAAAAGTTACAGCAACCTCCTCATCTTCTTCTTCTTGTTCTTAGAAAGAGTTATCCTCTTCTCCTTTCATTTATGTAGGATAGATATATACTAGTATAGCAATCAGAGGGGGTGAATGATTGAGCGGAAGCTAAAATCTAATTTCTGATATACTAAAAATTCACCCTAATTCGGAATCAAATAATTGCTTCGTATTCAACAAAAACAGATTGACAGATGTTCGCTAAATCACTAATTCCCGGAGATCTAGCTGTCGGATTAACCAGAAATTTGAACACAAGAAACTAGATTCCAATATGCATCTAACAAAAGAAGAATCAGCTCGATCGGACTTATGGATCAAAAGTTATAAGCTTCGCAAGATGACTGTATCAATAATAACGAAAATTGATTAAACCCTAATTTTGTGATTAAGAAAAATCTATGAGGATTTAACCAATCAAACTTTTTAAATCACTAACTTGATGCCCTGTAAAGATTTTGGTTAGATCAAATTAATAATATCATGATGAAACAAAGAATCACAAAATCAAAACAGTGAACAACCGAAGAACGAGATTACCATGCGAATCACCTAGCGATCACATCCTGTTCATGTGAATCACTGTGGCTACAGTGATTCGTGAATTTTGGTTGCTTTGGATCACTACCTCTTCTATTCCAGCAGTACCACAGCAATCATCATCCATATAATATAATATAGATTCTAGTTTTAACACTAATGAAATGAAATAGATGCAGACCAGAGAAGGGAAAACAATGATAAACCAATCAGCAATGAACAACGTGTATATCTGATGCATCGGAAACCAGTAGCAAAGGAAGTACTAGCAGTTTTCAATTGAACACACGTGAAATCGTGCTTGCACCCCCCACGATCTCTCCAGTCGAACAGCGCCGCCACCTCTACCCCTTTTTGTCCGTGCGCATTGGCTCTCCTGTTCCACACCGAAGCGCCGGCCTTTTTTTCCACGTACACACGCCGTCAACCAGGAGCTCTGAAGAAAAATAATTTCTATTTCTTTTTGTCTAGTTTTGTTACAGTACTCCGAAACAAAAGAGTACAAAACCCTAATCCACCGCACTGGCTCAATAATAAACAGAGGACACCTCCCTCTATTTATAATGAACAATCCTAAAGAGTTCGTATACAGATACATACATGCATATCCACCTAGCCTAATATGGCCCAATACATGCAAGCTACCCAAACGATTACAACTGCACGCGTACGGTTCACCTGCCGCACTCACGTGACTCACTAGACTTTACGTGCACCGTTCTCTAGTCCAAACGTTCCGCATGACATACTCGACCACTAGGACCTCGATTCCTCTCTGAACCTAGTCCTAAACCTCAGTTCCTCCATGAACATAGTTCCGATCCTGTCACTGACCACGTTCGACCTCAAGCAACACCTGCACATGAACAAACACAAAACAATATTCCGAGCACAAGTCCACAACTTGACTCAAGATCAATCCATGCAACCACTCACACAAGCGCATTGCATCAAGCAAAACCATAACCATGCTATCACAAGCATATCAAATAATTATCTAAAACAGCATATTTGCAAATTCAATTCTAAGCCAATTTTTCAGCACATGATTTCACAATCTTTCCCTTGATGAAAACATTGGCAACACCACGTAGAATTGAACATTTGCAATTGACATTCACTCCATAAGAAAAGTTTTTAAAATCAAAAGCCAAAGTGAAAAACACAAAATCTCCCCCTTTGATAATTATGCAAAGTGAAAAACTCCCCCTAGGTGAAAATAAGAAAAATCTCCCCCTTAAGAAGAAAAATGTGTGTGAATGTGCAATGTGCCCAAAATTCTCCCCCTTTGACAATGGATTCATCAAGAATGCAAAAGAGAGAACAAAATCTTTTTGTTTTTTTATGTGATGAGTATTATAAGTCAACCACATATGTAATTCATCTCTAAGCATGCTATCAAAAATACTTGCATCCTCAAATCTACACATAGACAATGTAGAGTAAGCACAACTAGAAATCAAGTACTATTAACAATTTTTTGCATGGCATGATCTCCCTTGCTCAACTATCTCAAAACCTGAAAACATTGAATTTTTGTGCACTTATTTGGTGCTTGAAAAGATGATTTATTGATTGATTGCAACAGAATATAAAAATTACAAGGAATTATATACACCATCAGCCTTACTTTTCAATCATGCCAAGTAATTAGCTTAATGTTTCATGGTTTCAGTCATACACAACCTCTTCCAAGTTCATATCAAAGTGCAATGATAAGCAGTCTCGTAAAGAAGAAGTGCAATAGTACATAACCTTGATCTTGCATTTATTAACCATCACTCTTTGAGCTTTAACACTTTAACTTTGATAAATATAATATTTAGCACTTTTTTGAGCAGGATCAAGATAGCCAAGAAAGTTCAACCATGACAAGATTTAATTTAAGTTGTCATTCCAATTAAATAGTCATGTCATAAACTACATCACATATGCATAAATATGAAGTTGCAAAGACCTTGTAGCATAAACATGGCTTCAAATAACATATGCGTATCAAATATAATGCTTAATACTTTTTCATTATTTTTCTATTATTTTTTGTTTTTTCATTTAAGAAACACAAAGAAAAATATGTATTACAAAATATTACAAGGTTTTCACAAACTCCCCCTCAAAACAAGCCTGTAAGGTGAACAACCCCAAGTTCTCCCCGAATAAAAGCAAACAAGAAGAAGACAAATATTTTGTGAAAATGTCTGCCAATTGATGTTTAGTATCCATATGGTGAAGCACAATATTCCTTTTTTCTACATGATCTCTGAGAAAGTGAAATCTAATATCAATATGCCTAAGAAAGAGAATTGTCAAAAAAGTGATATGAACCAGATGTACTTTTTCTATCAATTCTACATCCTCCAAAATCAACACCAGAAAAAGCTCTTAAACTAATGCATGAGGAAGCAGAAAGCCAAATGCCAAATTCTTGAGTACCATGGAGACCCCTGAAAATTCGTTTGACAGCTTGTCGATGTGAATCACGCGGGGAAGCTTGAAAACGAGCACACAAGCACACAAAAAATTGTATATCCGGCCTTGATGTAGTAAGGTACAAAAGTGAACCTTCCTTCATATGTTTGATTTGAAGTTCTGGACCTGATCTCTCATTTAAACCTCTAATTATCTCATCCTCAACATCGTCATCATCGTCTTTATGAACAAATATACTCTCTCCCTGAACATATGCACCCGTACCTGCATCATTTGGACTAGTACCTTTTGCGAAAACAGAAGTGGAAGAAGCATCTCCAAAAGTAACACTTTCAACACGATGCACGAGTCAAGGAGAACCAAAACTTATCACCGAACATGTGGCGTGAGCATCCAAAATCCACTAACCATATGTTCTCCTTCCCTACACGAGAAGCCTACATAGAAGCAAAAAATGTCGAGGCCTCGGTACTAGGGTTAGAAATAAGATGTTTAGGAATCCAATACTGACACACAACGGACAACAGTAGGCACAACACGAGTATTCTTATGCACAAAATTAGATTTTCCCTTTCCCGTGTTTCTAGCAACAAAAGGCGTTTTCTTCACCCTAGGCACATAATGAGAAGCAAAGTGTGCATGTTTGAAATTAGACCTAGCCTTAACCATTTCTTTCTTTTGTTGTTTAGCTAGTCTAAAGGAAAAATCTACTAAATGTCCATCTCTACCACAATGAGTGCAAGTGTACTTAACATGATGTTTAGCTTTAACAATAGAAACACATTTTGCATTCATCACAGAGGAAGATAAAAGACCAGCAGATTTAAAACCAATTTTCTTAGACTCATTAAGAATTTCAATTTTGTCATTGCAAAGATCTTGAACAACAATGCGAGGTTTAGTTTCATATGAAGCATAAGGATCAAAGCATAAACCTCTTTTATTTGTGCTAACCTTAGATTGATCCAAAATCATGTTCAAATTTTTATTGCCATTAGTAGAAACGTTCTAAAGAATTTTATAAGTAATCAACTTTCTTAGCAAGAGTTAAACAATTATTGCATAGAATGTCCACTTTAGCTTTTTTGCTTCCGACAGTTTGAGCATGAAAGAACCTCATGAGTGAGCATATCATTAGTCATCTAAGAAACTCTAGCATTTGCATCTTTCAATTTCAATTCAAGATTTGAACATTCAGAACAAGAAATTGAACCATGCAAATCATCAGTGGAACAACTAGCATGTTTAACATGTTTCTCATTTTTCTCATTTTAATGTAACAAGAAAGCATGTTCTTTCCTAAGCAAGGTGAGTTCATTGTAAATTAAGTCACATGATTTGCAAGCATTGTCATCAGGAATCAAAGTTTTAAGTTTAGCAATTTCAGCATTCAATGATTCAACAACAAAATCATGTTTTTTAATTTTCTTGTCACGTTTATCAATCAATTTTCCAAGACGAGTAACAGCAATAGCTAATTCATCATATGAAGGATCTACCTCATTGAAGTCGTTGTCATGATCGTCCTCGGTGAAGCTTTCATCGCTTTTAGCCATAAGACACAACCCTGTCAATGCATGCTTGCTTGGAGTTGTTGTGTCATCTTGACTGCTCTCCAAAACCACATCGCTCAAATTTACTTGTTCAAGAGCAGAAAGAACCTGATGGACAATTTTGCGGTTGATGAAGCTCTTCTTCTTTCTATCACTTTGAGAGAACTTTTTCTTTTCTTTTTTTTTTGTCATTGTCCTTCTCATCCCTTGATGTTTTACTTGCAAGTTTAGGATAATTTGGACGAATATGATCGAGATCACCACACTCATAGCATCTTGGAGGACCACCACTATCTTTCTTCCTCATTCTCATATTCTGCAAAGCTTTGTTAAAGCGAGAAGAGAGTAGTAACAAGTCTTCTTTTGGTAATTGCTCAATCTGTTCGTCGGTTAGTGAAGATAAGAAATATAAAGCAAAACTTGAAGAAGCATTATTATGAGACATGCTAGATTGAGAGGTCAGCAAGAACATCCAATTCACGAGTTTTCAGCCTAGAATAAAGAACATCTAATGTAAGTGTACTCATGACAGTTGATTCTCTCTAATAGATGTTACTTTCATCTCCCAAATAGACATGTCTAATGCACCAAACAATTGTCTAGCATTAGCAACAGCATCAAAGTTAACTCCAACAGCACGCAAATTGCTAAGGATTTTTTTAAAATGTGCAAAGAAATCATCTAGCGACTCACCAGGCTTCATCTCAAATCGTATATATTCCTTTTTGTAAATATCTTGTGAACCTCTTTGACAGTGTTAGGACCCTCATGGTAATCACAAAGAGATTTCCATACCTCATATGCGGATCGAAGATGAACCACTCGATCAAAGTCGTTACGTCCCAAGCCTTGGATGATCAAGTTGCGCGCCTTGCTGTCGGGACCCGAATCTGCAAATCCAGACCCTCTGTGTATTCTGTACTAGTCCAGGATCACGCTAGTACACACAATCAAACAAGGTTAAATATCACATCCATACACAGTGAAAATATAAAATAAAGTACTTTAAAAATTAAATAAACTGGTTACAAGACCTTAAGATCACCTTATAAATAGTCTGCCACGTAGGGCTTACAGTAACAAAAGTAAATAATTAGCAGCGGAATGAAGAAAGTCGATGACCCCCATCGGCATGCCACAGGCAACTGACAAGGTTCAACTCCTAGATAACAACCTCCTCGTGGAAGTTGAAGTCTTCTCCTCAACTGAGGATTGTGTTGAAAGCAAGGGTGAGTATACAACATATAAACATGTATACATACCTATGGAAAGTTATACTAACGAATCGGTCGAACATATCTACATGCAGATCAACCAAATATAACCGCAGGTACACACAGACATATATATACACGGGTATAACAACCGAATATAACCGCAGGTACACATATATATGTACAACACAGTGTGTATATATATATGTATACATGCTACGACTAATATAGAAATATGCGTGCGCCTAGCGAGTATTTATATACATGTATATATGCGTATGTTCAACGTTATACCTATGTATATATATACCTACACGAATATATAAACGAGATAAAAATAGGAACAGAGCGTGCGCAATAGAGATGAGGGACTACCGGTCGGCAGCGGCAGTAGTGCAGACCGTCATCGCAGGAGAAGGCGTCCAAGAAAGTGCACCGGCGACGGCGGCGACCAACGGCGACAGCGAGACGGCAGCAGCGATGACCGCGAAGGCGACGGTGACGACGGCGATGGCGGTGGCGGCGACGACTCCAATGGCGATGACGACGACTCCAACGGCAATGACGACGTAGACGACGGAGATG
Organism: Rhipidocladum racemiflorum; assembly: GCA_036346355.1. NCBI lineage: Eukaryota > Viridiplantae > Streptophyta > Magnoliopsida > Poales > Poaceae > Rhipidocladum > Rhipidocladum racemiflorum. The sequence continues at coordinate 52,814,826 of CM070580.1, forward strand.
GCGGCGACAACGTAGACGGCGGCAAACATGGCGACGACGGCGACGAGATGGTGACAACGACGGCAATGAGACAGCAGCGGTGGTGATGATGGCGTCACGGCGGTGGCAACGACGTAGACGGCGACGTGAACGGCAGGAGAAATAACTAGAAACGGGGAAGCGTGCAGGAAATGGAGAGATGGAGAAACAAATGTAAGTTTTGACGTAACTAAGTGTGGAACAGCTAGAGATGAAGCAACATTCAGGAAGTGGTGTTGCTAGTTAGCTTGTAAGAAGTAAATGAAGAAACGGATGGAAATAAAGCAATATACAGGAAGTGAGGAAATGGAGAAACGTATAGGAAATAAAGGAGAATTCATGCATGTGCATTGAGCTAGCCACGTCCATGCTAATGAGCCATTTACTAGGGGTATTCAACATGTAGTGAGGTGGTAACGATTGAAGTAGAAACGCTCATGCATTCATGCTGGTAACGCCATCCTGTGTACACACTTGGAAACGGTTGGAATTTAATCGTCTCTTTGTGTGGTTGGTCATCACGTCAGTCTAATACACTTGAAGGTTTATGGTTCGAATGAGGTTAATTATTCAAACGTGCATGCAACGGCCGGAGGGAAACGCTCCTTGAATGAAACGTCCAGGTATTCATGCGCGCTAGTAATGGAAACGGCTGGCAAATCAGATGTTCCTCACTCATGTAGGTTTATAAGCATACACATAGGTATATACGCGTATACGTTCCAAAACATTTTGAGAAAAGAAATAACAGAGAGGTTCTAAAAAATCTGGAAAATTCCTCTAAAATACTAGGAACTATTTGGGACTTAACAAAGTTGGTTTCATGATTTTTTGACGTATAGATTTTTCGTAAAAATTCTTTTCGTGAATCAGACACTGGTACAGATTTTTGTAAAATCAACGATTTACATTATATAGCATATTTTTCAAAAATATTTAAAGCGAACACTCTCGTCTACCAATTATCTTTATTATAAACGAAATTTTAGATTTTATGCTTATGCAAAATGCATGATCTTTATTTAATATGATTATTTCAATAAACTTGAGTACAAATAAATTTCAGAAAACTCCAAATAATCTCAGAAACACACTAAATAATTTCTATTTCTTTTTGTCTAGTTTTGTTACGGTACTCCGAAACAAAAGAGTACAAAACCCTAATCCACCGCACTGGCTCAATAATAAACAGAGGACACCTCCCCTATTTATAATGAGCAATCCTAAAGAGTTCGTATACAGATACATACATGCATATCCACCTGGCCCAATACATGCAAGCTACCCCAAATGATTACAACTGCACGCGTACGGCCCACCTACCGCACTCACGTTGACTCACTAGACTTCACGTGCACCATTCTCTAGTCCAAACGTCCCGCATGACATCCTCGACCACTAGGACCTCGATTCCTCCCTGAATCTAGTCCTGAACCTCAGTTCCTCCATGAACCTAGTTCCGGTCCTGTCACCGACCATGTTCGACCTCAAGCAACACCTGCACATGAACAAATACAAAACAATATTCCGAGCACAAGTCCACGACTTGACTCAAAATCAATCCATGCAACCACTCACACGAGCGCATTGCATCAAGCAAAACCATAACCATGCTATCACAAGCATATCAAATAATTATCTGAAACATCACATTTGCAAATTCAATTCTAAGACAATTTTTCAGCATATGATTTCTCAATTTTTAAACAAAATCTGAGGTGCACTTGTTTTATGTACTGCAATTGATCTATCCATTTTCAGAAGAATGGCAATATGTAGCAATGGTGGAGGTTTATATATAGCTTTTTTAGAGATGGTACTGAGGTCTAGCTGGAAAATATAACCTGATTTATTTGTATTTACGCTAGAAAATAGATGCAAACTTTTGGGCTGCAGTAATCTTATGCTCTTCTAAAGACACCAAGATCACTCCATTCGGTGCTAGGAAGTTATTGGTGTTCTTCTTACAGCTCAATATCAAGGATATCTATCCAGGAGAATTTTTTTAGTTACACAAAAGCCGGCAGCTTTCCTTGTTTGTCATTCCTCCAATTATCAGCCAGTAATGCCAATATGCCTGAAGAGATTTTGGATTTATACATAATATTCATCTCCCCTAGCATACTATCAGTCGACTTGCACGTGAAGAGTCAAACATTTCACCCATCCTATGAATTTTATCATTTGACAGTCTACGCCAAGCGTTGGGTTTTGGCCAAGTTCCCCCATGTTTCCCTCTATTGAATCGGCTTCAATCGAGGGAACGCCTCCGTCGAGCTCCCACTGCAAACATAGTTTTTCACATGGCCGATGATCTCCAGCTGCTGCCCCTGCCATGCTTCATATTACATAGCCTTTAGCCTGTCAGCTTTCGAGAATGTGTAACACCCCGGCACCTTATGTGCCCAGAATGCCACTACAAAGAGCAAGATTAACAATTAAATAACAATTCAATTACTAAATTCTAGCAATGACATTAACAATTTATACGAAATTTTGGTAGCAAATATCCACTTTAACTAAGTTCTACGCATCAACAATAAAATAGTAGCATAAAGGAATAGAGAAAGATATTAACAATGACTTAAACCAATGATTTAAAACCTTCTTATGACAGGAAAATAAGTCTTAGCCACACATGAATGTTTATGAGATAAACATTTAACCAAGTGACCAACGAGACATAACCCACGACATAATTCACTTTAAGAAGCTATTACAAAGAAATTCAATTATACATTTGTCTAGTGTGATGTTAGGTGAAGTCGTGGTGCTAACTCACTTTCCCATATGACGATTGCATGGTACCTAAAAAATATTAAACAACAAGCGTGAGTTCAAAACTTAGCAACGTGCATCATGCTATGAAAACAAAACATAATCATGAAGTTCGGAATCATAAATCATGTCTTGAAACCATACATGAAAATAAACACCTTAACATTTTCCATCACATCTCTTTATTCATACAATGCATCATGCATGCTCATAAATGCACATCACATAGCAAATACCGGTATTACTGAGTGCGCACCAGTTGGTGTGCACCCTCTCATTCCCTTCCATCCCATGGAGGGGCCTACTCTTACTGGCTCGCTCCCATCCATCCATGTGGATGAGACTACGAGGTAGGTCTTTCGTGCTCACTATGTGTGAGCACAAAGGCCCACACCCAAGGATTGAAATTTCGGACCGAAATCCGAAATCTCGGATGAGATTTCGGTTTCGGACCCCTCCGAGATTCAAATTTCCGGAAAATTCAAAAAATTAAAAAAAAATCGGATTTCGAATTTCTCGGCGAGATCTCGGGTATCTCGGGCGAGATCTTGGGCGAGATCTCAGGTTTTTTTTATCGGATTTTGATTTTTGTGCATTGTATTTGATTGTATTTAGGGTCAAGATCATCCACAAAAAATTTCTAAAATTTTTGATGTGTTTTTGACCATTTTTTGGTCGGTTCAATTTGTCGGTTTGCACTGTCCGAATTTTTTAAAATTTCTCAAGATTGATCATCATCTGAAAATTTTATGGGAATATTATGGATGTGTTAGGACCATTCACAAAAAATTTCAAAATTTTCTAAAGTAGTTTGAACTATTTTTCATTTCCAAAGAAAAGGTTGAACACACATAAATTAAGTCTTATCCAACGCCACTAATCAGCTGCACCAAGCCTTGTTTCCTGTTTTGAAGTAATTAAGGCCTGTATTTATAGATTGGGTCTTATGTTATTCACAAAAGCAATAATTGGCGACGGCTCACGGGCTCATACAGCAAACCATCACTTTGTTCTCACTCACCGAGTAGAGCTGAGTCGCCTAGACACAATCTCCGGCCACCGACGGCGGTGCAGCGGCGCATCTCGGCCGTGGAGAGCGAGATCTCGGGTAGATTAAGCGAGATTTTGTCGCAAGCAAATTTTTTTGGTCCGAATGATTCTTATAATATCAGGCTGAATTGATTTGATTCTATTACCAAATTAGATATGATTCATTGTAACTAGCATGCTGAATATATAATATAGCTAGGTAAGATGTGATTTGAACATTGTATGTGATTTGTTTCGGAATTTGGACACCTCATGCAAATAAGCAATTACCTCACAAGTATTTGGCTTGAAGCAACAACATATATAAAACTTTTTAAATGACTTGAAGTTCATTTGTTACATTTGAAAAATCAAAAACTGATTTTACATACGGTTTTTACGATGACTTTACCACTGTTACATTTTTTAAAAATTCCTCATGATTGATCATCATCTCAAATTGTTATGGAAACATTAGTAATGTGTCAAGACCAACCAAAAAAAATTTTAAATTTTTTTGACGTATTTTGGACCATTTTTCGGCGGGTTCAATTTGGCCGAGATCTCGGTGATTTCGCCCGAGATCTCGGTGATTTCGGCCGAGATCTCGGATTTCCCGGTTGAAAAAAAACCGGATTTGAAATTTGGTTTTTGCAATTCGTCCGAATTTTGTCCGAAATTTCCGAATCTCGCCGAAATTTCGGATTTCGGGAACCTCCGGGATTTGACTCAAAACGAGATTTTAAACCTTGCCCACACCCACATAGGTCGTCTCTTCCATCATGAATGCACATATACAAATGACATGAACAAATCATAAATTGCATACTTTTCCAACATTCTCATAGACATAATCAAATACATAAACATTAACATATCCTCACATCCATAAACTTACCATTCACATTATCCTGGTCATATTCATGGGTGAAAACAGGGTAACAAAACATATCAATTCTATAAGATGGTTAGGTCGCAAAACAACAAGCAACCAATGCACTACCAAGCAACAATCAACACAATGCACTTCCTTTAACCTCAAAAAGTGGTGTGGCGAGAGGTTAACGCCACTCCTGGGTTTACACCACCTGAAATAAGTTGCATACAACTCAAAATCATGTCGCCACAACCAGCACAAAATGTAAAAAGACATCGAACATATGATCCCACTATGAAACTCTGAAATCAGTTTTCTACCAAACGAGATAGCAGACTTAAAATGACCATAACTTGAGTTCTACAACTCCAAATCCAGTAAACGAGGATATTTTCGTGATCTACAAGAAATTTCCTTACTTTTTGCTAAGTATTGAGAAAATCTAATTCGGCCCCTAAATTACCCTAAATTGCAAATTACCGCATGTGCTGTCAGCCACGACAAATTCTGGATAATCTTCGATAAAACAGTCATAACTTTTAAATGGCTGAGCGAAACTTCATGATTTCGGTCTCTAATAAAAGATAAGACGAAGATCTACAACTTTCTCTACAGCCAAACCCTTAGAAATTGAGGTATGTGCCCCGAAATGTGACCCTAAGACTGACCCAGAAATCAGCGCGAAACTGAACCTCTTCCAATCTCGCCCTAGCAACACTCCGACCTTCCCCCACTAGGAATTACATCCTAGCAATACTCTAAGGCAGTGAAAACAATCACAAGAGTTTGCCCTAGAATTATACCTTCACGGAGAGGTCCGGAGAGTGATCTCGCCGCTCGATCCTTCCCGCTCGCGTGATTCCTTGGCGTTGATCGGTTAGGGCACAAGGGGGCAGGGAGGAGGCGGTTGGGGGGTGCCAAGGCAGGGAAGGGAGGTGTTTGGGGCGCAAGGGTGCCAGGTGGGGGCGTCCAAGGGGGCTGGGGGGAAAGTAGGGTTTGGAGGTGGAAACCCCCCTTTTAGGCTCAAAACCTGGCCTGAGGGCCCATTACTGGCCCAAACCTAAAAAAACCCCTTAAATATAAAATTCCTTTCTCTAATGTTCATCCGAAAAATCACATTCTCCCTAAAGTTCATCTAGAATATTACATTCTTCCCCCCTAATAGAATTCATCCCCGAATTCTAAACACGCTATTACGCAATGGAAAAAGAGAAACGATAGAGTGGCTACATCGTTCACATACCTGCGGAGAACAACTCGGGATACTTCTCACGCATGTGAGACTCCAATTCCCAAGTGGCTTCCCTTTCCGACTGAAGTGACTACCATACGTTAACATACTTTATGTCCTACCCTTAATTACTCGCATGAAATTCTTGAACAAGGAAACACATTGCACCCCACGCAAAGATTTAGAATGATCCAAATGATAGGCCAATTTCCCAAATCAAACCACTACTGAAAACAATCTGAGGTAACTCAGACTAAAATTTCCTTTAGCAATATAGCATTCGATCCCTTTTCGTCTGAAAGAAAATTCTCGTGTGAAAATGGTACCAACTTCTAACTCCAACTCCAATTTCCCTCTTTGACTCAATCACCAAACTCTACTTTCCACCCTCGATCTCTCTACCATGGTTCGTCGTACTCAAAATGACAAGAATAACACTTGACGCTCTAACATGCCTCAAACTCTTTTCTCAACAAACTCGCCAATATAATGTGCTTGAACATCTTTTCAACGAAACGTTCAGTACGATTGACATGAAATTTTCGTACAACCCATAAGTCAACATCTCGACAATCAACACTTATTTGATCAATGAATGTCTCCAACCATTAAATAATGTCTCCTTGAGACATAATTCGCCAATATGGCTCTAAGACAGACATTTGCTAAGAAAGAAAACCACACACCATGATAATCATCCCACTGAATATTTATACTTTAATTACAATCTTGTTCTAAGTCACTCTGTCCCAACATTACAATAATGTCATTAGGCAACACAATCTAACAACTTAGAACAAATCATAATCATTTTTGCCATCTCTTTGCTATAACAAGATCATCAAATAGAGCATTCTATACCTTCTCAATCATGTTCAGTACTAGTAGTACAGGAATACGATTCCATACTTCCAATTATTCCGATAGTTCGTAATGGCAACCATAATAATCCTAATCAACTACCACGTTATGGTCGACCACCTTCACAATTAAATTGCTCTACTAACCTTATATTAGAATGTCTTTAAACAACCAACTTACTATAACAACAACAATAGTTTACTTCATCTCAACGTTCTAACTACAGAAAATTTTTAAAATTTTTAAACATTATCAATGGTTACCTACCCACTAAAATACAAGAAAAGTGCTGCCTCGTTTTAAAAATAAAGCAACAGATTCTAAGCAAGTATATTAACACATTTAATTATTACTCGCTATAGAATAATCTACTATACTAGAGGTTTATTTAGTTTTAAGCTAAAGATAACAATTACATTTAATTGATTCAACTCACAAATTAACTTAGATTTACATCATTCTATATGTCACATCATTACATACTAAATAACATACTAAATAACAATTCTCACTACTGACAAATAATTTCTGTTAAAAGATTACTTACTTTGCTTGCAGCATTTTTTTCTTTCTAGAAAACCCAACCAAATTTCACAATGAAACTTGACTCTCAAAGTTGCAATAGGACAAGACTCAAACTTGGTTATGCAAAAGTTCTCCAAAACAAATTTCAAGCTTAAAGACTTCCATGAAGGAAAATGGTTGAAAGAAAATTTTTCACAAAAGGAACAACCAAGCGATCAAGTAATCCTTTTCTGATAAAGCTACAAAACATAAATCCATACAATTTAAGTTTTGCACAAAACTTCAATAACTTAAGAGTTGTTGCATAGACCATCGGGACCTTGCCCTTACATCTGCCATTAGGGCGCCTAGTGCCGCGCCGCATACCAAGCCTTCGCCCACACCACGGGCCAGTCTGCATCGCACCGCCTGCGCTGCCTCCTCGCCGTGCCGCTTTCTACGTCATGTCGTAGCTCTCCACATCGGTGGGCAATCACCGCACTCACCAGGCCGAGTTGCATCATCAGGATGTGCTGCCAGACTCACGATGCCCGCACTACGGTGCACGCTAGCCTAGCCATTGTCCTCGATGCTGGTTGCACTGCACCACGTCGCCTTGCTCGCTGCCGTCTTGTACCGCTAGTGTCCGCGCCATGCCACACCTATGCTATTGATCGGTCGTGCTATGCATGGTGTTGTGCACTGCCACGCCATCCATGACAGGTTGCCTAGCCACGTCGTGCCACATTGCTCCAGGGTGAGCTCCCGTGTTGCCCAGGCCATCGCCAGCGGGGCCGCCGACTGGCCGCTGTGCCTCGGTCGTTTGTGTCGCCTCACTGCCCGTTGCCTCGCTGGCTCCTACACCGCTGGTGACTGCATTGAGCCACCTTGTTGGGCTGCTGACCAAGCTGCTTCTATCCCTTCTCGAGAGCGCCTGGCTACTACTACTTCTCCCCCTTCTCAATCTCGCTTGAATGACCGTGCATGCAAAATATTTTTGCAAGAATGGAATGCTTGTGCAATGGTGAACGTGATGATATGACATGCATGGCTTGAATCTTTGGCTTTGGGTGAGACTATGAGAACGTCAAGAGTGGAGGATCACACATGCAGACTAGAAAATGTTCTTGTCAAACACCGTAACTTGATTGCGGCTCTAATAGCTAACGTGATGTTCAATGAAATCATTGAAAAGCGGAATATTGAGTGTTCATATATTCAGAAAGCAATGTTATGAACATTTAAGTATTAGATAAGCTAGTAGATGGCCTGGCGTGCGAAGCAGAAAGCATTATAGAAGAGGTTTGGCACATACGAGGCTTCGTATTGCAACCTACCTCGTGTGCTTGAAGTATTGAAGCAAACCAATCCTGGCACATACACCGCTTTCAAAGAAAGTGAAGCAGATGGAAATGGGATCTCTACATTTCGTCGTGCTTTTTTTTTCATTGGGCCCTTGCATTGCGTCATTCAGGTACTGTCGTCCATTGCTTTGTGTCGATGGTACATTTTTGACTGGAAAATACAAGGGGCAGATTCTAACAGCCATTGCAGTTGATGCGAACAACCACATACTTTCATTGGCATTTGCATTTGTTGAGGGTGAGAACAGGGATAGCTAGTTGTGGTTTTTCAGACATCCGAAGGTGGGGGGTAGTTGGTGATCGGCCCAACATGTGCATCATTTATGATCATCACAAGGGTATCCTTTCGGCAATTAAGACTCTACAGGAGGACCCAGATGAACCATTTTTAGGGTCTAACTTGTAGAATAGGTGGTGCATGAGATATTTGGGAGCAAATTTCTTCAAGCAGTTTAAGAGCAAGAAACTTATGAACCTATTTAAGAGGTTATGCAAGCAGAATCAGGCACATAAGTTCAACGCGCTATTGGCCGAGTTGGATAAGCACACAAGTGCACATATCAAAGAGATGAAGAAGCAACCACCTAGTCCGAACGAATGCCCACCCAAAAGGCTAACACCCCTTAGGGAGCTCGATCCTCCTCATATGAGGAGACGAACGTCAAGGAACATAAAGTATTTCTCGCACTGGATAGAGGCGGAGCCTCTAGAGAAGTGGGCATTGCTCCATGACACTGGAGGCGCTAGGTTAGTATAGTACATTAAGATATTTATTACCACTGAACAAATGGGGTTGTTGTTCTAAACTGTTTTGCGTTGAACAGGTTTGGTGTCATGACAACGAATATAGCCAAGGTTTACAATTGGGTCATCAGAGGCCTCCGTCTGCTACCGCTTGTGGCCATCCTTGAAGGCATGTTGCACGGCATCGTTGCCTACTTCCAAAAAAGGCATGCGGAGGCGGTACTTCATGCTTCGACATTGCAAACGCCGTTTTGTTCGCGGATGATGACCTACATGGAGGAACGAACCATGAAAGCTCAGCAGCATGTGCTGCGTAGCTTTGGCTCTTTTAAAAAGTTTTCGCCCTGCGAGGCATATATTTGTAACTTGACCTTAAGGTCGAGCAACCAGTTTGGTTAACTAATTAAAGTACTTTATTATTTCGTTGAGTATGATTATGATATTTACCAATGTTGAGACTGTGTGCACTAGCGTGATCCTGGACTAGTGCTGAATACACAGAGGGTCCGAATTTGCAAATTCGGGTCCCGACAGAGGTGGTATCAGAGCCATACTGACTGTAGGACCACCCTTAGTTAGAATGGTAATAATGAGGATAAAACCTATTTTCTAAAGCTAAAATTTGACAAGATAATGAATGAACTCTCGACTCATCCCCTTCTTTCTTGTACATACCCCTTGCTGAGTTCTTTTGTCTTCTACTTTGATTTTTAAAATGTTGCGCTCTTACGTGAGTGTCTTTGGCAGATGATGATGAAGAACAACTACGCCGAGCGTGAGGTAGGCTACGCCGCGGAGTTGTGGTGTGTGCTACAGTTGCTTGGAGGCTTCGAGAGACCGCTTTACCGAGGGACCACCATTGTGCAGACATGACTGGTCATAGGATGGGACGTCAAGATCACGGTGTATGCTAGAGAGAAGACGAAGTTCAGCCGTCCTTTTCACGTCACTGCCAGGAGGTCTACCTTTGAGATGGGAATCCAGGAGGTGTCGCGTCGAGCAATGTAGCAGATCGCTCGCACTTACTCGAGAGAGTTAGAGGGCACAGTGTTTCGTCACCACCCACGCCGGGATAACAGAGCTCAGCGAAGGCCGATAGAGGATGAGGATGCTACCGTCACTCACCTAGCCAGATTCGTCGTCGCCGAGAAGGAGCTCATTAATGACACTGTTCAGGAGTTGATGAAGGCTCGCGAGCAGGTCGAGGAAGGGAAAAAGCACCTGGAGAATGCTCGTGAGTACGTCGCCCATGCTGTAGAGAGGATCGCCGAAGCCGAGACCGAGATCTGCACGGGCAGGCCCAGAGCAGTGTTGAGTTGGACGCCTGCACCGGAGGAGCCAAAGACCGAGCAGAGCACCGGCCCGGCCACCACGGCTGAGCCTGAGGATGATGCCGCTTCTTTGACTACTGCCGTTTTGGGGCATGGCGATCGCTTCGCGCCTATGCCGCCGTACCCGCCACAAGGAGGCAGTGGAGGTTGGATCGACGAGTGAGCATAGGTTTTTCAGTTGAGACTCCTTCGTTGAGTCGCGTCTAAGAATAAAGAGTCACCCTTAGATGCGTTAGACTCCAGTGTTAGTCGATTTGGATTTTCATTGCTTGCTGAGTGTGCAGTATGTGTTGCAAGGCCCTTAGGCATTGTGAGCGACCATACCAAGTTATTATTAATTACATAATAAAAGTCGGATTTTGAGTTACACCTTTCACCCCGCATAGTTCTCTACTACTTGTCTATTCTTGTTTCCCTCTCATCTCTAAACCTTGGAGCAATCGACAGATGGTGAACACCCGCGGAAACCTTGGAGGCAATGGGAGTGGTTCTCGCCCAGCTGGGAACCCTAACGATGGAGCACCTGCATCCAAACCAGCACCGCCAGTTGACATGCAGAACTTCGGAGCTTTCCTTGCCGCACAGACCCAGTTGATGCATTCTATGATGCAGCAGATGCAGCAGGTCACTGCTCAGGCTGCCGCTAACCAAGCAAATCAGGGACAGCGATAGGGAGCAAAGTTGTCAGAGTTTATGAGGACTCATCCACCCACATTCTCTGGGAATGCCAATCCACTGGAGGCTGACGATTGGCTAAGGTCAATAAAAAGGAAGCTACACATTGCCCAATGCATGGGAAATGAGAAGGTGCTCTACGCCTCTCATCAGTTAGAAGGGACCGCCGCAGAATGGTGGGAGAACTTCTGCGCCACGCGGGAGAACCCACAGGGCATCACATGTGAGGAGTTTACAGCCACATTTCGTCAGTATCACGTGCTTGAAGGAATAATGAACTTACAGAAGGAAGAATTCAGGGCACTGAAGCAAGGAAATCAACCGGTGTCAGAATATCTGAATAAGTTCACACAGCTTGCACGCTACGCACCTGAAGATGTAGCGACAGATAAGGCCAGACAATCTCGTTTCATGAAGGGACTTAACTCAGGACTGCAGGTGGGACTGATCACCCACACCTTTCCAGATTTCCAGGAGCTTGTGAACAAGGCGCTTATTCTTGAGGACAAGCACAAGGAACTAGATGAGAACCGGAAGCGCAGAATGCAATAGCAGGGATCACGTCAGGGAACGCAGCAGCATCTGCGGGTTGCGCCAAATCAGTTTTTCAGATTCCAGCTGCAGAATACAGCAAGAACACCGTCACCAGCACCGAGACCCGTCAACCAAAATTATCAGACACCAGCTCCAGCCAGAAATGCCGCTTCGAGCAGTCAACAAGGAGTAGTGAGACGCTGCTATACGTGCAATGAGCCAGGGCACTTCTCCAACAATTGCTCCAAGAAGACAACAGGAGTGACCCCAGTTCGCTTCAACTTGGGATCCACACCAGCCAGGACACCTGCACCAGGAGCAAACCGCGGGACAGCACAGCCAGGAGCCGCACCCTAGACCGTGGTGAGAGGCCGAGTCAATCACGTGACTGCAGATGCACTTCAGAATGCCACGGACGTCATACTGGGTAAGATACTTGTCAACTCAGTACCTGCAACAGTTTTGTTTGACTCTGGAGCTTCGCATTCATTTGTTTCTCGAGATTTTGTTTCTAAGAATGATTTGGAGATCGTGGATCTTAAATGCATGCTTATATTTCAAACCCCTGGGTCAGAACTCCGATCTCAAGTAGGATGTTCTGGGGTGAGAATAATGGTAGATGGGGTAGAGTTCATAGCGAACCTTATTATATTGGGAACCCAGACCTTAGATGTTATGTTGGGAATGGATTGGTTATCCAAGAATAAGACCGTATTGGACTGTGGACGAAGGTTCATATCAATTGAGAGCCCGTGTGGAAGAAAAGTGGAATTTCAAGCGATCGCTGTTTGAGATGGACAGTTGATGGTCAACAGTGTAAAGACAGTCATCATAGAAGATGTTCCAGTGGTAAATGAGTATCCTGATGTTTTTCCTGAAGATTTGCCGGGTATGCCGCCAGACAGAGACATAGAATTTGTGATTGAGTTAGTACCCGGAACAACACCGATTGCAAAGAGACCTTATCGGATGTCAACCGAAGAACTGGTAGAGATGAAGAAACAGCTTGAAGAGTTGATGGAGAAAAAATTCATCAGACCGAGTTCGTCGCCATGGGGAGCACCAGTTCTGTTCGTCAAGAAGAAGGACGTGAGTTTCAGAATGTGCATTGACTACCGAGCACTCAATGAAGTCACTGTGAAGAACAAATATCCGCTACCCAGGATCGATGATCTGTATGACCAGTTGAGAGGAGCCGGAGTTTTCTCCAAGATTGATCTGAGATCAGGATATCACCAATTGAAGATTCGATCGGAAGATATCCCGAAGACTGCATTCTCGTCAAGATACGGACATTACGAGTTTACAGTTATGTCCTTTGGTCTCACGAATGCGCCAACTTATTTCATGAATATGATGAATAAGGTTTTCATGGAGTACTTGGATAAGTTCGTCATCGTAGTCATAGATGACATTCTCGTTTACTCCAAATCAAGAGAAGAGCACCCAGAACATTTGAGGCTAGTTCTGGAGAAGCTGAGGGAAAAACAACTCTTCGCCAAGTTTAGTAAGTATGATTTTTGGAAAGACAAAGTGTAATTCCTTGGACATGTAATGACTGCAGAAGGAGTCATCGTTGATCCAAGCAAGGTAGAAGCTGTGTTACATTGGGAACAGCCGAAGACGGTGACCCAAATTCGGAGTTTCCTTGGAATGGCAGGCTACTACCGCCGTTTCATTGAAGGCTTCTCGACGATTGCTAGACCCCTTACGCAATTGTTGAAAAATGAGAAGAAGTTCAGCACCAGTGTTAGTTCTACCGGATGTCAATCAAAGCTTTGATATATATTGTGATGCGTCGCGCCAAGGTCTAGGATGTGTGCTGATGCAGAACAGGAAGGTCGTCGCATATGCATCAAGGCAGCTGAGGCCGCATGAAGAGAATTATCCGACGCATGACTTGGAGTTAGCTGCCGTAGTGCATGCTTTGAAGTTGTGGCGTCATTATTTGATTGGGAACAGATGTGAAGTGTACACGGATCATAAGAGTCTTAAGTACATCTTCACCCAATCGGACTTGAACATGAGACAGAGGAGATGGTTAGAGTTGATCAAGGATTACAATGTCGGAATCCATTACCATCCCGGAAAGGCCAACGTGGTGGCCGATGCTCTGAGTCGGAAAATCCACATCGTGAACATGTTGATAGCCCCGAGTCAGGACGAGCTATGCAAGGATTTTCAGAGAATGCAGATTGAAGTGGTACCAGAAGGATTCTTGGCCGCACTAGAGATAAAGCCTACCCTGAAAGACCAAATCTGAGAAGGACAGAAGGACGATGACAAGGTCCAGCGAATCAAGTCCAAGATGGAGGAAGGAAAGGCGAAAGAGTTCAAGCTGGATGAGCAAGGCACGTTGTAGATGGAGGATCGCATCTGTGTGCCGAACAAGAAGGAGCTGAAATAGCTGATTCTGGAAAAAGCCCATGACTCCAAGTATTCAATTAATCCGGGAAGTCCAAGATGTACCAGGACTTGAAGGAAAGATTCTAGTGGCCGAGCATGAAGCGTGAAGTTGCCGAGCATGTTGCGTTATGCGACATATGTCAGCGAGTCAAGGAAATGCATCAGAGGCCAGCAGGATTGCTGCAGCCGTTGAAGATACCTGAGTGGAAATGGAAGGAAATCGGAATGGACTTCATTACCGGTTTGCCAAAGACTCAGGGAGGATATGACTCCATATGGGTTATAGTAGATCGCTTGACTAAGGTCGCCCATTTTATCCCTATAAAGACTACTTATTCGGGAGATAAGTTAGCCGAGTTGTATATGACCAGGATCGTCTGTTTGCACGGGGTGCCAAAGAAGATTGTATCGGACAGAGGTACCAAATTTACCTCAAGGTTCTAGAATAAGCTGCATGAAGCCATGGGGACCCGTTTGAACTTCATTGACATATCATCCATGACGAGCAGATGATCGAAAGAGTTAATCAGATACTGGAGGATATGTTAAGAGCATGTGCATTGGCTTATGCTACCTCTTGGGATAAGAGTATGCCGTATGCCGAGTTTAGCTACAATAACAGCTATCAGGCTAGCCTACAGATGTCACCTTTTGAGGCATTGTACGGTCGACCCTATCGGACACCATTGAACTGGAATGAGACGGGTGAACGACATGTCTTTGGACCAGATATTCTTCAAGAAGCCGAAGAACAGATTGCCATGATCAGGGAAAGATTGAAGATAGCCCAATCATGACAGAAGAGTTACGCGGACAATCGCCGCAGAGATTTGAGTTTTGAACCGGAGGAATTCGTATACCATAGGGTTACCCCTCTCAAGGGAGTTAAGAGATTCCATGCCAAATGGAAGCTCGCACCGCGATATGTCGGACCTTTCAAGGTTATCAGTCGTAGAGGTGAAGTTGCTTACCAGCTGGAGTTGCCGCAGTCCTTGGCAGGAGTACATGACGTGTTCCACGTGTCCCAGCTGAAGAAGTGTCTCCGAGTACCAGATGAGCAAGCACCCTTGGAATCGATCAAGCTGCAAGAAGATCTGACCTACAAGGAGCACCCCGTCAAGATTTTGGACACGATGGATCGGTAAACGAGAAACAAGTCAACCCGTTTCTGCAGAGTTCAATGGAGCAACCATGCAGAAAGCGAAGCAACTTGGGAACGCGAAGAGGAGTTGAAGAAATAATTTCTGAACCTATTCCTTAGTCAGCCCTAAAATTTTGCTTTTCATGAATTTAAATGTTATTTTGCACTTTTGTGAATTTTTGGAATTTTCTGGAATTTATTTGGATTTAATTTGAATTTATTCCCTTTTGAAATAATTAAAGAATTAAAAGTTTCAAATAAAATTTTATTGGAAATATTTTATTTGAGTCCAAAACGTCTCAAAGTATTTTCCAAAAATTTTCTGGAATTTTTCTGATCATTTTGCTATTTTTCTTGAATTAAATGAATTTATGGGAATTTATTTGAATACTTAATTGCTGGAAAATCCAACTCGGGTCTAGTACTGTTCCTCCGACCCGAGCCGGACCCGAATCCGACTCGAACCCGACCTGAGCCGCGTTGGAGTCCAACCCGAGCCAACCGAACCCTAACCGCGCGACCGTTGGATCTCGATCCAATGGCCCTCGTTACGCCACGTCACCCAATCCGAATTGGATTCGGATTCCGCCGCCGCAGCCAGGTGGGCCTCGTTCTTTGTGCTTTTTATGGAAGTCGAGGTCCCTATTTAAAGCGCTGCCGCTGCCATCGTGTTCCTGTCTCCCGTGCGCACCCGTTGCCCTAACTCACCGAGCCCGAGCCGCCGTGGTTGCGCCGCTAGAGCTCGCCGTAGTTGGTCGTGCGTTCCACTGTAGTTTCGCGCCGTTTCCGCCGCCGTCCGCCGTCCGCCGTCCTTTGCCGTCACCGAACCCAGATCCGGAACCGCAAGGACGAGGCGCACCTGGAGGTACCACCCACTTCGCTGGAGACGCAAGGAAACGCCATTGGCTAGGTCGTCGTCCCCAACTCCGGCCACCGCAGCTCCGCCGCGACATCACCGGAACCGCGAGCTTGCTCCACCGTCCGGTCAAGATCCGAGGGCCCAGATTCATCCACGTCACCGGAGGTAATTCTACACGTTTCAGTTTTGGATCTATTCTCAGCCGTTAGATCTAGATCCGACGACCCACGTTCATCCACGTCACCGCAACGAAATCCACGTTGCGGCATTTAGATCCAATCTCAGCCGTTGGATTTAGATCCAACGCACGATATTGAACCACGTAGCCGTAACCGCACCGTGCTCGGGTAGATCCCAGCCGTTCGATCAAAATCGAACGGCGTAGAGTTAGCCACGTGTCGGCCACCGGGACATGCCGCGTCACCCTCCCCCGACACGGTGAAACCCGATCGGATCTGGACCATCCGATCCAAATCGAACGGCCCAGATTCACCGCGTTATCCACGCGCGTGAGATCAAGATCCAATCTGGACCCCTGATTTTCAAATCAACGGTCCGGATCGAGCCACGTGCGCGGGACTCGAACCGATGCGGTCAGCGCGGCCGCGCCCGGTCGCCGCTGATGTCAGTGCGTGACGTCACGGTGGGGCCCGCATATCAGCGCTTGCCCAATGGCACCATGACGTCACCCGTTACGTCATGCTGACGTCACGACGTCACGGTGGGACCCGCGTGTCAGAACCGTGCGGCCAAGACGTGCTGACGTCATGCTGACGTCAGTAGGGGGTCCCACATGTCAGAGGCACATGTGCCCGTGGACCGGGTCCACGGTGGACCGAGCCGAGCCGTGCGCCGGGTCCATGGACCTGAGGCGACGTGGCGGCTTCTAATTGGTCCACGTGTCATGCTGACGCAATAAATCATTTTTCCGAAAAAGAAATTATTTATTTAATTCGGTTTATTGATTTTAAATATAGTTTGAAAATTCAAACGCTTATAACTTTTGCGTGTCAACTCCAATTTGAGTGATTCAAATTTATGAATTTTCATAAAATTGAGATCTACTTGAATATGAATTTTAATTAATTTTTTGAATCGGAAATTTTCTATGTTTTTATCTAATTAATAGATTCTTTAAACTTTAAACGATTATAACTTTTGCATTTTAACTCTGATTTGGACGGTTCAAATTTCTAAAAATTTGTAAAATTATGATATCTCTGTTTATGAACTTTCTTTGAATTTTTGGATACTTTTTGCCTACTGTTTATTTATTTATTGCTATATGCATGCGTTACGAGTAAACGTTGAAGTGCCCGAAGGCTTCGAAGGTGAAGTGTTGACCTAGGGGCCAGCCCAGGACCAAGAGCACGTACTTTTTGAAGGCAAGTTGTGCTTTGACAATATTGATCCCATTTTGAAATTATTTTGATTTAAATTATTGCATGCTAGTCTAATTAGAAAATACTTTAATTAATTTTGGGAAATTAGTTAAATGCCAGCTTTGCATTATGACACCTTGATTATTAATTATGTGCCATGACCCCTTGTCACCCTCATTGTAGATTATTAGTTGGACATTATTAAATTGCCAACATGGGTAGTTAGACCGATGTAGTATGCTTAGCCTTGCCACGTGAAATGTTTTGGACAATTACATATTAATATTGGCTTAATGAGATATAGAACCAGTTTTGGAAAAGTGTCATGTGTTCTTAACAATGATGTTGATGGCACGTGGTGCATGGTAATCAACTGGGTTTGATAAATAGATTTGGACCGGGGCATGTGGCAAGAATGATCGGGTGGGCCAGGTGTGGCATCAGGAAGGATGATTTGGTTCTTCAGGTAGTCTTGCCCTGGTCACCCTAAGTACTTAACCTTGCAAGCCTTTGAACTGAGTCAATCGTGCAACCACATGACCGGAGTGGGACGATCCCAGTTGAGTAAGTTACTAATAACTTGCATGTGATACCTCGGGTGTCAACTACACCTTTTGTGTAGCTTGAACGGGGAGCGTACCAAGGCTATGGCATGGTACCCGTCCAACGGTATGTCGGTCCCATACTTCGCCTCTGTTAAGGGAAGGGATGGTGTATGACAAAAACCGGAAAGGTTCACTTGTGTAGTTAGCAGTTTCCGAAAGGCTTTGTTACGATCACTCGCCTTCGTGGTGTTTGGCTGTATCTTGTGGGTAAAGTGCATAACCTCTGCAAAGTGTAAAATCTATTCGAATAGCCGTGTCCGTGGCATTGGACATTGCTCGGGGATTACAGTCAAGGGTTAGACTTTCATGAAAACAACTTGGATTTGGAAAGTTTGCTTGGGTTTAATGATGACGTTGATGGAAATGTGGATTAGGAAAGGGAAAGTGTTTATTTAACTCCTGGAAAAGTTATTGATAATATATTGTTTCTACCGCTTTCGAATCTACTTATGTTACTTGTTAGATTGCTGTTTACTGCAAATGAACCATGAAACATTCCTTGTACTAAGCCATGCATGTAGAATATTAGTTTGCATTCCGTGCATGACTTGCTGAGTACCAAGTACTCACCCTTGCCACAAAACAACATCAGTTGAAGAAGAGGCGACGCCAGCTTTGGAGAAGGAGTATCAGGAGGAGCCGTCTAACTACGGAGCGAGCCCAGTCAGTTGCCTGTGGTATACTGAATGGCGCCAAGAGGTTATCTTATTTTTTTTCCGCTGCTGTTATCTCTTTTAATAAGTTTTCGCCCTGCGATGCGTATATCTGTAACTGGACCTTAAGGTCGAGCAACCAGTTTGGTTAACTAATTAAAGTACTTTATTATTTCGTTGAGTATGATTGTGATATTTACCAATGTTGAGACTGTGCGCACTAGCGTGATCCTGGACTAGTACTGAATACACAGAGGGTCCGGATTTGCAAATTTGGGTCCCGACAGAGGTGGTATCAGAGCCATACTGACTGTAGGACTACCCTTAGATAGAATGGTCGTAGTGAGGATAAAAACTATTTTCTAAAGCTAAAATTTTACAAGATAATGAATGAACTCTCGACTCATCCCCTTCTTTCTTGTACATACCCCTTGCTGAGTTCTTTTGTCTTCTACTTTGATTTTTAAAATGTTGCGCTCTTACGTGAGTGTCTTTGGCAGATGATGATGAAGAACAACTACGCCGAGCGTGAGGTAGGCTACGCCGCGGAGTTGTGGTGTGTGCTACAGTTGCTTGGAGGCTTCGAGAGACCGCTTTACCGAGGGACCACCATTGTGCAGACATGACTGGTCATAGGATGGGACGTCAAGATCACGGTGTATGCTAGAGAGAAGACGAAGTTCAGCCGTCCTTTTCACGTCACTGCCAGGAGGTCTACCTTTGAGATGGGAATCCAGGAGGTGTCGCGTCGAGCAATGTAGCAGATCGCTCGCACTTACTCGAGAGAGTTAGAGGGCACAGTGTTTCGTCACCACCCACGCCGGGATAACAGAGCTCAGCGAAGGCCGATAGAGGATGAGGATGCTACCGTCACTCACCTAGCCAGATTCGTCGTCGCCGAGAAGGAGCTCATTAATGACACAGTTCAGGAGTTGATGAAGGCTCATGAGCAGGTCGAGGAAGGGAAAAAGCATCTGGAGAATGCTCGTGAGTACGTCGCCCATGCTGCAGAGAGGATCGCCTAGCTGGAGACCGCCTTTATGCAGGGCAGGGCCGAGCCGATGTTGGAGTTGGACGCCCTGCACCGGAGGAGCCAAAGACTGGCAGAGCACCAGCCAGCACCACAACCTGAGCCTGAGGATGATCCCACTTCTTCGACTACTGCCGTGTGGGGCATGGCGATCGCTTCGCGCCTATGCCACCGCACCCGCCACAAGGAGGCAGTGGAGGTTGGATCGACGAGTGAGCGTAGGTTTTTCAATTGTCGAGTCGTGTCTAAGAATAAAGAGTGACCCTTAGAGGCGTTAGACTCCAGTGTTAGTTGATTTGGATTTTCATTGCTTGCTGAGTGTGCAGTATGTGTTGCAAGGACCTTAGGCATTGTGAGCGACCATACCAAGTTATTATTAATTACATAATAAAAGTCGGATTTTGAGTTACACCTTTCGCCCCGCATAGTTCTCTACTACTTGTCTATTCTTGTTTCCCTCTCATCTCTAAACCTTGGAGCAATCGACAGATGGTGAACACCCGCGGAAACCTTGGAGGCAATGGGAGTGGTTCTTGCCCAGCTGGGAACCCGAACGATGGAGCACCTGCATCCAAACCAGCACCGCCAGTTGACATGCAGAACTTCGGAGCTTTCCTTGCTGCACAGACCAAGTTGATGCATGCTATGATGCAGCAGATGCAGCAGGTCACTGCTCAGGCCGCCGCTAACCAAGCAAATCAGGGACATCGACAGGGAGCAAAGTTGTTAGAGTTTATGAGGACTCATCCACCCACATTCTCTGGTAATGCCAATCCACTGGAGGCGGGCGATTGGCTAAGGTCAATAGAAAGGAAGCTACACATTGCCCAATGCATGGGAAATGAGAAGGTGCTCTACACCTCTCATCAGTTAGAAGGGATCGCCGCAGAATGGTGGGAGAACTTCTGCGCCACGCGGGAGAACCCACAGGACATCACATGGGAGGAGTTTACAGCCGCATTTCGTCAGTATCACATGCTTGAAGGAATAATGGACTTAAAGAAGGAAGAATTCAGGGCACTGACGCAAGGTAATCAACCGGTGTCAGAATATCTGAATAAATTCACACAGCTTGCACGCTACGCACCTGAATACGTAGCGACAGATAAGGCCAGACAGTCTCGTTTCATGAAGGGACTTAACTCAGGACTGCAGGTGGGACTAATCACCCACACCTTTCCAGATTTCCATGAGGTTGTGAACAAGGCGCTTATTCTTGAGGACAAGCGCAAGGAACTGTATGAGAACCGGAAGCGCAGAATGCAATAGTAGGGATCACGTTAGGGAACGCAACAGCGTCTGCGGGTTGCGCCAAATCTGTTTTTCAGATTCCAGCCGTAGAATACAACAAGAACACCGTCACCAGCACCGAGACCCGTCAACTAGAATTATCAGACACCAGCTCCAGCCAGAAATGCCGCTTCGAGTAGTCAACAAGGAGCAGTGAGACGCGGCTATGCATGCAATGAGCCAGGGCACTTCTCCAACAATTGCCCCATGAAGACAACAGGAGTGACCCCAGTTGGCTTCAATTTGGGATCCACACCAGCCAGGGCACCTGCACCAGGAGCAAACCGCGGGACAGCACAGCCAGGAGCCGCACCCCAGAGTATTATAGTAAAGGTGATAACCCTTTTCGGCATGCCGTGGAGTATCACGTTTGAGTCCAATTTTTTCGAATAACGAAGCTGATTTGCTCTCCGGTATACGGACTACCATATTCTGGAAAAAATATTGCAATTACACCCTGCATTGCATGTAAAGTCTGCCAGTGCAAAAGCGCTAAGTATTATAGCCGCGAACAAAGATGACAACTTAAGCCTTTTCGGCAGGCCGTAGATTATCACGTTTGAGTCCAATTTTTTTGAATAACGAAGCTGATGTGGTGTCCGGTACACAGACTACCATATTCTGGAAAAATATTGTAATTACACCCTGCGTTGCATGTAAATTCTGCCAGTGCAAAAGCCCTGAATATTATAGTCGCGAACAAAGATGATAACTTAACCCTTTTCGGCAGGCCGTAGAGTATCACGTTTGAGGCTAATTTTTTTGAATAACGAAGCTGATTGGCTATACAACAAACGATAATGCTTAAGTATTATTGCCGACAATAACTTTATTTTGCAATCCCCCTGTATAATATCCGAGTACATTTTAAAAGATAGTATTTTCTTCAAAAAAATTCCAGTAATTACACATACGAACTCCCAATATAGACAACTTTATGAGCGACAGAACTTCCAGTTAAAACAGAATTGTTATTTTATTAAGATGGTTGTAACACAAATGCATAAAAGCACTATACAGTCCGTCACACACAATTATTGAACGTTCCAGCGTGAACAAAAGAAGGGTACTACCGGCCCAGACTAAGTACTCCCCTCGCTACTACCGCGAACTGCACCTGGAGCCTGGGAAGGTCCTGGCTCCCCCAGAGTGGCCAAGAACTCCTAGAACGACTCTGACTGCTCAACACGGCGCACAAACTTCCGTGCAGTTACTCTGAGCAGCGGACCTCGGCGACGCTTGACCCTCGCGGCGTCTGGGGTCAAGCCTCTAGGTGGAAGGTCCTCCTGGGCTAGGGCTGGCAATGGTGGTGCTGTCTGCTACGCCTCCTGCACACAGCCGGGTGGAGGTGGAGCGGCTCCACGCTGCAAGTCCTTGAGCTGAACGATCTCCAGCCTCGCCGCAGCAAGATCCCTATAAACATCCTCAAACTCACAAGAAATATGGACATAGGCCTCGTCCTGCGCCCAGATGAGTCCACCCATGTGCACAATGGTGGGGTCTGACTCCAACTCTAAGCTCCAGAACTGGTTGTGACTCCTCCCCACCTGATGGGAGGGAAAGTCCGGTACGGAGTGTCCTCCAACTGGTAGCGGTAGCTCTCGCCGAAGTGAAGGAGAGCCTGCATGGCCGCATCCTGCATAGCATCACCGAGCATTAGCAGCTCCATCGTGAAGTACCGGGGCTGGTCATTCCACTGAGGACCCTTGGCGAAGGTGAGCAATCTCACTATCCAAAAATTCTAGCTAAAGCGGGGCACGGAAACACAGCGGTACTCCGGGCGACGAGTGTAGCCCAGCTCCTGGAGCATCAAAGATAGCTCCTCACAAAATCCTCCCTCTGTCATGGCAAACGAGGTGAAGACAGGCATCTACAAAATTTTGAAACAAGATAAGGTCAGTAAAACATTTTAAATATAATATAGGGGAAGAGCAAGATACTACGATAGAAAAGGTAGAAGTGAAGAAGCTTATAAGTGCGTAAATATGTCTTACGAAAAAATTCATCGTTAAGGCTTTGCCATTCTAACTAGGTCACGTCCTACAGTATTAACTTTCACAAATCATGTTAGAGCAATTATTCGCACAATAGACATTATTTCTAACTGTACTGAAGGTTGTAGCCACCAACATTATGCAATATGGAAAATGGACGGCACTTAGTGCAATTTTCAAAAATCATTAGTATGTACAATTAGTAATTACATGAGACGGAGGCCCTACATGAAGTGATTTTACATTATTAACGGCCCCCACGGTGACGTCCACCTTGCCTTCTCATGAATTCCTCAGGGTTGTACGCATCCGGGGGATGTGTGGGCCTCTGTCCTGCGGCCTGTGTTGGCCCCTACCTACTCGGACCTGGGCGGTCGTCCAAATCTTCCTCAGGGGGAGGTGCACCCGACTCAAAGGTATATTGTCGTGAGGCTTCGTGGTAATAGTTGTACCACGCAGATGGATTGGTCGTTTGTAGTGGACCCGCATGCAGTATGCCTGCTGCCGGTTGCGGTTGCGAGATGCCCGCCTGCCTGCCTAGTAGAGCAGTAAAGGTAGTATGTCCCGACATCAACTCGAAGTCGAAAGCACCAGGCTCGCTCCACTGCTGTACTTGACTGTAGTCCGTCGCGTAGGACTGCGAGAAATCAGGCGCTTCCGGCGCAGGCGGTGGGGCCGACGGGCCAGGTCTGTCGTCCCATGGTGACCACGGTTCTATTGGGCCCAACGTAGCAAGCTTGGTCTGCTCCCATTGTGCCCACGGATCAGTTGGGACTTCAACACAGGGGCTTGAATGATGGCGCGCTGACTGCTTCCCACATGGGAGGTGGACGCATGTCCTGGGGCGCCTTGTCGTTCGCCACTAGAGGGACGAACACTGACGGACCGCCTGGCGTGTGAGGTATGAGCTGGATCCATGCCAGGCGAGCCGTAGTTGCGTGGCTGTCATGCAGAGCCTCCAAGGCCACGGATCGCCGAGAGTAATCTGCCTCCCTGAGACACGAAGTAACGTCTCATTTGATTGGCTGCCGACGTCGAGCCAGAGGTCCCCGGAGGATGGGCCGCCATTTCATCGGCATGGGCAATTATGTGCGATGCCTCCTGAGTCTGCGTTGCAGTATGTACGTATTAGGAATTTGGACAAAAGATTTATGATAAATATTACAACTACGATGGGAGTACCAAAGTCTGCGCATGACGCGACTTTTCTTCTGGGTACGCCATGGTGCGTGGTTGGATCTCCTGGCTAAGCAATGTGGCACGCGTGCGGCCGCGGTACCATGCAAGGTAGCTGTCGTACTCGTTGGGGTCGTACGGCCCAATGGGATCGACCACCTCCTGCAATGCTGACTCGACCCATCGCGTGATGTGCGTAGCGTGGACTAGGGTCCAATCGACTGCTCCCGCACTACCCATAGCGCTTCTCCTGTTATGGTCAATACATTACAAAGGCAAATTTTGGATGAAGATAACAATAATGACACAAATGAAATACGTACCCGTGCGACCTCCCAGCATACCGCGGTGGTGGAACTGGGATTATCTGCCGCCACCCGAACTGTCGTTGGACGCGTTCGGGCGAATAGACATCCACCGCGTTCATGTACACGACGAAGCATGTGGTCATCCATAATGACATGTCCACCAAGCAACAACCAGAGATGAGCCCGTCGGTGGCAATTTCAGCGACTCGTTGCGGCGTCCATGGATCCCATGTTACATTGTCAGCGGTTAGTAGGTCCATATCTACTACAACACGTCTGTAGCTCGCCTGGTCATCAAGCGGCGACCATCTAAGCCGTGCGTGCATCCAACGGTGGCCCATAGTAGGGCGAGAGGGCTCTGGCATGTCATGGCCCACAACGATGGGGTAGTACCTTCTACGGATTGTAGGCCGGGATATCGGAAGGTACTCCCAACTCCACATCTGCAGCATTTGCACGCATCCAGTAATTATGCCCCTAGCAGTATGTCGTACGCATGCTTCGCACAACCCGCGGTATGTGTCAGCTAGGATCGCGGATGCCCAACTGTATGTCGTCATGTCCTCATGGTTTGCGGCCAACTATCGAGCTATCCAAACTTTGTGCGGGGAGATGGTGTCACTGTTCGTGGTCGTGAACATCAAACCGCCAAGCAAGCAATACAGATAAACTTCGTAATGCCGTTCTATTGTAGCTTCGTCTGCATGCTGTGGGCATGGTTGGTACTCTTGTAATGCTTGTAGCCAGCTCATTGACACTCCAATAGCCTTATGTGTGTACGGCACCCCAAACCTGCAGGTAATCCGGATTAATGAGGTACATCGTATCGTTATCATTTTAGACATTACATAACAAATACTCTCAGTGTACCTGGCCGTCACGTAGTGCTGCCATAGGCCTCTTCTGGGCCGGGCTAGCACCACAGGTTGGCCCCCTAATGGGGAGGTCGGTGAGCATGGCTACGTCTCTTAGAGTGATGGTCATCTCACCGAATGGAAAGTGAAATGTGTGCGTCTCCGGCTGCCATTGATCGATCAGACCAGTAAGAAGTGCCCGATCGAGGCCTGGCAACAGCGTGGTCATGCCCCCTTCCATCATAGCCCCGTCCATGATAAGCGCGAAGGGTAGTAGACCTGCACGGACGAGTGGAATATGGAACCAGCCGTCCAACTTCGGTATTTTGTGCAACGACCGGCAGGACAGGGGGGCAACTGAAAGGTGCAAGCAATAAATGTTAGAGGCATCGCAACTATTGCACGACATGTAACATACAATTGTGTCACACCTCAGATCCTGAACAAATCGCCCTCGCACGGTGTTTCGCATCAACCGACTCACTGAGTAGCTCTGGAAGTCCAACGTCATCCATTGCCTGCAATGTCAACGCGCAGTACAAGGAATACACGCCAAGTACGCAATACTAAGTACCCAATATGAAGGAAGGTACGCACTAGTAAGTACACAATTTGAAAGTACACATTACTGAGTACACAATATGAAAGTACGCACTACTGAGTACACAATCTGAAAGTACGCACTAATTAGTACACAATATGAAATTACGCACTACTAATTAAGTACTGTGTGGATTGGGGCACCTCCTACGGTCATGTCCAGGTTGTTTGCATAATGTGCACTTTCGCAAACCATCAACCGCATCAGCCGCATCCATGTCACCTTGCATTCTGGTGCCCCTTGGCCTTCCTTGCTGTGTGCATCTAGTCACGGGGTACGGTTTTCAGGTGGGGCCCTCCATCAGCTTGTAGTTCGCTCCAACTGTGAATGAACTCATCTTGGGACGTCAAGTGCTCTTCAAAGCATGCGAGGTGTAGTATGGTGAGATGAACTATGATGCATCGTTCCCACCCATGTCGCGACATGCGGCCAACACATGGGAGCACGGGATGTGATGCAGCTTCGGCTTGTTACACGTGCAAGTAGCCTCCTTTGTCTCCAACTGGCACTGCTGCACAGTATCCCCCGCGAGATACCTAGATTGGTATTTGCGCTTGCACATTGAGAGGAGCCGCCCAGATCGTCCTCAAATTGTTGGATGAACAGTTGCCCCCATCAGATTTGGATCCTAGCAACGATTCACCGGAGGTGATCTCGGTGCTAACACCCAAGCCCAATAAAGACAACTCCAAAATCATCCGAACAATCCGACAACAATCTCGATATTTCCCCGGTATGCGATCCAAACATGCCCAGGATCCCCACATACCGGTTCCCATTGCCATATCACAAATCGATTCGCACAAAGGGGCATAGTGCCCCAAACCTCACTACCAGAGGCGCAAAAACGCGGAAGCAAACGAACACACAACACGGCACACGGAAGCCCAAAGAACGACCGAACAAAAGACCACCCAGACAGACAAAAGGGAACGATGCATCATAGTTCATCTCACCATAGCCTCACCTGCAAAACCACGAAAGCAGAAGCTTGAGTACAAAAGGTACTCGCAAGTCTTACCCGTGGTCCATATATGACCGACTCCAAAGGATTATACATTTAGATGTAGCAAGGAATAAGCTGAAGGTAAAACAGTTGCAAAATGCTTAACATTTGTTGTTTAGTTACTTAAACTACTCAATTCACAATTTTACTGCGGTTGTTACTGCACCTACTTCTAATGTGAAGTCAACATTTAACAATTGCAACAGTTAATCATATTCATTTCGAGCTCAAGCCCAAAGGCGAACTTCTGTTCAAGTTATTACTACGTTGAGTAACATCTGACCAAGCTTGCTCATATCCGAGAGCGCGGCAATTCGAATCGCTTAATTAACCTGCGCAGGAAGCATTGATCACACGACATGTGTCACGAAGGAGCCTCATGTCAACCCCCTCCCATCCATACCAATTCGTTGGGGCATCTTCATGCGGTCCGGAAACCTAGCACCCCCTCGAGCAGCCCCAAGCCCGGCTTGGCGCTCGAGAGCCGGCCTAGGCCCCGCCCTCAACCACGTCCAACCACATGAGGGCATGGCCCATCGAACGGCATGCGATGAAAGAGCGGCTTACCGTACCATAATCAGGCATGCGATCAACCAAAAAGGTGCTTTAGCCACGTTACACCCGATCGGTCCTTAATCGACACGGACGAGACTACCACACTTGAGTCTCCTTACCCAAGTGATCCAACTCTCTCGCCCGGTCTCATTTCGCAATTTCATTTTCATAAAAACTCCCATTCCAACCCACATGTGTAAGATAATATAGAATCACAAGCGATGGAACCATCCACCGCTTGGCCCAAACCGACTTCTAAGCAATCTAAGCGTAACTCAATATATTACCCATATTAGCTCCAAGGAAGATTCAACAATAATCAAGGGGTGTATGTGCAACAATTAGGATTTAGTCCTATCCCACAATTTTCAATTCCTAATGCAACATTTAATCCAATAAGCAATTGATTCACCAAAGTAAAAGTACATAGGGTTGAATATGCTTAGGTGCTTGCCTTGCTCTTCTGCTTGCGGGTCGGTAACAGTCGGCTCTCCGACAGTGCCCTCAGTCGCCGCGGAGTCAAGTCCCGCGGGATCGCTCTTTACACGAATACAATGCATAATAAGATGCATGCCATGCAAATGAAATGAATAACAATTGAAAAACCCCGACGAAAAACAACGCAATCGGACAGATCAGCCAACCCAGACAGTCCGGGTTTATTATCCGGACTCTCCGGATAAGCCGGATACTCCGGGCTATTTATCCGGACACTCCGGACCCAGAGCATGCGATTCAACACGACTTGGGGACGGAAGCCCCACCACTCTCTACGGCTTCGCATTGCCCCGATCTACGACTTTTCTACACCTAGCAAGGCCGGAGAAGTTCCTAGCTAGCCGAACTCGCGAGAAAACGATGCTAGACCCAAGAACCCCTAACTAATCCCAACTAGCCCTTGGATCGGCACCACTACTACCCGATCTACCTTACTAGCACCCACATTTGCCAAATCAATCCCAAGCTCAACCCTAGAATCACCACACCCCCAAAACCCTAGAACTCAAATCCACCTCAAACCCCCCAATCTAAACCTAGGCTCTAAATCCTCCATGGATGACCCTAGAACCCAAGAACCCCATGAATCAACCCCAAGGGAAGCCTCACCTTCAAGGAGGGTGGAGAGGACGGAGGGGAAACCGCGTGGGGACGAGGAACACCGGCTTGGGGAGGAGCTCGAGGATGCCAACGGGAGGGGAAACCACCGGGGAGAGCTCGGGAGTCGCCGGTCGGTGGGGAGTCACCAGAGAGGAGCTAGGGTGGAGTGCACGGGCGTGGGAGGCAAGGAGGAAGAAGGAAGAAGGTGGAAAGCCATGAATTGCGACTTTTATACCCAACCCCCGCACAGTCCGGACTCTCCGGATAACAAGTCCGGACACTCTGGGTTGGGGTGTTCGGCGAACCAACCCGGATACTCCGGATCTTTAACCCGGACACTCCGGGTTGAGGCCTTCGGCCACTTCAACTCGGACACTCCGGATGTTTTATCCGGATACTCCGGGTTATATCCGGACATTCCGGAAATTAAATCCGGATACTTCGGACCTCCCAGGAAATTCGAAACTTGGGGTCTTGACACACATGACCTCGAATTTATTTGTGCCTAGGTCATAAATCCTAGTGCGGTGGAAGTGTGCCTTCTGCCTTCTCGATTGGAGGATCTTCTCCACTCTTGGTGCGTACATAGTGACACACGCCTCGGCCGCGTTCCTGCGATCGCGGAAGTAATCAGCCGCCCAGTAAAAGGTGAGCTTAATGATTGAACACAACGGAAGGCCGCGAACACCCTTCAGTACGTTGTTGAAAGCCTCCGCTATGTTCGTGGTCATGACGGTGTACCTAAAATGGTTTATGTTAGCCTCAACGGGAATTCACCAAAACACTGCGGTAATTACCATGAACTACTGGTTTGTCCGTACCTCGCTCCGTTCGTGTCGTGAAGTAGCGTCCACCGCTCAGCTGGCTTCCCCGCAATCCACTGGCTGAAGGTAGGCCGCGTACGACTAACCAAAGTCTGGCCTGCCACCACTTGAGAACGTAGTTGCTATTCCTGTGATTGGTCGTCTTCCATCATCTTCCGTGTGGTGTCGTTCAGCTGCGTCCATATTGTGTTGAACTTGTGAGGTTGGTTTTGAAGGCACCTAGCTTTGAACCTCTTCACCAGTGCCTTGTTCTTGTAGCGTGAATACAAGTTCGCACCTAGGTGTCTCATACACCATCTTCTCTCCACATCAGACCAGTTCATCGAGGAGCTTGTGCTGTCATGCATGACATCCAACGCGTGGAGAAGGCCTTTGTTGCGGTCGGACACAATGCAAACGCGCTCCCTCGTACCCACGACCCGGCTCTTAAGCAGTGCCAAGAACCATAGCCAACTATCATTGTTCTCACTCTCCACAAGAGCAAACGCCAACGGGATGATCTGGTTATTTGCATCTGCAGCAAGTGCAATTAGCAGCGTCCCACGGAACTTCCCACACAGGAATGTCCCGTCGACGCAAATAACTGGTCTGCAGTACCTAAATGCTTCGATGCATTGTCCAAACGACCAAAACAGCCTGAGGAGGTACCGGTCCACCGAGCTCAAAGACCTGTCCTCCATCCTTACATTCTCATCCCCTAGTGCAAACTGAGTGCCTGGGTTTGTCATGGCTATCTTCTGTAATAATCTAGGGGCAAAGTTGAAGGACTCCTCGAATCCCCCAAAAAGCATCTTCAATGCCTTCTGTTTTGCTCTCCAGGCCGTGCTATACGTGATTACCATCCGCTTCTTGTTTGCACCTCCTCCATAATTCTTCGGGGGGTCATCGCGATGTCGGCTCCAATGATGTTCACGATGTGCAGAACCTCGCGTCCATAATATGGTTCATGTTCCTTATGGATTCCTCGGTGCACGTATGAGGACTATATATACCAACCTTAAAGTAATCCTCGTGCTTTGGTTTGTGAACTCGTACAAAGAATGGACAATCGGGGTACTTTGTGCACCTAACCTCGTACACGGAGGGCTCCGACCGGATATGAGCGCGCTCCCGTCTTGTCATGACGGCGTAGTTGCTTAGGAAGTGCATTGCCTCCTGCTTGTTACGGAACCGTTGCCCAGCTCACACGTCGTTTGGGGTGTACCCCCATGCGGACATGTTACTGTAATCCGCGAGGGTACAATCCAGCAGGCCAATGGCTCGAAAGTACTGTATAGCAGGTGCTGGGTCATCATCGTCCGCCGCTCCTTCATCCCTGCAACCGCCACCTTCATCGACCTCCGTCGCATCAACTTGTTCTTCGCCATGCCCCGAGGTCCACTCCTCCACAGTGGTGGATCCTGTGGTCCATGTGACATATCATGGTCTACTGCTTCGGAAGTAGACTCGGTTGGTTCGGATTGGTGTCGTGGCAATACCTCTACATACACTCCTAACTCGAAATTCTCTTCATTCGCTTTGCGAGAACACAAATCCCACGAACTATTATTTCTCAGCGGGAAGAGTGTGTACACAACCATAGAGCTGTTTGGAACGTATCGTGGACGAACCCCTTCTAGACGAACCCTCTGTGTATCACAGTTCACACGTAGTAGGGCAACAACATGTGATTTTAGCTAGCCCAAATCACTAGGGATGGCTATTGTGCTGTCTATGTGCATGCAGTTGTCCACGGTCACCACTCTTCCGTGCAAAACAGAGGGCCATTGTCCAAAATATATTTTCAAAAACGTGTCCATCTGTTGCACAAATATTAAACCTTTTAGTCATTACAAATTTGTTCCAATGAATTTTAATCAAATTTGCACCAAAGTTACCGCAGCAATTTATTCCACTGAGCCGATTATAATTAAAACTTGAAATTACCTAAATTGATTGAATTGATCGATCGGCTGCCCTCCGCATTTTTAACCCATATCTAATTTTCAATACTGTATCATAATTTTTCAGCATGAAATAAACAGGTTATAGGGAATTGATTACTTCCTATGTTGAACAACTACTAAATTAGAAATTACTAAAACTTAACTATAAATTCAAATTTATTTGCCCAACTACCTTATCGTATTATTTAGTATTTATAAATTTTACTTTCGGATTTTCAAGGCTTTACTCAATTTTATATCATTGATTTAACTTTTTATTCCATTTTAATATTATTACATATGTACAAGTTTTGAGTTGTTACGATCAATTCCTAAATTCTACGGGTACACGAGCATAAACTGAGAAATGGAACATTAATAGACGTCTAACCCTATCTTAAAGCTATCAACGATGTCATGTCAAATTTTTATGGAATGCGGGGTATATATCTACAAAGTTCGCAATATTGGAAGCTTATGGAAATTAACGCATGCATATATAAATTTCTTTAAAACAACTGGATCTAAGTAAAATAATGGGAACAGCATGATCGGAAGAGGTGCTTACCTTGCTCGGAGTTTTCTACAACGGAGTTAAGGTCGACGAGTTCGTTCTCTACAACGTCGGTATCTACACGAAGCAAAAACCGGAGTAAGAAGTAAAAGAAGTAATAATGCAAAATAACTTACCAAGGTCCAGAAGTTCGGTGCACCAATAATTAAGTCAGATTAAGCAGCTACATTGGTTCGAGTTGTTTAGTTGAGAAAGGAGGTCAACTCCTTTCGGGTCAAAGTGGTGATTACGTCCAAAACATAAAAATAGTCCTTCGCTCAAAGCGAATAATCATCCGAAATTAAAACAGTCATTTCTCTGAAATAAAAATAGTCATTCGCTCAAGCGAATAATCGTCCGAAATTAAAATAGTCCAATGGTCATCAGAGGGTACAAATTCATATTATTTACTGCCTACTGAGAATAACAAAAGTGGCTTCATAATTTTTCATGGTTAAGTAATCAGGTTGTAGCACATTGATTATTTCTTACGTTTAACACCAAATTCATTACAAACTACTAAAATTATCTACAAATTCAAATTCCTTTGCCCAACTCGCTTATCATATTGTTTTAGGATTTATAAATTTTACCTTGATATTTTGAAGGCTTCACTCGATTTTATATGGTCGCACATTATTAAATTGATCGGCCGGCTGCAATCAATATTTTAGCCCATTTAATTATCCTTAACAATTCTACAAGTCTCGCACAGCCTAACATTCTCACTTCCCAATACTCGTTCAAATGGAATGTTTTACTTGTTTTTTTATTTTATTTTCCCTTCTTTTCTTTCTCTTGTTCTTTCTCGTGAATTACAGCATTACGGTATACTTTAACTGCGTCATGGCTCCCGATATGAGCTACCGTACAAAAGCTAATTGGTACACCCTAAGTTTTTTACGAATTCATGTTCTTTACTGCCTGTTGAGAATAACAAAAGTGGCTTCTTAATTTTTAATGGTTAAGTAATCAGGTTGTAGCACATTGATTATTTCTTACGTTTAACACCTAATGAATTACAAACTACTAAAATTATCTACATATTCAAATTCCTTTGCCCAACTCACTTATCATATTGTTTTAGGATTTATAAATTTTACCTTAACATTTTGAAGGCTTCACTCGATTTTATATGGTCGCACTTTATTAAATTGATCGGCCGGCTGCGATCAATAATTTAGCCCATTTTAATTATCCTTACCGATTTTACAAGTCTCGCACAGCCTAAGATTCTCACTTCCCAATACTCTTTCAAATGGAATGTTTTTCCTGTTTTCTCTTTTCTTTTCTCTTCTTTTCTTTCTCTTGTTCTTTCTCGTGAATTACGGCATTACGGTATACTTTAACTGCGTCATGGCTCCCGATATGAGCTACCGTACAAAAGCTAACTGGTACACCCTAAGTTTTTTTACGAATTCATGTTATTTACTGCCTACTGAGAATAACAAAAGTGGCTTCTTAATTTTTAATGGTTAAGTAATCAGGTTGTTGCAAATTTATTATTTCTTACGTTTAACACCTAATGAATTACAAACTACTAAAATTATCTACAAATTCAAATTCCTTTGCCCAACTCACTTATCATATTGTTTTAGGATTTATAAATTTTACCTTGACGGCTTCACTCGATTTTATATGGTCGCACTTTATTAAATTGATCGGCCGGCTGCGATCAATATTTTAGCTTATTTTAATTATCCTCACCGATTCTACAAGTCTCGCATAGCATAAGATTCTCACTTCCCAATACTCTTTCAAATGGAATGTTTTTCATGTTTTTCTCTTTTCTTTTCTCTTTTTTTCTTTCTCTTGTTCTTTCTCGTGAATTACGGCATTACGGTATACTTTAACTGCATCATGGCTCCCGATATGAGCTACCGTACAAAAGCTAATTGGTACACCCTAAGTTTTTTTACGAATTCATATTCTTTACTGCCTGCTGAGAATAACAAAAGTGGCTTCTTAATTTTTAATGGTTAAGTAATCAGGTTGTAGCACATTTATTATTTCTTACGTTTAACACCTAATGAATTACAAACTACTAAAATTATCTACAAATTCAAATTCCTTTGCCCAACTCACTTATCATATTGTTTTAGGATTTATAAATTTTACCTTGAAGGCTTCACTCGATTTTATATGGTCGCATTTTATTAAATTGATCGGCCGACTGCGATCAATATTTTAGCCCATTTTAATTATCCTTACCAATTCTACAAGTCTCGCACAGCCTAAGGTTCTCACTTCCCAATACTATTTCAAATGGAATGTTTTTCTTGTTTTCTCTTTTCTTTTCTCTTCTTTTCTTTCTCTTGTTCTTTCTCGTGAATTACGGCATTACGGTATACTTTAACTGCGTCATGGCTCCCGATATGAGCTACCGTACAAAAGCTAACTGGTACACCCTAAGTTTTTTTATGAATTCATTTTTTTACTGCCTACTGAGAAAAACAAAAGTGGCTTCATAATTTTTAATGGTTAAATAATCAGGTTATAGGTCATTGATTATTTCTTATGTTTAACACCTAATTAATTACAAACAACTAAAATTATCTACAAATTCATATTCCTTTTCCCACATCGCTTATCATATTATTTTAGGATTTATAAATTTTACCTTCACATTTTTAAGGGTTTACTCGATTTTATATGGTCGCGCTTTATTAAATTGATTGACCGGCTGCGATCAATATTTTAGCCCATTTTAATTATCCTGACCGATTCTACAAGTCTTGCACAGCCTACATAATCTAAGTAAAATAATGGAAACAACATGATCGAAGGAGGTGCTTACCTTGCTCGTAATTTTCTGCAACGGAGTCGAGGTCAACGGCTGCGGTGTCTACAACAATGGTATCTACACAAAGCAAAAACATCAGTAAGAAGCAAAAGATGTAATAAGGCAAAATAACTTACCGAGGTTCAACGGTTCGGCGCACCAATTTTTAAGTCAGATTAAGCAGCTACATTTGGTTCGTGTATTAAGTTGAGAAAGGAGGTAAACTCCTTTCGGGTCCAAGTAGAGATTATGTCGGGACCCGAATCTGCAAATCCGGACCCTCTGTGTATTCAGCACTAGTCCAGGAACGCGCTAGTGCACACAGTCTTATCATCGGTAAATATCACAATCATACCACTCGATACTAATAAAGTACTTTAATTAAATAGTCAAACTGGTTGCTCGACCTTATGGTCAAGTTACAAATATACGCCACGTTGGGCGAAACTTATTAAGAGAGAAATAATAGCAGCGAAAAATAAGATAACATCGAGGCGCCATCCAGTATACCACAGGCAACTGACTGGGCTCGCTCCCTAAGTAGACGGTTCCTCGGGAAGCTCCTCCTCCAGAGCTGGTGTGGATTCTTCTTCAACTGGTGTTGAATTGTGGCAAGGGTGAGTACTTGGTACTCAGCAAGTCATGTACAGAATGCAACTAATATACTACATGCATGGCTTGGTACAAAGGAGTAGCTCAAGGTGTATTTGCAGTAAACAAGTAGCATAAGTAGATTCAAAAGCAGTAGAAACAAGTATAACATAAATAACTTTTCAAGGAGTTTAGTAAACATCTTTCCCATCCTAATCCACATTTCCATCAACATCATTATTAATCCAACCCAACCTTTCAAGTCCAAGTTATTTTTAAGAAAGTCTAACCCTTGACTGTAATTCCCGAGCGATGTCCAATACCGCGGACACGGCTATTCGAATAGATTATACACTCTACAGAGGTTATGCACTTTACCCACAAGATACAGTCAAACACCACAAAGGCGAGTTCTCGTAACAAAGTCTTTCGGAAACTTTTAACAGCACAAGTGGTCCTCTCCGGTGTTGCACACTAACCCTTCCCTTAGCAAAGGCGAAGTTTAGGTCAATCCACCGTTAGATGGGTACCTGGCCGCGACCGATGACGCTCCCAGTACAACTTACACAAAGGGTGTAGTTGACATCCTGAGGTCCCACAGGTACGTTATTAGCAACTTAATCAACTAGGTCCGTCCCATTACAGACATGTGGTTGCACGCTTGACTCAGTTCAAAGGCTTGCAAGGTTAAGTCCTTAGGGTGACCAGGGCAAGACTACCCGAAGAACCAAATCATCCTTCCCAATGCCACAACTGGCCCACCTGATCATTCTTGCCACATGCCTCGGTCAAAAGCTATTTATCAAACCCCAGTTGATTACCATGCACCACGTGCCATCAACATCACAACACATGATACCTTTCCAAAACAGGTTCAATATATCATTAAGTCAATATTAACATTTGATTGTCCGAAATCATGTCATGAGCACGAAAGGTGTCTAAGCAATATACTACAACGGTCTAAATTCCCATGTTGGCAATTTAATAATGTCCAACTATGTAATCCACAACTAGGGTGACAAGGGGTCATGGCATACAATTATTTAACCAAGGTGTCATAAGGCAATTTGGCGTTTATCTAATTCCCCAAAAGTAATTAAAGCATTTGTTACTTAAACTAGCATGCAATAATTTAAATCAAACTAATTTCAAAAATGGGTTCAACATGGTCAAAGCATAACTTGCCTTCAAAGAGTACTTGTTCTTGGTCTTGAGCGAAATCCTGAGTCAACACTTCTCCTTCGAAGCCTTTGGGCACTTCAACGTCTACTCGTAAAGCGTGCAAATAGCAATACACGAATAAACAATAGGCAAAAAATATCCAAACATCCAATTAAAATCCATAAACAGAGAGAACATAATTTTATGAATTTTTAGGAACTGGAATCGCTCAAATCGGAGTTAAAACACAAAAGTTATGATTATTTAAAGTCTAAATAATCAATTAAATAATATTACAGAGAAAAACTTTAGTCCAAAAATTAAATAAAATTCATATTTGAGTAGATCTGAATTTTATGAATTTTTAGAAATTTGAATCGTTCAAATCGGAGTTGAAACGCAAAAGTTATAAGCGTTTGAAGTTTTGAAATTCAAATCAATTATTAAACCTAATTATTAAATCATTTTCTTTTTCGGAAATTATTTATTGCGTCATGGGTGACACGCGTCGGCTCTGATTGGTGGTGGCGTCGCTACCGGCTCATGGGCTCGGCCCACGGCTTGCTCGATCCACGGTGGACTCGGTCCACAGCGGCGTGTGCCAGCAGCGGTGGGACCCTACGGTGGCGTCATTCTTGGCGTCGGCGGGGACTCAAATTGAGTGGCGAGTGGGACGCGGTGACGTCATCGCCGACGCCACCGCGACGGTGGGTGGTCGGCGTGCGGGCCGTCTTGGCGACGCGGTGCGGTTGTGGTGGCCGTGACATGCGGGCGGCGTGTCGGCGACTGCGCACGCGTGGAGTGCGTTAGCGCGCGGCCGTGGCGGTCGGCCTTCCCGACGCGTGGCACGAGCTCGGCCGTTGATTTGAAAATCAACGGCCCGCATCGAATCGCTTCCACGCGTTTGGGTTAACGCGTTTGATTCGGACCGTTGGATCTAGATCCAACGGTCGAGATCGGATCTGGAGTTTTGGATCGGAATCTCACCGGCGGCGACGTGGCGTGATCTGGGACGTGCGATCTTGATCGGACGGCTGAGAAGCTTCGAGGCCCGGTGATGGCTTGCGGCGGCGCTGGCTGGCCGGAGTTGAGGACGGCGACCACCGCAACGGCGCTACGGGCGTGCTCCGGCGAAGTGAGAGGTCCCCTCCGACGCGGCTTGACCCCCTGGTTCCGGATCTGACCTCAACGGCGCGTGAGGATCGACGGCGGCGAAGCAAAGACTTAATCATGGGCGGAGCGCTACGGCAACTACGGCGAGCGATTGCGGCTAAACGGCGGCGGCCAGCGACGTTGTTCAGGGCTACGGCA
Source organism: Rhipidocladum racemiflorum (assembly GCA_036346355.1). Taxonomy (NCBI): domain Eukaryota; kingdom Viridiplantae; phylum Streptophyta; class Magnoliopsida; order Poales; family Poaceae; genus Rhipidocladum; species Rhipidocladum racemiflorum. The sequence goes on from CM070580.1 coordinate 52,852,880, forward strand.
AGACGGAAGTCGGCGCCACGGCACGGTGGCGGCAAGATTAAATAGGGCCCTCGGCGTCAGTGAAACGCAGCTGAAACCGAGGCTCACTCCATTGGCGGCGAGTCCGACGGCGACACGAGAGGGTGACGTGGCAGCGCACACCGTTGGATCGAGATCCAGCGGTGCGTGGGTTTGGGTTCGGTCGACTTCGAGCCGTGGTGGCTCGGTCGGGCTTGGGCTCGGGTGACGTGGCTCAATCATGGCCGTTGGATCAAGATCCAACGGTCACGCGGGTTTGGGTTCGGCCGAGCGGGTTTTGCTGGACCAACTGGCGCGGGTCGGACTCGAGTCTGACTCGGGTTCGACTCGGTCGGAGGAACAGTAAAACCAACTCGATTTAATTAATCCAATTAAATTCTCAGAAATTCAATTAAATCATTAAAAATAGCAAAAGACTCAGAAAAATTTCAGAAAAATTCTGGAAAATATTTTGGAATATTTTGGACTCAAATAAAATATTTCCAACAAATTTTTATTTGCAAAGTTTAATTCTTTAATTATTTCAAAATGGAATAAATTCAAATAAATTCCAAATAAACTCCAGAAAATTCCAAAAATTCACCAAAGTGCCAAATCACACATGAATTTAAGAAAAGCAAAATTTTGGGGTGTTACAGATTACGTCCAAAAATAAAAACAGTCCTTCGCGTCTGCGAATAATCGTTCGAAATAAATACAGTCCAACGTTCCAGCGCGAGCTCGGTAGAGGGTCCTGACCTCTAGAAAGACTATAATCCAAATAGAAGGTTGTTATTTTATGCAAGAAGAGTTGATTTAACTATTCATTCCATTTTAATATTCTTATAGACGTAGACATTTTTAGGAGTTACGATTATTTCACAAATTTTTATGGAATGCGGCGATAAATCTACCAAATTTGCAAAATACGATCGCGAAAATTAAAATATCATTAAATATACATAACATTAAACTATAGTAATGTACACCTCGATTGCTGCAGCAACAAGTTTAAGATGAATATCTGTGACACCATGGAGTGTCGTAATCTTATAAAATGTGGATGTTGAGGTCAAAAACATTATAAAATGTGAAATCGGAGGTTGAAACTATACGATATGAGGTTTATTCGCGTTTCCGGGTCGATTCCGGGAGTTTGGGCCTTTCCGGGGAAGATTGGGCCTAAAGGAAAGGGTCGTGGGCTTTAGTGGGGAGGTGTTTGGGCCCATGTGGAAGTAGGAATCCTGGTTGGACTCCTTATGACGCCAGCCCCCATCCCTTTTTCCCTTGTGCGCCCCCCTCATGCTCCCCATTGCACCACCACCCCTCTCCTCACCTCTCCACCACCCTTGCTGCCCCTAGGGGAGTTCTCCACCTCACCACCCCGAAGATCCGTCCATTGGAGCGCTCCGTGATGAGGAGATCCGGTGGATTTGGAGCGAGGAAGGAGATCGCGTGAACCGGGAGGAGATCCGTTGGTTTTTCTTTCGTCGGGCGAAGGTAAGGCCACGGGAATCCTTGGGGTTGGTCTACGTACTGTTCTAAGGGTTGATATCATATTTTTAGATCAATTGGTCGTGCTGTAATTGGGTAGATTAGATGAAATCTAGAGTTTGCCACGTTCTCTGTTTCGGGCAGCATGAGCAGTCAACCTAGGGTTTGGGTTTTCGCCAATTTAGAGTCGGAATTTGGTCGTCCGCCTCTTGAAGAAGTTGTAGGTAATTGAAAAAACTTTAATTGGACGTAAAGTATGCTTAATTCTGATTAGCCGTTTGAAAGTTATGCTCGTTTTACCGAGCGTGTTCAAAACTGTGACGAGATTGGAACAGATCACGGTATTCTGTAGATTAAACCACTTTAGAGGCCGAATCAGTTTTTCCATATACTTAGAAAATGTTAGGAAATTTCCTAAGCTACGCGAGGATGTACTCGTTTAATCAATTTGAAGTCTTAGAACTCAAGTTATGCTCGTTGGAAGTCTGCTGTCCCGACGGGACAAAACCTCTGTTTTTGGGTTTTGCGAGTAGTTTGCGATGTCGGGGTAGAAGAGTGTTTGCATACTGTTTTGGGGGCACGTTTTGAGTGTGTGGTATGTATGTGCAGGTGGTGTGACCCCGGGAGTGCCCTCATCCTCTCGCCAATCCGTCGCCCGAGGTTAAGGCAAGTGTATTGGAATGTGTATCGTTTAGATTGTTGCTAAACTTGATTGGATACAACTTGCTTTATGATATGATGCTAAGAACGATGTTTGCCTATGACATGATGAACATGATTTCATATTGTTTATGATTGTGTGGTATTTAATGTTTATACCAATATTTACATGTTATGTCATATGTGCATTCATAATGGAAGAGGCGTCCCATGCTGATGCGGGCCTCTGTGTTCACACGTAGTGAACACGAAAGACCTACCTCGTAGTCCCATCCACGTGTGTGCATGGAGCGAGTCAGTAAGAGTAGGCAACCTCCATCTACGGGATGGAAGGGGAAGGGGGTGCACGCCGATGGGTGTGCACTCGGCAATACCGGTATGTGCTTTGTGGAGATATGAGCATTTGCATTGCATACATGATGATGATGAAATGAGTACAATGATGTTGAGACATGAGTATGATATGGTATATGCAACTATGACTTGTTCATGATATTGATTATGGTATGTAGTGATGAAAACGTTGAATTGTTCTTGTTGGTCCATTGCAATATACTTGCTGAGTGTTGAACTCATGCTTGTGCTTTCTTGTTGTTTTAGGTACCATGAGACCGGCATGCGGGGAAGGGAACTAGTCACACTCCTACATGTAGCATCACACATGTGTTTCCACAGTTATTCAGTTGGTGTTTTGATAATAAATTTAGTGTGATGCAAATTGGTTTATGGTTTAGTCTTGTGTTCTGAGAGCCTTACTGTTCGTTTGGCTCATGGAGACTTTAAATGCTTAAAGTTGGACTTATATTGCTGTCATAACACTATTTATTGCTGTTTTAGATGTCTCATTTATTGCCATACATTGCTATGATATTGTTATTGTTTCAATTCATGTTAAAACAAAGGAGATACTGCCGAAATTTGGGTTTTTAGCATTTGTGCCTTTGCTGTAATTTGTCTTTATTTATGGTTATTAGGTGATGTTTAGTCTATGTTTGGTAGCATTCAGGCATACTAGATACCGGGGTGTTACAATATCAATTCCGACTTCGGTTGTCTCGGTACCGTGATTTCCGACTGCCTACTGAGAATACCAAAAGTGGTTTCATAATTTTTAAGTGTGAAATAATCAGGTTATAGCAAATTGATTATTTCTTACGTTTGACACCTAATTAATTAGAAACTACTAAAGAATATCTACAAATTCAAATTCCTTGGCCGAACTCACTTATCGTAATCTTTTAGGATTTATTAAATTGCTCGACTGGCTGCGCTCCGCATTTTTAAGTTATTAGGTGTTACGATTAATTCGTGGATATATCGATTTGTTCAAAACAACATAACCTAAGTAAAATAATGGGAACAACATGATCGAACAAGGTGCTTACATTGCTCGAAGTATTTTGCAACGGAGTCGAGGTCGATGGGTGCGGTATCTACAACGTCAGTATCTACACGAAGCAAAAACATCACTAAGAAGCAAAAGAAGTATTAACGCAAAATAACTTACCAAGGTCCATAAGTTCGGCGCACCAATTTTTTAGTCAGATTAAGCAGCTACGTTGGTTCGAGTTATTATGTTCAGAAAGGGGGTCAACTCCTTTCGGGTCCAAGTGGTGATTACGTCCAAAAATAAAAACAGTCCTTCGCTCAAAATGAATAATCGTCCGAAATAAAAACAGTCCTTCGTCCTAAATAAAAATAGCCCTACCCTCAAGCGAATAATCGTCCGAAATTAAAACATTTCAATGGTGATCAGAGGGTTCAGCCCTTCGAGATAGTTCAACATTCCATTGCAAGTTCGTAGTCCCAAAAGAAGGTTGTTATTTCATGCGATAAGAGTTAATTTAACTTTTTATTCCATTTCAATATTATTACAGACGTAGAAGTTTTTAGGTGTTAGGTTTAATTCGTAAATTCTTCGGGTCCAAGAACAGAAACCGAGAAATAGAACATTAATAGATGTCTAACCCAATCTTCAAGCTGTCAAGGATGTCATCTATCATTTTTTTGGTTAATGCGGGGATATATGTGCCAAGTTCGCAATATAGGATGCTTACGGAAATTAACGCATGCATACATCGATTTGTTTAAAACAACATAATCTAAGTAAAATAATGTGAACATAACCTAAGTAAAATAATGGAAACAACATGATCGAAGGAGGTGCTTACCTTGCTCGGAGTTTTCTACAATGGAGACGACGTCGAATGGTCCGGTCTCTACAACATCGGTATCTACACGAAGCAAAAACATCAGTAAAAACCAAAAGAATTAATAAGGCAAAATAACGTACCAAGGTCCAGAGGTTCGGCGCACCAATTTTCAAGTCAGATTAAGCAGCTACATTTGTGTCGACGATTGGAGAACGGGCTCCCGTCGAGCTTACTTGTTGAATGGGGGATCAACAGAGCCCCGTCGTACGGACCGAGTAGGTCGTTCGAGCGATGCCAGGTCGGGAGAAAGGGGGACACGGTGGTTTATCCTGGTTCGGGCCTCTCACCGCCGAGATAATAGCCCTACTCCAGTGTATTGTGTTCTATCTTGGGATCCCTCCCCTGTTACAGATCTTCAGGGGGGTTTAAATACTACGACTAGAGATACAAAGAAGATAACTACCTCCTGGGATCGCGCTACGTATTCATAACCGCGATCCGCCGTCCTTGATTCGCGCTTTATTTGAATTTAGGGTAAGATTTCCCTTGATCTTTGGCTGATTGGTTGCCTCCTTCCTTCTTCGTAGTGCTCGCTGGGCCCACCGACCAAATACCTGGGTAGGTCATGGTTTTTACGAGCATGCTTGCTCGTGCGGGTGGTGCTTGATGTGACCGTGAGTAAAGGTGCGGACCGTATGCTCGTGGGAGGAGGAGGGATGCTCGTTTCACGCCCCCGAGCATCTTCTTTCAGTATTGTTTGGTCGATGGGCTTGGCCTTTCACGGGGGTATCGTGGTCTTTTTGCCAGATAGCCAATCCCCGACAGCTAGCCCCCGAGGTTCAAGCGGGGAACCATCGGGCTTCCCCTTGAGCCTAAGAAGACTCAAAAAAAGGGGGGATTGGATTTCTTTTGGTCGTGGTTTACGACCATTTTACGTCGGGAGACGACCTTTTTATTTGCCGCGCGCTTGCTCCACGCGGGCGCGTCGTTCGGTTGTCCTGAGGTTCCTTCTCTGAGAAGCCTCTCTGTAGCAGTGCACGGCGGTTTCGGAAAGTGCGCCGTTCACAGGGCGAGTGTCGCCACACGAGTGGGTGGCGATTTTAATCTGTCTCTTGTTGCCTTTTTAACCCTGTCCGGGAGAGGTCGGAGTTACACTGTGTTTCTTTGCTCGTCTTCGGCCAAAAATCTTCTAGGAGCCCTAGCGCCCAAGACCCTTTTTCGTTCTCCTTCCTCCTTTGGCCATGGCGCGTTTCAAGATTAGCCAGATGACCCGTAGGAGGCTCCAGGTGCTCACGGACGAGGGCTACGTCGATCCTAGCTCGGGTCAAGTGCCTGGAGCCGATGCGGTACCGGCGCCGCGGGAGACGGAGATCGTTTCCTGCGAGCTGTATGTCGTCAACAGGCTCCGCCTGCCCGAGAGCGACTTCCTCGCCTCCGTGCTTGCCTATTGCGGGTGCGAAATCTCTCATCTCCACCCCAACTCCATTCGCGCCCTTGCGGTCTTCTCCCATCTTTGCGAGGCGTTCGTGGGTGTAATGCCTACCGCCAGCCTTTTCTTCCACTTCTACTCCCCCTTCCGCACCGGCCGGGATGGTCCCGCCGGCTGCGTCTATCTTCGTCTTCGGCCCAACCGACCATACGAGTACCCTCTCGTCGCTTTGAAGGACTCGGTGTCGGGTTGGGCCGACCTCTGGTTCTACCAGAAGAAGGCAGAGGGGTCCCAGTTGGTCTATACTGGGGAGGACGCTCCGCCTACCGAGACGGTGCGCCCGCCCGTGTAGCCTGAGGAAGAGCGGGTGCTCAGGATGATCAGCGAGCTTGCCCAGATGGGGCTCACTGGTCGGGACATCGCCCGGGATTTTACCTTCAACCGGGTGTCCCCCCTGAGGCGCCGCGAGCACCCCTTCTTCGAGGAGACCGGGTGGCATGACCTCACCCGTGAGGACAACTCAGGTATGTTTTTGAACCTCTTCCCCGACCACTGTTGCTTCCTGGTGATTGGCGCTACTTTTTCTTTTAACCCTTGGTCTTGGCGCAGCTCCGAGGATGGACTGGGTTGATGAGAGGGTCGCCGAGATGTTCGGCGCCCCGAAGGAGAAGGACCTGATGCCCAATCGTCATATCCCCAAGAACATTTTTGACCGCGGCGACGCGGTAAGTACGTCTTTTTGCTTCCGCCCGAGGGCATGTTTTCCGAGCTTATTTCTCCCTATTTCTGTTTGCAGGAGAAGGTCGCCCTCGATCTTGCCGTGTCGAGCGCCGCGTCGCTCCGCGGTGATACCCGGCCAGGGTTCTCACAGAAGGTCGGCGAGTCGGACCGCCAACGCCTCTCCTCGCCTCCTCGCGCCAAACGGTCGAAGCGCCGAACTTCGACCAGGACTCCTCCCACTCGACATCTCGAGTACGCCGACCGCCGAGAGGTAAGCGAGCTTCGAGTCTGGTTTGATGACTTCAAGCGGAAGAAGCCGGAGCTGATGGGCCGACTGGAACAGCTTGCCGAGCAGGCGAGGAAGGCCAAGGAGGAGGCTAGGTCCCCCCCCCCCGAGCAAGGAGCAACTGGAGAGGAAGATCAAGGCTCTCCAGGACCAGCTCGCTCAGGTGGTCGAGGACCCTGAGGAGGAGGAATAGGAGGAAGATACCTATGCTCTGGTCAGGAGGAGCAGGAGGTCAACTTCCCGATCAACCTCCGCGTTGGAAGGGGTCGACATGGACGATGTCGACCGGCGATGGCCTTGAGCCAGCGAGGCCGCGGAAGATCGCGTCGTGGCCGTCGGCGAGGCCCTCTGAGGCCGCCGCGGAGTAGGATGCCAGCGTGGGCGAGTGAGACCGAGGAGGATGACGCTGCTCGCCGGGCGAAAGGTAAGTCTCGCTTGGTCCCCTCGTTTGATTTCTTCATTCTTGTCTTGCATTTTTTCTTCTCCGGGCTAACCCCACTCTGTTTGGCGTGGGCGTGATAGCTCGGAGGTTGCTCTTGGACTTTCGTCAAATGGCTGAGGAGATTATCGACTCTGCAGTTGACGCCGAGCTCGATCGCGTCTTCGACCTAGTAATGGCCGAGACGGAGGAGGAGTCAGTGCCGGTTGCGCCCTCAGCGGAGTCCGAGCTTCCCTCGGCGGGGCCCGAGCTTCCTTCAGCGGACGTGGAACCTACTCCAGCCGCGGAGGAGCAAGAGCCGCAGGGGGCTGAGGACCAAGAAGCCTTGGCCTTGGTCCCTTGCGAAGGGGTAAGCGCAAGCGAGCCCCAAGCGACGGACTCCGAGGGTCAAGGGTTGGTGGCATTCGGTCCACAGCCCTTGGCCGTGAGTCAAGAAGAGGAGCCGGTCGCCGCCGGCCAGCTGCCTCTGGTCGTGTCTCCGTCTGCGGAGCGTGAGCGCCTCGGCGCGGACCAGGCGGGGAGGTGGTCGTCCTCGACCAATCGTCTCCGGCTGCGGAGCAGCAGTCGCCTCCGGTCGTGGAGGTGCAAGAGGCGGAAGTGGTCGTCCTCGACCACTTGCCTCTGGTCGCGGAGCAAGGGGCGGGTGCGCCCGTAGTTGGCGTCCAGCCCCCGGGCGTGGCGGCCGAACAGGAGGAAGGCGGCCATGAGCCGCCCGTTGTTGAGGAAGACCAACCCCAGGGCGACCTGAGGTTGGTCGAAGGAGAAAACGCCGTTGCCCTCCTTGGAGCACCGAGTGCCCAGGAGGGGCAAGATCTTGACGCGCCAGCTCATGATCAGGATGATCCCGCATGGGTCAACCCTTTTTTCGAGCTGGCGCTACCGACCACCAACGGCTTCAGGACAAGCTGGTCGGTCGGGCTCTTCTGGTAAGTCCTTTGGTTCTATCTTTTTCCATAAGGCAGGCAATCTTCCAGGGTTTCTTCTTTTTTTTGACTTTTCTCCCTTTTTTGCTCGAAGTTTGCTGCGAAGGCTATGGAGGATATTGACGCCTCTGCAGTCAGAGGAGTCGGGCGTACCACCATGATCAAGGCGCCAAGATCGCCGATCTTGAGCTGGGTCTCCGAGGTGCGAGGTGACTGAAAGAAGCCGGAGTCGGCGAAGAGCCTCATCGTCGGGCTTCGGGACCAGCTCTTCGAGAGCGAGGCGGCGAAGAGCACTTCGGAACGGAAGTGTGCCGAGCTCGAGGAGGAGCTGGTGAAGCTTCGGCAGGAGGTCCCCGACCTGCACCGCGACCTTCAGCGAGCTCGGGAGCGCGAAGAGACCCAGCTCAAGGAGGCGCAACGCCTTCGGGACAGCGGCCAGGTGAAGTTCATTTGCTCGGCGAAGGTTTTGGACACGAGGCAGAGGTCGACTCCCTTAAGGAGGAACTTGCCGCCCTCCAGGCCGAGCGTAGAACTTAGCTCTTCTTTTTTCTTTTTGGCTCGTGTAAAATCCTGTAAGAAAGAAACAACCTTTTTGGTTAAATGAGCAAAATCACATGTTTTAGGACCTTGCCAGTTTTTCTCGAGTCCGCTTTCAATGTATGCTCGCACGGTCCTGGTTCTGCAGAAGAAAGACCAAGTCCCTGTATAAGAGCATATAATATGGATACGAGCAAAGAATCCTCGAAGAAAGGACGGAACGATCCTATCATACGGAGCCCCCGTCGTGGACAAAGGTCGTGCCCCTACGATTGCGAGCACGAGTTTGTTCACGGGAGATCTGAGGGATACTTTCGATCGTAACGCTTTTTGAATATTTTAGACAGGTCGATTGCGTTGAGAGAAGTATGAGCGCGAGCATTGTTACGTGCGCAGAGTAGACGAGCTTTGAACCAACAATACGTGGAGCCGCCATACCCGAGTGGTTACTGAACCGGGTTTAGATGGATGCTCGCGATCGACCACGCATACAGTGAAGAGCTACTGTGGAAAGTGATCGAGTGGGCGAGCATCCGGCCGGGGGCCAAGGGGAATGGTGCGCACATATTCGTCGGATAAGCTCGTCCGCAGAGCTGGAGACGACGATGCTCGTTCGACAAAGCGAGGATAAAAAATGAGCAGGAAAAGAAATGTTTTATAGGAAAAACGTAAGGGGCGCGAGATAGGGGTACGCGTCTAAACGTAAAATTTACGTAGTTGATCAATGTTCCAGGTGCTGGCGAGCTCCCGACTATCCTCCATCGCGAGGCGAACAGCCCCCGGGCGTGCTATGGACACGACCGTGTAGGGTCCCTCCCATCTTGGGGTCAGCTTATTAGCTTTCGATAGGTCTTGAAGTCTTCGTAAGACCATGTCACCAATTTGCAGGGACCTTGGTCGGACTGACTTGGCCGTGTGCCTACGAAGAGCTTGTAGGTAAATCGCAGACCGGAGCAGCGCCCATTCACGTGTTGCTTCGACGAGGTCTGGGTCGAGGAGGCGTTCAACCTCCTAATCGACGGAATCGATCAGCTGCACCCTCGGGAACCCAAAGACGATTTCGGGCAGCAGAATGGCCTCCACACCGTGACGAGTTGGAAAGGCGTTTACTTTGTAGCTCGACTTCGTCGTGGTGCGGACGGACCAAAGAACGGCGGGAAGCTCATCCACCCACCGCTGTCTTTGGTTGAGGCTCTTGAAGACCCTCTTTTTATGCCCTGGACTAGCTGCCCATTTGCTCGTTAATTGCTCCGTTGTTACGTGGATGCGCCACGCAGGCGGCGGCACCTTGGTCCCGACCTCCTCGCGATAACTTTGGAATAGTTCACTTTGGTGAATCGGGTCCCATTGTGCGTGATGAGGCGGTGGGTATCGAACCGAGTTATCACATTGCTACGGAGGAACCTCTTGGCCGCCTGGGCCAAGATGGTTGAGACGGGCTCGGCCTCTATCCACTTAGTGAAAGTGTCGATGGCCACGAGCAAATACTTGCAGCCTTTCTGCCCCCGGGGGAAAGGTCCAAGGACGTCGAGCCCCCAGGTCGAGAACGGCCACGAAAGCGGTATGGTTTGCAGGGCGTATGCTGGCTGACGGGCTTTGGGAGCATGGAACTGGCATGCTCGGTAGGTCGTTACGATTGACCTTGCATCCGTCAAGGCCGTAGGCCAGTAGTAACCCAATCGGAAGGCTTTGCTCACAAGCATTCTGAAAGACGAGTGAGCTCCGCACATTCCTTCATGGATATCACGAAGAAGGTATTGACCTTCCTCCTGAGAGACGCATCTGGAAAGGATTCCTAATGCGCCTTTTCGGTATAGGTCACCTTCGATCAATTTGTACTGAGAAGATCGCCTTGTTAGCCGGGAACGCTCGGCTTCTTCCTCGGGCAATGTCCCGTGCGCGAGGTATTGGATAAATGGCATCATCCAATTTGCACTTTGCTCGAGGAAGGAGACCCTACCGTCGGTCTCCGGTGCCTCCTCTTCAGAGGGAATGGAGGGCTTATATAGGTGCTCGACAAGCACCCCCGCCGGAGCGGTAGTTTGAGAGGAACCGACCTTAGACATTTGGTCGGCCAGGGAATTATCCTTCCTGGGAATGTAGATTACTTCGAAATTCTTGAAGTATTTCTCCATTTTCCTTACTTCGGCCAGGTACAGCGCCATTGAGGTATCGGAACACTGATACTCCTTGTTGACCTGGTTCACGACCAACTGTGAATCACCCATCACAGTGAGCCGTTGGACTCCTAGCGATTTACATGCCCGAAGTCCGGCCAAGAGGCCTTCGTATTCCGCCGCGTTGTTGGTCGCGGCGAAATGTAGTTGGATGGCGTACTGGAGTTGCTCTCCATCCGGGGAGATCGAGACGACGCCAGCCCCCGAGCGCTCATATGCTCGGGATCCATCGAAATACAAGGTCCAGGAGTTTTCCCTTGAACCGTTGGCTTATTGGCTGGTGGTGCTGGAGCCGACCATTACGCCACGAAGTCGGCAAGGACTTGTGATTTGATCGCCGTGCGGCCGAAAACGTTATCTCGGTCGGCGAGCTCCATTGCCCACTTGGCTATCGACCACCGGGCGTCCTGGTTTTGAGATTTCCACTGAGCGGGAAGCTGGTCGGTACCACGATCTTGTGTGCTTGAAAGTAGTGGCGCAACTTCCTGGAAGCCATCAGCAATGAGTACAGTAGCTTCTGGACCTCAAGGTAACGCTCCTTTGGTCCATGAAGTACTTCGCTGACATAATAGATAGGTCGTTGGGAACCACCTCTTTCTACTGCTAATACCGCACTTACCGCTGCGGTTGCGCCAGTCTGATAGCAATTCTTCCCCTGCTGCAGGTGTGACGAGGACGGGCGGTTTAGAAATGTACCGTTTTAATTCTTTGAATGAGTGGTCAGCTTCCTCTGTCCACGTGAAGCCATTGTGCTTGCGGAGGGCTTTAAAGAAGGGTAGCCCTCGCTCTCCCAGCCGGGAAATGAACCGGCTTAAAGCGGCCATTCTCCCGGTCAGAGCTTGCACTTCCTTCACGCACGTGGGCGACCTCATGTTCTCAATGGCTTCGATTTTTTCCGGGTTTGCCCCGACGCCTTGTGGTCCGACCATGTAGCCGAGCACCTTGCCAGCTTTCACACCGAACACGCATTTTTCTGGATTTAGCTTTATTCGATGCTTATTGAGGTTACAGAAGGTTTCTTCTAAGTCAGCAACGTGATCCGAAGTGCTCTTGCTTTTCACCACTATGTCGTCGACATAGACCTCCAAATTTCGACCCACTTGGTCTGCGAAGGTTTTCTGCATGAGGCGCTGAAAGGTCGCTCCTGCATTTCTCAGACCGAAAGACATGGTCGTATAGCAGAAGGTACCGAACGGGGTGATGAAGGAGGTTTTTTCTTCGTCTTCGCGCGACAGGCTGATCTGATGATAGCCTGAATAAGCGTCTAGGAAGCTCATGGTTTGCGACCCCGCCGTCGCGTCGACCAATTGATCTATACGAGGCAACGGGTAGTTGTCTTTCGGACATGCCGCGTTTAGACCCGTGTGATCGACGCACATGCGCCACTTGCCTCCTTTCTTTCTGACCAGGACTGGATTGGCAATCCACTCGGAGTATTCGACCTCCCTGATGAAGCCAGCTTTTAGGAGTTTGTCGAGTTCCTCCCGGATGATTGCCTGTTTTTCCGGGGAAAAGCGTCTAAGTTTCTGTCGCACTGGTTTTGTCGGTGAATGCTGCTTTGTGCTCAATCACCTCCCTCGGGACCCCGGGCATGTCAGATGGTTCCCAGGCGAACGCATCCGAGCTTGCCCGGAGGAAGGTGATGAGCTCGAGTTCCTATTTGGGATCTAAGGAAGATCCCAAATGCACAACTTTGGCCGGTTCCGACTCGTTGAGCGGAACGGCTTTGGTCTCTCCTCCAGGTTGGAGGGCAAGTTTAGGTCGGGAATGTTTTGGCTCTTAGTCAGGGCCGCGAGTGGGTAACTGACCGACCATATCCAACGCCCTTTCGTCGCAATTGAGTGCGGACTTGTGGTTCCCTTTTACGGTTATGATTCCGTTTGGTCTGGGAACCTTCAGGCACTGATACGCGTGGTGCGAGGCGGCCATGAACTTGGCCAAGGCCGGCCTGCCGAGGATGGCGTTGTAGGCCGATTCGAAGTCTACCACCTCGAAGGTGATTAACTCCGTTCTGAAGTTACTTGGGCCGCCGAAAGTCACGGGCGGACGACCTACCCGGAGGTTTGATCGAGGTGCCGGGACTATCAGAAGAAGGGCACGGCTACACTTTTGATTTTGGAGCGAGGAATGCATCTCGTCCAAAACCTTAGCTGATATAAGGTCCAAAGAGCTCCCGGAGTCTATGAGGACCCGACCAACGATGGTATTGCTGATGGTGGGGTTCACGACCATCGGAAGCCTCTGCGGTTTGGTCATTCCAAAGGGACAATCGTCCTTGGAGAAGGTGAGGGACAGCTCAGACCATTTGAGTTGCTGCACTGGCGGCTTACCTTGGGTGACTTGGTGCACTTCCCTCGCAGCGTCCTTTAAGTCCCGGCGAGATTTATAGGCAGAGGAGCCCCCGAAGATAACCGCGATGTGGTTCTGTGGTTCTTGATATTCCATGCCATCTTCGTTTTCTTCGACGGGCTGCTTGCCCTTGCCGTTTTCACCTGCTCTGAAGCGGCGGCATGGGACCCTACCATCGTAAAGCTGCTCCAGCGGTAGGTCCACGTTCGGCAATTACGTAGGTCGTGCTCGTGCGCTGGTGAAGCGGACGATGAGAGTCGCCCGTTGGTGCCTTGGCCACCTCGGTCGCGAGGCCTGTGTGGTTGTCCTCTTCCGGCGTTAAACCCGTGGCTGCGAGCTGGGTTGCTCGGGTCATTGTTGTTCCACCGCGGCGACCATGCAGTGGGGCTGCTTTTCTTCTTCTTCTTGATCTTCTTATCCACGGAGTTCGAGCCTTTTTCTTGGCGGAAGTTTCTAGCCCGTGGCCGAGGCGGCTTTTCCTTCGCCCAAAGATTTTCTTCCACTGGACGGCCTCATCCGCGTTGGCATACCGATCTGCCATTCGGAAGAGCTCGTTTGCCGTCAGATCCGGGTGGATCTCCAGGTCCTACGTGAAGCGCACGTCCCGTACCCCGAACTTGAAAGCTCGGATGACGGCCTCGTCTGATATGTTCGGGATCGAGTTTCGAACCTGGATGAGCCTCTGGACGAATCGCCGCAGGTTTCCCGTCAAATGCGTATCACAAGCGCTCCAAGTCGCGCTCCTTTCCCGGGCGGATGTAACAGCTCTGGAAATTTGCTCGGAGCGCAGTGCTGAGCTGCCCCCAGGATCATATGGAACCCTCCTTTTGGTTGAAGAGCCATGTGCGAGCGGCTCCGTCCAGAATCGTCGGCAGATAATTCGCCATCACCCCCTCATCGCCTCCGGCGGCGAGGATGGCTGTAGTATATATTGAGAGAAATTCGTCCGGGTTCTGGGTCCCGTTGAATCTTTCGATGTGGCCGGGCTTGAACCTGTTCGGCCACGCGACATTCCGGAGGTAGCTCGTGAAGGCCTGGCAACCGAAGCTCGGGGTTTCGCGGTGAAACCCTCGGTCATAGCGGCCTCCGCGCGGGTCTCCCACCCAACGCCCCGTACGTGGGCCGAGTCGAGAGAAGACTTCATGCGACGACCGTGCCGACGACCGCTTGGTCGTGGAGCGTTCAGAACGCTCGTAATCCGGGTGATTGTAGAGGTGTCGCTCCGAGGTTGCTCTGGAACTATTCCGGGGCTTTTCCCGGATCAGGTTAGAGGTCTGGGGCGATCTCCGAGCATGGCTCCAAGATTCATCTCTGTGCGAGCGCATGGGGGAGCGTCTGCGATTGTCCCGGGAAACACTCCGGGCATCCCGGTCACGGGGAGGATCCGAGACTTTCAGCTCGGCGGCAAGCCTCTCCAGATCTTCGGCCACGACCTTGCCCACGGCCTCTAGGTCCACTTGCTCGGGGAAACTGCGTAGGTCGCGCACGACCGCCGCCAAGGCCTGTAGCCGTTCCCGTTTCTGGTGAATTAGCGGCGGTGAGCTTTGACGGCACTCCGGGGCGCGATCGTTCCTTTCCGCGGAAGCGCGCCTCCCTTTTGCCTGGCGGCGAATGCTCGCGAGGGTCTTTCCCAAAGACGCCTCCAGGTGGAGTCTGGCCGCCTCATAGTGGTCGCGCTTAGCAGCGTCCGAGGATCCTTCCCCGGGCTCGGCACGGCTCCCGGCCATGTTGACTTGACGAGAGCGAGATGAAAGCGATGGGGACATCATTGTATCCCCTTGAGATGCAGTCTCTCGGTCGAACTCTAGGTCGTCCGGTATGTCCAGGCCATCGTAGAGCCCGTCGTAGTCATCCTCGTGGTCTCCGAGGGTAATGTCTGGGGAACGGAGGATCTGCCCTCGCATCCCAGGGTCCGGGGAAGAGCTCCCGGACTCGGTGTGACCGATGGGATTGGTCACATCAGCCACGCCGTCGCCGGCGTAGTACATGTCGTCGTCTTCGACGTCGTTGAAGGCACAAAGATTCCGAGTATCTCCCGAGTTCGACATCCTCGAGGATCTTGATCCGCACGGGAATCAAGCTGTCGTCCCCACGGACGGCGCCAGCTGTCGACGATTGGAGAACGGGCTCCCGTTGAGCTTACTTGTTGAATAGGGGATCAACAGAGCCCCGTCGTACGGACCGAGTAGGTCGTTCGAGCGATGCTAGGTCGGGAGAAAGGGGACACGGTGGTTTATCCTGGTTCGGGCCTCTCACCGCCGAGATAATAGCCCTACTCCAGTGTATTGTGTTCTATCTTGGGATCCCTCCCCTGTTACATATCTTCAGGGGGGTTTAAATACTACGACTAGAGATACAAAGAAGGTAACTACCTCCTGGGATCGCGCTACGTATTCATAACCGCGATCCGCCGTCCTTGATTCGTGCTTTATTTGAATTTCGGGTAAGATTTCCCTTGATCTTTGGCTGATTGGTTGCCTCCTTCCTTCCTCGTAGTGCTCGCTGGGCCCACCGACCAAATACCTGGGTAGGTCATGGTTTTTACGAGCATGCTTGCTCGTGCGGGTGGTGCTTGATGTGACCGTGAGTAAAGGTGCGGACCGTATGCTCGTGGGAGGAGGAGGGATGCTCGTTTCACACCCCCGAGCATCTTCTTTCAGTATTGTTTGGTCGATGGGCTTGGCCTTTCACGGGGGTATCGTGGTCTTTTTGCCAGATAGCCAATCCCCGACAATTTGGTTTGAGTTATTAAGTTGAGAAAGGAAGTCAACTCCTTTCGGGTCCAAGTAGAGATTACGTCCAAAAATAAAAACAGTCCTTTGCTTCTGCGAATAATCGTTCGAAATAAATACAGTCCAACATTCCAGCGCAATCTCGGCAGACGGTCCTGACCTCTGGAGAGACTATAATCCTAATAGAAGGTTGTTATTTTATGCAAGAATAGTTGATTTAACTTTTCATTCCATTTTAATAGTCTTACAGATGTAGACATTTTTAGGAGTTACGATTATTTCGCAAATTGTTATGGAATGCGGCGATATATCTACCAAGTTTGCAATATACGATCGCAGAAATAAAAGTATCATTAATTATGCATAGCATTAAACTTTAGTAATGTGCACCTCGATTGTTGCAGCAACAAGTTTACGATGAATATCAATTTTGACTTCGGTTGTCTTGGTATCGTGATTTCCTCTGCAGAACCAAAATAGAAGCTCAATTAATAGTTAAGCTATGGATAACCAGAAAATAGAACTTCATGCAATAACTAGAGAATGGAACTTCGCGTAGTTGGAGTAGCCAGAGAATGGAATTTCACTAGCTCACTGGAACTTCACGCTCGATGAAACTTCGCGCTCGCCAGGGAGGAACTTCACGCTCGCAGAGAATGAAACTTCACTCGCTAATCACTTGTGAACGTCGTTTTCTCGTTCCCTCGTTCCTCTTTATATAGCAGGGAGTTTTCATTTGCGTTAATCACGGAGATTCACGGTCACTTCCGTCACTTCGTTGTCTGGTTGGTGCGCCGAAAGCAGCAAATTGCAATTTGGCCGGTTGCATCCTTGGCAAAGTGATGAGATTCCATGCATGCAGCGCCAGGAGCCCTGCCTCGTCGACCGTGCCCTCCTTGGTCGGTTGCCCATGCGCTGGAGACACCTTCGCCGGTTCCCCGTCCACCGCTCAAGCCCCCTGTGCGACTGACGTTGCCTTGGCCGGTTCCCAGTGTATCGTTGTTGCCTTGGCCAGTCCCCCATTTTCCATAGATGCCTTGGCCGGTCCCCCCATTTTCCATACATACACATCAACGGTTCATGGGAATCCATTGATGCATTGATGGTACACCAGAAACCGGCCAACACTGGTTTTTTTTGTAAATATTCAAAACTGTTGTATCATATTGTAAATACGCGATCGAATTTGTACTAAATACGATTTTTTCCGCGACGAAATTGATGAATATGTGAGCCATAGGATACAAGTAGGGTGGTTGAAATAGTAGCAAACATCTGAAGTCGTATGTGATCGAAAAGTCTATTAAAAGTTGAAGGGTAAGTTTTATAGGACAACGGTCAAATATACGATGTTGTATTGAGTGGAATGTTAGGCAATAAAAGCACACCTTGCACAGAACATGAGCGTAGCAGAGATGCCGATGCTGCGGTGGATCTATGGTCATACAAAGCGAGATTGATTCCGCAATGATGATATACATGATAGGTAGCACAAATTCAAGAAAAGCTAGCTCAGCATCGTTTGAAATGGTTTAGAGGTCTCCAATAGAGGCCTCCTGAGGCACGGCGAGTAGTCGAAATTTAAGCTATCTCGAAAGCATAAGAGGTAGAGATCAACATAGACTGACGTAGGAAGAAACAACTTAAAAAGGACTTAGGAATTGGAAAGTATGTAGTCGAAATTTAAGCTATCTCAAAAGCATAAGAGGTAGAGATCAACAAAGACTGACGTAAGAAAAAGCAACTTAAAAATGACTTAAGGAATTGGAATGTATCCAAAGAATTAGCATTAAACAGGAGTGCATAGAAGTTAGTGATCCGCGTACTAAAATCATGACCTAAGATCAATGGTTTAAAGGTCTTTTGACTTTAATTGAATTTTATTCCTAATCTATCCCAACTTATTTGAAGGAAAATATTGTTGTCGTTTTATCACCCAGATTTGACAGACAAATAGCTGTGAATACAAAGGGCAGAACTGAGCTGTGAATATAAAGGACGGAAGTGTAATTGTGTATAGGCAAAAATTATTGGAAACAGTGTTCAAGAAGGCGCTAGGCGCTAGTCGAGCGGTGAGGTAGGGCCTAACGCCTAGACGGATTAATCGGATCTAGGCGATTAGTCCTAGGCGGCCGGATAAAACAGATTATAGTAGATATGTAGGATGTAAAGAACCAAACAATTAGGCAGTTAAGCACACAATTAGATAAAATAACATAGACAATACCACCCACGGACATAAGTTCTCACAACATAACTCACAAGCAACAAGCCACACAAGCGTTCATAGTTCAAATTTAGCAAAAGTGCAAAACACAAGTTTTTAAGCATGATAAAATGGTGATTAAAGTTTCAATCTCAATCTTCGTCCTCTACACCATAATCCTTGGTTGGGATCACTTCTTCTTGCTCTGATTCAAACTCAACTTCGTCATCATCTCCCTCTTCCTCGTCCTCTTCTCCTTCCCCTTCAGACTCCCAATCATCTTCATGTAATTCTCTCACTCTTGAGATCCTACGAGGTTGCATGGCTTCACCCGCCCCAATTGCTTCATCAATAATCCTCCAAGAAAGGCCCGTTTCGGGATCCACATCATCATCATCCACACCATCAATCAACCAACCTTGTGCATGTCTAGCATCGCTAGTTAAAAGGACATCAATATTCTTGGTCTTGCTTTCCTCTTTTCTTCTCAACAATTTTGCATTGAATTGAACAAAGACTAGATCTCTAAGACGGCGAGTATCTAGCTTATTTCTTTTCTTAGTATGAACCTACATTACAAGTTGCAAAGAATGAGATGACATAATAAAGTTGAGTATATAATCAATTATGAGACTTGAGAGTTAGTTAGTTAGTTACCATGTCAAATGTGCTCCAATTCCTTTCACAACCCGATGAACTTGCCGTCAAAGAGAGCAACCTTATTGCCATTTTTTGCAAATGTGGAACATGACCTCCATATTTGGTCCACCAATTTGCTAGATAATAGGATCCAAATGAAACATCAATCAATGAGAATTGAAAATGAACAATATGCATCTATCAATGAAAATGAAGTAATGAACAATGGATTACCGGGAATAATAGAGGATTTTTGGCATCCAATTAGAGCAATAGCCTTCCCAAATAATCCTTCTTTATGTCTAAATTTGTCAAATTATACATTCATCACTACATCCATTTCCTCAAGATCACCATGGTAAAAATGATCAACACATTCATATAATCCTTCATTTATAGCTTGATCCAAAAAGATAGTTGGGTCACGATAGCTATAGTATGGATTCAAGACATAACATGCCAAGTGCAATGGAGAATCAAGCATTCTCTTCATCTTTCTATCAATGGCTTCCATCAACAACTTATAGTTGGGCTCATGGTTGTTTAAGGCCTCCTTGATTTGCTTCTTTGCCTCTAAAATTTCTCCATAGACAAAAGCCATAGAAGGACCATCTCCATCAACAATGCGAAGAACTTGCACTAATGGCTCAAAAACCTACACGTAATGGCAATATATGACACTTCTAAACAGCAAACAAAGAAAAATGAATTAATGGACAGCAAGTATTAACTTTGTTTACCTTCAAACAATTGTTCACACCATTCCAAAAGGCTCTACTGATGATTGTACCCGTTGCCTTTAGTCCTTTACCCTTCTTTGTGAGAGGGTAATCATCCCATTCCTTGCTAACTGCCATGTTCCTTAGTTCGGTTTTCTTCTCAATTAGACTTTGCAAAGTAAGAAATGTCGAAGCAAATCTAGTCACACCGGGCCTAATTATATCTCTTTTCTTTGTGTGCTTTCTCATCAAAGCCAAGGTCCTATGGTGCGAATAAATAAAAATAGTCATAGCCTTTGCTTGCTCAACCGTTTTCTTGTACTTGGCCATGCCACCAATTCCTTGTAGCATTAAGTTAATAGTGTGAGTTGCACATGAGCTCCAAAAAATATTTTTTTTCTCTTCTCTAATAGCAAGTCTCTTGCCCCCATGTTGTTTGAAGCATTGTCGGTGACAACTTGCACTACATTTTGTGGACCTATTTGCTCAATGCAACTATCAACATATTCAAAGATGAGCTCACTTGTGTGTGATTCTTCGAAAACCTCCTTTGATTGTAGGAAACTAGTCCCTAAGCTAGAATGCACACATATGTTCATTATGCTTCTCCTTTTTTGATCTGTCCAAGCATCGGTCATGATAGAGCATCCACTCAAGGCCCTTTCTTGTTCATGTGGCTTCAATAAATTCTTGGCTCTCTCCACTTCTTCCTTTAACAACTTCTCACGACATTCATATTGGGAAGGACCGGGATAGTTTGGGCCAAAGCGACCAATAGCTTCCAACATTTGCTTGAATTCATAATTGTTGATGGCATTGAATGGTATGCCTACATGAATCGCATACGCAAGAATATAAGGTTAGCAATAGGCAATACCATGAGCATAAAGCCATCTAGCAACATATTGGTTGAGGAGGCATACCATGAGCATAAAGCCATCTAGCAACATATTGGTTGCACATGTGAAGTCTTTCTTTAGCGATGTGTTGATTAATGCTTGTTTGTCTATTGGCCCGTGATAAAGGAATAGAAGGATCAACGGGCGCTGCATATTTCTCCATAGGCCCTACTACCTGAGGTCCCGAGGACGACCCAATCACCTCAAACCCTTCTCCTTCTCCTTCATTACGATCGATGACCACTTCGTTCCTTACCTCCTGTTCTTTTGTATTCTTAACCCTCTTCTTTTCTCTAACATCATCAATTGATTTTTTGCACTTATCTTGATCTTCTTTGTTAGACTTGGGACATGCTTTGACATTGCCTCTTATATGTCAACCATGTTGTTTAATTCTATAGATCCCCCCACTAACTTCCTTCCCACACAATTTGCACTTCACTCTATCCAAATTATTTTCATCCACAAGGACCCATATTGCCATCCTATATCATCGGAATTTCTCTTGAGAGAGTGGTTAGAACTCGATTCTTTTGCAACCGATGCTTGGGATGACGACATTGATTCTAATATACAAATTACAAAATAATAAATGGCATTAGCATTTAGCAAAATAATATACAGAGAGTGGGGAGAGGCAGAGAGAGATTAGAGAGATCGAGAGAGTGGGGAGGCAGAGAGAGATCAGAGTGATCGAGAGACAGAGAGTGGGGAGGCAGAGAGAGATCGAGAGAGTGGGGAGAGGCAGAGAGAGATCAGAGAGATCGAGAGAGGCAGAGAGAGATCGGGAGAGGGGGGAGAAGCAGAGAGAGGGGGGAGAGGCAGAGAGAGATCGGGAGAGGGGGGAGAAGCAGAGAGAGGGAGAGCAGGGAGAGGCGGTGGAAAGGCAGCAGAGGGGGAGGGAGAGGCGGCGGAGAGGCAGCGAAGAGGCGACAGAGGGGGGGAGAGGCGACGGAGAGGCGGTAGAGGGGGAGGGAGAGGGGGCGGAGAGGCGGTAGAGGGGGAGGGAGAGGCGGCAGATGTAACACCCTAAATTTTTGCTTTTCATGAATTTAAATGTTATTTTGCACTTTTGTGAATTTTTGGAATTTTTTGGAATTTAGTTGGATTTAATTTGGATTTATTCCCCTTTTGAAATGATTAAAGGATTTAATTTTTCAAATAAAATTTTGTTGGAAATATTTTATTTGAGTCCCAAATGCCCTAAATATTTTCTAGAATTTTTTTCGAATTTTTCTGAGTATTTTGCTATTTTTCTTGGATTAAATGAATTTCTGGAAATTGTTTTGAATATTAAATCGCTGGAAATTGCCAAGTCGGTTTCACTGTTCATCCGACCGAGTCAGACTCGAGCCCGACCCGAGCCACGTTCGAGTCAGACCCGAGCCCAACCCTAACCCTAGGATCGCGACCGTTGGATCACGATCAAACGACCGTGCTTGCGCCACGTCACCCGAAAGCCGGACTGCGGCGAACTCCGCTGCGACCGGCGATCCGAGCCGTCGATCGCGCCACGTGGACGGCCCCCGTGCGTCCACGTCGCCCTTCCGAGTCCCCGCCGGACTCCGCCGCCGCCCGTGCGTGGGGCCTCGTTCTCCGCGATTATCACGGACGTCGAGGGCCTATTTAATGCGTCGCCACCCGTGTCGGGACCACCTCTTTCGTGCGCATCGTTTGCCCCAACCCACGCCGGTCAAGCCGCCGCCGCTAGCCCGCGAGAGCTCGCCGAAGTTGAAGCTTCATTCCGCCACGGTTATCCACCGATTGCCGCCGACTCCGCTGTCCTCCGCAATCACCGAGCCCAGATCCGAGACCGTCGCGTCAAGCCGCACCTGGGAGTACCACTCACCTCGCCGAAATCGCGCCCAAACGCCGTCGAGCGTGTCGTCATCCTCATCTCCAGTGACCCAGCCCCGCCGCGTCGCCATCGAGCTTGGACAACCGTCCGATCAAGATCCAACGACCACGGTGAGTCCACGTGTTCCATAACCCGTAGAAACCAGATCAGATCTAGACCGTTGGATCTAGATCCAACGGCCCTCGTTCATCCACGTCGCCGCAACGGAATCCACGTTGCGGTAATTAGATCCAATCTCGACCGTTGGATTCGGATCCAACGCACGAGATTGAGCCACGTAGATATAGCCGCACTGTGCACGGATAGATCCCAGTCGTTCGATCGAAATCGAACGGCATAGATTGAGCCACGCGTCGGCCACCGGGACATGCCACGCCACCCACGGTGAGGTGAAACCCGATCGGATCTGGACCGTCCGATCCAAATCGAACGGCCCAGATCAGCCACGTTGTCCACAACGTGCGCGGCCCAGATCCAATTTGGACCGTTGATTTTCAAATCAACGGTTCGGATCAAGCCACGTGTCCGGAAGTTGGACCGGCGCGGTCAACGCGGTCGCGCCCGGTCGCCGCTGACATCAACGCGTGACGTCAACGTGGGACCCGCATGTCAGTGGCCACCAAACCGCACCATGACGTCACGGTGGGGCCCGCGTGTCAGCTGACCCTCGGCCGAGCGCGATGACGTCAGCGCTGACGTCACCCGAGGGGTCCCACATGTCAGTGAGACATGTGCTCGTGGATCGGGTCCACGGTGGACCGAAGCCGAGCCGTGGATCGAGTCCATGGGCCGGCTGACGCAATAAATCGATTTTTCAATAGAAAAATAATTCGTTGGAAATTAAAATCCCGTGCTGACGTCATGCTCACGTCATAATCAGATTTTTCAGTATAAAAATAAATGAATTAATTCGGTTTATTGATTTATTTGAATTTTCAAACTTCAAACGCTTATAACTTTTGCATTTTAACTCCGATTTGAGTGGTTCAAATTTCTAAATTTTTATAAAATTGAGATCTACCTAAATATGAATTTTAATTAATTTTTGAATATGAATTTTTCTCTGTTTATATTTATTTAATGAATTCTTTAAACTTTAAACAATTGTAACTTTTGCAATTCAACTGCGATTTGTGCAATTCAAATTTCTAAAAATTTGTAAAATTGTGCTCTCTCTGTTTATGGAGTTTATTTGAACTTTTTAACACTTTTGTGTGCTGTTTTATTTATTTATTGCTATTTGCACGCGTTACGAGTAGACGTTGAAGTGCCCGAAAGCTTCGAAGGTGAAGTGTTGACCCAGGAGCCAGCTCAAGATAAAGAACAAGTGCTTTTTGAAGGTAAGTTGTGCTTTGACCATGTTGATCCCATTCATTTGAAATTATGTTGTTTCAAAGTATTGAATACTAATTTAATTAGAATTTAATTTGATTAATTCTGGGATTAGTTAATTGCCTAGTTGTTGTATGCCACCTTGACATAAATAATTGTATACCATGAACCCCCTTGTCACCCTAGTCGTGGATTATTTAGTTGGACATTATTAAATTGCCAACATGGGGATTTAGTCCGTTGTAGTATAATGCTTAGACCTGCCACGTATACCTGACATGATTTTGACAATTACATGTTAACATTGATTTAATGAGATATGGAACGTGTTTTTAAGAAGTGTCATGTATTATTGAAGATGATGTTGATGGCACGTGGTGCATGGTAATCAACTGGGGGTTTGATAAATAGTTTTTGACCGGGGCATGGGGCAAGAATGATCGGGTGGGCCAGTTGTGGCACCGAGAATGATGTTTTGGTTCTTCGGGTATAGGGATGGAACTGGTACGGATATTTTCCGACCGACCTACCGACCGAATTGATTTGGATGATGATTTGGATAGTTTCACAGATATCCAGTTGATTTCTCGGATAAGGATATGGATACAGATAATTTACATGGATACGGATACGGATATGGAACACTGATTATCCGATGGATACGGAATATCCGAGTTTTTGTTCGGATAATATCCGAATATGACATACGGATATTATCCGAATAACACGTTTCAGAATAACACATTAACAATTTAACATGTTTCACTGCTTTGTAGATCGGGTGCATTGGATGACAAGATATAATGTGTTCATGTGTGCTAGATGCTAATTTGGAGATATTTGGGTAAAGGTGGTACAGAAATTGGCAAGTGGCGTTTCAGGAGGGCTACTTAGGATCCAGCAGCATATGCCAGCTATAAATCATTTGGTTCAATTATTGCAATGGGGTACATTGTTACTCACAGAGTCACATGTATGACAAGCTAGGGATAAAAAGGCAAAAAAAAGACATACAAATATATTTCTTTTGGAATTTTGAATTTAAATTTGGACCGATTTTGGAAAAAAAAAAACTGAAATTGGATTTTAAAATATCCGACTAATATTATTCGTATCCATGTTGATTCCGATCCGTATTCGATCTGTATTCGTAACCGATATTATCCTGTATAATTCGTATTCGATTCTATATTCGACACTATTCGTATTCGATTCTGTATTCGATAAAAAATGCGGATACGGATATGAATAGGATGATATTCGACCGTATCCGATCCGATCACATCCCTATTCGGGTAGTCTTGCCCTGGTCAACATAAGGATTTAACCTGGCAAGCCTTTGAACTGAGTTAGACGTGCAACCACATGACCGGAGTGGGACGGTCCTAGTTGAGTAAGTTACTATTAACTTGCATGTGATACCTCGGGTGTCAACTACACCTTTTGTGTAGCTTGAAAGGGGAGCGTACCAAGGCTATAGCATGGTACCCGTCCAATGGTATGTCGGCCCCATACTTTGCCTTTGTTAAGGGAAGAGATGGTGTATGACAAAAACCGGAAAGGTTCACTTGTATAGTTAGCCGTATCTGAAAGGCTTTGTTACGATCACTCGCCTTTGTGGTGTTTGGCTGTATCTTGTGGGTAAAGTGCATAACCTCTGCAGAGTGTAAAATCTATTCGAATAGCTGTGTCTGCGGCATTGGACATTGCTCGGGGATTACAATCAAGGGTTAGACTTTCCTGAAAACAACTTGGACTTGAAAAGTTTGGTTGGGTTTAATGATGATGTTGATGGAAATGTGAACTAGGAATGGGAAAGATGTTTATTTAACTCCTGGAAAAGTTATTGATGTTATGCTTGTTTTTACTGCTTTCGAATCTACTTACGCTACTTGTCAAATGCTGTTTTACTGCAAATATACCATGAGCCATTCCTTTGTATTAAGCCATGCATGTAGTATATTAGTTGCATTCTGTGCATGACTTGCTAAGTATCAAGTACTCACCCTTGCCACAATACAACACCAGTTGAAGAAGAGGCAACGCCAGCTCTCAAGGAGGAATTCCAGGAGGAGCCGACAAGCTAGGGAGAGAGCCCAGTCAGTTGCCTGTGGCATATTGGTTGGCGCCACGCGTTTTCTTTATATATTTCTGCAGATTTTTATTTAAATAAGTCTTTCGTCCTGCGAGGCGTACTTTTGTAACTTGACCATAAGGTCGAGCAACCAGCTATATTTCCTTTCAATAAAGTACTTTAATATTTCGTTGAGTATGATTGTGATATTTACCAATGTTGAGACTGTGTGCACTAGCATGATCATAGACTAGTGCTGAATACACATAGGGTTCGAATTTGCAAATTCGGGTCCCAACAGCAGAGGGGGCTGGACCGGCTTAGCGACGACGATGACGACGACGACTTGGCGGTGACGACGGCTCGACCTCCGTGCGAAGGTCACTCCCTTCTCCCTTCTAATCCATCTCCATCCTAGGGTTCTGCAGCTTTTGCTGCTTTTATTGATGCTTCGCCCGTCCATCAAGAAGTCGGGCCGCCTGGACCTTCTAGTTGCCGCCGCGTCCGCCATACGCCGCCGCACCTATTCCCACCCGGGCGCCTACGACCCGCCTGTGACCGCCTAGGCGGCCTCGCCGCCTAGCGGACCGCCGAGGGCTCAGTCGCGGCGGCCAGAGGGCGCGGAATGCCTAGGCGCCGCCGAAATGCGGTTTTTTGAACAGTGATTGGAAAAGGCTCGAATACGTTACAAGTGGTATTCCTTGGCTGTTAATATCTTTAAGCTACAGCCTCGAGGACAGGAAGGCAAGCTGGAAGGCAGATGACAATTAGCAAGTCAGTGTAACTGAATCAATGTCAGCTCAAATGGGCCTGATTAACGTGTTACACGTTAGTATCCTTTGATACATTTACAGGCACCACCATTTCCTCGTTATTTGATTCAGTCAAACCAAGATAGAATTGTGGAATCACTCCCCGCCGAGTTTACAAGCAGGAAATGACTCCATAAACATACCACTCAGTCCACAAATACATCCAATTCCAAGGATGCCTTCCTCCATAAAGAGCCTTCTATCGTCATGGCGATTAAAACCAACTAATCCAAGAAAAATGATTAATCTACTGTCATTCCCAGTCAAATTGTGGGAAAATGAAACGGTATCTGAAAAAGACAAGGGAGCAGAATAGACAAAGTTAGTCCACCCAAATGATGAAATAACAATTTCCACGAAATATGAGAACAAAAAATCGAACCAAGAGGGGGAAAAGCTAAATATTGAGTCATGTACGCACATGGTACCGTATACTAGCCACGCCTTATACCAAGAATCTTAGCACTGTACTCCCAAGCAACAATAGCTGCAGCATTGGCAGGGAATGCTCTTGCTAACGTTGGTCCAAGACCAGCATAACAACCGCCCAGCCCAGCTCTCTTATATACCTGCAACATTGCGAGCATGTGCACCGCCATGATGAGGCACAAGGCACTTGCTAATGAAAACAGAAAATCATGAACAATAGCGAGGGCAAGTACCACACCATGCTTAAAATTCGAAATGGGTTTCGGCTCGAATGAGGGTCAGGATCAATCTGAATAATAGTTTTTGCAACATCCAGTGGAAGAGTAGCTGTCCAGAACTGCAGAGTGAAAAGACTATTGTCAAAATGGTAAAAAAAATGTATTCAATGAATTCAAATATTTGCGGATACTTACAGCCATCCCACTAATGCCACCACTCATGATTCCTATCCCAATATCTTTTGCCATAGCTAAGTGATTGCTACCGGAGAACTGTGGAGAATCTAAATAGCTGTGCATCCAATACCGGTTGTACTCATATGAGCAGAAGAAGACGGCGTTGCCAATTGCCTCTCTGAACAATGTTGCCAAACCACCACGAAATATACCCCTAACCTGTAACATAACAGCTCATTTGACTCGAAACAATGCAGTCTGAGAATAGAAGAGCTTGCAGAATGCAAATTTACAACTAGTTTGAGGTTACGCTCCAAGGATTCCATGTGTCATCTTCTCCATGCACCTCAATATTCCTCCCTTCCCACTTCCCTACTAACTTCCCCACACCTCCCTTCCTCTCTAACACAAAAATTTCAAATTACAAAATTTTAACTTCAAAAATTTTAAACAGGAAGTTTCAACATGTAAAAAGTTTCAACTCAAAATTTTCAACTCAAAAAATTTAAATAAAAAAAAATTAAAATCAAAAAGTTTCAACTCAAAAAAAATTAAATCGAAAAATGTCAAATTAATAAGTCTCAACTCGAATAATTTTAAATCGAAAAAATGTCAAATTAGAAAGTCTCAACTCGAATAATTTTAAATCGGAAAATTTCAAATTAGAATGCTTCAACTCGAATAATTTTAAATCAAAAATCTTCAAATTAGAATGTTTCAACTCGGAAGAATTTTAAATCGAAAATTCTCAAATTAGAAAGTTTCAACTTGGAAAGTTTCAATTAAAAAATTTCAACTCCGAAAACTTTCAATTACAAAACATTTGGTTTGAAAATTTTCGATTAAAAAACTTTTGGTTCGAAAAGTTTTGATTCATAAACTTGGGGGAAAAATTGAAAAACAAAAACTATTTTGATTTTGATGGAAAGGGAATGTGGTAGGAAGGGGAGATGAAGGGGATAGCACAAGTGTCACGACGAGAGACTTTGAGTGGGGAAAGGAAATGGTGGAATGAAGGAGGTGCTGCCACTTGTCCCAACAAAAGGGCATCCTCACCAAATCTGTGAGGATGCCAATAAATTAGCAATTCCCATTAAGCTTACCCCTTCACTTTGCAGTGTTTTCAAAGCACAATCTAGAGGGCTGGAGTACCGAGCAGCAAACATTGCATCCTTCCCTTGAGCTTGCATTCTGCACTGGAAAGGTGTTGGCATTATATCATTACATGTCGCCTGAATCATGCCTCCTAACTTCAATTGGGAAAAAGAGAAATATGGTCCGCTAGACTGACCTTGGTCAGCTCAGTTGGAGCAAGGATGCAACTGATCAGGGCACCACTACAGGCAGCTGAAGGAATAATTACCTGTACCTGTGGCCTACCATCCTCAGATTTTCCCTGAAATAAACAATTAACAGAAAGCTATGCTTAAATAAGATCAGGGCATGCCACAAGAGTTGCATTCTTCCTGCTACTTCTAAATAACAGTTGTTTATTTATTTTTAGTTGGGAAATATCATCCGGATACCTGTAGTAATTGTTTGGCTTGTGAATATGTGCCAAAGAAAAGGGAGCTTTCAACTGCTATACCAATAAATGAAGATGAAGCACCTTTATACAACCCTCTTATCTGTAAGAGAAAATAGCCATGTTGATAAAATTAAACGTAGAAAATTATAACCTTTCAGACATGTACATGAATTAATCTATAGGAATCTTCAATTGAATAACTTCAAGCTCTAAATACTAGTCCTATCTTTAACTCCAGACAAAACAGCCATGGTAATATGATCCTTTCACTAGATGGATGATGACAGCATCATTTAAGAATTGGTCTCGTTCATAGCTTATAGTACATGAAAGCCATAATGCTACACATCCACAATTTCCATGTGCGATAATGTCAAAAAATAGTTGTTTGTACATCCTTTTGGGAGTATCGCAAACTTGTCGTGTATGAAGAGGGCTATATCAAATGAGTCTCAACAAAAAAGTACAATGTCTAATGATGAAATAGTCACATGAATGTAATCTAGGCAATTTTCCTTGCATGAGTTGTAACTAGAAAAAATGTCACCATTTTCAATTGTCTTGTCTATGGAGTATACCATGTATATCTAGGACAAAAACAATGTCAACTTTCTCCGACTAACATTTTAGAAAAGCAAAATACTCAGTTAACCAACAAAATCTGATTAATTTTGCAGTTAGCAATATGAAAGAAAGGGCTCACTCCTTCCTCAACTAGTATCCTACTAGTGCAGTGGAATGCATTCTTGTAGACCTTTCCGAGAGCCGTGGTATTGTGAGCTTGCAATTTGACCTATCAGTTAACAAAGAAATCTTCAATTGACATGAACCAAAATATACAGCAAAATGATAACCATATATTACATGCGGACTGCAGTGTTTTGCCCAGCACATGCTCACAAATAATAAAATATAATTTTACGCACTTTCTACATACAAGTTCTTGTTCCATAGGTACAGAACTAACAAAAAAAAATGGGATAATTGACGATTTGCTACTCTATAGAGTGCCATTTTAGGATTTGCCACTTCATGGAAATATGGAATGCAATTCATCATTTGCCACTCTATAGAAATTGCAGTCCATAATTTTCCCCTTTTGACATTTTGCCCATCTTTGACGATTTTGCCCCCTTCTTCCTCCTCTCCTCCAACATTCTCCTCTTTTCTTCTTGTCCCAGCCATGGCAGCACCAACACCAGCAACACCTCATATGCAGTCGTGCAAGTCAAAGGCGGGGAGCTGAGTGAGGATGCTGCTGCGGGAGGCGACCACAATGTCGAAGCGGGGTGCAGAGAGGGAGATACGGCCAAGGCGGAGGGGGCGATGCGGCCAGCAAGCAGAGGAGGATGGAGAGGCGCAAGGCCAGTGCGGAGAAGGCGGATGCGGGGAGAGGAGACGAGGACGGCGCCATTGAGGGCGAAATGTTGCGCCTGGGTGAGGAGGGTGGCACAGGAGCATGAAGAGAGGGGGGTCGCAGTCAAGGAAGCGTGCCGCGGAATGGGGAGATGGGGCAAGTGGGGAGGATGCACATGCCGGGAAGGAGGTGGTGGCCTTGGTTTGGAAGAGCTTGCCGCCGACGCTGGGGGTGACGACGGAGGAGGCCATGGGTGGGGCAAGAAGAAAAGAGCAGAGGGATTTAGCGGAAGGAAGAAGCCACGAAGCAGCGAGTGCGGATGGACGTTGCCTCACGGTGTCGCCTAGGCGTCCGGGCCGCCAGAGGTGGTTGTCAGGACCCGTTGCCGCCGTCGCCTAGGCGTCGCGGTGGAGGCATGTGCGCCAATTCAAGATGAGTCCGAATAAAACCGTAGAAGTAGAGGATGGAGGGAGTCAAGATGCAGAGGTAGACGGGAGAGGAGCTCCACCGTCACCTCTATCACCTCTAACCCGTCTCCTCTAGATCCGATAAGCCTCCATCACCTCCATCCCTCCACCTCCGTCACTGACTCGCTACCGACTCGCTGCCACCTCCGTCGTCTCCAGCCCTCCACCTCCGTCGCCTCGACCGCCGCCGGTGTTGCGCCGCCGCTACTGCTGCTACAATTGGTTAGTGACGGAGGTGGAACCGAGGGCGAGGATTGGATTTCGACCAAAGTGAAACACTAGAAATATACGGTGAAGCGTTGATGCTGATTAGTGATGACACTAGAAATACAAGGGGGTTTGGCACAGGTAGATGATTGATAATGCTGTTGAAATTGCTTTGTATAGGTACATGGCTGATCAAGTTCTAAGTGCCGCCGCTGCTGGGGCCGGTGATGCTAGCCAAGAGCAGGCATATGATCCACCCAAGGATCCAAGGTGGAAGGCCAAGTCGAAGGATCCCGAGTAGAAGGTTGGATTTCGGCTGGGCTTGACAAACAAAGATATGGTGCAATGTGTACTTTGCAGAAAGCAAATACATTTGGGCATCAAGACGTTGAAGCAGCACCTTGCAACGGGTTTTGGGATGTTTAAAAATGTCCCAAAACCACCACAGCAATAATGAGAGATGCAAGATTACATGAAGACTGCAAGGAACAAGATGATTAATTTAGATGATGATGAAGAGTAAGGTGAACGTGATGATGTTCAAGAGGTTGAGGTTAATCAACAAGCATCCTCAAAGGTGTCATCCTGTCATCTAAGTTCTGGGACAACTGCCAAGAGAAAGCAATCTGCTATTATGTTCAAACCGATGGCCAAATTAACCAAATCAATCTATTCCATGATAAAAAAAGACACCCAAAGAGGTGGTCGAGGAATCCCAAACCTCCATGGAGCAATGTACAAGCACCAAGGAAAAAAAAGAGACGATGGATATGCATTATGCTAATTTCTTTTATCAGTGTGGCATACCATTCAATGCTCCAAATTCTAGGAGCATTGAAATTATGATGGAGTTTGTTGGACAATTTGTGCATGGGTACAAGCCTCCTAGTTTTCATGAGTTAAGGGTGCCGTTGCTTGCTAAGGCAAAGAATGAAATGAAAGCATTAATGGAGAAGCAAGAGTTTGGTTGGAGGCAATACGACTACATAGTAATTGTCAGATGGATGGACTGATAGGAGGGGGAGACACTTGATTAATTTTCTAGT
Organism: Rhipidocladum racemiflorum; assembly: GCA_036346355.1. Lineage (NCBI taxonomy): Eukaryota > Viridiplantae > Streptophyta > Magnoliopsida > Poales > Poaceae > Rhipidocladum > Rhipidocladum racemiflorum. The sequence continues at coordinate 52,884,744 of CM070580.1, forward strand.
CAATTGTCCAAAGGGACTTTCTTCTTGGAGTTTGTAGATGCATCCTCTCAGTCAGCTGATGCAAGGATGTTAGCAGATTTGCTTAAGAAGATTGTGGATATAGGTGCTGACAACGTTGTTCAAGTGGTCACCGATAATGGTGATACCAAGTCTGCGGGTAAGTTCCTTTCCTTTGGCAATAAAAAACCTTATGTTGCAAATTGCTTAAAGCTCAATCTTTTTCTTTTCCATGTAAAATTCTTACGAAGAGGTTTCCTACTCTCTGTTGGACCCCTTTGTGCTGCACATTGCTTGGACCTTTGTTGGAAGACCACAGAAAGATAAGTGAGTTCCAGAAAGCCATCAATCAAGCCAAACACGTGACTACCTTCATCTATAGGCACGGGAAGCTTCTCAATGCAATGAGGGAGAAGACACGAGGGAGAGATTTAGTGAGACCCACAAACACTCGGTTTCCCACTTCTTTTGTCACATTGCAGGGTTTACATAAGCATAAGGATGCTTTGCGACTACTCTTTGTTAGTGAGGATTGAACTAGGTCCAAATTGGCACACACGGAGGCGGGGAAGAAAGTTTGTGATATTTTGCTTCTTTGCGGTTTTGGCATGCTGTAGAGGATTGCATAAGAGCATCCCAACCATTGCTAATTGCGTTGAGGATTGTTGATAGGGATGAGAAGCTTGGCATGTTGGAGGTTTCAGCAAATATGGATTATGCTAGGAAGATGATAAGGGAGTCTTTTAAAAGCAAAGTAATGGTACTAAAGAAGGTACTGTACATTATTGAGAGGCGGTGGGTGCATCAGATGGATCAAAAGCTGCATGGGGCTGTGTTCTTTTTGAACCCAAACAAGTTTTTCGACATCAAAGAAAAAGACATTGACTATGCTTTGAGGCTCCGGATTGCATTCAATGATGTGCTTGAAAAGATGATTAATTGTGATGGTAATTTGCTTGGAAAGATAAGTGACCAAGCGGTCGACTATGAGAAAATGAGGAAGAGCTTTGGAAAGCAATTTGTTGTGATGCAACAAAAAACAAAGAGCCCTCGTAATTGCTAAACTTCTAATATAAGTTGATTCAATTTTAAACATTCTAAGTTTCTAACATAGATACAATGTTTTATATTTTAGTTGATGGTGGGATGCTCTTGGTGGCCTTGCTAAAGAGCTTCAAAAGTTTGCAAGATACATCCGCGGCCTTTGTTATTCGGCCTCCGATTGCGAGCGCATCTTCGAATTTGTAAGAAACTAAGCATTTTGGTTGTTTTATTTTATAGCTGGTGATGAGGACATCCCAACCATGGATACGACCGCTGCCCCTTCTCTCCCGGCGACACCTTCATTTCCGACCTTCGGTGTTTCGGCCGCTACTTCGTCTACGTCGCATGGAGGGCTTAATTCAGAAGCACGGTCTTTCCACCCACCTTTGCTGGGCCAGCACGTCGAGACCACTCAACAAGGACAGCCCATATGCCAAGGAAGGCCCATGTTGAAACCCAATTCGTCGCCGAGTCCGGTTCGGCAATCCAGCAGCACCTCAACTTCAAACCAGCATCTCGGGCTCCCGAACTCTGTTTTCGACGTACGACCACTCGTTTGAAAGCTTAGGAGATAAACTTTCCAATGGATCCAGCCCCATGTCCAAATTAACCCCAGATCGACCGGAAAACACAGAAGAGTGTCACAGGCCAAATATGTCCGATGCTGCGTCACCGTATTTTTGGGCCTATGGCCCATGTATCTTTAGGGTTTGGTGGTGGACTCCCCTAGCTCGGGCGCCCCATCCCTGGCCGCATCTCTTTATATGGCTGCCACCCCCATACGTTATTCTTTAGGTTTTGTTGTGTTTTGGTAGACCCCTTGTACGTCCCTCCTCGTGCTTGCGCGTGTCGACTATACCGCCCGAGACGAGAAACAAAACCTCAACTTTGTGTTCGTGAGTTTTATTGGTATCCAATTTTTAGATTGCTTCTCACATGTTCTTGCAAGTTTCTCGATTGCTAGCAGGGATAAAGATCCATCACGTCTAAGCGTGGTTTATCGACTCGCGTTGGTGGCGTTGCGATTGCTAGTTTCCTTTCCTCGCTGGTTGGAAGCCAAGATCACGAGATCATCAACTCATCAAATCGACGTATCGTTCTCATCAGAAGATCGGGCACCCCCGTGTGCGCATCAGCTGGTCATATATTACACATATTTTCTTTTGTTGATTAGTGATTACTTTTCAGATCCATACAAAAAAAGAAACCAGTTGGAGCACCAAAGAAAGAGATCAGTTCGGACCTTTTCCAAACTCGGTTCGGACCTCTCCAATCTAGCTTGATCAAAAAAAAAATTGATCAAAGCAAGTTCGGACTGCTCCGAACTAAGAGGACAAGTTCGGACCGCTCCAAGGCGAGTTCGGACCGCTCCAAACTAGAGCAAGATCGGACCTCTCAAAACGCAGGCCAAGTTCGGACCGCTCTGAGGCGAGTTCGGACCGCGCCGAACGTAGCGAGAGGTCGGACCGCTCCGATTGACGCTTAAGTTCGGACCTCTCCGACTTGAGTGGGAGCAGAGTTCAGACCGTCCGACTTGATTTATAAAAAAGAAAAGAGGCAGATGCAAATACAAAAGCCGCACTAATTTAAAGAGGGAAAAGGCAGGTGCAATTTCAAAAGACAAAAAAAAAATCGCAAGTCAAAGTTTAGAGAGAAAGAGATAGAGAGAGAGTATCTTTTTTTTTACCGGAATACCCCTGGTAAAAAAAAGTGTGGTGAGTGTTGTGTGGAGTCCTTTTTGAGTCTATTGTTCAGTTTTAGGGCTCCCTCAAAAAAAAAGGAGCCCTAGCTGCTTGCTTTGGTTGAGGACATTCTCATATCGTTTCTGTGGCATTGTTGGTGAATAGGCTCGCGTCTCTAGCACGCCTAGGACCAGCACAGTACCACTGTTGAACGTTTATTCAACTTGTTTTGGCTAGTGCAGTTCTAGTTTTTCCTTTGCTACAAAGAAAATACATGTCCAAGCTCCACCTCTACTAACCATACAGGAACAGGAACTTGCAATCTTATTGACATTTTCTGCGTACAGATTACCACAAGCTAGACATTGATTGTACCTTTCCTAGCTGCAGGGTAAGAAATTGTAAGAACTTTCGTGAAAGCTTGAGTGTGAGAGCATAGAAAACTGTCATAGTTCAATAGCTCATAGGACTAATCATATTCTTGTGAGATTTCCTTTTGTGTCTACTAATCATGACAGATAATTCAAGCGTTCGAGGAAACGGCTTCGGAAGTAAACCAGATGACCCCCTTTCTCCAAAGCAGCGACGATGGGTGAACCACTTCCAGGGTCAATTGGACAGGCATGAGATGAGGACTCGTGTAGATTGATGAAATGCGTGGACAATATGCTGAAATCCATGGGCTAGCCCAACTGCTAGCTCTAAATAATGTTGCATGCAGTGCAGCTGGACAAGTTCCACCCGCTGGCCATGCTCCTCTAAGTGGGGTGGAACATGAGGTGAACGACTACGTTGCTGATTCTGGAGACGACAACCTCGTGAACGTGAACTACGATCAAGCACATCGTCAACTCCACCACAACAGACAAGGTATGGGTAGAAATCAGTATGCTCAAAGGGAAGAACGTAATGATTCTTTTGCGCAAATGAAATTTATTATGCTTCCTTTTGATGGTAAATATGATCCTGATGCTTATCTTGATTGGGAGTTAGCAGTAGATAAAAAAATTTCTTGCTATGGTTTCTCTGAGTGTAAGAGGGTTCGGGCTGCTACTAGAGAAACTTGTAGAATCAATCGGGATGTGCCTACAACTTGGGATGAATTGAAGCGAATAATGCGTGCTAGATTTGTTCCTTCATATTATGAACGTGAATTACTTAACAAATTGCAATGCTTCAATCAAGGTAGTAAAACTGTTGAAGAATATCAAGAATTACAAATTGGCATGTTACGTTGTGGGTTAGAAGAGGATGAAGATGCTAAAATGGCTAGATTTTTAGGTGGGCTTAATCGAGAAATTCAGGACATACTTGAGTATAAAGAATACAATACTATCACCTGCTTGTTTCATCTTGCTTTGAAAGCGGAAAGGGAAGTGCAAGGCCGTCAATCCAAGACAGGAAGCAATTTTGGAGGTTTTTCTTCATCACGAATGGCAGAAAACCGTAACAATGCATCATCTTACACTTCAGGGCTTGCTTCTTCACATGCTGCCCCTACTTCATCCACACCAACACCCATCCCGAAGTCAGGTAAAACAACTGCACAACAAGCTCCGGTAAAAAGTGCATCATCTGTTGCATCTACCGGTCGTACAAGAGAAGTACAATGCTTTCGATGCAAGGGACATGGCCATGCGATGCGAAACTGCCCAAATCAACGTGCCCTGATAATACGAGAAAATGGTGAGTACTCTAGTGCTAGTGACATTGATGAAAATGAATATGTTCTTGTTGCCACTAACACTGCAGACTGGTAAGGTTCAGGTAACAAAAACTGTTCAAGTACCTATTTCTATTGGTTCTTATCATGATGTTGTTATTTGCGATGTTATACCCATGGCTGCTTGTTCTCATTTATTGGGTAGGCCATGGATATATGATATAGATGCCATATATCATGGTAGGACCAATCAGTACACCTTTACTTTCAAGGAAAAGAAATTTACTTTGGAACCCATATCTCCCATAGAATTGAGAAAAATTAATGTGACATGAGCTCAGAAAAAAAAGGAAGAGTGGGAATAAAAGTGTAGCTAGTAAATCAACCCATTCAAGTACACCAATTGCTCAAAAACCTGATATGAAGTTGAAGGGTAATTTTTGTTGGCTACAAAAGTTCTCTCACAAGATAACATGGCTAGTATAGAACCATTACAATTATCTGTTGTTTTGCCTCCTGTTGCCACTAACCTTTTGCAGGAGCATGAGGAGTCGAGGACAACTCCAATTCAAGAAGGAGAGGATGATGAGGACATCCCAACCATGGATACGATCGCTGCCCCTTCTCTCCCAGCGACACCTTCGTTCCCAACCTTCGGTGTTTCGGCTGCTACTTCATCTACGTCGCATGGAGGGCTTAATTCAGAAGCACGGTCTTCCCACCCACTTTTGCTGGGCCAGCACGTCGAGACCACTCACCAAGGACAGCCTATATGCTAAGGAAGGCCCATGTTGGAGCCCAATTCGTTGCCAAGTCCGGTTCGGCCATCCAGCAGCACCTCAACTTCAAACCGGCATATCTCGGGCTCCCGAACTCCGTTTTCGATGTACGACCACTTGTTTGAAATCTTAGGAGATAAACTTTCCAATGGATCCAGCCCCATGTCCAAATTTGCCCCAGATCGACGGGAAAACGCAGAAGAGTATCACGGGCCAAATCTGTCCAGTGTTGCGTCACCGTATTTTTGGACCTATGGCCCATGTATCTTTAGGGTTTGGTGGTGGACTTCCCTAGCTTGGGCGCCCTACCCCTGGCCGCATCTCTTTATATGGCCGCCACCCCCATACGTTATTCTTTAGGTTTTGTTGTGTTTTGGTAAACCCCTTGTGCGTCCCTCCTCGTGATTGCGCGTGTCGACAAGACCGTCCGAGACGAGAAACAGAATCTCAACTTTGTGTTCGTGAGTTTTATTGGTATCCAATTTTCAAATTGCTTCTCACTTGTTCTTGCAAGTTTCTCGATTGCTAGCAGGGATAAAGATCCATCACGTCTAAGCGTGGTTTATCGACTCGCGTTGGTGGCGTTGCGATTGCTGGTTTCCTTTCCTCGCTGGTTGGAAGCCAAGATCACGAGATCATCAACTCATCAAATCGACGTATCGTTCTCATCAGAAGATCGGGCACCCCCGTGTGCGCATCAGCTGGTCATATATTACACATATTTTCTATTGTTGATTAGTGATTACTTTTCAGATCCATACAAAAAAAGAAACCAGTTGGAGCACCAAAGATTGAATGATTTGGTCTACATTCAATACAACCGGAAGATTGCAGAACGTTTTCAAAAGAGGCGTTTGAAGGGGCAAATTTCAACCCTTTGATCTTAGAACAGTTCCAATAGGACAACGAATGGGATGACACCAGTACTGAAGAAGTCCACCATGGAGAAGATCTTTCTTGGGCTGATGTTGATGAAGCTACCGGTGCATCACTAACGCTTCGGAGTCGCAATCTACCTAGGATGACTAGGACATATTCTTGACGTGGTGCAAATTTAAGCTCAACGGCTTAAGGAGAAGCGCAAGGCTCCGAAGAGGATGAAGTCTATGAACCTTTGGTGGCCGATGATCTAGACATTAATGATGATTATGGCCCGGAGCCACCTACTACTCGTGTGAGTGGACCAAGTGATGAGAGTCATCAAGATTATTTAGACTTAGATATCGATGTTTGAATGTCCTTGTCCTTTGAACATTCTCAGTTTATGAAGATTGTTATTTTGCTGCCGCATTAAGTATTCACTATTCAGTATATTAGAATATTACTACATATTCTGCTGCATTTTGTTTGGTCGCCTAACTATCGCCTAGGCGACTAGGCATCCAGGCGCCCCGGAGGCGACTCGCCTCACCAGAGCGCCGTGATAACCATGGACGTCACTGCAGGAGCTGGCGACGAAGACGCAAAAACAGGAGGCAAGGATTTGGCCATGGAGTGGTGGTCGGAAGCGGCGACCATGAGGATCATGATAGGTGGGTCTTTGTAAGGGCAACAATGTCAAAAATGGCAAAAGATGAAGTGGCTCTTCTATAGAGTGGCTAATGATGAATTGCGCTCTAGAGTGGCAAATCCTGAGGTGATACTCTATAGAGTGGCAAATCACCAATTCTCCCAAATAATATATATTCAATTGGTTGCATAGTTTGCTAGTATCACCTGACATGTATCTATCACGTGCATCCAGCTCCTCAACGTTATAAACTTGTGTGTAATCAATAATCATACAATGCCACAAACACCTAGACATGTGATCTTTAGGATCAAATATGCCTACTATAGGGAGCGGTGTCTTGTTTGGAGGCAAAGATTGTTATTAGAAATCAAACACCTAGACATGTGATCTTTAGGATCAAATATGCCTACTATAGGGAGCGGTGTCTTGTTTGGAGGCAAAGATTGTTATTAGAAATTATGAATGTAACGCAGGTTAGTCCCTTTCTCCAAGATCTCCAGTGTCAGCATTGCAAGAAGCACTACTACACTATGAATAAATTAATAATAGGCCAGGATATCCCCTAGAATTGAGACGTGAAAAAACAACTCCTCGAATTGAGTCAAGACAATGAAAAATAGCAAGATCCTATCAATAAATTCATTTTGGAATAAGCATTTCATTCAATAGCACCGGTGCAAACATCCAAACATTCCCAAAAGACATAAGACATGAAGCTTCACATTTCTCGAACCAATGCAATGATGCAGGTCCAATGGAACGTAAAGATGGCAAGTACAAATACCCAACTGAATTTTCAAAATTGAACATGTGTGATACCATAGCTTCCCAACTACAGTCAGAAGTTGGTACTACCAGCCAAAGTACCTCCAAACAGGTATTTCATCAAACGTAAAGATGGCAATTACAAAGCTTCATAACAGAGGAAGGAATCATGCAAAAAGAAGCATTCTCAAGCAAGTATTAACAAACAATGCACTCATAATCTTATAGTAGCACCAGCAGCAATACTAATCCCAGTAGCTATTAGGAAACCAGAAATTCTAATCTCAATTCTCAGCCATTAGAATTTTACTTCTTTTATGGTTTTGACAGATGCGTCATTGTCTAAGTTCACTTATGTTTCCTTTTAGTATTAGAGGGTCTTGTCCTAGGAGAAGTCTATACAAACCTTCGTGAACTAATCTATTTGATCAGTGGGTTATTACGGTGCTTCTCTTTCGGTCGTAACATTAACAAATCATGCAAATCAAACAGACTCTAGATCCAAAGAGTATTTACTAACACACCAGTAAGCAATTTTAAGCATGAATGCGACGACAGAGATGAAGCATAAGAAATGAACTTGCAGGCAAGCATCCCAACAAACTAGACATATGCAGTTGCAACTGCAGTTGTCCCTTTCCACCTCAGCAACGTAAAGTGAAATTACGAGCGGGAGGCAAGAATGAGCCAAACAAAGAGGCCCGTTGATGATTAGTTGCCACCCCTGCAAACACTTGAATCAAGTGAACTCAAGAAGAAGAAGCACTACGTAACACATTGGTGGGTATCTATCTGCTGAATCAACGAAATCAAGCAAGCATTTCATCGAACAGCAACGCTGCGGGCAATACATAGCATAGCATATGGAACACAACCAACCAATCACAAGATATCAAATGCGATGCACACAGCGGTCACCAAAATAAGGATGAAAAGGGAATCAAAGAAAGGAAGAAAAGAAAGCGACCTTCACAGTGTCGAAAGGGTGGCCGACGACGACCTGGGCAAGGCCGGCAGCGGATCCAGCGATGTATTCCTTGGCGGCGTCGCCCGCGCCAGCCATCCGAAGGGCAGGAGCCGCAGGCGCTCGTATACCGGAGAGAGCAAAATGGCAAGGTGGGGAGCAAAGGAGGTTTCCGGCCGCGCGCCGGCTCCGGCGCCGTCGTGTCTAGCGTTCGCTGGGAGGGGAAAGGAAAGCACTTGTGTTCTCGTGGAGAAGGGTGCGCTCATTGGGCCATTTGGGCCAGGTGCTTTATTGTGTGGACCTGATAAAAAAACAAACATGGGGGGGGGGGGGGGGGCATAGATGTTTACCTAGCTTGCTCACCTTTTTATTTCTTATTTTTACTTTATTTTAATAAAATAGTCAGGCTATGCCTGTTTGCAGACAGATCCATAGATGACCGAACACATAGAACACGTCAAAGGATATGAACTGATGCGGTCCAACTCATCACTCTGATTTTTTTTTTATCCTCACATGTATTTCAAGTGTAAAATTTAAGTTAGTGTTATTTCGTAATAAAAAGGCAATAAAGAAAATTAAATATGATCAAGAAGGAAATAGTGGAAGGCCAAGGGAGAATGGTTGGAACCATAAAACATAATAAGTATATTGTGCTGACATTACGTAAACTATAAGAAGGCAGTACATATAGTAGCTATGGCCACATGGGACAGTCAAGGACATGGTCGCATCACCGTGTGGGCATGGTCATGTGGCCCAAGGCCGCATGGGCCGCATGAATGGAGGGTGTGTCGGCTGGCATGTGCTTTAGGAAGAGAAAAGGAGAGTTAAGTCTCGGGAGAAAAGGAAGAAAAGAGTTCAACTCGGTTTAGAGCGTGAAAGAAATCAACTCGAATTGATAGCACATGCTGAATTAAAATGCCCATAATTCTCACGTTCGAGCTCGAATTTTGATGTTCTTGTATTTTCCTAAAAACTTACAAGATTATCTTCGTATCTCTCTATTGCGTCAAGTTCCAATTTTATTTCCTTCTATCTTTAATCTGGCCAACAAGTTCCAGTCCGCTGGTTTGCCAAATTTCAGCTTAAATTGTAATATCTTTTTGTCCTTTAGAATTCAAGTTGTATATGCTTAGACCATCTCCAACCATATTCCCTTCATTTCATTCCCTTCCATGCTCTCTTTCCTCATTCCCATTCTATTTATTTGCCCTCATCTCCAAAAAATTTCCTTTAAAGGGAATTGTATAGGGAAAGGAGAGAGAATCCATTGCTAGAGGGAATAGGAGAGAGAATCCCTTTACGAAGGGAATGCTGAAGGGAATCCGTTGGAGCGCTGAAGGGAATGAGAATCCCTTCGCGGAGGGAAAGGGAGAGGAGAAGGGACACGGTTGGAGATGGTCTAAGACCCTATGTAAAGATAACCTCCGGTATTAGGAGCTCGGAGAAAAGTTTGTGGTGGTTTTGATGTGTTTGGCCATGCATAAACACCAACCAAGGGGTGTACCCTATGTAAAGATATCCTCTAGTATTAAAGCTCGGAGAAAAGGGCGCTGACGAGCTCCCCACGTGTCCTTCTGCCGTTTTGCGAAAAAGCCCTCCTGTTTTTTTGAATTACGGATAGGTCCCTATGAATTTATGAATAGGTCCTTTGCAATTTTTTGTGAGGGAAAGAAATTTTTTTCGGTTCGCGTTTAGGTCTTCCGTTCGCCGTTTTACGGAAAGAGGCTCCTGTTAAATACGAATCACGAACGAGCCCTTTTCTAATTTTTCGGGATAGCGATCAGGTCCAAAAATATAACAAATAGGTCCCCGCTATTTACGTTCAGGTTCTTTCTCTATTTTTCCCAAAAAATATTTTCGTCAACAAAAAGATGTGTACTTTTTTCCCGGCTCAGTCTCAGAGGGTTCTCGAGTCTAAAAAAATTTGAAAATACGTCTAGATCTATTTTTTCTCAAAAAAAAAAGCAAAATCATTTTTCGTTCACGCGCGCAGCATGCGCCGCGCTTACGGGTTTCTCGAGTCTCAAAAAAAAATTATAAGTCTATTTTTTTCTCTGGAAAAAGACCGCAAAATTATTTTTCGTTCCCGCGCACGTCATGCGCCGCGTTTACGGGCCAAGGTTTTTTCTCCGTTTTCCCCGAAAAAAATGTTTTCGTCAACAGAAAGATGTGTACTTTTTTTCTGGCTCGATCTCTACGGTTTCTCGAGCCTCCAAAAATTTTGAAAATACGTCTAAGTCTATTTTTTCACCGGAAAAAACGCAAAATCATTTTTCGTTCACGCGCGCGGCATGCGCCGCGCTTACAGGCCTAGTTAGAGTTTAGTTATGAGAAAACAAAGAAAAGCTATGGATGGTTTGTGGCACCATTAGAGATGTGTGCTTACATGAGAATTTTCCATCTAGGGTTTGATTTCGTTGGTGCAGGTCAAGGACGAATCATTAGTGAAAGCCCACGAAATCTACATGATTTAAGCTTCTAATTTGTGATCAATTTTTGTTCACAGTTTAAGAGATCTAGCAAACTTGCTTCTACTTCAGTTCTAACAGATCTAGTTCAATTTTCGGCCAAATTATCTATTATATTGCTGATATTCGTACCGTGAAGATCTGACCACCCTTGTGCATCTTATCCGTATCATAACACAGAGAGGGGCCTTATATATGTACCAAACATGTCTAGGAGCGTATCATGTGCAAATGGCATAAGTATAAAAAATTTGCAAATTCTAACCTGAACCATCGGATGGTACACCAAGGTCACAGACCATCCGCTTCCCTACCACCAGTCTACGTTGCAAACGACGTCCCCAAGTTGCAAAATTTTGGTTTAATTATTTGATTTTGATTTTCTGGGATTTAATTCTGAGTTTTCTAGAATTTTAAATACTTTTTTGCAATTTTTAGATTTAAATAAATTATTTATTGTAGCAAAATTAAAACTCAAAAACTTCTGAAATAATGACAGTAAGTTGCAAAAGTCTCATGATATTTTTGAGAATTTTTTAACCTCATTTGCTATTGTTTCAAAGTCTTTTTATTTTCACCAATTAAATAATTAAAAAAATTGAAAAATGGGGTCCACATGTTAGCACTGTCTTCTATCTCCATCGAGTAGCCAGTGTCTTATATCTCCAGTGAACAGCCTGGGCACGATTTTCCTCTCTGTCATCTCCATTGCCAACATTTGAAAGATTGGATTCAACATGTTTTTTTCGCCAAATTCGTGTCCAATGTGTATTCTATTTTATCCTCATCCAATTTTGCTAATTTCTTAGCCTAATGCTTTCGTTAATAGTGAAGAATTCGAGTTTTTCCCATTTCGGGCTCCTCTTGAACTGAGTCCATTTCTATCTCGTTAAGCTCTTCCAAGCCTATTTGAGAAGGGCACTGGTATCATCTCTCATTGTTCAACCCGTTTGTATGCTCATTTCTTTGGTGCGCTTGTTTTCCGAAACGTCAACCATCATCGACGTCGGCCGACGTGATCTTGCAAGCTTTCCAAAGCTTCAGAGCTCTCACCCTGATCTGTTCCAGTCACATCGTGCCACCGATTGTTTTGAAGGTAACCCCTAAATTGATTTGATGTATGGTGCATCGTGCACAATGAATTTTGAGTTTTTCCAAAGCATGCTTGTTGACGTTCGTCACTTCGCTGCATCGTCGTTTGTGCCTCTCCACCATCACCGTGACCACCATTGAGTTCGTTGTGTGTGACCTTTCCCATGCTCCTCTTGGTCCGGCCTCACCCGTAGCCTTGCCCCCTCCTTGACTCTGTTGCCTGCATGCCGCTGAGCTCTTTGCATTGCTCTAGAATGAACAATACATGAGCTAGTGCAGCAGCGCTAGGAGAGAGAAAATAATAGGAAAGAAAGAAAATAAAAAGGGAGAAAAATCCAAAATCCAAAATTTTGATTTAGTAAATTTGGATTTTTCTTTTGAAAAGTGATTTTAAAAATTCAGAATTTTTTATTTATCATTTTATGCGATTTAAGGGGGTGTTTGGCAGAGCTCTAGCTCCACCAGATTTGTGAATCTGGTGGAGCTAGGTATTCCTAACTTTACTAAATCTGTAGAGCTGAAGCTGTAGGTATATTATAAGTGTTTAGATGGGTCATCTTGTTTACATTTTAGAATAACAATATAAACTTAATTATTTTAACCTACAATTTTCATATCTGAGATGGAGCTAGGATCTAGAGCTCTGCCAAACAGGGCCTAAATCTTTCAAAAGTCCATTCTCCCTCTTACGAGCTCTGATTGATGCGATTCAAATTTATAAATAAATCTTATTCAAGATCTCTATTTTTGTCTATTTTATTTGATTTTTGGAGTTTTTCTTTTCTCTATTTTGGATTTATTTTGATTCTCGGTATTCATTTCATTAGACGTCTAAGTGCCGAAAATGTTACCAGAAGCTATTGGAAGGCAAATTGTGTGCTTTGATCATGTTGCACCCAGTTTTACAAAAATTAAATTGTTTCAAATTATTACATGCTATTTTAAATATTAGATGTTTTATTATGTTTGGGAATAGTTATGTAGCCCTTTGTTTTCATTCCATCATTGTTGATTGGATACGATGATTCCTTGTAACCTTAGGATAGTTAATTACTAGTTGGTAGTCATTACAACACCAACATGAGATGGTTAGTTAGTATCATGCTTAGCCGTAATGGAACATGTATGTCATTTGAGTTATATTATTAAACTTGACTAATGCTTATGGAACAACTAAGTGGAATGATGGGTGCTTTGTGATAATCAACATGGATGGTTAATGATTTAGACTGGGGCGACTTGTATGACTTGTTGGAGGGTTATGTGTAGTACATTGTGTTGGGTACAACATAATTCTTTCCTTAGGCTTAGTGTATTGGGAAGTTTCACTCTAGACAATTAAGGACCTAACTTTGTGCGGCATTGAACTGAGCCTCAATCGTACAACCACATGATAGAAAGAACTTGGCATAGTAAGTTACCGAGTTTCAATATTGGCATCCTCATGTTGTAGGTTAGACTTAGTGTACAAAATAGAGGGTATGGTGCACTTCGTATGGACCATATCATGGATGGTTCTTGTTCTAAAATCAAACGGTGTACACCTGCACCTGTTCACTATATTTGGATATTTACTGTGTTGAGAATCACAGTGTATAGAGGTTACCTGGAGGGCCAATTGTTGGGCAAAGTTTCTCAAAAGCTTTGTTACAATCTTCTGGGTCACACATCCAAGGCAACGTGTTTAGACCATGATGTTGATCATATCTTATGGATAAAGCAGTACAACCTCTGTAGTGTTAATTAAATCTATTTGAATAGTCGTGTCCATGGTTATGGACATACTCAGGAATTTCACACAAGGAGTAGTTTTTAGAAAATAAAACTCGGAAAGGTTTGTTGTGTGGAGAATTGGTTTAGGCTATGTGAAGCTTTGTGAAACTTAGTGAAACTTCTTGTTAAATTATTATTATTGTATCACCTTGTTAGCACCCAAAATTTGATAACTAAAGGTTGGCTGAAACAGATGCAGATTCGGCGTAAGTCCGGGAAAGCCGATACGGTTTCAGATTGATGAAAGCCAACATGACGTCAGATTGAGGGGTCACGATTATATAGTAAGATGTATATTGAAGAAGAAACCAATGCCGGTGCGACCATGATCAGATACAATCACACCCATAGTGGCAATGGGAGTTCAGGGCTGATACGGCGATTGGCGAGACCAAAACGGACACGATCGAGCCAAGGGTTATAATAGGGGGACGACGGACTACGTTGAGAAGACGAACAATCATCAACAAAACCCAGTGTTACTTTTATTTCTTCTGCATAGGAGCAGACATCTAGCTTGTAATCTTTCCTCTGTAAGTCACATTGATCAATAAAGTTGCGCATCGCCGGTTGTTGATCATTGCTGCATCATGCCAAATCAGGTTTAGTTTTTTTCGATCTTGTTGCGCATCACCTTTTTCGGGAAAAGCGACCTTTGCCCATCTGATCAACTCCATTGGGTTGATTAGATCTATCTTTTGTGACAATTTGTCTCGACTTATTTCGGTCGATCAGATCCGGTTATCATCAAGAGTCTAGATCGGTTTTTTAGCCGATTTATTGACAAGTGTCTCCCTCTTGCCGATTGCAGTATCAAATCGGCTGGCATGCTTGTGACCCGAAACTTGAACCAGGCGTTCGCATGTGCTGGTGGCAATTAACCCTTCGTCAAGTTTTTTGCGCCAACACATCTATAATCTTTCTTTTAATATATTATCTTGTTCATTTAATTGTTGATTTTTGCAAAGCAAACCCTGAAGCCATATCCTTTGTTTAAGCCTTGCATATATTAAGTTAGACTCTGCATCTGGTGTGCACAACTTGCATATTACTTTATGTGCTTACCCTTGGATTAATCAACATTTAGTTCAAGAAATTGGAGGAATGTACACCTACCTTGGAGGAAGAGTATTACGAGGAGGTTACGCCGTAGGTCTGTACCTTGTCGATTGCCTATGGCATGTCGATGGGTTCCACTTGAGTTTTATTTCATTTCTGCTACAATTATCTTACTTAGTGCTTGAGCCCCGCGAGGCCTAATAAATGTAAACTCGATCGTAAGGTCACAATAGTTATTTATATATTTATTTATGAAATTCATCTAGTTATTCATAATTTGCTATGTGTGAATGGTATTTAATCTATGTTATTATTGTGTGCACTTGCATTATCCTGGAATAGTGTAGTATACACAAAGGGTCTGGATTTCTATATTCAGGTCCTGACAAAGATAGCATCAAAGCCATATCAATTGTAGGACTTGACCTTAGACAGAATGGCTGACCGTAGTAATTTCAAAAATTATTTTCTAAAAGTGAAAAATTAACCCTCAAGACTAATGAGGTGCTTGACTTTCCTTGTCTTTCTCTACTCATCATATTGTTGAATTATCTCTCCCTTGCTTGTTTTAAATGAATCACGCACCTTGTGATAGAACTTTGGGTGTCCCGATCTTTTGATGAGAAACACACGATCGATTTGGATGGAGATGACTTTGACAATCTGACTACACTGTACGACGACGATGCACCTTAGCAATCGCTAAACCAACTCTAGAGGGTTATTGACCTTGCCGTGGGCACGATCAACCTGATCACGAAGATCAATTCCTATAAGCAATCGAATAACAAGCAAGAACAAAGTAAAAGCAATCTAAAATTGCAAATATTAATGAAGGATTGATAAGTTGGGGTTCCGATACAGGGAGCTTCTTAGGTGGCTGTTGAACACGTCTGAAAAGACTCAAAATAGTAGCAATGGCTAAACTTTCAACTAAACAAAACCCAAGTAATTTTGGGGGACACCCTAGCTATATATAGAAGAAATAGGGGGGATTCGTGCTAGGGTCGTCCACAACAAGAGGAATGCCCGAGTAGGACTCCTACAAAGCCCAAGGCCCAAGTTTGACTCGGATTGGAAAGTTGACCCGACTTGTTGTTGGGGAACGCGGTATGCTACACTAGCACAAATTAACATTTCTACCGCAAACCAGAAAAGCTACTCGCAAGAAGGGGATCATAGATCTATTACCACTAGACGCGCAGTTGCGGAATCCTTCGCACGTCGTTGTAGTGGATCGTTCTCGGCGTGGATCGTCCTCGCCGCGGATCATCCTCTCCACGCCGCAGTAGCAATAGCATCACCACAGCAGTCCACACGTCCGGGGATGGAATGCCGTGCGTCGGTGTGCAAGCACCGGGTCGCTCGGCAGGGGCAACGAGAGGAGGTGGCTAGGGTGTCTGGCAAAACACCTCTAAACCGCACGAAAGTGTATTCTACGTCTAGCCTCCTCCCCTCCTTATATAGCCACGAGGTGAAACCCTAGGCAGTCAGGGCCCATCTACGCGCTAAGCCCACGAGGTCCATTAATTACGGATCCAATCCGAATTAATGCGTCCCAGCCCGTTAAGTGTGTGACCCTGTAGGTTCATGCGCATTTGGACATGAATTCGGAAAACCCTTTTTCTAATCCAATAGTCGGTAGTGGCTCCTTGCAGAGCATGCCAACTCCTAAACGCATATGATTAAAGTACTGATGTAATAATCCCTTTGCCAAACTATATGAAGATCGAACTCAAGGCGAGAAGCATGTCATCCTTTGACAGTTCAATCCATCTCTCGTATCCGTGATATATTAATAAGTTGTGATTGACTTCTCAATCACGGCATGGCCATGCACTTCCTTAATCATATCACACGAGTGGCCTAGACATATATCTCCGTTACATTGGAGTGGCAAATTCCATCTTGACTGCTCACTTTCCTCTCCATGTTTCATAGTAAACATGAAAGCTACCTTTATAACTATCTGGTTAGGAAATAGTGTTTGGTAACCCCAAGGTAAACTATTACACATGTAGGGAATATGACAATCTCAGGTCTAAGGATCATACATCTACTATGTATGAGATACACTGATGACACATAAGAATGTAATATTCTCGCAGTGTCCCATTGTGGGTCTATTTAACACATGTTCTTCAACATGCGTCCACGATGTATTAATGATATCTCCATATCCCATGATCTATGAAACATGATCATCGAACAATACATGTGCTGATCTATTCATCGTTGTCCTATACGATGATATCCGATCAGAGATATTTATCGAATTATATCAATAAGTAAAGAGCTTCATAAACAAGTCACACACTAGTTGATCAAAACAATGATATACATTCATTGGACCAATAATCATATTATTATTCATAAACATAGTCATGTTACAATCATCCATATGATTGCCTCAAGGGCATAACACTAACAATCTCCCACTTGCACTTGAGTCAATCAATTAAGTATCTAATACCAATAGACCTCGTGTGTGCCTCGTGCTTAGGCTGTGGTAGTGGCTTTGTCAACGGATCAGCCACATTGGCTTCCGTATGTACTTTGCATATCTTCACGTCACCTCTATCCACAATTTCGCGAATAAGGTGAAAAGCGTCGGAGTATATGTTTGGACTGCTGATGTGATCTAGGCTCTTTTGCTTGTGCAATGGCACCACTATTATCGCAATAGATGTCCATTGGACTAGAGGCACTAGCGACCGCACCAAGCTCTGAGATAAACTTCTTTATCCATACAGCTTCTTTTGCGGCATCCGAAGCCGCAATGTACTCCGCTTCTGTCATAGAGTCAGCCACCGTGCTTTGCTTGGAACTCTTCCACCATCGCTCCTCCATTTAGTGTAAACACAAAACCGGATTGTGGTCGAAAATCATCTTTGTCAGTTTGGAAGCTTGCATCGGTGTAACCTTTTACAACCAGTTCTTCCTCACCTCCAAAGACTAGGAACATACCCTTAGTTCTTCTCAAGTACTTTAGGATGTTTTTCACGGCTATCCAATGACCATCACTAGGATCCGCTTGGTATCTACTTGTGACACTTAGAGCACATGAGACATCTGGGCGCGTACAGATCATGGCATACATGATAGATCCAATAGCCGAAGCATATGGAATCTTGCTCATCCTGTCTCACTCATCAGTTGTCGAAGGACACTGATTCTTGCTTAGACTGATGCCATGTGACATTGGCATGAAACCTCTCTTAGATTCATGCATATTGAACCTTTTCAATACTTTGTCAATGTACGTTTCCTGGCTTAATCCAATCAACCTTTTTGATCTATCTCTATAGATCTTTATGCCCAAGATATAACATGCTTCTCCCAAGTCCTTCATTGAGAAACTCCTTTTCAACGAAGTCTTAACGTCTTCAAGCATAGGAATATCATTCCCGATCAATAATATGTCATCCACATACAAGATCAGAAAACACAAGTGCGCTCCCACTAGCCTTCTTGTAAACACAAGGCTCTTCTTCATTTTTGATAAAGCCAAATCCTTTGACCACTTCATCAAAACGAATGTTCCAACTCAGAGATGCTTGTTTTAACCCATAAATGGATATCTAAAGCTTGCATATTTTTTTAGCATTTTTAGGATCAACAAAACCCTCAGGTTGTATCATGTATACATCCTCAGATAGATTCCCATTAAGGAAAGCTGTCTTCACGTCCATCTGCCATATTTCATAATCGAAATATGCAGCAATTGCTAAAATGATCCGGACAGACTTGAGCATGGCTACCGGTAAAAAAGTTTCATCGTAGTCAATTCCTTGAACTTGTTTGAAACCCTTTACCACCAACCGTGCCTTATAGATCTGAACATTTCCATCTACTTCTGTCTTCTTCTTGAAAATCCATTTGCATTCTATGGTTTTTACACCATCAGGAGGATCGACCAAGTTCCAAACTTGATTGTCATGCATGGATTGAATTTCAGATCTCATGGCTCCTAGCCATTTTTTGGAGTTTGGGTCCATCATCGCTTCTTTGTAAGTCGTGGGCTCATCTTTGTCCAATAATAATATGTCATGTCCATATCTTATGGGTTCATGATGCGGCCTCCCCGACCTACGTAGAGCTGGTGTCTCTTCCACAGGTTGTACAACACTTTGTACATCTTGTGAAGGTTCAGTGGTAGCTTGAACATATTCATGCGATTCTCGAATTTCATCTAGATGCACATCACTCCCACTGATTTCTTTGGAAAGAAACTCTTTCTCCAAAAAGACACCATTTCGAGCAACAAAAACTTTGTTCTCGTTTCTTTTATAAAAGTAATATCCTTTTGTTTCTTTAGGATACTGTCGGGACCCCGAATTTGCAAATCCGGACCCTCTGTGTATTCAGCACTAGTCCAGGATCACGCTAGTGCACACAGTCTCAACATAGATGAATATCACAATCATACGCAGCGGAATAGTAAAAAAATAACTTAATAATAGAATATAAACTATTGAGCGACCTTAAGGTCAACCTTACATTTGTGAAACCACGGCGGCTTCAACTCCAAATAGCGGCGGCGAACGAAGAACATCGGTGAATCCCATCAATACGCCCGCAGGCAAGCGGCGGGGTTCGACTCCTAGATAATCGCCTTCTCACGGAACTTCTTCTTCTTCGACGATGTAGACTTTTGCTCAGGGTGATTGTTTGTTTGCAAGGGGTGAGTACATAAAGCACTACGACAAGTCATGCCTGAGAATGCAAGTCTAATAGCTATATGCATGGCTTGGTACAAAGGAATAGCTCAAGGTATATTTGCGATGCTTGACTTTTGAAAAGTAATATAAGTAGATTCGAAAGCGGTAGAAACAAGTAAAACATAAATAACTTTTTCAAAAGTTTAATAAACATTTTCCCCATCCTAAACCACATTTCCATCATTTCCATTATTAAACCAACCCAACTTTCCAAATCCAAGTTATTTTGAGAAAATCTAACCCTTGACTGTAATCCACAGAGCATTGTCGATCACAGTGGACTCGGCTATTCAAATAGATTCTACACTCTGGAGAGGTTATGCACTTTACCCACAAGATACAATCCACTCACCCACGTCGGCCGTGAATCGCCATACAAGAGTATGCGAATGAGCGATCATAACAAAGCCTTCGGAAGCCTCAAACAACACGGGTGGTCTCTCAGGTTAGGTGCTCTACACCATCCCTTCCCTTAGCCAAGGCGAAGTATGGGACCAACACAGTTAGATGGGTACACAGCCCACGGCATACGATCGGCTCCACGATGCAATCACACAAGCGGTGTAGCCCGACACCCTGAGGCTCCACAAGTGAGTCCTTAGCGACTTAGTCAACTAGGGCCGTCCCATTCGACCATGTGGTTGCAAGTATGACCCGGTTCAAAGGCTTGCAAGGTTAAGTCCTTAGAGTGACGAGGGCAAGACTACAGAAAAACCAAATCAACACTCCCAATGCCACCTTTGGCCCACTTTGATTACTCTTGCCACATGCCCGGTCAGCATTTATCAAACCCGATTGATTACCATGCCACGTGCCATCAACATCACATGATACTTTTCCAAAAGCAGGTTCAATATATCATTAAGTCAATATTAACATTTAATTATCCAAAATCATGTCATGAAACGCACGTGCAGTCTAAGCGTTATACTAACGATCTAAACCCATGTTGGCAATTTAATAATGTCCAACTAGTAAACCACAACTAGGGTGACAAGGGATCATGGCACATACTTAGATAATCAAGGTGTCAGATAACAATTTGGTATTTATCTAACCCCCAGTTTTAAACAAAGTATTTTTCTAATTGAACTAGCATGCAATAGTTTAAATCAAAATAGATTTCAAAATGTGATCAACATGGTCAAAGCACAACTTGCGCCCTTGCAAACTTCTTGTCTTTTACTCTTTATCCTTGATCCTTGATCCTCGAGCTTCAACTTCCACTTTCTCGATCCTCAGCTCGTTCGAACGACTTCCGGACGACACGTCTAGCGATTAAAGAAGAAGCAAATACAAACCAATTCAAAAGACAAATCAAGTAAACTCCAAATTAGAGCGAAACGACATTGGGCACAGCGGCAGGAGAGATTTGGGAACTCGAACGGATTAGATCGAAGAGTCGACAAAAGAGAGCGGGCTTCGGCAAAACAGAAAAGGGAAAGATTAATAGCGGGAAAGAAAGAATAATATTCGAAGAATATTTCTTCGAAGTTATTATCTTGATTAGACGAATATACGACATATGGGCTCGCCAATCTATAGATCGGGTCCATAAGGATATGTTAGTTCACGATGGACTAAAGCGATTCTCGAAGTTGACTTTTCGTTGACCGAGCGGACCGATCAAACAAAGAGACGGATAGATCAGACGCAGGGTATGACAGATGGCCAATTGTCTATCGACCAAATCACGAAGGAATTCTCGATTAAAAGCGATTATGTCTTGAGGATAAGACAAGACAAGTGTCTTACCACGGTTGAAACAACGGGAAAGATTGCAAAAGATAACAGCGGCTCACGATAAACTTAGTTCATCGAACCGGTCTTAGGTTAGGTTTTGATTCGGCTTGAAGATGATATGGCGATGAGACTAGGCTCACGTCATGATAATAGAATAGGTGAAGGCATCGCACTAGGGTTTGTGCAGAATACCACATGCATGACAACGGCGAAGCGAGCCAATTGTTGCGATGAAATGTTGCGATGGGCGTTAACGATGAAAGCGTTAGCGGTGGGCGATTAGCGGCAGGCGTTAACGGCAAAGCGATGCGGAAGCGTTGCGGCGGCGTTAACGGCGGAAGCGTTAGCGAAACATTAGCGGAGGCGTGCGAAGCGTTTAAGCGAACGTTAACGTGCGGTGGAACGTGGGCGTTAATGACAAAGCGTTAACGGCAAGAGCGTTACCAGCGGGCGTTAACGACGAGTGTTGCGGTGAAACATTGGCGGCAAAGCGTTAAGCGGAGAGCGTTAGCGGAAAAACGTTAGCGAGGAAGCGTTAGCGAAAGCGTTAACGGCGAGCGTTAGCGGTGGATCGATTAACGGCCCGAGCGTTAACGGTGGAAGGTCAACAATGATAGAGACTTCATGAAGGCGAAGTAGCGACCCGTCGGTGCAGCGACATGGCAGCGTAGAATGCTACAAGGGCGGCTAACGGTCGCGAGCAGCGGCGCGAGAAGCTAGGTTGAAAAACTGACGGAGTTTAGGCGGAATCGGCTCGGCGGCAAGCGGAGGCCAAAGAACTCTAAAGATGGACCAAAACAGTACAAGATGATCCTACGGACGCGACAACACGGCGGGCGAACCAAAATAACCGGCGTCAAAAGCGCGGCGCGGCAACAAGCGGTGGCCTAAATATATAAAAAATTCGGAGGATAGGATAGCAAAGGAGAATGTCTACTGCGTAGAAACGCGGCGAGAGCGATCTCAGCGGTATAAGCCGGATTTTGCGGCGCCCTTCGGATTAATCACAAGCGGCGATTAACGCAGGTTTAGGATCAAAACTTTGGGCGGCCATAACTTCTAGAATAATGATCGGAACTTAACGAAATTTGACCGAGAGCTAGATGGGACCAAGAGGCACACCGTGACGCAGGTGGCTCGAAGAAATACCTTCTGGAACAGCGGGGGGCGAGGAAGTTTGCCACTGTATGCAGGCAGCGATCTGAACGGAGAAATTAATTTGCTGCGCCAAATCCAGAGGAGCAAAACAGGGGCAAGATGTGCATCCTGTAGAGGACATCCCCAGGAGTCTACACAAAAATTTCACCGTCAAACTCGAAAAATTGAGGGAGTTATGGCCTCAGCAAGATTCGAGATTGAACGGCCGTAACTTTTGATCCCGTGGACCAAATTGGCTGAATTTTGGACAGCAAGCAGATGGTACCTTGTGGCACACCACAGAAGACGGATCTTGAAAAAGAGTCGACGAGTTGCCGGACGCGGCTCCAAAGTTCGGCCGGCGTTGAGGCGACGTTAGGGGCGACATTGGATGGTTTTGGAATTTTAGAAAATTGATCTGTGGTCTAGACGACGTGTGGGAGGTCTACAGGGGTTAGGGGTGGTGTCTAGGTTAAGCACAAAAAATTTGGACGCGGTTGGAGCAAAACGGGCCTTATAGGCATTTTATCGAGCAGTTTCCGTGCATGAATCGGATCCGGGCGACGTGGCGCGTTGTGGGGAGCGACACGTGGCAGCGGGTGGCCTGGCCCAAGTGGGGCGCTGGCACAGTGCACGGATGGGCCGGCCCACTTCCAAAAACCAGATTTTCCAATCTTTTTCGAATAAAAACAATTCCACAAATTCAATAAATCATTTAGAGCAATAAAAATACCCGAAAAATTCTAGAAAAATTCTAGAAAATATTTTGAGATATTTCGAACTCAAATAAAAAATTTTCAAAAAAAAAATGATAAAAACTTTTCGAAATAATCAATTAATTTATATAAAAGGATTAATACAAATCGATTCCAATTATATCATTTGAGGAAATATTTATACCGTAAATATTCTTGAAAAATTCTAGTAAATTTTTTGGGAAATTTTGAACTCAATTTAAATATTTCCAACAAAAATTTATTTAAACTTTTCCAAATAATTAATTAATTTCCATAAAAGGGCTTAATACAAATCGATTCCGAATAAATCCAATAAATAGCAAGCGAGCTCGAAAAATCTCAAAAATTACAGAAGAACTTCTTGAAGCACAAGGAATCAACTAAAATTAAATTTATTTTATTTTAGATTTATAATAATCAAATTAAATTGTTTTAGCTTTTAGAAAATTCAAATCAAGCTTTTATAAGCGAGAAAATTGAGAAATTTTGGGAAGCTAAACAAAACCAAAATTTTGAAAACCCAAATTTTGGGATGTTACAAATCTACCCCCTTAACAGAATCTAGTCACGAGATTGAGGTAGCTATAGAATTAGGTTCGGGGACTCAACTCTTGAGCTTCTTCAAACTTCCAACAAGCGTATCTTTGGGCCAGGTCGCCACGAACAAGCGCTTGGTAACATCCAAAATTTTGCAGGCTACTCGCTAGCGATGAGGTCCTCTTACAAGTCCACGGACTCCAAGCGTATGCTTTTAGCACTGACCCACGAGGCACTTCCTACGGAAAAATCTTGATACTAAATTTGACCGGAAATCTTGAACATCTTACGCACTCATCTTGGCGTTTACGTAACTCCATTGATAGGCTCCTTGCTGTTCCTAAACACTTGATTTTAAAACTTCTTCTAGAAATTGGGCGAATTTGTATCGGACAACAAAGCTTACTTGTGATTCACGTGGTTTTGACAAGACTTGAATAGCATTAGGTTGATGCAGCACTATCTTTGTCGGCTTGATTCTTTGGCGAAACTCGTATCAGCCAGATACTCCTTAACAATTCACTTTCAGACACAAGTGTCTCGGTAGGGGTAGGATTAGGATTAGTAGGGCGGAGTAAAATATCTTTTCCCCTAGGACAACTATTATCGAAGTGTCGGCTCATTGCATCTAAAGCAACACTTAGTGACATCCGTTGGCTTTCTCGACATGGTACTAATCTTGGTAGGGTAGAAATTTGAGATCGATCACGATCGGTGACCACTTTCTTCACGAGTAGTGGTTAGCAAAATTTTAGCGATGTGAGGCCTAGCAAACTCTAGAAGCAAAGCTTCTTTCTTGAGAACTTTTCACTAGGTTGATGTTATGGAAACTCTAACCATTGGGCATGAAGCCAGGTGAAAGTGTCTCTAACAAAGTCTAAGCGGTATGGCATTTGAGCCCCATGTTGAGGGGTACTCGTTTCTTTACATTCGCGGTGGTCCTTCTGATTAGACTTCGATGCTTCGGTGATCTTCCAATTCCTTGCATTCATCCTTTGGATCGGGGGGTCTTAACCAATTCCTCTTGCTTCATGGCTCCTTAAGCAAGTTGCTTCCATAACCTTACCATTCACTTTACGAGTTAAAATCTTTCTTGATGTAATTTACGGGATGATCATGGCTTTCGAAATTGCTTGATCTTTACGTGGCATTCCTTAACAAAATGATCTAACTCGCCCACAGGTTGTAACATGAGCGTTTGGGTCATCGTGTGCCATTTGGTGGAGCATTCTCTAGGCCAATGACCTCATTTATCACAAAGAGGAACAATTCCATTGTGACCAAGTATTCTTGATTCTGAGGTAGATGGATAGGGTTGACATGCTTCTTCCGTTTCTTCACGTGGCACTGGCTGGTCTGGATGACAATCCTTCTCTTTTGCTAACTCTTGAGCAATGACGGCTGAAAATTCTCTCGGCGATGCCGAGTCACCAGCGGGTCACTCTGAATCCAGGAACATTGAGATGGGCAATGATCGACCTTCACAAAGATAGCATATGATATTGGGCATAGGGCATTCTCAGGGTAAATGGCTTCCTTCACAATTTGGAACAATTGATTGCATGTTCATGGCGGTGTGTCCTATTTCTCCACATCGGATGCATGCGATCTTCGACTTGCTTGGTTGACAAGCGCTTCAAAGAACAATGTCCAGGTATGGTATTAGGTCGCGAGGGTTGTACTCTTCTCTGGACTCATGGTAGTCATCTTTGTCATCGATGGCGCAACAAAGCGACGAAGGCGGTGGCAAATTCCAACCAAGTGATAGTATGTCCATCTTAGAGGTGGCGTAAAAACCTTCCACCAGGCCAATGCATCTTCTTTTAACTAGCAAGTAGCATAGGGGACCTTCTTTTTATCTTCACATTACGCTAAAGCTAGCTTCTCTTCTATGACACGAAGCCATATTTCTGCGTCTTTGAGAGTGGCTGATCCATCAAACGTGGGTGGTTACAAACTGATCAAGTGTCGAATTGTCCGCGGTTGAGTAAATTGGGCCATTTGTTAGTCACGGTCTGCTTTGACAACGGCAGAGATAGTAGCAACAATGACTTGACAGGCTGCCTCAAAGTTCACTGCTTGTAGTTGGTCCTTTCCATCTTTTGTCCACTCCAGGGGTTTTAGGTAAGAGGAAAAGCATAGATGAGGTTCAAGAATCCTATTGCGAGGCGAGGTTTAACCCAAAAACTTGTACAAACATTATTAAGAACTTGGTATGGTTGCTTATCCAAGCCTAAAAGCTATGCAGCGCTATCTTGCACACTACGACAAACAGAAAAGAACCAAATTCCTAAGCACACAATAATCTAGCGTCTAAAGGGTAACACTCCTATCTTAAGAGCGCTTGACTCTCACACATGAGTCTCAACTTACTACTAAGCCTTTGGTTCTTCAAGCTTCTAGAACACTTCATCGATCCACTTCTCTTCGAGCTCGATAATTCCTTACTTCCACGATCTTGAGGTTGGTGACATCGATTACTTTCTCCTTAAGTGTGAAACATCGTTAACTATTGAACAACTCGGGTAAGATTTCCATTTAAATCGGTGGGAAGGATAGAAATTTCAGCAAAGGGAAAGAATAGAAGAGTAAGATAAGTCAAGAGCGTATTATTCTTTAAAATTTCTCTTTAGAAAATAATTTTGGAAGCTCTAAAGCAGCCAATCTATCTAAGGTCAAGACCTACGATCAGGTATGGCTCGATACCACCTCTGTCGGGACCACGAATTTGCAAATCCGGACCCTCTGTGTGTCGGCACTAGTCGAGGATCACGCTAGTGCACTACAGTCTCAACATAGATGAATATCACAATCATACCTTGTGGAATAGTAAAAAAATAACTTAATAATAGAATATAAACTATTGGCGACCTTAAGGTCAACCTTACATTTGTGAAACCCTGGCGGCTTCAACTCCAAATAAGCGGCGAGCGAAGAACATCGGTGAATCCCATCAATACGCCCGAGGCAAGCGGCCAGGAGTTCGACTCCTAGATAATCGCCTTCTCACGGAACTTCTTCTTCAACCGGCGATGTAGACTTTTGCTCACTTTGGTGATTGTTTGTTTGCAGGGTGAGTACATAAAGCACTCGACAAGTCATACGAGAATGCAAGTCTAATAGCTATATGCATGGCTTGGTACAAAGGAATAGCTCAAGGTATATTTGCGATGCTTGACTTTTGAAAAGTAATATAAGTAGATTCGAAGCGGTAGAAACAAGTAAAACATAAATAACTTTTCAAAAAGTTTAATAAACATTTTCCCCATCCTAAACCACATTTCCATCATTTCCATTATTAAACCAACCCAACTTTCCAAATCAAGTTATTTTTGAGAAAATCTAACCCTTATTTGTAATCTGAGCATTGTCGATCTGTGGACTCGGCTATTCAAATAGATTCTACACTCTGAGAGGTTATGCACTTTACCCACAAGATACAATCCACTCACCACGTCGGTAAGTGAATCGCTTCATACAAGAGTATGCGAATGGCGATCATAACAAAGCCTTCGGAAGCCTCAAACAACACAGGTGGTCCTCTCGGTTCGTGCTCTACACCATCCCTTCCCTTAGCCAGGCGAAGTATGGGACCAACACACCGTTAGATGGTGCCCCACGACCCGCGATCACGGCTCCCAGTACAATCACACAAGCGGTGTAGCGACACCCTGAGGCTCCACAAGTGAGTCCTGGCGACTTAGTCAACTAGGGCCGTCCCATTCGACCATGTGGTTGCAAGTATGACCAGTTCAAAGGCTTGCAAGGTTAAGTCCTTAGAGTGACCAGGCAAGACTACGAGAAAAACCAAATCAACACTCCCAATGCCACAACTTGGCCCGCTTTGATTACTCTTGCCACATGCCGTCGAAAGCATTTATCAAACCCAGTTGATTACCATGCACCACGTGCCATCAACATCACATGATACTTTTCCAAAAGCAGGTTCAATATATCATTAAGTCAATATTAACATTTAATTATCCAAAATCATGTCATGAGCACGTGAGCGAGTCTAAGCGTTATACTACAACGATCTAAACCCATGTTGGCAATTTAATAATGTCCAACTAGTAAACCACAACTAGGGTGACAAGGGATCATGGCACATACTTAGATAATCAAGGTGTCATATAACAATTTGGTATTTATCTAACCCCCAGGTTTAAACAAAGTATTTTTCTAATTGAACTAGCATGCAATAGTTTAAATCAAAATAGATTTCAAAATGGGATCAACATGGTCAAAGCACAACTTGCCTGGCCCTTGCAAACTTTACTGTCTTTTACTCTTTATCCTTGATCCTTGATCCTCGAGCTTCAACTTCCACTTTCTCGATCCTCAGCTCGTTCGAACGACTTCCGGACGACACGTCTGCGATTAAGAAGAAGCAAATACAAACCAATTCAAAAGACAAATCAAGTAAACTCCAAATTAAACGAAAGCGGCATTGGGCTGCTTGGCAGGAGATTTGGGAACTCGAGCGGATTAGATCGAAGAGTCGACAAAAGAGAGCGGGCTTCGGCAAAACAAGAAAGGAAAGATTAATAAGCGGGAAAGAAGAATAATATTCCGAAGAATATTTCTTCGAAGTTATTATCTTGATTAGACGAATATAGCGACATATGGGCTCGCAATCTATAGATCCGGGTCCATAAGGATATGTTAGTTCCACGATGGACTAAAGCGATTCTCGAAGTTGACTTCGTTGACGAGCGGACCTGATCAAACAAAGAGAGCGGATAGATCGAACGCGAGGGTATGACGGATGGCCAATGGTCTATCGACCAAATCCACGAAGAATTCTCGATTAAAAGCGATTATGTCTTGAGGATAAGACAAGACAAGTGTCTTACCACGGTTGAAACAGGGAAAGATTGCAAAGAATAACAGCGGCTCCACGATAAACTTAGTTCATCGAACGGTCTTAGTTAGGTTTTGATTCGGCTTGAAGATGATATGGCGATGAGACTAGGCTCACGTCATGATAATAGAATAGGTGAAGGCATCGCACTAGGGTTTGTGCAGAATACACATGCGATGACAACGGCGAAGAGAGCCAATTGTTAGCGATGAAATGTGCGATGGGCGTTAACGATGGCGTTAACGGTGGAGCGTGCAGCAGGCGTGCGGCAAAGCGTTAACGGAGAAGCGTTTAACGGCGAAAGCGTTAGCGGCGGGCGTTAGCGAAACATTATGCGGAGGCGTTAGCGGCGAAGCGTTAACGGCGAACGTGCGGTGGAACGTGCGGGCGTTAGCGACAAAGCGTTAACGGCAAGAGCGTTACCAGGGCGTTAACAGCGAGTGTTAACGCGGTGAAACATTGGCGGCAAAAGCGTTAAGCGGAGGAGCGTTAGCGGGCGTTAGCGGAAGAGCGTTAGCGGAACGTTAGCGGGAAGCGTTAGCGGCGAGCGTTAACGGTGGATCGTTAACGGCGTTAACGGTGGAAGTCAACAATGATAGGAGACTTCATGAGCGAAGTAGCGACCGTCGCGGTTAGCGACATAGCGCGGTAAAGAATACTGGGGCCGGTGCGAGCCGGCGGCAGGCTAGGATTGAAAAACGACGGTTTAGGGCCGGAATCGGCTCCGGCGGCAAGCGGAGGCCAAGAACTCTAAAGATGGACCAAAACAGTACAAGATGATCCTACGGACGCGACAACACGGCGGGCGAACCAAAATAACCCGGCGTCAAAAGCGGCGGCGGCGGCAAGCGGTGGCCTAAATATATAAAAATTCCGGAGGATGGGATAGCAAAGGGAGAATGTCTACTGCGTAGAAACGGCGAAGGCGATCTCAGCGGTATAAGCGGATTTTGCGGCGCCCTTCGGATTAATCACAAGCGGCGATTAACGGGTTTGGGATCAAAACTTTGGGCGGCCATAACTAGAATAATGATCGAACTTAACGAAATTTGACCGAGAGCTAGATGGGACCAAGAGGCACACCGCCAGTGACGCAGGTGGCTCGAAGAAATACCTTCTGGAACAGCGGGGGCGCGCGAGGAAGTTTGCCACTGCTGGCGCAGTCGAGCGGAGAAATTAATTTGCTGCGCCAAATCCAGAGGGCAAAACCTTGGGGCAAGATGTGCATCCTGTAGAGGACATCCCCAGGAGTCTACACAAAAAATTTCACCGTCAAACTCGAAAAATTGAGGGAGTTATGGCCTCAGCAAGATTCGAGATTGAAACGGCCGTAACTTTTGATCCCGTGGACCAAATTGGCTGAATTTTGGACAGCAAGCAGATGGTACCTTGTGGCACACCACAGAGAAGACGGATCTTGAAAAGAGTCGACGAGTTGCCCGGGACGCGGCTCCAAAGTTCGGCCGGCGTTGGGCGACGTTCGGGCGACATTGGATGGTTTTGGAATTTTAGAAAATTGATCTGAGGTCTAGAGGACGTGTGGGAGGTCTACAGGGGTTAGGGGTGGTGGCTAGATTAAGCACAAAAAATTTGGACGCGTTTGGAGCAAAAACGGGCCTTATAGGCATTTTATCGAGCAGTTTCCGTGCATGAATCGGATCCGGGCGACGTGGCGCGTTGTGGGGGCGACACGTGGCAGCGGGGTGGCCTGGCCCAAGTGGGGCGCTGGCCTGGTGCACGGGATGGGCCGGCCCACTTCCAAAAACCAGATTTTCCAATCTTTTTCGAATAAAAACAATTCCACAAATTCCAATAAATCATTTAGAGCAATAAAAATACCCGAAAAATTCTAGAAAAATTCTAGAAAATATTTTGAGATATTTCGAACTCAAATAAAATATTTTCAAAAAAAAAATTGATATAAACTTTTCGAAATAATCAATTAATTTCAATAAAAGGCTTAATACAAATCGATTCCAAATAAATCATTTGAGGCAATAAAAATACCCGAAAAATTCTAGAAAAATTCTAGAAAATATTTTGGGACATTTTGAACTCAAATAAAATATTTCCAACAAAAATTTATTTAAACTTTTCCAAATAATTAATTAATTTCCATAAAAGGGCTTAATACAAATCGATTCCGAATAAATCCAATAAATAGCAAACGAGCTCCGAAAAATCTCAAAAATTACAGAAGAACTTCTTGAAGCACAAGGAATCCAACTAAAATTAAATTTATTTTATTTTAGATTTATAATAATCAAATTAAATTGTTTTAGCTTTTAGAAAATTCAAATCAAGCTTTTATAAACGCGAGAAAATTGACAGAAATTTTTGGGAAGCTAAACAAAACCAAAATTTTTGAAAACCCAAATTTTGGGATGTTACAGATACCCCCACAAAGAAGCATTTTTCTGATTTAGGTGCGAGTTTATCTGATTACAAATGTTTTACATAAGCCTCGCATCCCCATATCTTGAGAAATGACAATATGGGACTTCTCCCGGTCCATATCTCATATGGTGTCTTCACAATGGATTTTGATGGGACCCTATTTAATTTGAACGCAGCTGTCTCTAGAGCGAACCACCAGAAGGATAATGGCAGATCTGTTTGGCTCATCATTGACCGAACCATATCCAATAAAGTTCGATTCCGTCGTTTGGATACGCCATTCCATTGAGGCATTCCTGGCGGAGTAAGTTGTGGAACGATTCCACATTGCTTTAGATGATCACCAAACTCTTGGCTCAAGTATTTGCCACCACGATCTGATCGTAAGTGTTTTATTGATTTGCCAAGTTGATTTTGTACTTCGTTCTGAAACTCTTTGAACCTTTCAAAGGTTTCAGACTTATGCCTCATTAAATAGATATATCCATATCTACTAAAGTCATCAGTAAAAGTTACAAAGTACTAAAACCCACCTCTAGCAATCGAGCTCATTGGTCCACATACATCTGTATGTACTAGGGCCAACAATTCACTCGCCCTCTCACTAAAACCTGTGAAATGGGTTTTTGTCATCTTGCAAAGTAAACAAGACTCATATGTTTTAAATGATTCAAAATCAAATGAGGTGAGAAGTCCATCACCATGGAGCTTCTTCATGCGCTTCTCATTTATGTGACCCAAGCGACAATGCCATAAAAGGTAGGGTTCAAATCATTTGGTTGAGGCATTTTGACATTAATGTTATAGACATGTTTTTCTTTGAGTTTAAGGATGTATAACCCGTCCACCATGGGACAACGACCATAATACGTATCATTCAAAAATATTGAACAAACAAAGTTCTTTATTCTGAATTCATAACCTTCATGTTCCAAACAGGAAGATGAAATAATGTTTCTACTCATAGATAGAACAAAATAACAATTATTAAGTTCTAAAACTAATCCTGAAGGCAAATGCAATGGGTAGGTGCCAACGGCAAGACCAACAACTCTTGCTTTATTCCCCACGCGAATATCCACTTCTCCCTTTGCCAAGTCTCTACTCTTTGTCAGCCCCTGCATCGAATTGCAAATGTGAGCAACCGATCAGGTATCATATACCCAAGAGCTGGAATAAGAAGTAGCAAGATTAATTTCTATAACATTAATACCTTAAGTGGAAGTCACACTCTCATTCCTTTTATCTGCCAGGTACTTCTCGCAGTTCCGTTTCCAATGTCCTGACTTCTTGCAATAGAAGCACTGGGTTTTGGGTTGAGGGCCGACTTTGAGCTTCTGAAGCTTAGTTTTGAGGCTCGTGATGTCATCTTGAGCCTTGCCCTTGCCCTTTCCCTTTCTCCAAGCCTTGGCTTTCTTCTTTTTGAAGGTAGTTGTCTTCTGAACCATCATCACATGATTGGGTTTCTTCTTAATGCTTTCCTCGGCAGCCTTGAGCATCCCATGTAGCTCGGTCAGGCTCTTCTCCATGCTATTCATATGAAAATTCATAATGAATGGCTCAAAGCTCTGAGGTAGATCGGAGAATTACGCCTGAGCTGCACCAATGCTAAGGGGAAACTCAAGCTTTTCCAATCTTCCAATGTAGCCAATCATCTTGATTACATGTGGGCTGACCAGACTGCCTTTAGCCAGCTTACAAGCAAACAGAAGCTTTGAGATACCATACCTCTCAGCCCTTGCTTGATTCCCAAACATGCCCTTCAAGCCCACAATCATATTGTAAGCATCCTGGTCCTCATATTGCTTTTGCAGCTCAGAGTCCATGGTGACAAGCATGAGACAGTGACCTCACAGAGGCATTAACATGTTTTCATAGTCGACCTTCAAATTCCGAGGAGCATTTTAATTTGGTTCATCAGGAATCGGACTCTCTAGAACATATTCTTTCTTTTCATGTTTGAGAACAATTCTCAAGTTGCGATACCAATCCACAAAATTTGTTCCATTTAGTTTTTCTCTTTCCAAAACCGATCTCAAAGCAAAACCATGTGTAGCAGTAGGAGCAGCAGGAGGTGCCATTGAAGTACAACAAAAACATGCAAAGTTTCTAAGCACTATGTTTCTGTAATACTTTTATTAAACATTTTAACAAAAGAAACTCCTATCATGTGCCCCCTTTATGGACACATGGTGAGTATTCAAGATCCATATTCATCAAACACTAGTGAGCTTTGGCATCACTGCTAGAAATCTAATGACATAGGTAAGCAACATCTTTGCTAATTACATCTTATGTAACTCTTGTTGGTTGAGCATGAAAACAAGTAATGAATGCCTCCATCAACTTGAGTCATGGCCGGGTCAAC
This sequence comes from Rhipidocladum racemiflorum, assembly GCA_036346355.1. Classification (NCBI taxonomy): domain Eukaryota; kingdom Viridiplantae; phylum Streptophyta; class Magnoliopsida; order Poales; family Poaceae; genus Rhipidocladum; species Rhipidocladum racemiflorum. The sequence goes on from CM070580.1 coordinate 52,918,053, forward strand.
TCGCCCCCTAGGGCTCACATGAGGGAGGGAGCACTTCCCGTTTCCGGGTGCCAATTAAGAAACCTAGCCTCATGTGTGTTTTCCTAGACACCAATCGTCTTGTATCCGTTCCTTCATTACTGAAATCATATTCCAACCACTTATGTCCTTAAGCCCAAAACCGTTTTGATAGCTTAGTTAAATCAACCATTGTTATGCGCGATGTGTCCAACACATCCCTATCATCTATTAAGATAGTCATTGATATACTACTTTGGCAGTCATATCAATAATGATCTAAATTCTTGATAGGTGCAACAATTGGATGGACAAGTGTGACTTAAAATTTTAACTATAGGGATGAACAATATCTACTATGAATATGGCATCACATGCAATGAGCATAAAGAAAATAGCAAGGATTAAACACACATCCACACATAATCAAATTAAGATGTGAAATAGTATGGCCCTTAGCATTAGGATCTCCATCATCATGCTTGATTGTTCACCTTGCCATCATGCTTAATGCCACCATCTTCATCATTGTAAATGCAACTCCCTACAACTTTGATAATGAATATTACATGAGGGTTTGAAACATCACAAGTCGACACGCAGGTCATTATACATTTTATATTGAAATAGCCTTATGGCTTGACATGGCACGCAGGCCATGTAAATATTACATGCATCACATACACATAGGCCATACTATTTCACACAACATCCTGCAAAAACGAGTTAAACAAAATAGATTCTACGACAGTGGGGTTCCAAGGGGCAGCGCCCCTGGCGGGGTCCAAGGGCAGCGCCCAAGGCGGGGTTCAAGGGGCAGTGCCCCTGGCTGGGTCCAAGGGGCCTTTTCAGAGGCATGTGTTCTGTTAAAAGAAAACGCCCTCAAAATCTCCACGAATCAATAAGATTGACCCAATCCGATTCAATCTGATTGGCTTAGTCCCATATGGTTGCGATTCGTAAACCCTGATGGCGGTAACCCGACCGGTAAGGGCAACGTTGTACCATGAACGGACTCACCCAAATCAAGATTGATTCGGTTTGCACTTTCCTCAAAACCTAAACCGATCGATCTCATCGACGGCTGCCTCCACCAATTCATCAAATGAATCGGTTTAACATGTAATAGATCCAATCTACTATCCTCACATACCATATGTGCAACATCCAGATCACAAATCTACGCGAGATCTCTAATACCACTGTTGGGGAACGCAGTATGCTATACTAGCACAAATTAAAATTTTTACCGCAAACCAGAAAAGCTACTCACAAGAAGGGGATCATAGATCTATTACCACTAGACGCGCAGTTGCGGAATCCTTCGCACGTGTGACACTACGATATGGTGTGACATTATAAAATGTGAAATTAGAGAATAAAACCTTACGGCTTGAGGTTTACTCGCATTTTTGGGCCTTATGAAGTGTTGTGACACCACGGAGTGTCGTAACCTTATAAATGGTGCATGATGAGGTCAAAAACAATATGACATATGAAATTAAGGTTAAAACCATATGGTATGAGGTTTAATTACGTTTCCGGGCCGTTTCCGGGGATTTGGGCCTTTCTGGAGGAGTTTGGGCCTAAGAGAGGGGGTCGTGGGCTTTGGTGGGATGGAGTTTGAGTCCAATTGGGGGGAGGAGTCCTGGTTGGAGGCCTCCAACAGCCCCTTATTGCGCCCCCACCCTGTCCATTGCGCCCCCACATAGCACCTTGCGCCCTCTCCCCTAGCCCTAGCCCTAGCCGCCCCTTGCTCCTCTCTCCCTTGTGGCCGTGCGCCCCCTACCCTTGCCCCCTTTGCTTCCCACCTCTCCACCACCTCTCCTCCACCCCCTTTCTGCCCTAGGGTAGCCTCCCCACCCGCTGCACCTCGAGGATCCAACCGTTGGAGCGAGGAGCGATCCGGGTGGAGATCTATTGGGGTTTTCGTGCGTCGGGCGAAGGTATGGCCATGGGACTCATTGGGGTTGGGCTAGGTACTGTTCTAAGGATCATTATATGTTTTTAGATCAATTAGTGGTGCTGGAATTGAGTAGATTGGATTAGATCTAGATGTTGCCACGTTCTCTGTTTTGGACAGCATGAGCAGTCAACCTAGGGTTTAGTTTTTCACCAATTTAGATTCCGAATTTGGACGTCCGCCTGTTGAAGAAGCTGTAGATAATTTCAATATCTTTCAGTGGATATAAAGAACGTTAAATTCCGATCAGCCGTTTGAAAGTTATGGCTGTTTTACCGAGCGTGTTAAAATCTGTGACGTGATTGGAACAGATCACGATATTCTGTAGATTAAACCACTTTAGAGTCCGAATCAGTCTTTCCTTATACTTAGAAAAAGTTGGGAAATTTCCTAAGATACGCGAGGATGTACTCGTTTAATTGATTCGGAGTCCCAGAACCAAAGTTATGCCTTTTGGAAGGCTGCTGTCCCGACGGGACAGAACCTCTATTTTTGGGTTTTGCGAGTAGTTGGCTATGTCGGGGTAGATGAGGGTTTGCGTACTGTTTTGTGGACATTATTGTGAGTGTGTGGTACCTATGTGCAGGTGGTGCGACCCCGGGAGTGCCTTCTACTTCCCGCCAATCCGTTGCCCGTGGTTGAGGTAAGTGTATTGTAATGGATAGCGATATGTAGGTTGCTTGTTGAGAATAGATGAAATTGACTATATGATATGATCACTTGCCATGCTTTAATGATTGCCAATGATATGATGAGCATGTTTATTATGTTATGATGCCATGTGTTAATGTACAAGTTAAATATGATGTTGGCATAATTGCATACATGGCATGTTACATGGCCCGGGCGGTGAGAAAGTCATAACTAGTCCGAGGAAGGTCGGTGAGAAAGTTATGACTATTCCGGAGAGCCAATGAGTAAGTCCTACATCGTGATTCCATTCACCGCGGTGAACGGAAGCGAGGAGTAGGCACCCTCCATCTTCGGGATGGAAGGGGGGAGAGGGTGCACACCGATGGGTGTGTACTCAACCATACCGGTATGAGTTTCCAAGGAGACATGAGCATAGCATTGCATTGCATACATAATGATGATGATAATGATATGTGATCAAGAATGAGATGATTTACATGATATGAGATATTAATGCCATGTGGTTGTTCTTGTTGTACCATTGCAATATGCTTGCTGAGTTTCGAACTCACGCTTGTGTTTTCTTATTGTTTTAGGTACCATGAGACCGGCATGCGGGGAAGGGAAATAGGCACACTTCCGCACGTAGCTTCACTCATTTGATTCCACAAGTCATTCAATTTGTGTTTGATAATAAATTGCGTGTGATGATTATTGCTTTAAGGTTTAGCTTTGCTAAATGAGAGCCTTATTGTTCGTTTGGCTCTTGGAGACATTAAATGGTTGAAACTAGACTTATATTGTTGCTAAGTCGTTAATTATTGCTGTTTTTAGTTGTCTCTCATATTCCATATATTGCTATACTGTGGTTGCTCCTTCAAATCATGTTAAAACAAAGGAGATGCTGCCGAATTCTCGGGTTTTAGCATTTACTCCTTTGCTGTAATTTACCTTAATTCATGGTATTTAGATGTTGTTTAGCTTATGTTTGGTAGCATTCAGGCATATTAGATGCCGGGGTGTTACAGTTGGTATCAGAGCGGGCTGTAGGTCCTTGGAATATGTATTTTTAGTGTCATACCTTAGGTTACAACTAAAATGTGATGTGGAATAACTTAGAAACATGGCTTAGGTCTTAACTAAAATTTTGTCATAGGATAGCAACATTAAAACTTGCAAAAGTGGTATAACTAATCTAAAATTTGACACACATGGATGCACAGTAGGAAGGGTATGGGTATCGTTGTTTACGCTTAAATGTTGTATTTAAGCCTTGTTGCTAAATGCTATATTTGATAGAGTATGCTGCTATGTGTATGAGAGAATTGAATTGAATTGTTCGTGTTGTTGTGTTAAAATGGGGTTGTGGTGCCGAAGGGTTTCGGCCACCTCTCTTTATTCATAGTAAGGGTGAAGTTTGACGGTGTGGCCGGTTAGCGCCATCACCGAAGAACTATTAACCCCTGTAGGGGAAGAGTGCTTACCCTTTCTGTTGTAAATCGGGTAGTTGACTAGAGTCAAATAGAAGAGTTTGGTGGTGGATTCCTTCGTACGCTCTTTACCGTTCTAAGGGTCGGTTTCGGTTGGTTTTCTTGGTTTTAGTTGATTGAAATCAAAAGAAAGGTGTTTGGTCTTGGATTTTCGCGGATTGTTCCGTATGCAGGTATGTGGTTTTGTCTTCCTTGGTTGAAGACGAAGAAGAAGAGTCTAGTGTTGAGCTTCTTTTGGTCGCCTTTCCAGCTTTGATGCTTAGTTTGTTGATTGCTTTATGGGGAGAAGCATTCAATTTATTCCTGTGTTTGTCTTTCTTCAAGGTCAAAAGAGTTATTGCGGCGTTATGCCAGACTTGGTTGTCCGGGCTGAAGTTCTATGGCTTTGTAGGAGTAAATGGTGTTTGATTTCGTCATTTTACTGGTTTGAGAAATCATCTTTGAAAGCCCTTCTTGTTTCGTGAAAGTTTGGGGTTTGATGTTAAGGTTTTATTTGAAATGGATTACTTGATCGCTTGGTTTCCTTTTAAGAAAATTGACTTTCAACCATTTTCCTTTATGGGAGTCTTTGAGATTGAAAAGTGTTTTGTAGAATTCCTTTTGCATGACTAAGTTTGGGGTTTGTCTCATTGCAATTTTGAGAGTCAAGTTTCCTTAAGAATTTGGTATGAGTTTTAAAACTAAAATGCTGCAAACAAAGTAAGTAGTCTTTTGACAGAAATCGTTTGTCCTTATTAAGAATTGTTGTTAGCCTGTTTTGTAGCATGTACCAATGTGGTTTATGGGATGACGTATTGTTAAGTTAATTTGTGAGTTTAAATAATTCAATGCGGTTGTTATCTATAGCTTGAGAATAAATAGACTACTAGAGTTGTAGTTTACTCTGTAGCGAGAATGATTAAATGGGTTAATGTACATGCTTAGAATTTGTGGCCTTGCTTTAAAAAGTGCTTATGATCCTTGTTAATGTTAAAAGTTTAAACCTTGATGCATAGTTAAACATTAAGATGATGTAGACTGCTAATATTGTTAAAGAAACCTTGCTGGTTGTTTAAAGATGCTCTAATCTAATGGATTAATAGAGAAATTTAATCGTGTTGCCCAGTGACTTTAATTTGGAAGTTGATTAGAGTTGTTATTTATGTTGTTGCAACCTACTAGTATATTTGGAAGTATGCAGTTGTGTCTCTACAATGCTGGTATTGATATCAATTGAGAAGACATAAGACTTATTGTTAATAATGGTGTTAAGGGCAGTGTTAATGCTAGCACTCAATCTATTTTTAAATAGTTGGAGTATGTTGTGTGGTGGTAATTGCTTAGATTAATTGTTGAAAAATCCTTGTTAAAAATGGAGGTTATTGTAACATGTTGTGATGGAGTGGACCATGGATAATTAACATGATGTAAGATTTTAATCTTAATGAATGCATATCTTAGAATCCTATTTACGAATTTTATCTTGTAGAGATATTACTTATTTGTTGAAGTCATTTTACTGATTGAACAAGTTTCAATTGTCAAGATTTTGACGTATGGACAATATAAAATTTATAGGTTGACCATGCTCAAGTAGCTGTTGAAGTATTATGTTTGAAATATAGAATATGTTGTTATATGATTTGGTAATCCGTGGGGATCATGTCGATGTAGTCTTGGTTGGGTGCCTTTGTGATAAGCATCTTAAACCTTAATTAAAAGTGTTGGGAATAGTAACTAGAGAAAGAAATCGTTATGTAAACTTTGTTAAATCCGGTTGGACTCTCTTGATGAGTAAATAGTGATTTTTGAATGCTTAAATGGTAAGTGTAGTGGAATACAAGTTATGGTGGGATTCATGCTGAGCTGGTGTTTAAAACCCTTTCAACTGGTGTGGTTGTTTGCCATTTTGGTTGAATGCCTTCGGTCAAGGTATTCCTTGTGTTATGTTTCCGAATTTCCCTAAAATCCGTAGATATTGGTGCCAATCTTTGATTTGGCTATTTTGTTTAATTTGTGTGATGAGTATGGAGTTACACCCAAAAGTTTTTGAGTGGATCGCGTTCCTTCGCATTCACCCTGAATTATCTTTGGAATAAGTTTTAACGGAAGCAGATGGACATAGTGGGTTGTGTTGGAAACTCTTGAGATTTTATTTGTAACTCTGTTTGACTGGAGTTGGATTTATTTGCATATCGTGTGTGGTGTTTGCAAGTGCTCCAAAAGGTGGTTTTTATGGATGTTTCATCGGTGATGTTGTTAGCAAAGTGTTCTCTTTTGGGATATGAGTTTCCCTTTCTTTTGAGAAAATTATGTGGCGGTTGTGTGTACCGATGTTTGACTTTGGAGTCGATGTTCTTTTCCAAAATGTTGATTTTGGTTAAAATGCGATGTTTTGCAAGTTTAGTTTTCAAATTGACATGGCTTCCTATATGATGTGGTGTTCCTATTAATGGTGTTGTCGTCATAGTTTATATGAATTTCCGCAACCTTCGATGTTAATTGTGTTTCCATTATTTGATACCGAGGAAGAAGTCATTTGGTGAATGACTATTTGGTACCATTGTTACATGATGAATGAATGGTGAAAAAGGAAAACGAGACATTGTTTATGCATAATTAATCTTAAAGGAGTCGATGAGCCAGGTCGGTGAGAAAGTCATAAATGGTTATATGACTAATCCGGAGTGCTCTTGAAAGGTGTGCATACATGTCATGAATTGAGATGTCCAATTCTTTCTAGTATGAAAGAATGAAGAATTTCTGGTATGTTGGTTGTGGTGTAGGAGATTTGTGTTTCCCTTGCGTCATGGCTCAGGAAGTTAAAATGAATGCTCTTTGGTTATTGTCGAATTCTTTCCAAAGTGGCTTTTAGCGCTTTGGAGTTCGAGCTGTTGTATGTGGATCAGTTTGGGTTCATGGGTTTTGGTTGAGCTTACTCAATGATTGTACCCTTTGTTCTGATTCTTTGAAAGGAAGAATGCGAGGGCGAGACCTTCTAAGAAAGGAAAATTTAGTGTGGATTGGTAATGACCTAAGATATTAGGCGTTGCTAATGGTTGATCGTAACTAGTTTGGAAGTGAAGAGTAAAAGGAAGGTTGGGTATGACCCAATTCAAACTTTCTTGGAGAAATGTCATTGAGGTGTTCCTCAGTAGAGTTGATCCAATGATTAGTGGACCACTTGGTGGTTGCTAGTAATTGCTTTCTGTTTTTGAAGAGTATTGGATCTTTTGTCGCCAATCTTAGAGTGTTGTGTCCCGCTTGGTTCGCGTCGTCTTGCTTATGACGAACCACAGTAGGGAGATCGGGGTGTGAAAACACTTTTGCTCGCGAGAGCTGAAGGAGGATCAAGAGTCGTAGTTAGAGGTGGGTACCGTGTTTCTTCTGGAGAGTAGCGTTGCGTTAGTCAAAGGGATCGGGCACTCTAGTGCTAAGGAATGTATGAAATGGGAAGCGTGAGACCGTTTCTTTTGTGGTCTGTTTGAGGATTTATCCTATCGCTTGGGTCGTACTGAGACCATGTGTGAGTACTTTGCGTTTCGATGTGGAGTAAAGTTCTCGTAAGTTTTAATTGCGAGCTATCGTTAAAGCTGTTGGTCTTCGAACCTAGGCGTCCTGTCATCGAGTCTTGATCAGTGTAAATTCTAGTGGCTTTATTTTGGGAAGCGACCTGGGAGTTGAAGTCTCGCGGGGGCGAGCTTTACCCAAAGCTCTTTTCTTCAGGTTTGAACCGCGAAGTTTAGATCTCTGTGGGTTGTTGGTTTGGCGGAGTGGCATGTCTTCGATTCGGGGTCGAATCCTGTTGAAGAGGGGTAGAATGTGACACTACGGTATGGAGTGACATTATAAAATGTGAAATTAGAGAATAAAACCTTACGGCTTGAGGTTTACTCGCGTTTTTGGGCCTTATGAAGTGTTGTGACACCACGGAGTGTCGTAACCTTATAAATGGTACATGATGAGGTCAAAAACAGTATGACATATGAAATTAAGGTTAAAACCATATGGTATGAGGTTTAATTACGTTTCCGGGCCGTTTCCGGGGATTTGGGCCTTTCTGGGGGAGTTTGGGCCTAAGAGAGGGGGTCGTGGGCTTTGGTGGGATGGAGTTTGAGTCCAATTGGGGGGAGGAGTCCTGGTTGGAGGCCTCCACCAGCCCCTTATTGCGCCCCCACCCTGTCCATTGCGCCCCCACATTGCCCCTTGCGCCCTCTCCCCTAGCCCTAGCCCTAGCCACCCCTTGCTCCTCTCCCCCTTGTGGCCGTGCGCCCCCTACCCTTGCCCCCTTTGCTTCCCACCTCTCCACCACCTCTCCTCCACCCCCTTGCTGCCCTAGGGTAGCCTCCCCACCCGCTGCACCTCGAGGATCCAACCGTTGGAGCGAGGAGCGAGGAGCGATCCGGGAGGAGATCTATTGGGGTTTTCGTGCGTCAGGCGAAGGTATGGCCATGGGACTCCTTGGGGTTGGGCTAGGTACTGTTCTAAGGATCATTATCATGTTTTTAGATCAATTAGTGGTGCTGGAATTGGTAGATTGGATTAGATCTAGATGTTGCCACGTTCTCTGTTTTGGATAGCATGAGCAGTCGACCGGGTTTAGTTTTTCACCAATTTAGAGTCCGAGTTTGGACGTCCGCCTGTTAAAGAAGTTGTAGATAATTTCAATATCTTTCAGTGGGTATAAATAACGTTAAATTACAATCAGCCGTTTGAAAGTTATGGCTGTTTTACCAAGCGTGTTAAAATCTGTGACGTGATTGGAACAGATCACGGTATTCTGTAGATTAAACCACTTTAGAGTCCGAATCAGTCTTTCCTTATACTTAGAAAAAGTTGGGAAATTTCCTAAGCTATGCGAGGATGTACTCGTTTAATTGATTCGGAGTCCCAGAACCCAAGTTATGCCTTTTGGAAGGCTGCTATCCCGACGGAACAGAACCTCTGTTTTTGGGTTTTGCGAGTAGTTGGCTATGTTGGGGTAGATGAGGGTTTGCGTACTATTTTGTGGACATGATTGTGAGTGTGTGGTACCTATGTGCAGGTGGTGCGACCCCGGGAGTGCCTTCTACTTCCCGCCAATCCGTTGCCCGTGGTTGAGGCAAGTGTATTGTAATGGATAGCGATATGTAGGTTGCTTGTTGAGAATAGATGAAGTTGACTATATGATATGATCACTTGCCATGCTTTAATGATTGCCAATGATATGATGAGCATGTTTATTATGTTATGATGCCATGTGTTAATGTACAAGTTAAATATGATGTTGGCATAATTGCATACATAGCATGTTACATGGCCCGGGCGGTGAGAAAGTCATAACTAGTCCGGGGAAGGTCGGTGAGAAAGTTATGACTATTACGGAGAGCCAATGAGTAAGTCCTACATCGTGATTCCATTCACCGCGGTGAACGGAAGCGAGGAGTAGGCACCCTCCATCTTCGGGATGGAAGGGGGGGAGAGGGTGCACACCGACGGGTGTGTACTCAACCATACCGGTATGAGTTTCCAAGGAGACATGAGCATAGCATTGCATTGCATACATAATGATGATGATAATGATATGTGATCAATAATGAGATGGTTTACATGATATGAGATATTAATGCCATGTGGTTGTTCTTGTTGTACCATTGCAATATGCTTGCTGAGTTTCGAACTCACGCTTGTGTTTTCTTGTTGTTTTAGGTACCATGAGACCAGCATGCGAGGAAGGGAAATAGGCACACTTCCGCACGTAGCTTCACTCATTTGATTCCACAAGTCATTCAATTAGTGTTTGATAATAAATTGCGTGTGATGATTATTGCTTTAAGGTTTAGCTTTGCTAAATGAGAGCCTTATTGTTCGTTTGGCTCTTGGAGACATTAAATGGTTGAAACTAGAATTATATTGTTGCTAAGTCGTTAATTATTACTGTTTTTAGTTGTCTCTCATATTCCATATATTGCTATACTTTGGTTGCTCCTTCAAATCATGTTAAAACAAAGGAGATGCTGCCGAATTCTCGGGTTTTAGCATTTACTCCTTTGCTGTAATTTACCTTAATTCATGGTATTTAGATGTTGTTTAGCTTATGTTTGGTAGCATTCAGGCATATTAGATGCCGGGGTGTTACAGCACGTTGTTGTAGTGGATCGTTCTCGGCATGGATCGTCCTCGCCGCGGATCGTCCTCTCCACGCCGCTGTAGCAGCAGCGTCACCACAGCAGTCCACACGTCTGGGGATGGAACGCCGTGCGTCGGTGTGGAAGCACCGGGTCGCTCGGCAGGGGCAACGAGAGGAGGTGGCTAGGGTTTCTGGCGAAACACCTCTAAACCGCATGAAAGTGTATTCTGCGTCTAGCCTCCTCCCCTCCTTATATAGCCACGACGTGAAACCCTAGGCAGTCAGGGCCCATCTACGCGCTAAGCCCACGAGGTCTATTAATTACGGATCCAATCCGAATTAATGCGTCCCAGCCCGTTAAGTGTGTGACCCTGTAGGTTCATGTGCATTTGGACATGGATTCGAAAAACCCTTTTTCTAATCCAATAGTCGGTAGTGGCTCCTTGTAGAGCATGCCAACTCCCAAACGCATATGATTAAAGTACTGATGTAATAATCCCTTTGCCAAACTATATGAAGATCGAACTCAAGGTGAGAAACATGTCATCCTTTGACAGTTCAATCCATCTCTCGTATCCGTGATATATTAATAAGTTATGATTGACTTCTCAATCACGGCTTGGCCATGCACTTCCTTAGTCATATCACATGAGTGGCCTAGACATATATCTCCGTTACATTGGAGTGGCAAATTCCATCTTGACTGCTCACTTCCCTCTGCATGTTTCATAGTAAACATGAAAGCTACCTTTATAACTATCCGGTTAGGAAATAGTGTTTGGTAACCCCATGGTAAACTATTACACATGTAGGGAATATGACAATCTCAGGTCTAAGGATCATACATCTACTATGTATGAGATACACTGATGACACATAAGAATGTAACATTCTCACAGTGTCCCATTGTGGGTCTATCTAACACATGTTCTTCAACATGCGTCCACAATGTATTGATGATATCTCCATATCCCATGATCTATGAAACATGATCATCGAACAATACATGTGCTGATCTATTCATCGTTGTCCTATACGATGATATCCGATTAGAGATATTTATCGAATTATATCAATAAGTAAAGAGCTTCATAAACAAGTCACACACTTGTTGATCAAAACAATGATATACATTCATTGGACCAATAATCATATTATTATTCATAAACATAGTCATGTTACAATCATCCATATGATTGCCTCAAGGGCATAACACTAACACTTGTTTTGCATATTCCCGTCGACTTGTAAGGAATTTGGAGATGAGACTGGATCCGTTGGAAAATGGACGAAGATATATTTCCAACAAGTATAAGAACACATCAATTGGACTTTGTATGCAAAAGTTATGCTCGTTTTACTTCAGGCTATTATCCGGAGGCCGAGTTGGCTTCTAAAATGTGGCACACTTGATCTCTAACTTTGCTTGATGTAGATGTGCATCCTTGTTGATCCATCAGGTAGTGGATTATTCTCAAAAGTGTAATTAGTTATGCTGAAGAATGACTTTACCTAATAATTGAGTTGACGGGCTCGAGCTCGAGTCAATGGTCCTTGAACCGGCGAAGATGGAGAAGGATGGCCAAGGTGGGGGCCGATGAAGCCTAGCAGATTGAGCCATCATAGTTGATGTATACGAAAAGATAGAGAAGAATGGCCAAGGTGGGGGCCGATGAAGCCATACAAATGGAGGCATTGTATTAGATGTATATAAGTAGAGGATGCCGTGAAGTGTCGCCAACTTATCACAAAAGTAATGGTATAAGAGGACGTAGTAGATATAATTGCTGCAACACTTGGTGATGACCATATGTATGTGGTGTTGGTTGTATCCATGATGAGAATGGTCTCATCATCCTCCCTTTCTTGAAGTGGAGTCGTCCTCGACTCCATCATATTGTCCTGCAAAATGTTAGTAACGATAGGAAACAAAGCAACATGCACATTTGCAATCAAATCAATAGATCGAGAATCTCTATCAACCATATACTTCCTTTCTTGAAAACTATCATGTGGCTTGTAAATTGAACCAAATGTACTTGATATGACATGATTAGTGATATGGCAATTATCAAATGGATGACATTGTTGCATAGCAAACGAAGGTTTACAATCTGAACAAATGTAAACTCGATGCGCTTTATACTCATATTTCTTACTATTTTTGCCAATAACATGAAAAATATTTCGTGATAACCAGGACAAATTAGAATGTACAAAAAGTCTCTCCTCTAAATAATTCAGATCACGTGGAACATCTAATTCAATGTAACCTAGTGTATCTAAAGAAGACATCAATTTCAACTCATAATTTTCGCTTGTAATGTGAATGACATGTTTATTTTCAACATAAGTGTCTAGTGTGGTAACAAAAGTAACATGTTCATTCACTAGTTGTGGCATGGATATAAGTGAAGTATTATCACACAACTCTTCTTTATCACAAGAAATAGCAAGCAAATCATCTTGTAACAAAGCAAAATCAACAATTGGTTCCACTAATAGTTGCTCTACGATAGCATGATTTGTGGACAGTTTTAGCTCTTCAAAATTATTTTATCCAGGAGTAAAGTCCATACCTTTTACATTACCTTGTAAGTTTTCGCCAGCTGTTGTAGGTCTAACTTCAACTATTATCTCTTCGCTTGCACATGGTGCATTACAGATCATTTTTTTTCTCCATATGCTCTTCTTCATCATTCTCTCGATGATGCTCACTTTTCTACAAAATGTTTGCTACAAAAGAAGGTGCAACAACGGGCGCCTTAAATGAAGCTAGTGATTCTTTCAAGGATTCAGCAAGCATTTTTTCAACTCTATAAGCACATTTAACTAATTTTGAAAAGAACTATATGTTTCATCAACAAGAGCATCCTGAATTTCTTGATAAAGTCCACGTATGAACCTAAGCTCTGTTGCTTCTTCACCTTCAACTACACCACAACGCAACAAATGATTTTGCAATCGTTCATAATATTCCTTAACGCATTTATTTCCTTGTTTCAAGCATTGGAGTCTAGTATACAAAAAATCAGTATGATATTCAGGAACATATTCAAGTCTCATAAGTCTTTTCATGGCCTTCCAATTTTTAGGTTTTCTCTCTTTTCTACAAATATGCTTCCACAATGTTAACGCAAATCCAATTAATTAACACACTAGCAGCAATCCTAATCTTTTCATTTTCAGACAAATCATACTTGCCCAATTCTTTGTCTACTGCTATCTCCCAATTAATATAGGCATCATGATCATATTGACCATCAAAAGGTGGAATGGCAAATTTAACCTTACCTAGGGAATCATCATCAACATGTACCTGAGCATGTAGTACGCCATTTTTGTTGCTTAGAAGACAAGGCGGAGGACTGGAAGTTCCTGGGGCAGTACCTACAAGTGTATCAAGTCTAGACAAAATAGTAGCATGGGTAGTGTTAGCGATTCCTTGTGCAGTCTCGATGGATCGGAGATGGTCTTCTTGCAGTGACATGCGCTCATTACTGAGTCGATGCTCACTAAGTCCCTCAGTGGCGACCCTCGTCATCCTCTCAACGTGAGCAACAATGCCCTTCGTGCGTGGAGAGTGATGTAACGAACTCTCGTCACCTGACATTGTTAGTAGAAGACAAGAAACAAAAAAATCACAAATATAATGTTCTTATCACTATGTAGGATGTGGTGAAAAGTCGCTCAACTCTCAAGCTTTGACTAAAACTCTTACAAGTTCTTACCATGCAGTGGGTTGTAACATCCTAAAATTTGCTTGTATTTATGGTATTTTTGAAATATTTGGAATTGTATGGAATTTTTGGAGTTAATTGGAATTTCAGCTTTATTAAATTAATTGTATAAAATTTAAATCATGCATTTTGCCTGAGTATAAAATCTAAAATTTTGTTTAAAATAAATATAATTGGAAGACGAGAGTGTTCTCTTCAAAAAAAAATTTTAAAAATGTTATGTAACTTACGTCGTTGATTTTACAAAAATTTGTACAAGTGTCTGATGCACCAAAAGAATTTTTGCAAAAAATCTATACATTGAAAAATTACGAAACCAACTTCACTAAGTTCCAAATATTCCCTAGTATTTTAGAGGAATTTTCCAAAATTTTCAGACCCATTTTGCTATTTTATCCTAAACACGTTTTGATAACATGTATGCATATATATGTATATGTACAACATGTAGCCACGTGTATGCATATGTACATGTATGCATGAATCCTGAACATTTCCTCCTCCATGCCGTTCCCATTTATTAGCAAGTTTTCACTTCTAAGCAATGCGTGCACGTTCCATTTCCCATGCATGATGCCTTCCCATTTGTTCAAACGTTTTCCATTTCCCTGCAATGAAACAAACGTTTTCCATTTCCTTGCCATAAAGGAATTAGTAACGTTTCCCATTACTCCACATGCACATGAAGTCTTCTCATTATTTTTCCAGCCGTTTCCCATTTCCTTGCAATGCATTTGCTAGCAATTAACGTTTCCCATTTCCTTTCACATGCATGAAGCCATGGCATTTCCATCTCCTAGCCGTTTCATTCTTTAGCACGCATGAAACTCCCCATTGAAATGTCATGAATGCTTTAAAGCCTTGAAAAGTGCATGAATTCTCCACACGCATGAATACATTTGGTACTTGAGTCATTCCAATGCAAATCCATTAATGTAGCCACTCCTTCATTTTCTACATGCATGAATTAGCAACGTCATTACTTTCCAGCCGTTTCTCCTGCAACGCTTAAACTTCCCATCGTTTCAAACTTTTCCTTCCTTCGTTCCAACTGTTTGCATGCAAGGAAGGATTTTCTCCATGTGCATGAATTTGCTTTAAATGTATTTGTAACGTCTTGGAGGTTTCTAGTCACGTAATTTCCTAGTCACGTTATTGAAGCGCCGTGCTCTTCTTCCATGCACATGAAGCTTTCCATCTTCCAGCCGTTTCTTGCATGCATGAACATTTTCTCTCCAGCCTTTCCATTTTCCATGCGCATATGCCTGAAGCCTTTTCATTTTCCATACGCATGGATTCTTTATTTCTTCCAGCCGTTTCCCTGAACGCATGAAGTCTCCTCATTACTCCTCAGTCGTTTCTCATGCAATGCATTACTACATGAAGCCATTTTCATTCCAGCCATTTCAAGCACACGTATGCATGAAGCCATTTCTTTAATGTGTGCATGAAGCCATTTCTTTAATGTGTGCATGAAGCCATTTCTTTATTATATGCATGAAGCCATTTCCTGCTGTTCCCATTTCCAACGCATGTATGTTCCTCCCTTACTATCACGCATGCATGTTCCATTACTAGCAACCATTAACTGATGCATGCACATAAAACCATTTACTAGCTAGCAATCACTCACGGCTTGAACATCCAGCCGTTTCTAGTAATCGTGTATGCATGCATGAAAATGTCTTCCAGCTTACTCATTCAACACATTCATTCATGTAATGAAATTCCTTTAATTACTAGCCATTCCATCGCCGCATGCAGCCGTTTCTCCATTCCGTTTAATTGTATGCATGAATACCTCTCTTTCCTAGCCATTTTCCATTTAGTGCTTCACGTCTATATATACCTCCATTCATTTTCCATTTCTCTAGCGCTATTCCAATCATCCAACCATTTCCATTTCTCTACACCTTTTGTTTTGCCGTTGACGCCGCCGTGTACGTCGCCGCCATTGTGTACGTTGCCATCGTCGTCGTCGCCGCCGCCGCCGCCAGCGCACTCTCCGATCTCGCATTCCCTGCGCCGACGGTCTACGCTATTGCCTGAGCCAATCGGTATACATATATTATTCGGATGATCTGCGTGTATATGTGTGTGTGTGTGTGTGTATATATATATATATATGGGGGCATATTCAGTGCAAACCTCCCTTACCGTGAAAACCACGTGTAAAAGTTTTGAAAAATTCTCAAAAAATTATCATAGGTAGGGGAGGTGAGGTTCTACAACCCTGTAAAATTTGACGGCCAAACTCAATCACATTTGGAAGATATGAAAAAGACAAATTCAGTATAAATAGTAATTTTTCACTGTTTGACACTATTCATTTTGCAATTTGTCTTTTTCATATCTTCCAAATGTGATTGAGTTTGGCCCTCAAATTTTACTGGATTGTAGAACCTCACCTCCCCTACCTATGATAATTTTTTGAGAATTTTTCAAAACTTTTACACGTGGTTTTCACGAAGTTTTCACGGTAAGGGAGGTTTGCACTGAATATGCCCCCTGTATATATATATATATATTACGTGAACCAAGTCGCAGTACGCATGCATGATGTTTGCTCAAGACGTGAACAGTGCCATGCATAGGAAGAAAATGAGAGATTAGTTGTACGTGTTCATTTCCGAAAATTGCGAATTTTGTTTTTTTCGCTACAAATTCGTTTTAAGTCCAAATCACTTGCGACTAATTTTATTAATTAGTAAATATTAAAACCTAGCTACACTAATTTTACTAAAATTTTATAATCAAATCTATACTGTTAAATTATTCGCGGAAAGTCCAAACTTACGAATTTTGTATCTCTTAAACTATACGTCCAAAAATTCCAAAATAAATTTTATAAATATTAGAAAATGCTAAAATAATTATCTAGAAATTTGCCTGGGGATTATAAGCTAGTTTGATTTGTAGCATTGTTTTCGAATGTGTTTATACGTAGTTCCGAGTGTTTATTTGGTTCTTTAGTTGCTACGCGTAGACATCGAGTTGTGTGACGCTGTCGGAAGTGAAGATCAGGACCAAGATCAAGCTTTGGATCAAGACCAGCTATTTTTTAGAAGGCAAGTTGTGCTTTGACCATGTTGCTCCTAAATTTTGAAATGTATTTTTATTTAAATTATGCATGCTATGTTGATTAAAATGAATTTAAATTAATTTGGGTAAAATAGTTAATAAACCTAATTGTTAATTCCACCCTTGAAGATTAATATTTGTATGCCATGTATTCCATTGACACCTTAAGTTTGGTTTAAAATAGTTGGATGTTAATATTGTGCCAACACGAGAGGCTAGACCGTGAATAGTTGCTTAGCTATGCTTACGTGAAATATGCTTCAAATGGCAAAATAATATTGACTAATGATATATGGAATGAATTTTGGAAATAGTGTAATCTTGCCACATGATGATGTGAAGTGTAGGTACCTTTGTGGTTCTACATGGTAATTGATATTATTGTTGGCATGTGTTGCACAATAATCAACTGGGTGGGAAAATGAAAATGGTTTAGGCTGTGGCAAGTGGCAAGTGATCAATGGGTGGGCCCGATGTGGCACATGGGAGAGATGTTGTTGAATTTGGTTTTGTGAACTTTGGGTAGTCTTGCCACGGTCAACCTAAGGACTTAACCTTGCAAGCCTTTGAACTGGGCCTAACATACAACCACATGTCTGGAGTGGGACAGACCTAGTTGAGTATGATTCCGAAGTCTTAGCATGTGAGAACTCAGGTGGTTTTTGTAGCTATAAATATGGAAACAAGGGTGTATTGTTTACCGATCGGTCTTACATATCTTCAACAGTATACGTTGGCCCTGTACTTCCGCTCCGCAAAAGGGAAGGGACAGTGGGGACTATACTGGGAGGTACGCATGCGAGGATAGAGGTTTCAGAAAGACTTTGTTATGGTTACTCGCCTGTGTGGTGTTTAACTATACCGTGTGGGTAAAGTGTATAACCTCTGCATAGTGTGTCAAAACTATTCGAATAGCCGAGTGCACGGTACTGGACAAAGCTCAGGGATTACAGTCAAGGGTTAGATTTTTGAAAATAAAATGTGGAAAGGGTGGCTGTAGGCCAGAGATAACTGCTATAGTGATTTAGGGCTTTGTGCCAAACTGTTCGAAAAAGATATTGATAACTTATTTATAATATGGTTTTACCGCTTTTGAATCTATTAAGATTATTTGGTAAAAGAAAAATGCTGCTTGATGCAAAATAACCGCTTAAGCCATTCCTTTGGAAGAAGCCATGCATATAGTAATAGAACTGCACCTCTGTGCATAACTTGCTGAGTATGTTGTATACTCACCCTTGCTTTCAACACAATCATCAGTTGAGGAGAAGACTACAACTTTGAAGGAGGCGAAGTTCCACGATGAGGCGATTATCTAGGAGTTGAACCCTGTCAGTTGCCTGTGGCATATTGATGGGAGCCACCGACGTTCTTCATTCTGCTGCTAATTATTGACTTTTGTTATTGTAAGCCTTGCGTGGCAGACTTTTGTAAGGTGACCTTAAGGTCTTGTAACCAGTTTATTTAATGTTTGAAGTACTTTATTATTATTTCCGCTGTGTATGGATGTGATATTTAACCCTGTTTGACTGTGTGTACTAACGTGATCCTAGACTAGTACAGAATACACAGAGGGTCCGAATTTGCAGACTCGGGTCCCGACATGGGTGTTGCCAGCTATTGGCGTGGTCAAAAGTTCTTCGAAGCATGGATAAAGCGATTGCCAAGGGATCGAACAAATGTACGAGGTAGGATGTGGAGTTTGGACAGGCAATATTTATTTCCTATGCAATCTGGTAATTCTAGTTATTGTAATGATAAGTAATAATCCAAACTAGAATTCACAAACCCTAGTTGTCGATCTCAAAGATATAAGTGAATTTCAAGACAACACACACACAAAGATAAAGGCACTTCTGCAATCAAGGAATGAGCTATGAAATATAAGTGAAGCACCAAAAGCTCTATTGCACAAGTCATAGAGACACGCTAACTTATTGCTTCAAGAATGTAAAAAGGGAACAAGATTGCTCACTAATTAATAAATTGCACAATATAAAAATAACGACACAAATTAGGGTTTTGCTCAATGTAGTGCGACCGGCCACTATTTTCTTTTGCTCTTTTTTCCTTCTCTTTTTTTGGGCCTTTTAGCTCTTTCTCTTTTCTTTCTTTTGGTGACTTTCGGTCAACACTAGTATGAACAAAGTTTTAGAATCCCTAACTTAATGTCACAAGATAATATGATATGATAATTGAAGATTATGCAATGTATCAAGTAGAGCAGCCCTAAGCAATATCAACAAGCTAGTCTCAAATAGGATCAAAGTGTTTACAAAGGATGAATTGGTTCCCAAAGGTAGGTGTACTGATATTTGTGGGACTTTATTATTTATGGATGCTATTGCACACAAAGACTCAAAGGAACAAGCTTAAATTCAAGAACGTTCCAAGAAACCCTAATTCGGTTTTTCTAGGGCAGCAAACTTGTCGCCTAGATTAATGTTTGAAGACCACTGAATTTGATTGGTTGACTGTGAAAGAATTGAAGCTTATATCCTCAGCTTTCAATAGCGTACAAGAATATGGAATTTGGAGCTCGGGTGTGAAAGTTATGGCCAAAAACCCGAACACAACAGAACAACCCCAATTTCAGCCTATCGAGTTGAATCCGAATACGAATTGAATTCGGTTTGAAATAATCCGAATCACAATGGCTGCCCCCAAAACATTTTTGTAGAGGACTCTCACGATTCAAAATAGTAAATTTTTTTTTGAAATCAGAGATCGAATGTAAAAGTTATGACCAAAATACCGAACCAATCTCTATAGCCTGATTGTGGTAGATTTCATAGATCCGTTCCGAATTTGGATGGCTGCCCAAAAGAGATTTTGAAGATCTTTTCTTAAGCTTTCAAGAAAGTACAAGAAAACAAAAATCCGAGTTCGTATGCAAAATTTATGCACAACATATCGCACTGGATAGAATTGAAGGATTGAAGCAACGAGAAGGAAAAGAAAGATCAGCAACTAAAACATGGACCCTAATGGATCAAAACCTAACAAAACTCACTAAAATAACAGATTGAAACTAAAGGTTGAATTTTTGTGGAGTAATTTTCAAATTAGGATAAAAAACAAGAACTAATCTAAGGTACTGATATTCTCACCGATCAACCGAGGCTCTGATACCACTTGATAGAACTTTAGGTGTCCCGATCTTTCAATGAGAAACACACGATCGATTTGGATGAAGACGACTTTGACAATCCAACTATGCTGTATGACGACGATGCGCCTTAGCAATCGCTAAACCAAATCCAGCGGGTTATTGACCTTGCCGTGGGCACGATCAATCTGATCACGAAGATCAATTCCTGCAAGCAATCGAAGAACAAGCAAGAACAAAGCAAAAGCAATCTAAAATTGCAAATATAGATGAAGGATTGATAAGTTGGGGTTCCAATACTGGGAGCTTCTTAGGCGGGTGTTGAACACGTCTGAAAAGACTCAAAATAGTAGTAATGGCTAAACTTTCAAATAAACAAACCCAAGTAATTTTGGGGGACTCCCTAGCTATATATAGAAGAAATAGGGGGGATTCGTGTTAGGGTCGGCCACAACAAGAGGAATGGCCGATTAGGACTCCTACAAGGCCCAAAGCCCAAGTTTGACTCAGGTTAGAAAGTTGACCCGACTTGTTTTGCATATTCCCGTCGACTCGTAAGGAATTTGGAGATGAGGCCAGATCCATTGGAAAGAGAACGAAGAAATCTTTCCAACAAGTATAAGAACACATCAATTGGATTCTGTATGCAAAATCTATGCTCGTTTTACTTTAGGATATTATCCGGAGGTCGAGTTGGCTTCTAAAACATGGAACACTTGATCTCTAACTTTGCTTGATGTAGATGTGCATCCTTGTTGATCCAAACCATGGTTCCTAAGTATAAGCACATCACACACATCAGGTAGTGGATTATTCTCAAAAGTGTAATTAGATATGCTTAAGAACGACTTTACCTGATAATTGAGTTGACGGGCTCGGGCTCAAGCTCGAGCCAATGGTCCTTGAACCGGTGAAGACGGAGAAAGATGGCCAAGGTGGGGGCTGATGAAGCCAAGCTGATGGAGCCATCATAGTGGATGTAAATGAAAAGATGGAGAAGGATGGCCAAGGTGGGGGCCGATGAAGCCACACAGATGGAGCCATCGTGTAAACCCCCATATTTTTTGCTTTTATTAAATTCATTGAGTTATTTTAATTTTTGGAATTTATTTGGATTTATTTTGATTTAATTTGAATTAGGCCCTTCTTGAATTATTTAAATATTTAAAAGTTTCAAAAAAAATTTTGTTGGAAATATTTTATTTGAGTCCAAAATGTCTAAAAATATTTTCTAGAATTTTTTTGGAATTTGTCTTAGCTTTTTGCTATTTTTCTTGATTTATTTGAATTACTAGAATTGTTTTAAATAATAGAAATCAAACAGGAAATTATGGAAAAACCCTATCGGGGCAAACCGCGTGAACTCGACTCGCTAACCCGCGCCGCCCGATCCGCTAACCCAACCCTACTCGAACCCTAACCATGCGAACCGTTGGATCGCGATCCAACGGATGTCAGCGTGCCACGTCGCTCGTGCATCCGAGCTGTTGATCGCGAGCCATGTGGATGCACCAGATTCTGCCACATCAGCTCGAGCTGTGTCCTCGCCGGACTCAGCCAGCACGCAACCGTCGCCGCGGAATCCGGGCTGTACACGCACGTCGAGACCGGTATTTAATGCGGCGCTCGGTGCATCATGTTCACCCTTTTCTCATGCTTGTTTTGCCCCAGTCGCCGTCCACCGAGGGGCTGTCAGCACGCCGCGATTGCTCGCCGGAGTCGGGAAAGGAAGTGCCGCGGTTTTTGGTGGATCACGTCGCCGCTATGCCGTCTCCGCCATTCTAGCGCCCAGATCCAGGCCCACGAGGACGAGGCGCATCGAAGGGGGTGATTCACTTCGTCGGAGGAGGTCCGTAGTGCCGCGCCTATTGTTGTCGTCTTCATCTCTGGTGGCCAGCGCTGACGAGCTTCACCGACCAGACCGTGAAGAACCTTGACTGTCCGATCCTGATCAATGGGTTCAGGTAACGCCACGTACGCTTCCCATCTATTTGCTCAGATCTAATCCTCACTGTTAGATTTAGATCCAACGTACCAATTTGAGCCACACAGATTTGCACTGCATTGTGCTAGATTAGATCTCCGCCGTTCGATCGTAGATGAACGGTTTGGATCGGTTCGCATAGGAATAGTTCGGGTAGATTGGAGCCGTTAGATCTAGAATGGATGCGGTAGATCATGCCACGTAGTCCCGCACTGTTGTGGGTTAGATTGGATCTTAGCCGTCCGATCTAGATTGTACGGTTAGATTTGACTCGCGTGTTAGCATTAGATTCAATCTTGGCCGCCCGATCTGAAGTGGATGGGTGAGATTGGGCCACGTAGTCCCATCAGCGCGGAAAGCTTCACCCATTCCTAGCCGTCCGATCCAAATCGAACGGACCGGATCGAGACACGAAGATCCACTGTGGAGAATTGGATTCGATCGTAGCCGTTGGATTTTGAATCGATGCACGAGATCACACCACACCGCAGCCAATCCGAGCGTGCCATGTGTGCGTGAGAACCGAGGCATCGAAGCAGCACCGCTCGGTCATCGCTGACGTTAGCGGGACCCACCGGCCAGCGGCTGTACCCGTGCCCATGTGACATCAGCGTGACATCAGTAGTGACATCACGGTGGGGCCCACCTGTCAGTTTGGCCAGCCGTGCCACGCGATGACGTCAGCGTGACGTCATCAAGCTAGGCCCATGTGTCAGTGACACGTGGACTTGTGGACCGTCCATGGTGGACCCGAGCCGGACCGTGGACCAAGCCTATGGACCGGATGATGCCAGCATGACGCAATAAATCGATTTCTCTTTAGAAAAATAATTCGGCAAAAAATGAAATTATGCGCTGACGTTAGCCGACGCCATAAATCCGGTTTTTCAATAGAAAAATAATTCGAGTAATTCGGTTTTTCTTTTTATTTGTATTTTCAAACTCCAAACGGCTATAACTTTTGCATTTTAACTCTGATTGAGGTGATTCTAGTTTCTAAATTTTTGTAAAGTTGAGCTCTATTTAATGGTGAATTTTATTTAATTTTGGACTTGAGTTTCTCTCTATTTTTATTTATTTATTGTTTATTTATCCATTTCT
This sequence comes from Rhipidocladum racemiflorum, assembly GCA_036346355.1. NCBI lineage: Eukaryota > Viridiplantae > Streptophyta > Magnoliopsida > Poales > Poaceae > Rhipidocladum > Rhipidocladum racemiflorum. The sequence goes on from CM070580.1 coordinate 52,941,239, forward strand.
CGTAGATGTTGAATTGCCCGAAGGCTTCGAAGGAGCAGTCTTGACCCAGGAACATGTCCAAGAGTAGGACCATGACCTTTTCCAAGGCAAGTTGTGCTTTGACCATATTGATCCCACTTTCAAAACTTTGTTGATTTGAATTATTGCATGCTAGTTTAATTAAAATGCTTTCAATTAATTCTGGGAATAGCTATGCGACCTATTTGTTGTATGCTACCGTGTCTATAATAATTGTATGTCATGAATCATTTGTAACACTATTAATAACTTGCCAACATGGGTTAAATAGATCGTAGGTAGTATGCTTAGCCTTGCATCGGGTTGATAAAATTGTTTCGGATTACGAAATGTTAATTTGACTTAATGAGATATGGAACAATATTCATGAAAGATGTGACATGTGTTATTGATGATGTTGATGACACGTGGTGCATGGTAATCAACTAGGTGATAAAATGATTTAGACCGAGGCAAGTGGCAAGATTGTTTATGGTGAGCCAAGGGTGGCACATGGGAGGTCGCATTTAGTTTTTAATGATTTGGATAGTTGTGAATTCTTTGGGTAGTCTTGCCTTGGTCACACTAAGGACTCAACCTTGCAAGAATTTGAACTGAGTCTATCATATAGCCACAAGTCTGGAATGGGATAGACCTAGCTGATTAATTTATGATGCCTAGATTTTGGTACTGTCGTGGTGGTGTGGGTTCCGGGTGTACAGGTGAAAAATCACATAGCGCAAGAGGGGGACCCTGAGTGTGGTAACCAGTCCCTTCAGTGTTGAAACCTCAGCGGGTAGTACTGGGTCTAGATGGAGCATTGTAAAGGCTTTGTTATGGTCACTCGCCTTGGTGGTGTTTGATTGTATCTTGTGGGTAAAGTGTATAACCTCTTCAGAGTGTACAACCTATTCGAATAGCTGAGTCCAAGGTATTGGACATAGCTCGGGGATTACAGTTAAGGGTTAGACATTCATAAAAATTGTCGACGATTGGGGAGCAGGCCCCCGCCGAGCTTACTTAGTTGATTGGGGGATCAACTCCATCCCCTTCTTGCGTGAAGGGTTGCTTCCGAAGGGTGCCCGGTCTTACCAAATCAAGCACACTCAAAGAATGACACAGGGATTTATCCTGGTTCGGGCCTCTCACGAGGGAGATAATAACCCTACACCAGTGTGGTGTGTATTGTGTACGTATATTTTGCCTTGTCCCTTTCCCCAATGTCTGGGAGGTATTTATAATTTACAAGGATATTGTGTCAGTTACGGCCCGTGCCACGAACGTCTGACGTCCGAGGTGGTCGTAATCGAATCCTAAATTCATGCCACGTCCGCGTTATGGGCGCAACGGCCCTTCGAGGTGTCATAATTATCGTCATTCCGGTTGTAGCCGTTAGTTACGACTGCTCGGTCATGCGACCCGAGCATGAACTGGGGCCGAGCAACTTTGGCCCTAAGCCGAGCAAGTGCACCCGAGCAACATGCTCGGGCGCTAGTCGGGCATTGAGCTTGCTCCGAACGGTACCAGGAACCGGTACCGCACGGGTAGCCCGAGCCACGATGTTCGTCCTTTCTTGGGCCAACCTCGGGAACGACCTCTGAGGTATGTAAAGTCAGGACGAGTCCGACCATTGTGGCATGATGGTAGTTATGATAACTACACAATCCCTGACAGCTAGCCTCCGACGCTCAAGTAGGGAATCGCTCGAAGGGGCCTTCCCCTTGAGCCTACCGAACCACCTGGAGGGATTGGAAATCTTGCGGCGAACCACTGCCGTAGCATCCGAGCTCGACCCCACCAAGGACGAGCAAATCACTCGCCCCGACGACCATGGGGTGCTCGGGCAAACGAATGTGAGCGGTTGCTTTGGTTCCTTCTAGGAGAAGCGTGGCAGTGAAAGTACGAGCTGTTTTCTTGGGAACTGATCCATATCGGGACAGTTTTGGATACCGTGCGTCCACGCGTCGGGCTGGGAATGGTGGACTCCCCAACTGCCCTTGCGCCTTTAGGGCTTCTCAAACACAACGGCGGGAAACCTCTTCGCTATCCCCCAAGATCGGGTATTTAATCAGCCGCCAAGACCCCCTTTGTTCTTTTATCTGAAATTCACAACTTCTTGTTTCAGCTCTTGCTCTCCGATCCTTCCCTTCCTTACTCCAATGGCGAAGTTTGGTGTGAGCAAGCTTAACCAGCAGAAACTCGAGCTGCTCCAGAAGCTCAAGTACCTCGACGCGGGGTTGTGGAGAGCCCCGGGTGACGAGGAGGAGCCACAGCCGCAAGAGGGAGAGATCATCTCCTACGAACTGTACTCTGTCAATGGGCTTCGAACGCCCGAGAGTGAGTTCGTCAAGTCGGTGCTCACCCACTGCAAATGCGAGGTCACCTGTCAGGAGCTGCCCAGACCGTCCTCGGGTTATTTGAATGCTCGGTCGTCCTCATCGGATTTGGAGGCTAGCAACGGATCGCCGATGGCGCTCGCAATGTTAGCACCCAAGCCCAATTGAGACAACAGTAAAACCATTCGAATAACTCGACAACAATCCCTGTATTCCCCCGGTATGCGACCCAAAGCTCGCTCAGGATCGCCCCCGCATACCGGTTTCCATTGCCATATCAACTCAATTTGCATAAAGGGGGCAACGAACTCAAAACTCCACGACCAGACACGCAACGCGGAAGCACAACAAACCAAACTAACTCAAGCACAAAGATGAAACCAGACAACCACACATGGCAAAGACTCACAACAACAGACTCTAACTCGCAAAACAGACAATAATAAGATCCTACCTAAACTCGGGATTTCTACAAAATTTTAGCATGATGCCTTTAGAAGTGAGGACATCCACTCAGTAGACAGAAGAACAATTAACATAGCATAATAGTTGACATGGATATGAGCAACGCATAAGCACGATAAGAGCACCATAATACATCAAGATTCAACAACAGAAATAGCCAAGTATTCAAGCCTAGGCATGACATAGTTTAAGGCTAACTATACAACAAAATGAACGCACTACCACCAAAAGTATGACATCTCCGGAAGTGTACTGCCCCTGAATACTTCCGGGCGTAAGCAACATCGCAAGTAGCCTCTACTCGGTGCCCCGCCCGGACACCGAGAGGTAGTACGGACAGAACTCGCATCCATTTTGATCCTCACCTGAAAACCACAAAGCAGAAGCATGAGTACAAAAGGTACTCGCAAGACTTACCCATGGTCCATATATGACCGACTCGAAGGAATATGCATTTGGATGTAGCAAGGAATAAGCTTAAGGTAAAAGTGCGGAAAAGCTTAACTTTGTTGCATAATGACAATCAACTACCCCATTCACAAATTTTATAGCACTTATGGACAACACCTATTACTATAGTGAAATATGAAACTAAACATTTAAAGTAAAGCAAGTAACATCATGAACAAGTACAATCATCAACATACCAACTAGCATCAAGTTTAAGTTATTACTACATTGAATGTGCAATGACCAAGCGTGCTCATATCCGAGAGCGCGGCAATTCGAATCGCTTACTCACCCTACAGGGGATCATCAATCACACGACACGAATCCACGAAGGAACCTCATGTCAACCCTCCTCCCATCCATATCTATTCGTTGAACCATCTTCATGCGGTCCGAGCACCTAGCACCCTCTCGAGCAGCCCAAGCCTCGCTTAGCCCTCGAGAGTCGACCTAAGCCTCGCCCTCAACCACGTCCAACCGCATGAGGGCATGGTCCATTGAATAGTATGCCATGAAAGGGTGGCTTACCGTACCATTATCCGGCATGCAATCAACAAGGTGTGCTCGATCAATGGGCAAACAACGGATCGGTCCTCAACCGACACAGGCGAGACTACACATTTGAGTCTCCACACTCAAATGATCCAACCCTCTCGCCCGGTGTCAGTTTCACATTTCAGTTCTTACCCAAATCCATTGTAGCCCAAATGTGTGAAGTAATTATTCTCAAGCGATGGAACCATCCACCACTTGGCTCATACCCGACATCTAAGCAAACTAAGCATGGACACATTATATTTACCCATAGACTAGCTCCAAAGGAGGTGTTCAACAAATATCAAAGGGTGTATGTGCAGCAATTAGGTCCTAATACCATCCCACCATTTAACTCCTAATGCATGACTTAGTCATCTAATAAGCAATTCATTCACCAAAATAACATTTACATATAAGGTTGAATATGCTTAGGTGCTTGCCTTGAGCTTCTGCCGAATTTTCAACAACAATTTGCTCCTCGGTAACCCCCTCGGCCATGACCACGTCAATCATCGCGGTTTCATTCTCTACACTATCACAATGTATGCGAAATGAGATGCATGCCATGCTTATGAAATGGAAACGACAATTAAGAACACATGATGCTCCAAAAATGCAAGCATTCATCAAACAAAAATGAAAATGCAAAGGTTAACACTCCAAATTAATAGCCAAGTAACATTTGGAAATGCTCTACACTATTCCAACCAAAATCATAACCTTTGTAGCAAATTCTAAAACACTGCCCACTTTGGTTTTGAACCCAAATCTGAATTTTTCAGAACAACAAGCAATTCAAATGAGCATATCTATTTATCTACTCAACTAATTTGAGCGATTCCAGTTTGTAATTGAACATAAGAACAATGCCTACACATACATCTACCCCAAATTTACCATCCAATGCTTTAACTTGCCCAAATTAAGAAAAGAACAGTACTCTGTATAAAATGCACAAATCTGGACAGATTTCACCAAAATGACCATAACTTCTACAAGGTTTGATGAAATTGAGCGATTCCAATTTCTAACGAAACTTAAGAGGCATATATACAACTTAGATTTGGACAAATTCCCATCCATTGCATGCACAACTCCCAGTTCGGCCAGGAACAGAGAGCAAGTTTCAGCATCCACAATATTCAGAGTTTCAGAACAGCTAGCATTCAAATGGGTACAACTTTTTAATCCCACCACCAAATTGAGTTCTACCAGTTTATAATTGAGCATAGGAACCTTACCAATGATTCCCACAACCCCTAATTGAACAACCATTAGTTTAGCCCACCCAAAACTGAGTGGAACAACATCTCTGTACGAATTGATCCAACTCAGGACAGTCTGTACCAAATTGGTCATAACTTTTAGCTGGATTAACGAAATCGAATGATTCCAGTTGGAAATGAAAGATAACTTGATTATATACAAATAATTAGCCATCTAGCCAGAGAGATGAAGCTTCTAACTTGCTCAAAAACATGAAAAACAGAGGCTATAAAATTTGCTAGAATTTTTAGAACAAGCCACAAACCCTAATCCATTGATTCCCTCCAAAACTTCTCCCCATTTCAGATCTAGGCACCCAAAATAGCAGGAGGAGACCCTCTAGCACAAGATCTAGCCATGGGGAAACTCACCTTTGCCTCCCTCAAGGAGCCATGGACGAAGAAGAGGAGCTCGGCAAGGGGATGGCTGGGCGCCATTTGGAGGAAGAGCTGCACTGGTTGGAGGAGCTGTTGGCTTGGAGCTCCTGGGAGGATGCCCAAAGTGCTGCAATGGAGGATATATCCACCCCAAAGAGGAGCTTGGCCAGGGAGTGCACGGTTTGGAGGAGAAAAAGAGAGTGGGTGGCTGCTATTTGGTGTGGGTGTTTGCTGTTTTGGATGCTGTTTGGTGTTTTGGGTCCACTTGCAACTGACTAAGTGGAGGCTATGTGTTATGGCTAAGTCCCCAATATTTCAGCACATGGATTCAACCTTTGAGCCATGTTTAAAATTAATGTTTGCTTTTGGATTGGACTTAAAACTCAATCATGGGGTAGAGAAAAATTTCTAGTTTGAATCCAACCAACACACACATCCTAGATCATTATGGATTTCTAATCGTGAGGCTCTAAACTTTGATGAAATTCACACTTGCAGTCTAAAACTTCTAGCTCTTAAATTTTTGCTAGGTTTGGGATACTTCTAAATGGCAGTTTAGGATACTCTCTGAAGTCGGAAGTCGATCTCAAATGCGGCCAAAGATCAATTTGCGTTAATGCTAGCCGCACAGTCGAACTCGGATTCGGGGCCTTGACATCACCCATCTCAACCCTAACTCCATTCTCATCCTTTCCATCTTTGCTCACCTCTACGAGGGGTACGTGGGTGTCTTGCCTACGGCTAGCCTCTTTTTTCATTTCTACTCCTTGTTCCGCACTGGCCAGGCTTCTCCGGCCGGATGCTTCTATTTCTACCTCTGGACCAACCGCCCCTATGAGTATTCGAGCTTCACGCTCAAGGACTCGGTGGCAGGTGGGCCGATTCTTGGTTCTACTTGAGGAAGGTAGAGGGGAGCTCCCTCTGTTACACGGGGGCAGTTGTCCCACGCGTCGAGACACCCCGACCTCCGGTTCAACCTGAGGAGGAACGGGTGCTCATGATGATCAGTGAGCTCACCTGCTCGGGGCTCACTGGTCAGGACGTTGCCCGGGATTTCGTTCGAAATCGGGTGTCGCCCCTCAGGAGGAGGGAACACCCCTTCTTCGAGATCACTGGGTGGGATGACCTCACTCAGGAGTCACGCTCAGGTACGTTTCGCTCATCAAGCTCTCCTTTCTTTGTAGCTCGCACTAGCCATTCTCATTACTTTCATTGGTCGAAGTGCAGCCCGCCCGCAAACTGGGTGGACTTGAGGGTGGTCAAGATGTTCGGGACCCCAAGAGGCAAAGAGCTTGGCGTCGCTCGCCAAATCCTGAGCAACGTGTTCGAGCGAGGCGAGACGGTAAGGATTCGCCCATTCTCGTTCTGGTACTTTGCCTCGGGAAGGATGCGCCCGAGGTAACCCCTACTGGGGAAGTCATGCTCGGGGACTACTCCGAGCATACTCTTGATCTGTTTGCTTCTTATTTGGCAGGAGCGAGTCACCCTCGAGGTCGCGGTGGCGCAGGTGAAGCCGCTCTCGGAGGGCCTCGGCGCCGTGACCCTTGGTCGTAGGACCATGAGACTCGCGAGCCGTAAGCGACGCGGTAGGTCGACGTCGTCCACACCGTCTCCCCCCAGGCGATCAAGGAGTCAAGCTATCTCGAGTGGCCCTCCCCCTCAACCGCACTTGGAGTACGCCGATCTAAGGGAGGTAAGTGAGCTGAAGCTGTGGTTGATCGAGCACACTAGGAAGAACCCCGAGCTAATGGCTCGTTTGCATCAGCTCGCCGACCGGGCGAAGAAGGAGGTGGCAGCCATAGCAGGAGGACCCGCACGGAAGGAGGAGCTGGAGGGCAAGAATGCTGCCCTCCAAGCCGAGCTTGCGTGGGTGAGTTCGAGCTAGGTGGTCGAGCTCAAGGAGGAGGAAGGGGAGGACCCGACGCCTCTGACCACGGGGCACCAGAGGTCATCGGGCGCACCGCAGGCGCGTCCGTCTCTAACCTTGGAGGAGGTCAACCTAGAGGAGGTCGACTCCGCGGTGGCGAGGGCCGATAAGGCCCGCGAGGATATGGCCAATCTTTTGGCCCGAGCTCGAGCCTCTGTAGCGGAGACCAAGCGAGGTAAGCTCCTGCCTCTTCCCTTCGGACTTTTCCTTTTCGGACACCATGCTAACCCCACATTGTTTGTAGTGGGTGCGGTAGCTAGTAGATAGGTTTGGGATTTTGAAGCCATGGTTGACGACGCGCTCAATTATGTGATAGAGAGGGAGCTTGCTCGGGCCACCAAGGTCGTGGCATCCGAAGAAGTTGCGACCGAATAGGATGCGCCGCAGACGCCCGAGCAGCGAGGGCGGGGATCCCCCACATCATTATCGAGGTCGGCGATGAGACCGAGGAGGCCAAGGACAAGCCCAAGGGCTTTGAGGAGGCTGAGGTCAGTGACATCATTGCCGAGACTCTCCAAGAGATAGAGGGGGATCCCTCTTAAGATTGGGCCCCATCCCTGGGCGTCGGTGCGGGCCCGGGCATGGGCAACATTTCCCTGGGGGAAGGGCATCCCCAGGCTGATGAACCAGAAGTCCCACCCCGCGAGGTCCCGGAGCAAGGTCCGACCGGCAGGTAGGAGCCAACCCCGAGCCGGGAAGCGTCTCCAGTCTTGGGACGTACTACCTCAGGGGAAGAGCATCCCGAGGGAGTCCGGCGGAGGACCTGCCACTCGCGGTATCGAGCCCGAGCCCAGCCGATGAGTGGGATCCGCCCTTGAGCGAGATGCGGATTCCAGAGCTGAGCCCCGAGATTTTGGAGGGAGGACATCCCCGAGACGGGCTTGCCCTGGTGGAGGTCGTCCCTCCGGAGCAGGTCCTTGGCCTCCAGGGCGCTGGGGAAGCCCGGGGCCAGGAGGAGGGGGAGCAGGAGCCCCCATGTGCAACGCCTTCTCGGGGGATGACGCTCGGTTGGATCCTCTCGGGGAGGACCCAGCCGAGCTCTTCCAAGAAGGCCTATGGGAGCGCCTTCGTTGGGTAAGTATGAATTGCATTGGTTTTTGTTTGATTGTTGGGACGACTTGACCGGCCCCCTTGTGCAGGTGCTCGAGATCACCATGACGGACTTCAGAGCCGCAACCATCCCTCCTGAGGTTTTTGCCAAGCATACTGCCGAGCAAGACGTGAAGATCGCTGACCTTGAGCGTGTGCTGGGCGGACTGAAGGCTTCAGAGGCGGAGATCCGGCTCAAGGCCGAGGAGTCCGTCATGGTCCTCAAGGAATGCCTCGAGCGGAGCGAGCAGGCGAGGGCGAACCTGGAGGAGATGGTGGGGGCACTGCATCGCTCCGCGCTCAGCGCCAACGAGGTTGCCGAGCAGCTCAAGGAGGAGGTGAAGCGGCTTCGCCAAACGATGAGCGAGGGGCGCGCGGCTCGGCGGAAGGTGCTCGACCTAGAGGCCGAGCTCAACACCTTGAAGGAAGAGCTCACTGTGCTCCAGGACGAGAAGCGCGCCGGTTATTCTTGAATTGTAAAATTCTACATTTTGTAAGACACAGGTCCCTTAATGCCAAGATTAAAGGTTTCCTTCTTGCTCTTGTATGTTCCATTTGCTTTGCTCCGTTCATCTCATGTCCATGGTCGATGGTCGTCCTGAAAACAAACAAAGGCAGTAACAAAGCGATCCAAACAGACAGTACTTAAGCGAACAAAGGACAAAATTATGAACGCGCATTTTTAGGGAAAGCATGGTAGTTCGCCTTCTACTAAGCCCCCGCTGTTAACGAAGGTCGTGCACCTGAATTGCGAGAACGAGCTCGTTGACAGGAGAGTTAGAAAAAATATCACAGCCTTTGCTTAATGACCTACAACCCTTTCCCAATTGCGAGCATGGGTCAGGTCGCTAAAAGAATAGCAGGCGCGGCCTTATCCCCCCGGGCGTCCTAGCCCATGCTCGTGATGCGTGAGCATGACTCGGCGAACACTGGAAAAGCCATGTGGATGCTCGACGTGATGCGTAAGGGCCGAGAATGCACAGATCCATCGAGCCTCTGATCCATCCAAGAAGGTGTCCCTGCGATTGTGACTTGCAGCGTAGAACTGCTGCGAAAGGTAATCGGCTTATGTAGACTGAGACCTCCGGGGGCGAGCTGAGTGATTTGGTGTTGGTTGTTTGTGCGTCTGGTCGTTCATGCACATGCTAGCTGAATTCTTGGGAGGGATTGAAGTGAATATCCTTGCCCGTTTACCCTTTTGCTATCCCCCGTTACCAAGATTGTGCCCTTGGGTGAGACTGAGTCGGCCTACCAGGGGGTAGGGACTTTTGGGGTCATTCACAATTTCTCGGGAAGAATGATAGCAATAGGGCGGGCGAGGGAACGGATTTTATTGAAAGAAAGACCTGTGAAAGTTGTAGAAGTAAAAGCTATGCGAAAAATTAGACAAAGAACTTACGCAATTGATCGATGTTCCAGGTGCTGGCGAGCTCTCGACCATCTTCCATCGCAAGGCGGACAGCCCCCAGGTGTGCTGTTGAAATGACCGTGTAAGGACCTTCCCATTTAGGGGTTAGCTTGTTAGCTTTTGATAGGTATTGAACTCGACGTAGGACGAGATCGCCGACCTTTAAGGTCCTTAGTCGAATCGATTTAGCCGCATGCCTGCGCAAGGCCTGCAGGTAAACCGCGGATCGGAGCAAAGCCCGTTCGCATGTCGCTTCTGCGAGGTCGAGGTCGAGGAGGCGCTCGCCTTCCTGGTCAACGTCGTCAACCAGGTGCACCCTCGGGGATCCCAGCATGATTTTAGCGGGCAGGATGGCCTCTGCGCCATAGACGAGCTGAAAGGGAGTTTCCCCCATAGCTCGACTCGTCGTGGTGCGAACCGACCATAGGACGGAAGGGAGCTCGTCCACCCAAGCCTGCTTTTGCTGGTCGAGGTTTTTGAAAACCCTTTTCTTGATTCCTTGGATGATTTCCCCGTTTGCCCGCTCGGCCGCTCTGTTATTCTATGGGTGAGCCACAGATGCGAAGCATATCTTGGTCCTGATATCCTCACAGTAAGCCTGAAATAGCTCGCTTGTGAATTGTGTGCCGTTATCCGTATTGAGGCGATCCGGTATACCAAAGCATGTCACCACGTTATTGCGAAAGAACCTCTTGGCCACTTGGGCCGAGATGGTTGACACAGGCTCCGCCTCGATCCATTTGGTGAAGGTGTCGATTGCCACGAGCAAGTATTTGCAACCTTTCCGGCCTTGGGGAAAAGGTCCGAGTATGTCGACTCCCCAGACCGAAAATGGCCATGTCAAGGGGATGGTTTGGAGCGTGTATGCAGGCTGGTGGACCTTGCGGGCATGAAACTGACATGCTCGGTAGGAGGTTACTATCGAGCGGGCATCGGACAGGGCAGTTGGCCAATAGTAACCCAATCGGAAGGCCTTGCTCACTAATGTCCTGAAGGACGAGTGGGCTCCGCACATTCCTTCTTGGATGTCCTTGAGAAGGTATTCGCGTTCTTCCTGAGTGATGCACCTGGAGAGGACTCCAAGTGCTCCTTTGCGGTATAGGACGCCCTCGACCAGCTTGTACGGCGAGGATCGTCTTATGAGCCGGGAGCGCTCGGCTTCTTCATCGGTAGGGATGGAACTGGTACGGATATTTTCCGACCGACCGACCGACCGAATTGATTTGGATGATGATTTGGATAGTTTCACAGATATCCTGTTGATTTCTCGGATAAGGATATGGATACAGATAATTTACATGGATACGGATACGGATATGGAACACTGATTATCCGATGGATACGGAATATCCGAGTTTTTGTTCGGATAATATCCGAATATGACATACGGATATTATCCGAATAACACGTTTCAGAATAACACATTAGCAATTTAACATGTTTCATCATTTGGTAGACTCGGGTGCATTGGATGACAAGATATAATGTGTTCATGTGTGCTAGATGCTAATTTGGAGATATTTGGGTAAAGGTGGTACGGAAATTGGCAAGTGACGTTTCAGGAGGGCTACTTAGGATTCAGCAGCATATGGCAGCTGCAAATCATTTGATTCAATTATTGCAATGGGGTACATTGTTACTCACAGAGTCACATGTATGACAAGCTAGGGATAAAAAGGCAAAAAAAAGACATACAAATATATTTCTTTTGGAATTTTGAATTTAAATTTGGACTGATTTTGGAAAAAAAAACTGAAATTGGATTTTAAAATATCCGACTAATATTATTCGTATCCATGTTGATTCCGATCCGTATTCGATCCGTATTCGTAACCGATATTATCCTGTATAATTCGTATTCGATTCTGTATTCGATACTATTCGTATTCGATTCTGTATTCGATAAAAAATATGGATACGGATATGAATAGGACGATATTCGACCGTATCCGATCCGATCACATCCCTATTCATCGGGCAGTGTCCCATGTGCGAGACATTGGATGAATGGTGTCATCCAACTCGCACCATGCTCGAGGAAGGAGACGTTACCATGCGCCTCGAGTGCCTCCTCTGTAGAGGAAATGGAGGGCTTGTTTACGTGGTCGAGGAGCACTCCTGCAGGGGCAGGGAGTTGAGCGGAACCGACCTTCGAAAGATGGTCGGCCAGGGAATTCTCCTTTCTAGGGATGTAGAGTACCTCGAAATTCTTAAAGTACTTCTCCATCTTCCTAACATCAGCCAGGTAAAGCGCCATTGAGTCATCGGAACACTGATACTCCTTGTTAACCTGATTGACGACCAATTGCGAATCACCCTTGACGGTGAGCCGTTGGACTCCGAGCGCTTTGCATGCTCGTAACCCGGCCAATAGGCCTTCCTACTCTGACGCGTTATTTGTCGCAGCGAAATGTAGCTGGAGGGCATACTGGAGCTGTTCTCCTTGTGGAGATACTAGGACTAATCCAGCCCCCGTGCGTTCATAAGCTCGAGATCCGTCGAAGTACATGATCCAGCGACCTTGCCCAGATTGGTCAATATCCACCTGAGGTGGGGCGGGGTTCGTCCACTCTACCAGGAAGTCCACCAAGACATGAGACTTGATCGCGGTGCGAGCCGAGAACTCAATCTCGAACTCGGCGAGTTCCATGGCCCACTTTGCTATTCGGCCGCTAGCATCTTGGTTTTCTACGATCTCCCTTAGTGGAAAGTTGGTTGGAACCCAAACTCTGTGCGCCTGAAAGTAGTGCCGCAACTTCTTGGAGGCTACGAGTAGTGAATACAGGAGTTTTTGGACCTCCGAGTAATGTTCTTTCGGTCCGTGCAAGACCTCACTGATGTAATAGATCGGTTGCTGTACCCCGTCCCTCTCCACCATTAACACAGTGCTCACTGCTTGGGGGGTCACGGCTAGGTACAGTAATAGGACTTCACCCGGTCTTGGTGTGGTTAGGATCGGAGGTTTTGACATATACTGCTTCAGTTGTTCGAAGGACTTGTCTGCTTCTTCCATCCAAATGAACCCGTCGTGCTTGCGGAGCGCCTTGAAGAAAGGTAACCCATGCTCGCCCAGCCGTGAAATAAAGCAGCTAAGAGCCGCCTTCCTTCCGGTTAGAGATTGGACGTCCCGCACACAATTGGGTGGTCGCATGTTCTCGATGGCTTCGATCTTTTCCGAGTTCGCCCCGATGCCTTGTGGGCCGATCATGTAGCCGAGAACTTTTCCTGCCCTCACACCGAACACACATTTCTCAGGATTGAGCTTTATTCGATGTTTATTGAGGTTACAAAAGGTCTCCACTAGGTTGGAAACATGACCTGAGGCGAGCTTGCTCTTCATTACTATGTCGTCAACGTAGACCTCCAAGTTGCTCTTCATTACTATGTCGTCAACGTAGACCTCCAAGTTTCAGCCTATTTGGTCCGAGAAGGTCTTCTGCATAAGGCATTGGAAAGTTGCTCCGGCATTCCTAAGATCGAAAGACATGGTCATGTAGCAGAAGGTGCCGAACGGCGTGATGAAGGAGGTCTTTTCTTCATCTTCAGGGGATATGCCAATCTGATGGTAGCCTGAGTAGGCATCCAAGAAGCTCATCACCTGGGACTCCGCTGTCGCGTCGACCAACTGGTCTATGCGAGGTAGCGGGAAATTGTCTTTGGGGCATGCAGTGTTAAGACCCGTATGGTCAACGCACATGCGCCACTTCCCCCCTTTTCTTCACGATGACCGGGTTGGCCAGCCATTCAGAGTGGTTGACTTCTCATATGAAGCCGCCTTGAGGAGCTTGTTCAGTTCTTCCCGAATGATGGCCTACATTTCCAGGGAAAAGCACCTGAGCTTTTGTCGCACAGGTCTTTTATTAGGCCGAACCGCTAGCTTGTGCTCGATGACCTCCCTTGGGACTCCGGGCATGTCAGATGGTTCCCAAGTGAAAACGTCCGTGTTCTTCCAGAGGAAGGTCACGAGCTCAAGTTCTTATTTGGGGTCCAGGGAGGCCCCCAGGTGCACGACCTTTGTTGGTTCTGCGTCGTGCAGAGGAACCGTTTTGGTCTCTCCTCCAGGTTGGAGGGTAGTCTTTGGCTGGGAATTCTTCGGCTCTTGCTCGGGCCCGCGTTGAGGCAATTGCCTGACCATGTCCAGCGCCCTTTCGCTGTAGTTCAAGGCCGCTTTCTGGTTCCCCTTTACCGAGATCACGCCCGCGGGTCCTGGTACCTTGAGGCACTGGTACCCATGGTGTGTGGCGGCCATGAACTTAGCAAGCGCTGATCGGCCGAGAATGGCATTATAGGCCGACTCGAAGTCGACCACTTTGAATGTGATCAATTCCGTTTGGAAATGGCTTGGGCAGCCGAACGTTACGGGCAACACGATCTGGCCAAGCGGTTTGATCGACGTACTCGGAACTATCCCATAAAATGGGATCACGATGCTCTTGATCTTGGACCTAGGGATTTGCATCTCATCCAAGACCCTGGCGGATATGAGATCTAAGGAGCTTCCATAGTCGATGAGCACCCAACCCACGACGGTGTTGCTGATCGTGGGGCTCATGACCATTAGGAGCCTCTGGGGTCTGGTCATCCCAAGGGGACAATCGTCCTTAGAAAATATGAGGGGCAGCTCGGACCACTTGAGCTACTGGACGGGAGACTTGCCCTGGGTGACATGATGTACCTCTCTTGCTGCCTCCTTTAGCTCGCGACGGGACTTGTAGGTAGAGGAGCCCCCAAATATCACAACAATGTGATTTTTGGGCTCCTGATACTCCATGTCCTCGTCCTCATCAGCGAGCTATTTGCCCTTGCTGCCTTCGCCCTGCTCCGGAAGCATGGGCATAGGGCCCTTGCCATTGTAGAACTGCTCCAGACGGAAAGTCCATGTTCGGCAATTGCGAAGGTCATGCCTGTGTGCCTGATGGAGCAGGCAAAAGTGGGTGCTCGGCCGACCGCGTTGGTCCCCACGATCCTGGTCATCTCGACCTTGTTCCTTGTGGCATTGAGTCGGTCGGCCCTTCCCCTTCGCGCCCAAACCTTTTCGCGCTTGTGTCTGCGAGGTCAGTTGTTGACGCTGCTCGACGGCTGCGACCATGTTTGACGCAGAGGGCTTCTTTTTCTTCTTCTTGATCTTCTTTTCGACCGAGCTCATGCTCTTCCTTCTTGTGGAGCCTTCCAAGCCGGGTTGAGGCAGGAGCTTGCCCTCATGCAACATCTTCTTCCACTGGACTACCTCATCAGCGTTGGCATACCGGTCGGCCATACGGAAGAGCTCGTTGGTCGTAATGTCCAGATGGATTTCGAAATCCTGTGTGAAACGAACGTCTCGGACTCCGAACTTAAATGCTTGGACCACTGCTTCATCCGAAATGCTCGGGATAGAATTCCACACTTGCATGAATCGCTAGATGAACTGGTGTAGGGTTTCGCCTTCCGTCTGGATCAGGCGTTTAAGGACACGCTCCTTGCCCGGGCAGACGTAGCAACTTTGGAAGTTCGCCCGGAGGGCATTACTTAGCTATCCCCAAGACCGGATGGACCCCTCTTTCTGGTTGAAGAGCCATGTCCGAGCCGGTCCGTCCAGCACCGTAGGCAGGAAGTTGGCCATGACTCCTTCATTCCCGCTTGCGGCTAGGATGGCAATGGTGTAGATCGAAAGGAACTCGTCAGGGTTCTGAGCCCCGTTGAACCTATCAATGTGGCCGGGTTTGAATTTGCTTGGCCACACCACCCGTCGAAGGGGCACCATGAATGCCCAACATCCGAAGACAGGGCTATCGAGGTGCTCGACCCGGTCATGACGGTCATAGCGGTCGTCGCCGCTTGACCTCCCGATCCGCGGACCCAGGCAATAGAAAACTTCTCGAGGTTGGTGGGAGGGGGAGTGGGCTAAAGAAGAGTATTTAGTTCGGCTTTGATTGCGACAAGCATCCCTGTGTCCTCGTGGGGTCACTCGAGAATCGCTCCGAACGTCCTCACGGTACCGATCGCGCTCCCGCCGGTCGTCCCGAGGGTGGCTACGAGAGTCACCAAAATGGGAGCGGACGGGGGTGTGATGGTAATGTTCCCAGGAAGGGCTCTAGGCTTTCTTTTCGCGAGATGCTTTTGCCGCCTTCATGTCGGCGATGATCTTTTCGAGATCATCCTCCACAACGACGCCCATGTCTTCCAAGTCCACCTGCTTAGGAAATTCTCTGAGATTACGGACAACCGTGGTTAAAGCTTGAAGACGCTCCCCGGTTGGGAGAGCGGAGGGCGGAGATCTGGGACGATGGCGCATGAGTTCCGGGGTCCTGTACTCGTGGGAACTCTTACGAGCATTAGCTCCGGTCCTCGCGCCCGGGCTGCCACGGACGTGCCAGCGTATGCTCGCCAAAGTCCGGTTCAAGGACGCTTCCAGGTGGTTCTTGGCAGCTTCATAGCATTGGAGGTGGGCATCGCCTGAGGATTCACCCTCGGGATCCCCGTCCCCTCCTGCCATGTTGACGTTGCGGGATTGTGAGGGTGACATCATAGTATCCCCTCGCGACACGGTCTCCCGATCGTGCTCGAGATGATCTGGGATGTCCAGACTGTTATAGAGCCCATCATATTCGTTATCTGAGAGGGCGCCGCGCTGACAGCGATGGAACTGCTCTTGCGCAGCAGCCATCAGGGAAAAGCTCTCGGGATCATTATGACCTTCAGGGTTAGTGATGTTAGCGACATTATAGCTAGCATAATACAGATCTTCATCCCCCACGTCGCTGAAGGTACAGAGATCTTGGTGGTCTTGAGAGTTCGGCATCTTTAGGGATCATTCACAAAAGGAACTGCCGATCCCCACAAACGGCGCCAGCTGTCGATGATTGGGGAGCAGGCCCCCGCCTAGCTTACTTAGTTGATTGGGGGATCAACTCCGTCCCCTTCTTACATGAAGGGTTGCTTCCTAAGGGTGCCCGATCTTACCAAATCAAGCACACTCAAAGAATGACACAGGGATTTATCCTGGTTCGGGCCTCTCACGAGGGAGATAATAACCCTACTCCAGTGTGGTGTGTATTGTGTATGTATATTTTGCCTTGTCCCTCTCCCCAATGTCTGGGAGGTATTTATAATTTACAAGGATATTGTGTCGGTTACAGCCCGTGCCACGAACGTCTGACCGTGTCCGAGGTGGTCGTAACTGAATCCTAAATTCATGCCACGTCCGCGTTATGGGTGCAACGGTCCTTCGAGGTGGCATAATTATCGCCGTTTTGGTTGTAGCCGTTAGTTACGACTGCTCGGTCATGCGGCCCGAGCACGAACTGGGGCCGAGCAACTTTGGCCCTAAGCCAAGCAAGTGCGCCCGAGCAACGTGCTCGGGCGCTAGCTGGGCATCGAGCTTGCTTCGAACGGTACCAGGAACCAGTACCGCATGGGTAGCCCGAGCCACGATGTTCGTCCTTTCTCGGGCCAACCTCAGGAACAACCTCTGAGGTATGTAAAGTCAGGACAAGTCCGACCATCGTGGCATGATGGTAGTTATGATAACTACCCAATCCCCGACAAAAATAAACTTGGGTTGGTTGATACATGGTATGAAAATGATGAACTTGTTTAGGGATGAGAGATTCTTTACTTGGGAAAGTGATTGTGAAAGTTATTATTGTTATTAATGTTTTACTGCTTTCCAATCTACTATTGTTATCTGTGAATGTTGCTTATTGCAAAAGAACCACTATAGCCTGTTATTTGGAATAAGCCATGCATGTAGTTATTATACTTGCATTTTGTGCATGACTTGCTGAGTGCTTTAAGTACTCACCCTTGCCACAATACAAACACCAGTTGAGGAAGAATCAACGCCAACATTGGAGGAGGAATTCCAAGACGAGCCGATGAACTAGCAGCGAGCCCAGTCAGTTGCCTGTGGCATATTGGTTGGCTCCACGAGTTATTTATTTCTGCTGCAGTTTATTTAATTAAGACTTTGCCCTACGAGGCGTACTTTTGTAAGTTAACCATAAGGTTGACTCAACCACCTTCGTTATAATAAAGACTTATTTACTATTCCATTGTGTATGATTGTGGTATTCATCTATGTTGAGCCCGTGTGCACTAGCGTGATCCTGGACTAGTGCAGAAATCACAGAGGGTCCGGATTTGCACATTCGGGTCCCGACACATCGTAGTAGATGTATATGAAATAGAGGATACCATGAAGTGTCGCCAACTTATCACAAACATAATGGAATAAGAGGACGTAGTAGATATAATTGCAGCAACACTTGGTGATGACCATATGTATGCGGTGTTGATTCTATCCATGATGAGAATGGTCTCATCACCTTGCTACTCTAAATAAGTATCGTCATTTCACACCTAAGGAGAAAGGACTAGGTGCCCTGCTACTAACCCAGAAGATCAAGGAGTAAAGAAACACCAAGTTCGAGGTGGAGTGTTTTCACAAAGTATCCTAGTAGCCAAAAGTGCTAGTGCTTGGAGTAGTCAGATGGGGCTCATGGTGTGAACAGCTGTGTCAAAATAAGATGAGGAGTGTTCCCCTTAGGTGTTAGACTTGTGTGCTTAGGTAGTGACTTGGGTTCTTGTTTACTTGTGAGTGCATTATGTATTGCAAAAGGCCATTGGGCACTTTTAAGCAGCCATGCCATGTTATTAATAAAGGTTGTTATGATTTGGAGTTTTTGGTTAAACCTATTTTCCCATATTAATTTTGTTTCCTTATCTACGTTTTTTCCCCCTCTTACCTACTTCTATGGAGTGACCTTCAGATGATTCAGACATGTAATGCCACCAACGGTAGTGCCAGAGGACGTGGAAACCGTGATGGTGGGAATGCCAACAATACTGAAGTTGTACCACCACAAGCACCACCTGTAGATATGCAAAAATTTGGAGTTTTTCTTGCTGCTTATACTCAACTAATGCAGACAATGATGCAGCAGAAGCAAAACTTGGCCAACCAGCAATCTTATAACAATGGAATGCTTGCACTTGTTCAAGGTCGTCGCCCGTATTCAAGACTTATAGAGTTCATGAGGACTCGTTTGCCTACCATTGCTGGGAATGTTTTGCCTGTGAAGGCAGATCACTGGCTACATGTGATTGAGAGGAAGTTACTCATCACTCATTGTGAAGGGAATGAGATGGTTCTCTATGCTACCAACAAGTTGGAAGGAGTTGCCATGGAAATACTGTGCCACCCATGAAGCCCCACAAAACCTTACATGGGAAGTGTTTTTTGATGCCTTTCTCCAGTATCATGTGCCAGAAGGGATAATATATATCAATGAGGAGTTTCGTGCTGTGAAATGGGGATGAATGTTAGTGACATACTACCTCAACAATTTTACCTAGCTTGCTAGTTAAGCCCCGAAGGATGTGGCAACTGATAAGGCCAGACAGAACCATTTCTTAAAGGGATTAAACTCTAGATTATAGGTTGGATTGAGTACTCGGTAAGACTCTTGTTCTCGAGGATAAACGGAAGGAGCTAAATGATAACCGCAAGCGTCGGATGGCTCATCAAGGAGGACAATATCTCTAGCAGGTGAGGACTACCCCACAATAGTTCACATGCCACCCAGCTCAGACTTCATTCAGGACAACTGTACCTGCACCGCACCCTGATGGTCAGAACTTCTGCAACACCACCCCGATCAATAGTGCTCAAGGAGGAAGCACATACTCACAATCATACCTTTAAGATGTTCAAAGTTCGGTGGAGTAACCACACCGAAGAAGAAGCTACTTGGGAACACAAAGACCGCCTTGTGTAAAGTGACTAAGTATATATGCTTTTTAATTTATTTTTTTTGATTTTCTACTGAACTTATTTGAGTTAAGGTTTATTTGCTTCAAATAAATCCTTTTTTACCAAATTTAAGTACTTAAAAAGGAACTCATAAAATTTCCAAATAACCCAACTTAAGAAATAATTTTGTGAAATACTAGAACATAGGAGATGAATAAATATGAATTTTTCAAAATGTTTACACAAATTTAGGTATCTTAAAAATTCAAATAAAGCTTAAAAATAGCAAAATTCTAGAAATTTTAGTTTGAAAATTTCAATAGCAAACTGAGTGAACCTAAGGGCATTTGAAACCTACTTGGATGGACTATCTAAAAAATTTCTCCAGAATTTCTTGAATCGTTTAAAGCCCTAAATGGACATATGCAAACAACCAAGCCAAATTAATTGAACGCATTTGATGTTTTGCCAGATGCATCGCCGCCACAGCCAGTGAGCCGCCAGGGCTTAGGGTTCCATCGGCAGCCTTACGCCATCCCCTTCCCTCTCTCTTCCCCTCTATGCGGATGACACAGTGGTCTGAACACATGTGCGAGCGCAGTAGAATGCGCACGCCTCGTGACCATGGCTAGCCGGGCCTCGTCGAGTCACCATGCCCATACTTCCTCACCCACTTTGCAACACTTTGCCTTAAAGCTGCGCTGTGATCCCACTTACCTCCTCAGCTCGCGACCGCTCGTCCTCACCGCCTCAAGCTTGCCATACGTGTGAAAACACTAAGAGCATGGACTGGGCTAGTGAGCATGCCTCCTAGACATTCTCCCACGGGTGAGCTCATCCTTCAATTTCTTTTCGCCCAAAGCTGCCTCTTGGTTACCCTTAGATTATGCCGCATTGTTTTGCAGTTCCTGATGACCTAGACGCCGTAGCTAGGCCACCATCTTCACTACCTCTAGCTGCATGATGACAGCCCACCTCGGCTCCACTCTACCGCACTGGGGTATCGCATCCGATTCACCTTCACCCCCTCATACTTTTCCCTCACCAAGCCGAGACTAAGCCATCTTCTTCTTCCATCCCGGCAGCCACATTCACTGTGTTGCACCCGTCCATGCCACCAGCTCGCCGTGTCCTCTCCCGCAACCACTGACTTGTCCCCTAGGTTCACCACCTCCTCCTCTTGCTCACCAAGCCGCCAGTCGGTCCTCGTCACCGTTGCTCCGACGCCAGCGAGCTCCCCTGGCTCCACCTTTGTTCACTGTCATTGATAGGTGGGCCCAAGCCATCAGTGGCTCACACTCATGTGACCACTGATGAGTGGGGCTACCTTGTTAGTCAGTGCGGCAAAATTCAAAATTGCGCAAGAATAAAAAATACACTTTCCAACGGAGAAAGCGTATTTTGCATTTTTCAATGATTTTTCAAAACCGAGCCAATTCAAATGCAAATAACTTTTGCTAGGAAACTCCAATTTTAGTGAGACAAGTATCTAAATTCATTTAAATTCATGTAGAATCTGAATATGCAAAAATATTTTAGTTTTGATCAATGTACAAGAAATGAGCTCAAATTTAATCTATAGGCCTATAATATGCTCAATATAAAATTTTCACAAATTAACTCCAAAAATGATGAAACAAATATTATCAAGTTCCTGAGGTCATAAAATCTCCAAATATATATAAATATTCAGATTTAGAATTAGTTTGAATAGTATAACTTCAATGTATTCAAAAATTCAAATGATTATAATTTTTGCTAAAATGATTCAAATTTAGTGAAAATAAATCCTATGATCTTTAAAAATGATGCTTATTGTGGTTATACAAAAACATTTAGGACGTAGGCTCTATTTACACATGTTTAGGACTTAGAAAAATTAATAATGTTAAAAATGTGAAATATTACCAAATAATGCAAATAGTCTCTAAAATCTTTAAATTAAAGACCAAATTAAGGAAAAATCATGAAATTGACCTCCGTAATAGTAGCATAATCCTAGGTAAAAATGCCTTAACACATTCCTTTATGTTTTTACCCTTGAGATATGCTTTGTACACACTCCAGTACTTGATAACTCGACATTATACTTTAATAAATCCAATAATTTTAGCCTCTTGAATTCGTAATTATTCTTATACATAATTATAATTTTAGCTTCTTGAATTTGAGGAATAAAATTAACATATAGATAAGGATCATGAAATCATGCCTTAGAATGAACCCGAGAGTTGCCCTTTGATCAAATATTATAAAAAGAGCCAAACTTCGATAAAAAAAAAACTACAGGAACCAACATGCACAAAATGATAACCCCAAAATCCTAAAACCACACATATCACCTTTAGTAAGTTTCAATATGGTTTTACATTTGACTTCATTTTGCCCTATTTAAAGCCTGTTATTTGTTGTTTGCCATGATTCTTCTCAAACTACACGTGACACCGACAAATCTGAATTTATTGACAATGACCCCACCACTGATCCAGATTACATACCAGTCGATGAGCAGCAAGGAAAATACCCTCCTTTGATCATTTTGATTCCATTATTTTATGGTGATTATATTGTTTTATCAAACTATTATGCATATGCATAATTTTTGTAAAGTTGCTATATTATGGGAGCCGGTAGTTGTATTCCTAAAATTATGGGATTTTCTTAATTATACTGACATGAGAACCATGTTAAACCCTAAGCTAGGTATAAACATTATAGGAAATGTTAAATGGTTATAATCGAGTATTAACTTCAATTGCTTAGTCATGCTATAGAAGTTGAATGGATGGGTATGTCAGTTGATCAAATTTGAAACGTGTTGGACATGATTAAAGGTTGTTGATATTTTGGGAAAAATAAAAATAAAATTTATGATTTAGACACATGCGAGATATGTTTATAACTGGTTGTGTGTGTATAGCTTTGTTTTTGCAAAGGTTTTGGAAAATTGGATATGACGGGTTGGTTTGTTCTTAAGTCATGGTTGGCTGTGATTTACTCTCTATTCATGACCATGGAGGGTCATGAAATGATGAAATTAAACTTTATTACTATTATTATTTTCATATCCTGTGCTCTTTACAATTTCGTTACCATATGATAAACTGCTAACTTGCAAATAAAATCTGCCTTATGCTGAAAATAAACATAGTGTAGAAGCTTAATTCCTTTCGGCTAACTTGCATATTCATTTTTTTCCATACACTAACTAAAGTCTTGCGAGTGCATACGTGTACTCACCATTTGCTCAATTTAAAATGTTTAAACGAAGGTAATGACGATGTCCCTAATGATACTTACTTCGTACTAGAGTCAGACGACTACTTGGACAGATGAACTAGCGCTCTCCCTAGTTGGTTGCCTCTAGGTTATGGATGGGCATATCGCTGTCTTGCTTTTGGTTTTTGTTTAATTTTTGCTGCAATTACTTCTGTGTGTATTATTTGGTTGGTCGGCCATGGACTTGTAATAGTTAAGTGGATGTAATAGCTTTTAGTCTACTTTTAAGCTATGTCAAATATATGTATATATGTATGTGTAATGATTCATCTCGAATGCAGGATATGTGGGCGCTAGGCTTTGATCTTAGGAACTAGCATCGACCACATATCTGGGTACCCAAAATTGTTCTCAACCATCTGACACGTGGACTTGAGTGACTATTGTTCCTTGCCTATTGTGACGCACACTACTCGGTGAGTGTGGGCGATACCAATGTTCTGAGGTGGCTGGTGTGTGCTACGCCCGAAAGGGTTGGTTTTAATCCCAGCATAGTTATTCGAAAAAAATCGGAACTCCCTTGGACTTGTAAGTGTGTACGCTGCAATCGGGTTAATATTATGTGCACGGGACTATTACTAGTACTGAGCATACACTTAAGTGGAGTATGGGTGTCACTTCTAGTCTAACACACGAGTGAGGTTTGATTCATGTTTTTGGGTGCCCACAAATAGATTGTGATGTGTGGTACACATCACAATCGGTTCTTTTATTGGAACCAATTGTGATGTCAAAATGCACATCACAATCGGTTCCAACCTAGGAACCAATTGTGATGTGCCTCACTAGGTTTTACATACCCTCGGGCTGAACTCTCCTCTATTGTTGTTCTAGCTGAGTGGGCATGACTAGATGATAAGTGTGTGAACTCTAGGATGGCGATGCCTTAATCCCACATGTGAGGAGCAGCAAACGACTAGGTATTAGCAAGGACGAAGAAAATCTCAGATGGTCGGCTTCTAGTTCCCTTGAGTCATTGGGTGAAATGCGCCTTGTCCGGACTGTCCGGACAAATTGCCCAGAGTGTCCGGCTTATCCGGACTATCCGGATTAAATATCCGGACTGTCCGGGTTCGACTGGTCTGTTAGGAGGGGAATGCATTGTTTTTCGTTTCTTTTGCATTGCATGCATCTTATTCATGCATGATATTCGTGTAGAGAACGAGACCGCGGTGACCGACGTGACCGTGGTTGAGGGGATTGCCAAGGAGCAACTTGTGGTCGATACTCAAGCAGAAGCATCAGGCAAGCACCTAAGCATATTCAACCAATTATGAAATGTATTTTTGTGAATCAATTGCTTATTGGGTGATTAAGTTATGCATTAGGAGTTGGATGGTGGGATTGGTATTAGAACCAAGTTGCTGCACATACACCCTTGATATTGTTGAACACCTCCCTTGGAGCTAGTATATGGGTAAATATATTGTGTCCATGCTTAATTGCTTAGGTGTCGGGTATGGGCCAAGCGGTGGATGGTTCCATCGCTTGAGATCATTACACTTCACAGTATGGGGTTGCAGTGCTTATGATTATAAAGAGAAATGGAAAATGAAATGAGACTGGGCGAGGAAGTTTGATCACTTGGGTGTGGAGACTCAAGTGTGGTAGTCTCGCCTGTGTCAGTTGAGGACCGATCCGTTGTTTGCCCTTTGATCGAACACACTTTGTTAGTCGCATGCCGGAAATGGGACGGTAAGCTATTCTTTTGTCGCATGCTATTCGATGGGGCATGCCCTCATGCGGTTGGGCGTGGTTGAGGGCGAGGCTTAGGCCGACTCTTGAGGGCCAAGCCGGGCTTGGGCCGCTCGAGGGGGTGCTAGGTGCTCGGACCGCATGAAGATGGCCCAACGAGTATGTATGGATGGGAGGAGGGTTGACATGAGGTTTCTTGTGGTACATGTGCGATTTATGATCCCCTGCAGGGTGAATAAGCGATTCGAATTGCCGCGCTCTCGGATATGAGCACGCTTGATCTTAGCACACTTCAACGTAGTAAGAACTTGAACTTAATGAGAGCTGGTTATGGTGATGATACTGGTTTATGTTGACTCTTGTTTTTCATTAACTGTAAGTTTCAGATTTCACTTTAGTAATAGGTGCTGTTCATAAGTGCTATAAAAGCTGTGAAATTGAGTAGTGGTTCGTAATTAAACAACAAAGTTAAGCTTTTCCGCACTCTGTACCGTAAGCTTGATTCCTTGCTACATCCAAATGTATACTCTTTCGAGTCGATCATATATGGACCACGGGTAAGTCTTGCGAGTACCTTCTATACTCATGCTTCTGCTTTGTGGTTTTCAGGTGATAATCCGGACGGATGCGGGTTCTGTCCGTACTGCCTTTCGGTGACCGGGCGAGGCACCGAGTAGAGGCTACCGGCGTCGCTATTTGCGCCCGGAAGTGTTCAGGGGCAGGACACTTCCAGAAGAGTTGTACTTTTGTTAGTTTAGTAGTGTGTGTCGGTTTTTGTTGTACAGCTGGATTCAAACTATATTATGTCTTCACTTGAACCTTTGGCCACTAGTATGCAGATCTTTAGTGTACTTTGTGCTCTCGTTTTATCTCGTTCGTTACTGCTCTGCTTGGTGGTTGTCGGGGTGATTTTGGGTGTGATGGGATCCTTGTCGGGTTTTGTCTTCGTGCCGGTGTTGGCTTGGCTTGTCTTGCTTCCGCGTTGCGTACTTTGTTTGTGGGGTTTCGAGTTCGTTGCCCCCTTCATGCAAATTGAGTTGATATGGCGTTGCACGCCGGTATGCGGGGCGATCCTGGGCTAGCTTCGGGACGCATACCGGGGGAATACCGGGATTGTTGTCGAGTTATTCGAAGGGTCTCACTGTCGCCTCGATTGGGCTTGGGTGCTAACACTGCGAGCGCCCTAGGCGATCCGTTGTTAGCCTCCAAGTCCGATTATGACGACTAAACCTTCAAATAATCCGAGGACGATCTGGGCGGCTCTTGTCATTGCAAGACTAGAAAAAAAAACTGTAAAAAGTAGATGTGTAATTGCGTTGGATTCGTTGATTCCTTGTCCTCTGGCTCATCCCCTTTTTATATGCTTTGGCCGATCCGAATCTTGCATGGACACGACAACCGAATCGGCTATGACTCGATCTCTTTCCTTTCCGTTTTGGCAATTGAGTCTTTGTTGATCACGGTGCATCTTTTACCCGTTGCATACGCGTCAAGCTTTCCATATCTTGAATTGGAACGATATTTTCTGTATGTGCCAAATTTTGGTGCAAACACTTAGCTTCACGGTTTACGTGGTAAAATTTTTAATTTGAGCTAGTGTAGTTTACCCGTATTCCTCCGGTCTACACACACGCGCTCTGGCTATTTAATTCCTGACAAGTGTAACCCATTGTTGAGCTTAATCTGCATAACAAGAAGATATTTGCAAGTGATGATCAATATGTAAGGATCAAGGTATTTATGTAAGGATCAAGGTATTTATGAATGCTGCATCTTATCTGAATAATAGACAAAATCAAAATATATGAATCGGTTGCGATAGAATAAGGCAACTGTAGTTCATAAATTTTATATGTTAGAATTAAAGAATGCGCACGTACAGTATAGGTGAACTTAAAAACGTTAATGTACTGTATCATCTTCGGATAGTAGCATGCTGTGAAGAGAGGCAGAGGTAGATATGTATTGCAAGAAGATAGTCGTAGAATTGCAGCCTTGCAAGTGCCGGATTATATATTGAGCAGACTGTATAATCCATCAGTTTTCCTTATGTTATAGTGGTGTGGAATTCTTAACGGAAATGCAAAACTTAGAAACTGCGCTGCATGTGGAGATTTTACCTACTGAGTTATCGGCTCGTAGCTTGGGTATTATAGGCTCGAGACGCATTAGGAAATTTGGTTTGTCCATCAAAGGTATTATAGGCATGTAATCCCTCTTCTCTGAATATCCTTTTTTCGCCAGTTGTCACTTGTCGCATGTTTATAACTAAGATTTCATAGATTCTGAGTTGGCTCCATTACGAACACCTACAACAATACAACGGTTGTTTCTCTGATCTAATCATTAAGTTTGTAATGGTTATCCTTATGATAGGAAGATAATCAAATCCAAGGGTAACATGTTTCTAAAGTGCCTTTTAGTCTTTGTTCATCTTTTTTCCGGAAGAGTTTGAAGGAAGTGTTGAGACTAGTTTGTCTTCTACATTGTGCTGAGTACTGAGAAGACACTCTTTTTTTTTTCTTCAATAATGAAGTTCGATAGTTTTGTGGTGAAAATATGCATTGCTTGTTTCTGAGTAGTTGTTAGGCCACAGGATTGTAATGCAGTTCAAAGTTTTTTACTTTTAGGCCTCTTTGGAATGTAGGAAATTTAAATGAATATAATTTTATAGGAATAATTCCTATATGGCCCTGTATATTGTTGGAAACTTGAAATTGTACTCCGGAGATTTTGAAATTGCATCGCCGAATTCTCTGAACTGATCCGTTAAGCCTGTAATAGTTTTTTCATGCTTCTCAGGATGGCCAGTAATATCATGGGATATACATTTCGAGTACTGTTCTTCTGTTCTCTAGGAGTCTTCTTCCTACAATACTCGCCTCTCTTTGTTCCTCTCTCTAGGAGTTCCAAACAAAAGAAATTTTACGGTGCATTATACTGGTAGTATATAATATATAGTAGAAATTAAATTTAGTTATTGATTTGTTGTATTTCTACTTCTACACCACCGGAGAAAGTATAAATAAATACTAGCTAATCTGATCTATTGGATCGAAAAGAAAGAATAGTCCATATTAAATTTAGTATATTATAAAAAAAGCTGCCAAGGAAGCCGCTAGTCTGTAAATGAGGTACTTTTTAGCTAATGAAAAAGATGGCCCCACATCGATGAAAAGGCTTCCCAAACATCATGAACAGCAATAACTTATGCATTCGCAAAGCCTATCGTGAGAAGATGCAAGGAAATGATGCCAACTAGTAGAGTTTAATGAATTGAGTACAATGAGATTTGAGAGGCTTCTCACTATCTCGGTAAGCTGACAGCACAGTTCTATTCTTCAATAATGATGTTGAGGTAGCTGTGCAGTTGTGTGGGCATTACATTGTTCTGAAGCAGGATTGCTTCAAACCTGCCGAAGTGATGTCAAAACGTTCTTATTTCAATGTTCGACTATTTTTAGAATGCAAGGATGAATTATTTTCATGAAACCTGTAGTATAGATTCCTTTCCAAAAGAAACCTGTAGTATAGTGTAGGGATATCTTCAAAAAGACCATGGGTGGTAATTCAAAATCAAAATGTTTACATATTAGAGTGTCAAAACAGAGCACGTCTGGTTCTATTAATTTAGATTATAAATTGGAAATGCGATATTTTAAACAACTGCAGCTTATGCCATAATTGCTTCACATCTTTCCTGTCTTTGGAAGGAACTCATAGGTTGTTACCACATATGAACCATTCATAGCTTTTTTAATCAAGCTCTGTTAGCTGTATAAGACATCTTACCCTGGCAAGAAAAAGTTTATTAACTGAAGCACAATAAATATTCAATGTAAGCACACATGCTGAAGCAGGTAGATACAGATACTTCCTTGAGACCTCGTTAGCCTACCTTAATTACAGTGCATAAGAGGAGATTTGCATGTGACAAACAGTATGCAAGGATCGTGAAATGCATGGATGCTGCATGGCATCCGAATAATGGGCAGAATCAAAACGCGCGCACATCAATTGTGGCAAGATACAACCGATTTGTTCATGAATTCGAGATATAAGAATTAAGGCATGTGCATTTCGTGTGCAGGTGAAGTAGATGCAAGCATTATTGCATCGTCCTGCCTTATGTACCGTGCTTCAAAATAGTCAAAGAACCATGTATTCAATTGAAGGTAGCTGTAGATTTGAAATTTTCCAAATGGTGAACCAGTGAATACAATCATCTGCAATGAGATTTTTACAATTAATGAGTAGCGGACGACTCAGCGCAGAGATATATTAGCGACCATATATACCACCAGGAATGGCTCATGCTCTAGTGTTACTTTCTCCATGGAACTCTAAAGCTTAGAAATTACCCAACATTTGCTAATTTTGTTTGCTGAATGGTGCTAGGTATTTGAATAATTGTAGGCTTGGGATGCATCAGTAAGTTTGGCATGTCTCTCGCAGATGTTGCAGTAGGTAATTATTTAAAATATATATATATATATTTTATCTTTTGCACTAGCATAATAGTATTTTTTTGCTTTCTGGAAAATGACGTATTGATCTTCAGGCATGTCAACATGCAACTCGCTGTCCTGAACGAGGCTAAAGAGAAATAAATTTCTTGCTTGTTTCTATTTCATACGTTTTGATATCTATTCCAAAAACATAATAATATTTGTAATGCTTGTTCTTATGACAGCTACAGTGACATCTAGAACTATACTGCACCTTTATCTAGTCTTCACTGTGTCGTGTTATTTCATTCACCACTTCTACCAATATCAGAAAAAACAAACACGTCGGCTTTTGGATGCTCCTGGTATATCCAGCAATTTCCCTTCATTCCATTCCCTTCCCCACTTTCATTCCCTTTATTTTCTATCATCTCCAACAGCATCCTCTCGAAGGGATTTCTCTCTGGGATTGGAGAGAGAATCCCTTTCTATAGGGATTCACTGTACAAATCCCTTCTGAAGGGAATCGTGAAGGGATCCGCTGGAGCACTTGGAATCTGTTCGCGAAGGGATTTGGAGGGGACGGGAAGCCACTGGAGATAGTCTTAGGCCTCAAATCTTCCGAACCTAGGCCATCTCTTTTAGAACTTGTCAAGATGGATGAACTGAAGTGGTCGTGTCACAACAAGCAATGTTGTGAACTCTCCATATAATCACAGTAAAGCAGAAAATAGAAACACTAGAGCCTTCG
This sequence comes from Rhipidocladum racemiflorum, assembly GCA_036346355.1. Classification (NCBI taxonomy): domain Eukaryota; kingdom Viridiplantae; phylum Streptophyta; class Magnoliopsida; order Poales; family Poaceae; genus Rhipidocladum; species Rhipidocladum racemiflorum. Next base: position 52,970,997 of record CM070580.1, read on the forward strand.
TGAGAAGCAAAGCCATGTGCTGTCTCCGATGTACATTAGCTCATTTCCAAGGTAGTGGTAGCGCTGAAAGTGTTTGGAGCATGCATCCATCTGAGAAAAGCATCTGCATTTTCCATTACGCCGATGACACTTTTTTCCTTATGTTGACCTATTTGTGCAGTTGAAATGAGAATTACATAGTTTTGATCAGATTACAGGGCCACCCAGGATTATTTAAAGAGCTTTTTTATGGTACACTAAATTCAATATAGATCATTAATTCTTTTTGATCTAATGCATCAGACTATTTAGTATATATTTATATTTCCTCTCATAGTAATTAATATAGTAGAAATATCCTCAACAAATTAATGGCTATAATGCACTGTAAAATATATCTATTTCAAGCCTATCGAAATGTTGTGTTTAGTATTTCAATGTGTTACCTTTCAGGGTAATTTTTCCGAAGATCTACCACAAGTGGTTCAGAACCAAAACGTAGACATATCAGTAACTCGTGACAAAACAATAGAACATGGTCAATTTTATCTCATAATTAAACTGGATAGCAAGAATTTGAATAATGGGCAGGTTATGCAAAAGTTGCTCCAAACCTCTTCCTCGAAAGAAATCATCGATTTTTGTCACATACTTAAGGACAATGCATGCCTTCTTAACCAAGGATTGTCACTTTGTCAGATCCACATGAAATTATTTCATTTGCTAGCTGTAATCCTAATTTTTTATATTTCTTGAATTTATTGTGCCTTTGAAATTTTTGAGAATTTTCTGGCATTTATTTGGATTATTTGGAATTTATTTGAATTATGCCTTCAGTTAAAATATTTAAAAGTTTGAAAAGTTTATATAAAGTTTTATTGAAAATATTTTATTTGAGTTCAAAATGTCTTCAAATATTTTTCAAATTTTTTCTAGAGTTTGTCTGATACTTTTGCTATTTATTTGGGCTTAACCTATTTTCTAGAGTTATTTTGATTAAAAAATTAGTAATTAGTTTAAAGCTTCTCGGGATGAAACCTTAATGGGCTGAGCCCATGTCTGTGTAGAGCCCAGCTCGCAACCAGCCCGCTGCCACAGAAAACCCTAACCCTAGATCACGAGCTGTTGATCCGTGATCGTGTGGCTGCGATCGTGCCATGTTGTCGTGCGCTATCTGTCGCTTGATTCGTGCCATGGAGGGCGTGGATTGCGCCACGTCGCTCTCTGTATCACCGCCAGACTCCGCCGCTGCCATAAATTTCCCATAATTCTTTGCACTTTTCATGGACGTCGAGGGGGCTATTTATTACACCACCTCACATGCCGTGAAGCCCACCTCGAGCCAAATGTTTTGCCCCATTCCTCACTGCTAGAGCCATCATCGTCTTTATGGAATTGTTCACCGTAGTTGAGCTTCACCGCTGTCGGTTTTTATCGATTTCAACTGCCGTTGAGCCGTCGTAGCCACATCCGTGCCTAGATCTGAAGACCCCTCGTTGCGCTGCAATGGATTTGAGGGAATCCAAGGCTGATTCACCACTACATCGTCGTCGTCGTCGTCGTTCTCTTCTCCGGTCTTTGGTCTTCCCAGGTATGTTTAGCAGGATGCCAACCAAATTATCTCAAACATTCTTCTCAACGTGCATGACATTAATACAATGATGAACATCTAACTCCTTCCAGTATGGTAAGTCCCAAAATATCGACATCTTCTTCCAAATGGTACTAGGACGAATAGATTTACGGCTCTTTCCATACTGAACATCGATATCCTCCTCACATGAATATACTTGCCTTCCACTCATAGGCTACGGGGCCATATGAACTTCCCTCTTCCTATCAAATTTGTCATCCATCTTACGGTATCGATGACTTCGAGGTAGAAACCTACGGTGACCCATGTACACAGTTTTCTTGGAATTTGGCAGCCACAAGCTCTCAGTGTCCTTTTCATAAATTGGAAACGCTTTGGCTCCCTTCGTTCTGTAGCCTACCAAATTACCAAGGGCTGGGAAATAATTTATAGTGCAAAATATAATAGCCCGTAGGGTGAAGTTCTCTCTTTTGTATGCATCCCACACCGTGACCCCTTCGTTCCACAATTTTACCAAATCCTCAATCATTAGTGCTAGGTACACATCAATATCATTTCCCAGTTGTTTGGGTCCCGAGATTAGCAACGACATCATGATATACTTTCGCTTCATGCACAACAATGGAGGGAGATTGTAGATACACAACAGGACTGTCCAAGTGCTGTGATGACTATTACTCAACGGATTCATTCCATCGGTACTCAATCCAAATCTTATGTTCCTCAACTCGGCACCAAACTCCTCATATTTCCAATCAATGTTTCTCCATTGAGCCAAATCAGCAGGGTGTCTTAGCTTACCATTTTCCTTTCGAGATTCATATTGCCAACACATCAATTTTGCCTCTTTGGGATTTGCAAACAACCGCTCCAAATGAGGAATGATGGGCAAATACCACAATACCTTGGCCGGTGCCCCTTTGTTCACATCTTCACCGTCGTCGATTCGGCTCTTACGCTGCTTATCATTACGCTTCTCCTTTTGTTTGTACTGGGGTACACCTCAAACTGGACAAACACGCAGTTTCTTATGCGCGCTGCGGTATAATATGCAATCATTCAGACATGCTTGTATCCTTACTATTTCTATTCCCATGGGACATAGTAGCTTCTTCGCTTCATAAATGCATATCCGATAGAAGAACTAAAAGTGCATTGAAACTTGTATATGTCCAACAGTGTTTTGCCTTCAATTCAAACAATGCAAGGACCGAACCCAATTTGGTGTGTTCCTCTTAGCAACCCAAAAACTATGGTTTGGCATCATCTTCTATAAATCTTTTAAATTGTTTAAACTCTCTTTCCGTGTAATTTCCCTCCACATCCCGCAACATTTGATCAAAATTTTCCTCCTCAAACATATCACGCTCCAACTTGTGGTCGGTTTCCTCAAACATTTGATCAAAATTGTCCTCCTCAATCATGTCTTCGTTGTATACCGGAGAGGTACTATTTGTCTCCCCATGATGTATCCAACACGTGTAATTCCTCACGAAGCTACACTGAATCAAGTGGTCTTCAATTTAAGCTGAGTTGTTAAATCTCCTGAGATTGGTGCAATCAATGCAAGGACAATATATAAACTTTACACCCCTCTTAATCATGTCTTCATTGCATACCGGAGGTGTACTATTTGTCTCCCCATGATGTATCCAACACGTGTAATTCCTCATGAAGCCACACCGAATCAAGTGGTCTTCAATTTGAGCTGAGTTGTTAAATCTCCTGAGATTGGTGCAATCAATGCAAGGACAATATATAAACTTTACACCTCTCTTAATTATGTCTTCTTCTGCAATTCTTATGAACTCCTTAACCCCCCTCTTGAAATTCAACACTCACACGACTTTTTTAAAACATCCATTCTTCACGGTCCATCTACAATTAAACCATAAACAAAAAATTAAGAAAAAACTTGAGTGACATATAGCTATTTTAAAGACTAAGGATATGTCTAATTAGGTTAGGTCCTAATCCCATTTGAGGATATGTGAGTCGGGCAAGTTACTAAGCCGCTGTACAACTCCAGAGAAAATTTTGGCAGCATCTCCCCACTGTTCTCCAAATACACATCTTGACAACAGGCCAAGAGGATGTGTATCCAGAGAACACCAGGGAGGATGCTGCCGAAACTTTCTCTAGAGTTATAAAACAGCTTAGGAACTTGCCCGAACCACATATCCTCGAACTGTCTAAAAAACATGGATAATTTGAGATTGCTTATTTATAAATATGCCATTTCATCATATTTATAAACAAACAACTTCGAACGGGAGACACATAGGTTACACAACCTAAACTCTAGCAATGATCATATTAATTATAGAAATAATAAACAATAATGACATGTAACACATTCACCAAATCAAAAATTAATTTAATTCCTAGTGCAATATTGAAGGGATTTGTAGGAATGCTCACCTATTGAAGAAAACCACAAATGAGAGAAAATCTAGCTCATCAGTTAGGGTTTCAATTAACTTTACCCTCAAACCACTATCGCCTCCACAATTTCATAATTTCTCACCCATATTGGTTTCAACCATATCACTAATGATAGATAACACATTCATCAAATCAAAATCGAATTTATTAATGCAAAGTTGAAGGGATTTAAAGGAATGCCCACCTTTTGAAGAAAGCCACAAATGAGGGAAAATAGAGAAGAAATCTCCTCAATCTAGGGCTTCAAATTACCCTCTTCACACACATCCTCAAGAATTTCATATTTTCTCACCCAAGTATAAGTTTCAACCAAATTATGTGTTTTTTGGGGCAACGACGGGTATTTTTTTGCTCTAGAACACCAACGGAGGAAAATTCATCCCGACAGTACGTATAAAAACGTAGCGAGGCTCATCACAATCGGTTCTAACTAGAACCGACTTTGATGAGGAACCGACTGTGATGACGGAGCACCCTCATCAATGTCGGTTCCTTTCTAGAACCAACATAGATGTACCTCATCACAGTCGGTTTTTATCTAGAACCGACATAGATAATATGGACTCTTCGTCTTCCCCGCCAATTAAACCAATCAAATAGCTCATCGATTAGAACGTCGACTCTTCGTCTTTCCCGCCAATTAAAACGAACGATCAATGTACATCTCTTGCGCCTATATATAAAACCGATTGATCGGCTGATCGATCGGAACTTGTAATGTACTAGCAACTAGTGCTCATCTCTCTAATCGTGTTCTCGTCTCATACTATTTTCGGAGCGATAGTTTTGTCATCGCCTCGGCCTCCTTCTCCCGCAAGCTCTGAATCCACTATGGAGTCAATGTATGTTCCGTTACTACCGTCACCGCCGGTGGTGCCACCTCAGCCCCTGGAGGAGGAGGAGCACGAGGAGGAGGAGGAGGGGAGGAGGAGGACGAGGAGGAGGTGGTCATCGTCACCCGTTGGGGGACCAGTGCCTCTTCTGTGTCATCATCATCAGAGGAGGACGAGCAACGTGCCACCTCCAGTGACAATGACAAGAATGTGATTGACAACTCCAATGACTCCTTACCCTCGGGTAGCAACGGCGAGTGGTGACAACGCACGCCGCGCATTATATTGTAATTAATTAATTATAATGTGTATATGTTATAATTATGTGCAATGTTAACCTTTTGTGTATATATAGCCATGTTTATATTAATTATGTCATCTTATGCTAGATTATTTGATGAAAGAATTTCAAATCACCAATCATACATAATATGCAATTCTTGTGAATGAAAGAGATACTCAGAAGCCTTCCATCAAAAGTTAGTTGTCTAGGCCTGCTTCTTTTTGAATTTGAATCACTGACGGTTACAATATAGAACCGACTATGATGAGGGAGCACCCTCCTCACTATCAGTTCCTTTCTAGAACCGACACAGATAATACCACATTATCTTTGTTGGTTTTAGATAAACATTGTTAGATTGGTATTTATCTAAAACCGACACAAATAATGTGGTATTATCTGTGTCGGCTCTAGAAAGGAACCAACAATGAGGAGGGTTCTCCCTCATCGGTTTTCATCACAATCAGTTCTTGTATGGAACCGATTGTGATGACTCTATCTCAAAAATTTGTGACATATCACAATCGGGTTTTTTCACAAAAGTTAGGAACCGACATAGATGAAGAGATAGTGATGTCCTATTCTGTAGTAGTGGAACAAGCTGTAAGAGAATAGGGAGTTCAACTTGCTTGACCTTCCACCATGACAAGATATCAAAATTCTTGTCTTTTATAGATGCTAGAGGTGTGACACTACGGAATGACGGTGTGAGTCATTATAGATTTCGGCATTTACGGTACGAGTTTATACCTTGTTTTTGGGGCTTTTTCGGGAGTTTGGGCCTTGCGGGAGCTAGTTTGGGCCTTGGGGGAATTAAATGGGCCGTCAGTGGGGGGGTTTTGGCCCATGTAGGGGGGATCCTGCCAACCTAGGGTTCCCATGCGCCCTCCCTAGCCTTGGGCTCCTCCCCCTCTCCCCTCCACCTCCCAACCCTAGCCACCACCACCCCTTCCCCTTGGGCGCCCCCTTCTCCCTTGGTGCAGCACTCTCCTCCCTATTCCCCGGTGATCATCACTGCCCCGTGTGGAGGATCGTCCGTCCGGAGACCTCCGGCGATTCGCTACGGATTCGAAGGAAGGAGCGGCCGGGAGAGTGAAGGTGTTCGTCGGTTCTTCGATTCTCCAAGAAGAGGTAAGGGTTTGCGTTTCCTTTGGGGTGGTCTTGGTGCTGCTAGGAGAGGTAATCCGTGCTTTAGATCCATGTTTAGGTGCTGCCTCTAGATGAGATTAGGGAGTTTGCTTTGTTGTCCCACGTTTTGTCTCGGGCAGATTGGACGTCCGACCTAGGGTTTGAGTTTTCGCAATTTTAGAGGCATTTTCTGGTCGGCCGTATGTTGAGAAAGTTGTGGATAATTTCAATACCTTTCAGTGTACACCAAGAATTCATAATTCTAATCATCCGTTTGAAAGTTATGGCTGTTTCACCGAACGTGTTCAAAACTGTGATGTGATTGGGACAGATCGTGTTGATCTGTAGATTAATCAATATTAGAAGCCGAATCAGTTTTCCCCAATACTTAGAAAAAGCTAGAAAATTTCCTAAGATACGAGAAAATGTACTCATTTACTTAATTTGGAGTCCTACAGCTCAAGTTATGCTAGTTGGAAGCTCGCTTTCTCGTAGGGACAGATTCTCTGTTTTCGGGTTTTAGGGGTTGTTTGCGAAGTCAGGGTAGGGGATCGTTCTTGTACTATTTTGAGGGCACGTTTTGAGTGTGTGGTACGTATGTGCAGGTGGTGTGACCCCGGGAGTGCCCTCATCCTCTCGCCAATCCGTTGCCCGCGGTTGAAGGCAAGTGTATTGTAGTGGTTGCGGCTTAGGGAGCCGTAATGTTTGATAATGAGATAGTTTACACATGTTTTATGATATGATGCCATGATTGACTTGTTAGTGTTATGCCCTTGAGGCAATCATATGGATGATTGTAACATGACTATGTTTATGAATAATAATATGATTACTGGTCCAATGAATGTATATCATTGCTTTGATCAACAAGTGTGTGACTTGTTTATGAAGCTCTTTACTTATTGATATAATTCGATAAATATCTCTGATCGGATATCATCGTACAGGACAACGATGAATAGATCAACAAATGTATTGTTCGATGATCATGTTTCATAGATCATGGGATATGGAGATATCATCAATACATTGTGGACGCATGTTGAAGAACATGTGTTAGATAGACCCACAATGGGACACTGCGAGAATGTTACATTCTTATGTGTCATCAGTGTATCTCATACATAGTAGATGTATGATCCTTAGACCTGAGATTGTCATATTCCCTACATGTGTAATAGTTTACCTTGGGGTTACCAAACACTATTTCCTAACCGGATAGTTATAAAAGTAGCTTTCATGTTTACTAGGAAACATGCAGAGGGAAGTGAGCAGTCAAGATGGAATTTGCCACTCCAATGTAACGGAGATATATGTCTAGGCCACTCGTGTGATATGATTAAGGAAGTGCATGGCCATGCCGTGATTGAGAAGTCAATCACAACTTATTAATATATCACGGATACGAGAGATGGATTGAACTGTCAAAGGATGACATGCTTCTCGCCTTGAGTTCGATCTTCATATAGTTTGGCAAAGGGATTATTACATCAGTACTTTAATCATATGCGTTTGGGAGTTGGCATGCTCTGCAAAGAGCCGCTACCGACTATTGGATTAGAAAAAGGGTTTTTCGAATCTATGTCCAAATGCGCATGAACCTACAGGGTCACACACTTAACGGGCTGAGACGCATTAATTCAGATTAGATCCGTAATTAATGGACCTCGTGGGCTTAGCACGTAGATGGGCCCTGACTGCCTAGGGTTTCACCTCGTGGCTATATAAGGAGGGGAGGAGGCTAGACGCAATATACACTTTCGTGCGGTTTAGAGGTGTTTCGCTAGAAACCCTAGCCACCTCCTCTCATTGCCCCTACCGAGCGACCCGGTGCTTGCACACCGACGCACGGCGTTCCATCCCCGGACGTGTGGACTGCTGTGGTGACGCTGCTGCTACTGTAGCGTGGAGAGGACGATCCGTGGCGAGGAAGATCCGTGGCGAGGACGATGCGCAGTGAGAACGATCCACTACAACGACGTGCGAAGGATTCCGCATCTGCGCGTCAAGTGGTAATAGATCTATGATCCCCTTCTTGCGAGTAGCTTTTCTGGTTTGCGGTAGAAATTTTAATTTGTGCTAGTGTAGCATACCGCGTTCCCCAACATGACTCTTGCTTGCGACATGATGAAAATGGTTTATTATGAGGCTATGCAATGATTAGTTGAGTTTATGTGCAAGTTGTTTATGTTTATGACATATTTGCATACATGGCATGAGAACTGGCCAGGTCGGTGAGAAAGTCATAACTATTCCGGTAAGGTCAGTGAGAAAGTTATGACTAATCTGGAGCGCCATTGAATAAAACCTACCTCGTGATTCCTTCCACAGTTGTGAATGGCAGCGAGGAGTAGGCACCCTCCATCTACGGGATGGAAGGGGAAAGAGGGTGCATGCCGACGGGTGTGCACTCGGCAATACCGGTATGTGCTTCAAGGAGACATGTGCATTGCATTGCATACATGATGATGATAATGAGATGTGTACAATGAGTTTGAACATGGTTATGATCTTAAGCATGATATATAGAGATATTAGCATTGAACTGTTCGTTTTGTTCCATTGCAATATACTTGCTGAGTGATGAACTCACGCTTGTGTCTTATGTTGTTTTTAGGTACCATGAAACCGGCATACAGGAAAGGGGTTTAGCTACACTTCTACACGTAGCTCCTCACATATAGACAATTTTTATCATTTGGAGACATAATAATAAGATTAGTACCATGAAACTTGGAGTATGGCTTGATTGTGTGCTTAAGTTCATCTTTTGCATTGTTATAATTTTGGAGTGGTTGGATTCATTATTTTTATACGTAAGATCTTGCCATACCAATTGTTATTTGTCGGGACCCGAATTTGCAAATCCGGACCCTCTGTGTATTCAGCACTAGTCCAGGATCACGCTAATGCTCACAGTCTCAACATCGGTAAATATCACAATCATACTCATCGAAATGGTAAGTACTTTAATTATAGTAACCAAACTGGTAGCTCGACCTTAGGGTCAAGTTACAAAGATACGCCTCGCAGGGCGAAGAGTTATTAAAAGAGAAATAACTGCAGCGAAATAAAGTAGATTTCGTGGCACCATCCAGTATACCACAGGCAACTGACTGGGCTCTCTCCCTAATTTGACGGTTCCTCCTGGTACTCTTCCTCCAAAGCCAGCGTCGACTCTTCTTCAACTGATGTTGTACTGAGGCAAGGATGAGTACTTGGTACTCAGCAAGTTATGCACAAAATGCAACTAATATACTACATGCATGGCTTAATACAAAGGAATGGCTCATAGTATATTTGCAGTAAAACAACATTTGACGAGTAGCGTAAGTAGATTCGAAAGCAGTAAAAACAAGTATAACATCAATAACTTTTCCAGGAGTTAAATAAACATCTTTCCCATTCCTAATCCACATTTCCATCAACGTCATCATTAAACCCAACCAAACTTTTCAAGTCCAAGTTGTTTTCACGAAAGTCTAACCCTTGACTGTAATTCCCGAGCAATGTCCAATGCCGCGGACTAGGCTATTCGAATATATTTTACACTCTGCAGAGGTTATGTACTTTACCCACAAGATACAGCCAAACGCCACAAAGGCGAGTGTCCATAACAAAGTCTTTCGGAAACTTCTAACAGCACAAGTGGTCCTCCCCGGTGATTGCCCACTAACCCTTCCCTTAGCAAAGGCGAAGCCTAGGCCAATCAACCGTTAGATGGGTACCTGGCCGCAGCCCCGGTACGCTCCCCCGTACAACTACACAAAAAGGTGTAGTTGACACCCCGAGGTCCCACAGGTACGTTATTAGTAACTTAATCAACTAGGTCCGTCCCATTACAGACATGTGGTTGCACGTTTAACTCAGTTCAAAGGCTTGCAAGGTTAAGTCCTTAGGGTGACCAGGGCAAGACTACCCGAAGAACCAAATCAACTTCCCTGGTGCCACAACTGGCCCACCCGATCATTCTTGCCACATGCCCCGGTCTAAATCTATTTATCAAACCCCAGTTGATTACCATGCACCACGTGCCATCGATAACAACATCAACAACAGATGACACCTCTCAAAAACATGTTCCATATCCCATTAAGTCAATATTAACACGTGATTATCCAAAATCATGTCATGACTACGTGGTAGGGCTAAACATAAAACTACATCGCTCTAATTACCCATGTTGGCAACTCGATAATGTCCAACTAATAACCCACAACTAGGGTGACAAGGGTTTAGGGCACATAAGTAATTAATCAAGGTGTTATACCGCAATTTGGCATTTATCTAATTTTCCCAGAATTATTTATGGCATTTTCCAATTGAACTAACATGCTATAATTTAAACCAAAATAACTTTCAAAAGTGGGATCAACATGGTCAAAACACAACTTGCCTTCAAAAAGTACTTGTTCTTGGTCCTGAACTGGCTCATGGGTCAACACTTCACCTTCGAAGCCTTCGGGTACTTCAACGTCTACTCATAACGCGTGCAAATAGCAACGAATAAATAAAATAGTACACAAAAAGTATCCAAAATTTCAAATAAAGTCCATAAACAGAGAGAGCATAATTTTATGAATTTTTAGGAATTTGAGTCGTCAAAATCGGAGTTAAAACACAAAAGTTACAAGCGTTTAAAGTTTAAATAATTAATTAAATAATATTACAAAGAAGAACTTTGGTCCAAAAATTTAATAAAATTCACCATTAGGTAGGTCTCAATTTTATAAAAATTTAGAAATTTGAATCACCCAAATCGGAGTTAAAATGCAAAAGTTATAAGCGTTTGAAGTTTCAAAATTCAAATAAAACATTAAACCGAATTATTACATTTATTTTTATATTGAAAAATCGATTAATGACGTCAGCACGGAATTTGATTTTCCACCGAATTATTTTTCTATTGAAAAATCGAATTATTGTGCCAGCATGACGTCAGCCGGCGCATGGACTCGGTCCATGGTTCGGCTTGAGTCCACGTGTCACTGAGGCGTGGGACCCCTCGGATGACGTCAGCGCTGACGTCATCGCGCTCGGCCAAGGACGGCTTATAGCTGGGCCCCACCGTGACGTCAGCGATGACGTCATGGTGCGGTTCGGTTGAGCCGCTGACACGCGGGCCCGGCCTGTCAGCGACCCATGCCGACGCCCGCACGGACGCGTCGGTTCGGCTCCCGTGCACGTGGCACTATTTGGGCCGTTGATTTGAAAAATCAACGGTCCAGATTGGATCTGGGTTTCACGAGTTGGAATAACGCGGTGGATCCGGGCCGTACGATTCGAATCGGACGGTCCAGATTGGATCTAGCACGGTGCAACGCGGTGCTACGCAGCTCAAGCTAAGCCGTTGGATCTAGATCCAACGGTTGGAAATAGATCTAGAAATCGCAACGGGGATTACCTTCGGGCGACGTGGCCGAATCTGGACCGCACGATGAGGATCCGACGGCTGAGGGAGCTCGGGGTTCCGGCGATGGCGCGGCGGAGCGGAGGTTGCCGGTGCCGAGGAAGACGACACAGGTGACGGTGTTTGGGGCGCGCTCCGGTGAGGTGAGTGGTACCTCCAGGTGCGCCTCGACGCGGGGACTCTGGATCTGGGCTAGGTGATGGCGGAGGACGGCGGACGGCGGCGGAAATTGCAAGAAACCGCGGCGGAACGCATAACCAAGTACGGCGAACTCTAGCGGGCGAACGGCGGCGGCTCAGGCGTGATGGCCTAGGGCTACGGGTGCGCACGGAAACGGGCTACCCAATGGCGGCGGTGGCGCATTAAATAGGGGCCTCGGCTTCCGTGAATCTCGTGGAGACCGAGGTCCACCCAGCTGCGGCGGCGGAATCCGAATCCAATTCGGATTGGGTGACGTGGCTCAACGTGGACCGTTGGATCAAGATCCAACGGTCGCGGGGGTTTGGGCTCGGGAGACTTGGCTGGCTCGGTCGGACTCGGGTTCGGGTGACGTGGCACAATCGTGGCCGTTGGATCTCGATCCAACGGTCACGCGGTTAGGGTTTGGTTGGACTCGGATCAGGTTCGACCGTGGTTCGGGTCGGGCTCGAGTCTGACTCGGACTCGGACTCGGACTCGGTCGGAGGAACAGTAAAACCGATTCGATTTTCCAGCGATTAAATAATTAAAATAATTTCTAGAAATTCAAATAATTCGAGAAAAATAACAAAATAATGAGAAAAATTCCAGAAAAATTCTGGAAAATACTTTGAGACATTTTGGACTCAAATAAAATATTTCCAACAAAATTTTATTTATAAAATTTAATTCTTTAATTATTTCAAAAGGGAATAAATTCAAATTAAATCCAAATAAATCCAATTAAATTCCAGAAAATTCCAAAAATTCACCAAAGTGCAAAATAACATTAAAATTCATGAAAAGCAAAATTTGGGGTGTTACAAACCTCCCCCCTTAACAGAATCTCGTCCTCGAGATTCAGGGCTTACTAAAGAATAGGTTTGGAAACTCTTTCTTCAAATCCTCCTCGCGCTCCCAAGTTGCTTCACTCTCTGCATGATTGCTCCATCGAACTCTGCAGAAACGGGTTGACTTGTTTCTCATCTCTCGATCCATTGTGTCCAAAATCTTGATGGGGTGCTCCTTGTAGGTCAGATCTTCCTGTAGCTCGATCGATTCCAGGGGTGTTTGCTCGTCTGGCACTCGGAGACACTTTTTCAGCTGGGACACGTGGAACACATCATGTACTCCTGCCAACGACTGCGGCAATTCCAGCTGATATGCAACCTCGCCTCTGCGGCTCAAAACCTTGAAAGGTCCGACATATCGCGGTGCGAGCTTCCCTTTGGCATGGAATCTCTTTACTCCCTTGAGAGGTGTAACCGTAAGGTACACGAAATATTCCGGTTCAAAACTCAAGTCTCGACGATGGTTATCCGCATAACTCTTCTGTCTTAACTGAGCTATCTTCAGTCTTTCCCGGATCATGGTAATTTGCTCTTCTGCTTCTTGGAGAATGTCCGTCCCAAAGACACGACGTTCACCTGTCTCATTCCAGTTCAACGGTGTTCGACAGGGTCGACCGTATAGTGCCTCAAAAGGTGACATCTGTAAACTTGCTTGATAACTGTTATTATAGCTGAACTCGGCATACGGTAGACTCTTATCCCAAGAGGTAGCATAAGCCAATGCACACGCTCTTAACATATCCTCGATTCGATTAACTCTTTCGATGCATCCGTCAGTCCTCGAGGGTGATAAGTCATCTTGAAATTCAAGCGAGTCCCCATGGCTTCATGCAGTTTATTCCAAAATCTTAAGGTAAACTGGGTACCTCTGTCCGATACAATCTTCTTTGGCACTCCGTGCAAACAGACGATCCTGGTCATATACAACTCTGCTAGTTTATCTCCCGAGTAAGTGGTCTTTACAGGGATAAAATGGGCTACCTTAGTCAAGCGATCTACTATGACCCATATGGAGTCATATCCTCCTTGAGTCTTCGGCAAACCGGTAATGAAATCCATTCCGATTTCCTCCCACTTCCACTCGGGGATCTTTAGTGGTTGTAGCAATCCTGCCGGCCTCTGATGCATTGCTTTAACCCTTTGGCACACATCACACAACGTAACATGTTCGGCAACTTCACATTTCATACTCGGCCACCAGAATATTTCCTTCAGGTCTTGATACATCTTGGCACTTCCCGGATGAATGGAATACTTGGAGTCATGAGCTTCTTCCAGAATCAGCTGCTTTAGTCCCTTCTTGTTCGGCACACAGATGCGACCTTTAATCCACAACGTGCCTTGATCATCCAGTCTGAAGCCTTCTGCCTTGTCGTCCTCCATCTTGGACTTGATTCGCTGGACCTTGTCATCATCCTTCTGTCCTTCTCGGATCTGGTCTTCTAAGGTAGGCTGCACCTCCAATGCGGCCAAGAATCCCTCCGGTACCATTTCAATCTGCATCCTCTGAAAATCCTTACACAGCTTATCCTGACCCGTGGCTATCAACATATTCACGGTATGGCTCTTCCAACTCAAAGCGTCAGCCACGACGTTAGCCTTCCCAGGGTGGTAATGGATTCCAACGTTGTAGTCCTTGATCAGTTCCAACCATCTCCTCTGCCTCATGTTCAGATCCGATTGGGTGAAATTGTATTTAAGGCTCTTATGGTCCGTATACACTTCACATCTGTTTCCAATCAAATAATGACGCCATAATTTCAAAGCATGCACTACGGCAGCTAACTCTAGGTCATGCGTTGGATAATTCTCTTCATGCGGTCTCAACTACCTCGATGCATATGCGACGACCTTTCCGTTTTGCATCAGCACACATCCAAGTCCTTGGCGCGATGCATCACAATAAATATCAAAGCTTTGATTGACATCTGGTAGAACTAACACCGGTGCTGATGCCAATCGCTTCTTCAGCTCTTGAAAACCTTTCTCGCACTCTGATGTCCATGTGAACTTCCTCTCTTTTTTCAACAACTGCGTGAGAGGTCTAGCAATCATTGAAAAGCCTTTAATAAAGCGGCGGTAATAACCTGCCATACCAAGGAAACTTCGAATCTGGGTCACGGTCTTCGGCTGTTCCCAATGTAACACAGCTTCTACTTTGCTTGGATCAACGGCGACTCCTTCTGCGATCATCACGTGTCCAAGAAACTCCACCTTGTCTTTCCAAAAATCACACTTACTGAACTTGGCGAAGAGTTGTTGTTCTCTCAGCTTCTCCAAAACTCGCCTCAAGTGCTCTACATGCTCATCCTTTGTCTTGGAGTAGACTAGGATGTCATCTATGAACACAACGACAAACTTATCTAGGTATTCCATGAAAACCTTATTCATCATATTCATGAAGTAAGCTGGTGCATTCGTCAGACCAAAGGACATAACTATAAACTCGTAATGTCCGTATCTTGACGAGAATGCGGTCTTCGGAATATCCTCTGATCGAATCTTCAGCTGGTGGTATCCCGATCTTAGATCTATCTTGGAGAAAACTCCAGCTCCTCTCAATTGATCGAACAGATCGTCGATCCTGGGTAGTGGATACTTGTTCTTCACGGTTACCTCATTGAGTGCACGATAATCTATGCACATCCTGAAACTCCCATCCTTTGTCTTGACGAACAAAACTGGCGCTCCCCACGGTGATGAACTTGGTCTGATGAATCCTTTCTCCATCAACTCTTCAAGTTGTTTCTTCATCTCTACTAGTTCTTCGGTTGACATCCGATAAGGTCTCTTGGCTATCGGTGTCGTTCCAAGTACTAACTCTATCACGAACTCTATGTCTCTGTCTGGCGGCATACCAGGTAAATCTTCCGAAAAACATCTAGGTATTCATTCACCACTAAGACATCCTCTATGATGATTGCCTTTGCACTGTTGACCATCAACTGCCCATCACGAACGGTAGTCGCTTTAAATTCCACCTTCCTTCCACATGGGCCCTCAACTGATATAATCCTTCATCCACAATCTAACATGTCCTTGTGCTGGGATAACCAATCCATCCCTAAGATAACATCTAGGGTCTGGGTTTCCAACATAATAAGGTTTGCTAGGAACTCTATCCCATCTATTAATATTCTTACCCCAGAACATCCTACTTTAGTTCGGAGTTCGGAACCAGGGGTTTGAATTAGAAGCATGCATTTAAGTCTTGCAATCTCCAAATCATTTTTAGCAGCAAAGCCTTGAGAAACAAACAAATGTGAAGCTCTAGAGTCAAACAAAACTGTTGCGGGTACTGAGTTAACAAGTAACTTACCCAGTACAACGTCCGTGGCATTCTGAAGTGCATCTGCGGTGACATGGTTAACTCGACCTCTCACCACGATCTGGGGCACAGCTCCTGGTTGTGCTGCTCCGCGGTTGGCGCCTGGTGCGGGTGTCCTGGCTGGGGTGGATCCCAGGTTGAAGCGAACTGGGGTCACTCCTGCTGTCTTCTTGGGGCAATTGTTGGAGAAGTGCCCTGGTTCGTTGCATGTGTAGCATCGTCTTACTGCTCCCTGTTGACTGCCCGAAGCGGCGTTCCTGGCTGGGGCTGGTGTCTGATAATTCTGATTGGCGGGCCTCGGTGCTGGCGACGGTGTCCTTGCTGCGTTCTGCGGCTGGAACCTGAAGAACTGATTCAGCGCGACCCTCAGACGTTGATGCGCTCCCTGGCGTGATGTAACACCCCAAAATTTTGCTTTTCTTGAATTCATGAGTGATTTGGCACTTTGGTGAATTTTTGGAATTTTCTGGAATTTATTTGGATTTATTTGGAATTTATTTGAATTTATTCCATTTTGAAATAATTAAAGAAATTAATTTTGCAAATAAAATTTTGTTGGAAATATTTTATTTGAGTCCAAAATGATCCAAAGTATTTTCCAGAATTTTTCTGGAATTTTTCTGAGTCATTTGCTATTTTTAATGAATTAAATGAATTCTTGGGAATTATTTTAAATATTAAATCATTGGAAATTCAACTCGGGTCAAGTATCTGTTCATCCGATCGAAGTCGGAACCCAGTCGGACTCGAGTCCGACCGAGCCACGTGACTCGATCAAACCAGCTCAAACCCCTAATCAATCCCTACCGTTGGATCATGATCCAACGGCTGAGATCCGCCCGTACCGGTTCGAGCCGTATCCGGCCCGGATCCGATCGCGCCCGTGCGATCGTGGCGTTGATCGTGCCACGTGGGCGGCTGTGCGTCGTCGTCTCCGCCGAGACCGAAGCCGGACTCCGCCGCGGCCTGGCCGTGGGAAACTAGGTTTCCGTGTCCCGCGAACGCCGAGGCTATTTAAAGCGTGAGACGTCCCCGAGGTTGCCCTCATCCTTGTGCACCCGTTTCGAGCCATCTCGCCTGAGCCGCCGCTTGATTGCCGTCGCGAGCTCGCCGTAGTTGGAGGAAGTGACCGCCGCGGTTTTGCTCGATTCCGCCGCCGTCCGTCGCCTTCCGCCGAGAAGGAGCCCAGATCCGGAACCACCGTGACGAGACGCACGAAGGAAGGATTCATCTCGCCGAGCAACCCCAAACGCCGTCGGGCTCGTCATCGTTCGCCTCCGGTGCCCAAGCCTCGCCCCACCATAGCCGGACTTCGCGAGCACGGTGAACCCTCGGATCAAGATCGGACGGTTGAGGTGAGTTCACGTGTCCCCAACCCGCTTGGATATGGACCCTTGGGTCAAGATCCCACCGTTCACAATTGCCACGCGTCGGGAGTAGTGTTATTATAGGATTAGATCTCGACCGTCCGATCTAAATCGAACGCCCACGATCAACGAGTAGTTTCAACGTGTTAACCCTGGATCTAATCCGCGCCGTTGATTTTCAAACCAACGGCCGTGATTGCGCCACGTGTCGGGAAGTTGGACCGACGCGGTCGGGCCGCTGGCCCACGACGCTGGCAGGCAGGACGCCGACACGGGGCCCGCGTGTCGAGGGCTCAAGATGTCGGGCCGTCCCAGTCAGCGCCGACGCTACCCATGACGTCACGATGGGTCCCACATGTCGCACTGCGGCCGAGCCCGCTGACGTCTGCGTTGACGTCACCCGAGTGGGCCCACATGTCAGTCTCACGTGGAGTCGTGGACCGAGTCCACGGTGGACCCGAGCCGAGCGTGGACCACGTCCATGGACCGGCTGACGTCAGCCGACCAATCAGAGGCTGCCACGTGTCCATGCTGACGCAATAATTAATTTCCGAAAAAAGAAAATGATTTATTAATTCGAATAATGATTTCAAATTTAGATTCAAACGTCAAACGCGCTTATAACTTTTGCGTTTCAACTCCGATTTGAGTGATTCAAATTTCTAAATTTGTATAAAATTGAGATCTACCTAAATATGAATTTTATTTAATTTTTAGACTAAATTTTTTCTCTGTAATATTATTTAATTGATTATTTAAACTTTAAATAATCATAACTTTTAAGGTCAGAACTCCAAATTTGACGATTCCAGTTTCTAAAAATCCAGAAAATTATGTTCTCTCTGTTTATGGATTTTATTTGGAGTTTTGGGATGTTTTTGCCTATTGTTTATTTGGGTATTTGCTATTTGCACGCTTTACGAGTAGACGTTGAAGTGCCGGAGGGATTCGAAGGAGAAGTGTTGATTCAGGATCCAACTCAAGACCAAGGGCAAGTACTTTTTGAAGGCAAGTTGTGCTTTGACCATGTTGATCCTATTTCGAAATCTATTTTGATTTAAACTATTGCATGCTAGATCAATTAGAAAGATACTTTGTTTAAACATGGGGTTAGATAAATACCAATTTGCTGTACGACACCTTGATTATTTAAGTATGTGCCATGACCCTTTGTCACCCTAGTTGTGGTTTACTAGTTGGACATTATTAAATTGCCAACATGGGTTTAGACCGTTGTAGTATCTTTGCTTAGACTGCTACGTGCTCATAACATGATTTTGGACAATCAAATGTTAATATTGACTTAATGATATATTGAACCTGTTTTGGAAAAGTATCATGTGATGTTGATGGCACGTGGTGCATGGTAATCAAGCGGGTTTGATAAACAGATTTCGATCGGGGCATGTGGCAAGAGTAATCAGTGGGCGGTTGTGGCATTGGGGATGTTGATTTGGTTTTTCGGGTAGTCTTGCCCTGGTCACTCTAAGGACTTAACCTTGCAAGCCTTTGAACTGGGTCATACTTGCAACCACATGGCTGGAATGGGACGGCCCTAGTTGACTAAGTCGCTAAGGACTCACTTGTGGAGC
The DNA here is from genome assembly GCA_036346355.1 of Rhipidocladum racemiflorum. NCBI lineage: Eukaryota > Viridiplantae > Streptophyta > Magnoliopsida > Poales > Poaceae > Rhipidocladum > Rhipidocladum racemiflorum. The sequence continues at coordinate 52,989,984 of CM070580.1, forward strand.
CTCAGGGTGTCAATTACACCGTTTGTGTGATTGTGCGGGGAGCGTATCGTGGCTGTGGCCAGATACCCATCTAACGGTGTGTTGGTCCCATACTTCGCCTTGGCTAAGGGAAGGGATGGTGTAGAGCACGAACCGGAGAGGACCACCTGTGTTGTTTGAGGCTTCCGAAAGGCTTTGTTACGGGAACTCGCCTTTGTGGTGTTTGACTGTATCTTGTGGGTAAAGTGCATAACCTCTGCAGAGTTTAGAATCTATTTAAATAGCCGAGTCCACAGATCGGACAATGCTCGGGAATTACAGTCAAGGGTTAGATTTTCTGAAAATAACTTGGATTTGAAAAGTTGGGTTGGTTTAATAATGGAGATGATGGAAATGTGGTTTAGGATGGGGAAAATGTTTATTAAACTTCTTGAAAAGTTATTTATGCTTTACTTATTTCTACTGCTTTCGAATCTACTTTTATTACTTGTCAAAAGTCGCATCGCAAATATACCTTGAGCTATTCCTTTGTACCAAGCCATGCATATAGTATATTAGCTTGCATTCTGCATGACTTCTTGAGTACCAAGTACTCACCCTTGCCTCAACACAATATCAGTTGAAGAGGAGATTACGCCCGACTTTGGAGGAGGAACTCCAAGAAGATCCGTCTACTTAGGGATGCGAGCCCACTGGTTGCCTCGTGGTATCTTTGGATGGCGCCACGATGTTGCCTTCGTTGTTTTTCCGCTGCTATTATTTTTCTCTGAATAAGTTTCGCCTTGCAAGGCATATATTTGTACCTTGGCCATAAGGTCAAGTAACCCTTTGGTTATTTAAATAAAGTACTTTGATAATATCGATTGGTATGATTGTGATATTTACCGATGTTAAAGACTGTGTGCACTAGCGCGTTCCTGGACTAGTGCTGAATACACAGAGGGTCCGGATTTGCAAATTCGGGTCCCGATAGAGGTGGTATCAGAGCCAGGTTGACTGTAGGCTCAACCCTAGCTAGAATGGTCTTAGTGAGGATAAAACCTATTTTCTAAAAGCTAAAAAGTTGTCAAGATAAGAAATGACCTCTCGACTTATCCCCTTCTCTCTTTTCTTGTCTCTTGCTGAAATTTTCTCTTACCTTGTCACAATTTAAAAATTCCGAGTTCTTACGTAAAGCACTCTTGTGACAGATGGAGGAAGAGTTCAACCACGTTGATCCGGGAGTTGGTCACGTAGCGGAACTTTGGCATATGCTCTGGACTCGGAGATTTTGAGAAGCCCCAATACCAAGTAGAAGTGATCGGACAAGCGGGATTGATCAAGGCTTGTGATGTGAAGATTGAGGTACACGCTAGGAAGAAGGGCCAGGCAATCGCCCGATACACCAGACCGCCAGGAGATCTACAATGCAGATGGGTATCCAAGAAGTATCACGACGCCGCAATGCGACACATTACCCGTATCTACGCCAGAGAATTGAGAGTACGGTGTTCCGTTATCATCCGCGTAGCGATAACCTTCTTGACCGAAGGAGATTCAGGATGAGGATGCCACGGTTACATACGCTTGGCACGATTTGTCGCCGCCAGGAGGATGTACTAGATAATACAAGCAAGGAGCTACAGAAGGCCCGCAAGGAGATCACGACAGAGAAGAACAGATGGCGGGAAGCTCAAGAGTATGTGGCACACCTTCTACGAAGGATTGACGAGTTGGAGATGACTTTGTATGGACCAGACCCGAGCGATTGAGCTACACGAGCCGATCCAGAGGAGTCGATCTCGATGAGGACATCGCTTCTTCGACTACCACAGAGGACACGATTCTTTGGACATGGCGATCGTTTCGCGCCTATGCCGCAGCATCCGTACCCAGGCCGTGGAGGTTTTCTCGATGAGTGAGCATAGGTTCTATAGTGAGACTCCTTCGCCGAGTCGAGTCATAGAATAAAGAGTCACCCTTTAGGCGTTAGACTCCAGAGTTAGTTCAATTTGGATTTGTTTTGTTTGCTGAGTGTGCAGTATGTGTTGCAAGGCCCTTAGGCATTGTAAGCAGCCATACCAAGTTATTAATAATAAAGTTGGACCTTAAAGTTACCCCTTTCGCCCCGCATAAGTTCCATATTACTTGTCTATTCTTGTTTCCCTCTCATCTCTAAACCTAGAGCAAATCGACAGATGGTGAACACCCGTGGAAACTTTGGAGGCAATGGGAGTGGTTCTCGCCCAGCAGAAAACCCCAATGATGGAGCAACAAAGACCGCCTTGATTGATATGCAGAATTTTGGAGCCTTTCTTGCTGCTCAGACTCGATTGATGCATGCTATGATGCAACAAATGCAGCACGTCCTTTGCTCAGGCCACTTTGCTAATCAAGTTAATCAGGGCCACGCTTGAGAATACAAGGTGTCGAGTTCATGAGAACTCACCCACCCACTTTCTCTGGGAATGCCAATCCATTGGAGGCCGATGATTGGTTAAGATCAATTGAGAGGAAGCTACACATAGCTCAATGCATAGGAAATGAGAAGGTACTCTACGCTTCTCATCAGCTGGAAGGAACAATGGCCGAATGGTGGGAGAACTGTGCCACACGCAAGAGAACCCTCAAGATATCACTTGGGAAGAGTTCACAGTGCATTCCGACAAGATCACGTGCTGAAGGAATCATGGACCTTAAGAAGGAGGAGTTCAGAGCATTAAAGCAAGGTAATCAGCCGGTGGCCGACTACCTAAACAAGTTCACACGGCTAGCACGCTACGCTTTTTGAGGATGTAGCGACAGATAAATCCAGACAGTCTCATTTTATGAAGGGACTCAACTCAGGATTGCAAGTAGGGTTGATCACCCACACCTTCCCAGATTTCCAAGAGTTGGTGAATAAGGCGCTTATTCTTGAGGACAAGCGCAAGGAACTGGATGAGAACAGGAAGCGCAGGATGCAACAACAAGGATCACGCCAGAACGCATAGCGGCGCTTGAGGGTTGCACCAAATCAATTCTTGATTCCAACCACGAGAATGCAACAAGGACACCATCCCGGCACCAAGACCTGTCAATCAAAACTATCGGACCCAGTCCTCGCTAGAAACGCTACCCTGTCGGCAAAGAAGGAACCGTGAGACGCCATTACAATCAAGAACGAGCCAGACACTTTGCCTTGATTGTCCAAAGAAGACAGAGAGCGACCCGATTCGCTTCAACCTAGGAACCACCCCAGCTAGGGCGCCAAAGATCAGGAGCCACACCCCAGGCCGTGGTGAGAGGCCGAGTCAACCATGTCACCGCAGATGCACCTGCGAATGCTACTGACGTCGTAAATCGGGTAAGTTACTTGTTAACTCGATACACCTGCTTGATTTTGTTTGACTCGAGCTTCAGATTCGTTTGTTTCGCAAGGCTTTGCTACTAGAAATGATTTGAGAATTGCAAGACTTAAGTGCATGCTTTTAGTTCAAACCCCTGGTTCCGAACTCCGAACGGAAGTAGGATGTTCCGGGTGAGAATACTAATAGATGGAATAGAGTTCCTAGCAAACCTTATAATTTTGGAGACCTGGACCTTAGATGTTATATTGGGAATGGATTGGTTATCCAAGCACAAGTTTGTATTGGATTGTGGACGAAGGACTATCTCGATTGAGAGCCCGTGTGGGAAGAAAGTGGAATTTCAAGCCACTGCATTAGAGATGGACGATTGATGGTTAACAGTACCAAGGCAATCAGCATAGAGGATGTCTCAGAGTGAATGAGTACCCAGATGTTTTTCCCGAAGACCTACGGTATGCCGCTTGACAGGGACATAGAGTTTGTGATAGAGCTTGTACCGGGTACAGCACCGATAGCAAAGAGACCCTATCGGATGTCTACCGAGGAGTTGGTAGAGATGAAGAAACAGCTAGAAGAGTTAATGGAGAAAGGATTTATCAGACCAAGTTCGTCACCGTGGGGAGCACCAGTTTTGTTTGTCAAGAAGAAGGACGGGAGTTTCAGGATGTGCATTGACTACCGTGCACTCAATGAGGTCACCGTGAAGAATAAGTATCCGCTACCCAGGATTGATGATTTGTTTGATCAGTTGAGAGGAGCCGGAGTTTTCTCCAAGATTGATCTGAGATCGGGATACCATCAGTTGAAGATCCGATCAGAGGATATTCCGAAGACTGCATTCTCGTCAAGATATGGACATTACGAGTTTCTGATTATGTCCTTTGGGCCGATTTAATGCGCCAAATTTATTTCATGAATATGATGAATAAGGTGTTCATGGAATATTTGGACAAGTTTGTCGTCGTGTTCATAGACGATATCCTAATCTACTCCAAGACAGAGGATGAACATGCCGAACACTTAAGGCGAGTTTTGGAAAAGTCGAGGAACGACAACTTTTCGCCAAGTTCAGCAAGTGTGATTTTTGGAAGGACAAGGTGGAGTTTCTTGGACATGTAATGACCGCAGAAGGAGTCGCCAGTAGATCCAAGCAAAGTAGAAGTCGTGTTACATTGGGAGCGGTAGAAGGCGTGACCCAGATTCGGAGTTTCCTTGGAATGGCAGGATACTACCGCCGTTTCATTGAAGGCTTCTCGACAATTGCGAAACCTCTTACGCAATTGCTGAAGAAGGAAAAGAAGTTTGCATGGGCGCTTGAGAATGTGAGAAAGGATTTCAGGAGTGAAGAAGCGATTGACATCAAGACCGGTGTTAGTTCTACTGGATGTTGCTCAAAGCTTCGATATTTATTGTGACGCATCGCGCCAAGGACTTGGATGTGTGCCGATGTCAGAAGGAAAGGTCGCCGCTTATGCATCAAGGCGATTGAGGCCGCATGAGGAAAATTATCCGACACATGACCTAGAGTTAGGCTGCCGTAGTGCATGCCTTGAAGATATGGCGTCACTATCGATCGGAAGCAGGATGTGAAGTATATACGGATCATAAGAGCCTTAAGTACATATTCACCCAATCGGATATGAATATGAGGCGAGAGGAGATGGTTAGAGTTAATCAAGGACTACAATGTTGGAATCCATTACCATCCGGGAAGGCCAACGTAGTAGCCGATGCTCGAGTCGGAAAAGCCATACCGTGAGTGCGTTGCTAGCCACAAGTCAGGATGAGTTATGTGAGGATTTTCAAAAGATGAAGATTGAGGTAGTACCTAGCGGATTCTTGGCTGCATTAGAAGTAAAGCCTACCCTAGAGGATCAGATCCGAGAAGGACAGAAGGATGATGACAAGATCTGCAGGATTAAGTTTATCAAGGAGGAAGGCAAGGCAGAGGACTTCAAGTTGGATGAGCAAGGCACGTTGTGGATGAAGGATCGCATTTGTGTGCCTAACAACAAGGAGTTAAAGCAACTGATTCTGGAAGAAGCCCATGACTCCAAGTACTCAATTCATCTGGAAGCGCCAAGATGTATCAGGATCTCAAGGAGAGATTCTCGTGGCCGAGTATGAAACGTGAAGTTGCCGAGCATGTTGCCTTGTGCGATGTATGCCGAGAGTCAAGGCAATGCATCGAGAGACCAGCGAGGATTGCTACGGTAGCTAAAAATACTCGAGTGGAAGTGGGAGGAAATCGGAATGGATTTCATTACCGGTTTGCCGAAGACTCAAGGAGGTTATGACTCCATATGGGTTATAGTGGATCGCTTGACTAAAGTAGCCCATTTTATCCTCGTGAAGACCACTTACTCGGGAGATAAATTAGCGAGAATTGTACATGATCAGGATTATCTGTTTGCACGGAGTGCCAAAGAGGATTGTATCGGACGAGAGGTACCCAATTTACCTCAAGGTTACGGAATAAGTTGCATGAAGCCATGGGAACCCGTTTGAACTTCAAAGATGCCTTATCATCCATGACTGACGGACAGACCGAAAAGAGTCAACCAGATTCTGGAAGATATGTTGAGAGCTTGTGCATTGGCTTATGCTACATCTTGGGATAAGAGTTTGCCGTATGCCGAGTTCGATTACAACAATAGTTATCGAGGCTAGTTCTGAGATGTCACCTTTTGAGGCCTTTGTATGGTCGACTCGCTGTCGGACGCCTTTGAATTGGAATGAGACCGTGGCGCCGTGTCTTTGGGCCTGATATTCTTCAAGAGGTGAAGAGCAGATCGCCATGATTAGGGAAAGGTTGAAGATAGCCCAATCTCGACAGAAGAGTTATGCTGACAATCGTCGCCGAGACTTGAGTTTTGAACCAGAAGACTTTGTATACCTCAGAGTTACGCCTCTCAGGGGAGTTAAGAGGTTCCATGCCAAAGGGAAACTCGCACCCCGTTATGTTGGACCATTTAAGATTTTGAGTCGCAGAGGCGAAGTTGCCTATCAGCTGGAGTTGCCACAGTCGTTGGCAGGAGTGCATGACGTATTCCATGTATCCCAGTTGAAGAAGTGTCTCCGAGTTCCTGAGGAACAGACACCGTTAGAATCAATTGAGTTGCAAGAGGATTTGACTTATAAGGAGTATCCCGTGAGGATTCTGGACACAATGGATCGAGAAACTAGAAACAAGTCAACCCGTTTTTGTAGAGTTCAGTGGAGCAACCATGAAGAAAGCGAAGCGACTTGGGAGCGCGAAGAGGATTTGAAGAAAGAATTTCCAAACCTATTCTGTAGTGAGCCCTGAATCTCGGGGACGAGATTCTATTAAGGGGGGGAGGTTTGTAACACCCCAAAATTTTGCTTTTCTTGAATTCATGAGTGATTTGGCACTTTGGTGAATTTTTGGAATTTTCTGGAATTTATTTGGATTTATTTGGAATTTATTTGAATTTATTCCATTTTGAAATAATTGAAGAAATTAATTTTGCAAATAAAATTTTGTTGGAAATATTTTATTTGAGTCCAAAATGATCCAAAGTATTTTCCAGAATTTTTCTGAGTCATTTGCTATTTTTAATGAATTAAATGAATTATCGGGAATTATTTTAAATATTAAATCGCTGGAAATTCAACTCGGGTCAAGTATCGTTTCATCCGATCGAAGTCGAACCCGAAGTCGGACTCGAGTCCGACCGAGCCACGTGACTCGATCAAACCAGCTCAAAACCCTAATCAATCCCAACCGTTGGATCAAGATCCAACGGCCGAGATCCGCCGTCAGAGTTCGAGCCGTATCCGCCCGGATCCGATCGCGCCGTCGCGATCGTGGCGTTGATCGTGCCACGTGGGCGGTATGCGTCGTCGTCTCCGCCGAGACCGAAGCCGGACTCCGCCGCGCGTCGCCGCGTGGGAAACTAGGTTTCCGTGTCCCGCGAACGCCGAGGCTATTTAAAGCGTGAGACGTCCCCGAGGTTGCCCTCATCCTTGTGCACCCGTTCCCGAGCCATCTCGCCTGAGCGCCGCTTGATTGCCGTCGCGAGCTCGTCGTAGTTGGAGGAAGTGACCGCCGCGGTTTTGCTCGATTCCGCCGCCGTCCGTCGTCTTCCGCCGAGAAGGAGCCCAGATCCGGAACCACCGTGACGAGACGCACGAAGGAAGGATTCATCTCACGGAGCAACCCGAAACGCCCGTCGGGCTCGTCGTCGTTCTCGTCTCCGGCGCCCAAGCCTCGCCGCTCCATCGCCGGACTTAGCGAGCTCGGTGAACCGTCAGAACTAGATCGGACGGTTGAGGTGAGTTCACGAGTCCCAAACCCGATTGGATGCGGACCGTTGGATCAAGATCCAGCGGTTCACAATTGCCACGCGTCTTGGGAGTAGTGTTATTATAGGATTAGATCTGGACCGTCCGATCTAAATCGAACGGCCCACGATCAACGAGTAGTTTCAACGTGTTAACCCTGGATCTAATCCGCGCCGTTGATTTTCAAACCAACGGCCGAGATTGCGCCACGTGTCGGGAAGTTGGACCGACGCGGTCGGCCCACGCACGCAGCGTGCGTCGCCGACACGCGGGCCCGCGTGTCGAGGGCCCAGATGTCGGGCCGTCCCCAGCCGAGCGCCGACGTCACCCATGACGTCACGGTGGGTCCCACATGTCGACCGCGGTGAGCCTCGCCGACGTCGCCGATGACGCTACCCGAGTGGGCCCACATGTCAGTCTCACGTGGAGTCGTGGACCGAGTCCACGGTGGACCCGAGCCGAGCGTGGACCACGTCCATGGACCGGCTGACGTCAGCCGACCCAACAGAGGTTGCCACGTGTCCATGCTGACGCAATAATTAATTTCCGAAAAAGAAAATGATTTATTAATTCGAATAATGATTTCAAATTTAGATTCAAACTTCAAACGCTTATAACTTTTGCGTTTCAACTCCGATTTGAGTGATTCAAATTTCTAAATTTGTATAAAATTGAGATCTACCTAAATATGAATTTTATTTAATTTTTAGACTAAATTTTTTCTCTGTAATATTATTTAATTGATTATTTAAACTTTAAATAATCATAACTTTTGCGTCGTAACTCCAAATTTGACGATTCCAGTTTCTAAAAATCCAGAAAATTATGTTCTCTCTGTTTATGGATTTTATTTGGAGTTTTGGGATGTTTTTGCCTATTGTTTATTTGGGTATTTGCTATTTGCACGCTTTACGAGTAGACGTTGAAGTCTTGGGAGGGATTCGAAGGAGAAGTGTTGATTCAGGATCCAACTCAAGACCAAGGGCAAGTACTTTTTGAAGGCAAGTTGTGCTTTGACCATGTTGATCCTATTTCGAAATCTATTTTGATTTAAACTATTGCATGCTAGATCAATTAGAAAGATACTTTGTTTAAACATGGGGTTAGATAAATACCAATTTCTTTGTCACGACACCTTGATTATTTAAGTATGTGCCATGACCCTTTGTCACCCTAGTTGTGGTTTACTAGTTGGACATTATTAAATTGCCAACATGGGTTTAGACCGTTGTAGTATCTTTGCTTAGACACGCTACGTGCTCATAACATGATTTTGGACAATCAAATGTTAATATTGACTTAATGATATATTGAACCTGTTTTGGAAAAGTATCATGTGATGTTGATGGCACGTGGTGCATGGTAATCAAGCGGGGTTTGATAAGCATGATTTCGATCGGGGCATGTGGCAAGAGTAATCAGTGGGCCAGTTGTGGCATTGGGGATGTTGATTTGGTTTTTCGGGTAGTCTTGCCTGGTCACTCTAAGGACTTAACCTTGCAAGCCTTTGAACTGGGTCATACTTGCAACCACATGGCTGGAATGGGACGGCCCTAGTTGACTAAGTCGCTAAGGACTCACTTGTGGAGCCTCAGGGTGTCGATTACACCGTTTGTGTGATTATGCGGGGAGCGTATCGTGGCTGTGGCCGGATACCCATCTAACGGTGTGTTGGTCCCATACTTCGCCTTGGCTAAGGGAAGGGATGGTGTAGAGCACGAACCTGAGAGGACCACTGTGTTGTTTGAGGCTTCCAAAGGCTTTGTTCTGAGGAACTTCGCCTTTGTGGTGTTTGATTGTATCTTGTGGGTAAAGTGCATAACCTCTGCAGAGTTTAGAATCTATTTAAATAGCCGAGTCCACTGATCTTTGGACAATGCTCGGGAATTACAGTCAAGGGTTAGATTTTCTGAAAATAACTTGGATTTGAAAAGTTGGGTTGGTTTAATAATGGAGATGATGGAAATGTGGTTTAGGATGGGGAAAATGTTTATTAAACTTCTTGAAAAGTTATTTATGCTTTACTTATTTCTACTGCTTTCGAATCTACTTTTATTACTTGTCAAAAGTCATTTCGCAAATATACCTTGAGCTATTCCTTTGTACCAAGCCATGCATATAGTATATTAGCTTGCATTACATTGCATGACTTGCTGAGTACCAAGTACTCACCCTTGCCTCAACACAATATCAGTTGAAGAGGAGATTACGCCAGCTTTGGAGGAGGAACTCCAAGAAGATCCGTCTACTTAGGGATGCGAGCCCAGTCAGTTGCCTGTGGTATACTGGATGGCGCCACGATGTTGCCTTCGTTGTTTTTCCGCTGCTATTATTTTTCTCTGAATAAGTTTCGCCTTGCAAGGCATATATTTGTACCTTGGCCATAAGGTCAAGTAACCCTTTGGTTATTTAAATAAAGTACTTTGATAATATCGATTGGTATGATTGTGATATTTACCGATGTTAAAGACTGTGTGCACTAGCGCGTTCCTGGACTAGTGCTGAATACACAGAGGGTCCGGATTTGCAAATTCGGGGTCCCGACAGAGGTGGTATCAGAGCCAGGTTGACTGTAGGCTCAACCCTAGCTAGAATGGTCTTAGTGAGGATAAAACCTATTTTCTAAAAGCTAAAAAGTTGTCAAGATAAGAAATGACCTCTCGACTTATCCCCTTCTCTCTTTTCTTGTCTCTTGCTGAAATTTTCTCTTACCTTGTCACAATTTAAAAATTCCGAGTTCTTACGTAAAGCACTCTTGTGACAGATGGAGGAAGAGTTCAACTACGTTGATCTGGGAGTTGGTCACGCTGCGGAACTTTGGCATATGCTATGCACTCTGAGATTTTGAGAAGCCCCAATACCAAGTAGAAGTGATCGACAAGCGGGATTGATCAAGGCTTGTGATGTGAAGATTGAGGTACCGCTAGGAAGAAGGGCCCAGTGCAATCGCCCGATACATCTGACCGCCAGAGATCTACAATGCAGATGGGTATCCAAGAAGTATCACGACGCGCAATGCGGCACATTACCCGTATCTACGCCAGAGAATTGGAGAGTACGGTGTTCCGTTATCATCCGCGCAGCGATAACCTTCTTGACCCGAAGGAGATTCAGGATGAGGATGCCACGGTTACACAGTTGGCACGATTTGTCGTCGCCCAGGAGGATGTACTAGATAATACAAGCAAGGAGCTACAGAAGGCCCGCAAGGAGATCACGACAGAGCATGCAAGCTGTGTGAACTTGTTCAGGTATTCGGCCACCGGCTGATTACCTTGCTTCAGTGCTCTGAACTCTTCCTTCTTTAAGTCCATTACTCCTTCCGGTGCGTGATACTGACGAAACGCCGCTGTGAATTCTTCCCATGTGATATCCTGTGGGTTCTCCCGCGTAGTGCAGAAATTCTCCCACCATTCTGCTGCGGTTCCTTCCAACTGATGAGAGGCGTAGAGCACCCTCTCATTGCCCACACATTGGGTAATGTGTAGCTTCCTTTCGATTGACCTCAACCAGTCATCGGCCTCCAACGGATTGGCATTTCCAGAGAAAGTGGGAGGATGAGTTCACATGAATTCTGACAATCTTGAATTCTAGCGTTGTCCCTGATTGACTTGATTATTCTGATTAGCAGTGGCGTGGGCAGTAATCTATTGCATCTGCTGCATCATTGCATGCATCAACTGAGTCTGAGCGGCAAGGAAAGCTCCAAAGTTCTGCATGTCCACCTGCGGTGCTGGCTGGGGTGCAGGAGCTCCATCATTGGGGTTTTCAGCGGGGCGAGAACCACTTCCATTACCTCCGAGGTTCCCACGGGTGTTCACCATCTATCGATTTCTCCAAGGTTTAGAGATAAGGGGAAACAAGAATAGACCAGTAATAGAGAAACTTATGCGGGGAGAAGGGTGTAACTCAAAATCCAACTTTATTAATTTAGTAATAATAACTTGGTATGGTCGCTCACAATGCCTAGGGGCCTTGCAACACATACTGCACACTCAGCAAGCAATGAAAAATCCAAATCGAACTAACACTGGAGTCCAACGCCTAAAGGGCGATTCTTATTAACCTAAGACGCGACTCGACACAGGAGTCTCCACTACAAAACCTACGCTCACTCGTTGAGAAAACCTCCACTGCGTCCTCGTGGCGGGTGCGGCGGCATAGGCGCGAAGCGATCGTCATGCCCCACAACTGCAGTAGTCGACGAAGCAGCATCATCCTCATGCTCTGGCTGCAGCGCTGGTGCGGGTGCAAGTGGCGCCTCCTCCGGGTCTTCCTCAGGATCTGGGGCATCCAATGCCAACACTGGCTCCAAACCACGCCCATACAATGCGGTCTCCAGTTCTGCGATCCTCTCCGCAGCATAGGTGACATACTCACGAGCATTCTCCAGGTGCTTTTTCCCTTCCTCGACCTGCTCGCGAGTCTTCATCAACTCCTGAACTGTGTCATCGAGAAGCTCCTCTTGGGCGGCGATGAATCTGGCCAAGTGAGTGGTGGTAGCATCCTCATCTTCCATCGGCTCTCGGTTCAGGCGGTTGTCTCTACGCGGGTGATGACGAAACACGGTGCCATCCAACTCTCTGGAGTATGTGCAAGCAATCTGCCGCATCGCTCGACGCGACACTTCCTGGATTCCCATCTCAAACGTGGACCTCCTGGCAGTGAAGTGAAAAGGGCGGCTGAACTTTGTCTTTTCTCGGCATACACTGTGATCTTTACGTCCCATTCAAGGACTAGTCCTGCCTGCACGATGGTGGTCCCACGGTAGAGCGGTCTCTCGAAGCCTCCAAGCAACTGTAGCATACGCCACAACTCCGCTGCGTAGCCACCCTCACGCTCGGCGTAGTTGGTCTTCATCATCATCTGCCAAAAGACGCTTGCGTAAGAATGCAACTTTTTAAACTAGAAGTGGAGACAGAAAGAACTCAGCGAGGGGTATGAAAAAGAGAGGGCAGGGGATGAGTCGAGAGTTCATTCATTGTCTTGCTGAATTTAACTTTAGAAAATAGGTTTTATCCTCACTACGACCATTCTAACTAAGGGTGAGCCTACAATCAGTATGGCTCTGATACCAGCTCTATCGGGACCCGAATTTGCAAATCCGGACCCTCTGTGTATTCAGCACTAGTCCAGGATCACGCTAGTGCTCACAGTCTCAACATCGGTAAATATCACAATTATACTCATCGAAATAGTAAGTACTTTAATTATAGTAACCAAACTGGTAGCTTGACCTTAGGGCCAAGTTACAAAGGTACGCCTCGCAGGGCGAAGAGTTATTAAAAGAGAAATAACTGCAGTGGAATAAAGTAGATTTCGTGGCGCCATCCAGTATACCACAGGCAACTGACTGGGCTCGCTCCCTAATTTGACAGTTCCTCCTGGTACTCTTCCTCCAAAGTCGGCGTCGACTCTTCTTCAACTCATGTTGTACTAAGGCAAGGGTGAGTTCTTGGTACTCAGCAAGTTATGCACAGAATGCAACTAATATACTACATGCATGGCTTAATACAAAGGAATGGCTCATAGTATATTTGCAGTAAAACATCATTTGACGAGTAGCGTAAGTAGATTCGAAAGCAGTAAAAACAAGTATAACATCAATAACTTTCCCAGGAGTTAAATAAACATCTTTCCCATTCCTAATCCACATTTCCATCAACGTCATCATTAAACCCAACCAAACTTTTCAAGTCCAAGTTGTTTTCATGAAAGTCTAACCCTTGACTGTAATTCCCGAGCAATGTCCAATGCCGCGGACTAGGCTATTCGAATAGATTTTACACTCTGCAGAGGTTATGCACTTTACCCACAAGATACAGCCAAACACCACAAAGGCGAGTGTCTGTAACAAAGTCTTTTGGAAACTTCTAACAGCACAAGTGGTCCTCCCCGATGATTGCCCACTAACCCTTCCCTTAGCAAAGGCGAAGCCTAGGCCAATCAACCGTTAGATGGGTACCTGGCCGCAGCCCCGGTACGCTCCCCCATACAACTACACAAAAAGGTGTAGTTGACACCCTGAGGTCCCACAGGTACGTTATTAGTAACTTAATCAACTAGGTCCGTCCCATTACAGACATGTGGTTGCACGTTTAACTCAGTTCAAAGGCTTGCAAGGTTAAGTCCTTAGGGTGACCAGGGCAAGACAACCCGAAGAACCAAATCAACTTCCCCAGTGCCACAACTCAGTTCAAAGGCTTGGGACGTAGCGACTTTGACCGTGTGATCCATCTCAAATCTGCATATGAGGTATGGAAATCTCTTTGTGATTACCATGAGGGTTATAACACTATCAAAGAGGTTCTTCAAGATCTTTACAAAAAAGAATACATGCGATTTGAGATGAAACCTGGTGAGTCTCTAGATGACTTCTTTGCACGCTTCAATAAAATTCTTAGTAACCTTTGTGCTGTTGGAGTTAGCTTTGATGATGCTACTAATGCTAGACAATTTCTTGGTGCATTAGACATGTCTATTTGGGAGATGAAAGTAACATCCATTAGAGAATCAACTGTCATGAGTACACTTACTTTAGATGTTCTTTATTCTAAGTTGAAAACTCATGAGTTGGATGTTATTGCCAGGAAGGGTAATGTTAAATCAATTTCTTTGATCTCTAATCCTAACATGTCAAATGCAAATTCCTCTTCTAGCTTTGCTTTGTCCTCCTTGTCTCCTTTAACAGATGAGCAAATTGAAGAATTTCCTGAAGAAGACTTGGCACTACTCTCTTCTCGTTTTAACAAAGCTTTGTAGAATGTGAGAATAAGAAAGAGTGGTGGTCCTCCAAGGTGCTATGAGTGTGGTGGTCTCAACCACATGCGTTCAAATTGTCCCAAGCTTGCAGAAAAAGCATCAAAAGAGGAGAAGGACAACAGAAAAGAGAAAAAATTTCTCTTCAAGTGATAGAAAGAAGAAGAACTTCATCAACCGTAAGGTTGTCCACCGAGTTCTTTTCGCGCTTGAACAAGTCAACTTAAGCGATGTGGATTCAGAGAGCAGCAAGGATGATGCAACTCCAAGCAAGCATGATTTGACGGGATTGTGTCTCATGGCAAGTAGCAAGGACAGCTTCACCGAGGACAGCAACGACAGCGACTTCAATGAGGTAGATCCTTCTTATGATGAATTAGCCATTGCTGTTGCCCGTCTTGGAAAATTGCTTGACAAACGTGATAGAAAAATTAAGAAACATGATATTCTTGTGGAATCATTGAATGCTGAAATTGCTAGACTTAAAACCTTGATTCCTAACGATGATGCTTGCAAATCATGTGACTTAATTTACAATGAGCTCATCTTGCTTAGGAAAGAACATGCTCTTCTGATACACCAAAATGAGAAAAATGAGAAACATGTCAAACATGCTAGCTGTTCTACCATTGATTTGCATGATACAACTCCATGTTCTAAATGCTCCATACTGGAATTGAAGTTGAATGATGCAAATGCTAGGGTTTCTCAATTGACTGATAATCTGCTTACATATGAGGTTCTTTCATGCTCAACTTGTCGCAAGCAAAAAGGAAAAGTGGATGTTCCTTGCAATAATTGTCTAACTCTTGCTAAGAAAGTTGATTACTTGCAAGATTCCTTAGAAAGGTTCACTAAAGGAAAGAAAAATTTGAACATGATTCTGGACCAATCTAAGGTTAGCTCAAACAAGAAAGGTTTAGTTTTGATATTCATGCTTCATTTGAAACTAAACCTCGCACTGTTGTTCATGCTCCTTGCAATGACAAAATTGAGATTTTTAATGAGCCTAAAAAGATTGCTTTTAAATCTGCTGGTTTTCTTTCTTCTACTATGGTGAATGCAAAATGTGCTTCTACTGTTAAAGCCAAACATCATGTTAAGTATACTTGCACTCATTGTGGTAGAGATGGACATTTAGTAGAAAGGAATAAGGCTAGGTCTAATTTCAAACAAGCACATTTTATTTCTCATTATGTGCCTAGGGTGAAGCAAACACATTTTGTTGCTAGAAACACGAGAAATGGCAAATCTGATTTTGTGCATAAAAATACTCGTGTTGTGCCTACTTTGTTGCGTCGTGTGTCTCAGTACTGGATTCCCAAAAATCTCATTTCTAACCCCAGTACTGAGACCTCGACATGCTTTGCTATGTAGGCTTCTCGCACGAGGAAGGAGAACATATGGCTAGTGGATTCCGGATGCTCACGCCACATGTCCGGTAATAAGAATTGGTTCTCCTCCCTCACTCATGCATCTCGTGCTGAAAGTATTACCTTTGGAGATGCTTCTACCTCTTCTGTTGTGGCAAAAGGTACAGTAAAGGTAAGTGACAAATTTATGTTCAAGGATGTGGCTTTGGTTGAAAACTTGAAATAGAACTTGCTTTCTGTCTCATAAATGATTGATGAAGATCTTGAAATAAGCTTTAAGAAAAATGAATGCAAAGTGCTAGATGCTTCAGGTGATTTTGTTTTCAGAATTTCACGTTTTGGAAGAGTATTTAAAGCTGATTTTGATGTATCACCTTCTTCTAAGCATAGGTGTCTAGTTGCCGATATTTCTAAAGAATTATTCTTTTGGCATCGTAGACTTGGTCATGTTGGTTTTGATCACCTTACTCGTGTAAGTGGTTTAGATCTCATACGTGGCTTGCCTAAGCTTAAGGGTGATAGCGATCTAGTATTCTCTTCTTGTAGACATGGTAAGATGATTGCAGGTTCACATCCACCTCTTACCATGGTGATGACAAACGCTCCAGGACAGCTTCTACATCTTGATACAGTTGGACCATCTCGAGTTCAATCCTTTGGAGGCAAATGGTATGTGCTTGTGATTGTTGATGATTTTTCTAGATACTTTTGGGTGTACTTTATGGCATCTAAGGATGAGGCTTTTAGTCATTTTAGAAGTCTTGTTCTTAGGCTTTTTGTTGATCATCCAGGAGCTCTTAGAGCGATTAGAAGTGATAATGGAACTGAGTTGAAAAATTCTTCTTTTGATCACTTTTGTTCTGAAAAAGGAATTGATCATCAATTTTCATCACCTAGAGTGCCTCAACAAAATGGTGTAGTTGAAAGTAAAAACAGAACGTTGGTTGAAATGGCTAGAACCATGTTAGATGAACATCTGACTCCTAGGAAATTTTGGGCTGAAGCAATTTCAACTGCTTGCTATGTTTCAAACCATGTGTTTTTGAGATCAAAATTGGGTAAGACTACATATGAGCTTCGGTTTGGACATAGGCCAACTGTTTCTCACCTTCGAGTTTTGGATGTAAATGCTTTGTCTTGAAATCTGGAAATCTTGATAAATTTGAAGCTAGATCAATGGATCGCATTTTTCTTGGATATCCTGCTCATACTCGTGTCTACCGTGTGCTTGTTTTGGAAACTAACAAAATTCTAGAAACCTGTGAAGTTACTTTTGATGAGGCTAGTCCAGGCACTAGTCTAAGTGATGCAGGTACAGACGCATATGTTCAGGGGGAGAAAATCTTTGAAGATAATGATGATGTTGAAGTTGAGGTCTTGACTCTTCCTAATGCACAACAAGCTGTAGCACCTTTGGCACCTACTACTACATCACCTACAGCTAACCATCCTCAAGCTACAACATCATCTGTACATGCTGAAAATGAAGAAGAACAAGAAGAAGAAGAAGTTTCAAAAGCCAAAGCTCCCTTGCACATTCAAAAAATGCAAACATCTGAACAATTGATTGGAGACCTAAATGAGAGAATCACCCGATCCAGGTTTATTCATTCTGATACTCATGCTCATTCTGCTTTAGTTGCTTCTTTTGAACCCAAAGATAGAATTAGAGAATTTTGAACGAAATAAAGTTTAGAAACATGTTTCACCACCTCCTGATTTTAACGTTATTGGAACTAGATGGGTTTTCAAAAATAAACAAAGTGAGGATGGTGTTGTTGTTAGAAACAAAGCTAGATTGGTTGCTCAAGGTTTTACTCAATTTGAAGGCTTAGATTTTGATGAAACTTTTGCTCCTGTTGCTAGAATTGAAGCCATTATAATCCTTTTAGCATTTGCTGCATCTAAAGGTTTTAGATTGTATCAAATGAATGTGAAAAGTTCTTTTCTTAATGGATACATAAATGAGGAGGTTTATGTCAAGCAACCACCTGGTTTTGAAAATCCAAAGTTTCCAGATCATGTGTACAAATTGTCAAAAGCTTTGTACGGTTTGAAACAAGCCCCTAGAGCATGGTATGATAGGCTGAAAACCTTTTTACTTGAAAAAGGGTTTTCAATGGGAAAAGTTGACAAAACTCTCTTTTTACTCAAGCAAGGCAATGATCAATTGTTCGTTCAGATTTATGTTGATGATATTATCTTTGGTGGTTCCTCTCATGTTTTAGTGTCTAAGTTTTCAGAAACCATGAGGGACGAATTTGAGATGAGTATGATGGGTGAGTTGACATACTTCTTGGGATTTCAAATCAAACAATCAAATGAAGGTACTTTTGTGCATCAAAGCAAGTACACTAAAGACTTGCTACATCGTTTTGGGATGGAAAACAGCAACCCAATCATGACACCCATGGAAAGCACTTGTACACTTGATCCGGATGAAGATGGTGAACCGGTTGATCAAAAGGAATATAGAAGCATGATAGGTTCACTTTTGTACCTCACTGCATCAAGGCCGAATATACAATTTGCTGTGTGCTTGTGTGCTCATTTTCAAGCTTCCCCACGTGCTTCACTTCAACAAGCTGTTAAGCGAATTTTCAAGTATCTCCATGGTACTCAAGATTTTAGCATTTGGCTTTCTGCTTTCTCATGCATTAGTTTAAGAGCTTTCTCTGATGCTGATTTTGGAGGATGTAGAATTGATAGAAAAAGTACATCTGGTACATGTCATTTCTTGGGCAATTCTCTTATTGCATGGTCATCTAGAAAACAATCTTACATTTGCACAATCAACTCTCGAATCTGAATATGTGGTCTTTGCTAGTTGTTGTTCTCAAATTCTTTGGATAGTAGCTACACTTAAAGATTATGGGGTTAATTTGGATAGTGTTCCTCTTTTGTGTGATAACTCTAGTGCAATTTGCATTGCTAAGAACCCTGTGCAACATTCTAGAACAAAACACATTGACATCAGATTTCACTTTCTAAGAGATCATGTAGAAAAAGGAAATATTGTGCTTCACCGTGTGGATACTGAACATCAATTGGCAGACATTTTCACAAAACCTTTGTCTTCTTCTCGTTTTGCTTTTATTCGGGGAGAATTTTGGATTGTTCATCCAATGGGTTTGTTTTGAGGGGGAGTTTCCCTACCAAGTTTTTTATTTGATGAGCCTACTTTATCATATTTCTTTATATATTATGTAATTGAGCTAATATATGATAATCCAAATTGTCTCACTTGAGCTAAAAATGACATTGCGGAATTCCTTGGACTGATTGCCTATAGCTAAATACTCTGTGATATCTTACGCTTCTAGGCTTGATATTGAATCTTCTTGACAAATTTGGGCTATGGAGCAAGTGTGTTTTCAGCTTTACTCTTTCAAAAGACCTTTTAATCTCTTTGCATGTTTACAATCAAAGAAAAGAAAAAGAAAAGGGGAATCAGTAAAAAAGGGTTGTTAAAAGCAAAAGCCTCAAGTTATGTGCTTTAGGCATGCTTTCCCTAAAAAGTTAAGATGTATGCTTCAAGCATGCCATTCCCTCAAAGACAAGATGTATGCTTCCAGCATGCCACTCTAAGGAAATAAAAGAAGTATGCTTCAAGCATGCCACATGCAGTTTATTGTTTAAAGATTAAATTGGTCTACTAGATTGGAGTTGAAACTATTTGCTCGCCCTGAGTTGTTAGTTGCTTCAGTTTTAAGCCTTGCTTTTCTGCTAAGGTCTTGCTTACTACTTGGCTATAGTTGATAGAATTGAGGTTGAGATGCATGTCATTCCCTAACTTGTTAAAATCACATCAAGTTCATGTATTTTGCATATTATGTGATATATAAGGTTATATGATCGAATGTGCTCATCTTTTCACTCTTGGCACTCCTTTGCTTCTCTTTTGTGAAATCATTGCTACAGGGAAAATTCTGAACTTGTTTTTCCTCTCTTTTGTACTCTTGATGAATCCATTGTCAAAGGGGGAGAAGTTTAAAGAAAAAGGGGGAGAAGTTTTTGGAATTTTGAGAATTTTGGGAGAAGTTTGGAGAATTTTTAAATTTTTGGGCACATTGCACATTCACACACATTTTTCCTTCTTAGGGGGAGATTTTTCGTATTTTCACCTAGGGAGAGTTTGTTACTTTGAATTTTGGTCAAAGGGGGAGTTTATGTGTTTTCTCACTTTGGTTTTTTATTTTAATCCTTTGGATTTCAAAATCTTTTGTGAAGTGAATGCCAAATGTTCAATTCTAAGTGGTGTTGCCAATGTTTTCATCAAGGGGGAGATTGTGAAATCATGTGCTGAAAAATTGGCTTAGAATTGAATTTGCAAATGTGTGTGCATGTGATTCTTTTAGCGCCGGACAGAATTTCACAAAAACAGTAAGTTTTGCATTGGTGCCAGACCAAACCTGAAAAAACAGTAAGTTTCCCATCTGTGCCGGACCGTTTCTCGAGGCTACGCCGGACCAAACTTTTGGTCCGCCGTGAATGAGCTTTTAACGGCTATTTTTACATCCACGCCGGACCAAAGTTTTGTTCCGTTGTGAACGGCGATTTACAGTTTTTTTTATGTGTACGTCGGACCGATTTTTGTTTAGTCTGTCGTAAACATGTTTTGTGCCAGACCAAACTTGTTGAAAAACAGTAAGCTTTTACGTTACGCCGGAC
This sequence comes from Rhipidocladum racemiflorum, assembly GCA_036346355.1. Classification (NCBI taxonomy): domain Eukaryota; kingdom Viridiplantae; phylum Streptophyta; class Magnoliopsida; order Poales; family Poaceae; genus Rhipidocladum; species Rhipidocladum racemiflorum. The sequence goes on from CM070580.1 coordinate 53,010,400, forward strand.
CATGCACGCTGGACCAAATTCTTGGTCCGTCGTGAACGCATTTTGAGCGTTGTTGAACGTGTTTTTGAACATGTTTGCTTTGAATTGAACCGAGACTTTCGCATGTACGTTGGACCAAATATTTGGTCCGTCGTGAGTTGCGCCGGACCGGTGTTTAGCCTGGCGTGAATGCTTTTTCTAGGGTTTTGACTCCTATGTACGTTGGACCAATGTTTGGTCCGTCGTGAACGTGATATGCTCAGGTTGAGCTGATTTTGTAAGCAATGCTCGAGTGAGTTGTTGCATGAACTAACGTTGAGTCAAGTCACGGACTTGTGCTCGGAGAATTTTGTGTTTTGTTCATGGGCAGGTATTGCTCAAAGACGAACGTGGTCGATGATGGGACCGGAACTAGGTTCATGGAGGAACTGAGGTTCGAGACTAGGTTCAGGGAGGAACCGAGGTCTTGGTGGTCAAGGATGTCATGCGAGACGTTCGGGCTAAGAGAATGGTGCACATGAAGAATGGTTAGTCACGTGAGTATGGCATGGTGGCCATACGCATGCAAGAGTTGTTAGTCACGTGAGTATGGCTGGGTTGCCATATGCATGCAAGAGTTGTATTTGGCCAGGTTTGGCCAAGTGGAGTTGTGTTGAATACATACTCCTTCTAGGATTAGGAGTGGGAATCCTTCTAGGATTAGGAGTAGGAATTGTATTCAGGACTCCTTGTGTTTTGCTCCTTTAAATATGAGGGGTTGTCTCTTGTTGAAGGGCATCAATTAGAGCTGGGCGCATTGAGAGCCTTGTTTACGGTTTGTACGCTTTTGATGGGAGTACTTTTGACAAAAAGAAATAAAGATCAATTCTTCTAGATCCTTGCGTGCTACAGTTACCACGTTGCTACAGTGTTTCCTATTTTTGTTCTTGTTTGCATGCTTGTTCTAATCCTAGATTGGTTTTTGTTCTTTGAGTTTCATCTTGACTTGATCATCAAAAACCTTTCTAGGGTATTAATTTAGAGTTCCTCAGAGTCTAGTTGATTAATCTTTTGAAGATCTGGTTTAATTTTGAAGTTTTGGTTAGGTCAATTCTCGTCATATTCTGCTACAGCAAGCTTGCAAGGTTCATAACTTTTGATCCGTAAGTCCGATCGAGCTGATTCTTTTTGTGTTAGATTCGTATTGGAATCTAGTTTCTTGTGTCCAAATTTCACATCAATCCGATGGATGGATCTCCAGTAATGTGAATTTTACCAAACCTCTATCAATCTATTTTTGTTGAATACGAGGCAATTATTTGGTTCCGTTTTGGGGTGAATTTTTAATAGATCAAAAATTTGGTTTTAGCTTCCGCACAATCATTCACCCCCCTCTGATTACTATACTTCGATCCTACAGTATGTGTAGTTGGGACACTCATTATATTGGAAACCAAGACCTTAGATGCTAATCTTAGAGTGGATTAGTTATCCAAGCATAAGGTGGTTTTGGTTTGTGGACACGGAAGTGTGAAGAATCTCAAGTAACCGTAGTTCGGGATGGCCAGTTTATGGTAAATAGTGTGAACCTGTTAGCCGAGAAGAAGTACCAGTGATCGGCAAATACTCAGAAGTGCATCCATAAAACTTATTTGGTATGCTACCAAACGGAGATAATGAGTTTGTGATCAAATGGGTGCCGGTATTTTCCCAATAGCCAAGAAACCATATCAGAGGGCTATCAATAAGTAGATAGAGATGAAGGAACAGATCGAGGAGATGGTTAAATTAACCAAGGATTACAACATAGGAATCCATTACCATTCCGGCAAAGTTAACGTGGTAGCCAATGCCTTGAGCCGGAAGAGTCACAGCGTGAATATACTGATCAAGGAGAATCAGGACGAGATATGCAAAGGTTGTCAGAAGATGAAACAGAAGTGGTGTCAAGGATTTTCTTACTTGGAGTGCCCAAGAAGATATATTGGACAAACGTACCCAATTTACTTCAGGGTTCTGGAACAAGCAGCATGAGGCTTTGGAAATCCGATTAAACTTCAGTACAACATATCATCCTCAGACAGATGGTCAGACTGAGCGAGTCAATCAGATTCTTGAGGACATGTTTAGAGCCTGTGCATTAGCTTATGTAACATCATGGGACAAATGCTTACCATTTGCAGAATTTAGTTATAACAATAGCTACCAAGCCAGTCTGCAAATGTCACCTTCTGAAGCCCTATACGGAAGACCTTGTCGAACACCATTAAACTGGAATGAGAACGGTGAACGACGAGAGTTTGGACCAGACATTTTACAAGAAGCTGAAGAGAAGATAGCTGTGATCAGAGAAAGATTGAAGATTGCTCAGTCGAGGCAGAAGAGCTATGCTGACAATCAACGCAGAGATTTGAGCTTCGAGCCAGAGGATTATGTATACCTCAAAGTTACACTTTTCAAAGGAGTCAGAAGATCTCACACCAAAGGAAAGCCCGCACCAAGATACGTTTGACCATTCAAGATTCCGAATCATAGAGGCAAAGTTGCGTAATAGCTTGAGTTACCGCAATCGTTAGCAGGAGTACATGACGTGTTCCATGTATCTCAACTTAAGAAGTGACTTCAAGTGCCAATTGAACAAACATCTCTGGAAGCCATCGATATATAAGAAGATTTGACGTACAAGGAGCATCCAGTAAAGATTCTAGACACAATGGATCGTGAAACAAGAAACAAGTCAACCCGCTTCTGTAGAGTTCAATAGAGCAACCACTTAGAGAGTGAACCAACCTGGGAGCATGAAGAAGATTTGAAGCAGGAATTCCCTAACCTATTCTCTAGTCAACCCTGAATCTTGGGGACGTGATTCTATTAAGGGGGGGTTGTAACACCCCAAAATTTGCTATTAAAATATTTAATGTGTTTTTGGGATTATTGGAATTTTTGCAGTTAATTTGAATTCAAACCTTATTGAACTAATTGCGTTAAATAGATATCGTGCATTTTTGCATAAGCATAAAATCTAAAATTTCGTTAAAAATAAAGATAATTGGAAGACGAGAGTGTTCTCTTCAAATATTTTCAAAAAACATGTTATATCACTTAAGTCGTTGATTTTACAAAAATCTGTACAGGTGTCTGATTCACTAAAAGAATTTTTACGAAAAATCTATACGTTGAAAAACCGCGAAACTAACTTTGTTAGGTTCCAAATAGTTCCTAGTATTTTAGAGGAATTTTCCAGATTTTTAGAACCTCTCTGTTATTTTTTTTTCTCAACACGTTTCGAGAAGTATATGCGTATACATGTATGCATATGTACTATGCGTATGATACTCCAGCCGATTCCTTCATGCACTTAAGAAATGTACACATGTATGTGTAGTATCATGCATGGAAATTCTTTCCAATGAAGTGCCGTGAATAGCTCCATGAGCATGCTGTTAATTCCTTCAATACTCCAGTCGTTCTTCATTCATGTTGTATCTTTTCTTCGCCAGCCGTTTCCAATCCTCTAGCAACACATGAAGTCTCTCATGCCTGCGTGTGTATGTTTTCCAATCCCATTCAATGAAGCCTGTATACATGCATCCACGTAATGGAAATTCATTCCATCCGTTTCTAGTCGTACTAATTTCTTTCATTGCTCATCTCCAGCCATTTCTAGTCACCATCTTCTTGCCATTGCTTCATTCCATTTCATCACATCACATACTAATTGCCTCCCTGTCATTTTCCCTGACTTGGCCGTCGTCGCTGCCGCCGTTGCCGTTGTCGCTGCCACCGTTGTCGTCGCCGTCGGTTACGTCGCCGCCGCCGTCGTCACCGTTGCCGTCGTCGCCGCCGTTGCAGTCTCGTCACCGTCATCGCCGCCGCCGCCGTCTACGTCTGCGGTGATCTCCTTGCGGGCCTTCTGTAGCTCCTTGCTCGTATCATCAAGTACATCCTCCTGGGCGACCACAAGTCGTGCCAATTGTGTGATCACGGCGTTCTCATCCTGAATCATCTTTGGGTCGAGAAGGTTATTGCTGCGCGGATGATAACGGAACACCGTGCCCTCTAACTCTCTGGCGTAGATGCGGGAAATGTGCCGCATTGCTCGTCGCGACACCTCCTGGATAGCCATCTGCATTGTAGACCTCTTGGCAGTGCAATGTATCGGGCGATTGCCCGGGCCCTTCTTCCTGGCAGGTACCACAATCTTCACGTCACAAGCCTTGATCAGTCCTGCTTGTCTGATTACATCCACTTGGTATTTTGGCTTCTCAAAACCTCCGAGAGTCTGCAACATACTCCAAAGTTCTGCGGCGTGACCAACCTCAAGATCGACGTAGTTGATCTCTCCTTCCATCTGTCAAAGGATACTTACGTAAGAACAGATTTCAAATTATGATGAGGGTAAGGAGAAAATTCAGCAAGGGTATGAGCAAGAAGAAAGGGGTAAGTCGAGAATTCATTCATTTTCTTGGCAAATTTTATCTTTAGAAAATAGGTTTTATCCTCACTACAACCATTCTAACTATGGGTTGAGCCTACAGTCAGTATGGCTCTGATACCACCTCTGTCGGGACCCGAATTTGCAAATCCGGACCCTCTGTGTATTCAGCACTAGTCCAGGAACGCGCTAGTGCACATAGTCTTAACATCGGTAAATATCACAATCATACCACTCGATACTAATAAAGTACTTTAATTAAATAGTCAAACTGGTTGCTCGACCTTATGGTCAAGTTACAAATATACGCCACACAGGGCAAAACTTATTAGAAGAGAAATATTAGCAGCGGAAAATAAGATAACATCGTGGCGCCATCCAGTATACCACAGGCAACTGACTGGGCTCGCTCCCTAAGTAGACGGTTCCTCTTGGAGCTCCTCCTCCAAAGCTGGTGTAGTCTCCTCTTCAACTGGTGTTGTATTGCGGCAAGGGTGAGTACTTGGTACTCAGCAAGTCATGCACAGAATGCAAGCTAATATACTATATGCATGGCTGGATACAAAGGAATAGCTCAAGGTATATTTGCAGTAATCAGCATTTGACAAGTAGCAGAAGTAGATTCGAAAGTAGTAGAAACAAGTATAACATCAATAACTTCTCCAGGAGTTTAATCAACATCTTTCCCATTCCTAATCCATATTTCCATCGACATCATTGTTTAACCAAACCCCACCTTTTAGTCCAAGTTATTTTCAAGAAAGTCTAACCCTTGACTGTAATTCCCGAGCGATGTCCAATACCGCGGACACGGTTATTCGAATAGATTATACACTCTGCAGAGGTTATGCACTTTACCCACAAGATACAGTCAAACACCACAAAGGCGAGTTCCCGTAACAAAGTCTTTCGAAAACTTCTAACAGCACAAGTGGTCCTCTCCGGTGTTGCACACTAACCCTTCCCTTAGCAAAGGCGAAGTTTAGGTCAAGCCACCGTTAGATGGGTACCTGGCCTCACCCAGACGCTCCCCCGTACAACTACACAAACGGTGTAGTTGACACCCAGAGGTTCCACAGGTACGTTATTAGCAACTTAATCAACTAGGTCCGTCCCATTACGGACAAGTGGTTGCACGCTTGACTCAGTTCAAAGGCTTGCAAGGTTAAGTCCTTAGGGTGACCAGGGCAAGACTACCCGAAGAACCAAAACAACATTCCCAAAGGCACAACCGGCCCACGATCATTCTTGCCACATGCCCCGGTCAAAAGCTATTTATCAAACCCCAGTTGATTACCATGCACCATGTGCCATCAACATCACATGATACCTTCCCAAAACAGGTTCAATATATCATTAAGTCAATATTAACATTTGATTGTCCAAAATCATGTCATGAGCACGTAGCAGGTCTAAGCAATATGCTACAACGGTCTAAAAACCCATGTTGGCAATTTAATAATGTCCAACTAATAATCCACAACTAGGGTGACAAGGGGTCATGGCACATATTTAAGTAATCAAAGTGTCATACAGCAAATTGGCATTTATCTAATTTCCCAGAATTAAATAAAGTATTTTCTAATTGAACTAGCATGCAATAAATTAAATCAAAATAGGTTTCAAAATAGGATCAATATGGTCAAAGCACAACTTGCCTTCAAAAAGTACTTGCTCTTGGTCACAGTGGCTCTGGTCAATACTTCTCCTTGAATCCTTAGGCACTTCAACGTCTACTAAATGCTTGGCGTGCAAATAGCAACAAATGAATAAAACAGTACATAAAAAGTGTCCAAACATTCAAATAAAGTTCATAAACAGAGAGAACATAATTTTATGAATTTTTAGAAACTGGAATCGTCAAATTCGGAGTTCAAATGAAAAAGATACAAGCATTTAAAGTTTAAATAATCAATTAAATAATAATACAGAGAAAAACTTTAGTCCAAAAATTAAATAAAATTCACCATTAGGTAGATCTCAATTTTATACAAATTTAGAAATTTGAATCACTCAAATCGGAGTTGAAACGCAAAAGTTATAAGCGTTTGAAGTTTGAATCAAAATCTGAAATCATTATTTCGAATTAATAAATTATTTTCTTTTTCGGAAATTAATTATTGCGTCAACAAGGACACGTGTCGGTCTCTGATTGGTCCGCTGACGTCAGCCGGTTCATGGACGTGGTCCATGGTTTGGCTGAGTCTCCGTGGACCTGGTCCACGGCCACGTGTGACCGAGCAGTGGGACCCATGGGGTGACGTCATCGCCGACGTCGGCGGGGCTCGGCCAAGACGGCCGACAGTGGGACTCCACCGGTGGCGTTGTGGGTGGCGTCCGCGGTGCGATCGGCCGACACGCGAGCCCGGCGTGTCGGTGACTCCACGCCAGCGTGGCGCGGCGGTTCAGCTCCCTGGGCACGTGGCACGATCCGGGCCGTTGATTTGAAAATCAACGGTCCCGATCGGATATGATGATGCACGTTTGGGGTGAACGTGGTCAATCCGGACCGTTGGATCTAAATCCAATGGTTGAGATTGGATCTGGGAATCGCACGTGGTTCTCACCGTGGGATGACGTGGCGCAATCCGGGACGTCGGATCTTGATCGGACGGTCCACGGAGCTCGCGGGGTCCGGTGATGGCGCGGCGAGGCTTGGGTATCGGAGACGAAGACGGCGACCTCCTGCGCTGCGTTTCCGAGGGTCTCCGGCGAGATGAAGTGCGCGCCCAGGTTCGCCTCGTCGCGAGGATCCCAGATCTGGCCACGAGAGCGGCGGAGGACGGCGGACGGTGGCGGAACAAACCAAAAACCGTGGCGGAGAAGAGAGCTACTACGGCGAGCGATTGCGGCTAAGCGGCGGCGGCTAGGGCTCGGCGGGCTAGGGTTTCGGGTGCACACGGAAAAGGGCAACCTCGGGCGATGTCCCACGCATTAAATAACCCCGGGATGCGCGCACAAATCGGAACCCTAACGGAACACGGCGAATACGCGGCGGAGGAATCCGGCTCGGATTCGGCGGGGACGACGACGGAGAGCCGTCCACGTGGCGCGATCGACAGTCACGATCGCGCGGGCGCGATCGGATCCGGCCTGGTTTCGGCTCGAACCGATGCGGTCCAATCCGAACCGTTGGATACCGATCCAACGGTCGGGATCGAGTAGGGTTAGGATTGGGTTCGATCGAGTCAGTTGGCTCGGGTCGGACTCGAGTCCGACTCGGGTTCCGACTCGGTCGGATGAACAGTACTCGACCCGATTGATTTTCCAGCGATTTAATATTCAAAATAATTTCCAGAAATTCATTTAATTCAAGAAAAAATAGCAAAATACTCAGAAAAATTCCAGAAAAATTCTGGAAAATATTTTTGGACATTTTGGACTCAAATAAAATATTTCCAACAAATTTTTATTTGCAAAGTTAAATTCTTTAATTATGTCACAATGGAATAAATTCAAATAAATTCCAAATAAATCCAAACAAATTCCAGAAAATTCCAAAAATTCACCAAAGTGCCAAATCACACATGAATTTAAGAAAAGCAAAATTTTGGGGTGTTACAGTATACCTTAGAAAGCATGCATGTATCCATATGTGTATAAGTACCTATGCGCATGAATATACACCTTAATGTAAATATATACCTCTACGCATGAGTACCCCTACGTATGTATCCGTATATACCTCTCTTCATGTATATGCTAGACGTGTAGTTTTGTATTCGTGTATGTAGTCTTGTATATGTTATACGTTTGTGTGTTTTCATATATATGCTAGTGTATATATACGTATATATTAGGCAACCGCATGCATGTATACAAAAATATGTTGGCAGTTCATGTGAATTCTTATACGTTGCAGTATGATGATTCGGTTTCCTCTCACGTAGCAGCTAGGCAAACCAGTACGCATGCATAAAAATTACTCAAGCCGATCCAGTATGCATGCGTGTTGAATATACGTATACGGCATGAACAGTACCACGTAAGGAGGACTAGAAGTTAGTTTGTAAGTGTTAGTTTCCAGAAATTGTGAATTTTGTCTTTTCGCTACAAATTCGTTTTAAGTCCAAATCACCTGCGACCAATTTTGTTAATTAGTAAATATTAATACCTTCCTACGATAATTTTAATGAAATTTTATAATTAAATTTATATGGTTAAATTAATTACGAAAAGTCCAAAACTATGAATTTTGTAGCTTATAAACTATACGTCACAAAATATTGAAATAAATTTTATAAACTTTACAAAATGCTAAACTAATTATCTAGAAGTTTTCATGAAATTATGAATTAGTTTGATTTGCGGCATTTTTGAATGTCTGTTTATTCGTTGTTTTTGGATGTTTATTTAGTTATCTGCTACGTGTAGACGTTGAACTGTGCAAGGGTGTGGAAGTTGAAGACCAAGCTCAAGATAAAATCCTAGATCGAAATCAGTTGCTCCTTGAAGGCAAGATGTGCTTTGACCATGTTGTTTAATTTTTGAAATGTATTTTGATTTAAATTATGCATGCTATGTTGTTTAAAATTAACTAATTTAATTTGGGTTAAGTAGCTAATCAACATAGTTGTTAATTCCACCCTTAATGTTAATAATTATATGCCATGTATCCATTGTCACCTTAAGTTGGTTTATTTAGTTGGATGATAATAATGTGCAAACACGGGTGGCTAGACCGTGAATAGTTGCTTAACTATGCTTACGTGAAATGTGTTTCAAATGGCAAAATAATATTAACTAATGATATATGGAATGAATTTTGGAAATGGTGTAATCTTGCCACGTGATGATGTGAGGTGTAGGTACCTTTGTGGTTCTACATGGTAATTGATATTATTGTTGGCATGTGTTACACAATAACCAAACTGGGGTGGGAAAATATTTAGTCTGAGGCAAGTGGTAAGAGGCTTTATGCCAGGTGGGCCTTCATGGCAACAGTCTTTGGGATAACATCCTTCATGGCAATGGGATGAGTGATGTGAGGGGCTTTGCGCCAGGGTTCTGAGAGAAGGATGTCTTGCCTTGGACAGTTAAGGACTTCACCTTGCAAGCCTTTGAACTGGGCCTTTCGTGCAACCACATGACTGGAGTGGGACGATCTTAGTTTAGTAGGATTCTGAAATCTTCCCTTTGATACCTCAAGGTGACAGTTACATCGGGGTAACTATGTGGGGGAGCGTACCAGAGCTACGGCTTGGTGCCCATCCAACGGTGATTGTCGGTCCTAGACTTCGATCCTTCGTGGGGGAAGTGGTAGTGAATGCTACACCGGAGAGGGTCATAGGTGTAGACGGAGGTTTCTGAAAAACTTCGTTACGGTCAATCGCCTTTGTGGTGTGCGACTGTATCATGTGGGTAAAGTGTACAACCTCTGCAAGTGTGTCAAAATTATTCGAATAGCCGAGTCCACGGTACTGGACAAAGCTCGGGGATTAAAGTCAAGGGTTAGATTTTCAAAAATAAAATGTGGGATGGGTGGCTATATGCCAGAGATAATTGCTAAAGTGATTTAGGGCATTGTGCCAAACTGTTTGGAAAAGATATTGATAACTTATTGTATAATATGGTTTTACCGATTTTGAATCTATTAAGATTATTTAATCAAAGCAAAATGCTGTTTGATGCAAAACAACCACTTAAGACATTTCTTTGGAAGAAGCCATGCATATAGTAATAGGATTGCACCCCTGTGCATTACTTGCTGAGTATGTTGTATACTCACCGTTGCTTCCAACATAATCATCAGTTGAGGAGAAGACTTCAACTTCGGAGTGGAAGTTCCGCGAGGAGGCAGTTATCTAGGAGTTGAACCTTGTCTATTGCCTGTGGCATATTGATGAGGGTCACCGACATTCTTCGTTCCGCTGCTGATTATTTACTTTTGTTATTGTAAGCCTTGCGTGGCAGACTATTTGTAAGGTGACCTTAAGGTCTTGTAACCAGTTTATTTAATGTTTGAAGTACTTTATTATTATTTCCGCTGTGTATGGATGTGATATTTAACCCTGTTTGACTGTGTATACTAGTGTGATCTTGGACTAGTACATAATACACAGAGGGTCTAGATTTGCAGATTCGGGTCCCGACAAAGGTGGTATCAGAGCCATACTGACTGTAGGTCTTGACCCTAGATAGATTGGCCGTCTTTAGGAGCTTCAAAATTATTTTCTAAAGAGAAAATTTAAATTGAAAGAATAATATGCTCTTGACTTATCTTATTTTTCTATCCTCTCCTCTTTGCTGAAACTTCTATCCTTCCTTTCGGTTTAAATGGAAATCTTACCTGAGTCGTTCTGAATAGTGAACGATGTTTTGCACTTAAGAAGAAAGTACTAGATGCCGCTGTCAACCCTGAAGATCGTGGAGCGAGGGATCATCAAGCTCGAAGAAAAGTAGATTGATGAAGTCTTCCCGAAGCTTGAAGAACCAGTGCTTTAGTAGTCAGTTGAGACTCATGTGTGAGAGTCACGTCTATTAAGATAGGAGGGTTACCCTTTTAGACGCTAGATCATTGTGTGCTTAGGTTAATTTGGTTCTTCGTTGATTGCTAGGTGTGCAGTATGCGTTGCATAGCTTTTAGGCTTTTGTAAGCAACCATACCAAGTTATTAATAATATTTGTTTAAGTTTTTGGGTTAAACCTGCTCCCCTGCACTAGGATTCTTGAACCGTACCTCTGCTCTTCCCTCTCAACTAAACCTTGGAGTGTCAACAGATGGAAAGGACTGACCACACCGATGTTCCTGAAGCAGTTCAAGTCAATACAGTTGCTACCACCGTTGATAAAGCAGAGATAAACAATCAGCTATCTACTGTACCGGCAATAACTAATCAGAACTGGGATCAGTTTCTCACTGCTCAAACTTAGCTTATGCAGATGGTGATGCAACGGATGGAAGCTAATGGTACCAAAATCAATACCCCTACAACTACAGACACAATAGCGTGTCCGTAACCAAAGTTCTCCTTGTTCATGAAGACTAAACCACCCACATTTGATAGATCAGCCACTCCCAGAAATGAAGAAATTTGGCTTCGCATCATAGAAGAGAAGCTAGCCTTGGTGCAATGTGAGGATAAAGAGAAAGTTCCCTATGCTACTTGTCCGTTAGAAGGAGATGCATTAACCTGGTGGAAAGATTTCTTCACTACTTCTGAGGATGGATAGACCATTACTTGGATGGAATTTGCCACCATCTTTCGTCAGCACTTCATGTCATCAGAAGACAGTGGAACCACAGTAAGGCCAAGGAAGAATGGTATCTCCGCAATTGATACCATACCCAGACGTTGTTCTTTGAAGTGTTGTCAACCAAACAAATCGGAAGACCGTGCATGCATTCGATGTGGAGAAATAGGACACACTGCTGATGAGCATGCAATCAACTGTTCCAGCTGTGAAGGAAGCCATTTACCGGGAGAATGTCCCATGAACAACATCACATGCTATCTTTGTGAAGGCTAGGATCATTGTCCAGCTCAATGCCCCCTGGATCCATTAGTGACCGCTGTGATTTGGCGTCAACGAGAGGATTTTCGAGCCGTCATTGCTCAAGAGTTAGCGAGGAGAGAAGGACTGTCATCTGCACTTGCTGTGCCATGTGAAGAAATGAAGAAGACACATGTCAACCCTATCCCTCTACCTCAGGAAATCAGTGAAACTTGGTCACCATGGAACTGTTTCTTGTGTGATAAACAAGGACACTAGACTAGAGAATGTCCCCTCAATCCAGCAAGACAACCCAAACATTCTTGTCACAACTGTGGTGAGTTAGGTCATTCTATTAAGGAATGTCCCCAGAAAGATCAAGCAATTTCGGAAGTCATGATCATTTCGGAAATTGGATCAGTTAAGCTTATAGCACCAAGAGTGAGTGGTAATACCATGGAAGCAACTCGCTCAAGGAGTCGGTTGAAGCAAGAAGGATTGGTTAACAAAACCCTTGTTCTCGGAGGTGAACACAAGGAATTTGAGGAAAATTGCAAGCGTCAGAAAACTTGTCAGGAAGGATCACCGCAACAGCGAGTGAGGAGTGCCCCTCGGCAACTCAATGATCATGCTGCTTAGACTTTGTTCGAGACACTTTCACCCATGCTTCGCCCTGAAGGTCGGAATTTTCATAACACCACCCTGGTGAAAAGATTTCAAGGAGGAAGTTTATTGTCTAGAATTTGATTTGCTTGTCGCCAGCCAGGACATTTTACTAATCAATGCCCTCGGAAGAAAGTGGTCACTGCTGATCGCATTAATCTCAGTTCCACCTCTACCAAGAATAGTAATATGTCAGGAGGAAGCCAGCAGACGTCATCCAGGCATTGCTATTGTTGCAATAAGCAAGGACACTATCCTAAAAGTTGTCCTAAGAGAAGTTGTGTTACACCTGCCTGTTTCAATTCTAGTCTTACACCTACCAAGACATCAGTACCAGAAGAAAATTACGAAACAAGTCGAGCAGGAGTTACGCTACCAGTGCCAGAGGTTCAGATGAAGAAGAGGTGTGTGAATGAAGACTCAACTGAGGAAGTCCAAGGCATAAGTTTTCTTTAAACAATGTAATGTTTCATGCATATGAGAGAGTGATTAGTTGAGAAACCTTTGTAAGAATTCTATCGTTAAAAAAATATAGCTGGTATGTCAGTATGCTGATGTGTAAAGTTTTGAAGCAAGAGTGTTAATAAATATCATATGTCTCCATAGATCAGCTAATAATGAGTTGTGTGGAATGATAGCCATAGAGCTAAGCCATGAGCATAGTGTGGTTTCATCGTATGAGCCACCGTTTGTCGTGGTAAAGGTAACATGAAAGTGAGCCTGAAGGATTGCTGTTTTGAGATAAATCTTCAGTGTGCGGAAGGTTGCCAATGTTAGTATAGACAACTCACAGAGTATGTGTAGTCGGGATGTTTGGATACTCATTATATTGGAAACCAAGATCTTAGATGCTAATCTTAGAGTGGATTAGTTATCCAAGCATAAGGTGGTTTTGGTTTGTGGACACGGAAGTGTGAAGAATGTCAAGTAACCGTAGTTCGGGATGGCTAGTTGATGGTAAATAGTGTGAAGCTGTTAGTCGAGAAGAAGTACCAGTGATCGGCAAAAACTCAGAAGTGCATCCATAAGACTTACTTGGTATGCTACCAAACGGAGATAATGAATTTGTGATCAAATGGGTGCCGGTATTTTCCCAATAGCCAAGAAACCCTATCAGAGGGCTATCAATAAGTAGATAGAGATGAAGGAACAGATCGAGGAGATGGTTAAATTAACCAAGGATTACAACATAGGAATCCATTACCACTCCGGCAAAGTTAACGTGGTAGCCAATGCCTTGAGCCGGAAGAGTCATAGCGTGAATATACTTATCAAGGAGAATCAGGACGAGATATGCAAAGGTTGTCAAAAGATGAAACTGAAGTGGTGTCAAGGATTTTCTTACTTGGAGTGCCCAATAAGATATATTGGACAAACGTATCCAATTTACTTCAGGGTTCTGGAACAAGCAGCATGAGGCTTTGGAAATCCGATTAAAATTCAGTACAGCTTATCATCCTTAGACAGATGGTCAGACTGAGCGAGTCAATCAGATTCTTGAGGACATGTTTATAGCCTGTGCATTAGCTTATGTAACATCATGGGACAAATGCTTACCATATGCAGAATTTAGTTATAACAATAGCTACCAAGCCAGTCTGCAAATGTCGCCTTTTGAAGCCCTATACGGAAGACCTTGTCGAACACCATTAAACTGGAATGAGACCGGTGAACGACGAGTGTTTGGACCAAACATTTTACAAGGATCTGAAGAGAAGATAACTGTGATCAGAGAAAGATTGAAGATTGCTCAGTCGAGGCAGAAGAGTTATGCTGATAATCAACGCAGAAATTTGAGCTTCGAGCCAGAGGATTATGTATACCTCAGAGTTACACCTTTCAAAGGAGTCAGAAGATCTCACGCCAAAGGAAAACCCGCACCAAGATACGTTGGACCATTCAAGATTCCGAATCGTAGAGGCGAAGTTGCGTATCAGCTTGAGTTACCGCAATCGTTCGCAGGAGTACATGACGAGTTCCATGTATCTAAACTTAAGAAATGACTTCAAGTGCCAACTGAACAAACATCTCTGGAAGCCATTGATCTACAAGAAGATTCGACGTACAAGGAGCATCCAGTAAAGATTCTAGACACAATGGATCGTGAAACAAGAAACAAATCAACCCGCTTCTGTAGAGTTCAATAGAGCAACCACTCAGAGAGTGAAGCAACCTGGAAGCGTGAAGAAGATTTGAAGTAGGAATTCCCTAACCTATTCTCTAGTCAACCCTGAATCTCGGGGATGAGATTCTGTTAAGGGGGGAGGTTTGTAACACTCCAAAATTTGCTCTTAAAATATTTAATGTGTTTTTGGGAATATTGGAATTTTTGGAGTTAATTTTTATTCAAACCTTATTGAACTAATTGCGTTAAATAGAGATCGTGGAATTTTGCTGTAACACCCCGGCATTTAATATGCCCGAATGCTACCAAACATAGACTAAGCAACCTCTAAATACCACAATTACAAGTAAATTACAGCAAAGGCACTAATGCTAAAAACCGAAATTTCGGCAGCATCTCTTTTGTTTTAACATGAATTGAAGGAACAACAAAAGCATAGCAATATATGGCAATATGAGAGGCATCTAAAATATCAATAATTAAAGGCATGACAACAATATAAGTCTAATTCCAAGCATTTAATGTCTCCATGAGCCAAACGAACAATAAGACTCTCATAACGCAAAACTAAACCATAAATCAATAAGCATCACACTTAGTTATTATCAAGACCCAATTAAATGACTTGTGGGAACAAATGAATGAAGCTACGTGTAGAGGTGTGACTATTCCCCTTTCCCTCATGCTGATCTCATGGTACCTAAAAACAACAAGAAAGCACAAGCGTGAGTTCAACACTCAGCAAGTATATTGCAATGGTACAAGAGAACAATTACATGGCTACAACAACTCACATCATGTCTATCATCTCATTCATGATCACATATCATTATCATCATCATTATGTATGCAATGCGATGCGATGCTCATGTCTCCTTGGAAACTCATACCGGTATGGTTGAGTACACACCCGTCGGTGTGCACCCTCTCCCCCTTCCATCCCGAAGATAGAGGGTGCCTACTCCTCGCTTCCATACACCGCGGTGGATGGAATCACGATGTAGGACTTACTCATTGGCTCTCCGGAATAGTCATAACTTTCTCACCAACCTTCCCCGGACCTGGACTAGTTATGACTTTCTCACCGCCCGAGCCATGTATCATGCCATATATGCAAACATGCCAACATCATAAATAACTTGTACATTAACACATGGCATCATAACATAATAAGCATATTCATCATAGCAATGGCAATCATTAAAGCATGGCATGTGAACATATCATATAGTCAATTTCAATCTCAACCAATCTAGCAAACTTCAACCCGCTACCCATTCCAATACACTTGCCTCAACCACGGGCGACGGATTGGCGAGAAGTAGAAGGCACTCCCGGGGTCACACCACCTGCACATAGGTACCACACACTCACAGTCATGTCCACAAAACAGTACGCAAACACTCTTCTACCCCGACATCGCAAACTACTCGCAAAACCCAAAAACAGAGGTTCTGTCCCGTCGGGACAGCAGCCTTCCAAAAGGCATAACTCGGGTTCTAAGACTCTGAATCAATTAAAAGAGTACATCCTCGCGTAGCTTAGGAAATTTCCTAACTTTTTCTAAGTATACGGAAAGACTGATTCGGACTCTAAAGTGGTTTAATCTACAGAATACCGTGATCTATTCCAATCACGTCACAGTTTTTAACACGTTCGGTAAAACGAGCATAACTTTCAAACCGCTGGGCGGAATTGGACGTTCTTTATACCCACTGAAATTTATTGAAATTACCTACAACTTCTTCAACAGGCGGATGACCAAACTCCGACTCTAAATTGGCAAAAACCCAAACCCTAGGTCGACTGCTCATGCTGCCCGAAACAGAGAACGTGGCAAACTCAAGATTCCATCTAATCTACCCAACTACAGCACCACCAATTGATCTAAAAACATGATAATAACCCTTAGAACAGATCCTAGACCAACCCCAAGGATCCCCGTGGCCATACCTTCGCCCGACGACCGAAAACCCAACGGATCTCCTCCCGGTTCGCGCGATCTCCTTCCTCGCTCCAAATCCACCGGATCTCCTCATCGCGGAGCGCTCCAATGGACAGATCTTCGGGTTGGTGAGGTGGATAACTCCCCTAGGGGCAGCAAGGGAGGTGGAGTGGGATGGGGGAGGTGAGGGCGCAAGGGGGCGGCTTGGGGGAGGTGGGGGCGCCACAAGGAGGAGGTGGGGAAGGTGTGGGGGGCGGCTAGGGCATTGGGGGGCACAAGGGCAGGGGTGGGGCGCACATAGGGGCAGGGGGGAGGCACATCCACCAGCCCAAACAGGATTTCCACTCCCACATGGACTCAAACACCTTCCCACCAAAGCCCACGGTCCTTTCCCTTAGGCCCAAAACTCCCCGGAAAGGCCCAAACTCCCGAAAACGGCCCGAAAACGCTACTAACCTCCATACCGTATGGTTTTAACCTTAGTTCCACATTCCATAATGTTTTTGACCTCAACATTCACATTATATAAGGTTACGACACTCCGTGGTGTCACATTTGCATAAGCATAAAATCTAAAATTTTGTTTAAAATAAAGATAATTGGAAGACGAGAGTGTTCTCTTCAAATAATTTCGAAAAACATGTTATATCACTTAAGTCGTTGATTTTAAAAAAATCTGTATAGGTGTCTAATTCACTAAAAGAATTTTTACGTAAAATCTATACGTTGAAAAACCGCGAAACCAACTTTGTTAGGTTCCAAATAGTTCCTAGTATTTTAGAGGAATTTTCCGTGTTCAGCGAGTACTCAGCGTCCGACGACGAAGGCGACGATGAGTGACTTCCCGTGTTCTCCATTCCTTTTGGTGTCTTGATGCCAAAGGGGGAGTGATATCTTTAGAGCGTCGTTTCCTTAGTTGTCTCGTTTATCGTTTGCTGTCGCGTGTGGTCTATTTGTGTTGCTTTTTATTATTGCTTATTGTCTTGTTTGTCGTGAACTCTGTTATTCTTCTTTATCCATGTAATCACATTATGTTTATCTTATGCATGGGTTCCTTTCAGTTATTCGTGATGAATGCTCTCGGATGCAATAGGGGTGGCAATCATACCCGTGGGTTCGGGTACCCGTGGGTTCTGCCCCCGTCGGGTTCGGATTCGGGTCTTATTTTTTACCCGTGGGGT